>OY728121.1:397413151-398854818 GCA_963277665.1 Viscum album
TCATTATCTTCGTAGCTTTTGGAGTACACCAAGATATCATCAATAAATACCACTAAAAAGTCATCATGATATTCCTAGAAAACTCTATTCATTAGATCCAGGAAGACCAATGGTGCATTAGTAAATCCAAAAGGCATTACTATAAACTCGTAATGCCCATACCTGGTTCGAAATGCTGTTTTCGGAATGTCTTCCTTCTTCACACACAAATGATGATATCCAGATCGATGGTCAATCTTTGAAAAGTCTTGAGCTCCATGAAGTTGGTTGAATAAATAATCAATGCGATGTAGGGGACACTTGTTCTTTGTTGTTATGGCATTGATCTCCCTGTAGTCAATGCACAACATCATAGATCCATCTTTCTTCTTAACAAAAAGAACATGGGCTCCCCATGGAGAAACACTAGGGTAGATAAATCCCTTATTACTCAATTCCTCTAGTTGTTTCTTTATTTCCACTAATTCCACAGTGTCCGTTCTATAAGCGGTCATTGATATGGGCTTGATCCTGGAATTAAATCAATGGAAAACTCAATTTTTCGTTCCGGAGGATGTCCTGGTAAATCTTCTCGAAACATATCGACATATTCTCTCACAATAGGTACATCCTCTATTTGAACATTGTTTTCCTCACCCATAGTTATTTCATTATCTTCCTCCCCAAGAATTGAATTTAGTTGAGCTACTGGGGGGTGGGTCTAGATAAGAATTAGGTGGTGATGTTTCTGCTCTAAAGATAAGGTACTTCTTATCATCATCAAAAAATGTAACCTCCTTCATCTTACAATAAATTTTTTCCATCAAGGTCTGAAATCCAATCCATACCGAGGATTATATGAAATTAAATCATGGGTATGACGATGAGATCAGTAGATAAATAACATTTTCATGCATTAAGTGGAACTGGTTCACAAAACAATGTTACAATGATACTTCCCTTATGAGTTTTTTCTAACAACTCCATTGTTAAATTAAATTCGAAATATCTAATTTTCATAGCAAACTGGGAAGATATGAAACAATGAGATGATCCAGAATCAAATAAATCATTCGATAAACTTGAGGAAACCATTAAATTACCTACCACTACGTCTTTTGAAGCTTCAACCTCAGCAGTAGTGATAGAATAATCCTGGCATGGATCCCTTGGCCTTCTCTGAGGTAAGTTCCCCTGACTCTTAGGTAATTCATTCACATAATTCGCCATTTCACTACAATTTTAGCATTCAACATCGGCAACCTATTTCTTCCCCTTGCAATCACGAGCTTGGTGGCCTTTTTCAACACACATGGAGAAGACTCTCATTCCCTTCAGGCATGTAACATGGTGTTTCTTCCCGCATTTACTGTAGGAAGGATATTAAAATTTTCCCTTCTTCTCCTTATTTCTATTTCCATAGTGTTCAGTAGATCTCTTCTTCTCTTGAATTTCTTTTAAGTCATAAAATTTAGAGAATTATTTTTCGGTCTTGATAGCACATGAGTCAATGTATTCGTATGACGAGAAGTATTGTGAGACTAATGCTTGATGGAGAAATGGTTTTAACCCATCAATGAAATTTTCAATATTACTTCTTGGGTTACGTATATAATCTGAAGCATGTGTAACTAACCTTCTAACTATATCTTCATACTTTGTGACACTCTCATCCTCCTTTTGCCTCAAACTCAGAAAATGTCTTCCCATATCTTCTCTATGGTCACGAGGAAAGTATTTTTCTAAGAAAATCTATTTAAAATCCCTCTATTACATATTTGATACTTCAACATCTTCCTTTGTGTTTTGAATCAATGACCACCATTGATCAACATCTCCGGTGACGTAGTAGACTACCATGGAAACTTTTTCCCTTTCACTAATCCCCAAGGCATGGAATAGTTTCTCTAAGGAATTTATCCATTGCTCAGCTACTAATGGATTTGTACCCCAATTGAATGTTGGTGGTTGTTTCCTCATGAAGCGATCTAACATTTATCTTCCATGCTGTGGATCAGGGTTCTCCATATGGGAAAGGTTATTATTCATAACCTGAGTGAGTTGTCCCAGTATGGTGATTAGCTGATCAGCACTAGTTGCTTAACCAACTCCATAATAATTAGCTTGAGTAGGAGGGAAATCCCTTCATGGATAAAATGTGTTGATACAGTTTCCATTCCTTCCACTAGGTTCCATTTATAAACAATTTCATAATATAGATTAGATTATGAATCAAAATACATAATTACAAACTTGTATAACACTTAACATAAATTGAACAGTTTATGGATATAATCTATAATCATAAAAAAAATTTCTTTGAAAAAATATATACTAATAAACCCTTCATAATGGTTTGTAATGAAAATGATAATTATCCAGAGAATATCCCCTGGGAGTGTCGTAACCAAGAGTGCATCAAGGCCAATTCTCGTGCACCAGTTCTCGTTCGAGTCCATCTCAATGCTGTGTTTTTGGGTTTTACCCATAGGTACATCTGTGACAGAGCCGCCTCTACATGCTCGTATCCAGATAGTGATGTATTTCTTGGAAAAATCAAAAAATCTATACAATACCAAAATTCTAGGAAGTTTTTTTCCATACAAATCCTCAAAGTCTATCTTAGGGCGATATTCTCTAATCAGAGTTTATATAAATCTAGTTTCCAAGTTTTGTACTAAACTTCCTCTGATACCAACTGTAACACCCCGACCCCAGTTACCCAGAGTCAATGAATTATTATATAAGATTATCATGATCACAAAAGATCAAGTCTCTAAGGACCGATTAGTTTAGTATCCTTGTAAGTACAAGATACATTCATAAGGATTTCATTACATCATAAAATGGAAAACTACAACACCATTTTTCCCATAGACAACACTGAGATCCCATATACTATCCATGCAGGTCATTCATAATATACTTCTCTGCATCATGGGAAAAATAAAACATAGAAAGGGGTGAGATCAAATGATCTGTAAGGATAAAAATATAGTAGAAGTTTTTATAAACATTTAAGGCATTGTATAAAACTAAAACAAAATCCATTTCAACATAAACTTCATTATAATATTGAAAATATAAATCAAAATAATTCCATTTACTTACTTACATGGATATTCTAGTAGTCGAATAATCACATGAAATATCAAAAACCACTTTCATAATGATGGAATTCATAATTCAAGACTTTCAAAACCAAAGAGTCAAGGCCTTGTTCCAAGACACTAGTTTGTCTCATGATACCTATCGATGCATCAAGGATCTATAGCGGGCTCCAACCGTCACTAACTAAGTCCAATAAATTCCTCATATGAAAAGGTTTCGACATAACATAAACATTCGTATTAAAACTAGCATACGAAATTTCAATAATTTATCCATAAACAATGAATGGTTTAAAAATAACACATACGTAGTAAAAAATATCACAAAAACTTCAACAAAATATGGACGTTTTGAATAATAATAAATCAACTTCATATATAATTAAAATCCATCAAAGGATGTTGACATAGATGAAATCAAAACCATTTTTAGAGAAATATCTCTTTATTTTTTGAAATAATTTAAGAAAACATTTATTTTTAAATTATTCTTATAAGATTGTAAGGGAAGCTTCAACGATGTTATAACGGCGGAAAATAGCCACACTCGTAGTGTAAGTTAAAAAATCCTTTTTACCTTAATTTTTACGAAAAGGTCATAAAGTACATTGTTTGGAAAACGACAGAAAGATTCATTTCAAAACATATAAGGTAAAATAAGGGTATAAATGACTTAACCCCATTGTCTATTGAATAGTATAAGTGTTTTTAAATACATTTTTAAGAAACATGGATATGGATGATAAAGAAGTCTTAGTATATAATTACGTATAACAACCTCAGATAATAAAGAGATTGTGAAATTAACCATTACCTTATACTTTTCTTTGGTTTAGGGTCAGTTAACCTCATGTATATTGGTGAAATAATTTTTATTAAATTATACAAGAATCATATACATTATTATGATATCATATATGATCTTTTAACATTTCTTTGTTAATAATATCTTAGTATTATCATCATTTTGAGTGTTAACTGATTCGTTTCCCTGTATATGATTTGTTACGTAAGTAATGTATGTTATGGATAGGATGTATCTTATTCATGTTCAGAATGATATTAAGTATTCAAACATTATTTTTAATAATCTTATGAAAATTATTCTTGAATGGTTACGATGGGGAATGAATCTCTTCGCGTTCGTGGAGACGGTAATCCATACGTATGCACGAGCGACAATATCATTATTTTGATATTAAAATAATATATAATTTGATGGTATATCATATATACAAAATCATTATCATGTTATATTTATTATTTACATCAATTACACATCATTATTATACCCATTCAAATAATAATGCATTGAATAACAATTACAACACGACCTGGAGACGGTAAGCCGTAAGTACGCTTGTATGGTGACATGTTAATCAAAGGATAAATAGAATAATGAATTTTGTTGTAACCTATTTATAAAAACATCAATGCATTTAAAAGATATTGGTGTTATTATTTTAGAATAGAAACCAAAAATAAAGAGGAAGTGGAAGAAGAATGGAACTTGAAAGAGGTGATGAAATATTTACCTCTTCTTCGGGTTCTTCCATTTGATTTGATCAAAAGGGCTCATTAGGTTGGCTTTATAACTAAAGTAAGGCCTCTCGGATTAAGGGAGGACAGTTACGAGGGTATTTGGGTAGGGGTTTTCCGATCCAAATGTCTTTTAATGTGTGAATTAGAGAGAAGGTGGAGTTCTCTTTTATAAGAGGGGTGACGGGCAGCTTAGGAAAAGCTAGAAATATTATTTTATAATAAAATAATTTTCAGATTATAATGGATCAAAAAAGAATTATTTAAATTATAACGTGGGGATGGGTAGAAAACCACTGAACTAATAGTTTTTAGATAGTTTTGAAACACTATATTAACTTTATCTTTTAGATTTGACACTTAGTTAAATAGTTTGACATTTACCATGTCCCTTTGTTTTTTTATATTATATGGTTAATAAACATACTATATACTTCCAAGATAACCCCAAGTGGTTCATTAAGGATACAAATATAATTATATAATTCATTTAGCCGACCCTTAGATTTTTAGAAATATAATATCAATTAATAATATAATATTTGTTTAAAAAACTCTTTTATGTCAATTTTGACACTATTTGGTATTTTGTTTTTTCTAAATTTATAAAAGATTTATTTCTTCGCAAAAAATTCATATAATAAACCATAACATGTCATTTTAACCAATAAAATTAGTTAAATTCATTAAAAGTCTCAAATTACATTTATTTGGATATGTATAATATCAATTATTTTTATATTTCGTTAATTATGTAATTACTTCACCATCATTGTGTCATTAATAAATTAAATTACTTAATGTATAAAAAATATAAATAAAATACCATTATTTAGGAAATATTTTTATATTTATAATGAATATATATAGTCGAATTTATCTTCTGTTTGTACCTATATTAAAAATAATTTGGTTATTAAACTTTGAATTTAACACTTTTAACTCTTCTTTGAATTAAATAATAATAAATGTCGTACTCTAATCCAAGTGGACAAAATAGGTTCATATTTTATTACTACGGTTGTTTTTGGTCGAATTACACTTATCCAATATAATTAGGACATGTGTTAAGGTAATAATAATATTTTTTTGTTCCCTTAATTACCATATTAACTTTTAACTGTGGTAAATAAAAGTAAAAATATACTATTCACCAAAAATTATTTTCATCTTATTGAACCACATTTATCTTCAATGTGTATCCTTTACTACACCCAGTGGTGTGTTCCATTTCTTTTAAGGATAATTGTACCTATGATCGACTAGGGACACACCTTCTTATTTAGAGTTGGGGAATGTAATTTTTGTGTTCACCATTGATTTAGAACAGAAATATTTGAGTGGTGATATCCCTCTAGTGGTAATAGATTTTATGGATCTGTTTCTTTCTAACATATCTGGTTTTCTACTAGTAAGGGAGGAAGATTTCTATATTGAATTAATGCCTGTGACTCAACTAGTACATATTTCCTCTTACTGTATAGAACCAGCTAAAATGAAAGAGCCAAAGTCCCAATTGTATGATCTTATTATGAAAGGCTACATACTCCCGAGCATGACACCTTGGGTAGCGCCGATCCTCTTTCCTAAGAAGGATGATGGTTCACTTCACCTATGTGTTGATTACTGAACGATCCATCTAGTTATGGAAAAGAATAAATATTTATCTCCATGGATAGATGATTTGTTTGATCAGTTGGAAGTGGAAAAGTGGTTCTCAATGATTGATCTTAGATATGGCTACCATTAGTTGAGAATAAATGAATATGACATTCAAAAACTGCATTCTGGAGTAGGTACAACAATTATGAGTACCTTGTAATGACCTTTGGTGTAAACAATGCACCTACAGTCTTTATGGATTTAATGAACATGATATTCAATTATTATCTTGATACATTCATGGTAGTCTTTGTTGATAACATCCTTGTTTACACTAAATCTGATGAGGATCATGTGCACCATATGAGAAAAATTATTTGATTTCTAATAACTCATTGACTTTATGATAATATTTTGAAATGTGATTCATGGATTAATGATGTGAAATTATTAGAAAACATGGTGTCAAAACATGGAATATCAGTTTATCTCGAGAAGGTAAAATCTGTTATGACATGTGAACAACCATGGAAAGTTTGTGAGGTTGGGAGCTTCTTTGGACTACTTGGGTATTATCACTGGTTCTTTAAATACTTATTAAATTTGGATTCTCTTATGAATATTCTAACTCATGAAGTATTAAAGAGTTCTTGGGATGAGAAATGTCAGAATTGATTTGCTGAGCTGAAATGTCTTTTGTCTACTTTGTCAGTGTTAACTCTTCCATAGGCCAAGATGGGTTATGTGGTCTTTTGTGATGCATTCGGTTCAGGTTTGGGTAGCATTCTTATGTTATGTGATCATGTTGTTTCCTATGGTTCTTATTATCTTAGGAAACATGAGAAAAATTATCAAAACCATGACCTAGAATTTGTATCTTTGATGCACACACTTAAAAGTTGGCCGCATTACCTTTATGGATAAAGGATTACCATGTTTTCAGACTAAAAGAGTATGATTTTTTCTTCTCTAAAAAATATTTGAATCTCCTCTAGAGGAATTGGGTGGAATACATGTAGAATTTCTAATTAGGAATCACCTATAACATGGGATAGGGAATGTAATCACCGATGTTTTGAGTAGGAAGCTTCTGACCCATGCAATGAAATAATATTTAGAAGAGTTGAATTTTATGGCTCTCTTTACCTAATTTAATATAAGAGTTTAGGAATCCAAGGTTGAGGTTTCTTTGGCCATTATTCATTTTAAATTATCTCTTCTTGAATTGATTCTTTGTTAACACTAGCATGATGATGGGTTTCGTAGAATTAGAGAGTCTCTTTATGGTTGAGAGATTATTGTTAAGTGGTCATTTTCCAAAGAGGATATTCTATCCTACCAGAAACTCTTTTTTGTGTCGTTAGCAGTAAGGAATGTTGTTATGGGGGATTTCCATAACTCTCAGTGGGTTGTGCAGCCAGGAAATATAAATATGTTCTATGATATGAGATGCCAATTCTGGTGGCCAAGTATGAGTTGGGGAATTATTGAATTTGCCTCCTTTTTCTGTACATGCTAACAAGTTAAGTCTTAGCACCAGAAACCTTTGAGTTTTCTTTAGCTACTTCTAGTCCCTACATGGAAGTGGGATGGGGTCTCTATGGACTTTGTGGTTGGGATTCCAAGTAACTAGATAAATAAGAATATGATTTTAATGTCTCATATTTTCCATGTATAATTTTTAAATATTATATGGATTAATTTTGAGACTATGTGTTGATACAATGTCCAATTCTGAGACAAAGTTTTTCTAGAATAAATTATTAAATAATATTAAAATATTATATAGCATGCATGTATAGTGTAGCACCACAAATATTTTATGGTATATTTATCTTAAACACATTCGATTCATAGACTATGCTTCATAAAGCTATGAGTTTCTTTGAAACAACCCTTGGTTATTTAGGAGAGTGTCATAACCTATCATTAAACATAAATTTTATACTTCTATGTTTTGAATTTTGAAAAACGGTCATCTAGATGTGTGACCAGTAAGTCATTTGGAGTCTGATAGAACCAACTTTATTTTTTGATGAATAGTAACATACCCTTATGAATAGTAATATGAATAGTAATAAGAAAATTATGAATTTTAAATAATGATAATATTATATTTTATTAAGGTTATAAGATAATGAGATCTTAATTAATTTTTCAATATGATATAAAACCAATTATACCTTAAAATTGTTATTTTTCGAAATAATTATGATTTTATTTAAAAAATAAATAAATAATACGTAAAGAATTATTATCCAAAAATGGAGTTCTTTTTTGAATTCTACACGTCAAAAAATGTTTAGGGTGAATTATTGGGATTTTTCTAAAATACTTGAATTTTTCGTGAATATTATATATACAGTTTTGAGTTTTAAATAGTTTAATGACATAATGTTGATATAATGATTAATATAAAAGGATGGTTGAATTGTGTACAATAACATATGACATGTGCTGTCCCAAGTGGATGAAGCAAGGGGAAAATACCATGGGAAATCCCATGGTTTTGCAAAAAACCACTAATGAGGTTCCCCTTTTAATTAATTAAAAACTCCCTCTTAATTACCATAAAGACCCACTCACAACCTTATTTTTCTATCATTAAAACCTCATTATTCTCAAATATATTGTAGTATTACCTCCCTATAAGTCCTCCCAAGGTGTCCTCAAACCCCCAAGGTCCCAACCTTCATGTTTTGAGAGTTACTCTATAAGGTAAGAGAATCTACCACCCTTCTCTTTTCCTAAAGAATTAATTTTTTATTTTATCTTTTATTTTCAATTGAATTATGTTGGGATATGTCATTATATATTACCCAATCTGTATATATTATTTTAAAATGATGAGATACCCATTTTATGTCATCAAACTATTTTGTGAAATTTTAAGTGACGCTGTTAGGCTGCCGAATTTTCGTGAGAGATTTCTCAATTTTTCTTCTATTTTGAGTTCCTTTATTTTATAATTCTTTCCTCATCCCCCCTAATGAAAATTCTATGATAATTAAATTACCTTAAATTAACTATAATTTTATTATTATAATTTAATATTTTATTATCATCTCTCTTTCCCCCTCCTCTTATACTAAAAAAATTGAAAACACGGCCCGAGATGTGTTAATTTATCACATTCCAGGACGACGTGTTCTCAATTTTCATTAACATCTACAATTATGGAAATGAATCCATTTTCATGGTTGAAAAACAATCAGAATATATGTATTTTATCTCAGTTATTTTTGGTAATAGCTACCCATTCATAATATGTAATAATAACACAAAACAAGTTTATTGTGGATAAAACCGCCAAGCCAAATCAAAGAATTTATTTTTTAACTCATCGAATGAGTCATCCTCATGGTATATAACCAGAATAATTACAATATCATTTATATATATATAATTTTACAAATAAATTATATTAAAAATTCTTTACGTTTAACCACATTTCAAACAAACATCCATCCATGAATACAAGTAAACGGATCATGAAAACAAAAGAAGAAAATTATACCAAAATAGTAAAATTGAATTTCTTAAACTCATAAAAAAGGCCATTAATGAAACTAATAAGGTAATAAAATATAAATTACACGTTTATGAGGTAATGGAATTATTAATTAATGAAGATAAATTTTATTGTTCATGTCTTTAAGAACAATGAAGAACACCTTCAAGCATATGGTAAGGGATCCTCTCTCTCACTTTTGTTCAAGATACTCCCCTATGTTGTTCTATTTTATTTTTAATACCAAATTATGGGGTATGTTTTATAACCATACCCATACTAACCTTATGATATATAAATAATGGAACACCCCTTTACCTCTCATCAATCCCTCACAAGAACACTCATTACCATAATGAAATGTTTGTAAGGGGTTTTCTCATCTCACTTTCAATTATGTGGGATTTCCATTATTTTCCTCTTATTTATTATATGTGGTATAGGTGTACTTCCATTTGATATATATTATCATGATTAACTTTAAATTAATGGTATTATGTGGTTCATTTCAGGGTTATTAACTTTTTTTCATACAACTCAATTGATTACAACATGGTAACGAGCTTTGTCTCTATTTTCACTTCATTGTGACTTGCTTAATATTGTGCACCTACTATTTCTTATGTGATATAAATAATACCTATTTGAGATCACTTTTCAATTGAAATTATATTCAAATTAAATTTACATATTCTCATATCATGGATATGATTATTGTCTATTTCATATACCATTTTACATATGGTATTTATTTTGAATGTTGTTTTGACTATGGAAATATTGATGAATCTGTATCCTCTATTATAAACGGATAATATAACGACATATTGATATTGTGTTGAATCTGTGTATAAATAATTATTTGGACATGTTCAGAGGGTGGTGCCCGCTACAACCCCTCGATGCATTAGTAGGTCTCACGATACAAATCAATTGGTGGAAAAACCTTTGAGTCTATTTCCAAAAATCAGACAGGTTCCTAACTAAAGAACTAAACCATTTTTATGGTATTATGGTATCATGTTCTATATAAATGGTTTCCAATTAATAAGTATTATATTTATTCATTATCATTTATTACTATCGATGATGTTTTCACTATGACAAAATCTATGGATGCAGTTTCATTCTCATTTTATTAATGGCGTGAGTTTATCATTTATTCAGCATGCCATATCAATTATGTAAAATTGTTGACAAATTAGTTATTATTGATTCATGCTTTTACTATTTGTAAACCTTATTGATCATTTGAGATCACCCCTTTCATTTTTTACTTTCAACTTGTTATGAAGAGGAGATCATTTATTGAGTTCATGTGGATGCATTTTTTAGTTTTTGTTATGTATTGTATTTTGTAATATTTTCCAATGTAATTTGAGTTACATATATGTATCTAGTTTCATCAAGACTAATAAACTAATAATTCCATCAGTATTTTCATTCCATATAACCATGCCAATATAACATGTAATGCATCGACTCTAGTTTAGAGGGGTCAGGGTGTTACAGTTGGTATCAAAGGAAGTGTAGTAGCGAACATGGAAACTAGATTAGAAAATGTAGATTAGGGAACCAAGCCCAAAGGTAGTATTTGAGAAAAAATATACAAGAACGTCCCAGTATTTTGTTAAGGAATAGATTATGTGCATCTTTCAAGAAATACATCCCTGTATGGATATGAGTAGGTGGAGGTGGCTCGGGCACAGAGGTACCGTGGAGTGAAAGATCTAACAAGGAGTTTCGGGCCTGACTTAGGGTATCCTGGTACACGAAAATGGGCCTTGATGCACTCTTGGTTATGACACTCCTGGGGTATATGATTAGGATAATTCATATTTTATTTACAATCCATTATAAAGGATTTTAATGTAAATTAGTCCTCAAAGAAACTATTTTTTCTGATTATGTGATTATCTATGTGTAGGATATCAATTTATGATAATTATTTTGTATGGTTAAGATTGTACATTACGATTCATACCATAATCTAGTGTGTTCCATTATTTAGAAATGGAGTCTAATGGAAGAAGCGTAATCAATAATAGTGGGAAATGTAAGGATCTCTCCACTGAGCAAGTCAACAATGTCAATGATGGAGCAGGTCAGATCATGACCATATTGGGACAACTTACTCAGGTTATAATGAATAACCATTCCAAACCTGTGCTGGATTGTTTCATGTGGAAGAAGCCCCCATCTTTTAGCGGGGCTACTAATTCAGTGGTTGCTGAGAAGTGGATCAATTCTCTTGAAACGATATTAATGATATTGAGATGTAATTAAAATAAAAATGTAGTAATAGCAGTATATTGGTTCCAGGGATACACTGATCAATGGTGGTCCTTGATTTAGATTACCACAAAGGAAGACGAAATATAAGTTATGGAATGGAGGACTTTTAAGGAAATAATCTTTGAAAAACATTTCCCTCATGAGAAATGAACCAAAATGAAGAAGAAATTCCTTATATTAAAGAAAAGGGAAGAATACAATGTTGTAGAGTATGAGGCTACCTTCACAAGGCAAGCCAGGTATGTCGTAGATTACGTACATGACTCAGAAGACAAGGTTTATCATTTCAGTGAAGGTCTTAAGCCATGTCTTCGATGGGCACTGGCTTCTAAAACATTTTCATCATATGATGAAATTGTATCAAGTTCCATCAAAAAAGAGAAGTAACTTTCTAAATAAAATATTTTCAAGGGAAAACAAGATAAAAATCGGTACTCTGATAACCAAGGGAAAGGTGATGTGTAGGTTCCGGGCACAGCGGAAGCGCGTTGGTGGGTTTGCCAAACATTAATTTTAATGCTAAACCACGTTCAATCCAAGATCCATCATGATACAAAACGCCAAATCTTCTGAATAGAACGAAGAACGAAAAGAAAAGAAGAGTCCCAGAACCCTTGAAGAGGATCATCATATGATTATTATAATTAAATTAAATAATGCATAAGAATTACATCGTTGGAATTCTTTCTTCGTTGATGTGTCCGATCATGATTCGGTGATCCGTCGTCGCGTTGTAGAATCCAAGTGTAGGATTCCTCTAGCGATGATCCACACGTGTGTCACGTATCTCCAAATGTCGATGAAGGGATCTCCGGGTGCTAGCACGGAAGAACCTTCACTTGCGATGTCTGCCTTCGACTGCCTTGATCCGGTGGAGGATCTTGCTCTCATAACTTGAGGTCATTCTTGGTGGAAAGGGAATTCTCTCATGGCTTTATAGTATTTCCAAATCCATTGTTCACAACAATTGTTCTACAAAATTTTGGGGTTGTGAGGATATTTATAATCAAGTTTGAGGATAATAGAGTTATAACAATAAATAAATGTGTTACGCGTTTTATTTATTTCATTAACTCTTATTGAGAACCCCCATGTCAAATTATTAATTCCTTAACATGCGTCCACACAGATTATAATAAATATAATTTAATAAAACAATATTAAATCCTAAAAATCCCAACTGGAAAAACTACACGGCGTGTAATAATTAATACACGGTGTGTACTTGTTTTCTATAAAACTACACGGTGTGTATATTTAATATACATGGCGTGTACTTTTATTTTCCATTTTTCTCCAGAAAATTTATTAGACATGGAGTAATGACTATTTATTTCTTAAATAAATGTAACTGCATTACTCGCTAATAAATATATTATTTCATCCACAATATATTCTCTCGAATAACTAGTGTCAAAATAAATGCAATCAGACATCCTTAAATAATTATTAAACCACAGTCGGGAATCATATTTATTTAACTTGTTAAATTAATATTTAACTGAGATACATGGACACACTTAGTGTGTGACCCTCTAGGACTCTTTCTCAGTGGCATTAGGCTGAGCCTGCCTAATGTCCAAGGTTAGCGTCTAGCAACACACCAAGGCACCCATAGAGAAATAAGTTAACGCCGCAATGATGTGTCACCTCCTAAAAATGCTTACCGTGTAATATAATCCCTTTGTCTCGATATCTCCAATCAAGCGGGTTGCATGCTAGTGCCATCAACCCATGTGCTTGATTATTCTTTCTTTGACTTCCCGAAATTGAACTTCCCCATACCTTACCATGGCCATGGATTTATTTAGGCCATATAAATTCTATCAAAGGGCCTAAGATATCTACATCCATTATGGAACAGAAGGGACAAATCCTTTCTCGCATTATCTATTAATGCGGTATTACTCGTGACGTACCCAACGTATCCTACCTCGCTCCGAACAGTGTGTCTTCGTAGTTTTCGTCAATACATCTAAGTGTGTGAGTTGTAATACCCATTAATAATAATCTTAAACTCTAAGGACCAATACACACGTCCACAGAAAGGAACATCCAATGACACTATGAAATGTGGATTTCCTACTAGTGGGTCTCGTTCTCATAATATCCTCCTGGATATTACCAAGGGTGCACACCATGAGAAGGTGCCTCAATGTTTTATGAGTCCTCACCCCTAATGACCTATATTATTTGTGTCCCTCAAATAATATCATTCGTCCATAAAACATACATTCAAGAATAGTTTTATGGAACTTCCGGGTTCTCATCATAGCAGGGATCCGCTAAGACCCTTTAATGCAACAACTGTCCTTAGGACATTATCACATGACATGTCACGCAGAAGAACAATCAAGATGTGATAAAGCTTTTATTTAATGAATAATGTACAAATTAGTTGGTTCTATACCACCAACTCCAACAGACTCCCACTTGGACTAGATCCAACTGATAACAACCTTTTACCCGCTAGCTCTCACATGATATTCATGCTTCTGCTGAGATAGGCCTTTAGTCATGGGGTTTGCCACGTTCTCTTCCGTGGACACTCTGCTCACTGAAACTTCTCCCCTTTGATAGAAATCTCTCAAGAGGTGATACTTTCGGAGTATGTTCTTTGTCCGTTGATGTGACCTTGGTTCTTTTGAAAGATCCACCGCTGTAGTATTATCACAATACAATGTAATGGGATATTTACTGTTAGGCACCACATCAAGCTCCTGGAAAATGTTCCGAATCCAGACAGCTTCCTTGGATACATCAGAAGCCGCTATATACTCAGATTCCGCTGTAGAATTGGCGACAACTGGCTGCTTTGAACTCTTCCAGCTCACAGCTCCTCCATTGAGATAGAAAACATATCCATATTGCGACTTCAGATCATTCTGATCTATTTGAAAACCAGCATCAGCATACCCTCTGATTACAAGATCTTAGTCTCCTCCATACACCAGGAATATATCTTTAGTTTTTCTCACATACTTAAGGATAGTCTTAACAGTAATCCAATGTTGTTCTCTGGGATATGCTTGATATCTGCCTACCATGCTCAGTGCATAGGAAACATCAAGCCTGGTACAAAACATGGCATACATGATGGATCCTATAGCCGAAGCATATGGGATCTTTCTCATCTTATTTTTCTCCTGTTGTGTCTGGGGACACATTTTCTTAGAAATATGTAAGCCATGTGACACTGGAACCAATCCCCTCTTGGATTTTTCCATACTAAATCTATTTAGTATCTGGTCAATTTATGTACCCTGACTTAGTCCAAGAATCCTCTTGGATCTGTCACGAATGAACTTGATCCCTAGAATGTAGGCTGCTTATCCTTAGTCCTTCATGGAGAAACACTTGTTCAACCAGTCCTTAACTGACTGTAAGGCTGGTACGTCATTTCCAATAAGAAATATGTCATCAACATATACCACCAGGATAATGAATGCATTCCTGTTAAACCTCTTATAAACACATGTCTCACATTCGTTATCAATGAATCGAAATTCCTTTATGGCTTCATCAAATCGAATGTTCCATGACTTGGATGCTTGCATCAATCCATTAATGGATTTCTGCAACTTTCAAACCCGTTTGGCTTCACCTGGTGTCACAAACCCTTATGGATGTGTCATATAGACATCTTCCTGAAGGTTCCCGTTAAGGAATGTTATTTTAACATCCATCTGCCAAATCTCATAGTCATGGTAAGCTGCTATGGCAAGTATGATTCTTATGGATTTACACATGGAAACTGGAGAGAATGTTTCATCATAGTCAGCTCCTTGACGCTATCTGAATCCTTTATCCACTAGCATTTCTTTATAGGTTCTAACTTGACCTTCCATGTAAAGCTTTATTTTGAATACCCATTTGCATCCAACAGGCTTTACATCAACTCGCTCATCGACCAGAACCCAAACTTTCTTCTGATACATGGAATCCATCTCAGAGTTCATATCATCTAGCCATCTTGCAGCTCAGGAGCTTTCTACTGCTTCCTTGTGGGAGAGAGGTTCATCATTGTCAAACAATAATGATTCACCATCCTCGGTGACTAGGAAACCAAATACTTCTGGTTCCCTTACCTCTCTTGAGCTCCTACGCAGTACTTGTGTTTCTAGAACCTCTTCCACGGGGACCTGTGGAACTTGTTCCTGTACTAACTCCTTTGTATCATGAGAATCAACTTCGTTGAAGTCAATATTCCTCCCACCATCCTTCTTGAGGATGTGTTCCCTCTCATGAAATATGACTTTTCTGGTGACAATCACTTTCTTTTCTTGAGGGTTATAGAGGTAATATCCTTTCGTTTCCTTGGGATATCCTATAAAGATACACTTCGTGCCTCGGGGTGCTAGTTTGTTTCCTGAGAAGGCCTTAACAAATTCCCCGCATCCCCATACACGTGTGTACGACAAAGTAGGTTTCCTTCCATTCCATAACTCGGATGGAATTCCATTTTCCGCCATAGTTGGTACTCGGTTTAATGTGTATGCTGCAGTTTGTAATGCATATCCCCAAAAGGATAATGGAAGATCTGCATGACTCATCATCGACCTCACCATTTCCAACAAGGTGCGGTTCCTCCGTTCACTAACACCATTCCACTGTGGTGTATAAGGAAGAGTGAGCTGAGATAGAATCCCAGACTCCCATAGAAAATCGATGAACTCTTTGTTCAGATATTATCCACCTCGATCCGATCGAAGATTCTTTATCTTCTTACCAAGATGATTCTCTACTTCATTCTTGAATTCCTTAAATTTCTCTAAGGACTCTGACTTATACCTCATTAATTAGACATATCCATATCTAGTCAAATCATCAGTAAATGTAATAAAGTAAGAATATCCACCTGTAGATTCTACTAGAAATGGTCCACACACATCTGTGTGTACCAATCCTTAAAGCTCTGTGGCCCTTTCACCTTGTCCACCAAAAGGCAGCTTGGTCATTTTTCCTTGTAAACAAGCGTGACATCTATCAAGTGGTTTTAGCTAAGTAGAGTATAAATAGCCATCTTGGCAGATCTTTGTCAAACGCTTCTCGTTCACATGACCAAGGTGGTGATGCCATAACTGGGTGATGTATGAGTCATGTGAGTTTGTTTCGTTATCAATTTACAACACTTGGTTTTCGTAATTTAATACATACAAACCATTATTTAAATGTGCCATACCATAACATACATTACTCTTATAAAAGATACAACCCTTATTTCCAAATTTCAAAAAAATCCATCTATATCCAAACAAGATACAAAAATTATGTTCTTGGTAACACTAGGAAAATAATAACAGTTATGTAAAACCAAAATCATCCCAGTCGGCAATGAGATGTGGTAGTCGCCAATAGCCAATGCAGTCATCCTTGCGCCATTGGCAGCTCGAAGATCCACCTCTCCTCTGGCGATCTTTCTAAATCTACATGGTTCTTACATTTTAATACAGATGTGAGCCCCACAAGATGAATCTAATACCCAATGTGTAGAAATAGAAAGATTGCACTCGATAACAAACACACCTTTAGCATCCCCACGCTTCTGGGTGCAGTTCCTCTTCCAGTGGCCCTGCTTTCCACATGCAAAACACACTGCCTCCTATTCCTTGCCCTGCCTCTGGATCTTCCGCTTCTTGGAGGGACGATTCTCGTGGGATTGAGACCGTTTATAATCCTTTGGCCCCTTTGCCTTGTCCTTCCTATTATTGTTCACCATAAGGACCGCGGGTTTGTCATGCCCCATGTCCTTATCTACCTGGCGAATCAAGGTCAGAAGCTCCGATAGACTCTTCTCATTGCTGCTCATGTTATAGTTGACAATGAAGCTAGAGAAGGTCTTGGACAGTGATGATAGGATGAGATCTTTACGCAACTCATCCGGGAATTTAATCCCTAAGATGTCCAGGCGTTCAATGTAGCCAATAAGCATGACTACATGAGGCCTAGCTGGCATAGACTCTCCATGCTTCGTGGTAAACAAAGAATTGGAGATCTCATACCTCTCTTGTCTCGCCTTCTCTTGGTAGAGATCTTTAAGGTGAGACATCATGCTATACGCGTCCATGTTTTCATGTTGCTTTAAGAGTTCATTAGACATGGCCGATAGCAGGAAACACTGGACATCAGTGGCATCATCCATGTGTTTTATGTAGAGAGATAATTCCTCATCACTAGCCTCTTTCCTAGGCACAACTGGAATAGGCTCTTCCAGCACATATAATTTCTTTTCAAGGTGAAGGATGATGCGTAAACTCCTCTACCACTCTTGGAAATTGGTGCCGGTGAGAAGGTTTTCTTTTTCGAGTATGGTGCGCGATGATATGTTTGAAGACATTATCTTGCCATTTCTACAAATTAAGATGAGAAAATGTTTAGTACTTTATTACAAAAATTGAGACAAATAAATAAATTAATACTTATTAGTCTCCCACTATTTTATTGAAATCTAATAGCCCTCACCATTGACTTCAGAATATTCTGTTGCGTGAATATTCTAGTGACAAGGATCCATATTGACCTTCGCATTACCCCAACTAGGGTTGGTCAAGCAACTTGAAGGGTTTTAGGTAGGCATTCCAAATGCCAACTGCATTAACTCGTAGCTCCTTGTTCCGCTGAGTGGACTCCCCAATCCTGAAATCCTTTTTGGATTTCCTCAACCTTTTCCTCTTGGTCACACGAAGTCCTGCTGTGCCAGTCAACCCTTGATGCGAACCAAGTCATTTGAAACCAAAACCTTGAATTAGAATTCCATGATAATTGAAAGCACCCAAACTAGGGTTGGTCAAGCACTTTGAACTATGGTTCGATTCTAACCAAGATTATGGAAGGCTATGCCGACTTAATATTTATTTTGAGGGATTTTATCTTTATACGTAAATTTCCATTATATTATCTTTGATTACATGCTTGTTAATTTTACGTGGGATATACTTAAGTGATTAACCATGTATAAGATAATATTTATGTATAAGCCGGTTTAATTTTAGATCCATCTTGCATGCTCGTTTAATTCATTAATTGTGTGATCGTGACAACACACCCACAATAAATAAACCATGCAACTAAAAGAAATAAAATAAATGGTATGATCATGAGATTTTCTATTGGATAGTTTATCTATCGGTTGATAAACTAACCCAATACCTATGGGAGAAACACCTTGAACCTTTCGGGTTCATGCTTACAGCTTTCCACCTGTCCACCTTTGTATCTCCTTGGATTGGTTTCACCTTGGCTCCTGACTTGAGCCGCCTCCACTAGCTTGGGAGCTCCATCAATTACATATGCATTTATCTCACACGCAGGTGAGGGGTAAAAGGGGTTTTTACATAAAATAATCCTTGGGCGCACATGCCCTATATATTAATAAAGAGGTGGCTCACATGCCAACAAATTTAATTTAAATAAATAAATTAAACAAACCATTCACATACAAAGTTCTCGGTCTATCTCATGATCATCCATACATGCAACGATATTTACGCATAAAATAAAACTAGCATTAAATTCTTTAATCATTCTTGTTTAAGATAAATCACGCTCAAATCAATTAATTATCTTTAATTGATCAATCCTTTTATCTCAAATCCCTTTTCTGAATTTCCTTGAGATTCTCATCCATCATAATTTTAAACAAATAAATTCATTTAAATTTATCCTTGAACGTAACTTGTACCTTGGAGGCAACCTGGTGAATTCCCATTTATTACGCAGATGTTGAATTAAACACATATATATAAAACACCTTTCACGTGTTGTGCCTCATCTTTACGCCTGCACCATGGTACACATGTCAAGGGTTTTTATAATATAATAATAAATTTTAATAAATCTGCATAATTTGGGTGAGTACACGACATGTAGTTCCGACTACAAGGCGTGTAATTTTCTTCACAGTCAATCCTAAGTACACGCCTGGGGACAGGGTGTCTTAATGTACTTTGGAAATTTTCTGAGTACACAGCGTGTACAGTGGGACACACGCTGTGTAGTTTCCGTGTTACATAGTTTCCATCCAGGCAGGCCGTGTACAAAGTTCATGACCCAACCCTAACCTGAAGGGACTACACACCGTGTTCATTGGACCACACGGCATGTATTCTGGGAACCGTGTGCCACCTGTTTCTATTCAACACATGGTGTCTTAAATTCTTAGAAAGAGTACAATACACGGCCTGATTTGGTGGATCAGTCAATGCATTTAACCTAGACTACATGACGTGTACATAAAAATACACGCCGTGTATTCTCGTGTTATACGGCCAGAAACGTTTGGCTCCTCCGGATGAGTTCCTCTATTTTATATTAATCAAAATTAAAAAAAAATCGTTTCTGTAAGGTGAACGAGAAACGAGGGAGGAGGAATAGATCTTGATATTCAGATTTCTAGAACGATTAAACTTGAATTGAAATAACTAAATTATTAAATGCGTAAATCACCAACAAAAAAATAAATAATTATAATCAACGATATGACCTCTCTCTGATACCACTTGTAGGTTCCGGGCGCAGCGGAAGCTCATTGGTGGGTTTGCCCAACTTTAATTTTAACGTTAAACAATGTTCAATCCGAGATCTGTCACGATATAAAATGCCGAATCTTTGGAATAGAATGATGAACAAAAAGAAAAGAAGAGTCCGGAACCCTTGAGGAGGATCATCATATGTTGATTATAATTAATTTAATTAGTGCATAAGAATTACCTCGTTGGAATTCTTTCTTCGTTGATGTGTCTAGTCACGATTCAGTGATCCGTCGTTACGTCGTAGAATCCAAGTGTAGGATTCCTCTAGAAATGATCGACACATGTCTCATGTATCTCCGGATGTCGCTGAAGGGATCTCTAGGTGATAGCGCGGAAGAACCTTCGCTTGCGATGTCCGCCTTCGACCGCCTTGATCCGGTGGAGGATCATGCTCTCGTAACATGAGGGTGTTCTTGGTGGAAAGGGAATTCTCTCTTCGATTGAGAGTATTTCCAAAACCATTGTGCACAACAATGGCTCTACAAATTTTTGGGGTTGCGAGGATATTTATAATCGGTTTTGAGGTTAATAGATTTATAACAATAAATAAACATGTTACACATTTTATTTATTTCATTAACTCTTATTGAAAACCCCCATTTTAAATTATTAATTCCTTGACATGCGCCCACACTGATTATAATAAATATCATTTAATAAAACAATATTAAATCCTCAAAATCCCAACTGGAAAAACTACACGGCATGTAATAATTAATATATGGCATGTACTTGTTTCCCATAAAAACTACACGGTGTGTATATTTAATATACACGGCGTGTAATTTTATTTTCCATTTTTCTCTCCCACATTTATTAGACTTTGAGTAATGACTATTTATTTCTTAAATAAAGGTGACTTCATTACTTGCTAATAAATATATTATTTCTTCCACAATATATTCTCTCGAATAACTAGTGTCAAAATAAATGCGATCAGACATCCTTAAATAATTACTAAACCATAGTTGGGAATAAGGTTTATTTAACTTGTAAAATTAATATTTAACTGAGATACATGGACACACATAGTGTGTGACCCTCTAGGCCTCTTTCTTAGTGGCATTAGGCTGTGCCCGCCTAAAGTCCGAGGTTAGCATCTAGCAACACGCCAAGGCACCCATAGAGAAAGAAGTTAACGCCGCAATGACGTGTCACCTCCTACGAACGCTTACCGTGTAATATAATCCTTTTTTCTCGATATCTCCAATCAAGTGGGTTGCATGCTAGTGTCATAAACCCATGCGCTTGATTATTCTTTCTTTGACTTCCCGGAATTGAACTTTCCCATACCTTACTATGGCCATGGATTTATATAGGCTATATCAATTCCATCAACGGGCCTGAGATATATACTTCTGTTATGGAACGGAAGGGACAAATCCTTTCTCGCATTATCTATTAATGCGGTATTACTCGTGATGCACCCAACGTATCCTACCTCGCTGCAAACAGTGTGTCGTCACAGTTTTCATCAATACATCTAAGTGCGCGAGTTGTAATACCCATTAATAATAATCTTAAAGTCTAAGGACCAATAAACATGTCCGCAGATAGGAACATCAAATGACACTATGAAATGTGGATTTCCTACTGGCGGGTCTCGTTCTCATAATATCTTCTTGGATATTACCATAGGCGCACACCATGAGAAGGTGCCTCAAAGTTTTATGAGTTCTCACCCCTAATGACCTGTATTATTTGTGTCCCTCAAATAATATCATCCGGCCATAGAACATACATTAAAGAACATTTTTATGGCACTTTCGGGTTCTCATCATAACAGGGATTCTCTATGACCCTTTAATGCAACAGCTATCCTTAGGACATTATCAAATGACATGTCATGTAGAAGAACAATCAAGATGTGATAAGGATTTTATTTAATGAATAAATTACAAAGTAGTTGTTTCTAGACCACCAACTCCAACATGTAGTGCCAAATAAGAACAAGGGAATAAAGAAATTCCCATTATGAGAGAACTGGGGAAAGAATCATCTCGTGATATGCATGAAAGGCATGCAAGTCTCGTATAAGTGTGGATAAAAGGGTCATATATCTAATGAATTCAAGGGGAAGAAACAACTTTATGATGTTCAATGCTAAAATTGTAGAGAGATGGGACACTATGAAAATGAGTGTCCTAAGCTCCAAGGAAAATTTCCTCAAAAAAGGCCATGAGAGTAAGGGAGAGCTTATGCGATTACAACCATGGATATTGAAGTTCCTAATTATGTGGTGGAAGGTACATTAATTGTTTACTCAAACATAGAAAACACTTTATAGGATTCTGTATCATTGCATTCATTTATATATTCCTAGTTTCCAAGAAAATTAGACATGTCCAATTTGATTTAATAGAGAAGTTATCAGTAAAAACTCATAAGGGATGCATCATTTCAACAAAGGCATGTCAACTAGTCCCCCTCACGACACATAAACGTGCTTTAGTTTCTAGCCTTATCATCAAACCAATGTCTGAATTTGATATAATTCACGATATTAATTGGCGGTCAAACTATGATGTGAAAATTTATTGCAAGAAAAAGGAAGTCACAATTTTTGAAAATGGTGTAGAATCCCTTATATTTAGAGCAGAAACCTCACCACCTGATAATTATCTAGATCCACCCTAGTAGCTCTACTGAATGAAATACTTGGAGAGGAAGATAAACCAATATCTATGGGTGAGGAAATAAATCTTCAGATTGAATATGTGCATATAGTTCATGAATACATTGATGTATTTCCAAGGGATTTACTTAGACATCCTCCAGATCAGAAAGTTTAGTTATCTATTGATTTAATTCTTGGTTCAAGTCCTATATCGAAGACTCCCTAGAGAATGGCCACTGTGGAATTAGTGTATCTAAAGAAAAAACTATAGGAATTGAGTGAAAACAGATTTATTCAAACTAGTTTTTCTCTATGGGGAGCCTCTATCCTCTTTTTCATGAAGAAAGATGGATCCATGAGGCTAAGCATTGATTACAAGGAAATAAATTATATTTTAATAAAGAATAAGTTTCCTCTTCCCCAGATTGATTATTTATGTGATCAACTTCATGGAGATCAATAATTTTCGAAGATTTACCTTCGATCCGGATATCACAAGATGCGTGTGAGGATAGAAGATATTACTAAGATAGAATTTCAGACCAGATATGGGCATTACGAGTTTACAGGGATGCCTTTTGGACTTACTAATACACCCTCTATTTTCCTGGATTTAAGGAACATAGTTTTCAATGAATATCTTGATAACTTTTTTGTGGTATTCATTAGTGATATCCATGTATAATAAAAAATCTATAAAGACCATGAAAATCACTTGCGAATTAATCTGAAAACTCTTAGAAGAAATGAATTATATGGGGTGTTTAGCATGTGTGAATTTTGGGTTCAATAATGTTCTTTTTTGGCCATATCTTTTCTAAGGATGGAATATTAGTTAGTCCTACAAAAAAATGAACTCCAAGAATGGCCCATGCCAAAAAACATAACCGAGGCACGTAGTTTTATTGGCATAGAAGGTTACTATTGTCATTTCGTTCTGAATTTTTCCTGACTGGCTAACCTGCTAACCAATCTCACACGTAAAAGAGTTAAGTTTGTGTGGATAAAAGAATGTATAAAATGCTTCAAAAAATTCAAAATAAGATTGGTCAATGCTCCAATTTTGACTCTTCCATCTGAAAGTCTTGGATTTGTGATATATAGTGACACATCAATGAATGGACTGGGTTGCATCCTTATGAAAAACAATAAAGTTATTGCTTATGCATCAAGACAGTAGAAGAATCATGAGAAAAATTATCCAACTCATGATCTTGAGTCAGCAGCAATAATCTTTGCTCTGGAAATATGGAGACATTATCTCTACAGAGAAATATGTGTGATTTATATGGACCACAGGAGTTTGAAATACATTTTCACACAAAAATAAATCAACATGAGGCAAAGGAGATGGCTCGAGTTACTCAAATATTACGATTGTTCAATACAATACCACCCAAGAATGGCAAATAAGGTGGCCGATGCATTAAGCTGGAATGATCATGGACTTCTGATTCAAATGAGGATTGAGAGAGAACCTATATTTTTGGATGTACTAAAGATGGATATGAAAATTTTTAAGGAAGGGAAAACTTATTTCCTATTTGAAATGATTGCTAAACAATATTTACTAGAGAAGATAAAAAGCTTTCAATCTGATGATGAGAATCCGCACAAGGAAATTATTTCTATTAAGGATGGGAGATTGGAATACTTCGTGTACGATGAAGGAGTTCTGATGTTTGGGAAGAGGTTATGTGTCCCATCAATACCTAAGATAAAAAGGGAACTATTAGATGATTATCATAGATCAAATTTCTATATACACCTTTGTAGAAAAGATGTATAGAGATCTAAAAGAATATTTTTGGTTGGATAATATGAAGTGAGAAATTGCGGAATATGTGTCAAGGTGTCTAGTTTGACCACAAGTGAAGGTAGAGAGACAAAATCATAGATGATTGATGAAACCTATATCTATTACTAAGTGAAAGTGGGATAGCATTATGATGGATTTTATCACCGGGATACCAAGGACAACTAGAAGGAATGATGCAATATTGGTAATTGCTGATCATCTCACAAAATCACCATATTTCCTTCCTATAAGATAGGATTTACCACTTGAGAACCTATAAATACTTTCTATTAATGAATATGTAAGACTTCATAGTGCACCTCTATCGATTGTGTCCGATTGAGATCCACGGTTTACATCAATATTATGGAATAGTCTCCATAAGGATTTGAATACTGGGAATCATATGAGTACTGCTTAACACCCCCAAATTGAAGGACAGTCTGAAAGGACTATTCAATCTCTATAAGACATGCTGAGATCATGCTCTCTTGACTTACAAAGTATGTGGGATCAATACTAGCCTTTAGTGGAATTTTCCTACAACAATAGTTTCCATTATAATATTCAAATGGCTTCATATGAAGCATTATATGGATAGAGATTTCAAATTCCTACTTGTTGGGACGAAGTTGGAGAGAGGAAACATATATGCCCAGAACATATTAAAGATACCATAGAAAAGGTGAAGAAAATACAAGCCCATATTAAAGAATACCAAAGTAGGAAGAAGAGTTATGTTGACAACCAGAGAAAGGATTTGGAATTCCATGTGGGAGATCATGTCTTTCTGAAAGTATCTCCATGGAATTGTGTCTTATGGTTTGGTAAGAAAGGGAAACTGAACCCCAGGTACATCAGACCATTTGAAATTTTGGAAAGAATCAGAGCTGTAACTTATCATTTTGCAATGCCGCCATGTCTTTCCAAAGTCTATGATGTATTCCATGTTTCTTTGTTGAAGAAATACATGCCAGACTCAATGCATGTACTCACCTATGATGAAATAGAACTGCAACCAGATTTTTCATATGGTGAAGAGCCTATCAGGATCCTTGACACAAGGGAGAAGGTATTGAGAAATTAGTTGACTCGCCTAGTAAAGGTTCTTTGTAAAAACCAAAATATGGAGGAAGCAACTTGGAAACCTATGGATCTTATGAAGAAGAACCACCCACATCTTTTTTTGTGGGATTTATAAATGTAAAATTTCAAGGATGAAATTTATGAAGGAGGGAATTGTATAGTAGTGCAAGAATTTTAGGGTATATTTCTCTTAAATACATTCGATTCAAAGCCTATATTTAATAAATCACTGAGATTATTTGAAACAACACACAATTATTTTAATGAAAGTCATAATCTAGCCAATAAATATAAATTTTCCACTTCTATGTTTTGAATTTCGAAAAATGGTCATTTAGATTTGTGAGCAGTAAGTCATTTAGAGTCTGATAGAACCAACATTATTTTTTGATGAATAGTAATATACCCTTATGAAAAGTAATGTGAGTAGTAATATGACCCTTATGAATAGTAAATAATGATAATATTTTATTTTATCAAGGTAATAAGATAATGAGATCTTAATTATTTTTTCAATATGATATAAAACTAATTATACATTTAAAATTGTTATTTTTTGAATTAATTATGATTTTAATTAAAAATTAAATTAAAAATACATAGAAAACTATTTTCAAAAAATTGAGTTCATTTTTGAATTCTACACATCAGAAAATAGTTACGGTTAATTTTTTTGGATTTTTCTAAAATACTTAAATTTTTCGTGAATAGTAAATATACCGCTTTGAGTTTTTGTTAGGTTAATGACATCATAATGATATAATAATTAATGTAAAAGGATATTAGACTTATTTAAAATAACATATGACATTAGGTGTCCCATGTGGCTGAAACCATTGTCCAATACCATGGGAAAACCCATGGTTTTGAAAAAACCCACTAATGTGGTGTCCCTTTTAATTAATTAAGAACTCCCTCTAAATTACTATAAAAACCCACTCAACCCTTAATTTTATTTCATAAAAAACTAATTATACACGAATATTTGGTATTATTACCTCCATATGACTCCTCTAAAGGTGTCCTAAAACCCCCAAGGTCCCAACCTTCTTGTTTTGGGAGTTACTCTATAAGGTAAGAGAATCAACCACCGTTCTCTTTTCTTAAAGATTTCATTTTATGGCTTCTCATTTATTTTCAATTGGATTTTGTTGGGATATGTCATTCCATATTCCAATTTCTTTATATATTATTTAGGAGTTACGAGACAACCCCTTTCTCTCATCAAACTATATTTTTAAATTATAAGTGATGTCGTTAGGCTGCAAAATTTTCATGAGAGATTTCTCATTTTTTATTTCTTTTTTATGTTCCTTTATTTTATAATTCTTTCCTCACTCCCCTCAACCAAATCCTATGATAATTACAGTAACTTACATGAACTTTAATTATATCATGCTAATTTTATACTTCATCATCATCTTTCTTTCCCCCTCCTCTTATATTTAAAAAAATGAAAGCATCGTCTGAGATGTGTTAATTTATCGCATTCAAGGATGAAAGGTTCTCAATTTTTGTTACCAACTTTAATTATGGTCAAGAAATTTTTTTTATATTTGAACCATACTAGAATAAATGTATTCATCTCATTTATGTTATGGAATCTCTGCACATTCATAATATGGAATAATAATACAAAACAAATTTATTGTGGACAAAATCGCCAAGCCAAATCCAAGCGTTTATTTTTTTCACTCATCGAAAGAGTCTTCCTAATGGTATATAACCAAAATAATTATAAGATCATTTATATATCTATAATTTCAATAATTATTTATATTAATAATTATGGATGTTTAACCACATTTCAAACAAACATCCATTCATGAATACAAGTAAATAGATCATGAAAACCAAAGAAGAAAATGATACCAAAACAATAAAATTGAATATCCTAACCACATTAAAAAAGCCATTAATGAACCTAATAATGTTATAAAATATCAATTACATGTTTATGAGGTTATGGAATTATTAATTAATGAATATAAATATGATTTTTCAGGTCATTAAGAATAATCAAGAACACCTTCAATCACAAGGTAAGGGATCATCTCTCTCACTTTTGTTCAAGAATCTCCCCAATGTTGTGGTATTTTATTTTTTATACCTAATGATGGATTATGTTTTCTAACCTTCCCCATACTTCCCTTATGATATATAAATAATGGGATACCCCTTTACCTCTCATTAATCCCTTGCAAGAACACTCATTACCATGCCGAAATGTTTGTAAGGGGTTTTCTCATCTCACTTTCAATTATGTGGGATTTCCATTGTTTTCCTATTATTTTGTTATATGTGGTATAGGTTTAATTAAATTTGATATATATTATCATGATTCAATATATATTCATGGTATTATGTGATTTATTTGTTGGTTAATAACTTTTTTTCATACCACTCATTTGATTACAATGTGGTAACGAGCTTTGTATTTATTTTCACTTCATTGTGACTTGATTCATATTATGCACCTAATATTTCTTATGTGGTGTACCTAATGTCCATTTGGATCACTTTTTTTGTTGAAATTATATTCCCTTTAACTTTCCCTATTCTCATATCATGGATAGGATTATTATCTAAGCTGTATACCATTTTACATACAATATTTATTTTGAATGTTGTTTTGACTGTGGAAATATTGATGAATCTGTACCCTCTATTCTATATAGATAATGTAAAGGAATATTTATCTTGTGTTGAATCTATGTATAAAAAATTATTTGGACATGAAGTGGAGGGTGGGGCCCGCTATGGCCCCTTGATGCATCAGTAGGTCTCATGAGACAAATCAGTTGGCGACAAAGCCTTCGAGTTTGTTTCCAAAAATAAGATAGGTTCCTACCCACAAAACAAAATTGTTTTTATGGTATTATCGTATCATGTTCCAAATACATGATGTCCAATTAATATACAATTTCTTTATTCATTATCGGTTGTTACTATCCATGAGGTTTTTACTATGACAAAATCTATGGATGTAGTTTCATTAAACGTTTATTAATGGCGTGATTTTTTCATTTATTCACCATGACATATTGATTATATAAAATTGTTTAAAATTCAGTTATTATTGATTCATGATTCCACTATTTGTAACCAAGACTGAGCATTTGAGGTCACCCCTTTCATTGTTTACTTTTAATAGGTGATGAATAAGAGATCATTTGTTGAGTTCTTGTGGATGTAGTTTTTAGTTTTTGTTATGTATTGTATTTTTTAATCTTTTCCAATGTGATTTGAGTTACATCTATGTATCTAGTTTCTTTAAAGATACTAAACTGATCATCTCTTATGGATTTTCATTCCATCTAACCATGCCAATATAACTAGTAATGCACCAACTCCATTCTATAGGGGTCGGGGTGTTAGACGTAGTTTTCTTGAAAATATGGAAGAAATTATAAATGGGTGCTTAGATCAGAAATCTGAGGGAATCATTTCATTCATAGTAGTGACTTTACCCAAGGCGAGACCTAACATCGGCCGATGCAGGTCAGCTATGAAAAGTATATTTTAGATGTTCTAATGAATAAAATAAGTTGTAGATTTATTTTATATCAAAGTTAAGTGGACATAGTGACAGATTGATGTGGTTTGTTTTAAATAAATAGCTAGGCAAGGACCTAGGGTCAGAATCATAACTGTAACAGTTCCTTGGAGGCTCTGGAGAGAATCCCTAAATAATTCTCTCGGAGTATAGCAACGGGATCAGGATTAGAGATCATTGTTGACATATTGGCAATGAAAATTAGTCTTTACCAATGAACGATCCAATTCCTATGTATAATTCAGTATTTGTACTTCCTTTCCCAAGTCATTGATTCAATTATGAATGCAGGACAACCAATGAATATGTTGATCCATGGTTTGATCATTCTTGCAGGATGAGATTTAATTATAGGATTTATGGGATTGATTATTATTTTGATTATTGATCATTCTTATAGTAATTAATCGAGGTAGAAACAAACAACAACTGAGGATTATTCCTCTGATTTGTTCTTTGTGCTTTTCTCCGCCATATGTTCTATGCATTCTTCGTTCTTTAGTGTTTTTTGAAAAATCTATTGTTGTGACATTGTTTTATGGTGCATTTAATACACTATAATTCCGTGGTTTTTTTTAAAATCAAATAGAATTATTTTGAGACTATGCACTGAGACAACATGTGATTCCGAGGCCCATAGTCCCCAGAATGATCTGTCAAAAAATGTTATGTTTTAAATAGAGGATGTGAGAAGTTTTATTAAAAAGTGGAATAATTGTTAAACGAGCTCCCGAATCAGAAATCAGAGGGCATCATCGCATTTAGGTTGGAGGGTTTACCCTAGGCGCGAATTATGTTTAGTCAGTATTGGCCTCCAGTGAGAATACAAGAAAATGGAATAACAGTAAATAAAAATATTAAATAAAACAATTTTACTTTTCAAATCCTTATAACTCATGAACAGAAACCCAAATTGAAAATCCAAGACCACCGTTGAGCTCGTGAGGGTATTATTTCCTTTGTAAAATCCTAACATTGGTTGGTGCGGGTCATAAATGGAAAATAGTTTTTGGTCGTAAATAAAATAATTGAATAAAGTTATTTTGTTTTCAAATCCTTATAACTCATAAATGGTAACTTGGATTGGGAATCCAAGAGAACCTTTTACTTCATCAGGGTCTAATTCCCTTAGGTGGAGCCTAAATCAGACAGTGAAGGCCAAATGTGAATGTTGGTTTTTGGGACATAATTGTAAATAAAATAATTTAAATAAAAGTTATTTTATTTTCATATTCTCATAACTCACAAACGGTAACTCAAATTATAAATCTGAGACTACCGTTGAGTACATAATGAGATTTTCTTTTTATGTAGGACTTAACCTTGACCGTAGCAGGTTTAGGGAAAATTTATTTTTTAAACGCTATAAGGAAAAATAAAATAAACTTTAAAAGATTATTTTTCTAAAAATTATTTTTCTACAACGCAGTGAAAAGCTGACTTTTTAATTCAATAAATGAAACTGCATAATGATGCTACAATGAAAATTAACAAAAACATTGTTTCATAAATTAAATATAATAACTGCGTCGACTCAGTGTAACAAAAATTTTGCAATTCATTTTCCTTATTTAATGGGATAATAGGAATTGGAGATATAATATTGATCATTAAAATCCCTCTAAGTCTCTGAATGAAAACTATCCAATGACGAACACCAATGAATCAGAGAGTAGAAAAAATTCCCCTGGAGGGTGAATCAGAATCTTAGATTGATGGATGATGATGAACGATCATCCTTGAGAAATCTCTTTTCCCAGGTAGGGGTTTGATGCTTTTCTATGTTAATTGCTTTTACCCATTCTCTCTTTTAAATTATGAACATGAGTTAACTCATGAACAAGTTAACCTGCAGATCGATAGTTCATGGAGGATGGTTAATGTTGTAGAATAAATGGTTTATTTATCTTTGTGATTATTTTGTCTAATTTTGGTTCTTCTTGATCATGCTAACAAGAACACATCTAGTTCAACCCGAACAATGACTTGGATCATTTTTTGGTTATTTCAATGTGTGATCCCTTCCCCTCCTCTCTCCTTTAGTCCTTACCATTATACATGTTGTAACGACAGAAATGCATTGGATGATGAGATGCTAGGTGGAAGGGTCACGACCAGGTGGGCCGCAACACCAGTGAGAGGTCGCGGCGGCGACAAGAGGATGAAGTTGTAGGATCTCAGCTGTAGTAGAAGGTAGAGTACATTCAACATACCACAACAGTGATAGGAGCTACTGCCCTGGAGGCCAGAAGCCAATGGTTGGTGAATGTGACCACCCAAACGTGTTAGAGGCACCACGCGGTCTGTAGACTAGGATGACTAGCTAGACCCATGAAAAAGCCACGAGCCATGCGGGGGAAACCAGTCTATGTGAATAGGCCTGTGTAGGAGCGAGGTTCTGCTAGGGTGCCTCGTTGGACGATCAGTCTGCCTTGTCAAGTTTGGCAGGAGGCTAGCGCGCAGTGCCTATAGGACTTCTTGTTGAGAAGGGGTGGTCGGCCTCAACCGACCACATGCGACATGAATCGGATACCCAGAGGGTGTCTGAGTAGGGGGAGAACCAACCAACAATGTGGGTCAGTCCGGTGGCTTGAATTGGGACGTTGGGCATCCTGGTCTGTAGATGAGTCGGCCCACCAATATGGTCTAGGCCGTCGGGACCAACTGGGCTACTAGGTGGCTCATGCTGGGAAAGAACCGGACTGCTAATTGCGGGCTAGGGTAGATTAAACTGGGTCACTGGGCGACCTAGTGGGAAGGACCCATGGATGAAATAGGTCTGGTCCCACATGGTCTAATGGGCCTGGCCCAGCGGCTAGGCCAGACTAGGCCGGTCCAAACCCCACCGGGTTGGGTTGGGTTGGTCGAACCAGGTTGGGTCATCAGGACCTCTGGGCTGGGTTGGTCGGGTTGGTCCGACCAGGTCTAGTCGGTCCGGGCCCATACACAACCAACCCCTATTTACTAAAAAACCAATTTCTTTCAGATCAAGCATTCGATTGACATTTCCTCTATGACATTGGGACCCTTACGATGATAGATTACTTTCAGAATACTCTAAGTGAGATTTCGGGGTAGTTGATAAGATACATATGGCTTGAGGAGTAGATTCTCCTAGAATCAAGTGCACTACAAGCAAGAATCCTATGGTTTTTTGTGATATGAAGGATATGACGAGTGGGTATTGGTTATATAGGTTTCCAATAGATGACCAAGACTTAGTGATCTAGCTGGCCAAGAGAGAAGTGGGTCTTAGTGATATAGTTGGATGAGAGACGAGCGGGTCTAAGTGATCCTGGTGGCTGAGAGATGGGTGGGTCTAAGTGATCAAGCTGGCCCAAATACGGGCGAGTCTAAGTGATCTAGCCGGGCAAAAGACGAGCGAGTCTAAGTGATCCAAATGGCCCTAGAGATGAGGTAGTCTCAGTTATCCCACTGGCCCAGGTGATGAGTGGGCCTAGATGATGAATCCCTCAGCAGTGCGAATGTTCATCTTTATGACTGGCAATTATACTTTCCATACATTGAGTTATACATAGTTTGAGCTATCTTTACTATGTGGTCATACTATATAGTCTTTCTTTGTGATATTTCCTTTTTAGTTTGGGTTCCTTACTGAGTATTGTGTTACTCACCCCTGAATGGGCTTCACCCGCACATGTCGTGTCTCATGCATGTGATCGACGCTTTGATGGAGACCATGGTGGTCTAGGACTAGGTGTTGTTAAATTATATGGGACTGATGGTCAAACTTCTACAGCTACAGGTAGCTACCCTTCACCTACCCTTCTGGCGGGGTCTTTAGCAGACAAACCATGGATGTTGTACTTTCCTTTGTGGTTTTGGGCTTGTATTTTGGCTCCTTTGTACTTTCAATTTGTACTGTACTCTTTGTAGTTGTCTCAGTGATAATAGTGGTTTACTTTGTGTTCACTTACTACATTTTGAGCTTTGTGCTTGTGTACATGTTTAAATGAAAATAACTTCCCTTTTGGGATATGGCTATTTGGTTCTAGTATCCAACACCTAGCCTATGGAAGGAAGGCTTGAGGTAGTCACAACATGGGCCCTGGGGGATGGATCATTTCTAAGTGGTATCAGAGGAGGTCAGTTCTACCATATGAAGTAAAAGTATATAAATTATAAGGGGGAAACAATGTTAAGTATATCGATTTCAGATTTTAGGCTAGGGAGTCCAGTGTTGGTGCAACGACCGATGTATCCACAAACCAAGACCCGAAATTCTATTATCCAGCCTTGAAAATGAAAAAATGGTTATATGCGTCTTTGAGTGTTTTCCCGTGATCTATTTGAGTCATATTGAACTCACTAGGTATAATGACTTAATCTTGGTTCTTCTTGATATCCTTCAAAATTCCTCCACATAGATAGCCAAACACGATTCCAGTGCGTGACCAAGATGATGGTCCATAGAGTGATCAAGCTTTGGTATATGGACCATTTCAGAAGATAGTACCTTCGGGAGGTGTCCCAATAATACCACCACCCATCAGTCATCAGTTACTACTTGAACTAATAGTTGAAGACCAACGTAGGCTTAGTGCCTTACACAAGTACTAGAGAAAGATACCTCCCAGGTTCAGGGGAGAGAAATATCCTCAGGTCCTTGAGGATTTGTAGGAGGCGGTGATGCAAATCCCTCTCTTAGTTGAAATGAAACCTGACCAGATGGCATTTCTAGCTGCGAACCTTCGGTAGGGAGGTAGACGTGGAAGAGGAGCTAGGGGATTTATAGGAGGTGGTATACATTTCGACATGTTACAACCACCATACCAATGTGGTACACACCATTCTCAAGGATCTCGAGGATAATGGAATGGGGTAACTTCATGAAACCATCCCTACCCAAGTAGCAATATATGTTTTGTGTGTTCAGTTCCCTAAAATGGTGGACAATTACGATGAAATCCTTCCAAAGGATGTTCCTGGACTACCTCCTCACAGAGATATACACTTCTTCATTGATCATCACCCTATTACGACACTGATATCTATAACTGTATATCAGATGGATCTTGTAGAGATCTGGGTTCTAAGGGTACATTTGGAGGAATTGAATAGGAAGGGGTTCGTAAGGCCTATAATTTCACCATGGGAAGCCCCAATTTTGTTCTCCGAGAAGGAATATGGAATCTTGAGGCTATGTATGGACTTTCGGTGCCTGGACTAGGTGACTATGAAGAACATGTATCCTCTAAGGATTGATGACCTCTTCAATCAACTGAAGTGATAGAGAAGATTCTTAAAGATATACTTTAGATCAGGATGTCACCAACTTCAACCATGAGATGAGGACATCTCAATGATGGATTTCAGATTTCTCTATAGCCACTGATAGCACTTAGTGATGTCTTTTGGCATGACAAACTCCCCAACAGCGTTCACGGGACTCTTGAAAAAGATATTCCAACTGTACTTAGACTAGTTTGTAGTCTTATTCATTGATGGAATATTAGGGTATTCAGCGTCCAAGGAGGAGTACATGATACACCTCAGGATGATTCTGGACACACATTGAGAAAATAACTTTACAGAAAGCTCTAAAAGTGTGAGTTTTGGATACAAAAGGTCCACTTTTTGGGACATGTCATCTCAGAGGCTAGAGTTGTGGTGGATCTAGTGAAGATCGAGGTGGTGATTTCTTGGGAACCACCCAAGACCGTCACTATGGTGCATCGTTTCCTTGGATTGACTAGATATTATCAATGGTTTGTACCCGACTTCTCCTGGGTGGAAGCACCCATGTATTTGATGAATAAGAAGGGAAGACACTTCGTGTGGATATAAAATATCTAGTATAGATTTCATAAACTGAGATAGAGCATGACGAGTGCTCATATCTTAAGGCTTCCAGAGGAGGGCACCGACTACGTGGTGTACTGTGAAACATCAGGAACCAAGATTGGTTGTGTCCTGATGTAAGGGAATGAAGTGATTACTTATGGCTCATGATTGTTGAGACTGTGTGAGCATAACTATGCAATTCACAACCTTGAGTTGGTAGTGGTAGTCTTCACATTGAGGATGTGGAGATAATAACTTATGGGTGAACGATTCATCATCTACTTTGACCATAGGAGTCTCAAGTATAGCTTTTATCAAAAGGATCTGAATCTGTGATAGTGATGTTGGATAGAGATTGTCTAGGACTATGACTTCTAGATTTTCTATACTACTCATAAGGGAAACATGGTGAAAAATGCTCTGTAGGAGATCGGGATCATAGCTACTGAATGAGGCCTCAGAGAAGTTGACCTCACTTTAGATATCCTTAATGGATGGGGATGAAGCATCTTATCTCCAGTCATTGATTGTTACCTACCCACTATTAAATTAGTCAGGGAGGAACAACTCAGTGAAACTAACTGTAAGTCTTTAAGTGCTCAGTTGTACACAGAGAATACATGTGATGGACATTCGATAGGTGGGGAGCATGCCATCCTTTTCATAGGAACCACCATTGTACCAGTGGAGTTATGGGAGGAAGTGTTGAAGGGGTTACAAACATCCCCTTTGGCGGTACATCTAGGTGTGGAGAAGGTGTACCAGGATTGCTGACGTCCGTACTAGTGGATGGGGATGATGAAGGAAGTGGTAGAGTTTATCTCGGGATGTCTCACTTTTTAGTAAGTGAAGGCTAGACACCATATTCCAGTAGGTTCGACACAACCCCTTGAGGTACTAGAGTGGATGTGGGATGGGATATAGATGGACTTCATGATAGGTTTACCATGTACAGCAAGGGGGAACAATACCTTTTGGGTGATCATAGACCGACTCACCATTTAGGCCCACTTCCTACACATTCAAGAATAGAGTTAAATAGAGATATTGTGATGCCTATACATGCATGAGATATTTCAACTCCATGGAGTCCCATCTATAGTAGTGTCATATCGTGATGTATGCTTTACATCCCAGTTGTGGAAGTGATTACATGAGGCTTTAGAGAATCAACTGTGCTTGATCATAGCCTTTCACCCACAGATGGATTGTCAGATGGAGCGGACCATACAGACCTTGGAGTACATGATTTGTTCTTGAGTTCTTGATTTTGTCACATTTGGGAGGACCACCTTCCACTAGGGGAGTTTGCGCACAATAACATCTACGACTCCACCATCAGTATTGCATCGTTTAAGACACTTTACAAATGACAATATTGGTCACCATTATGCTGGACAGACTGAGGGGAGTCAACATTCATGGTTCCAAAGATGGTACATGATACCACTAACAAGGTTTAGGTCATCCTATGGTGGATGAAGACTACACAAAGCCAATATAAGTCCTATGATTATAGGCAACGAAGACCCTTGGAGTTCGAAGAGGGGGACCATGTATTTCTATACGTCTCTCCTCAATGAGGGATATGGAGATTTTTTTTGGTGGTGAAAAGTTATCTCTAAGGTTTATCAGAACTTTCCTGATACTACGTAGAGTGTGTGAGGTGGTGTACATCTTGGCTCTACTGCAGCATTTAGAGAGGGTGTAAAACATCTTCCATGTATCCCAGCAAAGGAGATATGTTCACACATCTTCTCACGTCATCGAACACGGTGAGTTGGAGATTGAAGAAGGGGTGACATTTACAAAGTACTTGGTGGAGATAGAGGATCGATAGGATAGGATCATTTTTGGAAGGTTAATTCCTCTGGTTCATTCTTGTTGGCAGCATGGAAATATCTAGGAGAGCATGTGGGAGTAGGAGGCTCATATTCTTTCTCAGTACCCCCTTTTGTTTGATTAGCCCATTTTTGGATTACAAGGACGTAAATCCCTAATGAAGGGAGTAATGTAATACCCCATAATTCCATGATTTATTTTTGAAAATTCAATGGGATTATTTAGCGACATGGTGCTAAGACGGCGTGTGATTTTGAGGCCTAGAGTTCCTAGAATTATCCATTAAAAAATGTTATGTTTTAAATAGTGGTCCTAAGAGGTTTTCCTGAAAAAGTGGAATAACTATTAAATGGTTTCCCTCATCATAAATATGAGGGCACCATTGCATTCAAGATGGCAGTTTTATGCTCAGAGCAACTTATGTTTAGTCAGTGTGGGTCTCCAGTGATAAAATAAAAAATTGCATAAACATAAATAAAATAATTAAATAAAATTATTTTATTTTTCAAATCCTTATAACTAATGAATGGTGAGTTAGATTGAAAATCCAAGACCACCTTTGTGATCTTGAGGTTATTATTTCCATAGGAAGAGCCAAACATTGGTCAGTCCGGGTCTAAAGTGGAAAGTGGTTTTTGGCCATAAATAAAATAATTGAATTATTTTATTTTATTTTCAAATCCTTATAACTCAAATACAGTAACTCGGATTGGAAATTTGTGTGTACCATTGAGTTCATGAGGGTATGTTTCCCATAGGAAGAGCCTAGCATCGGCCAGTGTAGGCTAGTTGTGAATGTTTTTTAGGACATAACCATTAATAAAATAATTTAAATAAAAGTTATTTTATTTTTGAATCCTCATAACTCAAAAATGGTAGAAAATATTAAAACTCTAAGAGAACCCTTGTGTTTGTAATGAGATATTCTCCTTAAATATGACTTAACCTCGACTAGAATGGGTCGGAGGGAAAAGTTATTTTTTTGGACATTTTAATGAAAAATAAAATAAACTTAAAAGGTTTATTTTATTCAAAATTGTTTTGTTGCAATGCAGCGATGAGCCAACTATTTCATTCCATAAATGGAATCGTGTAATGATGCTGCAACGCAATGTAACAATAAAAATGTTTCATAAATGAAACAATGTAACGGTGGAAACAGTGAAAAATAGAAATGTTGCAATGAATTTTCCCCATTTAATGGGATAATAGGAATTAGAGATTAAATTGGATCTTTGATATCCCTTTGATTCTTTGAAGGAAAACTCTCCAATGATGAATGCTAGTGAATTAGAAAGAAGAGATGATACCCTTGGACAGAGAATCAAAAATAGAGATTGACAAACGATGGTGAAAGATCATCCTCAAGCAATCTCATTTCCTAGGTTGGGGTTTGATGCTATTCTGTGTGAATTGATTTTCCCCATTCTCTCTTTTAAAAAATGAACATGGGTTATCTCACGAACAAGTTAACCCATGGATCGATTGTTAATGCATTATGGTTAATGATGTGGGATAAAGGGGATATTTATCTTAGTGATTATTCCACCATATTTGGGTTCTTCATGATCCTAATAATAAGAACTCATCATGATCAACATGAACAAAGACCAGGATCATTCATTGGGTGTTTCTATGTGAGACTCCTTCCCCTCCCCTCTCCTTTATTCCTTCCCATTCTTCATGAAGAAATGAATGTGGTTCATTGGCGAAGGAGACACCGGGTGGAAGGACTACGACCAGGTGGGCCATGACATTGGTGAGAGGCCCTGACAGCGGCCGCAACACCCATCCGCAGTAGTAGGACCATACCATGGCACCCTGAACATGGTTCTAGGATGGACGTGGGACACTGGAAACAAGCCATGCCATAGAAAAGGGCCACCGACACGGAGGCATGTGGGTGGAGAATGTAGCCACCCGGTCTGCTTACTATAGTGGCAAGCTGAGACGATAGAAAAGTCGCAGGCCACGCGGGGGAAACTGATCCACGTGAGTGGATCCGTACAGCAGGGAGACACTGCATTGGAGGAGCGGTTCACATTGGTGGGCCGCAGTAGGCACCTAGTACATAGTCCCCATGGTACCGTGTGTAGAGAAGGGGCATCTGCCTTAGTTAGCTGCGTGTAACATGAAACATAGGCCCATCGAACATCCAGGTAGGGAAAAAACCGGTTTTCTATACAGGCTGGGCTGGAGGTACGAACCAAGCTTCTCAGTGGTCTAGGATGGAGAAGATTCGGCCCACTGATGTGGGTTGTGCCGATAGGACAAAACCATGTGTTGGTGGTCTAGGTTGGGAAAGAACTGGCCCTCTATTTGCGAGACGGTGCTGATGAAACTGCTTTTCTAGGCAACCCAGTTGGCTGGACCCATGGCCTAATCGGGCTGAGTCTAGTAAGGCCCAATGGGCCTGGCCGACCCAGACCCCATTGGGTCAGGTCGATTCGGCCGAACCGGGTTCGGTCTTGCGGTACCCCCGGACTGGGTTGGTCGGGTTGGTCTGACTAGGATGGATCAGACCTAGACACAACCAAACTCTATTTACTAAAACACCAATATCTTTCAGATAGGGTGTCCGATTGACACACCGTCTATGTATTTTTTACCCTTGCGATGAGATGGTCATTTGGGCATACTCTCTATGAGATTTTGTGGCAGTTGAGATGAAACTGATGGCTTGGGGATTATATTATCACGGAATCATGCACGCTATGATAAGGAATCATATGACTAGCTCTGATGTGAGGGATATGATAAGAGGGTGTTAATGATACAGCTGGATGAGAGATGATCAGATCTTAGTGATCGAGCTAGCTAAGAGTGGAGCGGGTCTTAGTGATCCATCTGGCCTAGACACGAGCAGGTCTAAGTGATCAAGGTGTCCTAGAGATTAGGGTGTCTAAGTGATCCATCTGGCCCAAAGATGAGCGGGTCTAAGTGATCGAACTGGCTGAGAGATGAGCAGGTCTATGTGATCCAACTAGCCTAGAGACGAGTGGGTGTAAGTGATTCAACTGGCCTTGAGATGAGCGGGTCTAAGTGATCTAGCTGTCCCCAGAGATGGGTGGGTCTCAATGATCCCACTGGACCCAGTGATGAGCGGGCCTAGATGATGAATCCCTTAGTAGTACAAATGTTCATTTTTACAAGTGATAATTATACCTTCCATACTTTTATTTATAACTGGTGTGAGTAGTGTTTTTTATGTGGTATGTGGTGTGTGGTCTTACTTCGTGATTTTTCCTTTGTGTTTTGGGGTCCCTACTAAGTATTGTACTACTCACCCCTGCATAGGCTTCACCCACATGTGTCTTTTTCCGTGCAAGTGATCGACACATCGAAAGATACCTTGGTGGTCTAGAACCAGGTGGTGCTTAGTGATACGGGACATACATGTGTACTTCTACAGCAATAGATAGCTACCATTCACCTATACCTCATGTGGGGTCTCTATCAGACAATCCATGGAAGTTTTACTTTCCTTTGTGGGTATGGGCCTGTATACTGGTACTTTTGTACTTTTGGTTTTCACTGTACTCTCTATAGTTGTCTTTGTGACATTTGAGGTTTAATTTTTTGTTCACTCTTTATAGTTTGTGCTTTGTGTGTGTGTACGAATTTAAAGACAAATGCTTTCCCTTTTTGGGATATTCCTATTCGGTGCTAGTTTCCAGCCCTTGGCCTATAGAAGGAAGGCTTGGGGTAGTCACAGAATGGGCCCTAGGGGATGGTTCGTGAAAGCTCAATGATCCAATTTTAAACATCCAAGACCAAGAAGACCTGAAAAAGGTGCGATGATGATGATGATGGAAGAATCAAAGCGATTCAAGAGATATTATTCCATATTTTATTTTCCTCGTATGGATTTAAAGTGGTTTTCCAAGAATATTAGAGGCCGGAAACACATCGATTTATAGTTAGGGTGATAAGGAGACCCTTAACCAAGAGTTTCGATATGAAAAAAATCACCATAACGGGATCCAAGAGATTAATAGAGGCACGCTGAGGAAGAACGGTGGATTTTGGAAAATCACGAAGAATACGACATGTAATCCATATTACATGGCATGTGGCCCCACTGAGAGGTGACTAGGGTTTCAGGAGAGAGTTATATGCCACAAAACATGGGACCATATTACACAGTGTGTAGGTACTTCCCCAATACTCTGCGTCTATCTTAGGAGATTCACAAAATGGGGTGGCGTACACATGTTTCCTACATGGGGTGTACCCCTCCACATTACTTGGACTAGACCAAGTACATAGACTACCATTTGTACTAGTACATGGAAAGAGACACACAGGTTGACACTGTGTTCTTGAACATGGCTAGGGTACATGGGTGGACTCTAGTTGGAAGGAAATGGCATGTGACTTCTTATACAAACTGTGTACCCATATTCTACATGGCACTGTTGGAAATAAACAGGCCACTTGTAGAAGGACAGTACTCCGGACAAAAGAGCATGACTTGTGAACCTACTACATTCCATTTATACCTTTCTAAATGGCATGAATTTCTTGTCCACTATACCTTGGACATGTTTTGTTAGGGTTCGTACCTTTGATTGTTTCCCTAAAGGTTAGTGTGTAACATTTCCTACCCATAGGAGTATGATCACTTTAGCAAGACTTCCTAGATAGAGTTATTGGATCCCGCCGAGTGTCTTGGATTAGGATCCTCTATTCATTATTCATTTCCTAGGTGGATTCCTTAGTATTGACCTGACCAACATTACCGAGCATCGATCCAATACTTAGAGGGTTAATCCAGATGGAGATATTGGTATCACCCAATGAACCTAGCTATGATCCTCATCTTTTTTATCATATCTCTCTCTTCCGATCTACCAACATATCTCTCTCATGATAGTTCTCGAGGAATAATACTTCTCAAACAGACATCGTTAGTGCTATCAGACTCAAGTGTCTATTCCCCTAGATGAGTGATTCATGGAATCTTCAAGAGTAATTCCTAGTGTTGGTATGCGGTAGTTGTGAATTACAACTAGACGACATGTCTTGGATTGGGTATATTTTCACATTCTTTTTATATGTGCTGTAGACATATACTATGTAGAGATGACAGTATCATTCCTTTGGGTATTGATTTGTGGTTTCTGGGTGTCCTACTAAATATTTTTATACTCGCCCCTACATAGGATTTTCCAGTATGTGTCTTGTCTTGTGTATACAAGTGACCTTTTGACAGAGTCCTAGGTGGACTAGGACTGGATGAAGCTTTGTGAGATTAGGCAGGATGAGGTGTATTCTTATGGTGACAGAAAGTAGTTCGAGTACCTTTGCTTATAATATGGGCTTGTGGATATAGACTTATTTTTTTGGGATTGAATTTGGAAAAGTTTCACTTTACTTTACTTTCCTATCATACTTTATTAGTTGGGATATAGTGGTAAGGATGCATTTTTTCGTTGTGGATTTTTACATTTCATCATTTTGTGAGCTTGGTGATGTGCGTGTGTGTACAGGTACATAGGAAATGCATCCTATGTTAATGACATGACTACTTAGTGCAAGTCACTAGACCCTAGCCTATTGGAGTAGGCATATGGAGTTGTAGGATGGGCCCCACTCGGTTGGATCATGACAGAGTTGTATTAGAGGCAGTCGGTTCATGTTTAGGATTGGGAGTATGTTAGATTAGTTTGGGGAAATAGTGTTAAGTGTTTTGAGTTCAACATTTAGTCCAAAGACTCCAGTTTTGGTGCGGTCATCCAACTTACCCATACACCATGACTCTAATAACCTACCTTTGAAATCGATACATGAGAACATTCATTGATGGAAGAATAATGGTACATGCATCATATAGTAATGGGTTATGGTTCCATGTCCTTATTGAGTCACCTCTCTTGATATATTCATTGACCATGGTACAAATTGTTTTCTACAGAATCCCTCTGAGAAAAATACCATCTAGGATTAAATAGCTTGATCTGGAGGATGACCCCCTCAATGGACAGGCTTTGATATAGGGAACAGTTACCCATATGATACCTCTAGGTGGTGCACTAGCTATATCACCACCTCTAGAGTAGCACGTGGTACCCAAAATACTAGAAGATGTGAAGCACAGGCTGAGAATGCTTCATGCGTTTTAGATGTAGAGACCCCTTAGGTTATGAGGAGATCCTGAACCTCAGGCGACTGAGGACTAGCTTGAGGTAGCGACCTGTGTTTTTCATCTAGTCTAGACACCAGAAGATCATATGGTAGTCCCAGAAAAGAACCATCTACATGACTCGGTAGGGAGATAGTGGAGTATAGATATCTAGACTCATGAAAAGGTGACCCTTTCATTGATACAGTTAGAGCATCACTTCATAGAGGAGTTATAACCTATTATGCTGATATTTGTGCATATGGTTAGAGATTAGTAATTCAGGGATCATACCATTGAGTGAGGTATGTGTAGAGAAATATGAGATAGTGTAATATCTCTATAAATTTTGACTTATTCTAGGGTGATTGAGTGAGATTTGGTGGTCAAAATCTTCATGGTTAAGCAGATAAAACTAGTCATATTTAGTAGTGGACGAGCAGGTGTAGAGACCTCAGAAGTAGGGAGCTGATGTCATTCTCATGAATCCAAACATGGGATACATTTATGGAGGAGGTCCCAAGATAGAGGATATTCTGTTCAGGGTTCACAAGGTGAGTCTAGTTATCCTAGGGAGAGGCCCTTCTATTCATGTGACAGTAGGGGACATCTTGCTAGAAATTGTCTGAACTGCTGTGCTATTATAGGAAGAAAGTGGATGGACAACTGAGGCAGAGATAACATTTGTAGAAAATAAATCTGTAGGAAGAAAAATGTGGCAGTGGAGTTGGGAGAGAAGTTGGATATGATAGATGTTTGGACTATTTACCACCACCACACCCATGTGGTCCATTTCAGGCTCAGACAGTTGGAGGACATGGGCAGGGACAACTGGATGTGGTCAAGGAATATAATCTAGGGGCTCTAGGAATATTTTGAGTTTTGATTTGTGTCTTTTCTACTTTAGATGTAGTACTGATTTTCACATTTTATAGTCATTACTTTCTCTCTACATATCTTGACTGAGACCAAGAGATTCTTGTTGAACCATTGACTCGACCCTTACACTTAGAGACACCTACTAGAGAAGACTCAGTGATCAAACATTTGTTATGATAGTGTGGCATAAACCTTAGAGGTGATATTTGTAGTTGGAACATCTTGGTGGTAGCGTTGAGGCCTTACAATTTCATTCTTGTTATACATTGGTAATCCATAGTCCATGCCCAGAGTGACTATTTTAAGTGAAGGTTGTGGTGTGTCTGTAGTGATAGATCAATGTTTTCATTTGTCGGTAAAAAATGAAACCCAAGTAGCATAGGATGGACTCATTCATAAGAGGGTACATTTGATTAGTGATTTGTTTTCTAGGGTGACCCTCGGTGTAATGCATGTTATGAGTTGCTAGTTCCCCGCAGTAGTGTCAGATTAGGAGGAAATATTTCCTTAATATGTTCCAGGATTATCTCCACAAAGGGAGATAGACTTATGAATTTATTTACACCCCGAGACGAAACTGATTTCTTCACCAACATATCATATGGCTCTCTTAGAGCTTCGTGGGTTGAGGGTGTAGTTTGGGGACTTGTAGAATAAGGGATTCATGAGACCCAGTGTTTCACCTCGGTCATCCCAAACGTTGTTATCAAAAAAGGCATATAGAAGCATGAGGTTGTGTGTGGACTACCAGCACTTGAACAAGGTGACCGTGAAGAAAAATTATCCACTACAATGGATCTATTAACTCTTTGATATGTTGATAGGGGCATGATGTTTCTTCATTTTTTCCTTCGTTAAGGATACCACCAGCTACAAGTACGTGATGAGGATATACCAAATACGAACTTCATATGTCGTTACTGTTTGGGTTGGTGGCCTAGAACCAACTAATTTTAACTTTATTTATTAATAAGTACCTTATCACATCTTTATTGTTCTTTTACATGACAATTAATGTGATAATGTCCTAAGGATATCTGTTTCACTAAAGGGTTATTGTGGATCCCTTCTATGTTATGAACCCGGAAGATCCATTACACTGTTCTTGAATATATGTTCTATGGATTGATGATGTTATTTGATGGACACAAATAATAATGGTGATTAGGGGTGAGGACTCGTAAAACTTTTATGCACCTTCTCATGGCATGTGCGCTTGGTAATATCTTGGAGGATATTATGAGAACAAGACCCGCTAGTAGGAAATCCACATTTCATAGTGTCATTGGATTTTCCTACCTGCAGATGTGTTTATTGGTCCTTTTACTTTAAGATTATTATTAATGGATATTACACCTCTCTCACTAAGATTTATTAAAGAGAACTATGACGAAACACTATTCCCTATGAGGTATGATATGTTGGGTTCGTCATAAGTATTACTTCATTAATAGATAATGTGAGAAAGGATTTGTCCCTTTTGTTCCAAAACGGAAGTAGATATCTCAGGCCATTTGATGGAATTGATATAGCCTAAATAAATCCATGTCCATGGTGAGGAATGGTAAAGTTCAATTTCAGGATGTTAAATAAATAATAATCAATCACATAGGTTGATGACACTTGCATGTAACCCATTTGATTTGAGATATTGAGACAAAGGGATTACATTACACGGTAGGAATTCGAAGGAGGTGACACGTCATTGCAACATTAACTTCTTTCTCTACTGGTGGCTTGGCATGTTTCTAGACGCTAACCATGGACTTTAGGAAGGCTCCACTTAATTACACTGAGAAAGAGGAATAGATGGTCACACCCTAAGTGTGTCCAAGTATCTCAGTAAAATAATCATTTAATAAATTGAATAATGAGTATTCATGATTATGGTTTAATAATTATTCATGGATACCAGATCACATTTATTTTGAAACTAGTTATTTGAGAGAATATATTGTCGGATAAATATTATATTTATTTGAGATTGATGAAGTGATATTTATTTAAGAAATAAATATCCATTATTCAAGGATAAATAAATATGGTGGAGGAAATAAAGAAAATGAAAAAATATTACACATCGTGTATATTAATATATGCACCATGTAGTTTTTTTGGGGATATTTTAGAAAGAATATTTTTTATTTGATTAAATAATTTTATGTGTAATTCAATAGGATCTTGTCAATTAATAATAATAGTCAATTGTTATTATAAGACAATGGGTATTACTAAGAATTATATGAAATAAATAAATGATTTTGTGTAATTAATTAATTTTATTTTTATAAGTAATTAAAATCTCAATTATATTATTCTCATTAGCCTAGCCAATCATTGTGGTTGTAAAAAATAGATTTGGAGGAAGATATCATGCCAATATTGAATTATTTTTCCTCCAAGAATTCTCTCAAGTTACAAGAGAGATCCTCCTCCACCGGATTAGGGAGATCTCTTTGGAAGCGGCTCTCAAGATGATTGAAGATGGACATCGCATGAGAAGGCTCTTCCTCAACATCAACCAGAGATCCCTATGACGACGTCCAGAGATACATGGAGAACATGTCAATCACCACTAGAGGAAGCCTGCACACGACTTCCACAACATAATGACTGATCAAAATGGATCGTGATCAGAAAAATCAACGAAGAGATAATTCCATCAAGGTAATTCTAATATTTTAATTAAATTAATTATAACCAACATATGATGATTCTGTCTATGGTTTCTGTACTCCCATCTTTTCTTTCATTCTTGATTCTATTTCAGAGATCAGACATTTTATTATTCTGATGAATCTCATATTGATCGTCTCTAATGGAGAAAATTAAAGTTGGGTACACCCATACATGCTATTCCATTACACCCAGAAACTTCAAATGGTATCAAAGTGGTCATATCATTGATTATAATTATTTATTTTTTCATCGATGATTTATGCATTTAATAATTTAGTTGTTTCAAATAAAGTTAATAATTCTACAAATCTGAATCTCGAGATCCATTCCTCCACATTCATTTCTCATTCACCTTATAGAAACTATATTTTCTTTTAATTTTGTTTAAAATAAAACATAGGATCTCATTTTTTAGTGCCAAAGCTTCCGGGTCATACAACACTAGAACACACAGTGTGTATTTGGCTCTACATACCGTGTAGTCTAGGTTCCATGCACCCAGACCAGTTTGAAAAACCATGTCATGTGTAGGAGTTTATCTAAATCTTAAATGACTCCATGTGTTGACTAGGAACAGGTGGCACATGGTTTCCAGATTACACGTCATGTGGCCCACTGGACACGGCATGTAGTCCCTTTGGGTTAGGGTTGGACCATGGACCCCATACATAGCCTGCTCGATTTTAGACCGTGTAACGCAGATAATACATGGTGTGTATCATAAAAAACAAACCATGTCATACAAATATTTTTCAAGTTCACTCACACGCCATATCCCTAGGAATCTACTTAGGATGGATGATGAACGACAGTACACACTGTGTAGTTGGAACTACATGTCATGTACTCATCCAAATTACACAGATTTATTAAAATTTATTATTATATTATACAAACTCTTGATATGTATACCATGGTGTGGGAATAAATATAAGGAACAAAATGTGATAGGTGTTATATATATATGTATTTCATTTAACATCTATGTAATGTTAATTTCTTCCCATTAGGTAGTTATGAATAGGAATTCACCAGGTTACCTCTAAGGGAAAAGTTACGTACAAATATAATTTTAAATGAATTTATTTGTTTAAAATTATGATGGATGAGAATCTCAAGGAAATTCGGAAATTGTTTTAAGATAAAAGGATTGACTAATTAACGATAATTAATTGATTTGAGCATGATTTATCCAAAACAAGAACTATTAAAGAATTGAAATCTGGTTTTATTTATCCATAAATATCATTACATGTATGGAAGATCATGAGATATAACAAGATATTTTTATGTTGTTGGTTTCATTTAATTAATTTATTTAAGTTAAATTTGTTGGCCATCAAGCCTTCTCTTCATTAATATGTATGGTATGCGTGCCCAAGGTTTCTTTTATGTAAAACCCCATTTTACCCATCACCTGTGAGTGAGATAAAATCATATATAATGGATGAAACTCGAATGCTAATGGAGGTGGCTCAAGTTATGATCCAATGTGAAACCAATCCCAGGAGATATAAAGGTGGACAAATGGAAAGCTGTAAACAATAACCCCAAAGGTTCAAGGTGTTTCTCACATAGGTCTTGGGTTATTTTATCACCCACTAGATAAACTAACAAATAGTACAAGATCATGATCATACCATTTATTTTATTTCTATCAGTTTCATGGTTTATTTATTATGGGTGTGTTTTCATGATCACACATTAATTAAACAAGCATTCAAGATGGAACTAAAATAAGACCGACTTATGTGTAAAATATTTTCTTAGACATGGTTAATCACATATGTTTATCCCAATTAATATTAACATGAATGCAACAAAGATAATGAAATATCAATATAGGTATAATGATAAAATCCCTCAAAGAAATATTAAGTCATTATATCCTTCCATAATCTTGGTTAGAATCGAACTATAGTTCAAAGTGCTTGACCAACCCTAGTTGGGTTTCTTTCAATTATCGGGGAATTCTAATTCTTGTTTTTGGGTTTACTTGACTTGGGTTCAAATCAAGGGATGACTACCATATTAGGACTTTGTGTGACCATGAGACAAAGGTTGAGGAAATCCAGAATAAAAAGTTTTCAAAATTGGGTAGTCCACTCAGCGGATCAAGGAGCAACGGGTTAATAAAGTTGGCATTTGTAATGCCCACCTAAAATCTTTTAAGTCGCTTAACCAACCCTAGTTGGGGTAATGTGAAGGGAAATATGGATCCTTTCCACTATAATATTTATGCAACAGAATATTATGATGTCTATGGTAAGGGATATTGGATTTCGATAAAATATTGGGAGATAAATAAGTAATAATTTATTTATTTGTATCAGTTTTATCCTGAAAAATTAGTAAATATTTTCTCATATTAATTTTTAGAAATGGAAAGAAAATGAATTCAAACATATCCATGTGAATCATGCTCTATAAGGAAAAACATCTCACCAAAACCAATTTCCATGAGTGGTAGAGGCATTTACATGTCATCCTTCACCATGAAAGGAAATTGTATGCGTTGGAGGGGCCTATTCCAATTGTGCCTGGAAAAGAGTCTAGTGATGAGGAACTATATATATATATGAAACATATGGATGATGAAACATATTTCCAATGTTTCATGCTATCATCCATGTATAATGAGCTCTTGAAGCAACAAGAAAACATGGATGTGTATAGCATGATATCTCACTTTAAGGATATCTATCAAGATGTAGAGAGACATAATAGATATGTGATCTCTAATGAATTGTTCAAAACTAATATTGGAGAGTTTTTACTAGTTTGGCCTAGTTTGGCCTTATGTATTCAAGCTTATTAGATACATTTAAGGCTTGAAAATCTTATTGATTAAGTTCCCAGATGAATTGTGTACATATCTTATCCTATCATCACTACCCAAGACCATATTAAGATTTATTGTCAACTAAAACATGAGAAACAATGAGAAGAGACAATCAAAACTACAAACCTTAATTCTCTAGGAAGATAAGGAAATGGGGCGTGACAAACTCATAGTCTTTATGGTGAATAAGAAAAGGAGGACATGGAAAAGGGGCCAAGGATTTATAAATGGTATGAATCCCCTGAGCACCATCCCTCCCAGAAGGTGAAGATCTAGATGCATGGCAAGGAATGGGAGGCGTTATGTTTTTCATGTGGCAATGTTGGCCACTAGAAGAATTACTTCACCCGAAAGTGTGGGGATGCTAAAGATGCATTCATTATCGAGTGTATTCTTTCCATTTATACACATTGGGTATTAGATACAGCTTGTGGGGATCACATATGTATTAAAATGCAGGAACCAAGTAGATTTAAAATGATTTCCAGAGGATATGTGGATCTTCGAGCTTCCAATGGCACGAGGCTGACTGTGTTGGCCATTGGAGATTAACATCTCTCATTACCAACTGGGATGCATTTGGTTTTACATAATTGTTATTATGTGCCAAGTGTTACTATAAACATAATTTCAGTACCATTTTTAGATATGGATGGATTTCTTTCCATGTTTGGAAATAATGGGGTTTTCTTTTATAAGAACAACATATGTTATGGTATGAAACATTTAAATAACAGTTTGTATGTATTAAATTACCAAAACCAAGTGTTGGAAATAGATAATGAAACAAACTCACATGACTCATACAACACCCAGTTGTGGCATCACCGTCTTGGACATGTAAATGAGAAGCACTTGACAACGATCTAACATGATGGTTATTTAGACTCTACTGAACTAAAACCCCTTGAAAGATGTTACACTTGTTTAAAAGGTAAAATTACCAGGCCACCTTTCGGTGGACAGGGTGACATGACCACAATGCTTCTAGGATTGGTACACAAAGATGTGTGTGAACCATTTCCAGTAGACTCTAGAGGTGGGTATACTTACTTCATTACTTTTACTGATGATTTAAGTAGATATGGATATGTCTACTTAATGGGGTATACATTAGAGTCCTTAGAGAAATTTAAGGAATTCAAGAATGAAGTAGAGAATAAGCTTGGTAATAAGTTAAAGAAGCTTCGATCGGATTGTGGTGGAGAATATCTGAACCAAGAGTTCATCGATCTACTACGAGAGTCTGGGATTCTATCTCAACTCACTACTCCTTACACACCACATTGGAATGGTTTTAGTGAAAGGAGGAACCACACCCTGTTTGACCTGGTGAGGTCAATGATGAGTCATGCAGATCTTCTATTATCATTTTGGGGATATGAATTAAAAACAATAGCATACACATTAAACAGAGTACCAACTAAGGAGGAAAATGGAATTACCTATGAGATATGGAATGGAAGGAAACCTATTTTGTCTCACACAGGTGTATGGGGTTGTGAGGTATTTGTCAAGTCCTCCTCAAGGAACAAACTATTACCCCCGGTCACGAAGTGTATCTTTATAGGATATCCCAAGGAAACAAAAAGATAATAACTATATAACCCTTCAGAAAATAAATTCACTATCGCTAGAAAAACTGTATTTCTTGAAAGGGAGAAAATCCTTAAGAATTATAGTGGGAGAAAGATTTATTTCATCAATGTTGATGCTCAAGATATAAAAGAATTGGTACTGGAATAAGTTCCACAGGTACCCATGGAAGAGGTTCCAGAAACAAAAGTACTGTATATGAGCACAAGAGAGGTATGGGAACAAGAGAGATTTGGTTTCCTAGTCACTGAGGATGGTGAATCATTATTATTGTAAAATGATGTACCTATCTCCCACAAGGATGTAATAGAGAGATTAGAAGCTGCAAGATGGCTATAAGCTATGAAATCTGAGATGGATTCCATGTATCGAAACCATGTTTGGGTTCTGGTCAATGATCCAGCTGATGTAAGGCCTCTTGGATACAAATGGGTATTTAAGAGAAATATGGACATGGAAGGTCATGTTTTCACCTACAAATAAAGGCTAGTGGCTAAAGGATTCATATAGCATCAAGGGATTGAATATAATGAAACCTTCACTACTGTTTCCATATTTAAATCCATAAGAATCATACATGCCATAACATCTTACCATGACTATGAGATTTGGAAGATGGATGTCATAATAGCATTCCATAATGGTAATCTTCAGGAAGATTCTTAAATGACAGAACCAAAAGGATTTGTGTCCCCGGGTAAAGCCTACTAGGTTTGCAAGTTGCATAAATCCATTTATGGATAAAATCAAGAATCCAGGTCATAGAACATTCGATTTGATGAAGTGATAAAGGAATTTGTTTTCATTAAGAATGGATGTGAGCCATGAGTTTATAAGCGGTTTAATGGGAATGTAGTCAATATCCTAGTAGTATATGTTAATGACATATTACTTATTGGAAATGATATACTATTCTTACAGTTATTTAAGGATTGGTTAAACAAGTGTTTCCCCATAAAGGACTTGGGTGAAGCAGGCTACATTCTAGGGATCAAGATCTTTCATTATATATTCAATAGACTAGTTGGACTAAGTCCAGGTACATACATTGACCAGATACTAAAGATATTTATTATGGAACAATCCAAGAGGGGATTAGTTCTAGTGTCACATGGCCTACATCTTTCTATGAAAATTTGTCCTTAGACCCAACATGAGAATGATAGGATGAGTAAAATCCCATAAACTTCTTCTATAGGATCTATCATGTATGCCATGTTATATACCAGGATTGATGTTGCCTATGCACTGAGCACGGTAGGAATATATCAAGTAGATCTTGGAGAACAACAATGGAATGTTGTTAAGACAATCCTTAAGTATCTATGAAGAACTAAGGATATGTTCTTGGTATATGGATGAGATGAGGAGCTTTTAATATGAGGGTATGTTGATGATGGTTTTTAGATAGATCAGAACAATCTCAAGTCTCAATCAGGATATGTTTTCTGTCTCAACAGATGAGCTGTGAGTTGCATGATTTCAAAGCAGCTAGTTTTTTCTAATTCCACAGCAAAGTCTGAATATATAGAGGCTTCTAATGAAGCCAAGGAAGCCATATGGATTTGGAACTTTTTCCAAGATCGTGATGTGGTTCCAATCTATAGAGACCCTATCACATTATATTTTGATAATACTAAAACGGTGGTTCTTTCAAAATAACCAAGGTCACACTGAAAAACAATGCACATTCTCTGGATGTATCACCTCTTGAGGGATTTCTACCAAAATTTTTGATGTCGCAGTGAGAAGAGTTTCCACAGAAGATAACATGGTGGACCCCATGACTATATTCCTATCTTAGAAAAAACATTAATATCATTTGAGATATAGCGGGTCAAAGGTTGTTAGAAGTTGTTTCTAGTCCAAATGGGAGTCTATTGGATTTGGTGTCCTAGAACCAACTACTTTGTAATTTATTAATTAATAAATACCTTATCACAACTTGATAGTTCTTTTGCGTGACAATTCATGTGATAATGTCCTAAGGATAACTATTTCATTAAAGGTTCATAGCGGATCCCTGTTATGATGAGAACCTGGAAGTTCCATAACACTATTCTTGAATATATTTTCTATGGATGGATGATGTTATTTGAGAGACAAAAATATTATAGGTCATTAGGGGTGAGGAATCATAAAATATTAAGGGAACTTCTCATGGTGTGCGACTTTTGTAATATCTAGGAGGATATTCTGAGAATGTGACCCACCAGTAGAAAATCCAAATTTCATAATTTCCTTGGATGTTCCTATCTACAGACGTGTGTATTGGTCCTTAGACATTAATATTATTGTTAATTGGTATTACAACTCACACACTAAGATGTATTGACGAAAAATGTGATGACACACTATTAGCAGTAAGGTAGGATATGTTGGGAGTGGCACGAGTAATACTGCATTAATAGATAATTCGATAAATGGTTTGTCCCATTTGTTCCAAAATAGAAGTAGATATCTCAGGCCCTTTAATGGAATTGATATAGCCTAAATAAATCCATGGCCATTTTTAGGAAAGGGTAAGTTCAATTCGAAGAAGTTACAAAAATGAATAATCAAGAACATAGGTTGATGACACTATCATGAAATCCGCTTTATTTGAGATATCGAGACAAAGGGATTACATTACACGATAAGCATTTATAGGAGGTGACACATCATTGCGACGTTAACTTCTTTCTCTATGGGTTCCTTTGCATGTTTCTAGATGCTAACCCTAGACATTAGGTAGGTTCCGCTTAATTCCACTGAGAAAGATGCCTAGAGGGTCACTCAATAAGCGTGTCCAAGAATCTCAGTTAAATATTAATTTAAAAAAATTAATAAAGATTATTACTGATTGTGGTTTAATAATTATTCAAGGATGCAAGGTTACATTTATTTCTACACTTGTTATTTGAGAGAATATATTATGGGTGAATTAATATATTTATTATATAGTAATTCAATGATATTTATTTAAGAAATAAATATCCATTATTCTAGGTTTAATAAATATGGTGGAGGAAATAAAGAAAATGGAAAAAGAAAAGTGAACAATGTGTATATTAATATACACGTCATGCAATTTTTATTGGGATTTGTGAGAAAAATATTATTTATTAAATTAAATAATATTATGTGTAATTCATTGGGTGCATTTCATGTAATAAAAATAGTCAAATGTTACTATTGGAAATGGGGTCTTAATAAGAAATTAATGAAATGAAGAAATTATTTAGTGTAATTAATTCATTTTATTATTCTATGTAATTAACATAACATTTATATTTTTCTCATTCTCCTAGAAATTCTTTCTGGTTGTGTACAACGGATTTGGAGAAAGCTCTCAAGCCAAGAGAGAATTATTTTTCCTCTAATAACACTCTCAAATTACAAGAGAAACCCTCTTCCACCATATCAAGGAGTGGGCTTTGGAAGCCGCTCTCATGGTGATCTAAGGCAGACATCGTAAGTGAAGGACCTCGCATACTAACACCTAGATATCCCTTTGGCGACATCCAGAGATACATGGATCATGTGTGAATCACCACTAGAGGAATCCTACACTTGGATTCTATGACACAATGATGGATCATATCAGATCATGAACAGAAACATCAACAGAGAGAGAATTCCATCAAGGTAATTATCATATTTTAATTAAATTATTTATAACCAACATATGATGATCTTCTATATGGTTCTGGGACACCAATATTTTCTTTCATTCTTCATCCAATTTTGATGATCCAACGTTTTATTATCATGACAGATCTCGGAATGATCATCGCTAATAGAAAAAATGAAAGTTGGGTACGCCCATCCACGCACTATTGTTGCACCTAGAAAATTCAATTAGAGTCACTATGATTACTTGGTGATTCCCTTTGACTTGATGAACTCCCCCTCAGTGTTCATGGGACTCATGAACTAGATCATTCATCCTTACTTATCCCGATTAATTGTAGTCTTCATTAATGACATCCTTGTGTTCTCAGAGTCTGAGGAGGAGCATGAGAGAAACTTAAGGATGGTTCGAGATGTACTTCAGGAGCACCAACTTTATGGGAAAAACTTTTTGTGCTAGTTTTCGATTTAGGAACTCCATTTTCGGGGAAATTTTGTCTCAGTGGATGGAGTGGTAGTATACCAGGCCAAGGTTGAGGTAGTGTTAGCATGAAAGCCACCTAAGAGCATGACGAGGGGAGTGAATATTCCTTGATATGGAAGGCTGTTATCAGTGATTCATACATGATTTATCCAGAATATCTACACCAATGATATATTTGAATCGAAAGGGTTATCCTTTTTTGTTTTTTTAATAAGTTCCAATATGCTTTTTGATAGTTGAGGTAGAGTTTGAAGAGCGCTCCTATCATGATATTGATGGAGGAGGGTGTTGAGTACGTCGTGTTGCTGGATGCATTAGGAACTAGACTTGGTTGTGTCCTGATATAAACACGAGTGGTGATTACTTATGGATCACACTAGTTGAGATCAAATCAGTATAACTACACAACCCACATTCTTGATTTAGTAGTTGATGTCTTCACATTGAAGATGTGGCAACACTACCTGATGGGAGAGTGGTTTATCGTCTACTCTGATCACAAGAGTCTCAAGTATATCTTCTCTCAGAAGGATCTAAACTTGGGATGGAGGAGATAGATAATGTTAATCTAGAACAATGACATTGAGATTGGGAATACTCCTATGAAGGGAAACATGGTGGTAGATTCTCTCAGTAGGAGGTCTAGATCAGAGTTTATGAATGAGGCATTAGAGGAGTTAACCTCATTGTAGTTATCCTTTAAGGATGATGATTAAGCTTCTTACCTCCAGTCGATGATTGTTACCCCTCCACTCTTATAGTGAGTTAGGGAGGCACAACATGGGGATATTGACTGTGATACACTACGTTATTGGATGTTCATAAGGAATGCTATGGATGGATATTCTAAAGGTGGGGAGAAAATATTCCTTTTCAGAGGATGTATTGTAGTACCAATGTAATTGTGGGAAGAGGTTCTAACATAGTTTCATAAAACCCATTTGGAGGTATATCCAGGTGTGGTGAAAATGAACTAGGACCTGGAATATTAGTTTATGTGGCTAGGAATATGGAAATAAGTGGAAAATTTTGTTTCTCAGTGCCTTACTAGTCCACAAGTGAAGGTGTAAAAGAAGGTTCCAGTGGGTTTAGCTCAACCAATTGTGGTCCCAAAATGGAAGTGGGATGGGATATATATGGAATTTGTGATGGGTTTACAAAGTATATCGATGGGACACAATTATATCTCGGTGATCATTGACTAACGCACCGTGTAGGCCCAGTTCTTAAAAATCCAAGAGTAGAGTTCTGTAGAGTGTTTGGGATGCCCTTACATTCAAGAGGTATTTCAAGTCCATAGAGTTCCATAGACAATTGTTTTAGATCGCGATGTACATTTTAAACCCTAATTTTGGAAGGGATTATAAGAGGCATTTGGAACCCTATTACCCTTAAGCACATAATTTCACCCACACACAGATGACTAGACCGAGAGGACCATTTTGGTCTTGGAGGACATCTTGTGAACATTCATGTTGGAATTTGATAGTAGTTGGGAGTATCACCTACCACTGGTGTAGTTCACAAACAAAAATAATAACCATTACACAATTCATATGGTGCCATTAAAGGATTTGTATGGGTGACCATACCGGTCACCACTTTTCTAAAGTAACCTAGGAGGGTCACCACTCATGGGATCAGAGTTGGTTCAAGCTACTACTGAGAAGGTGTAGATCATCTTGGGGTGGATGAAGACCATATGAATCCATTAGAAGTCTTATGATGATAAGAAGTGAAGGAAATTGGTGTTCGATGAAGGAGACCATGTATTCATTTTAGTTTCACCTCGACGAGGATTATAGATATTTGGATAGGGTGGAAAGTTATCTCCAATTTTTATTAACCCTTTTCAGATATTGCATAGAGTTAGAGAGGTGGTGTACATCTTTGCTCTAAATCTTTCATTAAATCAGGTACATGATGTCTTCCACATCTCACAGATGAGGAGGTATGTGAATGACCCATCAAACATCATTGACTGGGGAGAGTTGGACATCGATGATGAAGCAACTTTTGCAAATTACCAAGTGGAGATCAAGGATTGGTATGAGAGGATCCTTCGGGGGTGAGCGATTCCTCTGGTGCATGTCTGGTGGTAGCATGTGAATATCCAATAGATCACATGGTAGTGGGAGACTCAGATTATTTTTTAGTACCCACGTATTTTTCAGTAGCCAATGTTTTGTATTTTTGGGGATGTAATCCCTATGGTATGGGGAATGTAATGTCCCAGATTTTCCATGTATTATTTTTAAATATTATGTCAATTAATTTCGAGTCCAGTTAATAAGACATAGTGCGATTCCAAGACCCAGTGTGTCTAGAATAAATGTTTTAATAATATTAAAATATTAAATAGAACATGCACACAGTTCTCCTCACAATGTGTAGTAACTTCTATAATGGTTCTTGGATCAGAAATATGAGGGCACGGTTGTGTTCGGAGCAGCATCTTTACCCTATTTAAGGCCTAACATCGACCGATGCAGTTTGGATGTGAAAATAATTTTTTGGATGTTTTAATGAATAAAATAAATTGTGGATTTATTTTATTTTGATGTTACATCAATGCAACAATGCAAAAAAATGTTTATTTTAAATAAATAGCTAAGTAGGGACCCAGGGTAAGACTCATAAACATAAAATTTCTCTAGAGGCTATAGAGAGAATTCCAAAAGAATTATCTTGACAGATGATAACAAGACTAGGATTAGAGACTATTCTTGATAGATCACCAATGAAAATTAGCCTTCAAAAAATAACGATCCAATTCTCGGTTAGGATGCGTTATTTGGATTTCCTTTCCTAGTTCTTAGATTCAATGATGAACACACACCAACCAGTAAACTTGTTGATCCACGTTTCGATAGTTCTTGTGGGGCATATGGGGTTTATTATTATTTTTATTATTGATCATTTATAGATGAATAGATCGAGGCCAGAATGATCATTGTTCAAGATTTTTTACTCTGAATCGTTTTTTGTGCTTCTCTACCCCACTTGTTCTACACATTCTTCATTCTTCATTGTTTCATGAATGATCGATTGTTGCACCTTATTTTCATGGCAAGATAATATGAAATTTAAGATAAAACACAGGGACGACCTAATGGAGGTGAAACGGTGACAATGATAGACAAATCGAAGTAATTCGAGAGATATATTTCTTTTTAAAAATTTCATCAGATGGATTTAAAGTGGGTTTTCGAGCTGATTAAACGCCCAAAATACCCTGATTTGGTGTTATGGTGATGATGCAACCCTCGATCTAGATTTTGGGTATGAATCGGTCCTCAAAATGGGATTTGGGAGATCAACCGAGGCGCACGAAGGAAGAACGGTGGATTCTAGAAAATATCAAATAACCCAACGTGTAATCCGATTTACATATGGTTTGGCCCCCACAGAGCGGTTTCTAGGGTTTCAGGAGAGATTAAAATGCCACACGGCATGTGACCATGTAATATGGATTATATTCCCTTCCCAGAGACTCGACATGTATCTCGGGAGATACACAACCACTAGGTGGAGTACATAGGTTTCTTACACAACATGTACCCCACCACATGACTTGACCGGGACCAAGTACACAGAATACCCCATGCACAGGTACACGGGAAGTGACACACCGGTTGGCACCATGTTTTGTCACATGGCCAAATTACACAGCTGGACCTCAAATAGAAGGATGTGACATGTAACTTTTTATACATTCCATGTACCCATCTTTTACATGAAAAAATTGGAAATACATGGGCTGCTTTTTCATAGGTAGTACACGGGGTTAAGTAATATGACATGTGAATCTAATACATTCCATGTATACCTCTCTATATGGATTGATTCTCTTATCCATCATACCTTGGACATGTTTTGTTTGGGTTTGTACCATTTATCCTTTCCCTAAAGTTTGGTGAATATCATTTCCTACTCATATGAGTATGATTCCTTTAACCAGAATTCTTGGATTGAGTTGTTGGAATTCCACTAGAGTCTTAAAGAAAGATCCTCTATTAATTTATCATACCCTATGTAGATTCCTTGGTATTGATGTGACCAACTTTACTGGGTTCCGATCCTCTAGTTATCATGTTAATCTAGATAGAGTTATTGGTATCACCCCATGTCCCCAGATTTTATCCTCATCTATTGTATCATACCCATCTCTTCAGATATATCAACATAACTATCTCATGGCGATTCCTGATGAACAGTACTTCTCTGGTGTACATCATCAGTGATATCAGACTAAGAGTGTGTTATCCTAGATAAGTGCTTCGTGGAATCTTTGAGTTGAATCCCTAATGTTGGTATGTGGTTGTTTTGAATTACCTCTAGACTAAATATATTTAATTGGGTATATCTAGATATTCATTTTATATGTATTGCAGACATATACTATGTAGAGATAACTATATCTTTCTTTTGTGTTTTTCATTGTGGATTCGAGGTGTCCTCCTGAGTATTATTATGCTCACCCCTATATTGGATTTGTAAGGACATGTCACGTATTATGCAGACAAGCAACATTATGAGAGAGTCCTAGGCAGACCAGGACTAGAAAAATCTTTTTGAGATCAGGAAAGATGAGGTGTGTTCCTACAACAAAAAATATCAGCCCCATTACCTTTTCTTATAGGTTGTACTTGTGGTTACAACTTCATTTGGGTGGCTTGTATTTGGACCATTTTAACTTTACTTTACTTTCCTGTTGTACTTTGTTTGTTAGGATATAGTTGTATGCATGCATTTTTTTCTATGTGGTTTTTTTACATTTCATCATTTTGTGATCATGGAGATCTATACGTGCGTATAGGTACATAGTCATTGCCTCCCATGTTAGTGATATGTCCACTCAGTTCTTGTCACCACCCCTATCCAATTAGAGTTAGGCTTGGGGAGATACAAAATGGGCCCCACTGGGATGGGTCGTTATAGAGATATGGGTTGTGATAAATTTGCTTACTAAATTTGAACAGTTTATACCCATTCATGATACAACCAATGTTGAGGAGTTGGGAAATCTATATATGAAAGAGATTTTTATTTTTCATGGAGTTCTTTATGTTGTAGTTTCTAACAGAGATCCTCGGTTCACTTCTCAATTTTGTAGAGGCCTTTAATAGGAACAAGGATCTCACATATGTTTAAGTATGACATACCATCCATAAGAGGAAGGCCAAACAGAATGATCTATATAGATTCTTAAGGATATTCTTCATGCTTGTGTTCACGACTTCATTGGATCATGGGAAGATCATCCAGGGCTGGTTGAGTTTTCTTAAAATAATAGTTACCAATATTCTATTAGAATTGATCTTTTTGAGGGCCTGTATGGCCGGACTTACAGATCTCTGTCATGTAGGTCAGAGATAGGGGAAAGTTCCTTGGTTGGACAAAGTTTGGTTTAAGATACATCAAAAATGATTCATTTGATTCATCAGATAATATTGAAAGTGTATAGAAGGTATAATTCTTATGTTGATCATTGCTATATACCATTTTAATTCTTAGTTGGTGACCAGGTGTTCTTAAAATTTTCACATCAGTTGGATCATCGATGGCTTGGTAGGTAAGGGAATCTTGCTCCTCATTTTTTCAGACATTTTGGGGTTGTTGAGTTAGTGGGAATCTTTTCTTACTATTTAGAACTTCCACTGAAGCTGATGTCAATAAATAATATGTTTTAGGTATCTTAGATATATAAGTATCTATCTGATTCAGATCATGTGGTGAGATGGAGTGATATTGAGGTTGACCCTGATTTATCCATGAATTAATGACTGGTCATGATTGTCTATTTTTAAAACAAGTTACTTCATGGGATGGAGATACATTTGGTTCATGTGCTATAACAACATGGTTCTTATTCTCATGATACATTCGAGCACAAGGTAGTAATGAGAGAGAATTGGCAACACCTTTTCAATATAGAAGCTTCTTGATAGGCTTTCGGGGGGAAAAAAGTTTTTAATAGTGGGGAGTTTTTAACATCATATTATTCTTATGATAGGTAAATTTTAAACCATGTTTTGGTTTTACTTTTTTTTATATATAGGGCCAAGAAGAAATTTCTATGTTTCTTATAATTGTTAATTCATAGATTTGTTAGATTATTTTCATAAAACCTATTGGTTCTAAAGCCTTATGGTGATTTACACACTGTGTAATGTGGTTACAGATGTGAAAGTTATAAAATAAAAAATAAACCATTTTTGAAAAAAGGAAATGGTTTTTTTATGATTTTGGTAATTCTAAATTACACAACATGTAATTGGATTACACGTCGTGTAAAGTCTCGACTGTTACTTTTAAATTGGTTGGTCGACTCCAATAGTTATTTCTTCATTATGGATTTAATTCTTCTCGACCCAAGAGCCTTCCCCATGCATTGTTTAAGACCACAAACCCTTATAGGTGATTTCATTTTTTGATTGGTCAGGTTTGTGAAGGCGGTGTGACTTTTCTGGTTAGCTTTCTCAATGTATCTTTTCTTATTTCCCTTTATCTCATTGGGATTTGATAGACCATATAAGGACTGATGGACCTAAGTCTCATGTTGATGAATCATATCTGAAGGCTGAGTTCTTAGATCTTATTTTCCTTCGTTCTTATTGGAGAGTTCCATTGCATGATTTTTTTTCTGTAAGATATGTAGGTGGTTTTATTATGATGGATAAATTTGATTGACTCTGAATTGATTGATTTAATTTAAACTATTCGATTTAAATCCAATTTCTTGAATCAAATTTCAATTGGTTTATTAAAAACCCAATTCAATTTAATTGGCGGCTTGGTTTTGGAAATTGGATTCTTGGTAAGAAATTTGGAAAAAACCTCCCCAATTCTGATGAATTAGGGGTTGTTTGAGAAATTGATTGAAATTCGAGAAATTTAAATTGGTGAATTTAAAATTTAAAATTGGTTTTAAGGAATCTTTTGGAAATTTATTTGATAAAATATATTTGAATATTTATTTGATAAAAATGTATTTAAATAATTTTTATAGAATCGTTTGGGTTTTATCTTGGAAAATGGAATCTTTCGATTAAAAAATCGTGATATGGGTTTTAAAAGAAAATTAACATATATGCAACAGAGAATGAGATTTATTGTATTTTATGGTTGAAATAAATTTTCCATCATGGTTTTTTACTAGAACACATGAAATAATTTGGTATATTGTGCGTTATTTGAATGGAACTTTATGATTTACAACGTTCCAAAACATAAATGCATCACGCCACCTCCCTTAGGTGATTCTGATGAGTCCTCTTTGGTTAGAGTTTAAAGGGATTTATATACATCTTTCTGTGTGCCCTTGAGTGTGGAGTCCCTATAGCTTGGAACTATAATACCTTTTTAGGTATATGACCATGTTTCTCAATTGTTTTTATTTCAAATGAATATATTTCATTGATGTAAATTTTTTATATGCCTTTTGATTTATATAAAATATTTTATAAAAAACTGTTTATTTTATCCATTTGATTAAAGTATTTATATCATTTAAAATGTATTACATCTTTTAAATTCTAATGCATGATCTGTTTAAATATTCTTTTGAAACTACGAAACTATTTATTTGAAAATGGAAAGCTCTTTATTTGATTAATTTAAAGTTGGAATGTATGATAGAATTCTTGTTTATACCCTAATGGGATTTTAGATCACAGAATAACTATTGCTTCAGGTGTTTATAGGTTACCTCCTTTGAGGTTTTGATCAAGGGTAAAGAACCACTTATAGGTGGTTCTAGGTGTTGATTCGTTGACATGGAGAGTTATATCTATTGGGGCTTAGGCTGTTTATCTTCCTATTTTTGGTATATTCCTAGAGTAATTTGGATTGTTTATACCAGTTTGACTTCTGGTACACTTATTCTAGTGGAGTTTATTTTTTATACATAATGTCTTATTTTTCTTCTTCCATAGTATCTGTGAAAAAATAATTAACACTTTCATTTTTTTATGATCTCAGGTGACAGTCGCAAACCCATAGGGATCGAGAATTCCCTTCAATCCATGTTATGACCATATAAGTTATTGGGTTACTAGGTTATTTTAGACGGTTTATGAGAAATCATTTCTTGTATTGCTCTATATGATCCAAATTAATATTTTACTTTTCTATTTTTATTAAAATGAAATGTCAACTATCTAAGGGAAAAAACTAAGTAGATGGGTTTATATTCATGTGAAAATTTAGGGGAAAAAATACTAGAATCATTTGTGATCTAAATGAATTGACTACACATCAATCCAAAGACCATATTTCCATGTATTATAGAATGTATGATTTTATATTGACGAAACTAACTAATAAATGAAAAATCACTTATGTAAGTGTCATAAAAAAGAAAAAAATATCATATTTTTGTAAAAACATAAAAAAAAGTTCGAGTTATTTATTATCCAATTGAATTAACCATAGACCAATATAATACCAAAAATGATCAATAAGATCTAATGTACCATTTCACCTTTTCATTCTTATTAATGTAAGATATCACTTAAAATTGGTCAAAACCATGAAAATGAGTTCATATTTCCTTGGATACTTATGAAAAATATCATTACAAAATTTTTTATTTTTATTAATTGACCATATAGAATTATGATGACCATATTTCTTATTATAATCCAATGTACAATTTCCCCTTTAAATATTTTATTTAAATTAAATATCAACCATCAATGGGTCAAAACATTGGCAATGAACTGATATAGACATCAAAAAATATAAAAATGAAAGGAAAATATTTTTTGATCTATAGAATGAATCTATTATCCATTTTACACTTATATTTATTAGTATGATTGAAAGTAGTATTTATCCGAGGTATTTTTTTATTAAAAAGACATATCACCCATTTGGGGTTTAAAAATTATAAAATTACCTCATATAGATATGAAAAAATAAGGAAATAATCCTTAATATATTTTTATTTATAGGAATAAATCAAATATCAATATAGTACTTGGATTGATTGATATGAACCAAAGTAAAATTTTACATTTCTATTCTTATTAAAATAACAGATGACCCATCAAGGATTAAAAAAAGGTGGGTTTATATTAGATTGTTTTTTAAATAATTATCCTAAAATTATTTTTTTATAGGAATCCACCTTGTAAAAATATTGTGGTTGGATTTCTCATTATACTAGAAAATATAATTTCAAATTGTTAAATATTATTAATAAGTCACAAAATTATAGTGTTAGGGAAAAATTGGGAAAGTTGGTTCGGATTTGGAAAAAAATATAAAATTTTTTTTAATTCATTTTGAATATGTAGGAATCAAGAAAACAAAATTCCAATATCTAAATTACTTGGTAGTTTTGAATTTTTCATTTTTCATTCATAATTTTATTACAGTGACATCTCAATAAAAAGGTGATAAAATCTGGCTCCCTTGTTTTGATTACCATAAAAAAATAGTGTGATGACACTCAAATTATTTCTGATCTATATATTTTTACTAGAAATAAATCCAATTATCATATTTCTTGATATGATCCAATATACCATTTATCCATTGTATTTAAGTTAAAATGGACCATCACCTATCAAGGGGTCAAAACAAATCAAATGACTTTAGATTTATGTGAAGAATTAAGAAGATTGTGCATATGAATCAATTGTGCATCAATATGATGCTTGAATTGCACTATTTGATGATAAGTATGATTTAATATTTTTAATAGTTATTAATAAATAAATTTAACTATGTAAGGGACATAACTGATTAAACAAGATCGAATTGGTGTTCAACATGGGACAATATACAACGAGTCATTTTTGATCTATTAGAATTATCCACTTTTCAATCAGATTTCTAGATTGATGGGAATGATCAAATGTGTTATTTCACCTTAAATTTTTTAATAAATTTACAAATCACATAAAAGGGTTCAAAAAATAAAAAATTAGATTCAATTTATATAGAAAAATAGGATAATGATCCTTCGGAAATTTTTTATTTATAGAAATTGGCCGCCCATCAATCTAATTCTTGGTTTTTTATATGATCAAAAGAACCTTTACACCTTAGTATTTTTATTGAAATAACATATTACCCATCATTTTTTCAAAACTAATAATATTAGACAGTATTTCTAATGGAACATAAGATAATGATCCTTGCATCGTTTTTTCTTTATAGGAATCCCTTGAACATCAATCAGATGCTCAAATTAATTAGTATGATCCAAAGTACCTTTTAAACTTTTTATTTTAATTAAAATGAAATATCATCCATTAAGGGATCAAAAAAATTAAAACAAACAAGTATAAACATGAAAATAATGGAAACATTTCCTTGTATATTTTTTATCTATATGAATGAATTGATAATCAATATAATTCTCAAATTTATTGGTATAACATAATGTAAAATTTTACCTTTGAATTTTTATTAATTTGACATACCAACCATTAAGGGGTCAAAACAAATATGGTGGGATCATATTGGAATATAAACAAAGGAAAAAGATCCTTGAATTATTTTTTCTCTTTTTGAATCAACTCCACATCAATATAATTTCAAGATTGCTCGATATGATGGAAAATATAATTTAAAATTATTAAAACTTAATAAAAAAAGATAAATCATTAATATAGGTGTCAATATAGAGCCAATGGGTTCGTATTGATACTACAATTAAGAAAATGATCATAAATTCATTTTTCATATGTAATAGTAAAACAAACAACCATTCAATAACTAAATTTATTTGTATGATAGAAAGTGTCTTTTTCCCTTCATATTGTAATTAAAGTGTAAGGTCACTGAAAAGGGGTAAAAACCAAGAAAACAAGTTTAGATTAACATGAAAACATAGTAGGAAGGTCCTGAAATAATTTGTGATCTGTAATAAATAACCACACATTAATATGATGACCTGATTTCTCTATATGATCCAATGTATCATTTAACCTTTCAGTTTTTATTAAAATTAAATATCACCCATCAAGGGGTCTAAACTGAGTAGAGAAGTTTATATTAATGTGAAAACATTGAACACTAATCCAAATATCAATTTTGATTCATAAATATCAACCACACAATAGTCTGATGCACATATTTCCTACTATAATAGAATGCATGATTTTAAATTGTTAACACATATTAATAAATGATATGTCACATGTGTAGTGGTCATAGTTGAGAAAATACACTCATATTTGTGAAAAAATATCCTTCATGAATGTTTGATATTTAGTAATCAACCACATATAAATATGACACCTAAATATATTGATATAATTGAAAGTTTCATTTGATCTAAATTCCCCATTGAAATTTATTATATATTATACGATATTACAATTATAATTTGTTTTTTACTTTTTATATAATATTACTAAAAAATATTATTTTTATTATAGGCAAAATATTTTTTATGACTTTCTTTTAATAATTAGAGAAAGACTGCAATGAGATCTTTATTTTTTACTCGTTATATTTATTTTTTATTGTAATAAAATTTTACATCAATGTAATTATGTTGTATTAAAATTATTTAATGTATAATTTGAATTGAAATGAAGGTACAATGTAAATTTGACCACAATGCAATGTAAATGTGTTTTATGTTTTTATATTTATAATATATGGTGAAATATAATATTAATATTTCATCAATTGTGAATATTTGAAATATTTGAATTTCATTTTTTATTTGAAAGATGTAATATTTTTTTATCATAATAATTGTACTATAATAGTTTTCTATAACATTTTATTATTTATTTTTTTATATTAGGGCTTCTTTAGTGCTTTTATATATATCATAATAGCGTTACGATAATTTTTAGGGTTTTACCAACACAAAATTTAGTTATGATAAAATACCCATTTATGAAAACTAAAAAATAACAGATAAAGTCTCCTTAAACCAAGAAAAAAATGTGATGCTTAAAACCACTCTTTATCTATGTTTTTAGCCCAAAAATGGATCATTTAGCAGTTCTTTTTTATCATTGGTAAATTCTTTTGGCTTTATCATCACATAACAAGTTAGTTCATTTTTAGCATTGAAATTTCCAATTTTGAGGTCTAATAATTCCCATTTCTATAGTAGTGTATATAGTAGAAGTAATAATGATAGGAAAATAATGTAGAAAAGAAACATCAAAGAATTAAACTCTATAATAAGAATAAACTACATTGGGTATTTAAATTTCCATTTTTTCAAAAATACATGCTATTTATCTTAAGAAAACAAATAAAAAATGATAACTGAGGAATAAACCAAATAAAAATGTCATAAAGGAAAAATAATTCTTAAAAAATTGTGAAAATCAAAAAAAAAATATTGTTTTCAAAAATAAATAACCTTACATAAAACTCATAATTAGTTAAATAAAATATTTTTCAAGTAAATGAAAAAATTATGATTTGATATTTATATGTATATTCAATATTAGAATTACTTGTATATAATCCTTTACGTTATTTCACTGATATATAGACTTATAATGAATGTTCCATTTAATATTAATATTCTTCCTAGTATGTGAATTTTCTATTCTAAAAATATTAATTTAACTAAGTCAAATTATGAAATAATATATAATTTATAGTAATAATATAATAAAGTAAAAACTAACAAACATGTTTTATTTCTGACTAAAATAACCATGCCATGCCATATGCATGAATGATTTATAATTTTTCAAGTAATACAAATATATTATTATATGTATTTGACCTCTATTTCTAAAACATTTTATTTATGATAATAAAAAAATCCCTCATAAAGCCATGATAACCTTCCATAACATGGAATATACTAAAATCAATCAAATAAATTAATCATGCCTCGATAAAAAAATATACTTAAAAAATATTGGGTTATAGGAAATAGTTATGATAAAAAATCAATATGTTAATGTCCCTAATATTACTTTTAAAATCATAGTTTATCCACAATATTATAAAAAGTAATTATTAAACTTTTTCCCATTTAATTTATTTTTTTAACTAAGTAAGACTATTTGATTTAACTAAAACATACATTGAAGAAAACTATAATGATAAAAGTGACATTTTAAAAAAAAAGTTTAAATATTTATTATAAATGGAGTTTAAGATATTATGTAGATTTTAAACTTTTCAATTGATTCCATATGTTTTATGGTACATAATTCAATCCCATGAAGAATTTTGTTTTTAAAAAAAAATCCAAAAAGAATAAAAATCCCAACTTTCTATGGGATTAAAATATTTCACAATTAATTTTGGTTAAATGGAATAATTGAAAATCTAACGTAGAACCTAAAATAAAAGTTTAAAACCATAATAACTACCCTATTTTAAAACCACACAATTATCAAAGTATAACATAATGTGTTAGGATATTATGAGCTATTAATACATCAAATTAGTTATTTCAGAAACTCTATTTCAACCCATTATGTCCAAAACACCACTTCATTTTCTATTAAATTAGATAAATTTATTAATTAAAAAATATAATTTATTAAAAAATATTTTGAAATCACCCTTATATCCTCCACCCCATGGTGTATAAATTTCATTTCATTTAAATCATAAAAGGTTTATTAACCAACATAAATATTTAAGATATCTAAATTGTAACTTTTTTTATTTCTAAAATATTTTACATGCAAACATAGTGTTTCAAAACCCTTTTTTCATTCCTCAATAATGAACCTATAGACAATTTCAAATAAAAACTGAAAAAACTATATTTTTTAGAGATATACCATTATCATCAGTAGGAAAATAATGGAAGGGTGGAAATTTTTTTATAATAGTAAAAACTGAATGTTCCACAAGTTAAAATGAAATTATACATATATCTTTTTATAAAATTAATGCAATTATGAAAAAAAACTATTATTAATAAAATTAATTACAAAAAAATCCATTCTATCTTTCAAATTTCCCTCAAAATGTTCATTTCCAAATTAAATAATTTTTAATATGGAAAAATGATATTTAAAATAAAAAATTAAAAAGTCTGTTAACACTACCATGTTATACATTAATATAAATTTTTTTATCAACAATAATCGTATATTATGAATTCTTAATCATTTATTGATTAATATTAAACTATGAAGTTATAATCATCAATATTATAATATTTCAAACTATAATATAACTAAGAAACAAATCAATGACAATATAATTAATTAGTAAAAATGAAACCATTAAAACAATTTATAAAAATATAAATATAAAATTATTATTTAAATTCATGCGATTTAATAAAAACATTGAATATAACAATTTTATTACCAAAATAAATTTTAAAAAAAATTCATTAATATCAAAATAACTTATAATAATAAAAAATAACCTATTAAAATAAAAACATCATCAAATATGAAGTTAAAAAATTAAGTGTTATTAGATAAAATTTTATAATATTTATGACATGGAAACCTAAACATTTCCCAAATTTAGTTTAAAAAATACCTCATATGAACCTCCCAATAACTATATAATAGTATAAATGACAAGGTTTAATGAGAATAAGTTTTAGGGATAAATGTACCTCTTTTAAACTAAATTGAATCATTAAAGAATCGTGTAAATATTTTTGTCACAACCTATATTGATAAAATTTTGATGGAACATATAAACCAATATTCTAATAAGGGTTATTTTTTTATCAAGGGTACCTGGATGGTTATAGGTGAAATAAAATATATGATCTTTAAAATCTATCCATATAATGTTAAAATCATTCATATTTTCCAGTAAATAAAAAAATTGATAAAATAATCTCATACATGTACTTTGTGAACCAAACCCTTATGAAATATAAATACACGGAGTTCCATGTGTGAGATCTCCAATGTTGAACATTGAACTATAACCCCAACATCCTTACCTATATTTACCATTATATGTGAAAAAACTGAGCAAATAAACTCTATATTCCATGTTATATGAACTACCATGCTATAGAGACTTACCCTTTCTTTTATCATGCACAAAAGAGACAATATATCTAAAAGACACATCTATAGTGTAAGTACATCATACCTGGAAGGTAATTATCAACTAACCCCTTCCTATAAACTCATATACATGAAGAAAAAATATAATGTTAGGGGATAAATAAAAAAAATCAATATTCTATATCTTGAATTCTATTCATAATTATCATTCATAATAAGTAATTCAAAATAATGGGAGTATTTAAACCTAATTTAACTTCTTTTGGCAAAGCCTAGATTCTTGGAAACAAGGAAGAAAAAAGTCAAGGTATAAAACCCATCCCATGGTAAATGAGATCATGTATACCATATTAGGAAATCCTATAGGCTTTCCATTTGTGAATAGGGAAATAGGTATACCCAATCAGGGTACTAAAATTCTATCTCAATTTAATAAAATGTTCGCCAAAATCAAGAGAACCTTATCATTTATTACTAATTAGCCATATTACTCTATAAATATATTCTAAAATTAAAGAATCTTCGATATAATAAAGTATAACTAACATGAATAAGCGAATATTCCATATTAATCTGACATATAACAATATAACACATAAAATAAGCTAACTCATTTGATTTATGTGTTTTAGAAAGTAGAAAAAAATAATTAATCCAATCATATAAAATACTAATAGTGAAAACAACTATAATACAAGATATAGACTAACCATATCAAAAATAAGGCATAATAAACAACTATGAAATGATCTAGTTAAAAAAATGGATCAATATAACTAAAGTTGTGTATAAATTTTTAAAAATAATTCTATGGAATATTTATTTTGTGAAAAAATTTCCTTTTAATTAAATAAACCATTATATTACAATTTCAATATATATAATTTAAAAATTATATAATTGGGGAGGGAAAATCTAACTAAACCCATGTTGATCTCGATTATGATGTCGAGTAGAAAGAAAACACCACCACATGAAGGATTTGATAACACTAGAGAGAGGTATGCTATGGTTTTAGTTAGAGCCTATAGAAATAGGTGATATCTAAAAAACAGAATAAGGATGATCACCTTTGATTTACCACCTATTAACCTACACAACAACCTTATGGAATAATACACATTGGACAAAGTTAACCTATAAAACCAAAGATAAGTGATTTAGATATTAAATCTATTGTTCAGAAGAATAGAGAGACAATTAAACTATAGGATGATGTTATATCTTTCTTGTCAAAGATGAGATCCCAAAACAATATAGAATTAATTCAGAGTATTCCCATATAGGGTTCTACCTTTAAGAAAAATAATGGGATATGAAGTATTAATGATGGGATACAAATTAGAAATAGGGGATAAATCCCAAACCACCCATAATACATGTCAAATTTTTATTAATGATTTTTCATCTCAAAAAGACATGTTGTATTTTCACTAGGTACTCAATAAAATACCACTAGATACCATTTAGTATTGCCAAAATCAAATAGTGAAACATTAGGTTTATCCGGTACCTGATTCCCCTATACTGGGTGCAAAGTGTTTCTCTAACAACTACACCATACTCCATTCCACCTTCTCTCCACTATCAATGAATTATCATTTAGAATCATTTTTCATCTATTTTTATACTTAAATATTAATAAAAATAAAAATAATACCTATTCATAATGTTTTGGGTTGTTACAAACTTCCCCCATCATTATTCACATCGTTGAGAATCATCTCATGATATAGGACGAAACAATCATAAAAAATCAATGATAAAATCTTAAATTGACCTAAAGGATTAAAATATATATGGAATAAAATAAATGAGTCTACCCACTATTGGAGACTTTTAAATAAATAATTACATATTAACAGTCATCAAATTAATAAGGATGAACAATAAATAAATTATTGATTTGAAAAATCACGTAAATTATTATAATAAACTTGAAAATTATAATTCTACCAATCCTGATATCTATCACGGTGATAAGATAAAATTTTCTAAAAATCTCTAATGTAAACATTAACATATACCCAAACCATCCCATTACCATTGTTTCATATTTTTACCACATTATAAATGTTATTTATTTATTTATAAACTATTTAGGAAATACGGTAACAGGATAAATTCTGTGAAATCAAAGAGGAAGAGAAACATAAAATAAATGAACTCAATAATCCAAATCCACTAGATTTCATATTCAAATTTCCTTTTCATCAAATACACATTATATTTAGAAAAATAATTTTATTTAAACATGATAATTGCTGCTCAATAAACTAATGATATTATAAATGAAATAAAATTCAAAAATTGGGGTGAAACAAAAACCAATATTATTATAGTTAAACATAAATTATATTCTAAAAAATATATATTTTTATTTAGGAAAACCAATTTACTTGTTATGGAAAAAATTATTTTTTAATTTTTGTAAGTGCGCATATAATTTCTCTTAAAACTATAAGTATACAATCCTTTAGATTATTTTATTAATATCTATTTATATAATATAAGATCCATTAAATATTAATATTATTCCATGTTTTTTAATTTCATATTCTTATCATATGATTCTAATTAAATTACTTTTGGTAATTACATACTAAGTAATGAAATAAAATAATCAAGTTAATACTAATAAACATGTTTACATTCTAACAAAACAAACCATGTTACAACTAATGAAGTCTTGATTCATTATTTTTCAAGAAAAAATATATAGTTAACTATATTTCACTTATTTATCTAACATATGTAATTTAGGATAATAAAATAACCCACCTCAAATCCATGTCAATCTTCTATAAATGTAATATACTAAAATTATTGACTTCATAGTAAATAAAACTACATTTGAAAAATCATTTTATATGAAATAATTATGTTAAAAATTTCATCTTATAAATTCCATAATACTACTTATTAAAATATAGTTTAAAAATCCTTTTATTAAAAACTATAACTTAAATATGTTTCCTATATAATTCATTTATGTTTGACTCTGTAATATTGTTTGCATTAAATAAAACATACATTGAATAAAACAACCATGAACAACATAAAAAATAAACCTTTTTTTTGAAATAGGTTGATTAATGTCTATTTTAGTATAAAGTATAATGAATATTTAAAAATAATAAAATTATTTTAATAGTTCTATGGTACAAAATTCAATAACTACAAGCCAAAATTAAATAAAAAAATTATTTCCAAAAGAAATTGAAACTACCAACTTCCCATGGGTTTAAACAATTTCAAAAGTGATTGCAGTTAAATTCATCAATCATAAATAAAATTTAAAACCAAAATTAAAAATTTAAAACCTTAAACAACCAGCTTTTAAAAGCACACAAACATTCCCACATAAACCATAATGGCCTAAAAAATTACGAATCTATTTGTACATCAAATTCATTCTTATATAAAATAGTTTCACCCCATTTCAACTCATTATGTCTAAACCTATACTTTGATTGTGGAAAAATAATTATCAAAAATTAATAAAAAATTAATTTATTAAAAAACACTTATAAATCACCCTTATATCATCCAAAACAATTTATATAATAATTAAATTCATTTAGAACATAAAAGGTTCACTAATCAACTTTACTAAATGATTTAAAACTTTTGTCTTTGAATATTATAATTTTCTAAAAGAGTTAACTATAAAACACATGGTTTCATAAACTGTTTAATATTCCATAACAAAGCACATATTGATCATTTAAAAAAATCATTTAAAGAACTCTATTATCAATAAATACACATGTATGTTTAGTAGGACAATAATGGAAGCATAAAATAATTGTATAAAAGAAAAAAGTTAAGGTCATATATGTTTTAGTTAAATTATATATATATATATCCATTAAAACATTAAATGTAAATTTATGTGAATAAATACCATGAAAATTGAAAGCAAGTCAAGATAAATATATTCTATTTTTTAAAAAAATAAAAAAGAACCCTTTCTATAAAAACCAATTTTTGTTGTGGCATACTGTTAATAAAAATAAACAATATAAAATTCAAACAATACTAATATATTGAATTAAAATTTATAATTTTAATCAAAAAATATCTAAAATAAAGAATAATCAATCAGTATATTGTTAATGTAATACTATGAAAGTATAATAAAACACATACTAACACTACAAACAATAAAATAATTTATAAATAAATCCATTAAAACACCCTTCATATATGAACATGAAATATTTAAATATAATTATTAAAAAAATAAATATCAAAATTAAATCTTAAGGGATATGATTATATAAATATATATATTGTAACTAATATAGTCCATAAATAATTACAAAACAATTCATTGATATCAAAAATACACACAACAATACATAATTCTCTATTAAAATAAAAACATCTTATAATTTGAAAAAAAAACGAGATTATATCCTTATATTTCAAATAAAACTATTGAAAACTAAGGGGCATGTCTATCTTTTATAAAACTAAGAACCCATTTCTTCCAAAATCGATTGAAAACAATATTTCTTTGAAAATAATTTCACCCCTAAACATTATTTAAAAATATTCCCAATAAATCTCTCCAAATAAAATTTCCACCCAAATTAATCCATTTTAAATAAAAAAACTCCCATATAAGAACTATTTAAAATGATTGAAATAAAATTTTCAAAACATTTCTCAAGCAACTACATTACATAATTCAAAAAAAATATATATAGTAAATATCCATAACTTTTATATAGAGAAATTATATATAAATAAAATATATATACCAAATAATTTTTTTCTACTCAATTGACGGACTATAATATCATAAGAAATTAAAAGTAACTTTATAACAAAACATTATCATCCAAATCACATAAAAGTTTAGCCTCATCTATAACTTCGAAATGATATTCCTAAAAACAGTAATGTTTTACATTGAAATAAAAATTTATTAACAAAAAATCTCTTTGCAATATATTTATTTTATAATAAATTTAATTTTGGTTATATCTTGTGATGCACACAACACTAGGTTTAAACAAACTCGATACTCTATTAAAATTTTATATAAACATAACCATTTTATCCAAGCCACTAAATTAGAGAGCCTGAATAATATCACATTTATTAAACATATATTGTTTAAAATTTTAAATTATTTTATCTATTTATTGTCAATAAAAATAAGAATCATTTAGAGGAAAAATAAATGTTTTCTGAAAAACTGCATTTTTTTCTAAAAGGAGGTTCAATCATGATTTGTGTACATAATTTAAAATTAATTTTTACTAATTTTATAAAATATATTCAAAAAAATAAATTTCAATTTTTAAATAATAATATAAAAATTATCATATGTTGAGTTTTTTTTAATTTTTCTAAACTGTTTCATTTTTCGATGAATAGTGAAAAATACTGACTTTTAATTGAAAACTGCCTTTTTGTTTAAATTATTTAAAAAGTTAAATCAAATTATTATTATTTTTAAAGTATAATTAGTTCAATTATATATCTATTATTCAAATTTAGCCAATTCTAATAAATTTTATATTGAATTTTGATATATGATCTATATATACTTTTGAATATTTTCCTTTTGAAAACTCGTTTTCTCCATACGGCTGTGGGATTGATTTTCAATTAAATATTTTAAATTCATTAAATTTAATTTATAAAAATGGATTAAATATCTGGAATAATATTAATTTTTATAATATTCTAAGATAAAATCAAAATTTTCCAAATTTAATAGTGATAACAATAAATATTATTTACCACGGTTAAGGTAAAAATGGGTTTATAGATGGTTAAAATAAAATGATAATGGTTAAAATGACCTAATAATGACTATAAAATATATTTTATGGAAATAATTAGACATTATAACATCTAATTATCAATAATACTCCATTTTGGACCCTTTTGGCATGTAAAAATGTGGGTATACTTTTTTTTCAAAAATTAAAAGTGTGTCATTCACCTTACTTATAAAATTACCACCCTCTCATCTCTACTTCACACCATAAGACAATTTTGTTTGGAAAAGACCTAAAAATACACTTCCCATATTCCCTCCTATAATCCTAAAATCCTTATTTTGGTATGAACTACAACCTAGGAAGGATTTTGGTGCATACCTAAGGAGGTTTCCCGAAGAAGAGGAAATGTTCATCAACGAGAATTTTTATTTTATCGATACCTCAAACTCTTTAAACTCTTATTAAAAAATTATTATATAATACACTTAGTGTGTTAATTATATTTATTTATTTTTATATAAATTTAATTACCTCATGAATTCTCCAAATTCATCAAATGGGTTACGAAATCATCATTTATGTGTAGGATGGACTAACTACTCACGAACGGATGTCATTCATTTTTCTATTAACACCTCCCATGGTTGGTTATAATGATGAATTCATATTATATATATGATTTTTATAACATTATTATACCTTTTTAGAAATTATATCATATATACCTTTTAAATTTTCCTTCATTAGGGGATATGATAACATTTCTCATGTATACAACGGACTATCACTTCACCAAGTTATGTGATTCATTTTTTCACTAACGATATACATGGAAGAAAATAAGGATTAATTTAATGAATATATGTGATATACATGACATAATTATGATATTAATGACATATTTATTATTCTTAAAATATAATATATCACTTTATTTCTTACCTTTTCACTCACCGAGATATGATAATTTCGTTCCTGTACATGTGGACTACCGGCTTCACGAAGCGGCACAAATCTCTCTTTTAATTACAAACAAAAATGGATAATATATATATATATATAAGGAAATAATATGGTATTTCTGATATTATGATAATTATATAAGGATAAAATATTAGTTACCACCTTTTCATAATGACCATTGAAAAATGAAAATGCAACTTATGCATACATATGACCTACCATCTCTATGATCGTAACATACTTCATTATAAAAAAAATATATCATGATTGGTATTAAATGTTTAATTGATTTATAAATATGATAATTATTTCATGATAATTATTATTTATATTTATTAAAAAATATACTATTTACAATAATAATAACTTTCATGATAAATCACGAATGAAAAAACATGGAAATTAAAACCCAAACTAATGAGAATAATGAAGGATTATTAATGAAATAGTGAAAATATGTTTTAGAATAATAATAAATGATATTATTAATATTAATATAGTTCTATTATAACTTAATCAAAATGGTAAAACCACTATACATTAGCTTAATGAATATTCATATAAAAGGAAGTGTGAGGTGATGGAATTTTTCTCATCTTTCCTTCATTTAGTCAAAATTTATTATTGTTCACCTAATTTCCTTTATATGGTGTATATAACACCCCTTTTACATATAATAACATTATTACATAATAATTCATAGAATTTTAAGTTTTAATTTGAATTATCCCATCCAAGGAGATTTAACTCGAAAATCACAATGTGGTAATAGTTATTGTACAATCTCACTTACGTTTTTGACTGTGAAATTTATATTGAAAGAATAAATTTATTATTATAATTATAATTATAATTTTTATTTATCTTAAATATACATATTATTTTATAATGGATATGATTATTTCCTTATACTTATACCTTTTATACGTGCTGTGTTTATTTTGAATGTTATTTGATTATGTGGGGAAATATTGATAAACATGTATCACTACTCAATAAGGATATTTGAAGAAAAAGAATGTTGATTCATGAATTAAATTGATAATTTGATATATGATGAATTATTTAGACCTTATGTGATGAGTGGTTCTTGGAATTATATAACCCCTCAATGAATTGGTAAGTCTTATGAGACAAATCAGTTGGCAAAAGTTTAGAGGATTCTACCTATGGTATTAAACCATCTTGAGAAAGGTCGTGGTAGTACAGGTATCTTGTTCCTAAGACTTGAAATTCAATAATTATTAATTTACTTTATAAATAATATAATTATTTTTATCCATGATATCTTCATAATGATATTATTTATTGTTGTATTTCATTCTTAGATTATTTATTAAATGATCGGTTTTTAATTAATTTACCTTTCCACATTAATTATAGCGGCCATGGGTGGAGGAATAAAAAAATAAAACTTACCTAATTATGTATTGGGAATATCAAAACTAATACCTCCCAAAAATCTCCATAGGACACAACCACTTTGCTGCACCTTTGGGAAAATTATTTACCTTGCTATATTGATTATGCCTTATCATTATTGATAGTTGACTTATTTAAATAGAATGTGTGTTGAATTATTTACCTTCCCATGTTAATTATGACTATTGATGAATGATTAATTAAACTATAATTAACCCATAATGAGCATTTTTTCTCACCATTATTTTTTTCCTTTACAAAGTATATTAATATGAAATCGTTGAATGAGTTCTCAATGATGCCGATCAATTGATTTTGTTATATACTATGTTTTATTTTATATTCCCAATGTAAAATTGGTATCATGTATGTATCTGGTTCTCCAAAATTTCTAAACTGAGTAATCCTTCAGGATTTGAACCATTTTATCTTTTCCAATGTAATAATGTTGACACCATCTCCGGGCTACTAGAGTCAGGGTCGTTATAGTTGATATCATAGGAAGTTTAGTAGAAACCTTGGGAAATAGGTTAAGGAAATCATAGATTAGAAAACATTTCCCAATTATATAATTTCAACATAATTATATAATAACAACCTAATGTTTTTTAAGTAATAGATTATGTAGTTTTCCTAAAAATACATCACTATTTGGATACTATAAGTAAACACGAGTTTGGAATAGAGGTACCTAGGGGTATTAACTATGAAAATGTCACATTGGGATTGAACTGACCATCATCTATTTACAAACAAGAGGCCTTAATAAAAACTTGGTTTGACACTCTTGAGGGATATGCTTAGGATAATTCATATTTTCTTTATAAACAATTATGAATAATTTTGAAATAAATATATCCCTAATGAAACCAAATTAAGTGATTATGAGATTAACAATGCATACATTTTAATTTATTCATAGTGTTACACCATATTTAGAATTATAAATTATGATTTAAAATTTGTAATTATATATCATTATCAAGCATATTCCATTATATAGAAATGGATCTTGGAAGAAATAAGGCTATCGATAATCATGAGAAATATATATATTTACCTATAGAGTAATCCAATATAGATGGTATTATAACTATGAAAATTATGGATATGTTAGGGAAGCTTAATCGGGTTATGAAAATAACTTTTCCTTAATGGAGTAACCTATTACGAGAAATAATATCCTTATTTGGATCTCTTTATGTGTCAAAATACTCCATAATTCCACAGGATTACTGATCCAATGGTATTTGACCAAGGATTAAATCTCCAGAGATTACATTTATGGAATTGGGATGGAGTGAAAAGGAACATGTGACCCTTGTAGTTTATTATCACAAATTTAAGGTGATCAGTGGTGGTCATTGATCCTGTATACTAGGGTGGAAGAGGAAATATATCTCATTGAATATAAATATTTTAAGGATAAATGTTTTGAAAAATATTTAGATCATGAACAATAAATTGAAATGAAGAGAAAGATTCTAATATTAAAAAAAATAGGAATAAAAACTTTCACAGAGTATGAATATAAATTAAAAATTTTATATAAGTATACAATTAATTATACATGCAACATAAAGTATAATATTGACCATTTCTTTGAATGTCTTAACCCAATTCCCCGAAGGGAACTTATCACTAAAATTTTATTTTGATATGTTAAAATAGATTTATATGCCATCAAAACAGAGATTTAATTCTATAAATCTTACAGTTTCAATGGAAATCAAGAGAATAAGTAGTCATCCAAACAGAATAAGAAATGGAATGTATTAATTAAGAATAATAGAATACATTGATTTCCACCTTGTGAAAACTGTGGAAAGAATCGACCAAGGAAATGATTGAAAAGACGGAGAGTTTTTTATAAGCCCATATATATGGAGAATATATCTCATTAATGTAAGGGGAAGAAAAAATAAATTATATACAATGATTTAGTTTTAAAGAAATAGGAAATTATTCACACCAGTCACCAAGTGTCAATGAAATCCACCACAGAAGAGGTCAATGGGAGAATTTCAAGATTAAGGGATCACTACAACTGAGGTGGAAGCACACAATGACATGGTGACTTGTAATTTAAAATTATCTTAAAATTTAAACATTTATTTATTTGATTATGGATCCTTTAACTCCTTTATAACTACCCAATTTTCCATAAAATTAGAAATTTTCCATTTAATTTAATAAGGGAGTTGTCGGTTAACACTTCTTGGGGAAGTATTAATGCAACATATATGTGTCAGGAAGTCCCCAATATGAAAAAATAAAAATTATTTATTAGAAATAATTATTATCATACAATTGGTTGAATTCTATATAATCCTTTTTATGGATTTGATTTGAAAATATAATGTAAAAATTTATTACAACAAGAAGGAAATTAGGATTTATGGGGAAGATATAAAAACTCTTATATTTAGAGTAGAGGATTCAATATATGAGATGTATCTAGATCCACCCCCAGTAGCATTATGGAATGAGATTCTTGGAGTAGAAGAGAAAACAAAATATAGGGATAGATAAAGTAATATACAAATTAAAGAAGTAACTATTAGACAAGAATACATTGATGTATTTCCTATGAAATTACATGTAAAGACCCCATAGTATAAAGGTATGTTTTAAATTTATTTAATACTTGATTAAAGGCCAATATCAAAGGATACTTATAGAATGGAAACTATGGAATTAGAGTATTTGAAAAAAAAACTAGAATATTTGGTAGATAAGGTCTTTATTAACCCTATTGTTTCACCATTGATAGCTCATACTCTCTTTATAAAGATAAAATATAGATCCATGAGATTGTGCATTGATTATTGGTAAATAAATGTTATTTTGATAAAGAAAAAGTATCCCTTATTACAAATTGATGAATTATGAGATCAACTTCATTGCAGAAAATATCATTCAATCATTGACCTTCATTCTAGGTATCATCAATTTTGAGTATATAAGAAAGATATTTTGAAGACATGTTTTTTAATAAGGTATGGACATTATGAGTTTACCATAATTCCATTTGGATTTAATAATTCACCCTATATTTTAATTAATTTAATGAATATAGTATTCAAGGAATATATTGATGATTTTTTGTGGGTTTCATTGATTATATGTTGGTGTATTATGAAATATAGGAGGACCATAATAATTACATGAGGATCATTATCAAGACTCTTAGAAAGAAAAAGTTATATAGTAAATTAGTAAGTGTGATTTCTGTCTTCAAGATGTTCCATTTCATGGACATATTGTCTCCATGGATGAAATATTAGTTGATCTAAGGAAGACATAGGTAGTTAGAGAATGACCTACACCAACAAATGTCACTAAGTATGTAGTTTAATTGGTTACTATTAGTGATTCATTTAGAATTTTTCCTGATTTTATAAATCATTAATAAATCTTACACTTAATGTAGTTATGTTTTTTTGGAAAAAGGAATGTGAATAATATTTTGATAAAATAATGTGGAGAATAGTCAATACTCTAATTTTGACTCTACAATTAGAACGTGATGGGTTTTTTATGTACAGTAATCAATAAAATAAGGGACATGGTTGTGTTATAATAAAAAATCTTAAAGTTATTGTATATATATCAAGGTAATTAAAGGATCTTCAATATTATTATCCAAACAAAGATCTTGATTTGGAAAATGTAATTTTTTATTTGATGATACCTATAAATTACTTGTATAGTGAAAGATGTTGTATATACAATGATTATAAAAGACTAAAATAGTTATTTTCCTAGAAATATCTCAATATGAGACAAAAGTGATAGCTTTATCTACTTAAGGATTATGATTTCTCAATACACAATCACATCGTGAAATAAAATAAGGTAGTTGATGCATTGAATATGAAAGATTGTGGAATATTGACCTAAATGATGATTAAGAGGGATCATATGTTTACAAATCTAGTAAATATGGATATGGTAATTATCAAAGAATGGGATACATCCCTATTTGTTTTAAATTATTGTGAAATAATATTCATTAGAAAAGATACATAATTCATAATATGATGTTGATAACTTTAAGAAGAAAATTAAAGGTGTGAAACATGAGAAATTATCTGAATTCATTTGTGAAGATAGTGTTCATAAATTTAAAAAGAGATTATGTTTTCAATATATACATAAGCTAAAAAGGGAATTTTTGTATTATGCTCATAACTCAAATTTCTCTATACACCCTATTATCACCAAGATGTACAGTGATTTGAGGGATCATTTTTCGTGGTATAACATGAAGAGGGCAATTGGTGATTATGTGTTTTGATGTTTGGTTTGTCAGCAAGTTAAATCATTGGGGAATCATCCAAGAGGAGTCATGAAACCTATTCCTATTCCTTTATGGAAAGGGTATGAAATTACTATGGACTTTGTTATAGGTTTTCCAAATACACCAATATGGAATTATCCAATATGGGTTAACATTGATCAGTAAACCAAATATAAACATTTAATCGCTATAATAGAATATTTACCTCTTGATAGAATATTAAGTCTCTATATTAATAATGTTGTAAGACATCCTGGAAAACCTATTTTTATTGTGTATGATTGAGATCCCCATTTTACATCAAAAATATTGAATAGTATTTAGAAGGATCTTTATACTGAGCTTCATTTATGAACCACCAACCATCCTCAAACTAATGAGAAATCCATAAGGACAATTAAAATAATGGAAGAAATGTTGATCTCATGCTCACAGAACTTTCATATTATATGGTATTAGTATTCGACATTGGTAATGTTTTCCTATAACAATATTTTCCATTCATATATTCAAATGGAGTCGTATGGAGAAATATATGGTAAGAGATTTCATACTCATACTTGTTGGGATGAAGTTGGTGAAACAAAAAATAAGGCCTATAATTTTTAAAAAGTATTATAAAAAAAGTAAATACAATTTAGTATAATATTGAAGTAGATCAAAGTAAGAAAAAGAGTTATGCCTATAATAAAATTATTTCAAATTCCAAGTGGGAGATCATGTTTTCTGGAGATTATATCAACGGAAGGGTATTATAAGGTTATTTAAGAATGGGAAACTAATCCCCATGTACATGAGAACCTTTTAAATTCTTCCAATTATAGAAGTTGTTGCTTATAATTTTAAAATTCCCTCAAATCTCTTAAAAGTATACGCTGTGTTCCAAAGATCATTGTTATGGAAATACATGCTTTCCCCAATGCATATTCTCACATCTATTAAAAAATAATTGAAACATGATCTATATTTCATTGAAGAAACCATTTAGATTATTGATACTAGATAAAAATTATTGAAGAATCAGATGGCTCGACTGGAAAAGGTACTTTGGAGAAATCACAAAATAAAGGAAGCAATATGGGGAACAGAGGATGTTATAAAGAAGTTCTACCCTCATCCATTTATATAGAAATATAAATGAAACTTATAGGTTGAATATTTCTCTATGGATAATTAAAATATAAATATTATATAATAAATTTAATTTTGATGATATATTACGATGCATGCAACATCGTGATTAAACAAAACTCGATACTATATTAATATATTAATTAAAAATGGCCATTTTAACCTAACCATTAAATTGGATGGAATGGATAAGATTGGCTAAATTATAAAAAATATATATTTCTTACACATGTAAATTTTTAACTTAATGATTATAAATATAAATATGAATGCTTTGGAAGAAAAATAAATGTTTTTTTTGAAAATCTATATTTTTTCTAAAAGGTTGTTTAGTCATGATTTAAACAAATAATGTAATATTAATTTTACATCACTTAGATAATTTATTTCAAAATAAACTTAATTTTTAAATAATCATATGGAAATTATATTTTGGTGTATTTTTTGGATTTTTCTACATTTTTTCAATTTTTGATGAATAGTAAAAAATACAGAATTTTAATTGAAAATTGTATTTTCATTTTAATTATTTAAAAAGGTAAATTATATCTTAACATGGTTTCAAAAAAACATAGGTCAAATTATATATATATATATATATATATATTAATCCAATTTAGGTCATTTGAAATAATTTCAATTTGAATTTTCATAAAAATAATGTAAGCTTCTGAACATGTTCTCTTTGAAAATTATCTTTCTCATCACATCTGGGGGATTAATTTTAAATTAAAAATTTTGAACGTCAATGAATGGAATTAGGAAAAATTTATTATATTTTTCTAATCAAAATATTTTATATTACCTAATAATTTCATCTTAGATTTTGACCAAAATAAATTGTTAAAAAAAATATTAATTACCACGGTTTGGGTAAAAATGGGATTGTTTGGGGTTAAACTAAAATTATAATGTTTAAAATAAACTAAAAACATCTAAAAAATATATTTTATGAACATATTTAGTCATTATAATATCTAATTATGAATATTAATAAATTTTAGGACCTTGTGGCATGTTAAAAATGAGGGTCCACCATTTTCTATTAAAAAAATACAAGTGTGCCACTCACCTCACTTATAAAATGTCATCCCTATCCTCTCATCATCAAAACTTGAAAAAATTTTGATTCAGTAAATTCCTACCCAAATCACCTCCAAAATTTTATACCCTCATCCAACAATCTTTTTTTTTGTAATAAATACAACCTATGAAGGCTTTTGGTGAAAACCTAACGAGGTTACTTGAAGAAGAGGTTACCCTCTTCAATGAGAGTTTTTATTTTATTTATTCCTCCACATCCTTAAAATATAATTAAGACATTAAGATATAAAAATAAGTATTTGAAATATAATTTTATGTTTTGATGTTAATTATATTACCTAGAACCACCCCCACTTTAATAAAATGGGTTACGAAATCACCATTTATATATACGCCCGACTACCAACTCGCGAACTGATGTCATTCATTTTTCCATTACCACCTCTCACGGTTAGGTATGATGATGAATATAAAGTTTATATATGATATTAAAAACATAATTATATATCTTGATTCATTATATAATATATAACTTTTTTCTCTCCATTCCCTTGGAGATATGATAACGTCACTTGTGTTATGGCGAACTACCGCCTTGCGAAGCGATGTGACTTTTTATCACTAACATTGTACATGGAAGATAACAAGGATATTTTTAATTAATATATTGTATAAAAATGGAATAATTATGATATATATGACATATTTATCATTCTAAAAATATAATATATCATTTTCTTTCTTACCTTTACACTCATTGAGAGATTACAACATCGTTTGTGTACGCATGCACTACCGCCTTCATGAAGTGATGAGACTCACTATTTTTATCACCAAATAAAATGGATGAAATATATATGAAAATAATAATTTATTTAGGATACTATTATATTTATGTAAGGATAATATATTACATACCACTTTTCCATAATGATCTTAGAAAAATGAGACTGTTACTTATGCGTAAGTATGACCTACCATCTCATGATCATAATGTAATTCATGTATGAAAAAAATATTTCAGGTTTGGTCATAAAATTATAATTTATTTAAAAATAAGATAATTTTTTCATGATTATTATTCATAATATGATTAAAATATATATTATTTACAAGAACTAGATCTATGATGACAAGTCACGAATGAGAAAACCAGACAACTAACACTAAAAAAATGAAAATAATTAAATATTATTAACGAAGATGTGATAAGATGTTATAAAAGGATAATTTATGTTATTATAAATATTAATATGGTTCTAGTATAAGTTAATTAAATTTTTTGAACCACTATACAGGAGGTGAAATCATTTTTTACTAAAAGTATGTGTGAGGTAATAGATTAAATATCAACATCACTCTATTGAGGCATATTCTATTATTATGAAACTAGTTTCTAATATATTGTATATATAATTAACCTTTGACATGTAATATCATTATTAAATAATAAATCATTTTATTTTTAAGTTTTAATTTGAATTATCACATCTAATGATATTTGAATTGAAAATTACCATGTGGTAAAATTTATTATACAGTCTCACTTTCTTTTTGGATTTTCAACTTTATCCTTAAACAATCACTTTATTATTGTCATTTTTCATTTTAAATTTAATCTCTATTAAATATCCATATTAGTGTATGATAGATATAATTATTTACTAATATTTATACCATTTTTACATATTTAATTTATTTTGAAAGTTATTTGATTAACTGGGGAAGAATCAATAAATTTATACCATTAATCAAAAAATATATTTAATGATAATAAATATTGATTTAAGAAATAAGTTTATCATTTAATATGAGAGTAATGATTTGGAATTTCATTGATTATTAGGGAATATAATTATATCAACCCTTGATGAATTGGGAGGTCTCATGAAGAAAATCAGTTGTAAAAATTAAATAAGTTTTTACTCATGGTTTTAAACGACCTTTTGAAATTCATTGAGGGTTGATAAATCATATGGCTGAGAAATAACATCCAATAATTAAGAATTTCATTGTTTGATAATTCATTTATTATTATTCATGAGATTATCACAATGACAACATCTCTGGTTGCATATAATTATTAGTTTATTGATTAAATAGAATGTGTTTTTATGTATTTACCTTTCCATAATGAGTATTCCTTATCTTATCATGATAGTCATGTTGTTTAAATGGGATGTGTGTTAATTTGTTTAAAATTCCATTTTATTATGCTTATTTATTCATGATAACTTCCACTATACTTAACCCTTACTGAGTATTTGAGCTAATCGTTATTTTTCCTCCTTTCATGAGTATATGAAAAGACATCTTGGAATGAGTTTTCATAGATAAAAATCATTATATTTTATTATTTATTATGTTTAATTTCATATTTCGTATGTAAAATGGATATCATGTTTGTATATGGTTCTCCAAAACCGATAAATTGATCAGTACTTTGGGATTTGAACCATTTTATCAATGATAATGTAATAAACCAAAAACCTGCTCTGGTATACAAGATTCAGGGTCATTACACATTTTAAATAAAAAAAATATTTGTCACAATACTAGCTGAGACACCTTGGTACCAGGATACATGATCTATAAATGACATATCCCATATTTTTTTCTGGATCCCCATGGGTAGGTGACAAGAACCTCGTACCATACTAGAGTAAATATGGAGTAATATTTTCCACAAATAGTGGAATATAATAAGATGCAAGTTAGTACATCAATAAATCACTAGGATAATGTAACTGACAAAATAGTTAAAAAAATACTTGGGAAAATATGTAACATCCCAAGCTTCTACGGTATGCTTCTCTTTGAATAATTCACTAGCGTTTGTTGTACGCAACATCGAGTTCTAACACACCACAACCAATCAAACTAGCCATTATAAATAGTAATACCCACTTTTTGAAATTTTTAAATTTTATTTTTCAAAATGGACTTCATGTATGGATTCAAAATATCGAAATTAGCCAAGGGTGATTTTTTGGTATTTTTCTAAAAAACTTCATTTTTTGATGAATAGTGAAACCACTAAGTGGTAGTTAAAAAACTGATTTTTTCATAAAACATAATTTTACCACTTCTGTGAGTGGAACATCGAAAATCTTAGATACACGGTTAATATCAATGAGTAAAATGTGGTTCAATGAGATGAAAATATTTTTTGGTGAATAGTAACTTTTTACTTTTATTTACCACGGTTAAAAGTATATAGGGTAATTAAGGGTAAATATGTTATTAATATTACCCTAACACGTGTTCTAATTCTATTGGACAAGTTTATCTTGACCAAAAACAACCTTAAAAATAAAATATTATCATTTAGGTCCACTTGGATTAGATTAGGACATTTATTATTATTTAATTCAAAGAAGAGTTAAAAGAGTTAAAATCAATGTTTATTTACTAAAACATTTTTAAAATAGGGTAATAAATAAGTTATATTAGATTGTAAATATTCATTAGAATTCTAAAAATATTTACTATATAATAATATTTTATTTATAATTTTTAGACAATAAATAATTTAATTTATTTATGACACAGTGATGATGCAGTAATTACCATAAGAGTGAAAAATTAAAATAATCTATATTATAAATACCCAAATAAATATAATTTGAGACTTTTTATGAATTAAAATAATTTTCTAGGTTAATATTACATTTTTGTAATGACTTAATTAACTTTTTTGGAAGTAATAATTCGGTTATGATTTTCACAAAAATCAATTTTCCAAATAGTGTTAAAATTGACTTAAAAGAGTTTTTAAAAAATATATTATATTATTAATTGATATTATATTACTAAAAATCTAAGATTCTTCCAAGAGACTTATATCATGATAGATGTATCATTAATGGACCAATTGGGGGTCTCTTGGAGGTATATAGTATGTTTATTAACTATATAATATAAAAATACAATGAGAAATGGTAAGTGTCAAACTAATTAACTAAGAGTTAAAACTAAATGACATGGTTAATATAATTACCCAAACCTATCTAAATTCTATTGGTTGAGTGATTTGCGACCCATAACAACCTTAACCTTTAAATATATTACTTTGGAGCCATTAGAAACTAAATATGAATTTAATATAATATAATATTTCTAGCTTTTCCAAAGGTGGCCCTCACCCCTCTTATAAAAGGGAACTCCCCCTTCTCATTAATTCACACATTAAAAGCCTTTTGGTACGGCCAAGCCCTGGCAAAATACTCTCTCAACTTCTCTCACTACAACCTAGAGGCCTTATTTTGATCATAAAGACAACCTAAGGTTCCTTTTTGATCAAATCAAAAGGAAGAACCCGAAGAAGAGGTAATGTTTTCACCACCCTTTTTCAAATTCATTTCTTCTTCAACTTCTTCTTTATTTATTATTCCCATTCTAAAATAATGAATCCAGTATCTCCTATATACTATAATTTTATTATAAATATGGTACCACCATATTTAGTATTCTATCCATCCTTTGAATGACATGTCACCATACATGCATTCGTACGGCTTACCGTCTCCACGTCGTGGGGGTAATTGTTATTCAATAAATTATTATTTGGATGGGTATAATAATGATGAGTAATTAATTTAAATAATAAATATAACATTATAATAATTCTGAATATATAATATACCATCCAATTATATATTATTTTAATATCAAAAGAATTATATTGTCGCTCGTGCGTACGTACAGACTACCATCTCCACGAACGCGATGAGATTCATTCTCCATTGTATCCATTCAAGTCTAATTATCATTTGATGATTAATAATATTATCTAAGGACTTGATATAATTATGGATATGATTAAGATACAACCTATCCAAGGCAAACATGGCTTACATAACAAAACATATAAAAGACAATGAGTAAGTTAACACCTGAAACAATGATAATACTAAGATATTATTAACAAATCAATGTTAAAAGATCATATATGATATCATATTATTTTATAGGATTCTTGTATAATTTAATAAAAATTATTTCACCATTATACAGGAGGTTAACCTATCCCAACCATGGAAAAGTACAAGGTAGGGGTTTATTTCGCAATCTCTTCATTAATCAAGGTTTTTTTATTCGTAATAATCTACTAGGAATTTTTTATCATCCACATCCATGTTTCTTAAAAATGTATTTCAAAACATTTTACTATTTACTAGAATATGGGTTAAAGTCATTTATACCCTTTTTGACTTTTATACGTGGTTTATAAAGGAATATTTCTGTCATTTTCCAAACAAGGTCCTTTTTAACCTTTTCGACAGAATTAAGGTAAGAATGTTTTTTAACTTATACAGCAGGTGCAGCTATTTTCCACCATTTTAAAATCTTCGAAGCTTCCCATACAATCTTATAAGAATATTTGAAAAGAAAATGTTTTAATTTATAAATATATGACTCTTAAATGATTTCAAAATAGAAAGAGATATTTCTCTAAAAAGAGTTTTGATTTCATCTATGTCAACATCCTTTGATGGATTTTACGCTTATTTGAAGTTGATTTATTATGATACAAAACATATATATTGTATTGAAGGTTTTGTTATATGTTTGACTATTGATGTGTTATTTTTATACCATTATTGGTTTATGGATGAAGTATTTAAATTTCGTATGCTAGTTTTATTACAAATGATTATGTTATGTTTAAACCTTTTCATATGGGAATGAATTGGACTTAATATGTGACGGGTGGAGCCCACTATAGCTCTTAGATTCATCGGTAGGTCTCATGAGACAAACTAGTGTCTTGGAAGAAGGCCTTGACAAAATCTTATTTGTAGTCTTGGCACAAGGCCTTGGCTATGTGGTTATAATAGTCTGGCATTCTGAATTCCATCATTATGAAAGTGGTTATTGATATTCCATGTGAATATTCGATTAGTAGAATATCTATGTGAATAAGTAAATGGAATTATTTCATTTTATTTTTGCCATACTATGTTGATGTTCAAGTTTAAGAGGATTTTGTTTTAGTTATACATTTCCTTAAATGTTTATTCTTGTTTATGAAAGTTTCCGCTATATTGTTATCCTTATTGGGAATTTGAGCTCACCACTTTTCTATGTTTTATTTTTCCCAGGACGTGAAGAAGTAATTTATGAATGACCTGCAGGGATAGTATGAGGGGATAAGAGTGTGGAAAATGTAGACTATATTGTTGTAGTTTTCATTTTATGATGTAATGTAAACTTTTTAATGTATCTAGTTATTCCAAGGCTACTAAACTAATCGTTCTTTCGAGACTTGTTCTTTCTTGTGATCATGCTAATGTTATGTAATAATGCACCGACTCTGGGTAACAGGGGTTGGGGAGTTATAGTTGGTATCAGAGGAAGTTTAGTACAGACCATGGAAGCTAGATTTAGATAAACTCTGATTAGAGCACATAGATTTAAGATGGACTTCGAGGATTAGTATAGAAGAACTTCCTAGAATTTTGGTATTGTAGAGATTTTGTGAGTTTTCCGAGCAATACATACCTGTCTAGATACGAGCAGGTAGAGGCGGCTCTGGAACAGATGTACCTAGGGGAAAACCCAAAAACACCGCTTTGAGCTAGACTTGAATAGGAACTGGTGCACGACAACGGGCCTTGCTGCACTCCTGGTTACGACACTCCCGGGGGATATTCTTAGGATAACTCTCATTTTCATTAAAAATCATTATGAAGGGTTTATGAGTATATAATTCCTCAAAGAAAACATTTTTATGATTATCGATTATATCCATAAATAGTTCAATTTATGTTAAGTGTTTTATAAGTATGGAATTATGTATTTTGATTCATAAACTGATCTAGTTTATGCCGTTGTTTAGAAATGGTACCTAGTGGAAGAAATGGAAACTGTATCAATGCACACACTCCATGTAGGGATTTATCTCCTACTCATGATAATTATAGTGGAGCTGGTGATGCAACTAGTGTTGATCAACTAATCACCATACTGGGATAACTCACTCAGGTTATGAATAATAACCTTACCCGTATGGAGCACCCTGATCTACAACGGGAAGGATCAATGTTAGATCTCTTTATGAGGCAACAACCACAAACATTAAATGTTAGTACAAATCCATTGGTAGCTAAGCAATGGATGAGTTCCCTAGAGAAAATATTTCAGGCTTTGGGAAGTAGTGAAAGGGAAAAAGTTATCATGGCAGTTTACCGCCTCACTAGAGAGGCTAATCAATGGTGGTCATTGATTCAAAACATGAAGGAAGATGATGAAGTGTCAAATATGGAATGGAGGTAGTTCAAAGATCTGTTTTTAGAAAAATACTTTCCTAGTGACCATCGAGCATATATGGAAATGAAATTTCTGAGTCTGAGACAAAAGGAGGATAAGAATGTTGCAAAGTATGAGGCTAACTTTACAAGGTTAGCAAGGTATACTGGAGATTATATACGTAACCCAAGAAGTAATATTGATCGTTTCTTTGATGGGTTAAAACCATTTCTCCATTGAGAATTAGTCTCACAATCCTTCTCGTCGTACGAAGATATAGTCTCATGTGCGATCAAGACAGAGAAAGAATTCACTAATTCATATGACTTTAAAGAAAAGCAAGAGAAGAAGAGATCTTCTGATCAATCTAGGAATGGAAATAAAGGGAATAAGGGAAAATTTGAATATCCATCCTATAGTAAATGTGGGAAGAAACGCCCCGGTACATGCTTAAAAGGAACGTGAGTCTGTTACAAGTGTGGTGAAAAAGGCCATCAAGCTCGTTATTGCAAGGGGAAAAAGGAAGATACTGATGTTCAATGCTATAATTGAAGGGAGATGGGACAGTTTGCAAATGAATTTCCTAAGAGTTAGGGGAACATACCTCAGAAGAGGTGAAGAGATCAAGGTCAAGCTTATGATATCACTACTGTTTAAGTAGAAGCTCCAAAAGAGGTAGTGGCAAGTAATTTAATGGTTTCCTCAAGTTTAGAAAATGCATTATTTGATTCAGGATCATCACATTGTTTCATATCTTCCCAGTTTGCTAAGAAAATTAGATATTTCTAATTTGATTTAACAAGGGAGTTTTCAGTTAAACCTCCTAAGGGAAGAATCATTGCAACAATGTTTTGTGAACCAGTCCCCATTAGAGCACATAAATGTTCTCTATCTGCTGATCTCATCGTCATACCTATGATTGAGTTTGATGTAATCCTCGATATGGACTGGATTTCTGACCATGATGAGAAGATTTATTGTAATAAGAATGAGGTTATGATTTTTTATGATGATGATAAGGAACTCCTTATCTTTAGAGCAGAATCATCACCACCTAATTCTTATCTAGATCCACCCCCAGTAGCTCAACTAAATTCAATTATTGGTGAGGAAGAAAATGAAATGATTGTGGGTGAGGAAAATAATGTTCAAATAGAGGATGTACCTATTGTGAAATAATATGTAGATGTGTTTCCGAAGGATTTACCTAGACATCCTCCAGAACGATAAGTTGAGTTTTCCATTGATTTAATTCCTGGATCAAGGCCTATATCGAAGACCCCTTATAGAATGACCACTATAGAATTAGTTGAACTAAAGAAACTACTAGAGGAATTGAGTAATAAAGGATTTATTCTCCCTAGTGTTTCTCCATAGGGAGCCCCTGTTCTTTTTGTTAAAATGAAAGACGGATCTATGAGGTTTTGTATTGACTACAGGGAGATCAATGCTATAAAAATAATGAACAAGTACCCCCTACCTCACATTGATGATTTATTTGACAAACTGTATGGAGCTCAATACTTTTCAAAGATTGACCTTCTATATATATACCATCCGTTGTGTGTGAAGAAGGAAGCCATTCCGAAGATAGCATTTCGAACCAGGTACGAGCATTACGAGTTTACAGTAATTCCTTTTGGATAGACTAATGCACCCTCTGTATTCATGGATCTGATGAATAGAGTTTTCAAGGAATATCTCGATGAATTTGTGGTGGTATTTATTGATGATATCTTGGTATACTCTAAAAGCAATGAAGATCATGAAAATAACTTGCGCATTATCCTGAAGACTCTGAAAAGACATGAATTATATGGGAGGTTTAGCAAATTTGAATTCTAGCTTCAGGTGATTTCATTTCTTGGACATATTGTCTCTAAAGATGGAATCTCTGTTGATCCTTCTAAGACCAAGGAAATCCAAGAATGTCCGGCACCTACGAGTATAACTGAGGTAGGTAGTTTTATTGGTTTGGTAGGTTATTATCGACGTTTCATCTAGAATTTTGCCCGATTGGCTAACCCATTAATGAAGCTAACACGAAAAGGGGTTAAATTTGTTTGGACAAAAGAGTGTGAAGAATTTTTTTAAGAACTAAAGAGAAGATTAGTCAATGCTCCTATATTGACTCTATCATCGGGGAATGATGAGTTCGTTATTTATAATGATGCATCGAAGAAAGGACTTGGTTGTGTCCTTATGCAGAATGATAGGGTTATTTCCTATGTATCACGACAGTTGAATATTCATGAACAAAACTATCCTACTCTTGATCTTGAGTTAGCAGCTGTGATCTTTGCTTTAAAGATATGGAGGCACTGTCTCTATGGTATGAAATGTGAGATTTATACTGATCACAAGAGTTTGAAGTATACTTTCTCTGAAAAAGAACACAATATAAGGCAAATGAGATGGATTGAATTACTCAAGGATTATTATTGTACGATACACTACCACCCGGGGAAAGCAAACAAGCTGGAAGATGCTTTGAGCAGAAAAGACCATGGAGTTTGGACAATATGATAATTCAAAGGGATCCAATTTTCATGGATCTAGTGAATATGGACATGGGAATAACCAGGGAAGGTGAAACATCAATGCCTTTTCAAATGGTTTCTGAACCATCTTTTCTAGAAAGGATTAAGAGTTCTCATACCGATGATGAAGAATTTCAAAAGAATATTAAAGCTTTGAATAATGGGAGATTGAGAGACTTTGTGTATGAAGATGGAATTTTGAAATTCGGGAAGATACTTTGTGTTCTCGATATACCTGATATAAAAAGGGAATTGCTGGATGATTATCATAGTTATAATTTCTCTATACACCCTAGGAGCACCAAAATATATAGAGACTTGAAGGAACATTTTTTGTGGGACAACATTAAGAGGGAGATTGCTGATTTTGTGTTAAGATGTATGGTTTGTCAACAAGTGAAAGATGGAAGGCAACAGCCTGGAGGAGTCATGCAACCTCTTCCCATACCGGAGTGGAAATGGGACAATATTACGATGGGCTTTGTCATGAGGCTACCAAAGACTCCTAGAACGAATGATGCAATATGGGTTATTGTTGATGATCTTACCAATTCAGCACATTTTCATGCTATAAGAGAAAAACTACCACTGGAACGTGTAGAAAGACTATATATTAATGAAGTGGTGAGACTTCATGGAGTAACTCTATCGATTTTTTCTGATCGTGATCCCCATTTTACTTCATGATTCTGGAAAAGTATTCAGAAAGCCTTGGATACTGAACTTCATTTGAGCACTGCCTACCACCCTCAAACAGATGGACAATTAGAACGAACTATTCAAACCTTTGAAGACATGTTGAGATCCTACTCACATGACTTTCAGGGTATGTGGGATCAATATTTACCTCTGGAATAATTTTACTATAACAATAGCTTTCATTCAAGTATTCATATGGCACCATATGAAGCGTTATACGAAAAGGGATGTCGCACACCAACCTGTTGGGATGATGCTGGTGAAAGAAAACTCGTAGGCCCAGAACTGGTGGAGGAAACGATGGAAAAGGTGAAGGTAATCCAAAACCATATCAAAGTAGGTCAAAGTAGGTAGAAGAGCTATCCCGATAATTGAAGGAAGGATTTGGAATTTCAAGTCGGTGATCATGATTTATTGAAGGTATCTCCATGGAAGGGAGTCATACATTTTGGTAAGAAAGGTAAATTGGGTCCCAGGTACATCGGACCTTTCGATATTCTAGAACGAATTGGGGCTTTAGCTTACTGTTTGGAAATGCCGCCAAGTCTCTCCAAAGTTCACGATGTGTTCCACGTATCACTATTGAGGAAATACATGCCTGACCCAACACATGTACTCACCTATGAGGAATTAGAACTAGAACCCGATCTATCTTATTGCGAAGAGCCCGTCAAGATTCTTGATATGAGAGAACAAGTACTGAGAAATCGGACGACTCATCTGCAAAAAAGTCTTGTGGAGAAACCATAAGGTGGAAGAGGCAACGTGGGAACCCGAGGAACTTATGATGAAGAACCCCCCGATTCTTTTCATGCAGTTTTATTCTAGAAATTTTGAGGAAGAAATTATTTGAAGGAGGGGAGAATGTTACACCCGAATCTTCTACGGTACACTTCTCTTTGAATAATGCAATAGCGTGTGTTGTACGCAACATCGAGTTCTAACACACCACAACCAATAAAACTAGCTGTTATGAATAGTAATACCCACTTTTTGAAATTTATAAATTTTATTTTTCAAAATGGACTTCATTTTTGGATTCAGAATATCGAAATTAGCCTAGGGTGACTTTTTGGTATTTTTCTGAAAAACATCATTTTTTGATGAATAGTGAAACCACTAAGTGGTAGTTAAAAAACTGAATTTTTCATAAAACGTAATTTTACCACTTTTGTGAGTGGAATTTCGAAAATCCGAGAGACACGGTTAATATCAAGGAGTAAAATGTGGTTCAATGAGATGAAAATAATTTTTGGTGAATAGTAACTTTTTACTTTTATTTAGCACAGTTAAAAGTAAATAGGGTAATTAAGGGTAAATATGATATTAATATTACCCTAACACATGTTTTAATTCTATTTGAAAAGTTTATCTCGACCAAAAACAACCTTAGAAATAAAACATTATCATTTAGGTCCACTTGGATTAGATTATGACATTTATTATTTTTTAATTCAAAGAAGAGTTAAAAGAGTTAAAATCAAAGTTTATTTACTAAAACATTTTTAATATAGGGTTATAAATAAGTTAAATTCGATTGTAAATATTAATTAGAAATCTAAAAATATTTCCTACATAATGATATTTTATTTATAATTTTTATACAATAAATAAATTAATTTACATATGACACAATGATGATGCAGTAATTACCATAATAGTGAAAAATTAAAATAATTGATATTATAAATACCCAAATAAATATAATTTGAAACTTTTTATGAATTAAAATAATTTTATAGGTTAATACGACATGTTAGGAATGAATTAATTAACTTTTTCTGATGTAATCATTCTGTTATGATTTTCACAAAAATCAATTTTCCAAATAGTGTCAAAATTGACATAAAAGAGTTTTTAAAAACAATATTATATTATTAATTGATATTCTATTCCTAAAAATCTAAGGTTCGGCCAAGGGACTTATATCATGATAGGTGTCTCATTAAGGGAAAACTTGGGGGTCTCTTGGAGGTATATAGTAAGTTTATTAACTATATAATATAAAAATACAATGTGACATGATAAGTGTCAAACTAATTAACTAAGAGTTAAAACTAAAAGATAAGGTTAATATAATGACCCAAACCTATCTAAATTCTATTGGTTGAGTTTTTTTCGACCCATACCCACCTTAACCTTTAAATAAATTACTTTTTAGCCATTAGGAACCGAATATGAATTTATTATAAAATAATATTTCTAGATTTTCCAAAGGTGCCTCTCAGCCGTCTTATAAAGGGGAACTCCCCCTTCTCATTAATTCACACCTTCAAAGCCTTTTTTTTCGGCCAAACCCTACCCAAATACTCTCTCAACTTCCCTCACTACAACCTAGTGGCCTTATTTTGATCCGAAAGCCAACCTATGGAGCCCTTTTGATCAAATCAAAAGGACGAACCCGAAGAAGAGGAAATGTTTTCACCACCCTTTTTCAAATTCATTTCTTCTTCAACTTATTATTTATTTGTTATTACCATTATAAAATAATGAATCCAGTATCTCCTATATACTGTAATATTATTATAAATATGGTACAACCATATTCAGTATTCTATCCATCCTTTGAATGACATGTCACTATACATGCGTACGTACAGCTTACCGTCTCCACGTCGTGGTGTAATTGTTTTTCAATAAATTATTATTTTGATGGGTATAATAATGATGTGTAATTCATGTAAATAAAAAATATAACATGATAATTATTCTGTATATATGATATACCCTCCAATTATATATTATTTTAATATCAAAAGAATGATATTGTCACTCGTGTGTACATACGGACTACCGTCTCCATGAATGCGATGAGATTCATTGTCCATCGTATCCATTCAATTATAATTCTCATTTGATAATTAATAATAGTATCTAAGTACTTGATTTAATTCTATATATGACTATGATACAACCTATCCACGACAAACATGACTTATGCAACAAAACATATAAAAGAAAACGAGTAAGTTAACACCCGAAAAAATGATAATACTAAGATATTATTAACAAATCAATGTTAAAAGATCATATATGATATCATTTTAATGTATTTGATTCATGTATAATTTAATAATAATTATTTCACCATTATACAGGAGGTTAACCAACCCCAACAAAGGAAAAGTACAAGGTAAGGTTTTATTTCACAATCACTTTATTATCCGAGGTTGTTTATAGGTAATAATCTACTAGGACTTCATTATCATCGACATCCATGTTTCTTAAAAATGTATTTCAAAACATTTTTACTATTTACTAGAATATGTGTTAAAGTAATTTATACCCTTGTTGACTTTTATAAGTGGATTATAAAGGAATATTTATGTCATTTTCCAAACAAGGTCCTTTTTAACCTTTTCGATAGAATTATGGTAAGAATGTTTTTTAACTTATACGGCGGGTGCACCTATTTTCCACCGTTATAAAATCGTAGAAGCTTCCCTTACAAGCTTATATGAATATTTTCAAAGAAAATTTTTTATTTTATAAATATATGCCTCTTAAATGATTTCAAAATATAAAGAGATATTTCTCTAAAAAGTGTTTTGATTTCATCTATGTCATCATCTTTTGATGGATTTTAAGTTTATTTGAAGTTGATTTATTATGATACAAAACATCTATATTGTATTGATAGTTTTGTGATATGTTTGACTGTGGTTGTATTATTTTTATGCCATTCATGGTTTATGGATGAAGTATTTACATTTCGTATGCTAGCTTTATTACGAATGTTTATGTTATGTCTAAACCTCTTCATATGAGAATGCATTGGACTTAATATGTGACGAGTGGAGCCCACTATAGCTCCTCGATGCATCAGTAGGTCTCATGAGATAAACTAGTGTCTTGGCACAAAGCCTTGACAAAATCTTATTTGTATTCTTTCCACGATGCCTTGGATATGTGGTTATGATAGTCTGGAATTATGCATTCCATCATTATGAATGTGGTTATTGATATTGCATGTGAATATTAAATTATTAGAATATCCATGTGAATAAGTAAATGGAATTATTTCATTTTATTTTTGCCATACTATGTTGAAGTTCAAGTTTAAAAGGATTTTTTTAGTTATACATTGCCTTAAATGTTTATTCTTATTTATGAAAGTTTCCGCTATATTGTTATCCTTACTGGGAATTTGAGCTCACCACTTTTCTATGTTTTATTTTTCCCAGGATGTGAACAAGTAATTTATGAGTGACCTACAGGGATAATATGAGGGGATAAGAGTGTGGACTATGAAGACTATATTGATGTAGTTTTCATTTTATGATGCAATTTAAACATTATTAATGTATCTAGTTATTCCAAGGCTACTAAACTAATCAGTCTTTCAAGGCTTGATCTATCTTGTGATCATGCCAATGTTATGTAATAATGCACCGACTCTAGGTAACTGGGGTCGGGGAGTTATAATATAGATGAAAAACTAAATTAAATTTCAACCCAAAGTTCCATAAATGACAATAAAAAGTCTCAAAACCCTCTGAAACAAGTGGGCCTCAACTTCACTGGTCACTATCAGTGATCTGTGGTCCCAAGTGTAGGGACCTGACCCCAGATATATTGGAGCCGGTGTCTTCTAACATTACACTAACATGATTACAAAGAATAAAATTTTGATATATAGATTAGTTTATTAGTCTTGGTAAACCAGTTCCATACATGGTTCTTGTATTAAAATTAATACACTAATTAATTTTTTTTTGTCTTTTAAGGATAAATTTATTCTATCTAGTATATCCCCGCGTATATTTCATAGAATAATTCTTGGATTTCTAGGGAAAGGGAACAAAATAAGGGTGGTATCAAATGCTTAGTAAGGGTAAAGTATATAATAAGAAACCATTAATTAATAAGAATAATAATTATTCCATGGTAAATAACTAAACACACATACCATGAAATAAAAAAAAAGCAGGAATTTCATAAACAATATGGAAAGGTAATAAAACAGAAACACATTCCATTCCAATAACTAGATAAGGAAAAATCAATACAGCAAGGAAAAAAATTAAATACATGCAATTTAATTAATTAATTGAGAATGAAATGAATACATAGATATTTCAATGAAAAATATCATGGATAAATAATAATTGAATAAAAATAAAGTCAATTAAAAATTATTTGATTCCATATATATTTTACATAAACTATTATACCGTCAAGATAAATCCTTAAGATAGTTTAATTCTATGGGTATAAACCAGTCTGTTATGTATGGAAACAAACTTGAATGGTTTTTAGCCAACCAATCTCATCTCATGAGACTACTGATGCATCGAGCAGATATATATATTTTGGGCTCCACCCGTCACTATATGTCCACAGTATTACTCAAATGTCGAATAATCGATTTAATTTAAAAATAGTATGGATTATAAAATATCTATATTAATGAAAGGATACAAATTTATCAGTATTTCCACAAATAATAAATTAAATTTCCTAGAAAACACCATAAAAAATGGTATACAGTTCATAAAATAATCATATCCATGAAAAATGATATGGATATTTAGGGGAAATTCAATGTCAAATGATCATAGAAAATTGAATATTTCAAGGGGATTTAAAGGATTCAAGAAAGTGAATGTCATTACCATCCTTGATAAAATAAATCATAAACTAGCTAGAGGAATAAAAAGTATGGTATCAAAAAAAAAATATCCGAAGTGGAGAAAAAATAAAGGGTTTTTTCTGTTTTTGATTAAATAAATACTATAAAAAAATCTTTTGAAAGCATTCTTGTGGAAAATAACCTTTTATTTGAAAACCCCTTTGGAAAAAATTTTCATTGAAAATCACATTTGAAGAAATTTTATTTAAAAATTAACATTTGGAACCTGAAAAAAAGCCTCAATGTATTGATGGTAGGTAAATTTGTACATGTTGTATAAGGTAAAAAATAATTCCTTTTGCTTGGTAAAAAAGTTATAAATATGTTTTGTTCTAAAAGTGACAAGAAGATTCCTTTGAAAAAATTTGTAAAAGAAAAAACTTGTAAACATATATCTAATAAATAATTTTGAAAAGGATAAAAACATTTTTGAAAACATTTTTAGAAAATAGGTTTTTTATAAGAAAATAGGTTCTCTGACTAAAAAGAAATATAAATTCAGTTTTTCATAAAAACATTTTGAGTTACAAAGAGTGGGAAAATGGTACTAATAATTGAAAAAGGTCATGAATAACTAGAGTAGAAAAGAATTATTGGGTTTATTGAAAAATAGTCATACAATTTTCCCGAATGGAAATGAAATATATTTAAAATTATTCTGGAAGAAAATAATCTATAAACATTCCAAAGTGTCCCATAACACTAGGATATATTTTAAATCATAAGCCTAATGAAGGAATAAAATTAAATTAATGTTTTAGATAATAGAAATATAAAATTATTAATGATATAATATGTTAAAAGGTGAAGTATATACACCACCCAAAATAATTTAGTGTTGAATATGACATTTATCTCCTAGATGTAAAAAGTGAGAAGAAAAACAATTACCTTGAGTCCAACTCCGATCGTGTGTCTTTATATTGCTAAATGATAAAATTATATTAATTATTTAATTTATTCATCAACTTTTCAATTTTTTTAATTACAATTGTTTCACTTATTTAACATGTTTTATAAAACTACATAAACAATTAGGATTATGTTGGGTGTTTTGAAAAAATTTGGTTCATGTGTCAAAAACAACTCTGGTAGGTCAAAGGGTTAATTATATAACATCTAAAGAATAATAATAATGAAAAAATATTCATATTTATACATTAATTATACTTTTAAAACAAATCATTAAATATGGTTATGAAAAATGAACCAACATTACAACCATAGAGATGGTAGGCCATACATACACATGAGTAATGTTCCTATTTTTCAAGGATATTTATAAAAAAAAGGTAAGTAAAATTAATCTTTACATAAATATAATTATATCAAAAATCATATATTATTAAATCATATATACTTATATATATTTTTTTTATGATGAAAAAGGAATCACATCATGTCGGGGAGATGGTAGTCCACACGTCCACGAACGACGTTATCACTTTTTAAGTGTGTGAAAGGGTAATAAAAAAATGTTATATATTATATTTCATGAAATATAATTATGTCATTAATATAATATATGTTTTTTTATTTAAATTTTTTTAATTAAAATCATTCTTTATACATTCCACATATCATGTGATCCAATCACATCGCTTTTTGGAGGTGGTAGTCCACACTTCCACAAACGATGTTATCGTATTTACATAAAATAGAAAGAATAAAGCTATGTTATATATATTAACCAAAGAAGAATAAAAACACTAAAAATATCATATATATCATATATATCATGTATAAACATCTTTTCAATCCTAATTCCCACCACGAGAGGTGGTAAAGGAATAACAAACAATCATCGTTTCATGAGGCAATAGTTCACCGTACACATACAGTATAAGTTCATTGCCCATTATGTAACATCCCCAAATGATAAAGCGTTAAATGAATAAATGATATGACTCATGTCAACAAGGTGCACCTTCCTTTTCGGGAGCCTGCCTGATTAGAACTCCACAGTTAAGCGTGTTTGGCCTGGAGTAGTGATCAAGATGGGTGACTTCCTGGGAAGTTTCCCAGGGTGTGTGTGAGTGAGGACAAAGCACACTAAAAAGGACATGTGTTGGCCTGTGGGGACTGTCATTAGTCAGATGACCCGTTCGGGCACGTGGGTGGACCCTGGGGTGGGCCCCATGTGTTTGCGGGGCAACTGGGGGTACCGGTGGGCAAGGACCCGACGACCCTATTATGGCAAGGTGGTTGTGCTGTCACCGGGACCCGGTTGTCACATTTGGTATCAGAGGAGGAACCCAGCCTTAAGTGCGGTGCACTGCTTGGGTTGAGAGGTAGGGCCCACAATGAGGGCGTTGTGCTCTAAAGGGGGGGGGGTGATTGTAACATCCCCAAATGATAAAGGGTTAAATGACTAAATGATATGACTCATGTCAACAAGGTGCACCTTCCTTTTTGGGAGCCTGCCTGATTAGAACTCCACAGTTAAGCGTGCTTGGCCTGGAGTAGTGATCAGGATGGGTGACCTCCTGGGAAGTTTCCCAGGGTGTGTGTGAGTGAGAACAAAGCACACTGAAAAGGACATGTGTTGGCCTACGGGGACTGTCATTAGTCAGATGACCCGTTCGGGCACGTGGGTGGACCCTAGGGTGGGCCCCATGTCTGCGGGGCAACTGGGGGTACCGGTGGGCAAGTTTCCCAGGGTGTGTGTGAGTGAGGACAAAGCACACTGAAAAGGACATGTGTTGGCCTACGGGGACTGTCATTGGTCATATGACCTGTTCGGGCACGTGGGTGGACCCTAGGGTGGGCCCCATGTCTGCGGGGCAACTGGGGGTACCGGTGGGCAAGGGCCCAACGACCCTGTTATGGCGGGGTGGCTGTGCTGTCACCGGGACCCGGTTGTCACACATTAGATAGAAGTGCATATAATTTTAGGTACAAAAATTAAAATTAAAATATATCAGTATATTTAGGTTATGGTTTTTTAAATAATCATGGTCTATGTTATTTTAGTGGGGGGATAATGGAAATAAATCCAAAGAGCTTGAGGAAATATATTACCTCTTGTTTGGGTAACTCATTTTGGTTAATACCTAAGGGATTATTTGGATGGATTTATGCCAAAAGGGATGCTTATAGGATTATTATAGGGATTTTTAGGAGCTATTTGGGTAGATCTTGGTCGTTAAAATGTGTCTTGAGATCTTGGTCGTTAAAATGTGTCTTGAGAGGTGTGATGAAGTTATAGGGATGGGTTCTTTTTTATTATGGAGGAGTGGCACTCTTGTAAATTTTTGGAAAGGGAATTCCACCCATGTTTTTAGCATTGAAAGTGGATCTAATAATGGTAAATGTTATACCAAAGGGATTATATAGTTTAAATATGTCCATAAAATAAATTTTTCATAATTTTATAGGTCATTTTGGGTGTGTGTGAGTGAGGACAAAGCACACTGAAAAGGACATGTGTTGGCCTACGGGGACTGTCATTAGTCAGATGACCTGTTCGGGCACGTGGGTGGACCCTAGGGTGGGCCCCATGTCTGCGGGGCAACTGGGGGTACCGGTGGGCAAGGACCCAACGACCCTGTTATGGCGGGGTGGTTGTGCTGTCACCGGGACCCGGTTGTCACACATTAGATAGAAGTGCATGTAATTTTAGGTACAAAAATTAAAATTAAAATATATCAGTATATTTAGGTTATGGTTTTTTAAATAATCATGGTCTATGTTATTTTAGTGGGGGGATAATGGAAATAAATCCAAAGAGCTTGAGGAAATATATTACCTCTTGTTTGGGTAACTCATTTTGGTTAATACCTAAGGGATTATTTGGATGGATTTATGCCAAAAGGGATGCTTATAGGATTATTATAAGGATTTTTAGGAGCTATTTGGGTAGATCTTGGTCGTTAAAATGTGTCTTGAGATCTTGGTCGTTAAAATGTGTCTTGAGAGGCGTGATGAAGTTATAGGGATGTGTTCTTTTTTATTATGGAGGAGTGGCACTCTTGTAAATTTTTGGAAAGGGAATTCCACCCATGTTTTTAGCATTGAAAGTGGATCCAATAATGGTAAATGTTATACCAAAGGGATTATATGGTTTAAATATGTCCATAAAATAACTTTTTCATAATTTTATAGGTCATTTTGGGCATTAAGTTTAAGGTTTAGTCTTTTGTTATTCTAATATTCCTTTTAATCGTTGAAATTAATTTTAATTACTTTCACTAATTTTTTTAAAAAAAAATAATTTGAATTTTATGAAATTATAAAAAAAAATTTAATTCCAAAAATTTAATCCATTTTTCAAAATTATAATCATGGAAGAGGTTGAAATTAATTAAAAATTAATCCCGCAGATGGGATGATAATGCTGTTTTTAAAAATAAAAATTTCCAAAATATTGCACAATATTTATATCCAATTTCAAAGTGAAATAGATTAAAATGAATTAAATTGTATTAATTATTAAAAATTGATCGTATTAAATTTTAAAACTTAAGTAAAATATAATTTAAAAATATAAAAATATTTTAAGAAAATGCAATTTTCAATTATAATTTAGTATTTTTAACTGTTCATAAAAAAAGAAACATCACAGAAAAATTCCAAAAATTCAACTTAACTAATTTTTATGTATTTATTTAAAATGTGAAGATTATTTTTAATATTTAATCTATAAAACTTCCAAAAATTATATTTTAGATAGGTCCTACATTAAAATTCAGTAAAACTACCTTTATAAAAATATTGATTTTTATATGAAATATTGGGTTTATTTATATATTATTCTTATCAAATCTATTGGATGAAAGTCAAAACATTTTTATTTAATATAGGACATATATGTTTCATTCATATCATTAAATAATTTAAATTTATTTTAATTATTAGGATAAAAAAACATTGTGAGCATACTTTTTTTTATAAAAATATTCTTTTTATATTAAATTGTTTCTTATATTTATTTCTAACTTCTTGGTAACGAATTAATTTATTATATAATTTTTAAACCACATATTTTATTTTTTTATTTAATAATATTCATAATTGATAATTTAAGGAGTAGGATATATCTTATAATTATATTTTAAAAATAAATTGTTGTTCGGTAAAACATAATCATACATGTAACACAATCTATCGAACAAGGTCATTATTGCATATAAGGAAAGGTAACATAGTATTTTCATTCATAGAAATCTATATAATGGCTTAATTTAAAATATTAAATATATTAAATATCCTCAAGATAATATATCCCCTTTACGTGCCTGGTGGTTCATGTCATACACACTACTGAATAAAATGTTAATACTTAAAATTTTTGGGGCATTTAATTCCCCCCACCTTAAATAAATTACATCCTCGCAATTTAAACCCAATCATGGTAATAGATTTTTTTTTATATTTCATATCTTATAATCTTACTTTGTGGGAATGGTTCATAAAAAACCCTCTATAAAAGAAGAAGTGAGAAGTATAACGGTCACATGGAATAACATATATCTAGATCTCTATGTTGAAGAACGTTAATGAAAACTAGAGATACATACAAGGAGGAAAAGTGTAATTTTTTATAAGGAGTGATTAAGGTCATAAATCATAAACAATTTAATGATAAGTGGAATATTGAGGTCCTCAAATCCACAAATCTATGATGATTTAGAAGGCCATCAGTTCAATAAAAATTAATGTATTATGAAAACATTTTTTTAAGATCCTTTTCTACATGTAGAAAAATTCATTTACTGACTAATAAAATAGGAAAATTTATTTACCAGATACATTTTAATTTCTAATGAAAAATTTTATATTCTTTTGTGCTTCAATCAAATTATAATTCATTCCTTACTTTAGGAAATGGGAATCCAAAATTTAAATTTGTGCCCTGAAGCACTAAAACAATCATTTAATGAATCCTAAGGACCATAAAAGTATAAAACGTATTTTTATTAGTTTCTAACTATTCTCCAAATCCAATAAGGTTAATACATTAATCAATAAACCAAAAAAGTTACACTATTTTTAATCTTTAATATTTATTTATCAAATTGTTCAACTAAAAACAATGACATATTAACCGAGACATTTTGTAGGTCAGTGGTTAGCATCAAACCCTTATCGTCCTTTGATCATGGGTTCTCGTCTCTTGGCCTTGTCAGATTTGATGGGGTTTCACTCTAAATACAGGTTTTACAACAGACCAATGTTTTTAGACAAAATAAATGAAATTTATGAAACTTTTTTTATATAGATATTTATAACTATCCTTTAAACACAATTTTACAGTTTCTATGTTTTGAATATCAAAAATAGTCATCAACAGTTGTGTTCAGTAAGTTATTTGGAGTCTGGTGGAACTAACATGTCTTTTCAGTAAATAGTAACAAACCCTTCTAAATTGTAATATTAATAGTAATATGACCCTAATGAATAGTAAAATGTATTATTATTTTATTTTCTTAAGGATTTAAGGTAATAACATCTTGGTTAAATTTTCAATGTGATATAAATGCAGTTATAGTTTTAAAATTTCTATTTTTTGAATTATGTATGATTTTATTTAAAAATTAAATTAATAATATTTAGAATATTATGTTCAAAAAATGGATTTCATCTTTTAATTCTACACATCTAAAAATGGTTAGGGTGAATTTTTGGGATTTTTCTTAAAAATATTATTTTTTCGGTGAATAGTAACATTATTGTTTTGAGTTTCAGTCTATTAATGACATCATTAATGTTGTAATAAATCTGGTCAAATTTTGTATAGTAAAATAATATGTTAGGTTTCCCAAGTGGCTAATAATTTGGGCAAGCCCATTTATTTTCAAATACCACTAACGATGCCTCCCTTGAAAATTATTAGAATATAACCCCACTTTTTCTATAAATACGAACCCATTCCTTCATTAACATAATTCAAAATTCCTCCTCAACAATTATCTAACATCCTTACCTCCCTAGAAGTCCTTCAAATGATTCATCAAGCCCCCAAGGTCCCAGCCTTTAGGTTCTATGAGTTACTCTACAAGGTAAGAAAATTCTAAATTTCTTTCCTTTTCCATTCAAGTTCACTTTTATGTGGTATAACTTTCAAGTATCCATACCATGTTCTTATTTCATTCTTATTCTAGATCTATTCTATATTATGATTCATTTCTATATGGGTGACCCTAGTCCCCTCTATTTTTAATATTTTCTAAAACCATGTTTTGTAGCCGTTAGACTACCGAATTTTTGTTTGGGATTTCTCAATTATTCGTTAATTTTGAGTTCCTTTATGTCTTTATTATTTCCTTATATCCTCTTACCCAAGAGGAAAGAAATCTCCAGAAATCATGTATATTCTGGATTTTCTCATTTTCATTTGAAATTCAACATCATTCTTCTTCTCCCCTCCCACTTATTCAAGGAATAAAAACATTGTCTGTGATGTGTCGAATTACCGACATTGTAGACGATGTGATTTAAATTTGCATTAATTTATTAAATTCTGGTCATGAAACCATTATAATAGTTTAAACATGTTATAATATATTTATTATGTCTCATACATGGTTCTATAATTCTTTTTTACTCACAGTTTTAATTTATAAGATACAATGAGGTTGTTATTATGAAAGAATCACTAAAATGATCTAAATGAACAACATTAATGTTTTAACATATGAATCATCATGATATCAAACTTCAAAATGATAAATTCTATAAATTATAGTACTAGAAATATTTAAATACCTTTCCATTCAAATTCTGTAGTTTCACTTCCAATTGACAAGAATATCCATCATGAACCAATCATTGAAAACATGTAAAGAAAACACCCCAAAACAATGTAAGGAACAAAATACTAACAAATAAAGGGTGAAATGATGTAATGATATGATCATATAAGATATTATAAAGATGTATATATTTATATAAGATATTAATAACACTCTTGTGACCATTATACATTATTTTTAAACAAGTTTGAAGTAAGACAAACCCTAGGTAATGGAATTCTTAACCCAATATCAATTCTTTAGCTTAACCTTCTTCTTTATTCATTATGCAGAATTATGATTATTGGTGTGGTGAATTTTTTTTTATTATATTATACTATATGTATTTAAATTGTATACACATATCCATTCCATTCTATTAATTCTCACTCCCATTATATTTTAAGGGACTTTCTTTTTAAAATCCTTTTAAAACTCTATCTAATAAATTTCAAAAGGATTGTTTTCTTATATGAATATGGAATTAGTAGTTTCTCATGATTTAACGATACTTTATTACCATGATATGTTACTTGGAAATTATTTATGTTGTTTTGAGCCCATTATGGCTCGAGATATGTTGTGTTGAGCCTATTATAGCTCAAGATAAGTTGGGTTGAGCCCATTATAGCTGAAGATATGATGGGTGAGCCCCATTATAGCTCTCCAAAGCATTGGGTACTTCGGAGATGGAAGTTGAGAATTTTTTTTCCATTTGTAATGGTTAATGTAAGCTTGATATTGTAAATATGTCCCAAGTAAACATCATGACTATTCTTTGCATCTGATTTTTTATGATATGAGTTTTATTGGTTTTTATGTTATCACTTGACTAACGCTCTCTATTATTATATCCCTTACTGAGTTTTATAATCATCCCATATTTTTTAAAAAAATTAGAGGATATAAGTATGGTTAAAAGAAAGAAATGATTCGTGATGTTTGATATAGAGTGTTGTCAAAGAAATCCTGCTTTATGTTTTAATGTTTTATAGTTTAAAAAAATGGAAATTGTTTTTAGTTAGATCCTCTTGTATGGTTCTGGTATGTTATATATGTATGTTATCCTAATTATCTAGAACAATAAACTCAAAAGGGTCATCAATGTGTAATAATGTATATTATTGAATAAAAGTCAATATTAAGTAACGTTTTAAGGTCGGATCCTTATGGTTGGTATCAGGGGACAATTTAGATAACTTTAGAGGATATGATGATGTTAAAAGAATACCATTACTAATTTTTACACTATGATTACTTTGAAATGTTATAGAATTTAAATACTACCATGTTACTTCATCTATGTTATGTTTTTTTAGAATGGTTGTTTATAGAAGAAACATGGAAGCTCAAGTAGGAAGACACCAAGAGGCGGATGTATGTCCGAATCTGCAGCCTGAAATTGTGGGAATCAGAATCAAGCTGTCTGTGACAGAAATCAATCCATTAACTCAAGAAATAAATGTGGGTGGTATCCATGCCAGATAGGAACATGATGTACCATGAATAAGCATGTATTTTTTAGAGCATTTTATGAGGCAACATCCTCCACCATTCAGTGGAATGGATGATACAGTGGTAGTCGAAGGATGGATCAGTGCTCTAGAAAAGATATTTGGTGTCATGGAATATTTGGAACATGAAAAGGAAATACTAGCCATTTATCGTTTGGAAGGTGAAGCCGATCAATGATGGTCTCTGGTTAATAATATTAGAGAAAGATACAATCTTGACAGTTTGGAATGGGATGATTTTAAGAGTCTTTTTCTAGAAAAATATTTTCCTAAAATAGTTCTACTCAATATGGAGAAAAAATTATTAGAACTGAAGAAGAAATATGATGATTTTGTGGCATCATATGACGAAAATTTTAGAATACTAGGGGGGTATAAACTGGATTTTATGTAGGATTTTGAAAATAAAATTAATAGATTTTACACAGGTTTGAAATTGTTTTTCTGAAAAGACATAGCCTCACAAGAGTTTAAAATATGTGAGAAGCTTGTTATTTTGGATGAAAAAGGTGAGATGGAGTTTTCTGACACATATGTTCCTCGGGATGACAAGAATAAGAGGTGATCAGGTTAGCAGGAAATGTGGAAGTACTCATCAAAGAAGTATCGATGTAAGCCAATGGATTTCCCTTCTTGTGAAAAGTGTGGTAAGAGGCATCCAAGTGAATGTCATTTAGATTGTAAGAAATGTTATCGATGTGGGAAGTTTAGACACATGTATCGTGATTGAAAAGGAAAATGATTCGAAAACTAATGAGAAGATGATATTGAGATGGTTTAACTGTAAAGAATTGGTTCATTTTGCTAATGTTTTTCTGATGCTCGTTACTCAGGTAGGGAATCAGTAAGATTGGATGCAGAAGGGTTTGGTAAAATATTATTCAACCTCTTCAACAGATGTTGAGCCATCAAATGAGGTGGTATCAGGTACCAAATTTTTTATATATATTTTTCCATTGTGTTTTTTGATTCAGGGTCTATAGATTCCTTCATTTCTATGAAATTTTTAGATGAATTGGGAATTCAACATCATGAAATGAAATCAGTTCTCATTGTAAACACACTTGGAGGAAATATTGTGGAAAAAAGAATGTATAACAATATGACTATATTTGTATGTGGAAATATTTTTCCATCAAACCTTATTGTTTTTACTCTAGTCGATTTTTATGTTATTCTGGGTATGGACTAGATTTCGTTTTACCATGCTAAGATTGATTGTAGAAAAAAGAAGTTGTTTTTCAGAAGAATTCCAATTTGTGTTCAAGAATTAACCCATTGCAATAATAACATATCAAGAAGCTAAGAAACTGATAAATTATGGGAATTAAAGTTATCTTTCTCATGTTTTTGAAGATAAGGTAACTATCTAGATTATTTATGTACTAGTGAAAAATGAATACTTGGTTGTCTGTCTCGAATATTTCCCTGGCGTTATTCTGAATCAAGAGGTTGAGTTTACAATTGACTGAGTTCCTAATGCTAAGAAAATTTTTAAATGTCCTTATCGAATAGCCCAAATGGAACTTCTAGAATTAAAAAAGTAGTTGTTGGAATTACTAGATAACTGATTCATCTGACCTAGCACTTCACCATGTGGCGCTTCTATCTTATTTGTTAGAAAAAATATGGATCAATGAGACATTTCATCAATTATAGATCCTTGAATGACATTAATATTTTAAAAAAGTATCATTTGCCTCACATTGATGATTTTTTTGATCAGTTTCAGGGAGTACAATATTTTTTGAAGGGTAAACTATGGTTAGGGAACCATCAGTTGAAAGTAAAGAATGAAGACATCCTGAAGACTTCTTTCCATACTAGATATGGGCAGTATGAATTTTTAGTTATGCCTTTTGGGTTAACTAATGAACCTTCTATATTCATGGATCTTATTAATAGAATATTTCATGAGTTCTTGGATAAGTTTTTGGTTGTCTTTATTGATGAAATTCTAGTATATTCAATAAGTAAAGAAGAGCATGGGAAACATCTAAGGGTTGTTTTGCAGAGTCTAAAAGAAAAGAAACTGTATAGAAAATTCAACATGTGTGATTTTTTGTTGCAAAAAATTTCTATTCATGGGAACATTATAAATAAGGACGGAATAACTGTTTATCCTGCCCAAACACAAGTGGTTGATGAATGGAAATTACCTAAAAATGTTTCAGAAATTTGATGTTTTCATGGATTTTCAGGTTATTAGCGACATTTTTTTAAACAAAAATGCACGGTTATATAGCCCAAAAACTAAGTTAACATGAAAATGGGTTAAATTTGTTTGGACATAAGAATGTGATGTTTGTTTTTAGGAATTGATGAAGATATTGGTGAATGCTCCGGTTTTGGCCTTTCCTTCCCTAAGTGGTGATTTTTTCATCAACAATGATGCTTCACTGAAGGGACTTGGTTGTGTTCTAATACCTAATGATCAGGTAATTTCATATTCTTTATGGAAACTAAAATCTCATGAGTTAAATTATCCCACAAATGATTTTTAATTGGTAGCTATGGTTTTTTATTTGAAAATTTGGAGGCTCCATTTATATGGTGCCTAATGACAAATATATACTGACCATAAATGTCTAAAGTATATATTCATTCAAAAGTAATTAAACATGAGGCAGAGAATATGGATTGAACTAAAAAAGGATTATGATTTAACGGTCAATTACTATCTAGTAAAAGTAAACAAAGTGGCAGATGCCTTGAGTCAAAAACATCATGCATCAATAACCATGTTATGTTCGGAACATGATCCCTTGATTAATGATTTGATTAATTTTGTCATAGCAGTTTTTTTTGAAGAGAATACATCAATTTATCTTTGGGTTTTAGTGCAGTCATCATTATCAGATCGAATTAAGCGAGTACAGAAGGAAGACTGTGAGATATAAAAAATGTAGAATTGGTTAAAATGGGTAATTTCCTGGAATTTAACATTGATAAAGATTGTGTTTTAAGATTTTGTAAAAGTTTTCATGTTCCTTGTGATTCCCTATTGAAGAATGAATTGTTGGGTGAAGCTCATGGTTTTCCATTTTCAGTTCATCCTTGATGTACTAAGATGTACAGAGACCTTCAAGAGTATTAATCATGGGATGGAATGAAAAGGGATATTGTTGATTTTATTGTGAAATATTTGACATATCAATAGGTTAAAGTAGAGTGTCATTTTTCGAAGGGGGTGTTTCAGCCTTTTTTAGTGCCAGTGTGGAAATGGGAGAATATATCCAGGGACTTTGTGGTGGGACTACCTAAGACTTCTATAGGTAACAATGTGATTTGGGTTATTGTTGATCGGTTGAAAACATATGCACATTTCCTTTCTATTCGAAAAAAATGTCGTTGGATCAACTTTCTCGACTGTGCCTCAAGGATATTGACAGGATACATGGATTTTATCTTTCCATTGTATCTGACCGGGATCATAGGTTCACTTCTATCTTTAGTAGTTAAGGATTCAGACTTTGGAGGATATGCTTTGAGGTTGTTCAATGGACTACCAGGGAAGTTGGCATCAACATCTTTCTATTGTTGAATTTTCTAATAATAACACTTTTCATTTTAGTATTCAGATGGAACCTTTTGAGTAATTATATGGGAAGTGGTGTTGAACTCCATATTTTTTGGATGAATTTGGTGAAATAATGTTTATGGGAGAAGAATTCGTAGAGTAAGTGGATGAGAATGTGAAGATGATCTAGTAGCACATGGGGATATCTTAGAGATGACCAAAACGTTATGTAGATAACAGAAGGAAAGACATCACTTTCGAGTTAAGTGGCCATGTTTTCCTTAAAATCACCCCTTGGAAAAGTGTGATGTGTTTTGCTAAGAAAGGAAAGATAAGTACTTGATTCATCAGTCCTATTTAAATCCTAGAGAACGTTGGACTAGTTGCATACCGAGTAGCTTTTCCTCTGAGTCCTAGTGTGATATTTTCAGGTCTCGATGTTGAGAATGTATGTGCCAGATTCATCACATGTATTGAGCCCAGAAGCTATTCCGCTAGAAAAGAAACTTTCTTATGTAGAGAAAACAATTCAAATTCTTGATCGAAGGGAAAAAGTATTGTGTAATAAGTTAATCCACCATGAAATGGTTTTGTGGAGAAACCACATGGTTAAATAAGCAACATGGGAGTATGAAAATTCTATGAGTGAAAGGTACCCTCACTTGTTTAAAAAATAAATAAAATTGTGAGGATGGAGTTTCTAGAAGGTGGGGATAATGTAGCAGTCCAAGGATTTTAAAAAAATAAATGGAATGCCTGAAACTTTTTTTATGTAGATATTTATAACTAGACTTGAAACATTAATTTTCATCTTCTATGTTTTGAATTTCAAAAAATAGTCATCTATAATTGTGTTCAGTAATTTATTCAGAGTCTAATGAAAACAAATTATTTTTTTGGTGAATAGTAACATACCCCTATGAATAGTAATATGAACTGAATGAATAATAAATTGTATTATTATTTTATTTTATCAAGGCTTTAAGATAATAACATCTTGGTTAATTTTCAAATGTGATATAAAAGCAGTTATAGTTTTAAAATTATAAATTTTTGAATTAAGTATGATTTTATTTAAAAATAAAATTAATAATATTTAGAAAATTATTTTCAAAAAATGGATTTCATTTTTGAATTCAACACATAGAAAAATGGTTAGGGTGAATTTTTTTGATTTTTCTAAAACAATTGATTTTTCAGTGAATAGAAAAAATACGGTTTTGAGTTTCAGTGTGTTAATGACATCATTAATTATGTAATAATTTTGTAATAAATTTGATAGACTTGTGTAAAGTAAAATAATATGTGAGGTGTCCCAAGTGGATAATACCATGGTAAAATACCATGGGAAGGCCCTTGGTTTTGCAAATACCACTAATGGGGTGTCCCTTGCAAATTATTAGAATATTCCTTCACTTTTTCTATATATACCAAACCATTCATTCATTAACATCATTCCAAATTTCTCCTCAATTAAGCTCTAGCCTTCTTACCTTCAAAGTAGTTTTCCAAAGGTTTCCTCAAGCACCCAAGGTCCCAACCTTCATGTTCTAGGAGATACTCTCTAAGGTATGAAAATTCTCAATTTCTTTCTTTTGTCCATTCAAGTCCTCTTTTGTGTGGTATAACTTTCATGTTTCCATACCATGTTTTTATTTCCTTATTATTCATGATATATTATTTATTAGGATTAATTTCTGTATGGGTGACACTTGACCACTCTCTTTTTAATATTTTCTAACACCATGTTGCATAGCCGTTAGGCTGCCTAATTTTTGTAAGGGATTTCTCAATTATTCATTTATTTTCAGTTCCTTTCTTTTCATATTATTTCCTCATCTCCTCTTAACCTAGAAGAATGAAAGCTCCAGAAGTCATGTATATTAGGTGTGTTCTAATTTTCCTAGAAAATTCATCATCATTCCTCTTCTCCTATCCCAATTATTCAAGGAATAAAATCATTGTCCGAGATGTGTTGAATTACTGACATTGTGGATGATATGATTGCAATTTACATTAATTATATCAAGTATTTTCATGAAACCATTTTTATTGTTTAAAAAGGTTATAATATATGTATTGTGTCTTATCCATGGTTATGGAATTATTTTCTACTCATGGTTTTAATTTATAAGACAAAATGAGGTCATTATTATCAAAGAGCCACTAAAAAGATCTAAACGAACATCATTAATGTTTTAACTTACGAATCATCCTCATATAAAACATAAAAATGATAAATGGTATAAATTATGGTACTAGAAATATTGAAATACATTTACATTCAAATTCTTTAGTTTCTCTTCAAATTGAAAAGAATATCCCTCATGAACCATTCATGGAAAACATGTGAATAAAACACCCCAAAAAATGCAAGGATCAAAATACTAACAAATAAAGGGTGAAATGATGTAATTAAATGATCATATAATATATTATAGAGATTCATATTCTTATTTATGATCTTAAAAATACTTTTAAACCATTATAAATTAGGTTTAAATAAGTTTTTTGTAAGATAAACTGGTGGTAATAGAATTCTTAACCCAATTTCTATTCTTTGGGTTAAACTTATTCTTTATTCATTATATGGTATTAAGATTATTGGTGTGGTGAATTTTTGATTATATTATGTTTATATATGTTTACTTAATTTTTATAAACATATCCATTCCATTCTATTAATTCTCACTCCCATTATATTTTAAGGTACTTTATTTTTAAAATCCTTTTAAAACTAACATTAATAAATTTCAAAAGGATTGTTTTCTTATATGAATATGGAATTAGAAGTTTCTCCTGATCTCAAGATAAATTATTACCATGATATGTTCCTTGGACATTATTTTTGTTGGGTTTACTAAATTATAGCTCAAGATGTGTTGGTTTTATCCCATTATTTCTCAAGATATGTTTGGTTGGGCCCATTATAGCTCCAAATATGACGGGCGAGCCCCCATTATAGCTCGACAATGCATTGGGTACTATGGAGATGGAATTGGAACAAAAGGTTATTCCATGTGTAAGGGTGAATGTAATATTGATACGGTAAATATATACCAAGGAGACAACATGAGTATTATATGCATATGAGATTTTATGATATGGGTTTTATTGGTTTTTATGTTATCACTTGACTAACTCTTTCAATATTTATATCCATTACAGAGTTTTATAATCATCCAATGTTATAATTTTTTTCATAGGATATATAAGGATGGGTAAGAGAAAGAAGGGATTCTTGATGTTTGATATAGAGTTTTGTCAAAGAAATCATGCTTTAGGTTTTAATGTTTTTTATTTTGAAAAAAATGGAAACTGTTTTTAGTAAGATCCTCTTGTATGATTGTGGTATGTTATTTACGTAAGGTATCCTAATTATCTAGAACTCTAAAATAAAAAATATCCTCAATGTGTAATAATGTATATTCATGACTAAAATTCAAGATTTAGTAACGTTTTAAGGCCATGTCCTTATAACTTTTCCTTTTATAAAACCATATTTATATAATTTCCAAAATTAATATGATACACATCCTTGAAATTTTCTCATTAAATAAAATTTTAAAATAAGGTTTTCAATACAACCTCAATACATGAATAATTCATCCATTTATTTCAACATAGTTCCTTTATTGGTCTAATGTTTATCTAAAATATTATTTCTAGGATTTTTAGATCATGACACCTTATCTTCAATCTAAGAAACCTTAGGTTTAACCTAGATTATTCATTATAAAAATACTTCATAATTGTTTATAAAGAAACTGTGAATTATCCTAAGATTATCCCCCGAGAGTGTGAAACCATTTGAGCAGTATGGTCTATTTTCATGTACTAGGTTACGTCGAGTTAGGCCCGATACACCTTATCAAAGTTACTACCCCTAGGTACATCTATACCAAATCCACATCCAATTATAGTATCTATATAGAAATGTATTTCTATGAAAACCACATAAAAGCTATCTAACCAAAACTATAATATGTTATTTTATAATTATCCTCAAATTCTACCTTAGGGTTATACTCCCCAATATATTTTTTACTAAATATAATTCCAAAGGTTACTACTAAACCACCTTTGATACCAACTATATCGAAATATCCCATGAAATCCGAGATCTAGTGTCTACTACCATTACATTTTCATGATTATAAGGAATCAAATCCTAGAGGAACAATTAGTTTAATAGTCTTGGTAAACTAGATACATATATGTGTATTGGATTAAAAATTAACAAACTAATTAAAACATAATTTTTTTTCATTCAAGGATAACATTATTCTATATAGTATATCTCTAGATATCACTTAATGTATGCTTCTTGGATTCATATGGAATGTAAAAAAATAAGGGTTTGCTCAAATTCTCAGTAAGGGTAATTTATAGTAGAAGAAATAATTAGTAAATGAGAAAAATAATAATTGAATTTTAAATAACTAAACACACATACCATTTAATAAATAAAATAAGAATGAAGTTCATAAAAAATATAGAAATATAATAAACCAGAAACAAATTTCATTCGAATAACTAGATAAGGAAAATTTAATATAGTAAGGTAAGAAAATGAAATACATTCCATTTAATCAATGAACTGATATTGAAATGAATCCTTTGATATATTGATGCAAAATCACGTAGATAAATAATAACTGAATCAAAATTATGGAAATTATTAATTATTAGATGTTATGTATACATATCATGAACCCCTATACCGTCGGGATCTATCCCCAAGACATTTTAATTCGGTGGGCAGAAACCCTTCTATTCTTCTTAGAAAGAAACTCAATGGATTTTTCTCTAATTAATTTTATCTCATGAGACTATTGATGCATTAAGGGGATATATAAATTTTGGGCTCCAGCCATCACTACATATCCAAATAATTCTTCTCCTATCGAATAATCGATTTAATATAAAAAACTATGTTCCTTATCAAATATCAGTAATATATAATGGATAAAAATTTATCAATATTTCAAAAATAAAATAAAATAAGTTTCAATGTAAACACTGTATAAAATTTTTTACATGGTTTTAGAAAAAACATATCCATGAAAAATGATATGGATATTTTGGGGAAATTCAATGTCAAATGATCATAAAAAATTTAATATTTCAAGGTGACTAAAACGAATCAAGGAAGATAATTTCAATATTATCCTTGGAAAAGTCAATCATAAACCATCTAGATTATGAATAAGTTTAGTATCAATACAACATATCCTAAGTGGAGTAAAAATAAATGGTTTCTATCATTGATAAATAGAAATAAAATAAAAAGTTTTTTTAAATACATTATTGAGGAAAATATCATTTTGTTTTGAAAAACCTTTTGAAATCCATTTTCATTGAAAACAAATTTAAAAATTATTATTTAAAAATTAAACTTACCAAAATTAGTATTCAATGAAATGTTGGTAGGTAAATCTATACAGTTCGTACGAGGGAAAAATAAAATTTATTTTTCACAGTAAAAAGGTTAGAAAAATTCCTTCTTTTAAAAGAGACAAAAAGATTTAATTGAAAAAATTGGTTAAACTAAAAAGTTTAAAAAATTATTTAATAAATAATTTTTGTAAAGGTTAAAAATATTTTTGAAAATATTTTTAAAAAATATTTTTTAGAAGAAAACAGGTGCTCTGACTAAAGAGATAAAAAATTTGAGTTTTCTTAAAAAATATTATAAAATATTTGGAGCACCACAGAGTAGGACAACAATAATAATAATAATATTTCATGAATAACCAAAGGAGAGTAAATTTAATGGTTTTATTGAAAAATTGTCATATAATTTCCTCAAATGGAAATTAAATATCATTAAAATTATTCATGAGGAAAATAATCTTTAGAAATTCCAAAGTTTCCCATACTACATTGAAACATTTTAAATCATAATCCCAATGAAGGAATAAAATTAAATGAAAGTTTTAAATAAATGAATATAAAATGATTAATGATATAATATATTAAATAGGTTAGGATATACACCACACAAAATAAGTATGTGGTGAATATGACATTTATCTCACAGATGTAAAAATTGAGATGAGAATCCCTTACCTTCAGTCTGACTTGTCTCATGTGTATTTATATTCATGAATAATATAATTAATTTTAGTTATTTAATTTCATAATATCATTTTCCATTGTTATCAATACTTTTATTTCACTTATTTACCTTTTTTTATGCAACTACATACACAATTAATTTTACATCATGTGATTTGACTAGATTCGGTTTATTTGTTGAAAACATCTTTTGTAGCTCAACTATGGTACAAGGGGTCATTAAATAACATCTCAAAAATAATAATAATGAAATAATTTTCATATTTATAAATCAATTATACTTTTTAAACTAATGATTAAATATGGTTATGAAAAATGATACAACGTTACAATCATGGAGATGGTATATCGTACGTACGCATGAGCAACGTTTCCATTTTTTAATGATCGTTATAAAAAGAATGTAAGTAACATTAATATTTATATTATAAAAATTATATAAAAAATACCATATTATTTATTCATACATAAATATATATATAATTCTTTTGATGTAAAAAGAATTACATTGTGTCAAGGAGGTGGTAGACCCACGTCTACGATCGACGATATTACTTTTTAAGTGTGTGAAAGGGTTAAAAAGTAAATGATATTTATTATATTTATAGAAAAATAATAATGTCATGAATATAATATATATATTTTTAATGTAAAATAATTTTAATTAAAACCATCCTTTATATATTCCATGTATATTGTGATTGAATAACATTTCCTGTAGGAGGTGGAAGTCCACACTCCATTAACGATATTATCATATTTACGTAGAATAGAAAGAAAAAGGTATGTTCTATATAAAAGTTAAATAAGCATAAATAAATTATAAATATCATAAATATCATATATAAATAGTTTTTTCATAATAATTACCACCATGAGAGTTGATAAAGGAAGAATGAACAATCATCATATCGTGAGACAATAGTTTATTGTACACATAAATGGTACGTTCCATACAAATTATATGGAAGTATGCGTAATTTTAAGTAAATTTCATACATAAAAATATCTAATTATATTTATTATATTTTATTTTTAGAATCATGTAATATGAAATGTTTATGGGGTGATTAATGGAAATGAAACTAAAGAGTTTGAGGAAATATGTTACCTCTTCTTTGGACAACTAATTTTGGTTTAGACTAAAGGGATTCCTTGGATGGATTTATTCCAAAAGGTAGGATTTTAGGATAATTTTATGGAATATTAAGAGATATTTGTGAAATATTGGTCAATAAAAAATGTATTGAGATGTGTGAGGAAGTGGGAGGGGCGAGACCCTTTTTCTAGTGGAGGAGGAGTAACACTTTTGTAAATTTTTGGAAAGGGAATTCCACCAACTTTCTACCACTGAATGTGGCTCCAATAATGGTAAAAATTATACCCAAGTGAGTATCGTTAATAAATATGGCCATAAAATGGATTTTGTATAATTTTATAGGGAATTTTGTGCCATAAGTTTAAGGATTAGTCCTCTGTGAAGCTAATTTTCCTCTTAATCATTGTAATTAATTTTAATTACATTTACTAATATTGTTGGAAAAAAATATGTTTTCGTTTTGAGAAACTATAAAATATCAATATTCCAAAAATGGAATAAGTTTTTTTTCAATTTTCAGTTATAAAAGTGGAAGAAATTAATTTCAAATTAATCTCGTATATGGGACGACAATATAGGTTTTTAATGTAAAAATGTCCAAAAGATTGTTATGTTTTTATATCCAATTTTAGAGATAAATTTATTAAAATGACCTGAATTGGATTAATTAATATAAAATTGATCTTATTAAACCTTAAAGAAAATTTAAAATATAATTTATCATTGTAAATAAATTGGATTAAAAAGTAGTTCTGTATTAAAATTCCTCATTTTTCAGTATTCATAAAAAATGAATCTTTATAGAAAAATACAAAAAAAAATCACCCTAACCAAATTTTTATGGTTCTATTTAAAATATTAAGTTTATTCTGAAATATATAATCAGTATAAGTTCTAAAAATTTAATTTTAAATAGGTTCTCCATTAAAAGGTGGTAAAATTACCTTTATAAAAATATAGATTTGTATATAAAAAACTAGGGTTTTTATTATATTATGCATATAACATCTATTGGTGGAATCTAAATTTTTCTATTGAGAATATAAAATATATATTTAATTAATATAATTAACTATTTTTATTCAACTTAATTTGTTAGGTAAAAACATATTTATTAGCATAAGAATAGTTTTTTTATTAAAATATTGTTTTTATATTCAATTGCTTCTTATATTTGTTTATAATTATTTTGTTACTAATGAATTAATTTTATATTTTTGTAGACCATATATTTTATCATTTTAGTTAATCTTATTAATAACTTCTAATTTAATGTATATGTTATATCTTCTAATAATTTAATGAAAATATATTTTTTTTTGTAAAACATAGTCTTGTGTGTAATGTGATCTATCAAATAAGGTCATTATTACATGTAAGGAAAGTTAACATAGTGTTTTCATGCATTGAAATCCATATAATGGGTTATTATAAAATTTTAAATATATTAAAAATCCTTCAGATATTATACTCCCTTACACACTTGGTTTTATGTGTCATACACGCAATCAAATAGAATGTTCTTATATAAGCATTTTAGTGTGTTACCCGAAGGATCAAGAACATACACCACCTCAAAGTGTTGATTTACCTTTTCTTGGTCCAAGAATAAGAATATATACAATCACCCTAGAGAAAAGGTAGGGAATGAGTAAAAACCCCATTATGTTCTCAGAAAGTGTTCTATAAATGACACCATAATAATAAACTAATCATGCATTCATTTTAAATAAAAATGAACATGGAATAACATATAATTTTCATATTTAAAACAAAAAATTATTTCTTTTCAATATATGTAAAAAATTTAAACATGTATTAAATAAATATTTTTTATAGAATAATTTATATAAATAATTTAACATTAATAAAATAGTTCTATAAATAATTTAATATATAATCAAATCATACATAGTAAGAAGCATTGTAATATTTCCTAAAGTTTTTTTGTTTTTGGAAATAGGATCCTAACACCTATAAAATCAGTGATCGCAATAAAACATGTGTGCACAAATCCCTTAGGCTAAAGCCAAATTGGACTCATGAACATATGATCAGGGACAATCAAGTCGAATTAGTTTTTTGTCTGCGTTTTCATCATCAATGCATTTATAGGGTGTCAAGTTCCTATATTTCATGTATAAAATAACCCACAAACTACTTAAGATCACATATTCTCAATCAATCAATAAATAATGGGGAAATCACCTAATTTTAAATAAAAAATCATTTATTATTAAATTTCCTTATTTTTTGTTTCAATATTCCTTTTCAATTTCAAAATCAAAAAATGGTTTTTTTCATCATTGAATATCGTTTTAATCAAAAAAAAATCATGGGTTTTCATCAATTCAATTTAATCCATTTTATAAAAAATATATCAAATAATTTCATCAATTACATTATCAAATGTTTTTTTTCAAAAATAAATCCATCAATTTCAAAATTCATCCCACAATTCCAATCCCATTAGAATTATGCGTTTTTTTTAAAATCCATTAGATTTAATTTTTTGTGATAAAATGATTATAAATCAAGGTTTTTAAACCAATTTAAATCTATTTCAACCAAATAATGAAAATCAAGTTTTTAGTTTCATGGTGAATCTCAAATGGAACCACCTACCTTTAGATCAAGGAATCACAATAGATAACATCCGCAATGGGGAACAACATTGAAGAAAGAGGCGAAGGAGATCAAGGGACACAACCTAGAATCAAGATCCCATAAAACAAAATTTTAGATCCATAAATTACATAATGGTGTACCAAACTCTAATGAAATTAAAAATTGATATCATGAGAAACTACACAAGAGGATACCAACTTAATGAATAGGGATACGATCTTCCACCAACACATTAATTCATCGAAGGAAAGTTTTTAGGATCCAAAATCAATTATTGAGAGCCTATATGTAAGCATAAATTTTATTTGGGTGAAGAGGGTGATTAGGCAGTTAAATTGGGGTTTATGAATTTTAAATTAATTTTCAAAGCTTTAAATTTTCATACACATAGTTAGCTAGAGGGGGAACATATTTAGGGTAAACCATGCACCAAACATGCACCCCTACTATTTAGGGTTCGTGAAATCCCCTAGGTGGGTAAACTATTTAGGAAAATATGTTTTATCTATGGAATTTACATTACCTAGGATGTGGATGGTTTTCACTAGGGGAACTGTTTGGTCAAACTATGTGCCCACCTACACATACCAAAGAACCACAAAATATTCTCAAGTTTTCCTATAATGAACCCAAAACAAGGCCTTAATCAAAGGAGATGAAAAAAGGGTCGTGGAATACTTGACAAAAAGTAACAGGATATTACATCCTACCCACCATAAAAACTTTTTGGCCCTAGAAATCCTGTTAAGAAATATCAATATCAAGGAGATTATGCCATTAATCTCTCATTAGCGTCTCATTCTCCCAAGTCTCATGAGAATCAAATTCATGTTTCCATATCATATAGACTAAATGTATCACCCCCCATAAAGTACCTTTTTATCAGAATAAAAAATATTGATTGGGTGATTATTTCTGGATATATGATGCTCTACATCAAGATCCTCCCATTTCAAGACATGATATGGGAAATAAATATTATTTTTATGTTTTGATACATGGAAAAAATTATGTATAAATGTAAAATATGGTGTAAGTGCTAAATAATAATACAATTTCCCTACCTTATCAACAAACTCAAAATTTACTGCAAACAATGGTGTAAGATTTCCCGATTTTCATCATCGGTGACCCAACTGAGGTAAAACACTCAATAAAACAAAATTACCAATTAGAAACTCTAAATGTCATTGATAATTATCAACATAAGATTTATATTGGATTTGTACAATCATCATTCTCTGATGAATCAATTTAATCTTATTTCTCATTTCTTGGATTAAACATGGTTTAACCAAGGAACTTTCTCTAATCCTAAATGAACACAAATGAGATTTACAAGGATGGAAATACAAGTCCTCAAAAGGATCCATATGAATGGATGACTTAAAAGTATTGTTATAATAAAACACATCCATTCCAAAGTGGTTATCCTAAAGTCCACCAAAATCATGGATGAAAATAGGGAGCATGTATTCAAACATATGTATATCATGTTCTATCTTTCTATCCATTTGTAGATAATATGTCTTGATCAAGATCACATGAGATTTCATTGCCTCTGGTAGGCCTCTCAAAAACATGAAAAGTGAACTGGGCATCTCTATCAGAAACTATTATAGATGGAACATCATGAAACATGATAACCTCATGTATTTATAGGCTTCCTAGGTCCTCAAAATAGTTTGTTTCAGGGATGAGTATAAATTGAGAAGATTCTGTCAACTGATCAATCACATATCATATTGAATTCTTATATTAAGGGGTAAGAGGAAATCCCACCATAAATTCCATGTAAGTATCATCCCACTTCCATGTTAGTAGTGGAAGGGACTAGAGAAAACATGAATTTTTCTAGTGATCATCCTTGACTTATAGATAAGTATAACAATGTGAATCAAAGTCAGTGATGTGCCATTTCATACCTAGAAACCAAAATCACTTCCATATATTGTAAAAAATATTTTGTAGTACATATGTTCATTATCCATTGAGCACTATGAAAGTAATACATCATATAATTCCTTAGGGTACAAGGGAAAACGTACTAGTTCTGATAACATAGAATACCCTCTATAGAGAAAGAACACTCAACTATAGTCTCGCCACCATGAAGAGAGTCTCTAATACAATTCAACACATCGCCACAATGATGATCCTAATGAATAATCTTGAGAAGAGAGGAGTTCAATTGAAAACCGGTCAAGATAGCCTCTAACTCATTCTCTTGGACTCCCAAATGCAATTGTAAAAAAATAATCCATCAATTTCCACTCTTATGATGATTCGTTCATAGCCTAGGTTAGAAGTTTACTACTGAAGGCATGGATGAAAATATTCCCCTTTATCAGGGTATAAAAAATGTTGAAATTGAAAGAATCCATGAAAACCACCCAATTCCTTTGATATAGATTCAAATATTTTTGATAGAAGAGATAATTCAAGGATTTTTTATCAAAATAAATGGTAAAACATTCACTGAAATGGTTATGTCGCCAACCTTTGTGGAAATTCATCACATCTTGATGTTCAAGATCATGGGTTGGATAATTATTCATGTGTAACCTGAGCTTTATAGATCCATGGGAAACAACATGATCATCCTCCGTAATAACACAAACCATACTCAAACATGATGCATCACATAAGACCACATAGCCCTTTTCATCCTTTGTAAGTGTTATCACTATAATATAAGTGAAAATAAATTTGATCTTAGTGAAATAAATCTAACACTTATTATCCCAAACAAACATTAATCCGTTTCGAATGAGAGTGGTCATTGTAGAAGCCAAAATTGAAAAATCCCTAACAACCTGGTGGTAATATCCTACTAAAACCAAGAATCTCAAAATCTTGAAAATGTTTCATAGTAGTTCTCATGTTACAACAACATTAATCTTCTCATGATCAATGGAAATACCATGTTCCGAGACCCCATGTACTAATAACATCACAAAAAAATTCTATAAAGAAAATTAACGAGAGTTTGGCATAGATTCATTGATATGTCAAAATTTCCATTACTATCCTCAGATGACACCCATGATCTTCCACACTTTTAGAGTGAACTAGGATTTTATCCATAATTACTACAGTGATCTTATTGCGGAAATCATGGAATATCTTGTTCATTAATTCCATGAAAATTTTTGGAGAATTGGTATGAACAAAATGCATAACAATATACTCATAGAGTTCATACGTACTCCTAAAGGAACTTTTCAGGATGTCATGTTATTTAATTACGAACTGGTGGTAGCCATACTGAAGATTAATCTTTAAGAATCTCTTCAATCCTTTAAAATTGTAAAAACAAAATCTATCCAAAGAAATAGATAATTTTTATTAACTGTAGATTAGTTTATCTTATGGTAATCAGTACATTGGAAATGTTCACTATCAAATTTCAATTCAAATAGAAAGTGTTCTACCAAAGGAGACAGACTCGGGCATATAAATCCTTTCTCCAAAAATTTTCCAATAGATTCTGTAGATAGTTTATCTCTAATGGAACCATTCAGTATGAAGGAATAATTTTTTATTAGTAACTGGTATTAAATCGATATAAAACTCAATCTCTCTTACTAATGGATAACTAGATAAAATTTGGGATACTCAATGTGGATTTGAGGGATATTACTACTCGAATATTATCACTCTAGGTAAAAAAGATAAAACTGATTCTAACATAACTAAAATCAGGAAAAAAGTTCCAAAACTACTTAATATCAAGTCCCATTCTCCCAAAAATACATGACACACCCCATAAGTCATAGTAAAGTAGACCCTCCAAATATAATAGTCAATCTTGGCCTGAAGAGAAATCAACCAATCCATCCTGAGAATGGAACCAACAGATTTCATATCATAGACCAGAAAATTCTAGGTATACATGATATATGATAAATAGAAGATACAATCAGGATAAAAAATACTCATCTTTTTCATCATTCCAAGTTGTGTCATAATATTTATCACATGAGACAAAATATAAAATTCCCCAAATTTTTGAAATAAGAACGTTGTATTTGATAGCATGCATGACATGAAACACCAAGTGCATAAGGGAATATAATATCATGGGAATTTAAAATATAATAACTATTTTGAATAAATTTAATATCTATAAATTCAAACAACACTTAGATAGCTTTCATCTCATACAACAACAAGTTTCTTCAATAGCGTGCATTACACCCAAGACTGAGTTTTACTGAATAATAATATATTAATAAAACATTATTATTTAATATTATATGATACAATCCTTCCGTTAAATTATTTTTTATGAATATTATGGACTAACATATTAAAATATATGGTTTACACCAATATATAATGAAGTCATTGCTAACATATTAATTATAAATTAATATAAGAACTAATTGAATACAAAGGACATGTTTTTATAGAAAACTATTTTTATGCCAAAGAATATATTTTATTCTAAAAAATTAAATTATTTAGTGAGTGATATTAATGTAATATAATTATTAAATATTCAATAAATGATTATTTAATTTCATCTAATATATTTGATATGCATAAGATGAGAATAAACACTATTTTATTCATAGAAACAATATCTTTTTATAAATGCACTTTTACTGCCTTTTAATGGACAACCTATTTTAAATATAAAATTTAAATCTTTTATAAAATTTAAATGATAAAATAAAATTTATTTTTTAAAATGAAAAATCAAAATTATGTTATTTTTAATTTTTTGTATTTTTTTCTGAAATCTCATTTTTTGATGAATAGTAAAAAATTCTGAATTTTAATTCAAAGATGATTTTTCATCTAATTTATTTATATGGTTAGATTATATTTTAAATTTATTTTAGAGTAATAGTATATAAATTAAAAAAAATTAATCCAATTTAGTTCATTTTAATCAATTTATCTTTGAAATTGTATATAAACACATCTTCAACTTTTGGATGTTTTTACTTTAAAAACCCACATTGTCATCCCATCCATGAGATGAAATTTAAATTAATTTCTATAAAATATGTGGTTTACATTTGGAAAAATAGATTCCATATTTTCAATTAGAATAATTTATAATTTCAAATAAGTTCATCTTCGTTTTTGAAAAAAATATATTATTGAATGTAATTAATAATTAATTATAGCGATTAGAGAAGAATTAGTTTAACAATGGACAAAAACTGAAACTTAAGTTACAAAATGACTTATAAACTTTTCTAAAATACATTTTATGTTAATATTTTTATCCTATTCTGTATTTTGTCAAATATGTTTCATTATTGGAACCACTTTTCATTGGAAACTTTTGGGTGGAATTCCCATTTCAAAAATTTACTAGAATGCCACTCTTCCTCCACTATAAAAGGCCCTCACCCCTCCCATTTAATCACACCTCTAAAGACACTTCATATTGAAAAATATATATGAAAAAGGATCTTAAAAATCCTTAAAATAATCCTATAATTGTACCTCTGGTTTAGAATCCATCCAAGGAATCACTTTGGTGAAATGAAAAAGGAGTTTAATGAATAATATGTATCACCCTTCCTCAAGATCTTTTGTTTTATTTTCATTATCCACCCCTAAAACCTTCTTATTCCATGATTATATAATATTCATAGTATCCAAAATATAAGGATAATTTTTTATTCTAAATTTTTCACCTACACATACACACACTTCCTTATAATGGGTAACGAACTTACCATTTATGTGTATGGTGAACTACTACCTAACAAAACGATGTACTTCATTTTTTCCTTTACCACCTCTCATGGATGGGAATTATGATGGAAATGATGTTTATATGTTATATATATTATATTTTTTTATTTTTTTATTCTTTTATAATTTTTTTCTAAAAGATAACTTCATTCTTTCCATTTTTTCAGAATACGATAACAACGTTTGTGGAAGTGTAGACTACCACCTCCTCAAAGGGATACGATTTATTCACGCTATACATGGAATGTATAAATGATGGTTTTAATAAACCCATGTAACAAATATGAAATATATATGATAATAAAATTATAATATACATATATATCATTTACTTTTCATTCTTTTAAATATGATAAAGAATTAGAAGTAGCGTTCATGTGTACATAGGCCTATATTATCTCCATGAATAGTGCATTTGATTTCCTATCTCCTAATATTTGGGATTATTATAAATATATATATGTTAATTAAATATTTTTTTAAAATTTTTGAGATGATGGAATAATGACTTATGTAATAGGAACAACAAGTAACAAGTCAAAACATACTTGAGAAACTGGGAAATTAACACCAAAAACAGTTAAAATAATGAACGATTACTAACAATTGTGTAATAATATATTATAATAAGATAATATGTGATATCATAAATATTAATATGGTTCCTTAATAGGGTATTAACATGTTTAATACTATTATACAATAATTTAATGGTTGTTCACTAGAACGGAAACACAAGGAAATGGATTATTGTCTCACTTTTCATTCTATGAGGCATACACCATTATAGACACTTATTTCTTTTGTGTGGTGTATATAATTCCACTTTTCATATATTATATCATGAATTATTTTATATTCATGGTATTTTGAATTTTAATTTTAATTATTTCTTCAAAGGGTATTTGAGTTAAAAGATACCAAGGGGTAAAGAACATCATAACCTGATTCCTTTTCATTGGGTGATATTACTTCCTCATTTTCATTAATATTATAAGATTATGTGTGTAATAAAATTTTACTACCTATTTTTTATTTTCACTTGTTTCATTTGAATTTACATTTGAAACACAGAACCTATGTATTTATTGATTCTAACATCAATGTTATGGTCTTTTCAAGGCTTTGCTTCATAATCTCAGTTTGTTAAGGATTGTTTACACTTGAATTTCCATCAGAGGAAATTATTTTGTCAATGTATAATAAACCCTTAAATTTTCATATTCTATTATTATTAATGAAATTTTTTTCAAGTAATAGTTCCATTTTACACTATTTGGTATGTAAAATGTTTTATCAAATGTTTTTAAGAAAACCTGACTTCAATTCATTCTTTGGTCAAAGAACCTACTTTCTTCTAAAAACCATTTTTCTAAATTGGTTTTTAAATTTTTTTCTTACCCATTCCTAAATTATTTATTAAATACATTTTTACCATTTTTACCTTTTACAAAAAATTTCAAAAGGAATATTCTTGTCTCTTTCCGAACAAGGCAATTTTCTAACCTTATTACCTTGCAATAGGAATGGTCTTTTTACCTTATAATACATTTATGGATTTACCAAAAATCATTCCTTCAAAGATTCCATTGCAAGATTAAAAGGTTAACATTTAAATAAAATGTGGTTTTTAAAATTTATTTTCAATGAAACAGTTCTTTCAAAAGGTTTTTCAAAATAAAATGTTATTTTCCCAAATTATGATTATAAAATCCTTCTTCTATTTAATTAATGAAAATAACTTTTATACTTATGAAAATGGGTATATCTTAAATTGGCATCCTTATTAATCTTCCTCTGGATGGTTTTTGACTGATTTGGCCAAGTGTAATATTTAAATTCACATCCTTGATTTTTTTTATCTCCCTCGAAATAATTAATTTCTAGTTATGATTGATCAATAAGTTTCACATAAATATCAACATCTTTTATCATAGATTTGATTATTTATTAAATATTATACCATTTTTACAAATAGTGTGCACTTAAAAGTTACTTGATTAACTCGGGAAATATTTATATGTCCATGTCTTTAACTCCATAAGGATATTTGATAAGGCACCTTATTAAATTGATTATTCAATATACGAGGAATTATTTGGATAGGTACAACATGGGTGGGGTTTGGTTATAGATATCCCCTCGATGCATTGGTAGTCTCATGGGATGAGTTAGTTGGCTAGACTTAGATGGGTTTTTACCCGATATGCTAAACCATCTTATGAAAGGTCTTGATGGTAAATGTAGGATGTTCCTTGGAAATATAATATCTATCAATTTATTGTATCCCTCACTTATACACAATTATATTCATCCATGAGATTATGCATTTAAATATCTATGGATTAATTTTATTCCCATTTCATTGATTAAATTTTTTTTAGTTATATACCTTTACATATAAATTATGCCATATCTAGTTATGTTAATGGAATGTTTTATAGTTAATACCTTACCTTATTTTTATCCATTCTATTTATTGACTATATGGAACCCGTGTATAGTTATTAAATTTTCATACTGAATATTCTCATTATATCATTATTTCTTCTTCTATACATGAACATACAGAGCATTTGAGATTACCCTGAATTTCCCCTTCCCAAGGAATCCAAGAAGTATACTAATAAATATATGAAAGGATTCACTAGATAGAATACAATTTAATTATCCATGAATGAAAAAAATGTTGTAAGTAGTGTATTCATTTGTAATAAAAGACTAATGTATGTATTTGTTTTGCTAAGAAAACTGAACTTATTGGTCCTAATAGATTTTATTTCTTATAATAATTCCAATGTAATGGTAGAATGACACTGGCTTCTGGATTTCCATGGTCAGTTCATTATAGTTTGTGTCAAGGGAAGTTTAGTAGCATCCTTGGAAACTAGACTTCACTACTACAAAATAATTCTATAGCCATAGCTCGAAATCATGGCTATAGGCCCAAAAACCATGTATATTGGTTATAGCCATAGTTTAATGAACTATGGCTGGTATTGGTGTGGCTATAGGTTAAAGACTACATCCAGATTTTCACCCGTGGAAACATCCCTATAGCTACAGTTTGTAAATAGTGGCAGTATGTTTTGTTACACAAGGACTATATCCACCGTTTGGAACCATGGATATAGGGATATAGCCATGTTTTGGAACCATGTATATTTGTATATAGTCATGGTTTTAAACCATGGATGCATCCTAACCATTCCATAAAAAATAGCATGGTTCACCCCCTGATGCACCCCCCACACCCATGTCCCTTTCACCCCCCTTTCACCCACCTGGACACTCCCCCTCCTGACCCCTCTTGCACCCCTTATACACTAATTCCCCCTTGCACACCAACCCTTGCACAACCCCTACAGACCCCCACACCCCCACATCCACTTACACCACATACACCCCCTTGCAACCCCTTGCACCCCATATACCCCAGCAAACACCCCCTTGCACCCCCTAAACCCCACACAACTATTTCACCACCCCTGCACCACCCATGAACTCCCACCCCCCACATGCACACCCACATTCACTCCTTCGACCCCTACCCTTCCTCCCCCTCCCCTACACCCCAATGCCCCTTGAAGACCACACCCCTGCACCCCCCATCCCTTCCAGTCTCCCCCACCCACCCTGCTAGTTCTCCTGCCAGTTCACCCCCAACTCTTCCATTTATCCCTCCTGCTCTACCCCACCCCAACAAGTTTACCCCTACCAGTCCCCCCTACCAGCCCCTACAATTCCCCCCTTTCCAACCCCCACCCCTTCCTATCCCCCACCCCTACTAGTCCCTCAGACAGTTCCCCCTTACAGTTCAGTCCTCCCCACAACCCATTCAGTTTCCCTCCATCTCATCCCCTAACCCACCCCTACTAGTTACCCCATCCCACCCCACCCCTGTAAGTCCCCACAACTACCCATTTCTGGTCCCCACCCCTACCAGTCCCCCACCACCACTCCTACTAGTTCCCCCCAAACTCACCCTACCAGTTCCCCCACCCCTGCCAGTCTCCCCCAACTTTAATATCCTTAATATGGAACAAAAAACAATGTTGAAGTGGCTTGGTAGGTTGTCCATGCATATTGGAATTTATCAGACTATTACTGATCACAATGTGTTAAATAAAATATACATAATAGAAATATGTTACATCAATATTATTCATAGCCATAATAGTGAAATAAATAATTCCTAGAAATTCATAGTAATTGGATATATGGTTTCGAGAATTTGATCACAAAGGATTAATATGGTCCATCTATAGTGTGAGGTACAATAGTTTTAAAGTATATTATCAAGAAAGTTATTTCTTTACTAGAATATCATACTCTTTTATTACTTCTTTTGTTGTGAATCTTATGGGGTTTCATGTTTAAATGATTACTCATGTTTCTAAACATTAAATACCACTCATATAATGATAATTTCAATTATTTAAGTGTAAATGTGTTTTAAATATATTGATGAGGTTGAATTTTTTATTATTTCTCTATTATTGAGATTGATATCTTGGACGTGATTTTGAGAATGGATTGGTTGACATCATTGAATGACCACATCAATAGTTATGCCTGGTTAGTTAATTTTACATCTTCTAATGGTGTTATAAAACTCTTTAATAGAGATTGTGATGTGAATTCCAAAAGATTAGGACCATTGGGATTAGTATTTGGGACTATATTTTTTTAGTAGGAAAAAATTACATTGTAAACTATTTATGTAACCAAATATAAATATTTCCCAACCATAATGGATAAATTTTCTTATTAATTTCCCAAATTCTCTATATTTCCACTTGAAAGAGAAGTAAAATTCTTAATTGATATCTGACCAGATACCATCTCTATTCCACATCATGATGGATTTCACTACAACATGCCATATACTTGAATTCCTATTTACAATAATCTACCACAATAATTTATGCATCATATATTAAATTCAAATAATTTAGAATCATTATGAAATGAAACCAAGTCTTTTGGATATGATCTTCATATAAACAGCCTCAAACATTGGGAGAAAATATTTTACCATAATTGTTAGAAACTAGTAGCCCTCAACAGGTGTTTTGGTGGACATATTAGAGTTGTGAATGATGAGAATATATATTTAGAAGGTGGATGAAAAAAAAGTTGATATTGTCATGGAGAAGGTTGTTTTCGAGATAATTAACTACTCAATGCTACGATGTAAAGAAGAAGGGTATTTCATTTGGAGTTAAGTCCCAAGAAGCACTCGAAATGATATGGAAATTTTCATTATGGTGTACAACATTAATGATCTAAGGAATTATAATGTTATATGAAAATGTTTTGCATAAGACTTCCCTAAAAGTCTTAAAATATCTAAAATAAGACATTATTTGACTATGTGATCAAATATGATTAGGAAATATAGTATCATAGGTGAGATTAACAATACCCCACTGCACACCCCATTCACCCCTGTACACCCCCTACACTCTCCCCCTTCCCCATGAAACAGAACCCAACACACCCCCTCCCCCTTCCCCCTGCACACTCCCCGGACCCTACCCCCTCCCCTGCACACACCACCTTCCCACCCCATGCACCACTTGTTCCACCCTCCACATTTCATTCTACTTCAACTAATTAATGCAAGTAAAAGCATAGAAAAAAACATAGGTACATGTAATTAAATTAAAGTAATAATAACAATTAATTTTATTCTAACAAGTTCCTCTCAATTTAAACACTCTAGGAAAGGATTTCTACCATGAAAAGCCATTCCAACCAAATTATGCTATTAACATTATCAAAACATTGTGATTATATTTAAAGTGGAAAGAAAACACTTATAATGTGAAATGATCAAGAGGTAAACTACCTACTTGGGTAATTCCTTATAAAAATCAAGTCAAAAACTTGAGAGGATTTTGGTTTTAATTAGGCATTTACCACTTTCCCTTAAGGTATTTCAAAAGTGGAGTGAAATTCACCATGAATAAACCACTCTATTTATTTCATGTCATCCAATTAATCTTTAAGAAGGATTAATAACCATTACATAATCCAGTACATGAGGAATTACCTCTCATGTGCCAAGTTAACCATGTTCAGTTCCATTTAACTCATTCTATTCATTAAAACGTGGAAATTACATTTATAATATCAAAGGGGGTAACGTAGTAGTGACTTGGTCATTACAACACTTTATTACTTGGGAAATTACATCATAAAAGTGTAACATCATTTACAAGGTGTTTTGGGTCAAACATTCATTTTAATAAAAAGAGGGAAACCCCATTCTGAGATATAAAAAGGGTTAAGTACGATTTATACATAATGAAAAACAATGAAATCAAGTATAAGGAAGGCATCTGTGTAATAATTTCAAGTAAGCTATATAAACACAAACTACCACTATGAGTCGTTTTAGACAATACACCCATATTGGAGGGTTTTTATTAAAAAACCATTTTTGTTTTATCAAATGAAACAATTATCATAACTAACACTTATTCAATAATTTCAATTTTATAAAAAAATGAAGAATTAAGTAGGATACTAAAAGCAATTTGAAATATTCTTTAATTTAAGAGGCTAGGAGAGGGACCCTACCTCAAAGGAGACAAGAAAAACTCGGAGCTCGACACATTTATCAATGATAACTCTAAAATGCTCCATCCATCCTCCGGGCATATACACATTTTCATATATAAAAGGACACCCTTACCCCTATGCACATGTCCTTATGGCCTTGAAGACACATCAAAGGATCCTTATACATATGCTCACATGAATAATCCCATTATCACCCACACACATATACATTTTAAATACATATACATAATCATACCTAGAACCTTATATGTAATCATGAATCCATGGGTTAATATATATATTATGGGATAACTTACTATATATAGGCTTACCTATGCATACGTGGTGAGTGGACATTAACATCTGTTATCACAACATGCATGAATGGGTCCTAAGAGACTTCAACAAAATGCCAGTGATTGGATGAATCATCATTAATTAGACCTAAAAATTAATGTTGGAGGAATAGGATTAGAAAGAAATGCAATAATAACATAGGTGATGATGATAGAAACATCAACATGTAACATCACTTGAAAACATAAGAAACCTTACCTAAATCCGATATCGAACTCACTGCCTTCGATGGCAGTGTATAGAACCACCTCATCATAAAAAACCACCTATATGTAAATAATGGGAAAGAAGTGAGATATACCATCTTCTTATATATATTTTATCAATGTGTCAATTTTAGATGATTACTGATACATGACTCTATAACCAGTAATGAACATATAATACTCAGATTGAAATATAAGTCTAATAGAAGATATTTATTGAAAACAATTTTTGTGAGAAGTTACTCCTTTATTCAATATTCTACTTCTTAAATTACTGTTGTTTTTATAGAAATATAAATCATATATATTAATAGAACAAAGTTGATCCAATAACAAAGATAACATAACAGTGACATAAAATCTTATATTTGAAAAGAAAAAATCATTATATATTTGTCATATTAAGAATAAAAATGTTATGTTTAAATTATTCCTATAGTCCTCGTCTGTTAATGTTTTTAATATCATCCTAATGAAATCATCAAGTATCACTGTATACATGATTTATTAAGAAAATAATGTTAAAGAATATCATGTATGAAAATAAACTATGTAAATCATATCAAGTACCCCTCCAAAAATCATTAATAGATTCAATATATTCATTATTAAACTAAATAAAACCCGAGGAGTTACATGTAAATATAAAAGTGTGACATATTGAATGATTATTTTTCAAAATCTCTTGATAAGATGTTAGGGATTTAACATCAAAAAGATGAATCCCCAAAAGGATATTATAAAAGTTATTGAAATTCATCATACCAAATTGGACAAGTTTTTGGTTTATGATGTGTCAATATAAAATAAGGCGTGTAGGATAAAAAGGAAGGGAAACCACCAAGGATGTGATCAAGTGTGCGTTTTTATGTTTTGGTTTTTAGTACATGAATAAATTTCCTTCTTCATGTATCAAATGTTTCAAATATCAAAGAATAAAAACTATAATACACCAAAGTGATACCAATAGAATAGAAAAATATTAATACAATTATATCCCCTCACTATGTAGTATAGGAATTAATAAAGGAGAACCAAATTTTAAGTGAAGTATATGTTTATAATTCCAATTACATGGATCAATATAGATACACTATATAATATGGCCAAAAAATACATAACAAATTTTAACTAAATTTAATATTTCATGCTGAAATGATAAATTAGCACTGGAAATTGGTCCTAATTTTTAATAAACATAGGTTCATACTCTAAATCATAGTGTAAAAACTAATGATTTATAATTTTATCAGTGTTTTTAAGAAGAAGTATACAACCCTTGAAATTTCACATTGGATAATTGAATATCACTATGTTAGTAAGTTGGATTCCTAGAAATATATGGACCAAATTTATTTTTAATTCAATGGGAAAATCTTAAAAGGGGAAAAAATCGAAAATATCTCAACAAAAAAATTAATTATAACTTAATGAGTGAAGGGTTTCTCAGCTGAATTGACATTGGAACCTTGTGATTATTATATTCTTTCACATGGTTGATCCGCTAACTTGTTGAGAAAATAATATGAAATATACAATATTAATGATGTGGATTGAAGAAGTTCACATCATAGTTTCTTTATAAAACATAACACGATGAAAGGAAATCGATGTGCTTCCCATGAGATAAGGATATTTGGGACCATAGGTAGTAATGAAAGAAGCATATTTCAATGGGTCACCCACTTTCTCACCCATATAATTATTTCATTGAAGAAGATAAATATCTTTTAGAAGGAAATAAGAAAACAAATTCTTACTGATATACTAATGCTTTGTGAGGAATCCTACTCTAAAGAACTTGTAAAATTCTATGGGGAATTTTATAGTCCAAATTCTGGACACATAAGAATATATTTGGAGCTCATGTATAGTGCTTAATTGTTAGAAATCAATAGAATAAGGAAGCAAAAAAATTAACTAGTCCTTTAATCAATGTCTCAAAATATTATACATAGATTAAGATACGTGTATAGAGTAAGAAATCACGTTCATGGGGATATGAAACCAGAAAATATACTTGTGAACCTCAAAGGAGATCCAAAGATATAATATTGTTGTGTAAGGGTTGGTCTAGAAAATTCCATGGAAATGTGTTCTACTTTGATCAGAACTGTTACATATATGTCTCCTGAATAGATACAAAATGAAAACTATTCTTATCGAGATAACATTTAGAGCCTTGGTCTTACACTGTTTGAATTTAATACATGATAGTTTCCATATATGGCCAGTGTAAGATCTTTTAATATCATGCCTAGCATATTTGTTCTAAAATATTACAGTGTTGTATACTAGTTATTTTAAGTGTACAAGTTTTAAATGTATTGGTGGCCCATGCACAAAAACATGGGGCATGATGAGTGTGTGAAAAATTACTTAACTGATTTTCATGGACTATAACATTATTTTGATTATTTAGAACTCCAATTTAGTCCAATATAATGGAATATAACGTTAAAGAAATCAAAAACCATGAAGATCAACTGGATTCCTAGATCTATCAACTTTAGTCGAAAGCTAGAGAATAGAGAATAAAAATTAAAACAATAACAATGACTAATAGATTGACATATAGATATGAGAAAGACTTATTAATAGAATATATTGTGGGTGGGTGATGAGTCGTGAAAAGGGTGGATATTTATTGGTGGGAGATGAGTCACGAAGAAGATAAATCATTTGAGGATCTTCTTCCATGGGCACATTTGTCCCATCAGATTATTTATTCCAAAGCCATGGTTTTAAAATAATTTTGGAAATATTTTAACCCATATCCATGGATCCATTAAACTATGTTTATAGGTCCATGGCTATGGGTCATTTTTCTAGATGTGTCTACAGAACAATGATTATGAAACATAACCCTAAGATAGACTTTTAAGATATGTATAGATGAACATCCTAGAATTTTTGCATCGTAGAGATTATATGGGTCATCCTAGTAATTTATTCATATCTGGATACTAAAAGTGAACATGGTTCTGGAATAGATGTACCTAGGGGTAACAACTCTAACAAGGTGTGTCAGGCCTGATGTGGCGTAACATGGTACAAGAAAATAGGCCTTACTGTGCACCTATTTTGACACTCCTATGAGATACTCTTAGGATAATTCATATTTTCTTTACAAACCATTATGATGGATTTTAATAGATAATGAAAATGGATGACCTAGGTTAAACCTATGGTGTTTTAGATTAAAAATAATGTATAATTATTTAGATATCCTTTAAATTATCATACCCTTTTCTCACTTTGATTATTGTTACTCAAACTTTGATTTATTGTTTTAGTCAGTGGATGGAACACAAAGGATTCAAGTTAACATTTAAAATGAAAAGTACGATGGTGATAATAATCAATAAATTTGAATTTTTAAGTTATGAAATACATTATCTTTATTTCTGATCAGTTTTCCCAAAATAAGATTAGCAACATATACCTTAGCCAACTTCTGAACTCACCAAGGAAGAGAAGAAATGAGTTTTCTAAGATCTCAAGTTATTGAGACCATGAATAGAAAAAGGTTATATTTCCATCAAGAATGATATATTTATGGAGTAACCCAATAAAGTGTCTTAACATAATGATGAAATGCTTTATGTGTGGAAAAGAATGACATAATGAAAAGAAATACTGAGAAAAAATGAAGAGTACAATGGAAGAAAATAAATATCATCATAAGGATCTATTTATGGTTTGTTACCTTAAATGTTGGGAACATAGGAATTACCCGAGTCAATTCTCTCTTCTAAAGTATAAACCCTAGACTAAGGACCTATGTGGGAATAATTCGTTGAAGTTTTTATAGAATGATATTTTATAGAAACCCTTAGTTAAAAGAATATTTAATGACTAAATTTCAAGGATGTTAATCATATTTATTAATATGGGTTTTAAAAAGGACAACCTATATGTTGGGAAACAACCCATATAATCCTAAAATTCCATGGTAGTTGAACCCATAATCAAAGTACAATAATGGTTTAATGCAAACCACTAATCGACATAATGTCCCTATTAATAAGTCATTGTTTCTAGTTGAACAGTTTATTGAATAAATATTAATGATGAACTGGTAGTATCAATTTTTAGTTTTGTAGATAAATGTATTAACCATTTTGATTCTGAAAAATAGTTAGAAACAAATGTAAAGACTTGTCACTCTTTTATGGTCCTTACAATTTGTCAAAATTTATTTTAGTGCTTCATGAATCAACGTTAATTTTCGGATATCTATTTTATGAAGTAATGGTTGAATTGGATGTTGATCAAACCAAAAAATTATGAAAATATTGTTTATAGAAATAATTTATTTAATTATATTTCTTTGTATTCATCTACATTTAAAAAATCACTCAACATTAGAAAAATTATTAGAAAACATATTATGCTAATTCCTTCATTTCTATTGAACCGATGGTCTTTTGAATCATCAAAGATTTATAGAATTAAGGCCCTAAAAGTTACATTGATAATTCACTTGTTTATTATTGAAGACCTAAATCACTGCCTATATATATTTCTTTTTTCCCTCCATGTACATATCTCCACTTTCCACTAATGTTATCTTACTTAGAGACCTATTTTTATGTTAGTCCATGTGAACTTTGTACTTACCATTCTAAATTTTCTAGAAGATTTTTTACGAACCCTTATATTTTTGTGGGATTGAAATAGAGGAACTATCAAAAAAAATTATTACAAATATTGAGTTTAAGTTATGAGGATTCAATTTATTTAAGGTGGGGAGAGTATAACTCCCCAAAATTCTAAAATAAGAGCATTGTATTTTATAGTGGGTATGTCACACAACCCCGTGTGCATAATGGAATATAATATCTTAAGAATTTAAAATATGATTATTATTTTAAATAAATTTAATATATTGTTATGAACACAACATAGAGTTAGCTTTTATTTCACACAACTACTAGTTTCTTCAACAGTGTGTGTTACATACAAGATCACAAAAAAATATTAATAAAACATTATTATTTAGTATTATAAGATATAAAATAAATGTTAAATTAATGGTTATCAATATTATTAAAAAAATTATGAAGATATATGGTTTAAAAAAATATAAAATTAATTCATTGGTTACATTTTAATTACAATGGTTTATAAGAACCAATTGAATATAAATGGAATGTTTTTATAAAAAAATATTTTTATGCCGAAAAAGTTTTTTTATTATAATAAATTAAATTAATTAGTGAGTGATATTAATATATTATTTAAATTAAATATTCAATAAAATAGTTTTTACACTCATCCAATAGATTTTATAGGCATAATATGAGAATAAACACAATTTTATGCATAAAAAGAATATATTTTTATAAAGAACATTTTACTGCCTTTTAATGGTGCACATATTCTAAATAAGAATTTTGAAACTTTAAAATTTTCATATGTAAAAATAAAATTACTTTCGGAAATAAAAAAAATTAAAATTTAATTGGGGTTATTTTTTTATATTTTTGTGATGTTTCATTTTTTGATTAATAGTAAAAAATATTGAATTTTAATTTAAAATAACTTTTTCATCTAAATTATTTATAAAGTAAAATTATATTTTAAATTTATTTAGAATTAAAATTATATTAATTATAAAAAAATCCAATTTGGGACATTGTAATATATTTTTCATTGAAATTGGATATAAACACTTCTCAAACATTTGAACATTTTACTTTAAAAAACATGCATTTTCATCTCATCAATGGAATTAAATTTAAATTAATTTCTGTCACTCATTTTATTTGAATTTAGAAAAATGGATTCCATTTTTGGAATCAATATAATTTTTTCATTTATGATAAGTTCAATATATTTTTTGAAAAGAATATTAGTGATTGTAATTTAAAACTAATTATAACGAATAAGAGAAAAATTTGGTTAACAAGGAACTAAACCTTAATCTTAAGGGAAACAATTACCTAGAAACTTTTTCAAAATATATTTTATATGAAAATTTAGACCCTAACCTCCCTTTTATTTATTTGGGTTCATTGTTGGGGCCACTTTTAATAAGAAAAATGTTAGTGGAATTCCCTTTTAAAAAATTTACAAGAATATCACACCTCCTCCACTATAAAAAAAGAGCTCACCCATCCCACTAATTCAAACCTCTAAATACACTTTTTATCAAAAAAATATATACCAAAATATATCTTCAAAATCCATCCCCTCATACTAAAATCCTCCATTTTTTCATTAATCCATACTAGGACTCCTTTTGATGAAAACTAAAATGAGTTACCCAAATAAGAGGTTACATCCTTCCTCACGATCTTTTGGTTTATTTTCATTATCCAATCCTCAAATATTAATATTCCACTAATAAATAATAATAAAACTATAATAAATATAATTATTTTTTATTCTATGTTTTCTAGCAACACATACACACACTTCCTTATAATGGGTAATAAACTTACCATTTATGTTTACGGTGAACTTCCACCTCACAAAACGATGTTGTTCTTCTCTCCAATACCAACTCTCGCGGTTGGGAATTATGATAGAAATTATATATATATATATATATATTATATATGTTTTTTATATGTTTATTATTCTATAATTTTTATATAAACCATACCTTCATGCTTTCCATTTTGTGGGAATATGATAACATCATTTCTGGAAGTGTGGACTACTTCCTCCTCAAAGCGATATGATTCATTACCTATATACATGTAAGGTGTAAAGGGTTGTTTTAATAAAAATATATAACATATATGACATATATATATGATGATAGAATTATAATATACATATATATAATTTCATTTTAATGCTTTTAAATATGACAAGGAAATTAAAGTAGCGTTCATGCGTACGTACGACCTAGCATCTCCAGGAATGATGCATTTCATTTCCAATCTCTAAATATTATGGATTATTATTAAAAAAATATAATGAATATATATGAAAATTAAATCATGGTTTAAATTATTTAGATGATGAAATAATGATCAAATTAATAGTAAAAATAATTAACAAGTCAAAACATACTTGAGAAACTAAGAAATTAACACCCAAAAAAGTAAAAATAGTGAAAGATAACTAACAAATGAGTAGTAATATATTATAAAAAGTTCATATATGATATAATAAATATTAATATGGTTCTTTTATAAGTTATTAACATGTTTCCAACCATTATACACGAATTTAATGGATGTTCACTTGAAAGGAAATGCAAGGTATGAGATTTGTGTCTCACATTTCTTTCCGTGAGGCATATGCCACTATCACTACTGATTTATTTCTTGTGGTGTATATACTACCCCTTTTGATATATTATATAATTAAGTATTTTATAATCATTTTATTTTGTATTTAATTTATGAATTATTTCTTCTAAGTGGATATGAGTTAAAAGTTACTATATGGTAAAGAACTTCAAAACCCAGTTCCTTTTCATTGGATCATATTACTTCCTCGTAGTCATTAATATTATAGGATTATGTTTGAAGTAAATTTTTATTATATATTTTTTTTATTTACACTTGATTTAGGTGGATTTTAATTTTACATAAATAATATATTCATTGATTGATTCTCACATCCATGTTATGGTATTTTCAAGGGTTTCCTTCAAAATCTCCATTTGTTCAGGATTGATCACACCTGAATTTACATCAGAGAAAATTATTTAATCATGGAATAATAAAAAAATTAATTTTATTATACTCTTGTTAGTAATGTCCCTTTGTATGTAAAAGTACCATTTTCCACTCTTTGGAACAAAAAATGTTTTAGAAAATGTTTTTTGAAAGCCCGACTTCATTTCTCTCTTTGGACGGATAAACTATTTTCTTTAAAAAAACATGTTTTTTAGAACAGTTTAAAAAATGGTTTACCATTTCAAAAATGACTTATCAAATTTATTTTTACCCATTTTTCTTTTAATTTCTTTTCTTCAAAATGAATCTTCTTGTTTCTCTATGAATAAGGTATTTTTCAAAACTTTTTTACCATGAAAAAGGAATTTTCTTTATACCTTGTACAATATGTATGGCTTTACCCACCATAATTCCTTCAATTCATAAATTGAAAGTTTAAAAGGATAATTTTTAATTATTTTTTTGAATTTGATTTTATGACAAAACGTTTTTCAAAAAGGTTTTTAAAACAAAAAGATATTTTTCTCAAGAATGATCATAAATTTATTCTTATATATTACCAACAAAACAACCCTTATTATTACATTAATGGGTATATGTCATATTAATACCATCCTTATTATTCCTTTGGATGTCTTTTATTGATATTTACAAGGATATTATTGACATTCACATCCTTGATTTCTTTGTTATTCCCCTCGAAATATTCAATTTCTAGTGATCCTTGAACATTATGTTTCCCATAAATATCCATATCATTTATCATGGATATTATTATTTCCTAAATAAAATACCATTTTTTACATATGGTATTTACTTGAATGTTATTTAACTAACTATGGAAATATTTATAAATCTTCATCTTCTACTCTATACAGATTTTTGATAAGACACATTGTCAAATTGATTATTTTATATACGAGGAATACTTTGGAGAGTTATGAAATGGTTGGGGTCTAGTTATAGATAAACTCTCTATGCATTAAAAGTATCATAAGATGTGACAATTGGGTAGACTTAGATGATTTTTTACCCAATATGCTAAACAATATTATCAAATGTCTTGATGGTTAAGATACCATATACTTAGGAAACATGGAATCCAATATTTAATAATTCTCCTCATTCAGTCTCAGTTATTATTGATCCATGATATTTTTTATCAACATATCAAGGGATGAATTTCATTCTTAGTTAATTGATTAAATGGAATGTGTTTTAGTTATTTCTCTTTATATATTAATTATTCCTCATCTAGTTATTTTAATTGAACATGTTTTTAATTATTATTATTCCATAATGTTTAGCCATCATGTTTATTGATTATATGGCATGTGTGTTCTGTTATTACCATGCCATGTTGACTATTCTCATTGATTGATTATTTATTCTTCAATACATGACTATATTAAAAATTTGAGATCACTATTATTTTATTTCCCTTCCCTAAGAATCCAATAAGTGTACCAAGAAATATATGGATGGATACACTAGATGGAAGAAATTTATTATTATCCTCAAAAAAATGTTGTAATTAGTGTATTCATTCATAATACAAAACTCATGTATGAATATGGTTTTCCAAGACTAACTAAATATTCAGTCATTCAGGATTTGATTCCTTATAATCAGGCCAATGTAATGGTAGCATGAAATTTGATCCCTATTTTTGGGGGTCGGGTAATTAAAAAATCCTTTTAGGGAGGGTTAGAAAATCAACAACACAAGTCGATGTGAATGGGTGAGATACACCAGTATGAAATTAAGTATCCATTAAGGATGAATCTATAGGGATGGTACCTCTCATTTTTGTTAGAACCATATCAAATTACCCTAGAGACTCTTCCAATGAGTGAATAATTCTTGTTCCAGATGTATGTGGCTAGAAGCCTATTGTTTTTGAAGCATTTGATTTCACCATATTACCTTAAAGTGATGATTACCCCATGACATGATGTGAAGTATAAAATATGTAAAAGAATATATGTAAGTGTCATGAGCATCAGTAGAAACTACAAAGCATGGGTGCCTTAATGAATACCCATTTCTAATGCTCGACCTTATCACACTAGATGAAAGTCACATGGCCTCTACTAGAAATCATATAATATCTGGAAGAACCCTACTATAAAGATCCACCATGAGACTCATCATGATTTTTTTCCTATAAGGGAAATCTCATAACTTCCACAGGGAGAAAAGGGAACTCCCATCAACCCTAACATACCATCCCGATGACGATCAGCCATCAATGCTCTATCTATCACATCGGCATAATAATTCATCTTTATCATGATAAATGTAGATTTAATATCAGCTCGAAGTCCCATATGAAATCTTTATATCATTAGATTCTCATTTTTCACAATCATTGGGTAAACAATACCATCTTAATAAATTAGTTTTAATACCAAGTCATACTATTTTCACTTTTTTATAGATTGATAAACTACATTGAATTTTCTAAAACCATAAACTCGACATAAAAATGATTATTAAAAATGTTATTGAAGTCTTTCCACTTTAGTCCTTAATTTTTCATTCACTGTCACCAATGAATCACACCACCTTCTGTTTGGTCCCTCAAGATTGAAGGTATCATACATCACTTTAATTAGAAATTTCTATGAACTCAAAAAGATGCTTATTTTTTTCATCCAATCCTCATCTTCTTAGGGATCATTATATCACTGGAAAGATGGTGTATTATAGCAAAGAAACTCTTGAGCATGATCTCTAGAGTTGTCCCTTTGAGGTTTCATGACTGTAGCCATGATGGAAAATCGTGGGAATTACTGTCCTATAGATTGGAAACCACACACCACTATCTCAATGTGACTCTATACAAAAGGACAGTTCAATTACTGTTGTTCATCGACAATTACATCCTATGGTTGCTTCAAACATCTTTTTGGAGGCATGATGCTACAAACCATTAAAAGAAAACAAGAAGAGTGTTAACAAGGAAATTTAGATCAATAACTAAAACATGAGTCAAAAGGTTCAATCCCATCAACAAAGTTTAAAATCATAATATTTCTATAACACTCTAATAAAATAAGGAAAATACCTAAAATAGATATAAATACACATAAAAGACACTTTCCGCCCACAACCCATGGTGACTAAGGATCATTATGATAAGAGATATCCATAAAATCATTCATAACTACCTCCCAATTCCAATAAATAATACTTCATGTCTACCAAGACAAACCAGACCGCATACCAACTTCAAGGAAAAATACCTAACCTTCACCTTTTATGATACCATTTCACAAACCATATGTGATAACTTGGTAAAATAATACCCAATTCGATACTGAAAAATCCAAAAGGGAATTCCCAATCCCGGTTTGTTGTAAAAAAATCAAATATAATCATAGACGATTAAAGAGGGAATGCATTTTTTTCTAAAAATAGTGAAGGATAAAAATATAAAAGTTGTAATATCAACACTCCTTAATGAGAAAGTACCAGAAACTATGTAGGTAAAATAGTACCCTAGTAGATAGGTAAAGAACTCATTGAAACATCACCCCAAACTACAATCAATGACCCTCACAAGTCTTAAAACGCAATTTAACAAGTGGAACAAAGCACCACCAGTCACAATCAATGCTCCTTGGCCCCAAGGATCAAGAACATCCACCACCTCCAAATTGTACTTTACCTTTCCCAGACATGGAATAAGAAATAATACAAATACCTATGAAAAAAGGGTAGGGTTTGATATATAAATACAATTAGGGTCTCACCAAGTGTTCCATAATATATTCCATAATAATAAACCAATCATGATTTCAATTAAAATAAAATAGGGCATATAATAACATATCATTTTCATATTTAAAACAAAACATTATTTATTAATGGATGGAAAACATTTCAAACATGTCTCAAATAAACAATTTAAATAAAATAAGTTTTATAAATCTTTTCTCCTGAGTAAAATAGTTCTATAAATAGAGGAATATATAATCAAATCAGACACAACACGGACTATGGTCAAATTCCCTAAATATGGAAGATTATGGATATATTATCCTCGCAATTTTCAATTCAGTGATCATAAAAAAACATGTGTATGAATGTCCCTCAAACTGAGACTGAATAGGGATCCTCAACATCCCATCGAGGATAATCATGCTAAACTAGGATTTTGTTAAATTCATCATCATCAATCCATTGATAGGGGATCTATATCCTAGAATTATTGTCTCAAATAAACCACTCACTACCCTGAATTTCTTGTTCTCAATCAATAAATAAATAATCATAAAACCATATAATTTTAAATAAAACATATTCTAAAAAACAATTTCCCAATTTTTAGTTTTAATATTTCAATTCTATTTGAAAACCAATGCATGGGTTTTTCATCATTTCATGCTTTTAATCCAAAACCAATAATTGGTTATCAAAATTTCAATTAAATCAAATTCCTTAAAAAATGTAAAATCATTTCATCAATTCCATTATCAAATATCATTATAAATAATCAAACAATTAATTTCAAAATTCATCTCCCAATTTCAATCCCTTTGAAAATGGGGGGTTTTCTCAAAATCCATGAAATTTATATTTTGTGATGAAATCCTTCCAAATAATGGATTTATAAATCAATGGAAGCCTATTTTAAAGAAATAAAGAAAATAATGGTTTTAATTTCATGGGAATTATCAATTGAAATCACCTACCTTTAGATTAAGGAATCACAATGCACACCTCCAACAATGGGGAACATGAATGAATGAAGAGGTAAATGAGATCTAGGGATAGAACATAGAATCAGAATCCAATAAAATTGAGTTTATATATATAAATAATATGATAATATATTAATGTCTAATAAGAAGATAAAGGGAGATAGATTGAAACTATATGAGATGATATATACTTATCAGAAAGGGATCTGATCTTCCACCGGCACTTTGATTCACCAAAGGAAGATGATGGATACGAAAACCACTTCTTGAGAGTATCCAAGGAAGGATAAATAATATTTTTTGTTAATGGGGTGATTGAAAATATAAACCAAGGGGTTTTATAATATTAAATTAATTTTTTTATCATTTAAATACTACATGCATAGTTAGATGGAGGGGGCACTCAGTTAGAGGAAACTATGGCTAGTAATGCACCCCTATAGTCTGGGGAACATAGTTTCCCCTAGGTGGTATCATGGTTAAGGAAATTGTTCACCAACCATGCTTTTTCCACTATCCAAGGGTGAATGGTTTTCACTAGATGGTCCCATGGTTTGGTTAAGCTATTTTCCAACCATGGACATCGCAAAACGCCTTAAAAAACTCTCAAGTTCTCCCAGAAAGAACAAAAAACAATACCCTACACAATGTTAATCAAAACAAGGTTTGAGGAAAACCTTAAAAAAATATGATTTTACATTATAGTCATATAAAATAGAATAATCACATAAAGAATATTTTTAACTGAAGATTCAGAATGCTATAGTAGATGATTAGAGTGGAACCAAAGAAATAACCCTTTAATGTTTAATAGGTTCCAACAATACCAACCGTACATGAGAACATTAATGGTTAGGTGAAAAAGTCCCCACATATCATTCATATATTTCCATTGTTTAAAATCATTACGTTCTTTGAAACATAATTTTAAAACATTTGAGACTATCCATTAAAGGCATACTTGTAAATTCTAGATAATAATCATAATATTTTGAGTTTCTCTTTCATATTAATAAATTATTGATTCACAATAATGTAGTGATAACTATTATATAAATATAATAACTAGTATTTATATATTTTTAACATCTAGATATTTTAGTATTGATTTCCCACTGATTAAATATTATGTGGAATAACATGATCCACATGAAACATCTAACAAAAATTAACTAGGATTGATTTTATAAAGATAAAATTATATGTATTAAATATGATGCTTATAATTTATCAATATAATTGGTGGGTATAAGAAAATAACCACACTTCAAAATTCAGTTAGAAAGAATAAGAAATGTCATTTTTAATAATAATACATTTCATTATGTTGTAAAATAACTAATAGGATCATCTTATTTTTAAAAATATATTTTCCTTATAAAATACATTTTAGGTGATATATATTTTAATTTTATGAAACTAAATATATATTGATTGAATGATGATAAAATATATTTTTGATAAAAATAATAGATTAAAACGAATTTATTTATTAATTAATAGTATATAATAATAAGAATAGTTTATATTTGAAAAAAATTCCAATTGAAAAATATTTTTTTGGCATACTTTTTTATTGTTCCCAATGTTTAATTTTTTTTCAATAATTTGTCTTTTTTTATTTTGTGTGTTCAAGATAGTGGTGATTCACGGAGAGTTTTTATGGATTAAAAAAAATGATATTGTACGTTAGGTTGTAATACTTTTTCTTATAACTCTGATGATTGATGAAATGATCTTTTGATTTCAAAGAACATTTAATAGGAGAGAACATTATATACATAATTTTTTGGATAATAATAGAAAATAAGTGAATCCCAAAAAACGTCCATTATAGCATGATATTTCTATACCAATAAATTCTATGAAAAAATAGTTGTCCTTGACTAAGTAAACTTATATGTTTTAAAAGATGTGTGTTAAAAGGAGGTTTCATGAAAAATACATGATTAATATAGATTATATGTATTTTATTATGCTGGGTTCCTTAAAAAAATATTCCCAACCATGGGATTACTAGGGACCACCTCAAACACTCTTGTGGGACCTTCGGGTTCAAACACATGGGAGAAATTCTATAAAGAAATACCATAGTGGTAGTCGAGTGAGTGGGTCTTAGAGGGCCCATAGGAGAATGCTCAGGTGATAAAATGTATGGGATTGGGTCGGTGGGCCAGCATGTGTAGGTGAGACATGTGTTCATCATGTGTGTGTATAGTGTTGTGGGTGTCGACCCCCACTCATGTACTAAATAGAACAAGGAACAAGATGGCATATATAGTGCACACAATTCAGATAATGTTCTATGTGGGAAATTAAAATGGATTGGACCTCCGTGGTTCATTAATTTGTAAACAGTTCAGTGTTTGGGGTGTTATGGGATCCAATAATGGCTCAATCCAAGATTTTTTAGAATTTTAGAGTTTTTCCATTTGTAGGTTGGGACCTCGATGGGTCGAGGTGTCTATAGGTCAAGGAATTGGTAGGTCAGGGCGTTGGTAGGTCAGGGCATCAATGATTCAGGGTGTTGGTGAGTAAGGGAGTCAGTGAGTCAGGGTGTCAGTGAGTTGAGGCATCAGTAGGACAAGGCATTTGTAGGGAAAGGAATTTTTAGGTTAGGGCATTGGTGAGTTAGGGTGTCAGTGCATCTGAGAGTTCGTGGGTCATGGAATCGGTGAGTTGAGGTGTCAGTAGGTGAAGGATTCGGTAGGTCGAGGCGTTGGTAGGTTGATGTGTCAGTAGTTCAGGCATCAATAGGAAGGGCATCAGTAGGTTGGGCATTGATAGGTTGGATTTGGTGAGTTAGGTGTCGGTAGGTTGGATCGGTGGCTCGGCGTCAGTGGCTTAGCATCGGTGGTTCAACATTATTGGATCAATGTCGGTTTCTCGGTGTCAGTGACTCACCCATCAGTGATTCATTTCCCGTTTTCGCAGTTATTCCAGTTTTACCCCTCTTATGTTTTATTTGACATAAATCGAGTTTGAAATTTTGTTTGAGCATTTATAGAGGTGTTTGAAAGTATATTAAATATATCTTTAATATCCTAACGCTCCTAAGACATTGAAATAGTCAATCCATGTATTCTTAGTCGTGATACGACTTTAATGGTCTTGGAATAGTTTCCTTCCATTGATATAAGATCTGGCCTTTTCTAAATATTAGATCCTCTCTTATCTTTTATCTTGGTGTGAGGAGAACTTTTCTTCCTTGACAAGTCGTGCACTAATGCTGTAGTAGTCTATTCAGTTTTCCCATATAGTCTTTCCTGCTGCTCGTGTGGCCCCCGGTTTTGGCGCAACGATGAACTGTTGATCATATGTTGTTCCATGTAGGGATCACTTCATCTCTCTTTTAAATTATGTATCATACGGGGTGGGTTTACTCATGTACCCTTCTGAAGACGGTTGGAACAATATTTAAGGAAGATAATAGGTTGTAATAAACTAGGGGTTTGGAAGATGATGATGGTTTCTTTGTTTTATATGTTATCCTTTTCTTATATGGGTTCAATTATTATGAAAACAGTGGTTGTTGGTTGTCTCTAATTACACACTAGTATGATTTTTGAATCATTTTTGTATGAATTGGAACATGTTTAATCACATATATTCAATTAATAACATGGATTCACCAGGATAAAACATATTATGTGATCACCCCAATTTCATCAAGAGGAATTAAAGAGTTAGTGCTGATAAATCGGAATAAAACATGGCTTATTGGTGTGGATTTTTCCTATGTGTGGTTTTTTTCATGTATTTCTGATTTATGTGTGGTGCTATGAGTGGGAGTGTGGTTTTGTATATGGTGTGGTAATGGAGGAGTGATGATATCTCGATCTAATATATTCATTGATTGTGGAATAGATGAACTTTTTATGCAGTGGGACTGCATCTGTGTGGTGGTTGGGTAGCAGGGCTGCGGGACTCAGTTGTGTCATGTTCATGTTTACGGATGTGATGGGCGTGGTGTTGTTATGCAGTAAGGCTGATGGGTGGGGTAATGGTGAGGTGTGTTTGTTGGTTTTCATATTGAGAGGAAGGTCGGGGTGGCATTACATTGAAGAATAGTGGTAGGGGTGTCTAGGAAAGGGGAGTGTGCAGTGGGAGTATAAGCTAGTTGTTTTCTAATTGTTTTTATGAAAGTGTGTTAGAATTTATTCCTTTACATTGGCCATTCCTTCTTTGTTTGTATTTGGTAGTGGTTGGTATGGTTTCTTTTCCATATAATGTTTTTAGTGTTTGGTAGTTTCCCTGGTTGGGATGGAATAAATAAACATGTTTTTAATGTAGAGTGACAACTGGTTAAATGAGTTTGTTGGGGGTATGTTTCGAGTTGTGACTTGTAGTGAATCAATGTTCATTTATTGACTTATGGAAGATAAAGTTGTTTGTGGTGGTATGTTCATGTACTGTAGGAAGAAAGGGAAATTTTGGTGTGGGATGGTTATTGTTTTGAAAACCTAAAGGTTTGGATGAGTGTTTGGTACCTATATATATATAGTTCCTTGTGATTTATATACACACCCCACTCGTGTTGATCACTACTTTCCAAACACCCCCATTTTTATTGTGAAGGGTGTCCTTTCCCAACATCAAGATGGGTGGATGGTTGGATGTTTATTATCTCTTATATGCTCCCTCTTCTAGGAATTGGTAGCCCAAGAATCTTTGGGTAGGTTGTGGTGTGGTTTTGAGGCCCAAGTGTCTGCGGGCAAGGTGTGATTTTCATGTGTCATGGGGATGATTTGTGTGGTGATTTCTTGGTGTCTTCGGGATGTGGTTGTATTTTGTGTCCATGCTGTTTATGGGTGAGATGTGATGTGGTATGTGTACCAGGTGTGTGCGGGTAGGTTGTGATTGTGGGGATTGTGGAAGAGCGTGGTAGTTTTAGGATGTTCACCATTAATGATGAGCAGTTAACGGGTGGGAAGTGGTTTGGGGTACCAAAATATCGATGTGATTATTACATTACTTATATCAACTAGTATTATTTTGTGAGAGTGCCTTGGTGAGGTTGGGGTGGATAATATACTTTGTTAGGTGCTTTTGAGTTTCTGTTGTTTTCTCAGAGAGGAATTAGTATTCTTCTCCCATTTTTGCACAAGTGACTTGGGTTTTTTCCTCTTGAATATACTTGTATGCTAACCCTACATGTATAAAACTGTTTTCTGGTTTTCAGGGAGATTAGGTGGATCGTGATGGAACTTACTATCTTGGACATTGGGGATAGTTGTTGTGTCCCTTCATAGTTTTATTTTGGTAATTACTTTGATGTTATCTTTGTATTTCGGTCAGTTTTTCTTTAAACATGCATGTGGGATGGATTCTGATTTCTTTATATATATGTGTCTTGGGGATGTTTTAGGTTGATACATCTTATCTCCTGGTCTTGGTTACTATAATAAGGGTAATTACCCTCATTTTTTGAGTTTTCTATACCCGTGGTGCTAGTTTCCACCCCAGGGCCCATTGGAGGCAGACTCAGGAGTCACTATCTCTCCTTCATCATGAGGAATGAATTTCTCAACATCATTCTATCCCTTCCCCCATCTTGAAGAAGGTCGGTCATGATAGAATAGTATCATAGGTGATTTTTGAGATATACGATGAATTTTGGATTAGGAACAATGGGGATTGAATGGGTTGGTAGAGAAAAAATGTAAGGTGATCTTAGTGCATGACAAGGTCTAGGGAAGACCGGATAGGACCCAAACTTTTAGGGCCCAATCCGATCAGATGTAAAGAAAATAATCATACCAAACAACCAGATGAGGCTGCACTGATTTCGTGGTAGAGACCCTAGGAAAGGTATATGCACCATAATGACTTGTTCTCTTATTTTTTTGTGTCATTTTCAAGGAATTTAAAAAATGAGTTCAAATGAATCCAAAATAATTTCCATACTAATAAGGATAATTAATTCATTGTATACCATTCAGCTATGTCACTCGTCCATCGTCCACAAGTGGCTCAGGTAGTGGAGGCTCAGGAAGACAATTTTACTGATTAGAAGAGGGTTGATTCAGAGGTGGTGGAAAATTAGTGGTAGAATATGCTTTGTGTTTTCCAATAGCAAACTTAGGGAAAGTATAAGTGTAGTGTCTCAGACATGGATATAGAGAGTTGGCTCGAGGAGGAAGTGATCACTTTTATCTTGATCTGGGCCCCGATAGAGTAATGGGTTCTACTAGAAGTGATCATTTTGATGAGAGTAGTGAGTCATTGGTGGACACTTTTCCTTAAGGAGACGAAAGATATTGATGTTATATTGGTTGAATTTGAGATGGAGTTCCACGAGGAATTCCATTCTTCGACAATCAAGGCTGAGAAACGACATGAGCTACTCTCGCTTCAGTAGTGGAGTATGTTAGTACGAGATCTAGAGATCGAGATCAAGGATTTATTTCTCTTTTCTCAATATCTCTTTCTAGATGAGGATACTCAGGTGAGATGCTTAGAGGAGTCCCTTCATTATTCTCTTTAGTATATGGTTACTCCCTTCACCCTACTGACATAAATAGAGGTTCAAAAGATGGTTGAGGTGGTGAAAATGATGCACTTATGAGGAGGACCACCATGGGAGTAGAGCCAGATGAGTTCTTAAAATGGAAAGGATGTTAGCGGTAGGTCTCTAGCATCAAGACATTCCAGGTTTCAACCAATAGGGAGTTGATCACAAAAGCTTTAGTTCTGACCTTCAAGTCCTCACCCTTTTCTCATGAGTGTGGGGATGGGGAGTTTTTCTTGTGGATGATGTGGTCCCCTTCAGATTACATTCCTAGTTCGAGCTCAGTATAGTGGAGGTGGTCAGTTCTGGCATCTTCCTTAGCAGCATTTTTTGGCCAGACCATTTCAACAGCAGGGACAACAAGATCCTACTCCACCAAGGGGAGATACATCAAGAAGAGGTTGAGCACAAGGCATTCGATAGGGACCTAGACCCATGTGTGGTGGGGTTGTGGCTGGTAGTAGTGGGGAAGAGGAGCTATGTGTGTTTAGTTTCACACCGTAGAGGCACCCGTTCTAGTAGGATCAAATATCATTAGAGCTAATAACTATTTGTTTAGAACTCTTGTTTGAGCCTTGTTTGAATCTATAACTTCACACTCCTTTTTTAACCCTATCTAGCCTATGCTTTTGGACTAGACATATGGATAATTTCTGTGCCCTTGGTGTTGAGTACACCAGTTAGAGGTCAGACCAAATTGGTTGATGTTTATTGGGGATGTAGACTGATTTTGGGGCTACATCAGTCCGGTGGGAACCTCTATCTGTTACAGATTCATCTGTATGATTTCATCAGTGTCATCGACTGGTTGTTTTTTGTGCATTCTTTTGTCGATTTCTTCTAGAGAAGAGTCATGTTTTCAGACGTGAAAGGCTAACATTCATCTTTCATTGGTGAGAGGAGTTGTCAGATGGTTAGTCGGTGTGCAGAACCTTTCCTCTCATTGTTGGTTGGGTTGTCACTGGAATTAGTGGACTAAGAGATTGTGGGGGATCTCAGTGTTTTTGTGGATTTCATGGATGTTTTTTTGAGGAGATTTTGAATCTACCCCTTTGGCATGACGTTGAGTTTGGGATAGGCTTATTACCCAAATCTAGCCCAATTTCAATAGGTCCTTATTGGATGGTGCCTTCTGAGATGTTGGTGTTTTGGATTGAGATTGATGATCTAATGATGAAGGTATTTATCCATCCTAGTGTTTCATCATGGGGTTCTCTGATATTCTTTACAAAGAAGCGAAATGGTGGGTTGAGGCTATGTATAGACTACTAGAGGTCGAATTAGGTAACTGTCGTGAACTGTTACCATATCCTAAAGATATATGATCTTTTCAATTAGAGCTGGGGAGCAAGTAGGTTTTCTAAGATTAGTCTACTATATAGGTATCACTAGGTGATGGTGAGGGAGGGTGACATCCCTAAGACTTCTCTCATGTGTAGTTATGTTAACTTTGAGTTTGTTTTTAGATTGTTCAGTGTTACAAATGCACCAAACATGTTCACATGTCTTATGAACACAATCTTTCCTGAGTAGGTGGACTTGTTCATCATAGTATTAATCGATGAAATCCTGATCTACATAAAGTTAGAGGAGGAGCATAACGAGCATCTTAGGACTATCCTAGAGGTCCTTAGGCACCACCATCTATATGAAAAGCTATTCAAGTTCATGTATTGGAGATGATAAATCCAATTCCATTTGCATGTATTGTCTCAATAGGGGATATAAGTGGATCCATTGAAGGTTGGGGTAGTTGATTCTTGGGAAATACCAAAGAATGTGGAAGAGGTTCATAGTTTTCTCAGTTTGGTAGAATTCTGCCATAGATTTATACCTAATTTATAATGATTAGTATCTACAATGTGTACCCTGACCAGAAAAGTAAAAGCATTAGTGTGAAGTGAGCATTTCTTGGAAGAAACTGACTATCTGAAGGGTAATTTATTCAGTTCCTCATTGCATAGGTTTCTAGAGGAAGGTGTGATGTTCTAGGTGTTTTGTGATGATTCCCTTATGGGATTCTACTATGTGTTGAGGCAGTAATTTGGAGTGATCTATTTTATGTCTATGAAGTTACATCCCCATGGATATAAATATTGCACCAATGATATGAAGATAGCAGTGGTCATGTTTTCACTAATATTTTAGAGTCATTACCTCATTAGAGAGCGCTTTGTGGTCTTCACGGATCACAAGAGCTTGAGGCAAATATTTTCCACATGAGATCTAACTTGTGACATCAAATTTGGGTGATGTTTTTCCCAGATTATTATTTTGAGATCTCCTACACCATAGGAAATGGAAATGTTGTTACTGATTCTTTGGGTAGGAAGTCATATAAGGAATCTTTTTTAGGAATCTTCATATTCTTAGAAATCAATTGAGGAGTTGGTTTCCTTGTACGTAGATGAAGTAAAGGATTGTGGAGGTGGATATCTGTTTTATATTCAGATGCAATCATCTCTATGTCGACAGGTGGGGGTGTCTTATCTAGGATACTCGAAGGTAGTGGTAATGCGTGATCACTTTGGCTTGGGTGATGCTCTGGAGGGATGGTCAGAGGATGGTTAGAATCAGATTTTTTATGTGGGAAGTTGTTTGTTCCCATGGAAATGCACGAGGTATTTCTCTATGAGTTCCATAGCTCAACCCCAGTACTGAACATGGGAATTTACAAGATGTATCCTGGCATTAGGGAAAATTTATGGTGGCTCGGGATGAAGTGAAAAGTGGTAGAGTGTGTTGAAAAGTGCTTGGTGTGTCAGCAAGAAAATGTTGAGAACTATGTTCTTAGTGGTTTTCTTCATCCCTTAGATGTCCCCAATTGGAAGTGGGATGACATCTCAATGGATTTATTCACATGATTACACAAGGATTAGAAATTTGTGATTAAATATGGGTAGTAGTGGATGAGTTGACAAAATTGGATCACTTCATAGTGATTAAAGAGTTGAACACAATAGATTCCATGTCACCATGGTATATGGATAAGATAGTGAGGCTGCACAATGTTTCGAAATCCATCATCTCACATTGGGATACATGTTTTACATCACGAGTCTTGAGGGGATTGCAACATGACTTTAGCACTCAGTTATGCCTCAACAATGATTTCCACCGTCAGATGGATGGGCCGATAGAGAGGACCATCCAGACATTAGAGGACATGTTGCAGGCATGTGTTCTAGACATTAGTGGGTCGTGGGTTTCCCTTGTTAGAGTTTTCATACAAAAATATATACCACTCTTCCATCAGAATAGCTCTTTTTAAAGCTTTATACTAAATACCATGTCATTCACCCTTATGTTGGACATAAGTTGGGGAGAATTCTTTTCTTGGTCCAGACGTGGTGCTATGTATGACTAAGAAGGTGCCACATTTCTATGAGAGGATGACAGTAGCCCAAGAATAGAATAAGTCTTATGCTGATCGCAGGAGGAGGCCCTTCCAGTTTGTGGTTGGGGACCACGTGTTCTTGAATCTTTCCCCTCGACGTGGGCATTAGAGATTTAATAGGGGAGAAAGTTCTCCCCATGGTTCATCAGACCCTTCTAGGTGTTAGGATGAGTTGGAGAGGTGTCATACTAGTTGGTGATACCACTGTAGTTGAGTAGGATCCATGATATCTTTCATGTCTACTAGTTTCGTCGGTTTCTTCATGATGAATCCCATGTCATTGACTGGGGAGAGTTGGATATTAAGGACGAACCGAACTTCATGGAGCCGGATGTGGAGATCCAAGATCATCAATGTAATATATTGGATGGACAGACCATTCCTTTGGTTTTTGTTTTGTGGAGGCATGGTGGCCTGGAGGAGAGTACTTGGGATAAAGATTCACAGATGCGTGTACAGTACCCAATGCTATTTTGAGTTTTTCTTGTGTGTTTTGATTTGTGATGTGGTGCTTGAACCATTTTTTCTATGAGAAGATTTTTTTACTTTTTCTATAATATGTGAAAAATTCATAACATCTTAATATGGGGATACCTAATTCCTAATCAAGAATCATTAATGTTGATGTGATTAAGCCTCTGCAGGCGAGTCAGTGCTTCCCAGAGCAGATAGTATCATGACCTGGAGAAAGGAATTACCTAATTCATGTGTCTGAATAGTTAGTTCTTGTGTCGGGTATCTTTTGAATTTTGGGGTTATAACATGTGGTAGGAGCTTTTCTTGGATATTAAGGTTTCACTCTAGCATTAGAACAACAAACGGTGGTTTTTCCTTGAGAGGTATCTTACATGGTATTTGTTCAGACCCCACTCTCTTCTTGGATTGGATTTAAATTATAGAGGGATAGAATAGTTTGAGAGTTATATTATGTAATGGATCAGATATATGTGGTCCATTATGTTGTAAAAAATTCAGTGTTTGTGGTGTTCTGGGAGGCAACGGTGGCTTAGTCCAAGAGTTTGCCTAATTTTCCGGTTTTTCCATCAGTAGGTCAGGGAACGGTGGGTAGAGTCATTGGTAGGTCGATGATTTAGTAGGTCATGGCGTAGTTATGTTAGTGTGTTGTCGAGTCAACTCATCAGTGAGTCAGGGTGTTAGTGAGTCACGATGTTCGTGAGTAATAGAATCGGTGAGTCAGGGCATTGGTGAGTCAGTGCATCAGTGAGTCAGGGCATCGGTTAGTCCAATTGTCGGTAGGTCCGGGCGTCTAAAAGTCAGGGTGTCAATAGGTTAGGGCAGCGGTGAGTCAGGACGTCTGTGAGTCAGGGCATCAACGAGTCAGAGAATCGGTGCATTGAGGCATTAGTAGGTCAAGGCATCAGTAGGTCGTAACGTCAGTAGTTTGGGCGTCGGTAGGTCAGACATCGGTAGGATGGGCATCGATGGGATGGGCTTCAGTAGGTTGGAGTCGGTGAGTCGGGAATCGGTAGGTCACGTCAGTGGCTTAATGTCAGTGGATCAACATCGGTGGCTCAGCATTGGTGGCTCAGCATCATTGGCTCTATGTTAGTGGCTTAGCATTGATGACACACCCATCAGTGAGTCATTTCCAGTTTCTCCGAGTTTGTCTAGTTTCACCCCTCTGACGTTTTATTTGATGTAAATCAAGTTCAAAAAATTTTGTGCGTTACTAATGGTGTTTCGAAGGAGATTAATTATATCATTAAAATCCAAATTCTCTATAGACCTTGAAATAGTCAAGCTGCATAATATTGATGGTGATAAAACATTAATGGTCTTGGAATAGTTTCCTTCCATTGATATAAGTTCTTGATTTTTCTAAAGCTGATATCCATTGTTATATTTTCTCTTGTTGTGTGAAGAATGTTTCTTTCCCAATAAGTCACGTGCTTATGTTGTAGCATCCTTTTTGATTTTCCCCTGGATTCTTTCCTGCTGCTCGCACAACCCCCCGTTTTTTCACAAGGATGAACTATTGATATTCTATTGTTATAAGTAGGGAATCCTTTGTCTCTCTTTTAAATTTTTTATCATTTGGGGCTGGTGTACTCATGTACCCTTTTTAATATGGTTGGATCCAGATTTAACAAAGATAATAAGAAGTAATAAACAAGGTGTTGGGAAGATAATGATGGTCACTTTATTTTATTTGTTATCCTTGGCTTATATGGGTTGTATTCTTCTGAAAATCATGGTTGATGGGTGTCTCTATTTGTGAACCTATATGATTTTTGAATCATTTTAGTAAGAATTTGAATCTAGTTAATCACATATATTAGGTTAATTACATACATACCCTAGGATAAAAATTATTTTGTGGTCACCACTGTTTTATCAAGAGGAATTACCGAATCAGTGCTGGTAATTCTGAATAAACCTTGGATTGTTAATGTTTCTATGTGTTATGTGTGGTTCTTTGTGTTGTTTTTTTCTGCTTGTGTCTGTGCTGTTTATGTTGTTTTGTGGCTGGGTGTGTGGTTGTGAGTATGGGGTGGTATAGGTGGTGTAATGGTATCTCAGGCTGAGAGGTTGATTGATTGTGGAGTGGATGAACTTATTTTTCAATGGGACTACATCTGGTTAGTGGTTGGACAATGGGGATAAAGCAAAATGTTGTGTCATGTTCATGTTTATGGGTGTGTTGGGTTTGGTGTTGTTATTAAGTGGGGCTGTCGAGTAAGGTTGTGATGAGGTGTGTTGGTGGGTTTTCTTGTTGAGAGTAAAGATTGGATGGCATTAATATGATAAATGATTTTAGTGGTGTCCATGAAAGGAGTGTTTACAGTGGTACTGCAGGATAGTTTTTTTGTTTTTTTTATGAATGGACGTTAGAATAGATTCCTTTACCACAACCCTTACATCTTTTTTTAGATTTGGAAGTGGTTGGTATGGATGCGTATCCTTATAACGTTTGCAGTGTTTCGTAATTTTCTTAGTAGGGACATAATAAATAAAAAAATTGATAATGAAGAGTTAAAACTTGTTAAATGAATTGGTAGGGGTTATGTTTCGAGTTGTGACATGTAGTGAAGTGGAATTCATTTATCAAATTAAAGAAGTGACCATCGTACGTGGGGGTTTTTTCATGTAGGGTTGGAAGAAAGGGTAGTTTTTTTGTGGGTTGGTTTTTTTTTGAAGACCCATATGGTGGGATGAGTGTTTGTTACCTCTATATATACATGTATTTCTTTGTTATTTTTATACGTACCCCACTCGTGTTGAGAACTTCGGGCCGAACACCCCTATTATTATGGGGTTAGGGGTGTCCATTCCAGACATCCTGATAGGAGGATGAATGGTTGGTTATTGGGTCTTCTTTTCTCTCCCTTCTAGGAATTGGTATCCCAAGATTCTTTTGCCAGGTTGTGGTGTGGTTGTGAGGCCCAGGTGTCTGCAGGGGATGCATGCTTCCAAGGTGTCTTCAGGGTGATTTGTTTGAGGATTCCTAGGTTTCTTCAAGATGGGATAATGGTTTGTTTACCATGTTTTTGTGAGTGATATTTGATTTGATATGTGGCCCAGGTGTGTGCAGGCTTGTTTTGGCTATGGGTCTTGTGGAAGAGCATGGTAGTGTTAGGACGTTCGCCATTAGGGATGAGTAGTTAAACCGTGGGAAGTGGTGTGGGGTACCAGAATATTAATGTGCTTTTTAATTTAATTTACATTACTTGACTTTCATTATTAGGTGAGAATGCCTTGGAGATTTTAGTATAGATAGTATACATTGTTTGGTTCTTTTGAGTTTCTTCTATTTTCTCGGAGGGGAATTAGTATGATTCTACCACTTGTGCTAGAGTGACTTTGGTTTTTACCTACTGAGTATACAAGTATGATCACCCTACCTATATACAACTATTTTCATGTTTCCAAGGAGATTATGTGGACTGTGTTGGACATTACTAGCTCAAACATTGGGGATGGTTGTTGAGTTGATGTGTAATTTTATTTTGGTACTTACTTTGGAGTTTTCTTTGTATTTTTGGAAGTTTTACATTAAACAAGAATATGTGATATTTTTTTTATTTATATATATGTGTGTCCTGGGATTTTTTGAGGTTGATACATCTTATCTCATGATCTTTGTTACTATAAAAAGGTTAATCCCTCCCATTTTTGTGACATTTCAATACCCTTGGTGTTGGTCGCCACCTCGTGGCCTATTAGAGGCGGGCCTCTAGGGTCACTATGTATCCTTCATTTTGAGGAAGGATGGTCTCAACATATTTTTATCACTTCACTCATCTTGAATAAGGTAGTCCATGAAATAAATAAGAAAAATCGACATTCTTTCTCTAAATAAAAAGTTACATACATTTCATGGTCCTTTCGTTCCATTGCTTCTGTGTCATCCATTCATCATCTTTAACCCCAGCCACATGAGAGTTTTTCTGCATGCACTAAAGTACATCACCAAACATCTAGTGATCCGTTACAGCTTTGGATTACCATTTTACTATATTGATAATTCAATAACAATATATAGACCATGAAACATTATTTTCATGATTAAATGAAGTTTAGTACAAGATAGTTAGGATTCAACATATCCACTATTTGAACAACGAATCAACACAAAAATATGGGATCAAATATCTCCATTGAATCACATGATGTTATTTGGATTACATTAAGTATTCATGTGTTCTCATGACGCCAACATGTGATGAATAAAGTAACTTTTATCTCATTAAAGCTATGAAATTTTCAGATATTCTCGCATTAAGTGTTCAACATTTTGAAGTGGCTGTCCACCAAGCCATCATGATATGTTATAAGAAGGCTTTAAAATAATTACTTCTTATTGTGAGAAGTCCACTTAGTTCTTCATGATCATGATACTGATTACACAATGAATCAAGGTGTCGTATTATCAATGAATTTATCAAAAAACCATGTATTCATTTCAGTGAATGAAGAAGCCAAAATTTTTGGCATTTTAAATACTAGAGATACACCATGTCTTTCAAGATTTTAATGGGACATGACTCACCTTAAAATTCAGAGAATATTTTGTGTATACACCTCTATAAAAACTAATGTTGGGGTGATGAAGAGTATTTTCCCAATATGAATATTTTATATGGAGATATCATTTTTAAAGAAACAAAGCTCTCATGTGAACCATTTATATCAAAGGAAAAATGTGTTTTCTTGATCCATTCATGAAAAGAAAGATATTATCATGTGATTCAATAATTTGAAGGAGAAGGAACTCATTTTTGTTAAAGTATAACTAGTGGACAACCCTTTTCTCATGATGAATAAACCTGCAGTCCTTCTAGGTCTTGTGAAGAGAAGGTGAATTCTCCCACAAAAAAAACATTTTCTTTTAAAGGTAGACTAAAGAGGGTTGGGTGATTCATTCACATGAATATTATATGAAAAAGAGGAGAAATACAATACATACCCACTGGAATATGTGAATTCCATTCCTAAAGAACTCTTTAGATCTCACAAATCCCAATCATAGCTTATTCGAAGAAAGTAAGATAAAATGAACACAGAGCACATGAACCTTCATTAATCACATTAAAGAAGATGGAGACAAATATTGTATGAAATTCATGAATTCTATTCACCCTAAATACCACCATTGAAAACATTCATGAGTTTATCAATAAATTCCAACGAGTAAAATAAGTGGTGCCTGAAACATTTTGAGAATAAATAATTTAATTAAGAAGACATAAAAATATTGAGAATTATCATTGGTAATGTGAAATGTTTATGAACTATATATTATAGCATGTATAAATGAATTATGTATAAAATTCAAGAATATGAATCACAATGAGTTGAGAAAGATTATTTTGGCATAAAATATTAAAAGAAGTCATGTGCACCACTTGCATACATTCAAATGTGGTCAGGACTTCATCATATGGAAGGAAGAATTTTTCATGATAATGTTAACTATCTAAGGAATAACTTTTTATTTACTAATGATTAGAAGAAATTGAGAAAGACTAAAAGACCTTATCACTAGTTACATGGGCTCTTGAAGTGAACACAAGTTTGATAGTTGATCTAGAAATCTAGTGGAGAAGGATCATCTTCCTTTAGTGCAGAAGCGACCATAAGAAGAAATTATTTCTTATAATGGATCAACACCAAGAATAAGAAAGAGCTTGTGACAACACATATAACCAATTGGTAAAGATTTTTGAGGAGAAGAGAAGATGTTTGAGGGTTATAACCAACCAATGCCTAATAGATATATTACTAGGGTGTATAACCATGATCAACTAGAGTATGAACTACTAGGTTGTATAACTGGTTTTTTCCTAAACCATTGTAATTAATGTTAAGATTATAGGGGAGAATCAGTATTGGGGGGGAATAACTGACATCACTAGGTGTAGGTCTTTGTATCAAACCTTATAAGTACCTAGTTTTGTTTTAACTCATGTTATTTCTACATATAAAGTAATATTGTGAGATATAATTGAGTGGATCGATAACCATAATAACTTTAACTCGTTGAATTCAAAAGAAATAATTTCTAAAATATAAACCATATATTCACCCTTGTCTTAGTGGTCAATCTGGCTGGGGGTCCAACATTAATATTTCAATTTAAAAGTCAAATTCATAGATTTTAATATATTTATTTGATAAAATGAACTTCACTTTGAAAATCAGACTATAAATTAAAGATTAGTTTTGATTTTTTATATTTTTCTAAAAAGATTTATATTTGGGAGAATAGTGAAAAATATGGGTTTTACAAATACTATCAGTTTTAGGAAATTATCATGATATAAAATTTATTGTAAAGTTTATAAAACTTTTTATATAAAAAATATATATTTAATAAGTAATATAACTCATTTATAAATATAATTTTAAACCTATAAATCAATATTTTACATTGTGGAAATTGAATTAATGTTTTATTCTACAAAAAGAATTGTTTTTGATCCTTTTGTTTATTTAAGTAATTAAAAAGTTAAAACTATATGTGAGTTGATTTTAAAGCTGCATAAAACTCATTTTTTTCTTTATATATAAATAAAATTCATTGGTATCAATTAATTTTATGATTTTTGTGTAAATATTTTTTATTCCCAAAAGGATGTTTTTTCAAACAACTGTTTTCATTGTGTTTTTGTACTTATATGAAAATTAATTTTTGAAACCTATAGAAATTTAGACTTATAAAATTTATTCCATATTTTTAATTATAATTATTAATATTAGGTAATAATACTAATTGTTTTCGTTATTAATCGTTACCAAGGAAAAAATTGCCACGACGGTAAAGGTTAAAAAGGTTAACAAGGGGGTTAACCTAAGAAATAAGGTCACAATTATCACCAAAACTTGTCTAAATATATTTTTAAATGTAACTAGAATATATATTATCCTATATATTAAAAAATTTCCATTTTTTCTACTTTACCATGAAAATGAAAATATTATTTTAATGTTAAGGGAATATTGAAGGGTGCCACTCCCCTCACATATAAAATAGAACCTCATCTTCCCACTTATACATAGAAATTGAGAATCCTATTCAAAAAAATATCTTCAAAAATACATTTTAAACACCCTTATACCTAACATGGAGGCTCTATTCTTCCATAAATACCCATATAAGAATCCTTAAAGTGTTTTCCAAAAGAGATTATCCAAGGAAGAGGTATATGATCTTACCATCCCTTTCTAAGTTTCTATATTATTAAACCTTCTATAAAACAACCATAACCATATAAAAATAATTAAATCTATATATTTAATATACTAAAATATTTTTATGTTGATATTATTACCTCTTTCTATCTCCTTTATATCTAATGAAAAATTAAAGTTCCACTCATGTGTACGTTCAGACTACCTCCTCCATGAAGCGATTTAATTAATTTTTCATCACTAGATATCAAGGATGGTTATATATGTAGATTTAATAAATATATATTATATTTATAATATAATTATTATTTTTGAAATATATTTTATTATATACCTTCCTTTCATTCCATTCATTTAAAATAAAATCTTCACTCATGCGTATGTGCACACTACTACCTCCCCGAAGTGATGTAATTCATTTTTCATTATTGCATATAATAGTTGATTATAAAAAGTATTTGATGGATAAATATTATATTAAGGATAAATATATTTCATTAATATTTTTCTATATAGATAATATAATAATTATTGATTCTTATAATGTAATATTTTGACATCTTTAAATTAATAAAATATAAGCTCGTCACTGATTTGATCTTCAAAAATCATAACTAAAAATTTCATGGAATGAAATTAGTAAATTATTAATAATGATGTAAAATTTATTATAGTGACTTATATAATTATTTAATGATGAAATTATTATCCAAGAATGGGTTCTAACATTACCATTATGAAACATGTACAGAATAATAAAAATTATTAACATTTGATGATGGAAATAAGGTTTACTAGATTATGAATGTATAAGGAATGATCATAATTAAAGAGTATATATGGTTATAAAAATAAATAAGGATTTGAAATAATTTATTAATATAGTCATATTTTTTATATAAGAGTTTAAATCACGTTAAAGGATGTCAGAAGTAAAGGTAAGGGTTTTTCATCTCCCTTTTATTTCATTGAGAGATATGAAATATTGAAATCTTGGTTTATATTCTTTGTTGTATATAAAATTTTACAGATGTTATTATCATAATTTACTGAAATTAAATGGATTAAATAATCCATATCAATTTATATATTTTATGGTCTTTCAATTCAATATTTGACAATACTGAAAAGGTTTCCTCATCTCAATTTCCCTTAATTGAGATATGTTCTATATTCGCTACTTTATTTATTTTGTGTGGTGTATATAATACCCATAATTATATTTAATGGAAATTTTGTTGAAAATTATCTGGTTTTAATAATCCCTATTAGGTTATTTATTTTATGTGGGTTTTATTTAATGTTTGTAAAATATGAAAGTGTTTATGTTACAATTCACTTTTTATCAATGTTGTTTATGATCCAATTTCGATTTTATGAATTTTTTTTTTTACTTTTTTCCTAAATTATATGTATTTTAAAATTATATGGTTATTTATTGTTTTTACATGTATTATTTATAGTTTTCGATTTTTTACAAAAAAATACAAAAATAATATTTTTTATGAGAACCCGACCTTGTTTATCTTCTTTTTTTAGGAACATTTCACTTCCATATCCCTATTTTAGAGAATAATTTTTATAAAAGTTTTTATCTAACATTAAATATTTAAAAAAGTTATTTTATAACACCTTTGAATTAATTTTAAAATTACTAAAAGTAATATTTTAAAAAAATCTATATTGCTAACTTTTGATACCTTTTTATAAAAGTAATAAAAAATGTTTTTTTACCTGCATGACTCAACTAAATTTTCCCACCATCATTATCTTTATTTGTTATCAAGTTTCCCATAAAATATTCAATGTTTTTAAACATATATACTATTCATATAATTGTATTAATTTTTATATTTTAAATGTCACCGAAAAAAATATATTTTTCCCTGTTTTTTATTCATCTTTCTAACATTTTTATAAAAGATATTTTAATATATTTTAGAAATATTTAAAGATTGTAATTATTCTCTAGGGATATGAAATAATGATACGAAACACATAATTTCTCTATATTTCTTACTATGGTGTTTTTTAAATTATATTTTTCTAAAATATTTTTCTTTCCATGGTTTAATTAAGCTATGATGAAATATTAAATGATTTTGTGATCATCTGGAACACTTAACTATCAATTTCAATATATAATGGGTTGTACAATAATTCTATATAGCTCAAATGAATTGGCTAAATCTTAATATATCAAGAGATAATTTTAACGGAAATGGGGGATGAACCCAAACACCTAAGGTACTATATTCATTGAGTGATGGGTGGTCCAAGAATTATGAAACCCTATAATGCATTGGTTAAAGACTTATATCCAATGGGATGACATAAAAGAGATTGGGGAGTAAACCCAATACACCCTAGGACTATATCATCCATTTTTATGGGATTGTGGAGTGAAACCAATCCACTACGGGACTCTATCCACTTTGTTTATATGAATAGGGAGTTAACCCAATACACTTTGGGACTCTTTTCCACTTTTTTTATAGGATTTTGGATTGACCCAATATACTTTGGGACTCTGTTCATTATTTTTATGAGAATAGGGAGTGAATCCAATCCACTATACGAAACTATACATGATGTTTATGGGAATAGGATGTAAAAAAATCCAGTATGACACTTTTTTCCACTGTTTTTATATGAATGTGGAGTAAAACCAATCCATTATGGGACTATGTAAAAAATATGTTGATTGTATTTGAAGTGATCTTTGATAAAGGAATTGTTTTTTAAGCTTATGCATGTGAAATAATCTTTTTTTTAAAAACTCCCATGTTTTGATAACTAATGAATAATATTATACTCATGTTATTATAAATTGATTATATTATTAATGATTTATATTTATTTAGGTTTTATTTTCTAATGTTATGGTCATGGAATTTCACTATGATCTTATTTCCACAGGATTATCTTATGCTCTCATGCATTCATTAATTGTTATCTCATATGCTTACACTTACTAGGAATTTCATCTCAAACATTACTTATGTTTTCTGATCCTCAGGTTATGAAGATGAGTATAACATATGATATTTCTAGAAAGATATCTAACATGGTGATATTATATAGAAACATTCCCAATATGACTTTTTATGTAGATAATATCTAATGACAATAAACTAAAAGGTTCTTAGTATTGTAAGATTATAATGAGATTTAATATTTTATTAATATGAAATATAACCAAATTTATCTTAGATTATCTCTCTTGGTATCAAATCAAGTATGTAAAGAATGTTTTTTTAGAACTCAACCTAAGAGTATGGGTTTGAGGAATTCTTTTGATATCAAAAAAGGATATAGTTATTTTTTTTGTTTAAGATTAGAATAATTTATTAAGGACCCTTGGGATAAGTAGAAAAATTTGATAAGAAACTAAGATTTTTATATAGTATAGAGTTTGTGGTTTCCTATAAATTATATCCACGTATAGATGCAAACAAGAAGATATAGTTTATAGAATATATGCTCCTTGGGGTAACACTAGTGAAAAAACTGGATTTAATATCAATTTTTAACCGACGTCTATAAAGGAGATATAAAAAATAAGCATTTTGGTGTCAGTTTTACAAAAACAGACATAGAAAATGAAGAGGGGTTTAGTTTTTAGTGTCAGTTTTACAAATAAAACATCACCAAAAATCATGTGCATGTTTATTTTCCGTGTCGGTTTGTTACAAACCGATGCAGAAAACCACATACGGGTTGGTTTTTGTCTTTAGTTCAATAAAGATACCGACACCAAAACTAGTTATCAGTGTCAGTTTTAATGAAAACCGATGTCAAAAATCATGTATTTTCTTTAAATGTTTTGGCATAAATATTTATGAAACCCAACCCTAAAAGTTAATTTTTTAGAGAATTCATAATATTACACTTCAAAAATAATCAAAATTCTAATAATAAAAACACAGTATACAAACACCAAAAAACTTTTATCATTGAATAAAAATCTATATAAACTTACATTATTTTATCTAGTTAATAAAAACCTATCTACACATTTGTATTATAAAGTAAAATTAAAAAACTCATACCTAAAATTTACAACATGATCATTGTTGATTATTGTTGAATCATTCATTAGATATCATTATGTTCAAAAATCAATTATAACAAAAGAATTAATTTTTTTAACACATGTTATTGATAAAATGTAATATTATTCATAAACATTAGAATATACGTACCTCAAATCAAAATCAGACTTAACAAATAGATCGAAAAAAAAGATTGAAGATGGGTCTATTTTGTTTGGGTATAAGATTGGTCATCATTCAATGTCTACAATAACATTGAATGATATGAGATTAAAAAAATAGAATAATATGATAGAAAACATGAAAAAAAAAATAATATAACTAACATTATCAAATTCAGTAGTCACCCTAGTTGTGATGATCTCGTACATGAATCATAGAACATAATAACCACATTAAAGATGTCCTTTTTGACGATGAAAATAAGGTTATAAAACAGTAACATGGTAATAAATATATAAATATATCAAAAAAATATAATAATATCTAACATAAAAAATAATTACCTTTACTTCCACATATTGGATTTCATTTGGTTTCTTTTTCAACATGTGTTCTTTGTTAAATTGTTTCCATGAACTTCATTTTTACATTTATGAACCAATAATACATGTATAGACAATGGGAATTAAAAATAATGATCTTAATAAAAAATTAAAAAACATACTTATATAATAAGGTGGAAAATCAATTATGAACACTCCCTGATAAAGAGTAAAACCAATATAAGGTATATTCACTTGGTAAGAATATTCCTAAAATCCAATTACCCCAACAATACAAAAAGTTCACAATTAATGAAATTATAATGATCATAAGGTCATAATTATTTTTCTGTTCTTGGTTATAAAAAAATGGAAAAACCAACACCCAATCTCCATTTTTGATAGTCTCTCACATATACATGAAACTCAATTAGGATTCTTCACATGTTTAACTTGCATGTAAATGTTTTCTGGATCAATAGAACCATAAATTCTAGTTCTTTCAATTTGCATAATAATTATGTGTAGATAACTATTTTAAAAAGGAAATATAGTTAGTCAATTTAAACCATATTTTATTAATGAAATAAAAATTCAAATGTTAATTTACTTACATGGGAAAAAATTCAACATATCCTGGCCGAGATCTTCAAAATAAAATAGATGCATGATATCTTCTTTGAGTAATCTCAATAGATAATATCATTCAAATATGTCTGATGTCATCCAAAACTCATAATTATTATTCAAGGAAGAAGAAGCCTCAGATAATCGTTGTATCCCATAAGAAATATAATAAGTATCTACAATCGATTATTCCGAAACATTTTGTTCCATTGGTGAAATTTCTTTTCCTTTAAGATAATACAATATAAGTTGAATGTCATAAAACATTATAGGTAATTTAAAATCATATATAATTAATATTAACAATAAGTCATACCTCATAATAAATATAATGAAGAATACTAGTTGGAAAAGGTAAAAACTGACCCAGACAATCCCTAACTCCAGTAATCTTCTTAGTATGAAATGTTAGTAGAGCATAGGATAAATAATATCATATAATGATAATATAACCTGAACTATATTCACAGTATATTTATTTACTTCCCCCCCCCAAAATTCATGAGTCATAACTCAAAAATATGTATACAAGGATCTCCAAAAAAAACATACAGTATATGGTTTGATCCAAGCGAGGAGGCGGAGGATCAAATTAGGTATATTGGGAAGAGTCGTCTGGATGGTATGGTTTTAGAGGTTGCACAACCGACTGAGCAAGCTGGGAAAGATGCTCAGATTGTGACTATCTTTTTAAGTGTACTAAAAAGCCTGCTATATGACTTCTTTGATTTGATCACCCATAGAGTGTTTCATATCTGTCAACTCAGATTCTAAGGATTCTATTTTTGGGTGTCGTTATTTCTTTCTCAGACCAAAAACTTTCCAAATACTAATAGTCGCCTGACATCCTCTAATACAACCGATTTATTATTCTTTTCCTAAATTAGTGGATATAATTTCCATCCTACCCTGAAGGATAAAATATCCTTCTATCTCTTTCTCCTAATTTTCATCCTGAAATGAAAAATGTTATATTAGGGTTTATAATTTATAAAATAGAAAAAATCATGAAAAATAAATAATATTTACTTTCAATTTTATCAGATAATTCCTTATCTTTATCTCTAATATACTTTTCATTTTTTCTGCTCCTCCCTCTTTTCCATTTTTCATGGAGTGTGGGGGGAGATGGAGGAATGAATTGGGCCTCATCAGAACCACTAGTGGATTTATCTCTTAGTGCTTCAAACATTTCCTTAATCATTTTTTTGTCCAAAAAATTATACCATACACATGATAAGGTATGAGGGTACATATTCTTCAACAAGATGTATTGATGGTATTTCCTAGAAGCATATTATATGAAAATTAAACTAATAATTAAATATGTACATATATATGAAATTTTATAATTTAACATAATTATTATACTGGAAAGGCTTATTCATGTTAGCTAGAAAAAAATTTCTTCCACGAATATGCATCTATAAAATGATACTTGAGGAATTGGTTTTTATTTCATCTTCATCCAAAAATATAATTTTTTTCAACTTTGTTTTGATATCTCTCCATCTAACCACCACAAATGTAAGATATATTTTCTTAATAATTTTTTATTATTCAAAAATAAATTTCACATGTAATTGAATAAAATAAAAATTATTCATTTAAAATATATCATGGTTGAAAACTATGGAAAGATAAATGAATTGAGATATTATTCTCTTACGGCCTCCCAAATATTTTCTCTCTCCATCTTGTCGACGACCTTCCAATCAGGATATAATATGACAATCCTACAACGGCTCTGCATAGAGATATATATGATAAATTGAGTTTCATTTTGTCCAGTTTCATTATTATGATCATTAAAAAAATAGTCAATCTCTCATCTCCCAGAGTAAGTGAAATTTTTGGTAAACATGTAATATCATATTTACCAACTCAAGAATTTGATTTCATAAAAATAAAATCATAGGACTCTACCACTGAGGTCTCATCAGTAGTCGTGTAATTATTTTTTGTAAATTAAAAGTTTTTTCATTAAATAATTATATTAATGGATATTTTATAATATGAATAAATAAAAATACCATAGTATATTCTCCTCTATCTATGTATCAGTATTCGTCATTGAAATAATCAATTGAAATGAAATTTTTGTGTACCTGCATATTATTAGCCATTTGAATAATTAGAAGAGGAAAACTGATATATTTAAGTAAAAAGAGGACAATCATGTTTCAGTTAACGAAATACACAATGATGTCATGAACATTATCCAAAAAAATATAAGGTAAACTATTAAATATATACATTACTTCTAAAATTATAGTAACATTTATATATTTAGATATTTAATATTTATTAAATAATAAATTTTTTACACAAGTAAATTTCCAAGAATAAAAATAATATAAATAATTACCAGATTAATTAGGAGAGTAGTATAGTGTTTTCCCATATTCCTTCAACATGATCATTTTATAATACATGCACTATAACTGCATTAAAATCATTTTTATCGGAAAATAATGTAATAGAAGAAGTAGCGTTGTATAAATGAATGACATCATCATCATCATCATCCTCATCAAACAAATGGACTTTTTCCTTGAAAATTGATGGACCACTGATAATTTAATGGATCAATGACATAAAATATGTGTTTGGATTGTGTGTCTAAGATAAATGGTTCTCATTGCAACTAAAAATTTTCAAATCAACACAATTAAACCCATATTCATCATGTTTCAAATAACTATTACATGCAAACTAATTACAATTAAACACAATGACTTGAAATTTAATGTAATCAATTTTCCATATGTCTTTATGAACTCCAAAATATGGTATTGATGAAAAAATTGGGTTTTTATCTTTGGCACTCAAAAAATGCAGTGCTTCAGTAAAGACCATTACATCACTATTCTGTATGGTACTCTTGTCATCCTGATTCTTTTTGTGTAAAACATGTATCCATTAATATCAAAACAATACCATGCGATCACATTAATAGATTTTCCCCCTACAAATCGCTTCTATGTTTCTGATGCAGATATATCTGTGGTGACTTTCTCTTTATACAATAAAAGAAATGTCTTTTTTTACTCAATCCTCAATGAATTTTCATTTCTTTTCAAATATCATAACTTTAATTTAGTAGTATGTGATAATATATATGATTGAACCTCATCCCTATTATTCAAAATTTATAAATGTTCCAACATCACTTCATCATGTAGAATAAACTATACCTTTAATCCAAGAATGCATATACCTTCACTATCGACTATTATATGTCGATATATAGGGATTGAAATATGTTACACCTCATACAAATAATCAGTATAGAACTCAATAACCTATTCCGATATATATTTTTGAATAATAGAGGCCTCTGGTTTATAATTATTTTTGACATATCCCTATAAAATTTTCATAGTTCTTTCAAATGGATACATCCATCACAAATAAATAGGCCCACATATTCTTATCTCACACACCAAATGAATCAGTAGATGAACCATTATATCTAAAAACATTGGTGGGGAATACTTTTCTAGATAAAAAAGAATATGATCTTCTTCACTCTCCAATACATATAACTAAAGTGGATTAAAAAATTTGATATAAATGGATTTGAAAAAATTACATAACCTAATGATAGTCTTTCGGACAACTATCAAAAATATACCATGTAGTGCGACTAGTAGAAGTTATTCCATCAATACATGAAAATCATGAGATTTTATAACTATTAAGTTATAATCCATAAATGACAGAAAATTATTCACATTTTAATAATAAGCAATGGGTAATTTAATTTTATGAAGTCACTAGAAAAAAATCATCTTTTCAATTATTCTTAATGTGTGACAATTATGTTATAAATAAGTTATGTTTCCTTTCATAGTGGGAGAGAAATACAAACGTATTCCCAATGATATCAAGTCCAATATAGCATAAAATACATCTTTTGTCCTTACTTTTATATATTACAAAGTTCCAATAAAACTACCACATATGTTTTTCTCAACATTCATAACATTGATATTATATCTTATCTCAAAAAATATCCAATAAGGTAGTTCAAAAAAATATATTGTTTCTTCCACATATTTTTTTGAAGACAATAACGTATTTTCTTTCCAAATATCAAATTAATATTTTCCACCCTTTGGTAATATTATTCAACTGACAATGGTCAAGGGGGAAGTTTGCATTCTTGTAAAATATTAAATGATTTTTTCAATCTATGATAAAGATGATCAATTCACAAAAATCATTTTTGTACCATGTACAATGTATTTCTTCAATTATAAAATTGGAAATATAAAGTCTGTTCTTCAAAAATTAGACATTATTTATGTCCCTTAACACAATATTTAGATAAGTTCCCATATGTGAGAAAGTCATTTATAGTGAACATTAAATATCATGGAAAAGAAAATAATATTTCTTGTATTCATCGAAACCTTTAACACTTGTCTCCCATAGTTGTTTCAAATCACCAATAAATGGTGAAATATACACATCAAAATCATTTTCCGACTATTTCGGTCCATAAATAATCATGCTTATCATAACATATGTTTTATTTATACATAGATGTAGAGAAATGTTATAAAATACTAGATTAATAGTCCACAAACTCTGTTGGATGTTGAGGCTCTGATATGGTTTCATTCTATCAGTACAGAATCCCATTTTGAGATTTTTTTGCTTTACTTCCAAGATCACAAAATTGTTTATCAAATTTATTCCACTATAGTGAATCCCCACGGTGACGTAAGTTACCATTACAGATACACAAATCTAAATTTTGTATTAATAATTTTTCATCAATTGGATTTGAAAATAGACTCTTAAAATGAGGAATTATTAGATGGTACCAAATTTAATTAGCAGGATCACTGATTCTGGTACCTAAGAATGAATCACAGTTGAATTATTATAATTGTATGAAAAAAATATTCGATGATATAATTTGAAAGTACAAAAATGATTTTTCATGGGATTATATGAGAGTACATGATAATGAATTTGAGTTGACTTTCTCATCAATATTACAGCTTGACATCCCACATATAGGACATCTTCATAAATATTCATACTCTTTCTTATGCAATAAAAATTCAGTGGGGAAGAAATTTATATTTTTATACCACTATCCCATTGGGAATAATATTTTTTTTCTCGTAATTGGAATCTAAATCCCATTTCTTTCTGGAAGTAGATAATTTAAAATCTCTATTAAGATTGAGAAACATTTATCATTCCGCTCATTTCTTTCTTTAGAGATAACTAATCTCAAAACTACTGATAGCATTGCATATTTACTATAACCTATGAATAATGGTTTCTTAGAATCTCCATAAATTCATTAAATAACTTCTATTTTTATGGTTTCAAAACCTAAATCATGAATTTATTCTTCAATGTGATCCTTTTCTTCATTATGAATATTGTCATCAATATTAGGTGTATGATTTTTATTTCTTTCACCATGCCAGATCCAATGTGTATAATTAAGGATAAAACCATAAAAATGAGATTATCCTTGATTTATATGGATTTTAACTTTCTCCTATTCAAAAACTTCACACATAGATATAAAATCAAATCAATTTTCTAGAGATTCCGTTTAGAAAATTTCAAGAATTCATCAACTCATTTTTGATATTCATTAGTGGTTCTGTATAAATTTATCCAATTATAATCAATTAAATACCTTATATCATAATATAATTGGTGAATATATTAAAAGATATATACTTTCAAATGTATATATATATATAAATTGATAAATTATAAAAAGAAACACATTTAATAAAAACTATTGATAATCATATAGAAAACATCAGACATGAAACACATTTACAAATAGTAAATTTTTATTTTCATATTAAATACATGAGATTTATTGATACTAATATTTTATTATTTTCAATAATCTAACATTTATTAGTTCATTTTATATAGTTGTTACATTAGTTCAGTGTTGTGTGTGTCAAAGTTATTGAGGTTTCCATTAATTTAACGGGTAAAAAATATGGAGTCATTAGAAGTGAATCCCATTTTATTAATGAACGATGACACCATATATCGTTGTTTATTACATAATATCATTAATACCATCTAATAATTTCTAAAAAAATCAATATAAATAATTACAACAACATTTATAAATCACAATAAACCAAAAACTGATAATTGGAATGAATCAAAAATAAAATAAAATGATAAATAATTTATCTATAAAATTAGAAAAAATATCAAAAAAAATTGGAGTTCAACAAGGAAAAATGATCCTTAATCTGAAATTTTCTCCCTTAAATACGTTGGAATAATAAAAACAGTAAGATCTATAAAAAATTATTTTAATAACGAACAATAAAGATGAAGAAAAAAAGAACTTCAAAACAGGGTTGAATATCATCCAGAAATAGGTTTCTGAGGAAAAAATAATTTAGTGGATGATGAAAGAATGGTAGAGGATAAATAATGGATACCATAGATCATGAAAATCAAAGAAAATCAATAGCAATAGTTGTTGGGGATCACAAGATTGACATCAAAGACATCACGACTTGGGAGTGAGTCATTGCGAGTTGAGAGAGAGGTTTCATAGATCCAAAAAATGAGGGTTTCATAATCCTGAATAATTTTACAAGGTTTTTAGCATAAGTTATTACAAAAACTGATGTCGACTAGTCTGAAAAAGAATTATTCAATTTTCACAAAAAAAGATACAATTTTTTTGATTTATGGCATCTGTTTTTAAATAAAATGATGCCATAAAGAGTTCATCAGTGGTTTTTGGAATCATATTTTAGTAAAATTAACACCAAAACCATATATTAGAAAAATTTCCACATTGGTATTTAGTTAAACGTTTACCAAAAACCTCAAACACATAATTTTTTGAATTGGTTTATAAAAAACTAACGTCATTTCTCTGATGATCAAGAAGATTCAATTTACTACTTTCTTAAAATGTGGGAAGAAACTCCCAAGTAATTATTTGAAAGGATTGAGAATATGTTTCATGTGTGACAGAAGAATACATATTGTACTATACATCAAAAGGAACACCAAAAGTCCAATTAACTCAGTACAGAAAAATTGGGTCCCAAATAATGCTCTACTCAAACTATATGGCTTCAATTGTAAAGAGTATGGGAATAAATCCCATCAGTTCAATAATACAAGGGTTTAAAAAAATTATCAGCCTCAATAATCACCCAATCCAAAGGTTGAAGGGAAGGATTTTGAAATTTAAATAGATAAAGTGGGTCACAATAATGAATGGTCAATGGTGTATTCATCACCACTCATGTGCCTCATTTGATTCTTGTTATACCCACTCTCTTATCCCTATAATGTTTTTAAGAGCATTAATTAGTAGATATTAGGTTATTATAACAAAAACCTTGTATTTTGATGGATTCAACCCAAGTATATAATTTTATTCAATAGAATTTTTAAAAATAATCTTTAAAATAATATTATTATAAATTTATTTGAATTCAATTAGATATTAGAAATATATTTGTTATGTCTACTTAGAGGAAAGAATAATTTCTAAAATTAGGATGTTGCATTTCATATCCTAAATCAACCCATAATCATATATCAATGAAAGGACAACTATTAACTCCTTATTGAAATTAAATATATTATATGGGTTTTAATACTAAATCATGAGATTAGTGTCCTAGTCTAACCTATGTTAGTGAGGTAGATATTTCAATAGATATTATATATTGAGTTATGATTGTACTAAGAATTTCATAATCAGTGAGAGAAATTAAAATTGACAGGATAATTTTTTTTAAATCATAGATTGCAATGCCTCGATATTTTAGAATCTTTTATAATTTAATTAAATACAATGATGAATATCTTTCTCTGTACGCAAAACCTAACTAAAACTAACTAGAATAAATTTTACTATGATTAAATTATAAGTACTAAATTTCACTATTATAATGCATCTCTTTGAATTTGTGGGTATAAATAGAAATAAATAAATTTTAAAATCTAAGTAGAAAAAAAAGAAAGGTCATTTTTAATAACAATTAATTTACTATTGTATCTAAACAAATAATAAGATCAATTAATGAATAAAATGCATTTTCCAAAAAAAAATTGGTAGTATAAATTTTTTGTTTTAAGATTCTAAAAACATTATAGTTAAATGATGATAAAATATATTTTAGATATGAATAATATATTAACACAAAATTAATTTATAATTGAATGGATTTAAGAATTATAATATTTAATATTTGTACAATGTCCAATAAAAACAATTTTCATTATATTTTATGTTTCCATTTATAAGTTAAATTCAAAAGTTTTGTAACACCCCAAGTTTCTACGGTACGTTTCCCTTCGAATAATGCGATAGCGTGTGTTGTACGCAACCTCGAGTTCTAACACACACCACAACTAATTAAACTAGCCGTTGTAAATAGTAATACCTAATTATTGAAATCATATATATTTTATATTTCCAAATGGACTTCATTTTTGGATTCGGAATATCGAAATTAGTCTAGGGTGAAATTTTGGTACTTTTCGGATAACTTTCATATTTTGATGAATAGTGAAAATTACTAAATTTTAATTAAAAACAAATTTTTTAATCAAAATAATTAATAGTGATAAATTATGAATTTGAGTGGTTTTAAAGTATATTTAGAATATATTTTTACCATTTAATATAATGTTGGTCATTGGACATAATTTTACAATTAAACCAAACATAAACAAGTGTCAATCTTTTGATAGTTATTATCTCTTAAAAACACGCTTTTTGTTTTGACAGCGGGAATTAATTTTAAATTAATTTCTGCCACTTCTGTGTTTTGAATTTAGAAAAATGGATTCCATAATTGGAATCAGGATGTTCAAATTGTGTAAATATGTAACTTTTATTTTTAGACATTTTGAATAATTACTGCGGTAAATATTTTATTTACCATGGTTAAAGGGTAAATCCGGTAAATAAGGGTTAAAAAATAATATTATAATAATACAAAATTACCCTAAAACGTGTCCTAACCTTATTGATGGACACATACCCGACCATGGGCATCCTTGGGTCAATTTGGGGACCCCTTGGAGCCACTTGTATGTGGTAGGGACACATTATATTAATAAAGTTAAAATAAAAATAAAAATGGCATATGCTTACATCTTTTAGAAGAACAATTTTTACATAGGGTTATACATGTTGGATTTTCTATTATAAATATTCATTAGAAAGCTAAAACGATTTCCTACATAATGATATTTTATTTATAATTTTTAGACATTACATAAGTTATTTTATATATGACACAATGATGATGCAGTAATTACTATAATAGTGGAAAATTAAAATAATTGATATTATAAATACCCAAATAAATATAATATGAAACGTTTAATGAATTAAACTAATTTTCTAGGATAATATGATATATTATTATTGATTTAATTTACTTTGTTTGAAGTAATAAATCTGTTATGAGTTTCAAAAAAATCAACTATTGAATAGTGTCAAAATTGACATAAAAGAGTTCTTAAAACAAATATTATATTATTAATTGATATTAAATTCCTAAAAATCTAAGGTTCGGCCAAGAGACTTATATTATTATAGGTTAATCATTAATGGACCACTTGGGGGTCGCTTGGATGTATATAGTAAGTTTATTAACCATATTATAGAAAAATACAAAGAGACATTGTAAAAGTGAAACTAATTAACTTAGAGTTAATACTTAAAGATAAGGTTAATATAAGTACCCAAACCTTTCTAAATTATATTGAATGAGTTGTTTTCGACCTATCCCCACCTCATCCTTTGAATAGTCAACTTTGGAGCCTTTGGAAACCGAATATGAATTTATTATAAATTAATATTTCTTGCTTTTCCAAAAGTGCCCCTCACCCCTCTTATAAAAGGGCACTCCTCCTTCTCATTTCTTCACACCTTCAAAGCCTTTTGGTTCGGCCAAACTCTGCCCAAATACTCTCCTAACATCCCTCACTACAACCTAGAGGCCTTAGTTTGATCAGAAAGCCAACCTAAGGAGCCCTTTTGATCAAATCAAAAGGAAGAACCCGAAGAAGAGGTAATGATTTCACCACCCTTTTCTACGTTCATTTCTTCTTCCACTTATTCTTCCTTTGTTCTTACCATTCTAAAATAATAACTCCAGTATCTCACATATACTGTGATGTTATTATAATTATGGTACAACCATATTCAGTATTCTATCCACCCTTTGAATAACATGTCACCATACGTGCGTACGTACGGCTTACCGTCTCCACGTCGTGGTGTAATTGTTATTCAATATAATATTATTTGGATGGGTATAATAATGATGTGTAACTCATGTAAATAATAAATATAACATGTTAATGATTCTTTATATATGATATACCATTCATTTATATATTATTTTGATATCAAAAGAATGATATTGTCGCTCGTGCGTACGTACGGACTACCGTCTCCACGAACGCGATGAGATTCATTCTCCATCGTATCCATTCAAGTCTTATTCTCATTTTAGGGTTAAAAATAATGTTAATATCATTCTGATTATGAATAAGATTTAATCTATCCATTACAAACATGTATTACATAACCAAACATTTAAGAAGAACGAATCGATTATCACCTGAAACGACGATAATACTAAGATATTATTAATAAAGCAATGTTAAAAGATCATATATGATATCATATTAATGTATATGATTCTTGTATAATTTAATAACAATTATTTCACCATTATACAGGAGGTTAACCTACCCCAACAAAGGAAATGTACAAGGTAAGGGATTTTCTTATCTCACATTCAATTCCGTGAGATTTCCATTGTTCGCCACTAAATTATTGAAAGTGGTGTATTGTGTACTGATATTTGATATATATTATCATGATTCTATTTATATTCATGATCATTTGGTGTTTATTAACTTTTGGCCATACGACTCAGTTGATTAACGTGGTAAGGGGTTTTCATCTCACTCCTTATTCCAGTGAGATTCATGCCATATTTCCACCATCACTTTTTTTGTGGTGTATGTACTACCCATAATTATATTCTTTGTGTAATACACTCTAATTTATGTATACTTACATATTAATTGTATGATACCTCTTTCATGGGTTGTATGTTTCATAAGTTACCAAACTGGTAAGGGTTGTTTCACAATCTCTTCATTATCCGAGGATGTTTATACGTAATAATCTACTGGGATCTCTTTATCATCCACATCCATGTTTCTTAAAAATGTATTTCAAAACATTTTTACTATTTACTAAAATATGAGTTAAAGTCATTTATACCCTTTTTGACTTTTATAAGTGGTTTATAAAGGAATCTTTCCATCATTTTCAAAACAAGGTCCTTTTTAACCTTTTCGACAGAATTGAGGTAAGAATGTTTTTTTTAACTTATACTGCGGGTGCGGTTATTTTACGCCGTTATAAAATCTTCAAAGCATTCCTTACAAGCTTATAAGAATATTTTCAAAGAAAATGTTTTATTTTATATGGATCTTAAATGATTTCAAAATAAAAGGAGATATTTCTTTAAAAAGAATTTTGATTTCATCTATGTCAACATCCTTTGATGGATTTTAAGATTATTTGAAGTTGATTTATTATGATACAAAACTTCTATATTGTATTGAAGGTTTTGTGATATGTTTGACTATGGATGTGCTATTTTTATACCATTCATAGTTTATGGTGAAATTATTGACATTTCGTATGCTAGTTTTAATACGAATGTTTATGTTATGTTTAAACCTTTTCATATGGGAATGCATTGGACTTAATAAGTGACGGGTGGAGCCCGCTATAGCTCCTCGATGCATCGGTAGGTCTCATGAGACAAACTAGTGTCTTGGCACAAGGCCTTGACAAAATCTTATTTGTAGTCTTGGCACGAGGCCTTGGCTATGTGGTTATGATAGTCTGGCATTATGCATTCCAACATTATGAAAGTGGTTATTGATTTTTGCATGTGATTATTCGATTAGTAGAATATCCATGTGAATAAGTAAATGGCATTATTTCATTTTATTTATGCCATACCATGTTGAAATTCAAGTTTAAAAGGCTTTTGTTTTAGTTATACATTGCCTTAAATGTTTATTCTTATTTATGAAAGTTTCCGCTATATTGTTATCCTTACTGGGCATTTGAGCTCACCCCTTTTCTTTGTTTTATTTTTCACAGGAAGTGAAGAAGTAAGTTATGAATGACCTGCAGGGATATTATGTGGGGATATGAGTGTGGATTATGGAGACAATATGTTGTTGTTGTAGTTTTTCATTTAATGATGTAATGTAAAACTTATGAATATATCTAGTGTTTCCAAGGCTACTAAACCAATCGGTCTTTCGAGATTTGATCTTTCTTGTGATCATGCCAATGTTACGAAGTAATGCACCGACTCTGGGCAGCTGGGGTCGGGGCGTTACTGTTGGAATCAGAGGAAGTTTAGTACAAACCTTGGAAGCTAGATTTAGATAAACTCTGATTAGAGCACGTAGACCTAAGATGAACTTTGAGGATTAGTATAGAAGAACTTCCTAGAATTTTGGTATTGTAGAGATTTTGTGAGTTTTCCAAGAAATACATCCCTGTCTGGATACGAGCAGGTAGAGGCGGCTCTCGCACAGATGTACCTAGGGGTAAAACCCGAAAACACCACTTTGAGCTAGACTCGAACGGGAACTGGTGCACGACAACGGGCCTTACTGCACTCTTGGTTACGACACTCCCGGGGGATATGCTTAGGATAACTCTCATTTTCTTTACAAATCATTTTGAAGGGATTATGAGTATATACTTCCTCAAAGAAAACATTATTATGATTATGGATTATATCCATAAATAGTTCAATTTATGTTAAGTGTTTTATAAGTATGGGATTATGTATTTTGATTCATAAACTGATCTAGTTTATGCCATTGTTTAGAAATGGCGCCTAGTGGAAGAAATGGAAACCGTATCAATGCACGCACTCCATGTAGGGATTGCCCTCCTGCTCAAGATAATTATAGTGGGGCTGGTGATGCAACTGGTGCTGATCAGCTAATCACCATACTGGGACAACTTACTCAGGTTATGAATAATAACCTTACCCGTATGGAGCACCCTGATCCGCAGCGTGGAGGATCAATGTTAGATCGATTCATGAGGCAACAACCACCAACGTTCAATGGGAATACAAATCCCTTAGTAGCTGAGCAATGGATATATTCCCTAGAGAAAATATTTCAGGCTTTGGGGAGCAGTGAAAGGGAAAAAGTTATCATGGCAGTTTACCGCCTCACTGGAGATGCTGATCAATGGTGGTCATTGATTCAAAACATGAAGGAAGATGATGAAGTATCAAATATGGAGTGGAGGGAGTTCAAAGATCTGTTTTTAGAAAAATACTTCCCTCGCGACCATCGAGCAGATATGGAAATGCAATTTCTGAGTCTGAGACAAAAGGAGGATGAGAATGTCACAAAGTATGAGGCTAACTTTACAAGGTTAGCGAGGTACGCTGGTGATTATATTCGCAACCCAAGAAGTAAGATTGATCGTTTCTTTGATGGATTAAAACCATTTCTCCGTCGAGCATTAGTCTCACAATCCTTTTCATCGTACGAAGACATTGTCTCATGTGCTATCAAGACCGAAAAGGAATTCTCTAAGTCTTATGACTTTAAAGCAAAGCAAGAGAAGAAGAGACCTTCTGATCAATCTGGGAATGGAAATAAGGGGAAGAAGGGAAAGGTTGAATATCCATCTTGTGGTAAATGCGGGAAGAAACATCCTGGTACTTGCTTGAAGGGAATGGGAGTCTGTTACAAGTGTGGTGAAAAAGGCCACCAAGCTCATGATTGCAAGGGGAAGAAGGAAGCTACCAACGTTCAGTGCTATAATTGCAGGGAGATGGGGCATTATGAAAATGCATGTCCTAAGCGTCAGGAGAACTTATCTCAGAAAAGGCCAAGGGATCAAGGCCAGGCTTATGCTATCACTACTGCTGAGGTAGAAGCTCCGAAAGACGTGGTGGCAGGTAATTTAATGGTTTCCTCAAGTTTAGAAAATGCATTATTTGATTCTGGATCATCGCATTGTTTCATATCTTCCCAGTTTTCTAAGAAAATTAGATATTTCCAATTTGATTTAATAAGGGAGTTGTCAGTTAAAACTCCTAAGGGAAGTATCGTTGCAACAATGTTTTGTGAATCAGTCCCCATTAGAGCACATAAATTTTCTTTATCTGCTGATTTCATCGTCATACCTATGATTGAGTTTGATATAATCCTCGGTATGGACTGGCTTTCGGACTATGATGCGAAGATTTATTGTAAGAAGAAAGAGGTTACGATTCTTGATGATAATGATAAGGAGCACCTTATTTTTAGAGCAGAATCGTCACCACCTAATTCTTATTTAGATCCACCCCCAGTAGCTCAACTTAATTCAATTATTGGGGAGGAAGAGAATGAAATAACTGTCGGTGAGGAAAGTAATGTTCAAATAGAGGATGTACCTGTTGTGAAAGAATTTGTAGATGTATTTCCGGAAGATTTACCTGGACATCCTCCAGAACGAGAAGTTGAGTTTTCTATTGATTTGATTCCTGGATCAAGGCCTATATCGAAGACCCCTTATAGAATGGCCACTGTAGAGTTAGTCGAACTAAAGAAACAACTAGAAGAATTGAGTAATAAGGGATTTATTCGCCCTAGTGTTTCTCCGTGGGGAGCCCCTGTTCTTTTTGTTAAAAAGAAAGATGGATCTATGAGGTTATGTATCGACTACAGGGAGATCAATGCTATAACGATAAAGAACAAGTATCCCCTACCTCGTATTGATGATTTATTTGACCAACTGCATGGAGCTCAATACTTTTCAAAGATTGACCTTCGATCTGGATACCATCAGTTGTGTGTGAAGAAGGAAGACATTCCGAAAACAGCATTTCGAACCAGGTACGGGCATTACGAGTTTACTGTAATGCCGTTTGGATTGACTAATGCACCCTCTGTATTCATGGATCAAATGAATAGAGTTTTCAAGGAGCATCTCGATGAATTTGTGGTGGTATTTATTGATTATATCTTGGTATACTCCAAAACCTACGAAGATCATGAAAATCACTTGCGCATTATCTTGAAGACTCTGAGGAGGCATGAATTATATGGGAAGTTTAGCAAGTGTGAATTCTGGCTTCAGGAGATTTCTTTTCTTGTCCATATTGTCTCTAAAGATGGAATCTCTGTTGATCCTTCTAAGACCAAGGCAATCCAATAATGGCCAGCACCTACGAGTATAACTGAGGTACGTAGTTTTATTGGATTGGCAGGTTATTATCGACGTTTCGTCCAGAATTTTGCCCGATTGGCTAACCCATTAACGAAGCTCACACGTAAAGGGGTTAAATTTTTTTGGACAAAAGAGTGTGAAGAATGTTTCGAAGAACTGAAGAGAATATTAGTCAATGCTCCTATATTGACTCTACCATCGGGGAATGATGGGTTCGTTATTTATAGTGATGCATCGAAGAAAGGACTTGGTTGTGTCCTTATGCAGAATGATAGAGTTATTGCCTATGCATCACGACAGTTGAAAATTCATGAACAAAACTATCCTACTCATGATATCGAGTTAGCAGCAGTGATCTTTGCTTTGAAGATATGGAGGAACTACCTCTATGGTGAAAAATGTGAGATTTATACTGATCACAAGAGTTTGAAGTATATTTTCTCACAAAAAGAACTCAACATGAGGCAAAGGAGATGGCTTTAATTACTCAAGGATTATGATTGTACGATACACTACCACCCAGGGAAGGCAAACAAGGTGGAAGATGCTTTGAGTAGAAAAGACCATGGAGTTTTGAACAATATGAGAATTGAAAGGGATCCAATTTTCATGGATCTAGTGAAGATGGACATGGGAATAACCAGGGAAGGTGAAACATCAATTCTTTTTCAAATGGTTGCCAAACCATCTTTACTAGAAAGGATTAAGATTTCTCAGACCGATGATGAAGAATTCCAAAAGAAGATTAAAGCTGTGAATGATGGTAGATTGAGAGACTTTGTGTATGAAGATGGAATTTTGAAATTCGGGAAGAGACTTTGTGTTCCCAATATACCTGATCTAAAAAGGGAATTACTGGATGATGCTCATAGTTCCAATTTCTCTATACACCCTGGGAGCACCAAAATGTATAGAGATTTGAAGGAACATTTTTGGTGGGACAACATGAAGAGGGAGATTGCTGATTTTTTGTCAAGATGTATGGTTTGTCAACAAGTGAAAGCTGGAAGGCAACAGCCTGGAGGAGTCATGCAACCTCTTCCCATACCGGAGTGGAAATGGGACAATGTTACGATGGACTTTGTCATGGGGCTACGAAAGACTCCTAGAAGGAACGATGCAATATGGGTTATTGTTGATCGTCTTACCAAGACAGCACATTTTCTTGATATAAGAGAAGATCTACCCCTGGAACGTCTAGCAAGACTATATATTAATGAAGTTGTGAGACTTCATGGAGTACCCCTATCGATTGTTTCTGATCGTGATCCCCGTTTTACTTCAAGATTCTGGAAAAGTCTTCAGAAATCCCTGGATACTGAACTTCATTTGAGCACTGCTTACCACCCTCAGACAAACGGACAATCAGAACGGACTATTCAAACCTTAGAAGACATGTTGAGATCTTGCTCACTTGACTTTCAGGGTATGTGGGATCAATATTTACCTTTGGTAGAATTTTCCTATAACAATAGCTTCCATTCGAGTATTCAGATGGCACCATATGAAGCGTTATATAGAAAGAGATGTCGTACACCAACCTGTTGGGATGACGTTGGTGAAAGAAAACTTGTAGGCCCAGAACTGGTAGAGGAAACGGTGGAAAAGGTGAAAGTAATCCAAAATCACATCAAAGCAGCTCAAAGTAGGCAGAAGAGCTATGCCGATAATCGAAGGAAGGATTTGGAATTTCAAGTCAGTGATCATGTTTTTCTGAAGGTATCTCCGTGGAAGGGATTCATACGTTTTGGTAAGAAAGGTAAATTGAGTCCCAGGTACATCGGACCTTTCGAAATTCTAGAACGAATTGGGGCTGTAGCTTACCGATTGGCAATGCCGCCAAGTCTCTCCAAAGTTCACGATGTGTTCCACGTATCTCTGTTGAGAAAATACATGCCTGATCCGACGCATGTACTCACCTATGAGGAATTAGAACTGGAACCCGATCTGTCTTATTGCGAAGAGCCCGTCAGGATTCTTGATACAAGAGAACAAGTACTGAGAAACCGGACGACGCGTCTGGTAAAAGTTTTGTGGAGAAATCATAAGATGGAAGAGGCAACGTGGGAACCCGAGGAACTAATGATGAAGAACCACCCGAGTCTATTTATGCAGTAATACCCTAGAAATTACGAGGACACAATTATTTGAAGGAGGGGAGAATGTAACACCCCAAGCTTCTACGGTACGTTTCCCTTCGAATAATGCGATAGCGTGTGTTGTACGCAACCTCGAGTTCTAACACACACCACAACTAATTAAACTAGCCGTTGTAAATAGTAATACCTACTTTTTGAAATCATATATATTTTATATTTCAAAATGGACTTCATTTTTGGATTCGGAATATCGAAATTAGTCTAGGGTGAAATTTTGGTACTTTTCGGATAACTTTCATATTTTGATGAATAGTGAAAATTACTAAATTTTAATTAAAAACAACTTTTTTAATCAAAATAATTAATAGTGATAAATTATGAATTTGAGTGGTTTTAAAGTATATTTAGAATATATTTTTACCATTTAATATAATGTTGGTCATTGGACATAATTTTACAATTAAACCAAACATAAACAAGTGTCAATCTTTTGATAGTTATTATCTCTTAAAAACACGCTTTTTGTTTTGACAGCGGGAATTAATTTTAAATTAATTTCTGCCACTTCTGTGTTTTGAATTTAGAAAAATGGATTCCATATTTGGAATCAGGATGTTCAAATTGTGTAAATAGGTAACTTTTATTTTTAGACATTTTGAATAATTACTGCGGTAAATATTTTATTTACCATGGTTAAAGGGTAAATCCGGTAAATAAGGGTTAGAAAATAATATTATAATAATACAAAATTACCCTAAAACGTGTCCTAACCTTATTGATGGAGACATACCCGACCATGGGCATCCTTGGGTCAATTTGGGGACCCCTTGGAGCCACTTTTATGTGGTAGAGACACATTATATTAATAAAGTTAAAATAAAAATAAAAATGGCATAAGCTTACATCTTTTAGAAGAACAATTTTTACATAGGGTTATACATGTTGGATTTTCGATTATAAATATTAATTAGAAAGATAAAAAGATTTCCTACATAATGATATTTTATTTATAATTTTTAGACATTAAATACTATATTTTATATATGACACAATGATGATTCAGTAATTACTATAATAGTGAAAAATTAACATAATTGATATTATAAATACCCAAATAAATATAATATGAAACTTTTAATGAATTAAACTAATTTTCTAGGATAATATGATATATTAGTATTGATTTAATTGACTTTTTTCGAAGTAATCAATCTGTTATGAGTTTCAAAAAAATCAACTATTGAATAGTGTCAAAATTGACATAAAAGAGTTCTTAAAACAAATATTATATTATTAATTGATATTAAATTCTTAAAAATCTAAGGTTCGGCCAAGAGACTTATATTATGATAGGTTAATCAGTAATGGACCACTTGGGGGTCGCTTGGATATATATAGTAAGTTTATTAACCATATTATATAAAAATACAAAGAGACATTGTAAAAGTGAAACTAATTAACTTAGAGTTAATACATAAAGATAAGGTTAATATAAGTACCCAAACCTGTCTAAATTCTATTGGATGAGTTGTTTTCGACCTATACCCACCTCATCCTTTGAATAGTCAACTTTGGAGCCTTTGGAAACCGAATATGAATTTATTATAAATTAATATTTCTAGCTTTTCCAAAAGTTCCCCTCACCCCTCTTATAAAAGGGCACTCCTCCTTCTCATTTCTTCACACCTTCAAAGCCTTTTGGTTCGGCCAAACTCTGCCCAAATACTCTCCCAACATCCCTCACTACAACCTAGAGGCCTTATTTTGATCATAAAGCCAACCTAAGGAGCCCTTTTGATCAAATCAAAAGGAAGAACCCGAAGAAGAGGTAATGATTTCACCACACTTTTCTAAGTTCATTTCTTCTTCCACTTCTTCTTCCTTTGTTCTTACCATTCTAAAATAATAACTCCAGTATCTCACATATACTGTGATGTTATTATAAGTATGGTACAACCATATTCAGTATTCTATCCACCCTTTGAATAACATGTCACCATACGTGCGTACGTACGGCTTACCGTCTCCACGTCGTGGTGTAATTGTTATTCAATATAATATTATTTGGATGGGTATAATAATGATGTCTAACTCATGTAAATAATAAATATAACATGTTAATGATTCTGTATATATGATATACCATTCATTTATATATTATTTTAATATCAAAAGAATGATATTGTCGCTCGTGCGTACGTACGGACTACCATCTCCACGAACGCGATGAGATTAATTCTCCATCGTATCCATTCAAGTCTTATTCTCATTTTAGGGTTAAAAATAATGTTAATATCATTCTGATTATGAATAAGATTTAATCTATCCATTACAAACATGTCTTACGTAACCAAACATTTAAGAAGAACGAATCGATTATCACCTGAAACGACGATAATACTAAGATATTATTAATAAAGCAATGTTAAAAGATCATATATGATATCATATTAATGTATATGATTCTTGTATAATTTAATAACAATTATTTCACCATTATACAGGAGGTTAACCTAGCCCAACAAAGGAAAAGTACAAGGTAAGGGATTTTCTTATCTCACATTCAATTCCGTGAGATTTCCATTGTTCGCCACTAAATTATTGAAAGTGGTGTATTGTGTACTGATATTTGATATATATTATCATGATTCTATTTATATTCATGATCATTTGGTGTTTATTAACTTTTGGCCATACGACTCAGTTGATTAACGTGGTAAGGGGTTTTCATCTCACTCCTTATTCCAGTGAGATTCATGCCATATTTCCACCATCACTTTTTTTGTGGTGTATGTACTACCCATAATTATATTCTTTCTGTAATACACTCTAATTTATGTATACTTACATATTCATTGTATGATACCTCTTTCATGGGTTTTATGTTTCATAAGTTACCAAACTGGTAAGGGTTATTTCACAATCTCTTCATTATCCGAGGTTGTTTATACGTAATAATCTATTGTGATCTCTTTATCATCCACATCCATGTTTCTTAAAAATGTATTTCAAAACATTTTTACTATTTACTAAAATATGAGTTAAAGTAATTTATACCCTTTTTGACTTTTATAAGTGGTTTATAAAGGAATCTTTCCGTCATTTTCAAAACAAGGTCCTTTTTAACCTTTTCGACAGAATTGAGGTAAGAATGTTTTTTTAACTTATACGGCGGGGGCGGTTATTTTACGCCGTTATAAAATCTTCAAAGCTTTCCTTACAAGATTATAAAAATATTTTCAAAGAAAATGTTTTATTTTATATGGATCTTAAATGATTTCAAAATAAAAGGAGATATTTCTTTAAAAAGAATTTTGATTTCATCTATGTCAACATCCTTTGATGGATTTTAAGATTATTTGAAGTTGATTTATTATGATACAAAACTTCTATATTGTATTGAAGGTTTTGTGATATGTTTGACTATGGATGTTCTATTTTTATACCATTCATAGTTTATGGTGAAATTATTGACATTTCGTATGCTAGTTTTAATACGAATGTTTATGTTATGTTTAAACCTTTTCATATGGGAATGCATTGGACTTAATAAGTGACGGGTGGAGCCCGCTATAGCTCCTCGATGCATCGGTAGGTCTCATGAGACAAACTAGTGTCTTGGCACAAGGCCTTGACAAAATCTTATTTGTAGTCTTGGCACGAGGCCTTGGCTATGTGGTTATGATAGTCTGGCATTATGCATTCCAACATTATGAAAGTGGTTATTGATTTTTGCATGTGATTATTCGATTAGTAGAATATCCATGTGAATAAGTAAATGGCATTATTTTATTTTATTTATGCCATACCATGTTGAAATTCAAGTTTAAAAGGCTTTTGTTTTAGTTATACATTGCCTTAAATGTTTATTCTTATTTATGAAAGTTTCCGCTATATTGTTATCCTTACTGGGCATTTGAGATCACCCCTTTTCTTTGTTTTATTTTTCCCAGGAAGTGAAGAAGTAAGTTATGAATGACCTGCAGGGATATTATATGGGGATATGAGTGTGGATTATGGAGACAATATGTTGTTGTAGTAGTTTTTCATTTAATGATGTAATGTAAAACTTATGAATATATCTAGTGTTTCCAAGGCTACTAAACCAATCGGTCTTTCGAGATTTGATCTTTCTTGTGATCATGCCAATGTTACGAAGTAATGCACCGACTCTGGGCAGCTGGGGTCGGGGAATTACAAGTTTTGATATTTTAATTTTAAAAAATTAAACATATTTTTAAATTCATAACACTAATAATATCATAGGGTTATTTTATGGGATTTTTTTAAATTGTTGATTTTTTGTTGAATAGTAAAAAATATTGAGTTCACAAATTATATCACTACTATGAAATTATTGTGATATAAAAATGAAATGAAATTTTACGAATTTTTTTACAAAAACTATATATTTTCTATGTAATATAATTCATTTAAAAGTATAATTTTTAATTAATAATTCTATGTTTTTCATTTTGAAAATCTAAGTAATGTTTTATTCTAATAATAAAGTTATTTTGATCATTTTCTTTAATTAAGTAACTAAAAGGAAAATTCGGTTTTGAATTGATATTAATTCCTCGTAAATCTCATTTTTTATTTATAAGTCAATAAATTTTGTGCAAGTCAATTCTATACATTATTTATGTCGGTATTTTTTCTGGAAATGGTTTTTCATCATGTTATTAATACTTATAATAAAATTAATTTTTAACACACATATATATTTTATATTTAAAAATTGATTTTATATTTTAAATTATATGAATTAATATTATGTAATATAGTTAATTTATTTTTAGTCAAAATGAATAATTAGCATGGTAAAAATTTGTTCACAACGGTATGAGTTAAAAGTGTTAACAAAGGGGTTAACCAAAGAGATCAGACCAAAATTATAGTGACTCATTAATTTTCTATGTATATATTACATCTATTTAGATAAATATTCAATACATAACATAAGAAACTCTATTCTAGAATTGTAATGGTGTAGAGGCTCTGTATATTAGACGTAAAATATTTTTATTTTATACAAGATCTTTAAACATATCCCACAATGATCTTATCTCATTGTACTCCCCTTAGGCATACCCTTCCTAAACCATTAATCGTCACCTATGGAAGGAAACATAAGAAAGGGTGATCTTAGATGCTCATTAAGGGTAAACATATGACATATAAATATATGATAATATGAAAGAATAATATAAGAATAAGGTTTTTTGATCCTGAACATAACTAATGAAGTTCATAACCAACTAGTTATAGATTATAAACATAATACGTGGGATAAACATTATCATTTCAGAAAACATGGAGCATAAGAGTGAGAAATAATCATAAATCAACCATGAACCATAAACTCAAGTCATAAAAATGTGGTACCAACATAAATATATAAAAAACCATTTAAAATTTCAAAGTTAACTTCCAATACCATCAGTATAGTGGATGATGAGACACTTATTTCCCTTGTAGATTAGGACGCACCTATTTACCATAGTGGACCAAGACCAATCAATTGTTTCCCATTGTTATATAATGAGATATAAAGATTTTACAAATACATTAGAGAGAGATATAGGTCCCACCCATCCCATAATGAAAATCATTAATATGTGTGTCACAAGAAGGTAAATCATTAATCCTATGAGAACCCATCAAATGAAATTATTTTCAAAAACACTTCAACATAGCCTAACCCATAAAAAATAAATGGGTTTCATAAACATTTTATATTTTAACCAAAAAATAAACCATCCATAAAAAGCATAAGGATGGTATCTATTAAACTTATCCTGAGTAAATATAATGTAACATTAAATAATATCATCTTAAAAGGAAATTTATTTTGAAAGATCACATAAAATAAATCTTGAAAAAAATATTTCTATCTTAAAATAATATTTTTGTTAAGAGTTGTGAAATTATAATGTAAAAAGTTTTCTTTGGAAATAAACCTATAATATTGTAATGTAAACATCAAATAATTAAGGATTCATGAAGGTTGGAAATGTTTCCCATACAATATAAGTTAAAAAAACAATACCTCAATTTTTTTTGGATAATTCTAGAAGAACATTATTTTGAAAAATGACACAAAATTCATTTCAAAACAGTTTATAAAAAGTCAAACATGAGTAAAAATGAATTTAAAAAAATCATAAGAGAATAGTAAAAAATATTTTGGAAAAAAATTTAGAAAACATGGACATGTAATAAAAATTGTTTTTAAGAGAAATTTTAAAAAGATAATTTTTAAAATATTGCCCCTTGTAAATATCATATTATTGAATTGATCATTAATTAAATGAACTGATTATTTGTATTATTTTTGAATCCACATAAAACAAGTATAAATACAACATAATTTAATCTAATGTCATATCACACAAAATATTAACATGGAATGATTAACGAAGAAGAAGATTAACCTAATGAATGGTAGTTGAGTTAAGAAATCCCTTTCCATATTGTAATCTGTGAAATCATATTCCCCATAAAAGTAATAATTATCATCATAATCACTGAATACTTTGAAGATAATGAAATTTATGGTACGATATATCAATGTGAAGTGTATACACCACAAAAAATAAATAAATGGTGAATAAGGCATATATCTCACACAAGTAATAGTTAGATGAGAAACCCTTACCCCATGCTTACATTTAGTTATTCATACACTAACCACCTCTTAAATATCACCTCCATGAAGGATCCATTAAGGAACATGGAATTTTTTTTAAGTGAGACAAAAATAACTTGGACATGGGGATAGTGTGTTAGAGAGGGATTGTAACTAATTTGAATAACTTCAAAGTTTGTGAGGAGAAAGGTTATGGTGAGGAGTGGTATTTTTACTTTATGGTGGGTGGTATTATGTGATTTAATAGTGATTATTTTATATTTAAATACAACCACATTTGGGTGGAATTAATTTCAACGAATTTTAATGACAATTAATGTTTTAAAGTCTGTATTCTTCTATATTTTCTTTATCTATACTGCGATAATTTTTTTAACCACAATTTAGTTTTCTTAATAAAAAATAAAAAGGCCTTATAATATTATTTGGATATGAATATTAAAATTTTAAAATCCATTATATGAAAATTAAAATTATAGAATTTGAAAAACTACATTTAAAATTAAACCATTAAAATACATTGATTTTTTTTGGAAGGATGTGTTTTTAATCCGAAAAATATAATTTTAAAAAATAATTTATTAATATTGTTTTAAATTAATTAATTAGATTTTATATAACTAAATATTACTTTAATTAAATTTAGATCAATTTAAAATCTTAAAATTACTTTTAATGAATATGAGGGTTTTATAAAATTTAGTATTTTTTTCTATTCACTGAAATATTAAACATTTCATAAAATTATCAAAACATCATCGTAAGATAATTTTGACACTCTATATCAAAAAATGAATTCAATTTTATCTAAAAAAATTTATAAAATATTAAAAATAAATTATATTTATTTTCTCAGAGAAAGAAAAAAAATAACTTTTTTGAAGATAACATATATTTAAAGAATAAAATGACTTTAATAATAATTATGTTCATATATAGGAAGAATTAATTAATATAATAAAAATTATTTTGAGAACAATATATTTCATAATTTCATTAATTCGAAAAATTCCCTCCAATTTAACGGCATGTTTACATGGGTTGTTTCAATATAATAATATTTTGGATTTCATTTAAGCACTTTTTTTTGGGAAACATAAGATACCAAAGAGATCAAATGAATTTAAATAAAGTAATACCATAAAATATTTGGGTGTAACATTCTATTCCCCTTAAAATTAATTTATCCCTCAAAATTCATCATTCGTTCATCATTTGTTTAACATTTGATAATTCATTCATAAAAACCCACATAATAAAAATGAATAATAAAAGAAACCTTAATAAAGGAAATTTTGAAACATAAATGTTATTTTAGGTAACATACAAATTGGTTTCGACATAGGTAAAACATTGTTGGAAAATTAAAAAATGGTTTTGGAAGTGAAAACTAATCCCCAAGATATGATATATTTCGATAGAGAATATGGTTAAGAAAACTTCAATGACCCCAAACCATAGAAAAATAGGTTTGAAAGAGGTCACTGATAGAATCTGAAATGTTGATACATAGAAAATATTATATTTCAAACTCCTTTGATAAGATATTATTTTTATTTTTATTTGATAAATATAATATCACTCTTTGGTTATGCGATGATCAATTTCCACTTTATTTCTTACTCAAGGAAATGAAGTTGAAATAGTAATTCTTGAAGAACTAGTGGATCAAAGAATCCATAATGGGATGAAAATTCATTACTTATATATCTAGTCATTATAAAAAATTGTTATCACAGATTATCCAATACACATAAATCATTATATGGTGATGTAATACATTAATCTCTAAAACCTCATCCAAAAATAAACTTAAATTTTTTTATTAATGGTTACCTTTGTAAACATTCCAAAAGATTAAAATCCATAACAGTCAAAGGTCAATAAAATTAAAAATACAACATATCATTAATAACCAATACAACTTGACGCAACTCTTAATGTTCACACACTAAACATGTGATGACTATTATCATGCATTCTCTTGAAACTTGGTAAAAACCTAAATTCCCATAAAACCATAGTGAAAACATGAATTATTTAAAACAAATAACTCTTTACTCATACCATAAATCAATAAACTCTATAAACTTAATCCATTATATCATGAACCAACTTGTCATTATATTATTAATCAGTTCAAAGGTCATCAATACTATCCTATTAATTTTATAAAAATAAAATCTAAATTATCTCATTATTATTCCAACATCCTAAACATATTAAGGGTTATCTGTCCCTTAATCATGTGTTACCTAAAAATATCACACTACCACCTCATTCACCTTTTATGGTTACCAATACCATTAAATATATTCTTTTTAATAGTTAAGTAAAACTATAGTGTAACAATCCTTATATGTTTTATAATTCCATAATACTATAAAATCCCTTCTATGAAATTATTCATGAATTACAATACATAAACACTCTATAATTACACTACCTTCTTAAACAATTAACCTGGATTCTTCATTTTATTCCTCAATTATTATTTCATCTAATATGTCATTAATAGTCTCTTCATTATCAATAATATAACCATTACTTATACAACCTTGATGATTTATCCACAATCTTTTCCCTTAGGGATTAGATTTTTATAATGCCTATACATTCCACATTTAAAAAATATAACTGCTGATGATTCCTTAGGAACATTTTTATCCCCATCCATTGAATTAGATAAAACTTTAACTTTTACATTAAAATTACTTTATTTATTACATTTTTATACACTCCAAAAGAATATTCTCGATCCTTTGAAACATTCTCTTTAATGCATCATCCCACATGCATTAGAGAAGGTAAATTGAACTTTATTTACTCTATTTTCACCAAGAAAATACATCTTAATTTTATTTAATGGGTAAATAACTCACTGATGTTGAGATTATTGATCATATTATGATATTCCTAATTAGGAATAACAACAAGATATTTCATTTTGGATGACATTTCATTTTGTTTCTCAAGAGTAAGATCATTCTATTGTCCATCAAATTCACCATTAACATGATTCCTCATAGTTCCAACCATTGTCTAAAACCCAAAAAACAAAGTCGGAGTAAAAATAATCATATTGGGAAACTACATCATCTTGATTGTTGATTTATAAATAAGGAAAGTCTCTTTTAAATCAATGAAATATTTGGTTTATCCAACTCTATTTAGGATCATTATAAAAACATTAGGATTTTATTAAATACATAGTTCTATACCTAGGGTTTTCCTAAACGATTTCAAACCCCTGTCTATGAATGTTTTCTAAAACATACCCTAAAACTAACTATAACAACCCATTCATTTCAAAAATATAAATTATATATAAATAAATGAATTTTCATTACATAACATAACAAACACTATACCAGAGTCATAAAGGTTTAATGTTTTGGATATTAAATATATAATATTATTTTTTAGTAATATCTTCAACATCCTCTACAATGAAGTTATCTCATATTACTCCCCTTTTTCATACCCTACCTAAACCTTTCTCCATCAACTTGGGAAGGAAATATAAGAAATGGTGTGCTTAGATTCTCATTATGGGTAAACATTGGATGTATAAATCCATTACCATGTGAAATAATATGATATAAATGAGGGTTTTTATTAGGAATATATGTTATGAAGTTCATATCCAACACTTGAAAGATTATAAACATGATTCGTGTAATAAAAATTATCATTATATAAGACATGGGCTATATGATTGAGAAATCATCATAAATCAATCATCAACCATAAGATCATGTCATAAAAGTGTGGCACCATCATAAATATAGAAAAACCATTACATATGTCAAGGTTAACTACCAATACCATTAACATATTGGGTGTGGAAACACCTATTTCCCATAGCGGATTAGGATGAACATATTTCCCATAGTAGATCAAGTCCATTGACTTGTTTTCAATAATAAGATCCCAAGATATAAAGATTTTCCCAATGAATTGGAGGGTTATATATGTCCCAAAAGTCACATAATGAAAATCATACATATGTGTGCCATAATAACATAAATCATTCATCATATAAGAACCCATTAAATGAAATTGGTTTCATAAAAATTTCATCATAACATAACATAGGGAAAAGTAATGGGTTTCACAAACATTTTATCTTTTCACCACAAACATAAACCATCCATAGAAAGATTAATCAAGGTGTCCTTTGATAATATCCCCATTAATTATTAAAAAAAATAATTTCATATTAGATGAATAATTATTTAGAAATATCACTATAAACTATTCTTGAAGAAAAAACAATATTTCCATTTTCAAATCATTTCCTTTAAAAGATCAACACAACTATAAAGGAAAAAAATTTCTTTGAAAATAACATTTAATTGTATAAAGGAAACATCAAATCATTAAGGCATCATGGTGGAGGGAAAATATTCACATTATTTATAAGTTAAAAAACATTACATATATATATATATTTAGATAAGTCATAAATAACATCATTTATAAAATTTACAAACATAATCCTTTCAAAACATTTGGTAAAAAGTCAAACATGAAATTTTAAAAAATTATATGTAAATTGTAAAAATATTTTTGGAAATAATTTTAGACAACATGGGAATTGATTAAAAATGGATTTATAACGGAAATTTTAAAAATATAATTTTGAAATTGACCCCTATAAATATCATATCATTTAAGTGAGCATTAATTAAATTAATATATAATGTGTATCAGCCATAAATCCAAATAAAAAAAGTTTAAATACAATATTATATAATAAAAATAATATTCACATATGATCTTAAAGTGGAATTATAAATGAACTAGAATTTTAACCCAAGGAATGTAAACTAAGTTAAGAAATCCCTTACAAAATTATAATTAGTCTAATTGTATGCCCCATAAAATAATAATTATCAAATTAAACTTTTAATACCATAAATATAATGAGATTCATGAAATGATATGTTAAAGGTTAGTTTATAAGTCACACAAAATAAATAAGTGGTTGATAATAAATATTTCTCATAGAAGTAAAAGTTATATGAGAAACCCTTACCTCAGCCTTCCATTGAGTTTTGTGTACTTTAACCTTCTCTTGAACATCTCGTCCTTAGAGGACCAGTTAAGAAACAAGGAATTGTTATTTTTGTGAGACCATTAGAACATTGAATTTGGTAGAGTAGTTTTGAGAGGGTTTGGTAGATATTTGAATATATTTAAGGTTTTTATGGATAAAGTGGCTGGTTGGGATTAGTATTTATACTTGTGGAGGGGTGGTTTTAAGTGATTAAATAATGATTATTTTATATTTAAAGTCAACCACATTTGGGTGGAATTAATTACAAAAAAAGGAAGATGTTAATTTATGTTTTAATGACTTTTTATGGTCTAAAAACACATTAAACCCCCATTTAATGTTTTATTTTTAGTTATTTTAATCTTTTACCTTTTATCTTTAACCTGTTACATTATTTTAGCTATACTACGATAAATATTTATTTACCATGGTAATTTTTTCATGACTCATAATTAAAATGACCTTATAAACTAATTTTTACCTCATTCTTCCAAATATGGAATCCATTTTTTCATATTAAAAACCCGGATGTTGGAAAAATACATTTGATATTAAATCCTTAAAACACAAAAAATATAGTTTTTTTTGAAAAATGAATTTTTAATCCTATTAATGGAATTATAAAAAAAATAAGGTATATTTTTATAAATGTAATTAATTAGATTATATAAAATTAAAAATTACATAATTTACATTGAAATTAATTTAAAATCATAAAATTACTTTTAATGAAAATGATGGTTTTTTAAAAAATGGTATTTACACTCTTCTCTGAAAAATATACTTCAAAAAATTCTAAAAAATTAATCAAAAGATAATTTTGATATAATGATTCCAAAAATGATTTTAGTTTTATTAAATTAATTTTCTAAAAGTTTCAAAAATTAATTATATTTATTCTATCAAAGAAATTATTCGAATTTTCTTTTTTGAAGAAGAAATGTATTTAAAGAATACAATGAATTTACTAAAAATTTTGTGCATATTCACAAAGAATCAATTAATCTCTTGAAAATGAGTTGGTAAATTATATAATTAATAATTTTTTTACTAATATTAATTTCATCCAATTTAATGGGTTTGTTATAATGGTCATGATAAAATAATAATATTTTGGATTTGGTTTAAGCTTAGTGTTCTATGCAATGTATGATATCGAAGAGATTATGTTTATTTAAAATATACATACCATATAATCATATGGTGGTAGTAAAATTATCACAAACATTTTTATAAATATTATTATTTTAGTGGATTGTGACCTTATATTATCATATATATTAATATTTTTCCATTTTGTGGCACTTTACCATGAAAATGACTTTATATTATTCTGAAGTTAATGGTATTTATAAGGGTTCTATTGCACATACTTATAAAATTTAACCTCTTCTCATCACTTATACATAATAAATTAGAACCTTATATAGACCAATATATACTAAAATACCATTAAAATACTTTATATATGACCTACATGTATTTTTGTTCCCAAAAGACCCATCCATGAACTCTTAAGTTGTTTTTCAATATTTATTATCCAAGGAAGAGATATATGTTCTTAGAGACCATTTTCACATTTCTTTCTCCTTAAGACTCTGAGAAAATACCATAATCATATTAACATAATGAAATCAGTATATTTTTTATATTTATATTTTTTTTTTAATGGTGCAACCATTTTCTCTCTCCATTCCATCTAATGGAAAATGAAAGTATCTCTCATGCATATGTTTATACTACCACCTTCATAAAGTAATGTAATTAAATTGTCCTAAACACCTCTAAAATAAGTTTATATAAATATAAAATATGAATATATAATATATTAATAACAAAATTATGACAAATGAAAGGTAAATTGTTATTCATATTCCTTTTTCCATTAATTAAAATTGAAACCATCACCCATGGATACATGCGTACTACCACCTCTGCAAAGTGATCTAATCTATTTTCATCGCCAATATAAATTGATGAATATATATTATATTTGATGAATATATATTATATTAATTAGAAATATATTTTATTAATTTTATTCTGAAAGTATAACACAAGAATTAATGACCATTATAAAGTAACACATTGTAATCGATAAATTACCCAAAACAAGCTCTTTAATGATTTCATATTAAATAATAATTACTAATAAATTACTGGAATGAAATTATAAAATTATTAATCGTCATGAAAAATCTATTCCAATACCTTTAATAATATATTAATTAGGAAATATTTATCCAAAAACACTATATAATATCACCATTAAGAAACATCTGGTGAATAATCTAAATTACTAACATCAGATAATGAAAATAAAAAATAACTAGATATGAATGTAAAAAAGAATTATTATAATTAAAGAGTCTAAAAGATAATATATAAGAATAATATTCTCAAATAATTTATTAATATAGTTATGTTTTCTATACAGGAGGTTAAATCTCCTTCATTCACGTTGAAAGTAAAGGTAAGGGTCTCTTATCTCACTTTTATTTCATTGAGAAAAATTTCTTATTCACCACTTTTTTTATATTATGTGGTGTATATAATTCCTTATTAATATTTTTATTATAATTTCCTGAAATATAAGGGATAAAAAAATAAATCCCAAGTTCTATTTTTCATGGACTTCTGATTTAAGAGATACCGATATTGGAAAGGTTTCATAATTTCAATTTCCCTTAATTGAGAGATGTTCAACATTCACCAACTTCTTCCTTTTGTGTGGTGTATATAATTCTCATAAATATACTATATAATAATTTTTGATTAAAATTATGGGGATTTACTAATCCATGTAATGTTATTTATTTCATGATGTTTTGATTCAATGGTTAACAATGATGAACGGATTTATGGTAAAATATCAATTTTTATCAGGATTTTTATTATTACAATTTCCATTATAGAAATTTATATATTATGTATCTAATATACCTCATAATTTTTTTTAAAAAATTATTTTTTAATTATTCAATTATTGTTTTTTATTTACCCTATTTGGTACTCAAAAATACTGAATGTATATTTTTTAAGAAAAGGAAATCTTATTTCTCTTCTTTTGGCCATGAATCATTCTCTTCCATATATATGTTCTTTAAAAAATTTATAAAATATTTTATCTGCACATAAATGTTTGATTATGTTCTTTTATACTAACTTTTAACATCTTTACAGGTGATTATAATTAATCACTTAAAGCGTTTTTAGTATGAATTACATTTGACCCTTTTTACAAAAATAAAAAAATAATATATTTTTACATTTGTCACTCAAACACATTTTATCACTATCATGGTAATTATTATTTATAATTATTATTTTATAAGTTTCAAATGTTTTTAAAGTTAAATAATATTACTATCATTATATTCACTTATAGTTTCTAATATTTATCAAAAAAATGTTTTTCAATGTTTTTGAAATCATATTTATTTCACTTTTATAAAAAAAATTTCATCTATGTTAATATATATTACTGATTTTATTATTCCACTAGAGATGTGATCTAATGATAGCATCCACTTCCTGTCACAAACTTTCTTAGGATTATTATGTTTTATTTATGTCTTCATGAAATTTTTCCTTTCATAGGTTAATTAAGAAATGATGAATTGTTTAATTATTATTTTTTGTCTTATGGAACACTTATATATGGTTTTAATTATATTAAATGTGGGACATGAATTATATATCCATTTAATTAATTCGTTAAAGATTAATATCTCATGAGATAATATGAAATTGAATAGTGAGTGAATGAAAAACCCCTAAAAGACTATGTCCATTAAGTGATTTGAGAGACTAAAATTATATATCCCTCTAATGCATTGGGTAAAGACTAATATCTCATGATATTAAATATCTATGATTAGGGGATGAAAACAATACACTGTATAAATCTTTAAACTATGTTTATAAGATTGTAGAGTGACCCCAATCATCTGTGGGACTCTAACCATTTTTTTGGGAATGGAGAGTGAACCCAATCCTTTATAATACTCTATTTAATATGTTTTTCAGATTGGGGAGTAAACCCAATCTATAATAAAACACAATACACTATGTTAATGGGAATACAGAGTGAATACAATCCACTATGGGACTTTTTACTCTAAGTTTTTGGGTATGGGTAGTGCACTCAATTCACTATGGAACTTTGTCTTCTATGGTTATAGGATTTGAGAGTGGACCCAACTGATTTTGAGACACTATAAACTATATTTTAATGGTATTAACAATGATCCATATTCAAATAATGGATTTTTTATGCTTATTTTTTTTTATAATCTTATGTGTTTCAATGTTCTCATGTTAAGATCACAATTCTATTTTTTGTTTAGATCCCAATGACTTGATTTATAATTTACGATCTATTTTTATTTGGTTATGGTTTTCAAAAATTATATTCATAGACCTTGAATATTATCATATGCCAACATGCTAATATTAAGCTCAATTATGGTTATAAATTTTCAACTCTTATGTTTACCCCTACTGAGAGTTTGATGTCACACCTTTCTTATGTTTTCCATTCCCTAGGTTATGAATAAGAGTATAAACATGGAATTGTATGTATGGAGATGTAATACAGTGTGATTTTAGAGAAATATTAACAATAAAATTTTTATATAAACGATCTCAAATGAAAATAATCCTAAAGGTTATCTGAAGTGTGAAAATATTATGAATTTTAATTTTTTATTAATGTTAAATATATGAATGTTTATAGTAGATCATATAACATGGTATCAAAGCTAGTATGTAATTAATTTGAAACAAGAAATGGACCCGAGAGTTCAGGTCTGTGGTGTTTTACTAATTATTAGTGATTTAAATAATTCAAATCATTATTTTATAATAAAAATAATGTAAACAGTCACATGTGAGAAGAAAATATTCAATGTTTTCTTATCTATTCCTACCTACAGACACTGACCCATGATACATGAAACTCAAATAAATATAATTGACTAAAAACGAAATCTTATTCGAACAAAACCTAGTAAATAAATATTCAACCATTACTATGAATTATGGGCATATTTTTAGGTAAATTCCAAATTCATGATTTTTATATGTTATTTGGGATCTCAGGACATTAACCGATTTATCTATGTGTGATCTTAAACATTTTTCTGATTATTATGACTTGGATACTTGAAAAATACCATAGAATGTTCTCTACAACAACTTAGGTGTACATGTTGATCACCATATGGAAAAATGATTATGAATAATAAGAATATGTATGGGGGATTCATGTAAAGCCCCGACCCCAGTTACCCTGAGTCGGTGCATTATTACATAACATTGGCATGATCACAAGAAAGATCAAGTATCAAAAGACCAATTAGTTTAGTATCCTTGGAATAACTAGATACATTAATAAAGTCTACATTACATTATAAACTGAAAACAACAACAACATAGTCTCCATAGTCCAAACTCATACTATCCCTGTAGGTCATTCATAATTTAATTCTTCACAATGCTGGGAAAAAATAAAACATTGAAAGGGGTGAGCTCAGATTCTCAGTAAGGATAATAATATAGCAGAAGCTTTTATAGATAAGAATAAACACTTAAGCCAAATTATTACTAAAACAAAAGACTTCTAAACTTGAACTTCAACATAAAATGGAAAAGATAAAATGAAATTATGCCATTTACTTAATTACATGGATATTCTACTAGTCGAGTAATCACATGAAATATCAATAACCACTTTCATAATGATGGAATGCATAATGCCAGACTATCATAACCACATAGCCAAGGCCTTGTGCCAAGTCTAAAAATAAGATTCTGTCAAGGCCTTGTGACAAGACACTAGTTTGTCTCATTAGACCTACAGATGCATCGAGGAGCTATAGCGGGCTCCAACCGTCACTTATTAAGTCCAATGCATTTTTCATATGAACATTTTTAAACATAACATAAACATTCGTATTAAAACTAGCATACGAAATGTCAATACTTGAACCACAAACCATGAATGGTATAAAAATAGCACATCCACAGTCAAGCATAACTCATTCAATACAATATGGAAGATTGTATTGTATCAAATTAACCTCAACCAGTAATAATGATGGATATTGACTTAGATAAAAATAATCATCAAAACTATTTGAGAAAAATATCCCCCTTTTTCTTGAAATAATTTAAAAGTCACACTATTTGTCAGGAAGCCATTTAAAAATAGATTTTTGAATCAAAGTGTCCCATACCACTTTGGAACATTTAAAGGAGTTTTAATTTTAAAACATTAATGTCCATATAAATAAATCCCTAAAACCTTTTTTTAAAACATGGACATTAATGAGCATGATTTAGAAGAATAAGTCTTTAAAACATTTAAAAATGGTATTTTAGTTAGAGTTTCTATCCAAAAGAGAGAAACTTGAATAAAAATAATTTAGGTAATGAAAACATTGTAATATCATGAGAATAAAGATATTCTTGATATACTATGTCAAAGTACATTATATACACCACATAAGAGTGATTTGGTGTATAACAACAAAAAAGGCTCAATGGAATGTAAATTGAGATGAAATATCTCATAAAGGTTGTATCCTTAGGTTAAGGATAAATCAACGACATAGTTATGTATGACAAATATAAATACACTAAATATAATTGGATATTAAGTGTAAAACAATCAAAGTACATTCACACATAATCTTGTAAAAACAACACCAATGAATTGGATGTTTAACTCAACAAATGGAGAATGAGTTAAAATTAATCTTATCAAATTCATATCAATGAATTGAGAAATTATCAATAGAGTGACTATGTGTATCAAAAGTATATCCATAAAAAAAGGGGAGTGGAAATTATGACATGAGCAAATGAATAATGATTCCACACATAATCTCGAAGTAGAATAATCAATGAAGTTTGTGTAAAGCCGAATAAATGGAAATGGAAATTTCAAATTCCCTTATCAATTTGGTAACTTATGAAACATTTACCCATGAAAGAAGGATAATAAAATGATGATATAAATATCCATAAATTAAATTATATTATACAATTAATACAATCATGGGTAGTACACATACACCACATGCAATAAATAAGTGGTGAACAATGGAATTTTCACGAAATTAAGAGTGAGAGAAGAAAACCCTTACTTTGTACTTTTTACTTGGTCGACGGAAGGTTAAACTCCTTTATAATGGTTAATTAATTGTTATTAAAGTATTCAATAATCATATTCATTAATATGATATCATATATGATCTTTTAACATTTCTTTGTTAATAATATCTTAGAATTATCATCATTTCAGGTGTTAACTTACTCATTTTCTTTTATATGTTTTGCTACGTAAGTCGTGGTTTTCATGGATAAGTTGTATCATATTCATACCCAGAATTATATCAAGTCCTTAAACATTAATTTTAAATCATCAAATGATAATTATACTTGAATGGATACGATAGAGAATGAATCTCATCGCGTTTGTGGAGACGGTAGCCCGTACGTACGCACGAGCAACAATATCATTCTTTTGATATTGAAATAATATATAATTGGATGGTATATCATATAGACCGAATAATTATCATGTTATATTTATTATTTACATGAATTAGACATCATTATTATACCCATCCAAATAAAAATTTATTGAATGACAATTACACCACGACGTGGAGACAGTAAGCCGTACGTACGCACGTATAGTGACATGTCATTCAAAGGATGGATAGAATACAGAATATGGTTGTACCATATTTATAATAATATTATAGTGTATAGGAGATACTGGATTTATTATTTTAAAATGGGAATAACAAAGAATGAAGATGTTGAAGAAGAAAAGAATTTGAAAAAGGGTGGTAAAAACATTACCTCTTCTTCGGGTTTATCCTTTTGATTTGATCAAAAGGGATCCTTAGGTGGGATTTCTGATCAGACTAAGGAATCTAGGATGTAGTGAGGGAAGTTTAGAGAGTATTTGGGCAGGGTTTTACCGAACCAAAAGGCTTTGAAGGTGTGATGTAATGAGAAGAAGGAGTTTCCTTTTATAAGAGGGGTGAGGGGCACCTTGGGAAAATCTAAAAATATTATTTTATAATACATTCATGTTCGGTTCCTAATGGCTCAAAAGTGGATTATTGAAAGGTTAACGTGGGTATAGGTATAAAACCACTCAACCAATAGAATTTAGACAGTTTTGTGTCCTTATATTAACCTTATCATTAAGTATTAACTCTTAGTTAATTAGTTTCACTTTTACAATGTCTCTTTGTATTTTTATATTATATGGTTAATAAATTTACTATATACATCCAAGAGACTCCCAAGTGGTCCATTAATGATACAAATATCATGATATAAGTATCTTGCCCAAACCATATATTTTTAGGAATTTAATATCAATTAGTAATATAATATTTGTTTTAAAAACTCATTTATGTCAATTTTAACACTATTCAATAATTGATTTTTATGAAACTCATAACAGAATGATTACATCTAAAAAAGTATATTAAATCAATACTAATATGTCATATTAACCTATAAAACAAGTTTAATAGAATAAAAGTCTCCAATTATATTTATTTGGGTATTTATAATATCAATTATTTTAATGTTTCACTAATATTGTAATTACTGCAACATCATTGTGTCATAAATAGATTAAATTATTCAATTTCTAAAAATTATAAATAAAATATAATTATGTAGGAAATCTTTTTATCTTTCCAATGAATATTTATAATCGAATTTATCTTATGCTTAACCCTATTTTAAAAATGTTTTAGTAATTAAACTTTCATTTGAACTCTTTTAACTCTTCTTTGAATTAAATAATAATAAATGTCCTAATCTAATCCAAGTGGACCTAAATGATAATATTTTATTCCTAAGGTTGTTTTTGGTCGAGATAAACTTTTCCAATAGAATTAGGACATGTTTTAGGGTAATATTAATATCATTTTTACCCTTAATTACCCTATTTACTTTTAACAGTGGTAAATAAAAGTAAAAAGTTACTATTCACCAAAAATAATTTTCATCTCATTGAACCACATTTTACTCCTTGATATTAACCATGTCTCTCGGATTTTCGAAATTCCAATCACAAAAGTGGTAAAATTAAATTTTATGAAAAATTCATTTTTTTTATCTACCACATAGTAGTTTCACTATTCATCAAAAGTTGAAGTTTTTCAGAACAATGCCAAAATTTCACCCTAGGATATAATTGATATTCCGAATTCAAAAATGATGTCTATTTTACAAATTTTCAAACATAAATTTTTCATTAATTAATTTTATAATTATTTCCCACTGTCACAACAAATAGCGTGTTTTTAAGAAACAATATATATCAAAAGATTGACAATTGTTTATGTCCAATTTCAATGTGAAATTAATTATAATGAACACCATTGGATAAAAAGGTAAAAATATATTCTAATTATACTTTAAAACCACTCAAATTCATAATTTATCCCTATTAATTATTTTGATTAAAAAAATTTGTTTTTAATTAAAATTTAGTAATTTTCACTATTTATCAAAATATGAAATTTATCTGAAAAATACCAAAATTTCACCCTATGCTAATTTCGCTATTCTGAATCCAAAAATGAAGTCCATTTTGAGAGATAAATTTTCTAAAATTTTAAAAAGTATGTATTACTATTCATAACGGCTAGTTTGATTGGTTGTTTAGAATCTCGAAGTTGCATACAATGCACGTCATTACATTATTCAAAGGGAAACGTACCGTGGATGCTTGGGGTGTTACATTCTCCCCTCCTTCAATAAATTGCGTCCTGGAAATTTTTTTTAAAATCGAGCTTGAGAATATAATGGAATGTCCCACATCAGAAAAAGATTCAATAAAACTATCACTTCAAAAGAAAGGAAGATAGGTATAAAGGTCGCCCAAGATAACCCATACTAGGATTCCATGTAGGAAAACATAGATATGGACGATAAACTAAGTGTTCAGTTCTGATGGAGAGGGATAGAAAATATGATAAATAGAAAGTTAACAATAATAAAATCACAAACTTGTGTTGGGACAAACATTCCTTAGTCTCCCAAGAGGAAAAGTAAACAGACAACATTTTTTGTTTTAAGTTACATTACATAAGGATGAGGAATTAATTTATGATATTGAATAAGAACATAAAGAGATAAACTAAATTTTTATGTAGAGTTTCATTCTTTAATAACTTTTTACCACTACCTCATTCTTTTTTAACAGTGAGTATTCAAGAATACTTGGTCACAATGGAAGAGCTAGAATAAACTTCTATAGAAATACATGATCCACTTAGGATAAACTATATATTTTACTTGTCCTTAGATATTAATCAAAACCAAAATGGTTAGTATAATATATTATGACCCCCCAAATGGATATTCCATTAGATAAAAACACACTAATCTTAATTTCTAAAATTAAACCATCAATACCCCAAAGTTAAATAAATACCATTCTATAATCAATTATCCATAAAATCCTTTAATATAATCCAAACTAATATTGAAACTCAAAATATATATGAATGTAGTCTTCCATGTTAAATTGTATCTCAAAATGACATTAATTACTCTTAAAGTCGCATACTAAAAAGTAATTAACATAATAATTTCCATAAAAAACCCAAATAACTATAAATCCACAATAACAACATAGATAAAAATCCACCATTACTCCTTAAATGAAATCCCATACTATTCTATTTTCCATACAACAAAGTGAAAAACATCCAAAATAACATTTATCACTTAATTACCAAATCATTTTCCTATACTAAGGGTATTCATTTGATAAGGCATAAGACCCCAAATGAAATTATTAATGATCAATAAAATCATTTAACTAAAAAATAATAATCATACTAACCAGGGACTTCACGTAGTCCAGTGGTAGGCGATAAATCCCAATCGCACTTTGGTTGTGGGTTTGATTCCCACAGCTTTGTCCGACGCGACGGGTTGTCACACGGTTTTCGTGTTTTCCCTTTTCAAAAAATATATTTTATAACATTATCAAAATGAGATAAATTCCTCAAAATAATGATAACATAATTTACCCCCAAATGTTATATCATACCTTGCATTTTCATCCCAAATTATAATAACATATAATTGCCTCATACCCAATGATCATATAAAACTAAATGGTTATTCATAACTATATCCACAAGAGAAAAGATAATTATTCCTCAAATATCATTTTCACAAGAAAAACTGCAGGGTTACAAATACAAGAGAAAGTTATTCCATGGTAAACCCATAAACAAGGAGCACTAACACTTTTTAAACATTTATCCAACCATTTACTTCCTCATAGCTTCTTCTTTGACCACGAAATATCTTATAGAATAGGGCATTCACTTGGGTAATGGTAAGGTCCCCTAAATTTACGGAAAATGACTATAAATGGATTATTTGGACCATTTTTATCTTCTTCTATATTACTCTTAATTTTTCTTCAGAAATTATTCACTTTATGTCCTTCCTTCCCATAGGTAAAGCATTTCCTTGTCCCATTGAGACACTTTCCTGGGTGTCTCCTTCCACATTTCCTGCATGATGGAAATTGAGGATTCCTTTCTCCATGGTCTCCACTGCTGGAGCTCTTATCATTCATCACATTTCTCTTCTTTTTTGAGTCCGGGAATTGGTTAATATATATATTGTTGATCAAATTTTTGGAAAATTGATTTGGCATAAATATGATATCTTTTACGCGTATCAACATTCCATTTTGTTGCTCATTTCCACTACTGTTCCCACCTTGTACATCATTCCCAAAGTCACTATGAATTCCTTGGAATCCTGCCATTAACTAAAACCAGAAATCATTGTGTGATTAACAGCAGTCATAAAATCATTTAGAGATTAAAATGTCATCGTATTATCAATTTGAAACACATTAGGATTAACCATGTTCATTTACTCTCATCTTATATATTTAATACTTCAAATCGGTTAGTAATGAAAATGTAAATTATCCTAATCATATCCCCCAGGAGTGTCGTAACCAAGTGTCTATCAAGGCCCGTTGTCGGGCACCAGTTCCCGTTCGAGTCAAGCTCAAAGCGGTGTTTTCGGGTTTTACCCCTAGGTACATCTATGCCTGAGCCGCCTCTACCTGCTCGTATCCAGACAGGGATGTATTGCCTGGAAAACTCACAAAATCTCAACAATACCAAAATTATAGGATGTTCTTCTATACTAATCCTCAAATTTCATCTTAGGTCTACGTGCTCTAATCAGAGTTTATCTAAATCTAGCTCCCAAGGTTTGTACTAAACTTCCTCTGATACCAACAGTAATGCCCCGACCCTAGTTACCAAGAGTCGGTGCATTATTACATAACATTGGCATGATCACAAGAAAGATCAAGTCTCGAAAGACCGATTAGTTTAGTAGCTTTGGAATAAATAGATACACTAATAAAGTATACAATACATCATAATCTGAAAACAACAAAAACATAGTCTCCATAGTCCACACTTATACTATCCTTGTAGGTCATTCATAATTTACTTCTTCACAATCCTGGGAAAAAAATAAAACATTGAAAGGGGTGATCTTAGATGCTCAGTAAGGATAATAATATAGTAGAAGCTTTCATAGATAAGCATAAACACTTAAGGAAAATTATTACTAAATCAAAAGCCTTTTAAACTTGAACCTCAACATAAAATGGCAAAGATAAAATGAAATTATTCCATTTAATTAATGACATGGAGAATCTACTAGTCGAATAATCACATGCAATATCAATAACCACTTTCATAATGATGGAATGAATAATGCCATACTATCATAACCACATAGAAAAGGCCTCGTTCCAAGACTACAAATAAGATTCTTTCAAGGCCTTGTGCCAAGAAACTAGTTTGTCTCATGAGACCTACCGATGCATCGAGGAGATATAGCAGGCTCCACCCGTCACTTATTATGTACAATGCCTTCCTCACATGAACAGGTTTAAACATAACATAAACATTCGTATTAAAACTAGCATACGAAATGTCAATAATTTATCCACAAACCATGAATGGTATAAAAATAGCACATCCACAGTCAAACATAACTCTTTCGATACAATATGGATGATTTTATTGTATCACATTAACCTCAATCAAGAATAATGAAGGATATTGATATAGATGAAAATAATCATCAAAACTATTTGAGAAAAATATCCCCCTTTTTCTTGAAATCATTTAAAAGTCACACTATTTGTCAAGAAGCCATTTAAAAATATATTTTTGAATCAAAGTGTCCAATACCACTTCGGAACTTTTAAAATGAGTTTTAATTTTAGAACATTAATTTCCATATAAATAAATCCATAAAACCTTTTTTTAAAACATGGACATTAATGAGCATGATTTAGAAGAATAAGTCTTTAAAACATTTAAAAATGGTATTTTAGTTAGAGTTTCTAACCAAAATAGAGACACTTGAATACAAATAATTTAGTTAAAAAAACATTGTAATATCATGAAAATAAAGTGATTCATGATATACTATGTCAAAGTACATTATATACACCACATAAGAGTGATTTGGTGTATAACAACAAAGAAGTATCAATGGAATGTAAATTGAGATGAAATCTCTCATAAAGGTAGTGAACTTAGGTTAAGGATAAATCAACGACATAGTTATGTGTGAAAAATATAAATACAATAAATATGATTGGATATTAATTGTAAAACAATCAAAGGACATTCATAAATAATCTTGTAAAAACAACACCAATGAATTGGATGTTTAACTCAACAAATGGAGAATGAGTTAAAATTACTCTTATTAAATTCATATCGATGACTTGAGAAATTATCAATGGAGTTATTATTTGTATAAAAATTATATCCACAGAAAAGGGGAGTGGAAATTATGACATAAGAAAATGAACAGTGATTCCACACATAATCTCGGAGTAAAATAATCAATGAAGTTTGCGTAAAGCCGAATAAATGGAAATTGAAATTTCAAATTCCCTTATCGATTTGGTAACTTATGAAACATTTACCCATTAAAGAAGGATAATACATTGATGATGTAAATATTGATAAATTAAATTATATTACACAATGAATTCAATCATGGGCAATACACATACACCACATGCAATAAATAAGTGGTGAATAATGGAATTCTCACGAAATTAAGAGTGAGAGAAGAAAACCCTTACTTTGTACTTTTTCCTTGGTCGACGGTAGGTTAACCTCATGTATAATTATGAAATAATTGTTATTAAATAATTAAATAATAATATAAATTAATATGATATCATATATGAACTTTTAACATTTCTTTGTTAATAATATCTTAGAATTATCGTCGTTTCAGGTGTTAACTTACATGTTTTCTTTTATATGTTTTGCTACATAAGTTGTGGTTGTCATGGATAGGTTGTATCTTATTTATATCCAGAATGATATCAAGTCCTTAAACATTATTTTTAAATCATAAAATGATAATTATACTTGAATGGATACGATAGAGAATGAATCTCATCACGTTCATGGAGACGGTAGTCCGTACGTATGCACCAGCGACAATATCATTCTTTTGATATTAAAATAATATATAATTGGATGGTATATAATATAGACAAAATAAGTATCATGTTATATTTATTATTTACATGAATTACACATCATTATTATACCCATCTAAATAATAATTTATGGAATGACAATTACACCACGACGTGGAGACGGTAAGCCGTACGTACGCACGTATGGTGACATGTCATTCAAAGGATGGATTGAATACTGAATATGGTTGTACCATATTTATAATAGTATTATAGTATATAGGAGATAGTGGATTCATTATTTTAGAATGGGAATAAAAAAGAAATAATATGTTGAAGAAGAATAGAATTTGAAAAAGGGTGGTAAAAACATTACCTCTTCTTTGGGTTCTTCCTTTTGATTTGACCAAAAGGGATCTTTAGGTTGGCTTTCTGATCAGAATAAGGCCTCTAGGTTGTAGTTAGGGAAGTTTAGAGTGTATTTTGGAAGGGTTTGGCCGAACCAAAAGGCTTTTAAGGTGTGAAGTAATGAGAAGAGGGAGTTCCCTTTTATAAGAGGGGTGAGGGGCACCTTTGGAAAAGCTAAAAATATTATTCAATAATAAATTCATATTCGGTTCGTAAGGGATCCAAAGTGGACGATTTAAAGGTTAAGGTGGGGATAGGTTGAAAACCACTGAACCAATATAATTTAGACAGGTTTGTGTCCTTATATTAACCTTATCATTAAGTATTAACTCTTAGTTAATTAGTTTCACTTTTACAATGTCTCTTTGTATTTTTATATTATATTGTTAATAAACTTACTATATAAATCCAAGAGACCCCCAAGTGGTCCTTTAATGATACAAATATCATGATATAAGAATCGTGGCCGAACCTTAGATTTTTAGGAATTTAATATAAATTAGTAATATAATATTTGTTTTAGAAACTCATTTATGTCAATTTTGACACTATTCAATAATTGATTTTTATGAAACTCATAACAGAATGATTACTTCTAAAAAAGTCATTTCAATCAATCCTAATATGTCATAATAACCTAAAAAAATAGTGTGACTCAATAAAAGTCTCCAATTATATTTATTTGGGTATTTATAATATCAATTATTTTAATTTTTCACTAATATTGTAATTACTGCATCATCATTGTGTCATAAATAGATTAAATTATTTAATGTCTAAAAATTATAAATAAAATATAATTATGTAGGAAATAGGTTTATATTTCTAATTAATATTTATAATCTAATTTATCTTATGTTTAACCCTATATTAAAAATGTTTTAGTACATAAACATTCATTTGACCTCTTTTAACTCTTCTTTGAATTAAATAATAATAAATGTACTAATATAATCCAAGTGGACCTAAATGATAATATTTTATTCCTAAGGTTGTTTTTGGTCGAGATACATTTGTCCAATAGAATTAGGACTTGTGTTAGGGTAATATTAATATCATTTTTACCCTCGATTACCCTATTTACTTTTAACCGTGGTAAATAAATGTAAAAGGTTGCTATTCACCAAAAATTATTTTCATCTCATTGAACCACATTTTACTCCTTGATATTAACCGTGTCTCTCGGATTTTTGAAATTCCAATCACAGAAGCAGTAAAATTATGTTTTATGAAAAATTCATTTTTTAACTACCACTTAATAGTTTCACTATTCATCAAAAATTGAAATTTTTCAGAACAATTCCAGAATTTCACCCTAGGCTATAATTGATATTCCGAATTCAAAAATGATTTCTATTTTACAAAATTCCAAACATAAAAGTTTCATTAATTAATTTTATAATTAATTCCTGCTGTCACAACAAATAGCGTGATTTTAAGAAACAATATATATCAAAAGATTGACAATTGTTTATGTCAAATTTCAAAGTGAAGTTAATTATAATGAACACCATTGGACAAAAAGGTAAAAATATATTTTAATTATACTTTAAAACCACTCAAATTCATAATTTATCACTATTAATTATTTTGATTAAAAAAAGGTGTTTTTAATTAAAATTTAGTAATTTTCACTATTCATCAAAATATGAGAGTTATCTGAAAAGTACCAAAATTTCACCCTATGATAATTTCGATATTCTGAATCCAAAAATGAAGTCCATTTTGAGAGATAAAATTTCTAAAATTTTAAAAAGTAAGTATTACTATTCATAACGGCTAGTTTGATTGGTTGTTTAGAATCTCGAAGTTGCGTACAATGCATGTCGTTGCATTAATCAAAGGGAATCGTACCCTGGAAGCTTGAGGTGTTACAATTCATTTCCCTCTTTAACTGTAAACTAAATCATTAAACAATCACACAAAATTTTTTAGCATTACATTTATAATTTTTGGGATAGATGGACCATATAAACTAGTTTCATAAAATGGAAAAATTTCTATTGGGTGTTCCTTGACTGCAATAGTCACAATAAACTATATGAACATGAAAATATATGCAACTATATTTTAAAACATCCATGAAATCCCATAAACCTGTAATCATAATAATAGTATTCTTATACTTGGTGATCCAAACACTAACAAAATAGTGTAATATGCAGTTCCATAATTGATATATCTTATATAGAATGTTCATGGAAAACATTAATATCATCTTTTAGGTTTCCCATCAGAATCTAAAAATGGACAAATCAATCTCCATTCTCTGTGTGTTCTGAACTCTTTAGCGTTGGTTCCTTACACTTTCCATAATAACATATAAAATAATATACATATGTCCTAGAAAGACACATATATGGTGTGCATATATAATACTCAATTAGTAATCACAATGTAACCACTATCTATCTACCATAACTAAAGTGCATGAAATTTTAATATGATATAGGGGGATAACTAAAAAATTAAAATGAATTATCATGAATATCATGGAAAAATATCATTCATAACAAGTAACTTGAAATATTGGTAAGATCAAAATATAATTTACTTGTCTCAAACCATGCTTAGAATCTATAGAACATGGAATCATCTATATACTGACTTAAATATTATCTTATTTCAATAACCTATTCATTAATATCTTGATATCCTTATCATGGAATAAAGTATAGTCATATACCAATTTCAATATACATTAAAATCATCAAATAGTTGATATAATGAAGGATCACTACTATAAATAATCTAGAGTCCCATAATTAAAAAACATATACATGTAAAACACATATAGTAAGAGGAATCATATTATTTAACACACGTACAAAACCATGAAAAAATAATAATTAAGCTAAACATGTTCAATAATAATTATAAAAATATTATAATATGACAAGTAGACTATTATTTTAACAGAGAATGTGTTGTATGTGTTATGATTCCTAAATATTATGTTTTTACATAAAAGGGGTTATTGTTGTTACGTAATGGGAGAAATGGTTGTGATGAATGATGTTTATGTATTTTTTTCATCAAGTTATCAACAAATGTGTCAAGACATTTTCAACATATGAATCATATTCAAACTCATGTGAATTTTGATTATTTTATATGAGGTAAAGTCTTTTCAATGTATGAAGGTGTTCAAAAGATTGGTGAATTTTAGAGAGAAGTTTAGAGATATTTATAAGAAGATATAAAATATCATTTCATAATGGAGTTCATTATTCATTGATGATTCTACCTATTTTTAATGTTTTTTAGATAAATCCAATCATTTTAAAATTTTAATGATTATATCTTGAGTTGATTCTAAATTTTGAATAATCTTTAGATGCTCAATATTGACCCAAGTATCACACTATAACCTAGTAAACCATGATTATTTTTTTCCTTTTTGTTTATCTTTGACAAATCAATTTCACTATAAGGTATGATTTTTCACTCTTGAACTATATTTCATACCAAACTGCTTGTAAATGTGAAAAAATAATGGTTCTATTTGATTGAATTTTTTAAAGATCACACCTTAGTGTGAATGGTCCTACTATAATTCCACTATAAGGTTCTATGTAAGGAGGATACATTTTGGAAAACATAATCATTACACTATACACTAACTCTTCATGATTTTATTTAAGTCAAAATATTGTTTTTGAGTATTTTTCATATGTGTGTTCAAGGGAGACTTATAGATTACACAAACTCAAAATTCCATGTTCTTTTATCATATCAATATTGAGAATTACATAAAGATCAATCCAATGGTTCAAATTGAATCTAGATAATTTTTAAGACATATTGTGTTTTTAATTTTCAAATTCAATGAAAAGAATAGGTAAATGTATTTTTTCTCTACTATAAGAGGGTATTGATTGACTTATAGAAAGTGTGTTGAGATAAAAGAAGGTGAGAAACAAATAAAATATAGTTTTCTACTGATTATCCCTTATTAATGAATAGGAATAATAATATAGTCAAGATCAAAGTAATTGTCAGAAAAAGAAATGGATTGTGTTTGGTTAATAATTATTTTTAGGTGTGTTCTTGTTATTTGATGGTCAATAATTCATATATACATTGAGATATGTATGTTGAAGCAGAAATAATATAGTGGATTATCTAGAGGAATCTCTAAATGTATGGAATCTATATTTTTTATGACCAAATTGAAAAATATACAATGCTACTCTATTTATATTAGATTTATACATTCTTATTGCATAAAAAAGATACATCTTATTGTTTCATTAGAGATTTATCTTGAATTTATTTGCATAATACTATACTTGGTCAAGAAATATACTAAAACACTCACACATGAGTTTTTAAAATAAACCCTAAACTTTATAAATCTAATTAGTGATTCAAGTGGACAGTATATAAGTAGAAGACACCATGCCATACCTAGAATGTTATTTTTCATTTTTATAAGTAAAACTATTACATCACAAGTTTCTATATTGAATTTCTAAATTTGAAAAAGAAAAACTAAACTGATTAACATAAAAACAGCTCTTTTATGAAGAATGAATTTTCCTAAAAATATAATTTTTTATCATCCTTCTTAGTAAGAAATATTTATTAGTGAAAATTTAAAAAATATTTTTATTCAATGATTCACCCCCATCTCAGTAAATATTTAATTTGGTAAAAATTTACATTAACATTAGGGTCCTATTTAATTATAATCTAAGCCACTTGTTAACATTGAATACATCATGGTTACCTAAAAGTTTATTTGAAATATTTTCTCAATTATTTATACTCATTTTAATCCTTATTTTTCATCATGAATTATGTCAATTAAGTCATTAACCATGGTTCATCCACAGCTTATGAGAAACTTTTCAATGTTTGTAAGGAAAGGATACTAATTTACTTTTTCATTCCTTTTTGGAGGTGATGGACATTGTAACTTATAACATTACTCAATTTATAGAAGGTTGAGTGACATCTATTAAAGAAAAGAATAATATTGATATAGATGGGTATGCAATGAAAGTTATTTTATAGTCACTTTCATGGAAAGAGTTCAATAATGTTATTAATATCAAAACATTGAAAGGTATATTTAAAAGGCATTGAAATATTCGTGGATGGAAATATAGAGTGTACAAGGTAAACTTTTAAATCTTGTATTCTAAATTAGATGAAATTCATTTTCTTAATAATGAGTTAGTGGGAGACTTAATTTATAGTGTAAATGAGATTGTGAATTTAATCATAGGTTTTGGGGAAACTCTAGAGGATTCAATTATATTCAATAAGGTAATTCATATCCTTCTTGATATGTTTGTTACTAAAGTTTATTCTCTTGGATATTTTTATTTTAATACATTTTAATTTTATGAATTTTATATCGTTGTGGATGAATATGATATGAGTAATGGTATCTCTTTCCACAAGTGAAGTAAAAGTCGGAAAGAAATATCATAAAGGCTTGAAAAATGAGAATACTCCTGAAAATATCAAGGAAGAAATGATAAATTAATATTTAGATAGATTTTTTGATATGAAATTTTATAATATCATGTCACTTATCTTGAAAAATATATACAAATTAAAAGGTAGGTATCGTGATAAAATGAATTCAATATGTTTCATTAGTGGAGGTATACTAATTTTTTTTACAATTTTCCCAAATTTAATAGGAGAAGAGAGTTATGAATAATATTTCTAATCAATGATGTTATCTAAATTCATCTTCCAAGGTAATGGAAAATAAAATTTTTAAATTGAAGAATAACGTAAGTTTTCGATGATGGAGGAATAAGAGTGAGATAATAGTATAAGTGGATAGGATTCATTACAGAATGAACATGGAAGGAAGTTTCTGATTATTAAGCTGACTGAAAAATGATTTTATAGTGATGGATATTAATAAGTGATATAAATTGAATTCATTCTATAGAGTTATTGGAAGTAAGTTATTATCGAAATCCCTAAAATGATCAAGAGAATAAAAAATTAGAAAAAATTATCCTAATAACCAAATGAGGTTGATCAACCCTATGGACAAATAAAGAGAGAGTTGTTAAAATATATCAAAACTATGAATATATAACATGGTGAAGAAAAGAAGTTAAATTATTCTATAAAATAAAAAAATTAAATAAAAATAAAAGTAGAATTTTTTTCATTATAAAAGGCATTTTAGGTTAAAGATTAGTTGGAGAAGATCATGTTCAATTTTAAAAAAAATGCATGAAGCTAGAAAATTAATGTAGAATTTTTAAAAGACTAGTGAAACAACAAAGTGTGTTGGTTATGATTAAAATAATCATAAATTTTAATTTATAGATTCACCAAGTCATGAAGTTAGGGTGATGATGTGTAAAGGTAAAAAGATAAAATTTTCCTGAAAAAGGAGAATTTTAGAATTCTGAAAAATCTATAAATAATTGCTTGAATATGAAATATGATACATAAACCAAGGAAAACAATAAAATAATGATTCCTGAAATGAATAGAAATATTCTAGTAATAACACATTATTTTTATTTTTTCAAATTATTTAATATCTATGGTTTTAATTTCAATTGAATGGAGGAGTTATTTTTTTTATAGTGATAATTTTATTAATAAGTATTTAATTTATTCAACTAATATAGTTTATTTAGTGGCTCTAGTAACATGAATGTTAATTACTACTTCAACTAAAGATATATTTAAAATTTAAGTGGTATTACAAAGAAATAATTCAAAGTAATTCAACCTACTCAAAGGAGGAAATATTATTTTAATGGAACATATCATTAAAATTTATGTGGTATTAAAAATAAAAAATCCAAGGTATGTTAACAAAATCAATGAAGAAATTTTTATAAATAGGAAAAAACTAAATGTGTTCTTATGAAGAATAATTTCCATGATGTATATAAATTTTATTCAATATGTGATTAAATAAAACACATTATCATGAAGCGTTAGAAGCTATTTTCAGTATAATTTAGTATTAAAAACTCCATAAACATTTTTAATAATAAAGGAAAATGGTATTAGAAGGTGATTTTGGTGGAAGTTTACTTAAAGAAAACACAAAATAATCTTCCATGGAAAATTTATATTGGGTGCTCCTCACAAATGAAATGTGATAATGGATTTCATATATCATTTGATAAATGTAGGGAAGGATATGTCACATTTGGTAATGGTGGATCACATGAAATAAAAGTAGTTTAATTGAATAAAATTAGTGAAGATAAGGTAAGGTCAAAGAGTACGATATGTTTTTATGGTTTGAAACATAGACTTGTTAGTGTTTCTCATTAATGTAATGAGGAAAATTAAATTATATTTTAGAAATAGGGATGTGTAGTGATGATACTGGAGGATGAATTAATTTTGAATCAAGGATATGTAACTAAAGGCTACTTATTTCATGAAAGATATTTTTAGATATCATGTTCCATTAATATAAATGATTAGAATAAATTTTTCCATCAATAGATTTGTTATATGATAAAACTGATCATGAAAAATTTGACCCATGGAGACAATTTCCATGATGTGTTTTTGTATAATATAGAAAATAAATGGATATTCATGATATATCCAATGGGGTATATTTTTAATTCATTATATAAAATGGGGAGATAAAAATAACTCATCCCTTAGAATTTTCGAATTTAAATATTTATAGAAAATGGGGAAATAATCTTATAGATATTGATAAATATTTATCCTAATTTGTAGTGAATTTACTTGGATCACATGAATCTTGTTAATGAAACCTAAATATAAAGAATTTATTATGCATAAAAGATTTTAAGAGATGTGTAAAATTGAGTGTGGTTAATCGTTAAAGATATTCATTATAGATAATGAACCGGAATATTGAAGTCATACATTTTATTAGTATTTCAAGAAGCATGTGATTCATCAGGAGTATAGTGAACTATTTATCCCACATAAAAAGTATTGTTTTTTAAAGGAATAAAATATGTTTTATTTAGGTATCTCAAATTTTGTTGGTTGAATAAGGTAATACTCATTTCCATAGGATTTATGTGATTAATGTATATTTAAACATTCAAAACCAATGACTATAGTATCAAAATTATAATATGTCTCCATATGAGATATATTTTTGAAATTACCCCATTATAAAGAATCAATGTTTATTTCACTATTGTGCTTCTCATAATTTCTGGTTTTAATGATCACAACCCCTATTTAAAGTTATTAATGATTTATTTAAGTATATAGTAGTAAGACTCAATGAAATATTGTATGAACCTTGTTATAATCATAATGTATCCTTGAAGAGTCTTAATGGATGTATTTAAGAATTTGATAGAGTTTAGAAGATCCATAAAAGGAAATTGAAGAAATTTAAGGAGCCACTTATTGAATCAAAATCTAGTAGGAAGCACTATAAAGCTAGTGGAATGTCTAATGACATGCCCTTCTAGTACAAGTCCACTAATCTGCTAGTAGAGGTGCACTGACTCACTAGTGCATATGGATAGAAGCACACAATGGGAGTTATCCTCATCGATTTTCTAGTAGGATCCCACCGGCAATACAGTGGGTTCAACAAGTACATGGGTTGTAGTAGAAACCCCATGAGCTACCTGATGGAGGCTACTAGGTAACAAGTGGAGTCAGGATAGGTTGACAGAGTAAGAATTTAATGGTGGTAAAAATACCGTAAGTTCAATATTTTATGGATTAGTTACTCTTGATGATTTCTATAAGGCCTTTAAATCTTTTTATATTAGAAAATAGGACTCTATGTGGACTTGGAAACATATATTCTCAATCCATTCTCCAACGCCAATGCGATATGGTCTATAATGTTCTCTTATGTTCTATTTTTCTAAAACATGTCTTCTCTAATTTAGAGGGTGTGATTATTGTAAAGTCTTCTCAATCTCATCCTTTTCTATTTCTCTTATATTTGTTCTTCATATTATTTTGAGAGAATCAAGAATGTATTAAAAAATGATTGCTTATAATAAATACAAATTTCCTCCTATTTCTTTTGTAATCGGTACACGATGCATTTATTGCGAGGGACGTAGATTTTTTTTCCAAAACCACTGTAATGAAAGGTAATGTTATCTTTGATGTTTTTAGCTATAACCATTAATAATATAGTATTCATTGTATTTAGGGTTTCATGCTAAAAACTAAAAAGGAATAAATTTTTTGTATGTTGGAAACTATTAAATCCAAATGAATAATATATTATATTCTCAAACCACTAGGATGGTAGACATATTTTCTCTTCTTGAGCAATTTATGAACTTACATTCTAAATTATCATCCTTATTTACTTTAAAGTTTTTTATTTATTAATAAAAATATTTCAATTAATTATTTTCTTAATCCATAAATACATTTAATCATTTAATTTATGAGTCTATCTATCATTTTTTCTTCCACATTTATAATTATATATTATCATATCATTATATGTTTAACATTGATTCAATTTTTATCTTTAAAAGGGTTTTAATTATATTCAATATTTGTAAAAGGGGTTTTTAGTCTCTACGAATTTAGTTATTTCCTTTGATTTCTAAAGAGTAATTATACACTATTTACATTTTACCATTCTCTATCTTATATTCAGATACATGGTTTCAGTAATGTAAATATTTAATATATGATTAAGTGGGATAAAAGAAGTGATGATTGGATTTTACTAAGATATCCACCAAATGGGAAATTTTATCTTTACTAAAAAATAATTAATAAAAAAGCATTATGTTGCTGATGTTATGGTGTATGAGAACTCATCTAATGTGTGTAAACAATATGAAACAATTTTTGAAGTCAATGATGAATATATAGAGTTAATTAGAGAATATGTTTAAAATTACGAAATTTTAGAATATTTTATTGATATGTATAAAGATGATATTTATTTAAACATGTCATGTGATGAATAAAAAATAATTTTACTTCACTAGTGGATACATAAGTATTTTAAGGTCTATAAAATTATTAGAAATAATATAAAATTAGTAAAAAATTGGATATGTTTGAGGTCATAATCTCATAATTCAATAATTTACTAAGTTAAATCACATAACATGAGTCATGATTCAAAGATATTATAGTATTTTCATTCTATGGATTAGGGGTTGGATAAGATTGTTAGCCCAACTACGTTAAATACCCTAAGGGGGTGAATTGTGGAAAGAAAAAATCAAAACATCTATCCCTTCGAAACATGTTTTATCATAAAAAAAACGATCTTTTCTCCATTTATCTTAGAAAAATATGAAAACAAATGAATGAATTAATGATACCCAATAATTTTACTTGGGTCTACCACACTAGATATATTGTAAGATAATACACAAATTTTTTTCATAAATACCAAATCCAATAATGCACACTTTTGTTACAATCTTTTGAGTGGACTCACTGTCTCTCCTAGTTTACAACCAATCATGATTTGAAAGATTATTGCTCTCTAAAATGAAGTGTTCCCAGTAGTCCTTTAAAAGATCCCTCTTTTGATCAATTGAATCAATATGTTTCACACCTCATTTGGTGCATTATTTTTGTCCTCTCTCATCCTCTTGATTAATATAATTTTTCAAAAAAAAAATAGAAAATAACTTTTGATTCAAATTTGATTTAATTTCTGAAAACTCCTTTCTCATCATTTTTTGAACATCCCAATCATTTGAAAAAATCTTCAAAACTTCATGAAACATTTCTTTCAAAAAACTGACAGCCTTTCACAATGATTTCTAATATTTCATGAAACTCAAAACATTTCAAAAAATATTTTCCTTCATGAAACTTCCTTCATTTGTGAAATTTATATTCATAGGAATCCTTTATTCTATGAAATCATCAGAAAATTTCCTTTTTGAATTTATAGACTTTGAATTCCCATTAAGGCTTCCTCTCTTAAAATGATGGGGGGGGGGGTTAATTCCTTTTTATGAACATTTCTTCACCATCACAAAAATTCAATATCTTCACATTTATTTCATGTAACAATTACTTCTTGTTAATGAAACTCCGTTTGTTCAAAAAACATCAAGAGAATGTTTTGTTCAATAAACTTCTAAAAATCATGAAACTTACCATATTTCATTAATGACTCAGTAATATTTCATATAACTCCAAAACATCACGAATCACCAAACATTCATCAAATAAATGTCTTTAATGAATCCTCAAAAATTTAGTAATTCCATGACTTTGTAATATTTTCTTGAGAGAACCCTAAAAATTCATCTTTCATAAAACATGACCTCTCCTCCAGATTATGTTCCACAAAAATTTGGAAAATAATAGGAAATAGTGCTACCTTATTCATGTAATATTTCATATGACTTCTAGAGCATCAATACCTCTTTCTTGGATTTTTTTCAGAACACTTTATAAAAAATAACTTTATAACTCCAGAACTAACCTTGAAATGTTTTTTTTATAAAAAACACAATCATCCCAGAAACACTACAATGTTCCATTAAGGAATGTTTTCCCAAAAATCTACCCATTTGGGATTTATGAAAACACTTCACCCTATGATAACACTTTAAATATTCCTCCGTGATCTACTAAACATATTATCTTTCGATTCCAAATAGAGATAAATATTTACTGAACATGAAATCTCATACAACTTAAGCCGTCCTTAGTATAAGAAACAATAATATCCTATGATGTTAATCAATGATTCAATTCATTACAAAAATATTAAACTTATTTCATCACAAACCCTATCTACATTGTAAAATAATCATTCATCAAATATATTTATCATTATTATATTTAAAGCACCCTATACTTTTAGGCTCCCCCAATTAGCTTATCCCCCTTCCTTGATCAAGGAATTTTACCGAAGATGGTAAGTGAACCCAATATTCACTAATTTTATGATGAAACATGATAATGAACACATATTATCACATTGGAAAAAACACACCATACCTCAGGGAGAGGGTCTCCCATATATACAGTTGTTCAAGTGTGGGTAGTCGACTGAACTTAAAATGTCAGTCAATGATGTTGAAATTATTTTTTCGATGAGACCATTATTAGAATATCTACAACTTGTAGTTATTTAGTAACATAATAAATCTCCACAATCCCATTCTCCACCTTATTTTTGATAAAATTACAATTTATTTCAATGTTATTAATCCATGAATGAGGGGCTGCAATTTTACTTAGATTTATATCACAATAGATTTTAATCAGATACATTATTTCAACTATCATATCATCAAGTTTGTACTTCTTACACAATAACAACATGAAACAGTGAGTTACTACAATATATTCATATTTTGTGGTTCTTAATTAAATGAAATATTGTTTCTTTCTTAGACTAGAAATACACAATTTTCTAAGAAAAAATGAAACATGTGATTTTGATTTTATATCATATGTAGAACTAGACCAATATTTATTTGTATTTCCCAAAAACTCATTCATATATTTTTCATTATACAAAAATCTTAAATCCATTATTCCCTTAATATAATGAAGTACTACATTTAATGTAATTAGTTTTTTTATTTTGGATTTTATTCATACCGAGATGCTTGATATGTAGAAAAAACAATATCAGGTCATGTCACTATTATGTATAATATACTACCAATGATATGCCCATATTCTATGAAATTAACCATTGTTCCTTCATCATATCATGATAGTTTTATTTATAAATCCACTAGATTCATCATCTCTATTGAATTATCCAATCCAAATTTCCCTAGAAAATCTTTGGTATATTTGGATTGAGAAGTGAATTTTCTAGTCCTTCAACATGTCACCTATAAACCAAGTAAAAAGACCCTCTCACTGATCAGTGATATTTAAAACTCACTTTTCATGAACTTTATGAACGTTTTTCATTACAAATTATCTAATATACCAAATATTATGTCATGAACCTAAACCAACAATGTCATCTTTTGATTACATTCATTGTTTAAATAGAGATTATAATCAACTCCACCATGATAAAAATTGAGATTCTTCAAATACTAATAAAGTATTGAATACCATGCTCTCATTTCCTGCTTTAATCTATATAATTCCTTCCCCAACAATCAAATTTTATTCTCATCATTGTCAACAAAAAATCATCTGGTTGTTTGATGTACACTTCTTCTTTGAGAACCCAATTTATAAATTCCAACATAATATCCCTTTAGAAAAAAATTAATTCTTTTCCCTACTATTTTCAATAATTATAAAATATTTTTTATCATTAAAATAGGTGAATATGTATCATAAACATCGATTAGCTTGACCTAGGTTTATCGCTTTCACACTATGAGTTCTTTGTTCCGAATTACCAATCCATCTTTATATTGTTTGTACTGAAAGTCATACTTGTTCCTAATAAAATTCTTATGTACCGGTCTCGAAATAATCTCTCATATCTGATTATTATCAATTTGGTCAAGCTCTTTGTTCATATCCTAAACCAAGTTTTCATATATAATTGTTTCTTTAAAAAAATTTGAACTACGTAAGATAGAAAGGATACCTACTATAAATACTTCATTCTCCATTTTTTAAAAGGGAATTTCATGATCACAAATGATGTTTTTAATATCAATTGTATCTAGAATATATATCTTCAATTAAGATACATATTTTAATTCCCCCTCAAATTTAGTATATTCTTCTGAATCATTATTTTCTACTTTTACTCCCCCTAAGTTTCTTTCTGCACCATCACTCTCATCAAAGAACAGTTCACTGTGATTTTGAGGATTTTGTTCATTATACACTATAAAGACATCACTAATTTCAAATACTTTTCAGAACCTCCTATTGAATCATTTTATGCTTCAATTTTTTCAGATTATCCATGGAATATCCCCTCAACTCCAAGAGACTCAAAAATTTTGTGTTTCTCCTTATTGAAAATAAAACACTTACATATAAATATTAAAAAGTATTTTAATGTTGGATTGTTTTTGTACCATATCTTGAACATAGAATTTTATTATTTATAACATAAAAAATCCTTATTGGATATGTAGATCGATGTCAATAATTCTTCTCATTATCATTTCTCTAGTAGGGACTTTTCAATAATCATTCTTATAGCCATGTTTTTCACAATGTAATTTCTCTCGCATCCACTCATTTAGATGAGTATTTCTCACTATTGAAACTTGATATCTTATCCATTGTTTGTAGAGATAATTTTCCACTTTTTTGTTTTTATATTTTTTACTATAATCAGTTTAAAACTTCAAAATCTTCAATACAATCATCCTTTCTTCTTCCCTATAATATTATGTTATGTAGATGAACATGTCAGAATTATGGGAAATTAAAAATATCCATTAAATCCTATTAAAATAATTAATGAAAATACATAATGCCTTCTCATATAAATGGATATTGTTGAGATAGTTCCAAACACATCATCATGCACCAATTTAAGCACAATAGTTTACTTCTGTTATTTCACATAGTAAATATTTTTGATAATTTCCCTTATCAATAAGAATTGAACATTTGAGTACATTCACATGATTGATTAGTGATATCTCACGTTTCATCACATTTGACCAGATCTTATAAGGATGGTTGGAATAGATGGTCAAGATGATTGTGGTATAACCTATTTTCTTCTTCTCTAGATGGAAATCACATATCCACTTCTCCATTCCAAAATTAGATATTCCTGTTCATCTGTTTTAACTATAAAAAAATTGTACCATATTTTCCCTTGATGATACAAATTTTTTTGGTAAATATTATAACATGACCCAAGTCACACAATCAATTAATAGTTTGAAATTATCACTAAAACCTTAGATAACCATGAAATCATCACATTATATATCTCTTTATGAAAATTTGGATTTTCCAAATACAATAATCTATAGGCCTTCAACATTTCCAAATTTCTTGAAACCTTCCTTTTCATATTTTATTCATGTAACAAGATACTTATGTACAATTATATGGGATGCGCATCTACTATCAAGGATCCATACACCAGTACGATCTGGTGAATTAAAGGAAATCTTTATAATCACAACCAATTTATCTATTTTCTTTTTTGATCCATTTCATTGAATATAAAATTTTTTGGGCTAATATCCTTGATATTCCTCATAGTATGATGTAAAGACATCATCTTGAAAAGCTTCAAATTGTTATTGAAATTTCGTCTCATTTGATTGTTCACTGACTTTTTCTTATGACCCCTTTTTTCTACTTCCACACATTTCTCTACATTTTTGATGAGAAATATATAGCCATGTGTCTAAATCCCCCACACTCTAAATAGTGACCATCAAAATCATTATTAGAATGTTGTAATCTTTATGAAATCCATTATTACGCTTATTCCATTTGGTACCTTTTGTCTATGGAACATAAATTTTTGGAATGTCCCATATTTCTACAACAATAACACCTAATATGTGTAATATTCCAATAAATAATTGGTTCACCACTATTCATCATATGGGATCTATGAATCCTTTTTTATTCATACTCAAATCAATCTTCAACCTGTACGTTAACTTTTGTTGTCTAATATCAATCATCACAGATTTTTGTTCGTGACCAAGTCCCATACAAACCCTGTCATTTAGATATGATTATTGATTCTATTTTCTAGACCAATATTACCCCCTTACGTCTTTTCTACTACATGAGTGGTCCTCTTTACATATATTATAACATGATTCAAGATTATCTCCTGATATTTTTATTTTTTCGAAGGTCGAAAACGTCCTCTTCAAGTTATTTGATACGTGTTATTTGATCTTTTTCTATGTTATTCAAACCATTTATCACACTTTTATGTTCTTCAACTTTGAGTGTGTACTTGAAAACCTTTTCTATGTTATTGGGAAATATAGAATTAATATTTTAATTTTATTCCATTAGCTTATAATTGTATTCTTCCTACTTCTATATATTGAATTTTCCATCACGAACTAATATTTTAACTTTATTTGTTTTGGATCTCCAACCATCTATCTCTTCAAGGGAGGCTTATAATTCAGCCAAGAGACAAACCCTTTGAATTATCATTCATTATGGTAACTTTTTTCTTTTTTAGGAGTTTTCATTAATCCATTTCACTTTTTTATAAACAAAGGATAAGTGAATTTGTCATGATATTAATGGGAGAACTGAAATTTTTCATTGGATTGAAAATTAATAAAAAAACATTATATTTCCATAAATTAATCTAATTATGATAAGGATATTATTAGAAGGGATGGGATTTGATATAGTAAGAGTATGAAAACAAAAAATAGTATCAGTTACAAATTCTAAAGGGATGAATCTAGAAGGTGTGTTGATATTAAACTGTATGGAGGCATGAATGGTATTTTATTATATCTCACTCCATTTAGACCAGAAATAATGTTCACAATTTATTTATGTTCTATATTTCTGTCCAAACCTAAGGAAATTTATATTAATGATGTTAAAAGAGTAATTATATATATATTTATGTTATTGTATGTATTGGTTTATTTTATTCAAATCCATTTTTTTATCTTAACTCGATTCCAACTTTGGATGTTGTTGGCCTGACTAGAAAAGTACAATAGGTATGTGTCATTTTCTAGGTAAATGACTAATTTCAGGGAGTTTTTAAAAAAAATACCGATTTCAATGTATATAGTTAATCCTTAATAGGTCATTTCATTTAGATTTTGTTTAGAGGGTATATGGATTAAACAAACACTCTGTGATTTTAATATTTGTTTTGTAAAAATTTCAATTTTTTATGATAATTCTAGTAAAATTTAAATTTCTAAAAATCATTCAACAACACTATGGAAAAAAATAGATTTCAGATTTCATTTTCATAGATACCATGTAAAAAAGAGTAAATCTATTTAAAATTTTTTCCAATTGGAAAAAAATTTGTAGACATATTACCTAAACCATTAGATTTTATCAAATTCGAGAAAATAATATTTAAACTAGGTATGCTAAAGTTTAAAATTTCAATTTTTTATCGTTATGTTTTTGATAAAACTAATATCTATTATATTTATAGATTTAATATATCAAAAAAATTTCAATTATGTGAAATTTATTATCAGATAATTCTATCTAAAATAGTAACATTTTTTAAGATCTATTTTTAATGTTTTTTTTATTAATTTCAAAATGGGGGAGAATATTTTTACAAATTTAATAAATGATATTATTTTTAATTTAAAAAATGGGATTATTGGTAATGTTTCAAGATGTGTATTAAATTTAATATTTTTTTGACAAATTACTATATCCTCACATTAATTAATTTGGAATTGTTTGAAAAAAAATAATTGTTTATTATTAAGATATATTTACGTTTGAAATTTTTAATGATATTATTTTTAAATTATACATTTTCTATCATAATTATTTAATTAAAAATAATTTAGTTAGTTTTTTTATTAATATTTTTTATTAGGTGAATTATAGTTGAAATTTTTCCGACCCATGGCAGATCAGAATGGCCATCCCCCAACTATATATGGGACCAGTGGTAAACCTCATGGGAATGTAACCCAAGGGAACATCCACGGTGGAAGGGACATGTTTAATCCAGATTAAAGTGGATACATAGAGCACTTATAGGTGGGATAGTGGGAAATTACAAGCCTACAAAATCTTATGATTCCTAGGTGTGTGTGTGTGTGTGTCATATAACAGGTTTTGTTCCCCGTAGCCAGCTCGAAGTGGTAGTGGGAGTGCTTGATTTTTCTAACCAAGGGAAGAGCTTGTGGGAGATGGATGTGGTAAATCCAATGTGTTTTGAACTTTTCATCCATCTTTAATGATATATAACCAATTTCATCCATTCAATCCAAATGATCCGAGTCGTTTGATTAGTGATAGCGTACGTCTTCTACCTCTAGAGTCTTTTGACGGTATTGTTCGCTAGTGTTCATGTTTCTCAATACCTCAGTTATTAATAAAATATCATGTGGTTGAGTTTTTTATACAATAAGGCCATGATAATGAGTTTATGTGGTGATGAAATCATACATTAATTTAAAATGTTCCAACATGAGAATATTCCAAGAAGATAATTCAAAAGTGGATAATCAAGTTTCACAAGATCTCTTCTCTAGTAGATCATATTCTTTAGTAACGATAGGTTTCCTATAATTAAAACTCCATTTGATTTCTCAATAGTAACTCCTCAACTATGGAAGTACCTTTTGAATGATGGAAACATGTTTTCCAATAGAATCACCGCCAACACCGATAATGATGCTATCATTCTTGAATGGTTGATCACTTCTCTATTCTTTTTTATAGTAGCTTCATCAACCTTAGAAGGATGGTTCAGCCTCATGACAGTATCACTGAATGTTCAATCATTTTATATCATTTTTCAATAAAGATAGGTCACTATCAATGGACTACCCTCTAGTTTTTGTTCATTCGACCACAATAGTATAACACTTCTTCAAGGTGGATCTCCTCCATGATAGAAGTACCATTACCAGCCTTTCTCAATAGAAGTTTAATATTCAATGGAATATCATGATATTCATGGATGATCATATTGTTTGATTTCTCCACTTTTTTATTTATTGATAACTTAATAGTATCTTGTTAGTGGTATAGATTCCATGATACCATGATGTATCTCTATTGTTATTAGTTGAAATTATATAATCTAAAAATATAATTATGATTATATTTAATTTAATTTATTGAAATACATATTTTGAAAAAAATATTATATTTTTATAAATATATACTTACATGTTTTCTTAACATTATTTTTAGTATATATATATTTTTATTTTACACACATATAATAAATTTAATGCATGTAGTTACGATACTTTATTTTTTATGTTTTAAATATTTTAACAACATGCAATTTAATTCAAATAATTTAATTTTAATATTAATGTGAAAAAATAATTTATGTATTAAGGATCATGTTGTATGTTTTATATCATTATTTCATGTATAAATAATGAGAATGGAAGTTCTTTGTTATTGACCACAACATTTCTAGAAAAGCTAATAATAAAAAAATATTTTTTGGGATAACTTGTGTAATATATTTATTGGATCACTTGATGTTATAAGAATATATTTGATTTAATGAATATGGATTAATACATTTGATATGTTAAAAAGTAATAAAACAACTTTATGTAGCTTATTTTATGGAATAATAATTCATTCAATTTTGATACACATTATTTATGCTCATTCGATCAATATGATCTATGACTTATTTTTCATTACTGAGATAACGAAGTGAATTATAGTATACCATCATCTACTATTGCAGTGACAATGTTTATCAAAATTCATCATCCTCATCATCATATCTTTCAAATTGGGTTTTTTTGTTTTTTTGTTTATATTATTGTTTTCTTTATCTATTTGTAATTCTTTTGATTCAATTTTATGCTTTACCCATCTAGAAAAGGTCTTTTTTTTCTTATTATTCCAAATTTGGGTTGTGACTCCTAATCAAGAGTTATCTCACAGACTAGGTTAAAGACTCCTATAAAATGATTGGTTTGTACCTCTAGGTATTTTTAAAAGTAACAGTCTATAACCGGTTCTCACACATTTTAAAGTGATTTTATTAGTGTGTATCAATATTCTTGTGAAGTAGATATGTTTTAGGAGTGTAATGGATCTTGTTGATCCAAAACACTCTAAAAACTCAGTTTTATTTATTTTTGTTTCTACATAATTTCATACCTTGAACACAACACTCATAATAATTTTCTTTAATTAATAAAAATATATTTTGTGTATTTAATTTTTAATCAACTATTCACCCCCATAGTCATTTTTTCATGTTTATGATCCAATGATAAATGGAAAATTTAGACACATGGTAAGGGATTTCATCTCATTTTTTCTATATTAAGGCATGTTTAAAGGTTGTGCACCTAATTTATTTTAAATGGTTAATATATTTAGCCCTTTTACATCATATATCATGAATGATTTATACACCATGTTATTTTAAGCTTTAATTCAAATTATTTCATCCATGGTGATCTTACATGAAAGTTACTAAGTGGTAAGGATTCTCTTAACTAAATTTCCATTCATTGGGTTATAATTATCCTTCACTGAATTTTTTATTTCATGTTTTTGTATGAATTAATATCTAAATTATATTATTTGGTTTTTTCAATTGTTTTATGTGGATTAACATTTTTTCATATAATAAATTCATGGATTAATTATCACTCCAAATGTTATGATCTTCATAAGGGGTTTTCTGTCATAATCTAATTTTCCTGAGACATGATTCATGTTGTGCACCATGATTAAATTTTATGGTGTAGTTACTAAATCATGAATTAATTTTGGAATAATAAATCATGAAATTATTTATTTTTATAAAGGTATATCATATGATTTATTTTAATTAATTTTGAATAAAAAATTACCAAAGTGCAAATGGATTTATGTTTCAATATCCTTTTTTGAGATTTTTTTCATCAATGTTCTTTTAGAGGAAATCACAAGAACATATTTTCTTAAACCACATATATTTTCATCTCATTTGGGTATGAATTTGGTTTACATTTTTAGTTTTTATTTCAACCCTTTATAATTAATGAATAGTCAATAAAGTTGTTTACAAGTGATTCCAATCTTTTATCTTCTTTTAAACAAGCAGTCTTTTTTCCGTATACATGTTTTATAAAAAAAGTCAAGAATGTTATTTTATAAACATAAAAAATTTCATAAAAAAAGTAATTGATATTTGATCCATTTATATGGTTTTAAAAAGAAATTTCTTAATTTTTTAGGAATTGGTAACTTTTGAGTCCCTTTACAGAATGTTTAATTTTTTTAAAATTTTAACATTTACAAAAATAATTGATTTTCCCACCATAAATACCATTATATTCTATGAAAATTAATTTGTATATTTCTATGTTTGTTTTCAAATAAAATATTTTCTCAATATTTTGTTATTTTTTAATTTTAAAAATTATATTTCAAAGTAAAAAGGTTATTTTACTAAATAATTTTTAATGATTTTTAATGGTATTTATATTCATCAATGAAACAAATCCCTATTATTACTTGTTATCCACTGGGTATAAGTTGTAATTATACAATCCTTATTATTTATCTAGATGGATTATTTATTTTTTCAATGGTATTTTCATGGAACCCATTTCTTTACCATGGGAAAATCAAGTTATCAATGGAAAATGGTTATTGTTATGTTGTGTAGTGAAAGATTATAAACTTTTATCATTATATAGAACTTGTACATATGTATAGATGATTAATGGGTTGTTATATTATAAAAAAATTATGGAATGTTCCATTATAAACCAAGGATGAGTGGTTCTATTATAATAGAACAGTGGTTGGTTCAATTATAAACCAAGGATCGGTTGTTCTTTTATAAACATAGGATGAGTGGTTCCTTTATAAACTGAGAATGGGTAGTTCCATCATAGACCATGGATTGGTGGTTCCATTATTAAACAAGTATGGGTGGTTCCCTTATAAAACATGGATGGGTGGTTCTCTTATAAACCAATTATGGGTGGTAACATTACAAACAAAGGATTGTTGGATCCATTATAGTCTTTCAATGCATTGGGTATGGAGATAGAGTTAACTGGATTGAAGTTACTCCTAAGAGGAAAAAATTTATATTACTCCTAATAGATGTTTGAGTTTACTATTTATAAATTACTTTTAAGAGATATGGGAAATATCCAGTAAGGTAATTCCATGATGAATGTTAGATGTTCCAAGATGAAACATGTTTTATTTATTCTTTCTATGTGTATTTAATAGTTTCTTTGATCAAGATTAATATCACAAAACATAGGATTATCGATTCTTTAGAGTATTTCAGTTGATAAATCCTTATTCCATGTAACATGTTTTATGATTTAAGCCTTTATGGGTTTTAATCCTCTTATTTTATCATATGAACTTTGACTATGCCATCATACCCTTATGATCATCTTATACTCACCAATGATATTAAATTGTTTATTTTTATGTTAAACCTTATTGATAATTTCATATCACCCTTCTAATGTTTTCAATTTTAATTAGTTGTGAGGAAATTTCTTATATATGTTACACCTATAAAGGTTAATGTATGTGAATAACATAATAGTAGATTATGTAGATATTTATAAACTAGTTGTTCATCTATCCAAGTTTTTATTTAACATATTTTCCTAATCATATAAAACCTTAAATGTAAACATTATTTTCATATATATGTGATCTAATATTTTTTTATGTTAGGGGTTGAAATTGGTTAATATTTATTTGTATAAAATCATGAAATGTAAATATGATGTTTTATCACTGGATTTAGGAGTGCGGGTCTAGGACTATTATAGTTGGTATCATAGAATAGTTTGGATAAATTTGGATATTATGATGTTTTCATGTCAAGTTATCTTATGAGTTATGGATACCTTCATGAGATTATAATTTTATGATATATTATAAGTTCAATGTCTTAAACACGCTTTTGAGGTTTTAATTAATGAGTTTTTAAGTTGATTGAATATATTTTGTGATGCATTTTATTGTTTTAAGGTATAAGTAACCCATAGGATTAACATGATGTATTTTTTAGAAAGAATACTATTTCATTTTTGGGGATGTATGGTGAAAGGTATCAGATAAACATTTTGGTTAAAACTTTATTTAATGTTTAGGTTATTTGGGATATAATGTTATTTATTTATGGAGTAATTTACATTAAAATTTTGTGTTATTTTTGAATTCTGGAGATTAATGTATTATTTCATCATATGAAGGTTTATAAATTTTATATATTATATAACCTGTAGTAAACACTTCAGTTTTATCAAAAATATGACTAATAGTTTTTATCCTTTTTTTGAATCATGGGATCTTTAAGAAGTCTATCTTAGTTATTCAAACAAGAAAATATCATCTTGATTTCTCATCATTTGGATTAAAAGATAAGATTGTGGTGGAATTTTATTAAAGGATAAAATTATTTTTTTCAACTATGTATATTTTATTATGTTTATAATTTAGATGGTAAAGTAATTAAAACAATTATAAAATTATATCAAATCAAAATAGTTTCCTATTAAATTAATTTATAATGAATCAATAGTCTTTTCAAACCTTACTAATTTACAGTTTTATGGGCATTGACTTTATCATAATCACTCAATTTTTTATCCCCAATGTTCTTTATCCCACCCCATCATTATTTGGAATTAATATTTTTCCTCCATGCGCATATTTTCACTTCTCACTAATTTTATTCTATTTTGAAACATAGTTATTTATTAATACAGATGACCTTAATATTTCCATTTCATTATTTTCAAAGGATGTTTTGTTAACCATGTTTATGAAATGGGTTTTAAGCATTGGTATTTTCAAATATTAAACCCTTGATTACAAATATAAATTTAAAAATTATGAGTAATTAATTTATCAATGGTGGAGAACATAATATCCTGATATTAATCCATGTTTGATTGGGTATACAACACACAACACCACGCTTAATCAAATTGAGAAATATTAATATTTAAATGTTATAGTTATAAACTATTTATTAAATTGGAGAGTGTTAATAAGATTAAACCTATTAGGGAATATATATAATTTTCATACTAAATACAAATATATTGATTAATACTTAGTAAATAAGAACTCTAATTTTTTAGCAAGGTCATTTTATGCTTCAAAAATATGTTTTCCTCAAAAATGGAGTTTAATACTTTTTTACCAATTAATATAATTAATTCCTTGAGCATTTATAATTTATATTTGATAAAAAATATATATCATATTTTAAATAATTATATAAAAATTAGATAAGGGTTAAATATTGATAATTTTTGAAAAAGATTAATTTTTTTAAATAGTAAAAAATACAGATTCTTTTAAACAGTCATTTCTTTTCAATAAAAAGTATAATTATGATTTGAATTTTATATGAAATTAAAATAAATATATTTTTGTTTAAATAAAAAAAATTAATTACATAGAATTCTCCATTATACTTAATTTTTATATAAGTTCATTTTCCCTTTATAAACATATTTCTCTAAAAACAGAAAATTCATTGCATTTTATGCATTTATATTGAAATTTATTTCATAAAATTTTAGGAATTAAATCCCAAACAAATATATATCATATTTTTAATAATTGGGATTTAATTTGTTAAATAATTTCCCTTTAATTTTTTTATTATGAATAGTAAACATAGTACCTTTTTGATACTATATTAAAGGGAAACGAGGTAATTAAGCTTAAAAATAATGTGATAATGTATCATAATCAACAAAAAAATTTATAAATCTCATTGGATGAGTTTATTTCATCCATATTCACCCATACTTTGAAAATGGGTTAATTTGTTGCCACTATCCTTTGATTATAGCATTTATATTATTTTATTTATATATAAAGTGAAAAATGTCACTCACTTTCATGTAATATCTATAATATTTTTTGATTGGGATGAAAAACAATTATTTTATAATTTTTTATTTTATAGATAAATTTCTTTTTCAGGTTAATTTATTAGTATTCTTCAATGATAAAATAATTACCTTAAATGCTTACACAACGCCAACATAGTGCTTGTGCAAGAAGTAGAAAATTCCAGTAAGTGATTTTAAAATCTCTAAATGTAATATTCATTGAGTGATTTTTTGTGTCCCTTTAATATTATAGATCAAAATAATATATTAGAGTATTTTTTAAATGTTTATATTCAAATTCCATTCCCATTTTTTTGTCCTTTAGGTCAAACTAAATAAAGCATGTCAAAAAAGCCATTAATGATATTTTATGAAAAAAATATTTTATTTAATTATTTTAAAATAATAAAAATATATAAATATAACAATTAGGATTATAAATGGTCTAAAATTTTATATATTGGTCATTTATGGGACAATTTTAACCTTATTAATAAAATTATAACGGTTTAATACTGAAAACTTTGTTACCACGATTTAGGTTGAAATTGGTTAACATAGGGGTTAAACAAAAAGATATGGAATACTAAATTATATAAACCTAATTATATTTGATTATATCATTATATAATGATGATATATTAATTATATTTAAATTAATGTCATTTTTTAACCATTGGAAATGAGTTAGAAAGATATTATATTATAATATTCTCTGTATTTCCAAAAAATAAATTAATGACATTTTATTATAAGAAATATTTTATTAAATGATTTGAAATTAATATAAATAATATATTAGCCCAATCTAATTTAATATAGTTTAAAATATCTTCCACAGTCCATTTATTGGTCATTTTTTAATTTATAGTAATTTTCATGACCTCTATAGATTAAAAAACATTGATATCACTGTAATTGTCAAAAGAGTTAACGAGGGTTATAATAAAGAGATAAGGGTGAAAAAATAATAAAAAATTTGAAAAATTCTTTTATCAGAATATTTTTAATATTAATTATCATATATTAAAATTATATCAATTTGGAGTCACTTTAACTTGAATGTTAATTTTAATTAATTTAATACTTTATGAAATTCCATGAATGCCCCTCCTCTCACTTATAAAAGGGCACTACCTATCCTCTCTTCCTAACAACTTTTGAGAACACTATTACATAAAATAATGACCCAAATACCATCCTAAAAAACAAACCCATGTTATATATGTCTTTTTTTGGTAAATATGATCCTTAGATGGGTTACGGTGTATAGAAAATAAGGTTGTCCGAAAAAGATGTGTAACTTTTAGCTGAATGTTTTAATTTTATTTTTTCTTTTATCATATTAAAAGTTTATTAAAACATGATGAAATAATAACACAAATATCTTACATATATGGATACAATTTTATATTAATTTCATAATATATATCTATCTCCTCTTCCATCAAATGAGAAGTGAATCCATCGTTTGTGTATCCAGCGGACTACCGTCCTGTGAACTGATGTAATTTGTTTTCCATCACCACCACTCATGGTTGGTTGTGATTATGGATTTAATGTTTATATATTATATTCAGTACAAAGTTTTCATTATTTAATGATAATATATCATCTAGTTGCTTACCTTTCCATCAATTGAAAAATGGTTGCGTCGCTCATGTGTAAGTGTGGATTTCAAACTCCATGAAGTGATGTGATTCATTTTTCATCACTAAATCTTATCGATGGTATATATAAATTATCTAAATATATAATATTATATTTATTGTATAATAATTATAATTTAAAGATAATATAACACTTACAATCTTTCCCTCATGCTCGTTGAAAAATGAAAATGTTACTCAGGCGTACGTACGACCTTCCATCTCCATGATTATAACACAATTAATTTTTCATAACCGTCATTATTGGTATTTTTTAAAATTATATTTTATGTATAAAAATTACAATTATTTAGTTATTATTATTATGGATATTATGAAACAATTACCCTTTGAACTTTGTTGACATACCAAAGTCATATTTCAACTATGAACCGAATACCCTCAAAATACCTAGTGTGGACTTAACTAATTACATAGTTAAATATATCATTGAAAAAAATGATTTAATTTAAATTAATTAACATATATTATTTTAATAAACAGTTATATAATTTATATAATTTTATTATACATGACTTAATGGACATTCATGAAATGTTTGGACTGGAGGTAAGGGATTTCATCTCAATTTCCTTGCATTGAGACATGTTTTTGTGTTATGCACGTAATTTATTTTACACAGTATAAATGTTTATAATCATTAAATTTTATATCATGAATCATTAAAAAAATTAGTTCTTTTAATTTTCAATGAAAATAATTTCACCCATAATGATTTGACATGAATGTTACCAAGCGATAAGGAGTTTCTTAACTCAATTTCCATTCATTTGGTTGTAACACTTCTTCATTGACATTGTTAGGCCATGAATATGTGTGAGTTTATATCAAAATTATTTTATTGTGTATTTAAAATTATTTTATGTGGATTTACATATGTTCACATAATCACTCAATCGATTAATAATCACTTCAAAATATATGACCATTCTAAGAGTTTTCTTGGTCTCCATCTCATTTTACTGAGACATGATTCATGTTATGAACCAGGATTTGATTTTATGGTGTAATTATTACCTCATGAAGGATTTTTTTAATTTTAATTTATAAAAAAAACTGGATTCATTATTAAAAAACTGGATTTACCCAGCACTAGGGTTTTAATAGTGCTCTCTAAAAGCACTCTTAAAAACCCCCTTTCTCAGCATTAGAAAAAGCATTGTTAAAGTGGGTATTTAATAGTTATTTTTTATTAGATATGTTAAAGGGGGTCTCTAACAGTGCTAAAAAAGGTGGTTATATAGAATTCCCTTTATTAGTATTGAAAAAAACTGATAAATCCACTATCAGTGCTAGTAAGAAAACGTTGAGAAAACAAGCATTTATAAGCGCTTCTAAAAATTACAGATAAAATAGTGGTATTTATCAAAAAGTTTTTCACAAGTGAGGATAAATACCACACCCTCACCCCTATCATAATATTGTTACTATAACTGATAATGTTTATGCTTAAAAAATATATTTCATTAATGGACCCCTGCAGCTGAATTTATGACCATTAGGAGGCCTTTTTGCCTCAATAAAGGTGATTTAGGATTCTCTTGGGTCACCGAGGAATATATATCATATAATTATTTTATTTGATATGTGGTAGGGGAAAAAAGTGAACTCGGTTTAGATGTTATTGGAATTTTAATGTTTTTTGAATGTGAAAACCCCTTAAAACTCCTAACAATTCTAATACCCCTAAAAAGATCATAACTTTTGATCTGGGAGCCCATTTTATCTCCATAGATAGTCAAACCAAGGATAATGAAATTGGATAATCCAAAATTTATTGAAATAATGTGATTATAAAATCAATAAAATATATTATAGTTTTTAAAAAGTCAGATATTGAACTTGAACTTCAAATTACCATAACTTTTGATCCGGTGTCAATTCAGGCTCTACCACATATCAAATCGAAGCCTATGATGATATCTATGAAATAAATGGTCCTAAAATGAGTTATATGATGCATAAAGGAATGATACATAATAGTTAATATTAATCCTAAAATGTTTAATGGTTGATACGTACATTTTAGATAATACATGAGGGTTTCTAGTTTAGCTAAAAATTGAGTAATGATCTGGATAGGGAATAACACCATGAGCTAGGGGTTATAAAATGATATCTTGGTGAGGAATTACACTTTGATCAAGGTGGTAATTTAGTGATGTTACTTATATCTATTTATATAAAATAAATAAATTATTATTTAAATTAAATATATCAAGGGTGGGTTAGTCTATTTTGGCCTCTAAAATAGAGGGAATTCCCTAATATTTTATTCATTCTTATCTTCTTCCATGAGCGTTCTTCTAATTGATTTTTTCTAGTTCTTCAAATAACATGAATTAAGGAGTATCTATATGTAAATATAATAACCCTTCAATATTTATTTCTATGTTCTCTCTTAGTTTCTTCCTTTTCTATATAGTGTTCACTAAAGTAGTATTTCTTTATCAGTGATGGATCGACCAAAGTTTCTTTGATTATTTAAGTCCTCATAACACTAGGTATGTAGTTTCTAGATTATTCATATATTATAGATGTTTTTATTTAACTTCTAATAAATGGGAATGGTAGGGTCATGTGACCAATAATGAACAGATCCACTTATAGGTTTTATTGTTAATAAGAAATAACTAGTGGTAATATTATTTTGAAATTGATTGGTTTATCCTTATAGGTAATGGATTACCTTGTGATGTGGTTTAAGGGTTTTCTCTGAATAATGTTGCATGTTGTTAATAATTTTTTTTGGGATGTGGTGATTAATTTGGATGCATGGTAATATAATGGGTGTAACATGTGTGACTATGGGTGATGATGGTCACCAATAATCATTCAATGACGTTTGTTAAAGTGATGTTGTTGGTGTTAACAATTTTGATCGATAGAGATATGCATCTCCAGTGAGATGCAAATGATGTTGAAAATTATTTTGGTTGGAGATATAGGTTCACTAAGTTATATCCATAAGGTATTGTTGATTACCACTCATCATAGGGATGGGGCTGTTGGGGCCAGCTTTACAGATGATAGGTCCAACGAGTTGATTTTTACAACTTATTGTTTGTTATATGGTCCAAATATTGATTAAATAGATGTTATTTTTTTTATCGTTGTTATGGAGGATTGATGCTTCATTGGTTTCCATAGGATGTAGGTGGTGATTGAGATGACCAATTTATAGATTGATACATTCCATATATATGATATGTTTTAGGGACAAATGGATATACATGGTAAAGGATGGGTGTTTTCCATGCCTTGATTTTCATCGTGCTATTGTGTCAGTGATTGATAAAATGTTTGAGATATATTAGGGAATTTTTATATGACATTTGGATGTTCCTTTGTGTTCTCATGGTTGAATCAATAGGGTTATATTGGTTATTGTTGGAATGTGACGATGTATGGTGGGGGAATGGTCAGAAGGATAAGGGAACTTCCAAAATGATTGATTATTGATGTATCATTCCACTATGGAACTAGCCAAGATAGATAAAGGCTCACTCATGAATGTTCAAATAAAAGGGGAAAAGGATGACTTGTGTGAATTTGGTTTCCATTAATATACTTTTCATACACTGATATACATCTGGATATTATATAGAGACACCATTAGTGGTGGCCTACAATGTTTATACTAACACCCTATATGGGACCTCGTTGAGTTATATAGAAATTATGGATCATGGTAAAGATAATGGTAAGGACTCATAATTAGTATTATTAATGATATATAAGTTTTAATGGTGCAAAAGATGGAAATTGTTTTTATAGTTTTGAAAAATGATTTGGTGTTTCCTAAGTGTTGTATTGGTTGTTTGTTTTGGATTCCATATGCTTATACATTTGTGATTAGCCTATGAGTGATCCTATTTACTTTTTTATGGAAAACATATAGTTTTATATGTTTAATTATATTATCAATGGAATGTTATGTCTTATTGTTTCCTATTATTTTTAGTCATATATGTTATTATTGTGTTGTGGTTCTTATTTAACTTTGAATGGTATAATGTCTCCACTATGGAAAATTAACACCTTGAATTTACATGGTATACTTTGGTGTATATGAAGTCATTACTAAGGTTTAGTATCAGTATAATATAGTTATTTTAGAGTGAAATAGGTTGGGAAACAAGAACATCTTTCTAATTTATCATCCGAATTGGTAATAGAGGTAGATTAATAGAGAATCATATAACATTATTATTAACAAATCCAACCCCCTCCTAGGGAATATTTTATGTCATACTACCCAACATTAATAGTAGTGTTGTAACGCCCCGACCCTAGTTGCCTAGAGTCGGTGCATTATTACATAACATTGGCATGATCACAAGAAAGATCAAATCTCGAAAGACCGATTGGTTTAGTAGCCTTGGAAACACTAGATATATTCATAAGTTTTACATTACATCATAAAATCAAAAACTACTACAACAACATAATGTTTCCACAGTCCACACTACAATCCCCTCATAATATCCCTGCAGGTCATTCATAACTTACATCTTCACTTCCTGGGAAAAATAAAACATAGAAAAGGGGTGAGCTCAAATGCCCAGTAAGGATAACAATATAGCGGATACTTTCATCAATAAGAATAAACATTTAAGGCAATGTATAACTAAAACAAAAGCCTTTTAAACATGAACTTTCAACATGGTATGGCATAAATAAAATGAAATAATGCCATTTACTTATTCACATGGATATTCCACTAATCGAATAATCACATGCAAAAATAAATAACCACTTTCATAATGTTGGAATGCATAATGCCAGACTATCATAACCACATAGCCAAGGCCTCGTGCCAAGACTACAAATAAGATTTTGTCAAGGCCTTGTGCCAAGACACTAGTTTGTCTCATGAGACCTACCGATGCATCGAGGAGCTATAGCGGGCTCCACCCGTCACTTATTAAGTCCAATGCATTCCCATATGAAAAGGTTTAAACATAACATAAACATTCGTATTAAAACTAGCATACGAAATGTCAATAATTTCACAATAAACTATGAATGGTATAAAAATAGCACATCCACAGTCAAACATATCACAAAACCTTCAATACAATATAGAAGTTTTGTATCAACTTCAAATAATCTTAAAATCCATCAAAGGATGTTGACATAGATGAAATCAAAATTCTTTTTAAAGAAATATCTCCTTTTATTTTGAAATCATTTAAGATCCATATAAAATAAAACATTTTCTTTGAAAATATTCTTATAAGCTTGTAAGGAAAGCTTTGAAGATTTTATAACGGCGTAAAATAACCACACCCGCCGTATAAGTTAAAAAAACATTCTTACCTCGATTCTGTCGAAAAGGTTAAAAAGGACATTGTTTTGAAAACGACGGAAAGATTCCTTTATAAACCTCTTATAAAAAGTCAAACAAGGGTATAAATGACTTTAACCCATATTCTTGTAAATAGTAAAAATGTTTTGAAATACATTTTGAAGAAACATGGATGTGGATGATAAAGAGATCCCAGTAGATTATTACATATAAGCAACCTCGGATAATGAAGAGATTGTGAAATAACCCTTACCTTGTACTTTTCCTTGGTTGGGGTAGTTTAACCTCCTGTATAATGGTGAAATAATTGTTATTAAATTATACAAGAATCATATACATTAATATGATATCATATATGATCTTTTAATATTGATTTGATAATAATATCTTAGTATTATCGTTGTTTCGGGTGTTAACTTACTTGTTTTCTTTTATATGTTTTGTTACATAAGCCATTTTTGTTGTATCTTATTCATATCCAGAATGATATCAAGTCCTTAAACATCATTTTTAAATCATAAAATGATAATTATACTTGAATGGATATGATGGAGAATGAATCTCATCGCGTTCGTGGAGACGGTAGTCCGTACGTACGCACGAGCGACAATATCATTCTTTTGATATTAAAATAATATATAAATGAATGGTATATCATATATACAGAATAATTAACATGTTATATTTATTATTTACATGAGTTACACATCATTATTATACCCATCCAAATAATAATATATTGAATAACAATTACACCACGACGTGGAGACGGTAAGCCGTACGTACGCACGTATGGTGACATGTTATTCAAAGGGTGGATAGAATACTGAATATGGTTGTACCATATTTATAATAACATCACAGTATATAAATGATACTGGAGTCATTATTTTAGAATGGTAACAACAAAGGAAGAAGAAGTGGAAGAAGAAATGAACTTGGAAAAGGGTGGTGAAATCATTACCTCTTCTTCGGGTTCTTCCTTTTGATTTGATCAAAAGGGCTCCTTAGGTTGGCTTTCTGATCAAACTAAGGCCCCTAGGTTGTAGTGAGGGATGTTGGGAGAGTATTTTGTCAGAGTTTGGCCGAACCAAAAGGCTTTATAGGTGTGAAGAAAAGATAAGGAGGAGTGCCCTTTTATAAGAGGGGTGATGGACACCTTTGGAAAAGCTAGAAATATTAATTTATAATAAATTCATATTCGGTTTCTAATGGCTCCAAAGTTGACTATTCAAAGGTTAAGGTGGGGATAGGTCGAAAACCACTCAACCAATAGAATTTAGACAGGTTTGGGTACTTATATTAACCTTATCTTTAAGTATTAACTCTAAGTTAATTAGTTTCACTTTTACAATGTCTCTTTGTATTTTTATATAATATGGTTAATAAACTTACTATATACATCCAAGCGACCCCCAAGTGGTCCATTAATGATTAACCTATCATAATATAAGTATCTTGGCCGAACCTTATATTTTTAGGAATTTAATATCAATTAATAATATAATATTTGTTTTAAGAACTCTTTTATGTCAATTTTGACACTATTCAATAGTTGATTTTTGTGAAACTCATAACAGATTGATTACTTCAAAAAAAGTCAATTAACTCAATCCTAATATATCATATTATCCTATAAAATTAGTTTAATTCATTAAAAGTTTCATATTATATTTATTTGGGTATTTATAATATCAATTATTTTAATTTTTCACTATTATAGTAATTACTGCATCATCATTGTGTCATAAATAAAATAACTTATTTAATGTCTAAAAATTATAAATAAAATATCATTATGTAGGAAATCTTTTTAGATTTCTAATTAATATTTATAATCGAAAATCCAACATGTATAACCCTATGTAAAAATTGTTCTTATAAAAGATGTAAGCTTATGCCATTTTTATTTTTATTTTAACTTTATTAATATAATGTGTCTCTACCACATACAAGTGGCTCCAAGGGGTCCCCAAATTGACCCAAGGATGCCCATGGTCGGGTATGTGTCCACCAATAAAGTTAGGACACGTTTTAGGGTAATTTTGTAATATTATAATATTATTTTTTAACCCTTATTTACCGGATTTACCCTTTAACCATGGTAAATAAAATATTTACCGCAGTAATTATTCAAAATGTCTAAAAATAAAAGTTACCTATTTACACAATTTGAACATCCTGATTCCAAATATGGAATCCATTTTCCTAAATTCAAAACACAGAAGTGGCAGAAATTAATTTAAAATTAAATCCCGCTGTCAAAACAAAAAGCGTGTTTTTAAGAGATAATAACTATCAAAAGATTGACACTTGTTTATGTTCGGTTTAATTGTAAAATTATGTCCAATGATAAACATTAAATTGAATGGTAAAAATATATTCTAAATATACTTTAAAACCACTCAAATTCATAATTTATCACTAGTAATTAATTTGATTAAAAAAGTTGTTTTTAATTAAAATTTAGAAATTTTCACTATTCATCAAAATATGAAAGTTATCCGAAAAGTACCAAAATTTCACCCTAGGATAATTTCGATATTCCGAATCCAAAAATGAAGTCCATTATAAAATATATATGATTTCAAAAAGTAGGTATTACTATTTACAACGGCTAGTTTAATTAGTTGTGGTGTGTGTTAGAACTCGAGGTTGCGTACAACACACGCTATCGCATTATTCAAAGGGAAACGTACCGTAGAAGCTTGGGGTGTTACATTCTCCCCTCCTTCAAATAATTGCGTCCTCGCAATTTCTAGGGTATTACTGCATAAAAAGACTCGGGTGGTTCTTCATCATAAGTTCCTCGGGTTCCCACGTTGCCTATTCCATCTTATGATTTCTCCACAAAACTTTTACCAGACGCGTCGTCCGGTTTCTCAGTACTTGTTCTCTTGTATCAAGAATCCTGACGGGATCTTCGCAATAAGACAGATCGGGTTCCAGTTCTAATTCCTCATAGGTGAGTACATGCGTTGGGTCAGGCATGTATTTTCTCAACAGAGATACGTGGAACACATCGTGAACTTTGGAGAGACTTGGCGGCATTGCCAATCGGTAAGCTACAGCCCCAATTCGTTCTAGAATTTCGAAAGGTCCGATGTACCTGGGACTCAATTTACCTTTCTTACCAAAACGTATGACTCCCTTCCACGGAGATACCTTTAGGAAAACATGATCACCGACTTGAAATTCCAAATCCTTCCTTCGATTATCGGCATAGCTCTTCTGCCTACTTTGAGCTGCTTTGATGTGATTTTGGATTACCTTTACCTTTTCCATCGTTTCCTCCACCAGTTCTAGACCTACAGGTTTTCTTTCACCGACGTCATCCCAACAGGTTGGTGTACGACATCTCTTTCCGTATAACGCTTCATATGGTGCCATCTGAATACTCGAATGGAAGCTATTGTTATAGGAAAATTCTACCAGAGGTAAATATTGATCCCACATACCCTGAAAATCAAGTGAGCAAGATCTCAACATGTCTTCTAAGGTCTGAATAGTCCGTTCTGATTGTCCGTCTGTCTGAGGGTGGTAAGCAGTGCTCAAATGAAGTTCAGTATCCAGGGATTTCTGAAGACTTTTCCAAAATCTTGAAGTAAAACGGGGATCACGATCAGAAACAATCGATAGGGGAACTCCATGAAGTCTCACAACTTCATTAATGTATAGTCTTGCTAGACGTTCCAGGGGTAGATCTTCTCTTATAGCAAGAAAATGTGTTGACTTGGTAAGACGATCAACAATAACCCATATTGCATCGTTCCTTCTAGGAGTCTTTGGTAGCCCCATGACAAAGTCCATTGTAATATTGTCCCATTTCCACTCCGGTATGGGAAGAGGTTGCATGACTCCTCCAGGCTGTTGCCTTCCAGCTTTCACTTGTTGACAAACCATACACCTTGACACAAAATCAGCAATCTCCCTCTTCATGTTGTCCCACAAAAAATGTTCCTTCAAATCTCTATACATTTTGGTGCTCCCAGGGTGTATAGAGAAATTGGAACTATGAGCATCATCCAGCAATTCCCTTTTTAGATTAGGTATATTGGGAACACAAAGTCTCTTCCCGAATTTCAAAATTCCATCTTCATACACAAAGTCTCTCAATCTCCCATCATTCACAGCTTTAATCTTCTTTTGGAATTCTTCATCATCAGTCTGAGAACTCTTAATCCTTTCTAGTAAAGATGGTTTGGCAACCATTTGAAAAAGCATTGATGTTTCACCTTCCCTGGTTATTCCCATGTCCATTTTCACTAGATCCATGAAAATTGGATCCCTTTCAATTCTCATATTGTTCAAAACTCCATGGTCTTTTCTACTCAAAGCATCTGCCACCTTGTTTGCCTTCCCTGGGTGGTAGTGTATCGTACAATCATAATCCTTGAGTAATTCAAGCCATCTCCTTTGCCTCATGTTGAGTTCTTTTTGTGAGAAAATATACTTCAAACTCTTGTGATCAGTATAAATCTCACATTTTTCACCATAGAGGTAGTGCCTCCATATCTTCAAAGCAAAGATCACTGCTGCTAACTCGAGATCATGAGTAGGATAGTTTTGTTCATGAATTTTCAACTGTCGTGATGCATAGGCAATAACTCTATCATTCTGCATAAGGACACAGCCAAGTCCTTTCTTCGATGCATCACTATAAATAACGAACCCATCATTCCCCGATGGTAGAGTCAATATAGGAGCATTGACTAATCTTCTCTTCAGTTCTTCAAAACATTCTTCACACTCTTTTGTCCAAACAAATTTAACCCCTTTACGTGTGAGCTTCGTTAATGGGTTAGCCAATCGGGCAAAATTCTGGACGAAACGTCGATAATAACCTGCCAAGCCAATAAAACTACGTACCTCAGTTATACTCGTAGGTGCTGGCCATTCTTGGATTGCCTTGGTCTTAGAAGGATCAACAGAGATTCCATCTTTAGAGACAATATGGCCAAGAAAAGAAATCTCCTGAAGCCAGAATTCACACTTGCTAAACTTTCCATATAATTCATGCCTCCTCAGAGTCTTCAAGATAATGCGCAAGTGATTTTCATGATCTTCGTAGGTTTTGGAGTATACCAAGATATCATCAATAAATACCACCACAAATTCATCGAGATACTCCTTGAAAACTCTATTCATCAGATCCATGAATACAGAGGGTGCATTAGTCAATCCAAACGGCATTACAGTAAACTCGTAATGCCCGTACCTGGTTCGAAATGCTGTCTTCGGAATGTCTTCCTTCTTTACACACAACTGATGGTATCCAGATCGAAGGTCAATCTTTGAAAAGTATTGAGCTCCATTCATTTGGTCAAATAAATCATCAATACGAGGTAGGGGATACTTGTTCTTTATCGTTATAGCATTGATCTCCCTGTAGTCGATACATAACCTCATAGATCCATCTTTCTTTTTAACAAAAAGAACAAGGGCTCCCCATGGAGAAACACTAGGGCGAATAAATCCCTTATTACTCAATTCCTCTAGTTGTTTCTTTAGTTCGACTAACTCTACAGTGGCCATTCTATAAGGGGTCTTCGATATAGGCCTTGATCCAGGAATCAAATCAATAGAAAACTCAACTTCTCGTTCTGGAGGATGTCCAGGTAAATCTTCCGGAAATACATCTACAAATTCTTTCACAACAGGTACATCCTCTATTTGAACATTCCTTTCCTCACCGACAGTTATTTCATTCTCTTCCTCCCCAATAATTGAATTAAGTTGAGCTACTGGGGGTGGGTCTAAATAAGAATTAGGTGGTGACGATTCTGCTCTAAAAATAAGGTGTTCCTTATCATTATCATCAAGAATCGTAACCTCTTTCTTCTTACAATAAATCTTCGAATCATAGTCCGAAAGCCAGTCCATACCGAGGATTATATCAAACTCAATCATAGGTATGACGATGAGATCAGCAGATAAAGAAAATTTATGTGCTCTAATGGGGACTGATTCGCAAAACTTTGTTGCAACGATACTTCCCTTAGGAGTTTTAACTGACAACTCCCTTATTAAATCCAATTGGAAATATCTAATTTTCTTAGCAAACTGGGAAGATATGAAACAATGTGATGATCCAGAATCAAATAATGCATTTTCTAAACTTGATGAAACCATTAAATTCCCTGCCACCACGTCTTTCGGAGTTTCTACCTCAGCATTAGTGATAGCATAAGCCTGGCCTTGATCCCTTGGCCTTTTCTGAGGTAAGTTCTCCTGACGCTTAGGACATGCATTTGCATAATGCCCCATCTCCCTGCAATTGTAGCACTGAACGTTGGTAGCTTCCTTCTTCCCCTTGCAATCATGATCTTGGTGGCCTTTTTCACCACACTTGTAACAGACTCCCATTCCCTTCAGGCAAGCACCGGGGTGTTTCTTCCCGCACTTACCACAAGATGGATATTCAACCTTTCCCTTCTTCCCCTTATTTCCATTCCCAGATTGATCAGCAGGTCTCTTCTTCTCTTGCTTCACTTTAAAGTCATAAGACTTAGAGAATTCTTTTTCGGTCTTGATAGCACATGAGACAATGTCTTCGTACGACGAAAAGGATTGTGAGACTAATGCTCGACGGAGAAATGGTTTTAACCCATCAAAGAAACGATCAATCTTACTTCTTGGGTTGCGAATATAATCACCAGCGTACCTCGCTAACCTTGTAAAGTTAGCCTCATACTTTGTGACATTCTCATCCTCCTTTTGTCTCAGACTCAGAAATTGTCTTTCCATATCTGCTCGATGGTCGCGAGGAAAGTATTTTTCTAAAAACAGATCTTTGAACTCCCTCCATTCCATATTTGATACTTCATCATCTTCCTTCGTATTTTGAATCAATGACCACCATTGATCAGCATCTCCAGTGAGGCGGTAAACTGCCATGATAACTTTTTCCATTTCACTGCTCCCCAAAGCCTGAAATATTTTCTCTAGGGAAAATATCCATTGCTCAGTTACTAAGGGATTTGTATTCCCATTGAACGTTGGTGGTTGTTGTCTCATGAATCGATCTAACATTGATCCTCCACGCTGCGGATCAGGGTGCTCCATACGGGTAAGGTTATTATTCATAACCTGAGTAAGTTGTCCCAGTATAGTGATTAGCTGATCAGCACCAGTTGCATCACCAGCCCCACTATAATTATCTTGAGCAGGAGGGCAATCCCTACATGGAGTGCGTGCATTGATACGGTTTCCATTTCTTCCACTAGGCGCCATTTCTAAAAAATGGCATAAACTAGATCAGTTTATGCATCAAAATACATAATCCCATACTTATAAAACACTAAACATAAATTTAACTATCTATGGATATAATCCATAATCATAAATATGTTTTCTTTGAGGAAGTATATACTCATAAACCCTTCATAATGATTTGTAAAGAAAATGAGAGTTATCCTAAGCATATCCCCCGGGAGTGTCGTAACCAAGAGTGCAGCAAGGCCCGTTGTCGTGCACCAGTTCCCGTTCGAGTCTAGCTCAAAGCGGTGTTTTTGGGTTTTACCCCTAGGTACATCTGTGCCAGAGCCGCCTCTACCTGCTCGTATCCAGACAGGGATGTATTGCTCGGAAAACTCACAAAGTCTCTACAATACCAAAATTCTAGGAAGTTCTTCTATACTAATCCTCAAAGTTCATCTTAGGTCTATGTGCTCTAATCAGAGTTTATCTAAATCTAGCTTCCAAGGTTTGTACTAAACTTCCTCTGATACCAACTGTAACGCCCCGACCCTAGTTGCCTAGAGTCGGTGCATTATTACATAACATTGGCATGATCACAAGAAAGATCAAATCTCGAAAGACCGATTGGTTTAGTAGCCTTGGAAACACTAGATATATTCATAAGTTTTACATTACATCATAAAATCAAAAACTACTACAACAACATAATGTTTCCACAGTCCACACTACAATCCCCTCATAATATCCCTGCAGGTCATTCATAACTTACATCTTCACTTCCTGGGAAAAATAAAACATAGAAAAGGGGTGAGCTCAAATGCCCAGTAAGGATAACAATATAGCGGATACTTTCATCAATAAGAATAAACATTTAAGGCAATGTATAACTAAAACAAAAGCCTTTTAAACATGAACTTTCAACATGGTATGGCATAAATAAAATGAAATAATGCCATTTACTTATTCACATGGATATTCCACTAATCGAATAATCACATGCAAAAATAAATAACCACTTTCATAATGTTGGAATGCATAATGCCAGACTATCATAACCACATAGCCAAGGCCTCGTGCCAAGACTACAAATAAGATTTTGTCAAGGCCTTGTGCCAAGACACTAGTTTGTCTCATGAGACCTACCGATGCATCGAGGAGCTATAGCGGGCTCCACCCGTCACTTATTAAGTCCAATGCATTCCCATATGAAAAGGTTTAAACATAACATAAACATTCGTATTAAAACTAGCATACGAAATGTCAATACTTTCACAATAAACTATGAATGGTATAAAAATAGCACATCCACAGTCAAACATATCACAAAACCTTCAATACAATATAGAAGTTTTGTATCAACTTCAAATAATCTTAAAATCCATCAAAGGATGTTGACATAGATGAAATCAAAATTCTTTTTAAAGAAATATCTCCTTTTATTTTGAAATCATTTAAGATCCATATAAAATAAAACATTTTCTTTGAAAATATTCTTATAAGTTTGTAAGGAAAGCTTTGAAGATTTTATAACGGCGTAAAATAACCGCACCCGCCGTATAAGTTAAAAAAACATTCTTACCTCAATTCTGTCGAAAAGGTTAAAAAGGACATTGTTTTGAAAACGACGGAAAGATTCCTTTATAAACCTCTTATAAAAAGTCAAACAAGGGTATAAATGACTTTAACCCATATTCTTGTAAATAGTAAAAATGTTTTGAAATACATTTTGAAGAAACATGGATGTGGATGATAAAGAGATCCCAGTAGATTATTACATATAAGCATCCTCGGATAATGAAGAGATTGTGAAATAACCCTTACCTTGTACTTTTCCTTGGTTGGGGTAGTTTAAACTCCTGTATAATGGTGAAATAATTGTTATTAAATTATACAAGAATCATATACATTAATATGATATCATATATGATCTTTTAATATTGATTTGATAATAATATCTTAGTATTATCGTTGTTTCGGGTGTTAACTTACTTGTTTTCTTTTATATGTTTTGTTACATAAGCCATTTTTGTTGTATCTTATTCATATCCAGAATGATATCAAGTCCTTAAACATCATTTTTAAATCATAAAATGATAATTATACTTGAATGGATACGATGGAGAATGAATCTCATCGCGTTCGTGGAGACGGTAGTCCGTACGTACGCACGAGCGACAATATCATTCTTTTGATATTAAAATAATATATAAATGAATGGTATATAATATATATAGAATCATTAACATGTTATATTTATTATTTACATGAGTTACACATCATTATTATACCCATCCAAATAATAATATATTGAATAACAATTACACCACGACGTGGAGACGGTAAGCCGTACGTACGCACGTATGGTGACATGTTATTCAAAGGGTGGATAGAATACTGAATATGGTTGTACCATATTTATAATAACATCACAGTATATAAATGATACTGGAGTCATTATTTTAGAATGGTAACAACAAAGGAAGAAGAAGTGGAAGAAGAAATGAACTTGGAAAAGGGTGGTGAAATCATTACCTCTTCTTCGGGTTCTTCCTTTTGATTTGATCAAAAGGGCTCCTTAGGTTGGCTTTCTGATCAAACTAAGGCCCCTAGGTTGTAGTGAGGGATGTTGGGAGAGTATTTTGGCAGAGTTTGGCCGAACCAAAAGGCTTTAGAGGTGTGAAGAAAAGAGAAGGAGGAGTGCCCTTTTATTAGAGGGGTGAGGGGCACCTTTGGAAAAGCTAGAAATATTAATTTATAATAAATTCATATTCGGTTTCTAATGGCTCCAAAGTTGACTATTCAAAGGTTAAGGTGGGGATAGGTCGAAAACCACTCAACCAATAGAATTTAGACAGGTTTGGGTACTTATATTAACCTTATCTTTAAGTATTAACTCTAAGTTAATTAGTTTCACTTTTACAATGTCTCTTTGTATTTTTATATAATATGATTAATAAACTTACTATATACATCCAAGCGACCCCCAAGTGGTCCATTAATGATTAACCTATCATAATATAAGTATCTTGGCCGAACCTTAGATTTTTAGGAATTTAATATCAATTAATAATATAATATCTGTTTTAAGAACTCTTTTATGTCAATTTTGACACTATTCAATAGTTGATTTTTGTGAAACTCAGAACAGATTGATTACTTCAAAAAAAGTCAATTAACTCAATCCTAATATATCATATTATCCTATAAAATTAGTTTAATTCATTAAAAGTTTCATATTATATTTATTTGGGTATTTATAATATCAATTATTTTAATTTTTCACTATTATAGTAATTACTGCATCATCATTGTGTCATAAATAAAATAACTTATTTAATGTCTAAAAATTATAAATAAAATATCATTATGTAGGAAATCTTTTTAGCTTTCTAATTAATATTTATAATCGAAAATCCAACATGTATAACCCTATGTAAAAATTGTTCTTATAAAAGATGTAAGCTTATGCCATTTTTATTTTTATTTTAACTTTATTAATATAATGTGTCCCTACCACATACAAGTGGCTCCAAGGGGTCCCCAAATTGACCCAAGGATGCCCATGGTCGGGTATGTGTCCACCAATAAAGTTAGGACACGTTTTAGGGTAATTTTGTAATATTATAATATTATTTTTTAACCCTTATTTACCGGATTTACCCTTTAACCATGGTAAATAAAATATTTACCGCAATAATTATTCAAAATGTCTAAAAATAAAAGTTACCTATTTACACAATTTGAACATCCTGATTCCAAATATGGAATCCATTTTCCTAAATTCAAAACACAGAAGTGGCAGAAATTAATTTAAAATTAAATCCCGCTGTCAAAACAAAAAGCGTGTTTTTAAGAGATAATAACTATCAAAAGATTGACACTTGTTTATGTTCGGTTTAATTGTAAAATTATGTCCAATGATAAACATTAAATTGAATGGTAAAAATATATTCTAAATATACTTTAAAACCACTCAAATTGATAATTTATCACTAGTAATTATTTTGATTAAAAAAGTTGTTTTTAATTAAAATTTAGAAATTTTCACTATTCATCAAAATATGAAAGTTATCCGAAAAGTACCAAAATTTCACCCTAGGATAATTTCGATATTCCGAATCCAAAAATGAAGTCCATTATAAAATATATATGATTTCAAAAAGTAGGTATTACTATTTACAACGGCTAGTTTAATTAGTTGTGGTGTGTGTTAGAACTCGAGGTTGCGTACAACACACGCTATCGCATTATTCAAAGGGAAACGTACCGTAGAAGCTTGGGGTGTTACAAGTGTCCGTTTTACTAATCGTTTCAAAAATAATTTTTAATAATCACCTATAAATTTTTTAATGAAAAATATGAATTAATACAATGAATGTAATGTTTAAATTTTTTTAAAAATTACGAAAAATATTTACATATGAATAATATTTAAATATGAACATATTACTTAAATTAAATCAACCAAATACCACATTTAAGAAATATTTAAAAAAAAATATAGAAGAGAGGGCCCTCACATTCCTAAACCAATTTTTAGCCCAGTTTTAAAGTCCAACAGAATGAATAATTGAAAAGATTTAGGATTTAACCACACTAGAGTGAGGTACATTTTGGTTTCCAATCCTTCCTATAGAAATATATGATATGTAAAAAATTATAATAAATTTATTTAAATTATATTCACAACCAATTATATTATATTTTGGACTAAAAAAAATTCCCAAATTTATTTTTTTTATTACAAAACATTGGAGATGGGATTTAGATATTGAATCTTCCATGAGAAATAATAGAGGGAAAAAAAAGATTGAAGGATGTACCAATCAATTTTTTAAAAAATTTAGACCTCATGAAAAAATAAATGTAATTTATACTAGCCGATGGAGGGTTATAACTTAGTGAAAAATAAGTTCAAAGGAAGATTTAATGAAGGGATATACACTACAAATAGTGGATAAATTTAGATACACCGAAAATGTGGGTTTCATTTTTATGTTAAAAGGTCAATTTCCCCCTCTATTTTTTTCTATCAGGTACTCAGTAAAAGGCCATCGAGAACTATGTGTTCCTAATAAAATCACATGTAGTATCACTTATAGTATCACCTAATCTAATAGGTACTAAATAACCCTCCATAACTTACTCAGAACAACTCTATCACCTACACCCAACCCTACATTATCTCCCTTTTATCCTCTATCAACTGATTAACTTATAGAATTATATTTCCCTTAATTTAACTAATTAATAGTAAAAAAAGAAAAATACATATTTCGAAAGATGTGGGATGTTGAACATATGTTGTAGTAGTTATTGTAATAATGAGCGTAAATTTTTGTGTCACCTACTAGTGATCACCCCAAATAAATCGTTTGGTCTTTCATAATTTTGGACACAATGTTAGTCTATATAATATAATAGAATTAGTCTTTGGACCCTCAAGATGTCTCTATTACATTATATTGTGAGAATGACCTTTAACAGGTATTGTTTGGGAATTTGGGTCAATTTTCAATAGTGAGGATGTTTTAGGTGCACATATTCCTAAAAAAATAATTTCTTACATTTTATAAATTCATGAAACCCCTTTAATATTACCGAATTAATTTCACGTTAAAATTTAATTATTATTTCATCACTATAAACTATAATACATTCAACCACGCCTCTATTAAAAGCCATATAGAACAACCAAAAATGTTATTTTCATTGGGAAACATTAAAATCTATGTTATTTATGTTGCACTGTCATGTTGAATGAAATTATGCCCAATGTAATCATGTTAATCTATAATGTTAAAATAGATTTATTTCCACCATAATAAGTTTATAAAAAATTTAATAAAATAAAATAAAAACTCACATTTCCTAGTATGCTGGTGGTTTGACTTTAACTATGACATGTCTTTTGGAAGTAATTAATTGATTAGGACCAGAACTTCAATGATGTTCTAAATAGACCAAACTGCCCTTTTCCCAACTACTTTTATAAACATACAAAAAAAATTCATTTTTTGTTATATTTTATTTTGTAAAAAAAGTACCATCATACAAAAAAAATAATGAATTATAACTAATATTATAAAATAAATGTCTTTTATTTACTCAAAAAGGGAAACATGTCAATGTAGAATAATTCAGATTCATTATAACTAATCATCAAACAGATTAATATCTAATGTAAATTTATTATATATGATATTTAAATTGAAACATTTTAAAAATTTGTGATAATAATTATTTGTATTATATTCATATAAATGTTAAATAAGGGTATTATAATGTATTTTTGGGAAAATGTAGAGTCCCAAATACTTTTAAATGAATGACTGTGTAACACAAAAAATTAAAGGGAAAAAGGCACACTATACTAGAATTGGAATTATTAGTCACTACCCTTTCTTAAAACATTTTAGATATGTTGATAAAGGGTACATTTCTCAGTGGTAAATAATTATTAATAAAATTCTAATTTTCTCAATGTTACATAATTTCTAAGAAAATAATTTTCTTCTCAAATCCATTTCTTATAGAGTTAAGAAATGTTTACCAAATTTAACCACAATAACCCTCTCATTTTTTATTCTTCTTTATATATATGAATCATTACTCCAAACCATTTCTTCTGCTTTTGGATTTTTTATTTTCTTCATCAAATTAGAATACAGACTTTTAAATGTGATTTGTATTTTTTTTCTAAAAATAGTGTTTTTTATCCAAATCATTTAGTGGTTTTTATTTTTATTCATTTTTTTGTATTTTAATTCACTGGTCTTGATTCTAAGTTATTATAATATATATATATATATTATATATATATGGAACCATATATTTATATTATATATATATCTATATGAATGTTAAATAAATAAATATATATATTGGTATTTAATCATACATGCATGAACACATACATACATACATACATATATACATTCTTATATCCATCTATCCATCTATCCATATATACATACATAAATATATATATACACACACATAAAGATACACACACACACACATTAATATATATAAACACACACACACACACACTTATATATATATATAGATTTACACGTGCATATTTAGATTTATACATATTCACATATATATTTATTTGTATGTAATTTTTTATGTCTGTTATATATATTAGAATTAATAAATAAATAAATATATTATTATTATATTTATTTTTTTAAATCTATTTATATAAGTAATTTTTGATATATTTTTGTATATGTTCATAATGATTATGTTTAAATTTTATCTATATGTTATTTTCATTTATCTAATATATATATATATATATTTCTATTATTATTATAATATATACATTATATTTATAGCTAATACATATAGACATATTTTTATATATAGTTTTCTTTGTATATATATAGTTTATATAGTTTTTGTATATATATACTCATAATGTCAATGTGTATATATATATATAATAATATTTTTATATATTTAATATATATTTATATATAATTGAAATTTTATTCTAATATATATTTTTTAATTTCAAATTTTTGTTTAGATATATGTGTATACACAAATTGATATAGAATACATACATACATATTATGTGTATTTTTTAGTGTTTGTGTGTGTGTCTGTGTTTAGAGGAGTGTATTTTGGAGTCACGTGAAGATATTACTTTAAGAATTAACAAACACAAAAGCAAACTAACCAGGAATATAAAGTGTTACAAAATAATATTTGGGAAAAAATAAATCAAAAATTGAATAAAAGGAAGCATTCAATACAAAAAACATTATATTAATACATTAATAAAAATTGGTGAACCAACCTCAATAGGTTGATCCATAAACACTGAGTTTCAAGGGTAGTGTTTCTTCTATGAAGTCCAACAAACCAAAGGTACTCATTTTTTTAAAAAAAATTAATATCTATAGTACTAATAAATATTTATTATTTAATTGAGTTGAAATATTTAAAGGTGAAACTATTCATGATTTATATCTATTATCAACTATGCACTGAATCATTATTAGAGGTATAGTATATAGTTTTCAGGGAGATTATATTTATTATACAATGGTACCAATACACTATGTTAGAATAGATATTTTGGTTTCTCACAAGATAATATTTGAGATACTAATTCACATTGATGATGTCGATATTCAAATGATTAAAAAATCTACTAGAATATTTTTTTCATGGTCGATTAATATTTTTACCACCCAATAAATGAAGGGGTTATAAATATTCTATCCTATATTATGCTCAATATATTTTAATATAAAATAAAAAAATTAAAAACTATAGTATATAATGATCAAATGTGAAATAGAAAGATATTTCAAAATGTCAATGAGATCAATGGATGTATCACAAATTTGGACTATAAACCCAAACCTTTCTCTATTATCAACCTTGTCATAACTAATACCTTTAAAGGACCTTGAAAATTAATCCATCAAAGTGGGTAATTATTCTCAATTTGTTTTTAAATAATCCATACATGGAAGGGATTTTATTATAATTTTTTGGTATTATTAGTGAAAATGAAATTATATAGCATGGTTGGAAAACATACTTTTCCATAAATGAATATATTATATACATTGGTAAAACTTTTGTTTTTATTTATTACTGTAATTTTTCTATTTTAAATATAATTGAATTTTTTTCATTCTGTATATTTATATAAAAATTCTAAATCTAATTCCAAACATAATAATATTTTTATATTTTTATGTCACCAACTTCATTCTATTGAAGAAATAATAATGAATTAGGACAAAATTATAATTATGAACAAAAACATTTTCAAGAGTATTTCAAGTAAAGGGAATAGACGATTTGAAAGTTTTAATACCAAAAAAGTAAGGCCAAAATTATACACTATTTACACTTAAGATAACTTTATTTTATTAATTTAAAAAACATATTACTTTTTAATTTTTTAATAAGGTTAGATAGATAAATTTTTTTTAAAATCCAATTAGTCTAACAATATATGTATTTTATCCATATCATGGATATCTGAAAAATTACCATCACATGATACAATTTTTTGTTTGTAAGAGTTTAATTTACAATATTTATAATCATTTAATTATATAATATATAATTTTTCATATCATTCTCGTTTTATTTATTAGATTAGTGTTGTTATATCAACTGATAAGGGGTTTATTATTCTCATTATGTCCGAAATTTTAAAATTTCAACCACTATAGTTACTATGTTTATAAATTTATCAAAGATTTCGTAGTCCATACAGTAACTCAAATAAATGTAATGGTGTATATTATTATTTTTTATATTTTTTGTTATATACACTTTATTGAGATATGAATTAACAATTTAATATTTATAGTATTTATATATTAAAAGATATTGGCTTTAATTAATTTATAAATTATGAAATATATGTATCTAAGTATGAATAGGATAGTTATATTGATTTGATGTCATTAGAACTTTTTTTGAAATATGTTTATTTATAAAATGTTCCTTTAATTTTCTTATTTAAAAATGTTTTACAAAGGTTAGAATGGGAAAATGATAAAAAAAATGTCAAAAAATATGAAGGTAAAAGTTGTGTATATAATAAATACATTACTTCTGCATGATGAATGACTGAGTATTATTATTTCGTTATGTTGGGATTTATTGGGGATATTCTTTACAATAATCATATTAATGACCAAAATTAAGGGAAAAAGATATCTCTAATCATAATAATCTCAAAAAATACTTTATTATAAATCATTGAATCTCATATTTAGTGAATTTAATATTAGTTCATTATGATGAAAATTTGATTTTATAATTTAAATGTTATAGTTTATTTCAAAATGGGTCTCATGATGAAAAATAGATAAAAAAGATTGGATTCTCATCAAAAATAAAAAAAATAATTTTTAATTCATTTTTTACATTTAATAATGAACCCAAGGTTTTTTTGAGATGAAATATAGTTGAAATGACGAAATTTTTATATTTAAATTGTAAATTTTAAATAAGTTCAAAAATGTATCGTATGCTAAAAAATCAATAAAATGAATTAGGATTGAAATAAAACAATTTAAAAATAAAAAATTATTCAATTTTGACATGTAAGAATGAACCATGCATCTTTTTGATGAACTATTCTCATAGAATTACTAAAATTATTATATTTAAATTTAAAAGTGATATTCTATTATAAAATGTATTTCACATGATTAAAATCAAGAAAATGATATCAGATTGTTAACAAACACATGAAATATGTTCATTTATTAAATTTAGGTAAGTTGAATGAATCATACATTACTTTAAAGTGTGAAATTTTTAGTATGACTAAAAGCATGTGTATGTGTGGGTAGTAGTTTGGGTTATCTATTATCTCTTTGAGATTCCCTAGCCATGATGGTCGAATCACAAACCCCCACAGCATTGAAGGGTGGGGGAGGTTTTCCCGAACCTTCACCTGAGGATTGGCCCCCTCCCATCCTGACTTTTCCATCAATTTCTATTTACTAAAAGGTCCCAAGACTCTTTGAGGGATAGCCTCGAATTTTTCATTCGACCAATGAATTCACATACACGTTGATCTTTCTATACATGATGCTAGTGGATCATTTGAGGTCCCATAGACCATTAGGTACCACCTTTGATAGGTTCATCTTCAATTCATGGGGTTATTTTGTACATGTGATTTTGGTTCTTCTTAAAAAATGTTATTTTATGATAAATTTTTATTCTTCATAGGACCTTACATGATCCTGGTCTAGTGCTCTGTGAATTTGAAGTCTGAGTCACTTCTTTCTCTTCTGATGTTCTTATGAGTTACACATGAAATGGGATGTTACTTCTATTACTTTGTCAGTACGTTTCCCAGAACTTCCCACTCCCTTAAAAAACCCCTCCATTATTTTTCTGTTAATAAACTTGGTTGGGTGGTTTATTTTATAATATAGTAGAACAAACTTGTTATGTCATCCAATTTCCCCCTTTATATGAGTTGAATTTGATTTCTCCAAGCCACTGGTGGGGTGAATTTGGATCGAATTTGGGGAGGAATTTCATTGTAAAAAGCTGTTGTTTTTGTATCTTTGATGCATTACTATTTATCATATAATATAATGGTTCATTGTGTTATGAAATTCTATTATGGTTGTAAGATTATCTTAGATAGCCTATTTTTTGACTCAACAGATGAATGTAACATAGATGTTTGATGCTTCAACAATGAATAAGGTGGATAATGCTGGTCCAATTCCAACCACTACCACTCAGAAAGATCTAAGCCATACGAACGTTAACCTGATGGTGGATAATATTTTCAACCATTTGAGGAACAATATGTTAAATCCCAAGACAACATAAAATGTTTCTTCAGAGTCAGTGGTATAACATCCTACCTTTTCAATACATAACTTTTCATTATATTTTACATTCAGAGGATCTTTAAAGTTTAGTATCTTGGAAATCAGAAAAATAATACATAAAAAACCATCTAATAAACATGTAAGGATTAATAATAGGTTCATCCTATGTACAATCACTGTATATCATAACTTAGATACATATATCAAAGGAAAGGGTGTGCATAAGGCTCAGTAAAGAAAACAAGTGAAATAGTATGCATGTGATCTTGAGCAATATTAAAAATAACATAATATAAATCATGAAGGCATGAGAAATGGAAGAATATGAATATCATAATAAAATGAACTTTAACCATAACCTGAATATGTGGCTACAACATTTTATTTAGACATTCATGAACATATCACCAAGGTTTATCCCCGAGGTATTATAATAATTACCAAGGATATTCACCAAGGTATCATGAAACTTGTAATCTCTAGAGATTAATTCTTTATCCAATGCATTGGAGTGATATCAGGGAACACCCTTAATATTTATTTATTTTAATTTGATCCATATAGATCATAATCAAACATTTCATAAATAACCCATGGAGAATAAAATAAATGAGTTTCATTTCAAGATTGTGACATTTAAAATGTTCTTAAAAATAAGATCATTATATCATTTATAACCCATGGAAAAGAAGTGAGGGTTATATGTGTGTCAATTAACAAATAAAATATATCATTTTTATACATTTATGAACACCCATAGGAAAAAAATAGGTCTGGTTATTCATATTAATAATGAAGAGAATTTTTTAAGAGAACGAGATAGAATTTTTGAGATGAAATTTCTACAGCATAACGGCTCTATAACATGGTTTTAGAAAATAATGAAAAGAGAGGGGAAAAGGGTAAACCACTCATAAATAATTCATAATAAATTATGTTTACAGAATAAGATCATGTTATTTATATTTTAATGACATACCACATGAAAAGGAAACAATAAAGTAAAGAGAAGATGTGATTTCTTTTACGAGAAATTCGGCAGCATAACGACGTCACATAAAAATTCAGAAAACAAATTGATGAGAAAAAAAAGGGTCTCCAAAAAATTAGACATGAAATTTAAAATAATGATAACATATAAGAATATACCCTCAATATAATGATATGGAAACTATAAGACACAACATAAAGGAAGTCATGGATTAAAACAAGAGGGTGAAATATTTCCTTACCTATTAAATTAACTTCGACAGCTTGAAGGTCGAGACCTTGGGAGGATTGAGGGCACATTGGGAGCAATAATTGGGAGGTAAAGAGACTAGAGCATCCTTTATGAGGATTTTGTATAGAAATGGATGAGGGGATGGCTTGATATTTTGAGGAGAAGTGAGGGAAGAGATCATTAATTTCCAAGGGGCACCTCATCGGTGGTATTGGAAAAACCATGGGATTTCCCATGGTATTTGCCCTTGTTATTGGCTACTTGTGACACATCATATCATATCATACTATTCATAAGTCGACCATAATGATTACATAATTATTACATCCTTAATGATGTCATTAAAGTCTCAAAACTCAAAACTGTATTTTCACTATTCACCGAAAATTCAATTGTATCAGAAAAATCACAAAACATCACCGTAACCTAATATCGATGCTCTGAATTCAAAAATGCACTCCATTTTATGAAAATAATTTTCTAAATAATTTTAATTTAATTTTTAAATAAAAAAACTATTCACCCCAAAAAAAATAATACTTAACTAATACATTCTGAAACAATTATTTACTTATTTTATTGAATCACATCAAGGAGGCTAAAATATAATAATACTTTCTTAAGTGAGATTACTTTTCCATTTGGTCACATTACTATTCATAAGTGTAAAATTACTATTCATAATTTACTATTTACCAAAAATTAATTAGATCTTATTAGACACTAAATCTCACACTGAACACAACTGTAGATGCCCAATTTTTGAAAATCATTACACATAATTAACTATTTCAGGTTTACATAAATATTTTTAAATATCCCTTTTTAAAAAAATCATCAATAATAAACATTTTATATTTATCCGGACATTTGAAATTTACAAAATTTACCATAAAAAGAAATAAAATTTTTATTTATATCAAATAATTACACAAAGCCACTAAGGTCTCATTACAAAGCCCCTTATAATACCGACATTGGACCTAAATGTAAGGTGTGCTAAGGTGATAGAATCTTGGGGTTGCTCAACCATTATTTCCTGATTTGTGACCTCTATCCACTTGAACTTATCTAGTAGGAGATTCCATTCAAGGTTCACATTATGAAGTTCAGCTTGTGATTAGTCCAGAGAAAATCCCACTAGTGCTACCTCCTTTGCATGTTCCATCAGATGGGCTTCGAATGGCCCGAGTCTACTGAATGAGACCGTCAAATCTTCATTCTTTGTTAATTAACCATGATCAATAGTATTTATAAACTAAAATTGTAACGTTAAGAGTATAGCTTCCAAAGGTCATATAACAGTTGAAACCCAATGGTCTCATTTAATTATACTCGCTTCATTAATTAAAGAATATAATTTTGTTTATTATAAAATAAAAAACACAAAAAATTAGGAACAAAATATTAATAATACGTTTGGGTCGTTAGAAGTGGGATCCTAGAAGGTTAGTTTTTATAGTGTTTTAGAACCTATCCCCTAGATTTACTCTGATGCAGGGGTTGTGCGATTTAGTAGTAGAAATAACCTTGAAGTGGGGATTCAAAAAATACATGAAGGAGATTAAAGGGTCTTTATGGACTGAGAGAAATTAGTGAAAGGCACTAATGGTTTTATGGTTTTTATGAAGGGGTATAGTCCAAGATGTTCCATGTATTTATTAAACATGAGTAGCAGGTTTGAAGGCCTCCGTAATGAAGTGTCGGCTCTAGATTAATGTAGTGCTATGTGGGTAGATGTATTCAATGATGGGTAAGGATAGTCTGGAGATTCAAGAGATGACATTATTACTTTAGGAGAAGGTGAGGAGGGTTGGGAAGATAGGGATATTCACATCCTCATGAGAAATAAGGGGAAAAAGGGATGTATGGACTCAAGGAGATACATCCTGGTTGAGATGAAGAAATATAAATGGTTAAATGATTATTCTTACATTCATAAGACCATGGAGAGAAGATCAGTCTAAAAGTTGAGGCCCAAGGAGTTGGAATCTGTCTCCACTCCTTTGGAGAGAAATTCTATAGTCAGAGTGTCTAAGTATTAAACAACCATAAATAGAGTTATTGTTTTACCTTAAATGGGTGTAGGGAGAATCTTTGATGGTAGATCTTGTCAATAATGAGGCTTTACTAGGGCTATCTATTAAATGTGGAACCCAATTAACTGACAGTGTTGAAAAAGAAGTTGGATTTGTTATGGGAGAACTAATTAAGAGTTAAGAAGCTTTGATTATAGTGGATGAGAACACCACAGATTGATTTGATCTCATTAATGATGTTCCTAATGAACAATAGTGAGAGGCATCAAAGGATGTTCCAAATAGTATCAACCTATGGAAGCTAATTTTCCACTCTAAGGATGATATTCTAGAATAATCGATTTTGATTAATTCCTCGCAAGAGGATACAGATAAGATGACAACCCGACTTCTAATTGTGGACAAAAATAAGTAGCAGTTGGAGTGGATCAATAAGAACCACCTTATTTTGGTAAGGGGTTTCAATATAGTAAAATAAAAATGGAGGAGTGAATTATAATGTGGGAAAATATGTCTCATTAGTTTGAATATCATTTTAAAGATGACCCAACTAGAGAGAAAATTAATCATGAAAAGAAATTATTTAAGGATAATGTGTCAAATAGGTTCAAATTATACTTTAATGGTTTATCAATTTCATAGGGTTGTTAATAGTTTTTTTACTTGTATGGGTTATCACTTTTCACTTTAATTTTTTTGAGAAATAAAAATCTAATTTTTAGGTAAAAGGAAGTATTTTCAATTTAAAATTCATATATTTGTTCAAAACATGCATCAAAATATCATAACTTAGAAAATGATCATATATTGTTAGGAAATTATAGAAAAATGATCAATGATTCATTAAAAATCCTATGGAGAAAATTTTATATCTTATATATAAGCGGTTTAGCTAAAAATACATAAATTGGATTTTTCTATTTTGCGTGTTAAATAATTTCAAAACACATTTAACACATATAAAATGAAGAAAAAATAATTATATCACTATGAAAAATAGTGAAAAATACTTTTTCGTGTAATAAGTATGATTGAACCACATATCATTATAATGAATAGTGTTGATGGTATAAACTGAATAATTTTCTTTTTATTTTAAAGATATAGTTTTGATAAAGCTGGGCATTGGATACTCAAAACACATGTCACATACTAGAAAATTAGAAAATAAACATGGGTTATCCTAAATCACTATGATAGTGATAATTGATTCATCTATGAAATGTTGGAATTAACTGCATATAATTCTTATTTTGTGTGTGTTTAAGATGATTTAATGAATATTTTTTTCATTTCTAATTAGATTTAAATTTATTATATGTTATAAATAAATCACATATTATTATTTATAATTGTTATATTACCCATTTAAATTATATGTATAGTTGTTTCTTTTGTTAAAATTGGAATGATTATTGTTTCTTCGATACACTCTTTTGATCATGTTCTTCACATGTAAATGTTGTATATATAAATGGTGTAATAATAATTGAATGAAAAATTATTTTTTTAAATAATTTAACTTATTTATTATTTTTATTTTACTAATTTTATTATGTATTATACCGATTTTATTAATAATTTTATTTTATAATGATATATTTTTTATATTTAGTTTGTTTAATACTAAATAGGGACTCCATTTATCAATGGTTTCCATTATCATTACCAAAATGTGTTATAAAGGGAAATTTTCCTAAATATTTTAAAGTTTTAAGAATCTCTCATAACTCATCCCTAAAAAAGGCTATGAAAGGCCCTCACATTCTAAGCCCTAGCTTTCTCACTACACATTATGTAATGAGAAATACCTTCTTAATAATTGGAAAAGTGAGATTTTTATTTAGTGATAACTATCCAATAAAAAGGTGTAGTCAATAATTTTTAAACCCAAAAAAATTCAAACCATAATAGTGTTATCTTCAACTTATATTTTTTCACAATTTATAAGTCTTTGACCATGATCAAAGTTAAATAAGAAAATAATAATTCAACTAATTTTTTTAGGATTAGTTTTTATTGGATTTATAAAGGATATCGTATGCATTATTAGATGTGTGTCACATATAAAATATGTGTGAAAATAGATCAACATTATATCTCCAATATAACAAAATATACACCACTCAACTTCCTTAATTTTAGGCGGACACACATTACTATATAACTTATGTTGGAAATACTATAAATGAAATTTTCATTTAAAAATGAGTTTTATTTAAATGGATTCTAATAAATTACTATACTAAATGATGCAAAATCAATATATTAAAATAATAATAAGTTTATGAAGTGTCATTTTAGATGTTAATTACTTAATCGATTGGGTATAAAATGTGGGGTTATGGAAAATGTTATGCGTTCATCGCATTTTTTGGTCATACATTAATCACATCTATAAATGTTTTATTTAAATATTATATAAATTTTTATCATTTTAGTGTTATGTAAATGTGAAATATAAAATTAAAACAATAATTTTTTATATCAAATAACATGATTGTAAACATCCCACATAGGTAGGTTGAATTTATATAAATCCAATAAAACATTCCAATAACCCATTAATAGAAGATGTGGCATCCATTTATCTAAAAATAATATATAGAAAATGGGGGACAAATAATCAATTATAGGCATAATGAAACACTATGTGGTCGCAAAGTCAAGAGGTTTGAGATAGAAGGTCAATATTTAGACAATAGATAATTTTTCAATTGTTATGGGGGACTCTGGTATATGGAATGAAAACAAATCACTTAAATAACACTGAAGGTTATATAGTGGATGTATTCGTATTAAGATATATTAATCATTGGTGTAATTGATGAGTATTTGTTATTTAATGTCCCTAATGAAGATAATTTTCTAAGGGGCATTGTGAGGTGTTCTTAATTGATACATGGTCAATGTAGAATTGATCTTATACCGAGGGTTGGAGTACTCATATTAACTTCATTCTATCATATGGTTTGGTGTATATATCGATAGATATATGGCCTAAACCATCATAAATATGATATATTTTGGATATATAGTATTTTATAATATTATCATTTCATGTATAATGTCATAAATGAAAAACATGTTATATCATTTTTTGTTCTTTAGATATCACAAGCCTTGCCACTGTCAGGATTAATAGTGGAATTACTATGGTTAAATTTCATGTTATCTTCCAAACTAGATATCATTACTATATATAATGTATTTACAATCAATGATGAATTTAGTTGATGAATTCATGGTAGCCAAATCATTAACACATACATTACAAATGTATATATTAATGTATGAGAATTAACTGATGGCTATATAATGAGGTGATCACCATGCGATTTTGAGGACTCAAGAATACCATGTGTTATGGTAAATATCATAGAGTAATAGATATATTATTCTTCCCTTTTATGAAGTAAGGCACTAGAATACCATGGTGAGAAGGAGACTTCCCCACATGCGATGAGTGATTTAGTTTTACACCATGGATACACCATCAAGGAGGGAGTCCATCAGCTACCTCTAAGTGATTATCATCAAGAATTATGGATGATGACTAAATACATAACTATCATTAGTGTAAGGAACACTATATTTATTAATTTATAGTAAATTATTGGTTTTATGGTTCATCCAAGGTATATCATGAGATTCTATTTCTATTTGTTCCTACTACCTTGATTTAGTGTTAATGAATGTTAGGGAATCTAGAATTGATACCAAAGTATAACTGTGATATTTTATTCTTGAAACCAAAAAGGTAAATTAAATTTGGAATACTATTGAAAAAATTGATCTTCTTGGAATTATTATGATATAGGTCATATCATAAAGATAGGTTTCCCAGTCATTGAAGAACTTGTTGTTTCCTAATCCAAGTTGTAATAATGAATAGATTAATAATATATAGATATTACTCATTCACGATTAATATCATAACATCCCCAAAAGTGTCTTATAAATTATATATAGATACATCATTGTATGATCTATTACAATGTAAGTCTTTTTAGTTCCTTTTTACTCTTATGCAAGGCTCAAGCATTGTATTTAATCCAAAAAGTTTGTTGGTGTACCGAATTAATATTATGTTGTGGATTATCATAAGTTGAGTTTTCTAGCTATGCTATCTCACCTTAAAAAATACACCATACATTGGGATTAATCTTACATGAGATAAAATATAGGATGAGACAACTAAGCATGTTGCCTTATTCTTACACATACCCAAACTCCATGAGTAATTAATATAGTACGAGTTCTAGTACTATTTTAATAATACAAATCTCACTGTACATTGGATATTCCAACAAAAACCACACAATTCTAGTTTAATCATACATTGAACACACTATCAATGGTAATTTAAAATATATAACTGTTCAATGTTGTTCAAATATTTTCCAGTATATATCATAAATTATGATATATGAAGAAAATTTTGTTTTTATTATTTTAAAATATTGAATTGAATAAAATGGTTTATAAATAATAGAAATGGTATTTTGTGATATTTAATTATTTTATTGACGGTTTTATAGATAAAATAATTATAATTATTTTATAATTAATTAGTAAATGTTTTGAAACATTAAAGTAACACAATCATAAATTTAGCATATTTCAATGAAATAAAAATACAGAAACATGGTTAAAAAACTTATTCGTAATTTATGTACATTGGTTTTGAAACCATGTATTTATAGTTTATTTAAATTTGTCTTCTACCTTCATCTAAGGTTTTAAATGATAGAAGTAGGTCCTTACCACCAATTATGGCATTAGTATAATGACTATTTCCAGGATTCTACAGAAATGGTGGCCAAAGGTGTTCTGTGGATGGGATATTACCACAATTTTCCAAAAAAAATATTATAATAGGTCTTATCTATCCCCATGATTTTACAAAAATCTTGGTCGTAACCCTATATGTTCACTCTAAGTCCACAATTTTTGGAAAACATTGGTCATAACCCTTTTTTTCCAACTTCCCCACCAAATTTGGTGCCCCCTCCACCTGTTAGCATCGTTTAAAATAATCAAGTCTCTATTTGGTCATATAGACACAGTTTATAGAAACCTTGACTATAGGCCAAACTGAAACCACTATTTAATTAAAGATTTAGCAATAGGCTACCTTACATCCATAGTTTATCCAACTGTGGAAATATAACTATTGATGTTGGTAAATTTCCATGTTTTGTAATAAATATCTATAATATCAAATACTGATATTGGATACCCTTTTCAATTTATATAGAATGAATAATAATTTAGATATAAATTTTTATTTCTAAATTACTAGGTAATTTATTAAATGTTTTTAAATTAAATAAATAAGGAAAAATATAAATGGATTTATATATAAAATTATAAATTTTTCATAATTGAATAATTTGAAATGTTCAAATAAAATGCCTTATTTGATAATGTATTAAATCTATATCAAAATGAGTTTTTTATAATTGACATGATCATGGTTTAAATAATTACAAATATGTGATATTTATATTATGTAAATTGTTTACAAAATAGAAATTAAATATGAACTCTTTATATTCTAATTAAAATCATATATTTAAATAAATGTCATTAAATGATAAAAATTTTGAAGGAGTTAATATTGTGAATAAATATAAAACGTTTATATTTGTGAATTTTTGGAGTTCTTGTGATTCTTATTTAATTATAATGTGTTTATATTGTATTATTTATAAATTTTTCATTAATTATTTATCCCACATTAAAATTAATGAATTATTCATTTATTTAGTTTATTATTTTATTTTTTGTTCATAAATATAATTTTTACATTAAGAATATGTTTATGATTTAGTTTAAATTTTTAAACATATTCAATAAATTATCAAACATTCATCCAAGGAGTTACAAACTAGGTATGATAATTGATTTAACATTCCTCTTCCATATATTCGAGTTGTACAAGTGTCATGAAAAGGGTTACCCATCAATGTTACTCATACTAATTTTTTGAAATGAATATGGATACGAAACTAAATCATTAGAATCATGAGTACATATGAAATGAATACATGATATAAAATAGTGAGAATAAATCATCTTTAAATAATATTACATATTATATTCTTTCCAAAAAACCCACTTTTCAGGACCTCATTCCTTAAACTGAGTAGGTCAAGAAAAAAAAAGGGTGAATTTGGATTATATCATGTATAAAACCAATGTAATTGGTGACCCAGATAGGATTAGGTTCTCGTTCTCTGGGTTTACTTTGGGTTACACTTAATCGAGATTCCTTAATAGGATTAGGCTACCTGAAGAATAGTATTGAGATTATCTAAATAATGGATTGGGAAAATAGTTTTCTACCCAACTATCTAAGATTCATATAATATATAAATATCAAGATGCATTGCATATATAGTTATGTTATAGGGAATATGAGAAGGAGACACAAATATTTTTGGACATATAGATCTTGGCCCACTAATGGATATGATTCTTTCAAAAGGGGTAATCATTTTAGTTTGTGAAAAATTATTTAAAGTGCATATTAAATGTATGTAAATCATTATTGAGACCCATATACTAGTAATTATGGATCTTATAATAAAATATTATTCATTAAAGACATGCTTCTATACCAACTTAGATAACAAAAACTTATTTGTCTTTATAAAAAATATCAACTAAAAATATTGTGTCACTTACACACCCAATAACTTTTAGTTTTAGTGTTTTAGAGTGTTAGGAAAACCCTTTAATTAATAAAACACATATCATTCCCCTAATATATATACATACATTTTCCACTAAACTAAGGATTACTTATTTTATAATATGTCTTCAACATCTCCAAAAAAATCTCTACACATGATACTCATCTAGACATATCATTATTAGTACTCTTATTCATAGCCTAGTTAAATTAAAATATAATATGGGGTGAGGTAAACCACTTATAAATGGTAAACATATGTAATAACAATTTAAGATCATATATTAGCATAAGATAAACTTGTGGGTATGAAAACATAATCATGTTACACAAACTCATTATTATGAAATCATACCTAATAAAATATGGATCATAATTCATTAATTCTGAAATAATTATTTTGGTATAAAGAAGTAGATATCCATGTATCTTGGAATTATAATAAAATTGAAACAATATCAAATATTTCATAATAAGCATAAGTCAAGGCTCACATCCTAGAAAAAATAACATTGTAGATAGAGTCTCATAATCGGTTGGGTTTACTCCCCATCCCCTTTCTTATAATCTCATGATTTATAAAACATTACCCAATGGATTTGAAATATATATAATTTCAGAAAAAACCATAACATCATAATATGTACATACATATGTGTTCCATGTAAGAAAACATTAATAATCTCATTATATCATATTTAACCCATGGAGAAGAAGTGAGTTTCATAAATATTTCAAAGAACATGATCATATTTCATCCAAATAAATAATTTGGATGTTATTTTTAGTAAATAAACCCAATGAAACATAACAACTATTATAGGAATTTTGAATAGATAGAAAACATATTATAAGAAGAAGGGTAATGGAAGTGACCTTATAATTATTGGAGATGTAATCTTTATTGTCAATTAGGAATGGGATGTTTTATGAGTGTTTTTATAATTTTTTTTGAATGTTTGATATTTTATTGAGATCACCATAGGATTATATTTTTATTCAGTTATTTCTGTAAATCTAGTGTATTATTATTAACGTTGGCTAGTTACGTAATTCTTTGAGTAGTTTGTATGAATTTGAGTTGATTCAATGAAATGGAAAAGGAATTTTCACATATGAATTTCATATAGGGATTGTTAAATTTTTTCAAACCCTGTGTATGTATTTGGCCTATTTATTACTTATAGGGGATGCATGTATTACTTTGTTTAAGCACTATGAATTTGGTCCCAACTTCATACATTTTACAGGTATGACATTATAGTCGACCCCCTATGACATTAAGAGGTTATTCATGAAATATGTAGGTCGTGAATGAATTTTTCAATTGATTAATATGAATTCTTTCTTGAGTATGAATTTATATCGAGATTTTATGACATTAATATTATAAAACAAAAAATTTATTATGACCAATCATAATACTTGTAAATTTCAAAATATATATTCATATAAAAAGGAGAATAAATTAGATGATGGTTTAGTTGTTGATATTCATTGATTTATCTTCAAAATAATATGAATGGATTATGATTCAATCTAAAGTTTCACAATCGAAACAAATTTTATTTTTTGGATTGATATGAGTGATCCATAGAGTATGAAAAGGTTCAATATTATAGTTCTATGTCAGAATCAATGGAATTCTAATTCCAATGGGTTTCATAGAAGTTTTGAAGGGGATATTTATTATGATATTCAAGGATATTTTATTATGATATTTTATCCAGAATAAAAATGAGAATGCTCTTTTTGTATTTTAGAATATAACAAATTAATTATTTGAAATAATTCATTACAAATTCTATAAGAATAAAAATAAAATCTATTGACTGGGGAATTCATGGCATTTTAACTTTATGGATAATTTCCATCAAAAATATGGAATTATATTATGAGTGTTTTATACAGAATATAAAAATTAAAAATTATGAAAATTAAATGTTTAATAATTTTTAGAGATATATTGATAATCAGTTGTGTTTAATAGAGACACGTTAATGAATATCAACCAGTGTTTCTTGAGAAGGTCGAGGAAATATGATATAATTATTTTTTATCCTGGAATGTGATATCGAAGAGTAAGGAGGCCAGTTTCAAGTGTGTGTACACTCATTCATTGATATATTATCTTGAATAATTTTTAGGATATACCAATATAATGATCTAATTTTGTATTTATCCAGGCTATCAATGATCATTTAGAAGTAGATAATTTCTTGATGTTCATGCATCCAATGATTTTTAAATATCTAATTTATTATAATGTGGACTAGGAAAATTTAAATAATATGAGGTTCCTATCTAAACAACACTAATAAATTAATTTTGGGAAGTGGATGATACCTTCCCACAAATAGAATTATATAACACCTAGTCAAATCTCATGTTCCAATTGACATACATCTATAATCACTACAATTATATAATTATAATAAAATCCATGAATCAATAATAGTTAAACCTAAAAAGTAGTATGCTTTCATATTGAGCCCTAAACTTATAAAATTTCTCATTTGTTTTTCATTTTTTGTATTTTTTAGTATAGGTGAGGAAAAGATCTTATAGAGTTAATCTAGAATTCAACCAATCACATGTTTTAAATAAAAAGGAAAATTTTATTAAAACTTGTACCTTTGATTCACTGACTCTAAATGGTATAATATTAATCTCGGATCATTAAGTCGTATCAAATCACACCATGTATCCCTATTATTCTACTATCCCAAAATTGTATCATCAAATGTACGAGTTTGGTAAATAGTAGAGGTGTTCCATTATTTTCTTGGAAAAATTTAATGTGTGGAAAATTATATGGTCTTATTTATACTCTAATAAGGTTTTAAAGAGAGTTTTATTTCTATAGGTGATCCAACTATTTTATGTGATAGAGATATGAAATCCATAAATAAGAGAAATTTATAGAAATATGGATATGAAATAAGTTCTATACACTCATCTATTTTAGAAAAGCTGTATACTATTGTGATGAAACTATGGATAGATACAGAAATGTGGGATATGCTTAAGAACTTTTATGAGGGAAATATTAAGATTAAAATGAAAAAATTAAAAATATAGATTGTATATTTGACTATATAAAATAGTTTAAGGTGAGAATGTTGATGACTATTTAATAAGGGTGAATTTGATTGTAAGTCATATCAGAGGCTTTGGGGGAAAACTGGATGATTAAATTATGGTAAAAAAATGAGGTACTTTTTAAATTTATTTGACCAAAAGATCTTTTCATTGGAATAAATTATTGATATATCTCTTAATGGGATGTACAATACCTTGTCGAATTATGAGATGAGAAAAAAAAAATTCATGAAAAAGGATTAAGAGGAGATGGTGTTGTTGAAATTTCAGTATTCATAGAAAAATAGGTTTTCAAATAATGAAAAGACATAATCAAAAGAATAAGAAGAAAAAGAACATATACACATCGACATACATGGTTCGGGAAATTATCCCATCATCCATGGATAATTAGAACAATTCACTATAATCGGGAGCATAATTACAGAGAGGTTTTTCCAATAATCTCCCATATATATAAAACCTTTCTCAAATAATCTAATAAATAAGATGAAAAACTATACCACCAACCACACAGTATATCCACTATGCTATACTGACTGATAGATAGAAGTCTACAATGCTATAGTTCTATGACCACCCACATCCAATATTCTATAGTGTTGGTTAAAAGAAGTATACGAAGCTATAGTGACATTTTTCATTCTTTTACAGAAAGTTGACACTACTACATTTACCTATTGGTGTAATTTTTTCACTAAATTGCAATTGGTTTTTGATTCTACATTTCCAAAAAAATTAGGTCGGAACCCTTTAGCCCCTAGAGTAAGGGAATGTTTCCCCTACACCCCCTTGTGATCTCGATGTAGTTATTGACTCACAAGAGTTGCAATGTGGTGTATAGTAAGGGATTCTAGAATTATAACTAACATTATCCAAAAAATTGGGAAACACTAATCCATGTGATGGCTTATAAATACATGAATAAATTAAAGATCAAAGGGTATGAGGATAAGTCCTCAAGTAACCTAGATAAATGTAAGAGGAGTGTGGAAAATAAAATGAAACAAATGGATAACATATCTAAAAGTATCGAGAAGGTAATAGAATTATATAAAGAAATTTTTAATATTAAATTTTTTAAAAGCGGTGGAGTTTGACACTTTCATCAATATTATTAAATAAAGAATAAAAACATGTATTCTATGGAGAAAAATTCTAGGTTTCTTTAACATTTTTTGATTTCTCTTGGTTTGATGATTCAACAATGGGTTTCATACAATTTTTCATATTAAGAATTGATGGGAACTATGGTGAATAATTCCTCTAGTAAATGTGTCTCTAAAAGTGAATTTGATGATGATAGAAACTAGTGATTGATGTTTGGTATTTTTAAGTGTCATTTGACCTTGGATGATGTTTGGCATAACGATCGATGTAAGATATATTTTCAACCCTAGAATTCTCCTAATGGAAATTCAAATTTTCCTAGCACTCACATCGATTTTGATTTTGGAATTTCAAATTTCAATGTTCTATATTATTTCTATAATTTTATTTTTATTGGTCTTTGATAGTTATGCTTTCCTCCTTAATATTTTTTTTAGATTTTGAATTTTGAATTAAATATTTTCTGTTTGTTTTTTCTTTGGAAATTTGGTTTGATTGGGATAATTTTATTATGAGTTTTCCACCTATAATTAAAGTGGATTCTCAAAAATTTATAAACAATGTATTTTTAGTGGGTTTAAGAGGATGAAGGAAAATTTCATAGAAAGGATTAAAAAAATACTAAAAAATATAGAATATATGATAAAGGTAAAAGGAATATTTCAAAGAAAAATTAAAGGATTATGTTAAGTAAATAAAACTATGTTAATCTCCCTAAATTAGTGAATTAGAATATTAATTTTCTAGAGAAATTAATAACTTAATCACACATGTTTAAAATAAAGAAGACAACTCAAGAAGTGAATAAGAATAAGAAAGAGATGAAACCTATATAGTTCATATGCTAAAGACAAGACTTTAATTATATCTTGATATAAATTGTCAACTTAAAAGGTAATATAATTATATTATAAAGGATATTTAAATGATTAAGAATTTTGAAAATAAGTTTCACATGAATGAGAATAAAGGTATTAATGAAATCAATATATTCAAATTAAAAGACACTAAGTAGGAAATAATGAAAATGAAATATGCAAAGAAGCTGGATTCCCAAGAAGAAAATATTATCCTGGTATAATAAATGTGTATTAAGGATGAAAATGCTTATAAAAATTAATAAATATTTAATTTGAAAAATATACCAAAGTTGAGGCTAAAACAAATAAAACTACTCGAGATTATATCAATCAAGTTCATATAAATATGAACATGTAATTATTGATCTAGAAAAACTATTTAAGCTAAAAATATAGTGTTAAAAGACAGAAATAATAAAAAATGGGAATATTAAAATCGTAAAAATAAGACTCATACATCAATGTGTGTTGTTAATAGTTAGAAAAATGTATTTTCTTCAAAACCACAGCAGATGAAGGTTGCTAATGTATAAAAATAGTACACATAATTTATGTATAAGACCCAATAGATTCATGGGAAAACCGATTTCAAAGGATATTATTGATGTTGTGGTTTGTATCAGAACATGTCATGTGGTTTCTGATGGTGTATGAAAATTACATGGAATTAGGGAAGGCTAGACTTATGGGGGAGTCACTAAGAAAATAGAATGTATAATTGTAAGGATTTTTATATATTATATATAGAAGGAAAACTTGTGTACCTTTAAAGAATAATTTCAAATTGAATTACTAATATTAATGAACTATTTTATTTATAATTTAATTTTAAAAAATGAATGTTTGACCTTAATTATAGTTAAGTAATAAAATATTTCAAGAGAAAGTAAACGATAAGATAAAAACAAGGTAGAATAATCATTAATTGTATAGGTTTCTATGAGGTATAACAAGGTATGTAAGACTTATATTATTTATAGTGGATTATTTTCACATATGATAGAAGATACCATGGTCATAAATAACATTCTAGAATATTTCATAGGTTATGTGACTTTTTGGAATGAGATATCATAAAAAAATAATGGAATTAGTTGTACTAAAATTGAGCCATCAAAACTAAATTAGCAGGTGGATTCGTTGGTATATAGGCTCAAGAATTACCTATCTACTAACAATATACTATGGAATGAAGGCAATTTTTTGATCACTAAGAATTTATAAAGTCTCATAAATCTTTTTGATAAAAATTATGATTATGGTGAATTTCTTGGATACCTATCTAATATGAAAGGAAACTAACGATAGACTAAAATTCTTCACATGATGGTTGAATATTATGTTTTCCAAATATTTGAAAAATAAGAAAAAATATTACTCCATATGTAGAAATTTATAAAAACTGACAGATAAAATAATAATATTTTTGGATGGAACTATGAAAGATAGATTGATAATTAAAATGATTAAAACATGATTAATAAGTATAAATAACTATTGTTTAAAATTCTATAAAAATTAAAAAAACAATAACCTCATAGATTGAAAAATCAGGTGGATGAAGAAAACATTATTGGTGTTCAAACTGATCATTTCAAGACATAAAGAAAACTGAGATTTTATGATATGGAAACTGAAAAAACTAACCGAAGACTCAGTCTTAATAATCATACATCTATTATTTCTCAGTTTGAACCGGAATTATTTTGAAAGGATCTTAAAAGTAAGGAATGGATTAAATTAAATAATTAAGAGCTTGATCAAATTGAGAATAATAGCACATGGGACCTTATTACAATTCTTTTTCATAAAAATGTAATTATGGAAAAGATGGTATTTGTAAAAACGTTTAATGAAAATTGATATGTAACATGGAATATGGAAAATTTTGTCTGAAAGGGTTTTTCTCTAGTTAAGGGAGTTTATTTTTAAGTGTATTTTACAACCGTGTCAGGTTTGAACGTAGTTAGGATTTTTCTTATTGTGGGGGAATTTATAAAATATAAAATGTTGGACTCCACATGTATTAATATTGTTTTAATGATCAAAAATCTTATTCAACCTATATAACTCTTATAAATTATATCCAATCATGTGTATTTATGTTTAATGTTTTCTCATACTTTAAGAAGATCCATAAAAGATCTTAATTGATCAATTTTCTTTTTTTAATACTTTATTCTATCATTGATCTAAATTCAAAATACCTTCTTCTCCAAATACTTAAGTCTAATCCTTTCTATTATCATCATCATTTCAGTCTGAGCACAGTTACTTTGGAATGTCTAAGACACCTTGAGTCTGCCACTAGCTATGTATTTCTGAAACTGTGAAGCAAGAAACCGTGAAGCAGACACTATCATGCAAGACACCGTGAACAAGCCACAGTAAAGCAAGACACCGTGAAGCCGACACAGTAAAGAGAGACAATGTGAAGAAGCCACAGTAAAGCGAGACATCGTGACACTCAGACACTGTGATCAATCTAGGCACTGTGTGAATGAGACACCATTTCCATGACTTAGTGTGATTTCATTTCTTAAACTATTTTGTCATCATTCAATTTAGTTTCCAACGGTCATATTTTGTGCTTTTAATGCAACTGATATTAATTAATGTGGGTTGTTGGCATGTCAGGGAACCATACCTCATACCTATAAAAGGTAATCACTCCTATTTCTAGAGGGAAAAAAAGGATACATAAAAGGAATATCGAGGTACTACATAACATATACATACACGGAGACATAAACGTAAGGAAGAAGAAAAAGATAAACACATACATGCAGAGAATAACACACAAAGAACTCAAAGAACACTCATACACATCAATAACAGAAGTTAAAAGAGGAGGTTCAAGAGACAGTTAGAATACTCTCGCATTCAAGTTGAACACCTGTACTTGAAGTAAAGAATCTAAACCATGACACTCTGTTTTCAGGTCAACATCCTGAGAAGGACTCCAAGCATCATCTATTTCAATCCAAAGAAGTCCAGAGCTTCATTGACATCACACAATAGCATTTCTAATCTCATCTCTATATTCTTGATCTGCTATGATCCTCTTTTCTTTACATTACAAGAAGTGTGTGATTCTATCTATTTTGACACACACTGACTCATAATATGAACTGGAGGATATTGAAATCCGTACACTAAACTCTTTACAACTTTTTGTATCCCAAATAGAACTGTGGTAGAGGTATGAGGACTTGGAAAGCCTATGTGCTATTGTAGTTGCTTTCCCACGAAGAACTGTGGTATAGGTATGAGGACCTGGATAGTCTGAGTACTATTGTAAACCCTGATCCAGGGTGTGGATAAACATTTTATATAAATTGTTTGAGAGGACTAAATCTCTTTTTGAGACTGAAACTCTTGTTTAAAACTTCTGTGCATTTTTTATCTTAGTTAAAACTATTTTGAATCTGTCACTCCTAAGTAAATTAAATATAAATCTATTTTCAAGTTACTCTGATAGTCAAACTAGCACGTGTTTGAATTTATTGTAAACCGGTAAGATATTTTAAAAATCTAATCTAGTCTTTATATTTGATTAACTAAGAAGTAATCAACCACTGGAGAACCTAACTGAACCTTTTACTGTATTAAAAATTCACTTCAGTTTAGATTTTTATTTAAATTGGGGTATTTTAATAGGAATCCTTTAAACACAAATTTGTTCTGGTACTCAATTCAACCCCCCTCTTGAGTATCCACTCCAACCAACATTTGGTATCAGTGGCAGTTGGATAAAAGTTTTACAAAACACTCTGTCTGTGAAAAGTTTTAAACTTTGATTTTTGTTGTATCTTAAAGATCTCAAAATTTATGTTATTTCTAAATTTTTGCCTCTTTAAATACATTTTCAAAATTCTAATTATGGATAATAGATTAGAAGGTGTAGCTACCAACATGCCACCTTTCATTAATAGTGTCCATTATGCCCAATGAAAAATCATAATTAAACTCCATTTAGAGAGTCTGTGATTTGACATCTGTTCTTCTATAGAAACTTAGTATAAGATTCCAAAAACTGTTAGAACTACTTGGGATAAACCTACTAAATTTGCATATAATAATAATTGTAATGAAATGAACGACATGTATTGTGCTTTAGGAGATGATGAATTTAATCAAATATCTTCCTGTAAGACTTCTTATGAAATATGGGATACTCTTGATGTTTCCCATGAGGGAACAAACTATGTTAAAGAAATGAGACTAAATACATAAACTATTAAGTATGATAATTTTAAAATGAAATATGTTGAATCTATTTTTGATACGTATCTCAGGTTTAATGAGATATCCAATACAATGAGCTCACTGAAAATAGTTGTTCCAATAAAGGAGAAAATCACAAGGATACTGAGATGTCTACCAGACAGATGGAGAGGAACCTCTGTCTCTATATAAGAATCATGTGACATTGGAAAGCTGCATGTCAAGGAGCTGATTGGAAAATTAATGATGTATGAATACGATCTGAAGGTAAATAAAGAGGAATATGAGGAACCTAATAAGAAGTCAGTGGCATTTATGTCTACTGCCTCAAAGACCAAGGACAAGGAGAATGTTCGCATACCTGTCGAAAGCTCAACATGTGAAGGTTCAGATTCAGACAATGATGAAGAGATGGCTCATATAGCCAGGAGATTCAAGAAATTCTATAGAAAGAATTTTTTTTTTCAAAAAATCAAATAATAAGCGTAATTATGACAAAAAATGTAATTAGAAGAGAGATTGGAAGAAAGTTGATAAAAATGATGAGATAGTCTCTTATGAATGTAAAAAGGAAAGGATATATTAAGGCTGACTGTCCAAAATTGAAGTTTAAGAAGAAATATGATTATAAAGAAAAAAAAAATATAAGAAATACATGAAGGCAACATAGAGTTCTTTGGAAGACAACTCAAATGGATCATAAGCTTCTGATTCTAAATTAAAGAATCATGACAACATGTGTTTCATGACTAAAGCATCTGAGGTACATGTTTCCCCTATGCTGAATGCATTATATTCTGTGAATGAAAGTGATTGAAATAATGATGATAATATATCTAAAGCTGAATTATTTGAATACTGTAATATGTTAGAAGATACTTTAATGAACTAAAAGATAAGTACACATCATTAGTGAAACAGTATTCCTTGACTAGTACTATTAAATATGATCTTAGTATAGAAAGGGAAAAAATTATCAATTATTAAAGGAGAATACGAAACTCAAATTGTTTAATGAGAAACTTAGAAAATACTTAGATAAGTTCACAAATGGAAAGAATACTCTAAATCAAATGCTTGGAAAATAGGTTTCACCATGTTATACTACTGGATTAGGATACCAACCTGGATAGAGACAGACTTTTAAGAATAAATTCATTCCAAAATCTAGACAGTATGCTGCTAGTTCATGTTTTGGAATCTCTTATGCTTCATCTAGCTATTCAAATTCGTACAGACGGAATAATGTTTAATTATAAAAATCATTTTAATTTGTCAATTATAAGAAACCAATTAGACAAATATGGGTGCCTAATGTATTACTTTCTAACCTTTCGGGACCCAAGAAAATCTGGGTACCAAAATTATCTTCTGTCTAAATCTGTTTTGTAGGAAACATGAATGAAAATTTCCTGTATGAAGATATGGGATTTGGACAGTGGATGTTCAAGGCATATGACAGGATAATACTCATGCATTAAGAGAATAATCAAAGTTGATGGATGACATGTCACCTTTGGGGATAACTCAAAATGAAAAATCATCGGCTTAGGTCGGATTGGTAACACTAATTCAATTTTAATTTCAAAAGTACTATTTTTTGATGGATTAAGATACAACCTGTTATGTATTTCTCAGTTGTGTGCTGATGGTTTCAATGTTAAATTTGAAAATGATGCTTGTAATTTATTTGATTCTAAAAATGTTTTGGTATTTACCGCATTATGAAATGAAAATGTTTATGTTGTAGATTTTAATTCTTTATTTAAAAATTGTTACTTGTTTAAATTATTTTCATAAAGAATCATGGCTATGGAACAGAAGATTAGGACACTACAATGTGCACTCTCTCGGGAAACTGACTAGGAAATGTTTAGTTAGAGAGCTACCCAAACTAGAATTCCCAACACATAAAGTTTGTAATCCTTGTCAAAAGGGAAAACAACATAATGTTTCTTTCAAATAAAAGAAAGAAGTTTCTACTTCTCAACCTCTCGAGTTGGATCACATGGATTTAATTAGACGATCTATAGTTTCTAGCATAAATGGGAAGCACTATATCTATGTCCTTGTAGATGACTTTCCTAGATACACTTTGGTATACTTTCTAGCTCATAAAAGTGAAGCTTGTTCCTTTTTATTAAATATTACAAGTCTGTAGAAAACCTTAGTAGAATTAGGATCAAATACTTAAGAAGTGATCATAGCCGTCAGTTTGAAAATCAAGTGTTTGAAACCTATTGCTCAAATAATGGCTATAGTCACAACTTATTTGCTCCTAGAACACCTCAATAGAATTGTGTAGTAGAAAGAAGAAATAGAACTCTTCAAGATATTTCTAGGACAAAGCTCAATGAATATGATCTACCTGTTTACTTTTGGGCTGAAGCTATTAATACAGCTTGTTACATTATTAACAGAGTCTTGATTAGATCAATTCTCAAAAATTCCCCGTATGAGAAATGAAATAATCGGAAGCCTAAGGTTAATTACTTTAGAGTTTTTGGTTGAAAATTCTTTATTCTCAGCACTAAATATAATCTTGACAAATTTTCTTCCAAAAGTGATGATGGAATTTTCCTAGGTTACTCAATATCGAGTAATTCCAATAGAGTATTCAATAAGAGAACCAAATGAGTGGAATGATCTGTACACATCAAATTTGATGAAACTGATCCACATGAACCTAAGACCCCTTTTGAAAATCGTGAAGAAGATATGTCCTTTCTAAACCTTAATGACAAGAACAGTGAACCTGGTGTTAAGACAACCAGTTCTGGAAATTTTCCAGAACCTTCTTCTATAGAACCCAAACCTATAAATGAACCTAAAATGTCTAGACCTATCTTTTCTAGACCAACTAGGACACTTAAAAACCATACTTTAGATGCTGTTGTAAGAGATTTAGATAGAGGGAGAAAAACTAGAGCTTCTATGTGAAACCAGGTTGAACATCTTGCTTTTCATTCATAGCTTGAACCTAAAAATATCAATGATTATATCAATGAATAATTTTGGGTGACTTCTATGCAAGAATAATTAAATCAATTTTAAGGAAATAAAGTACGGGAATTAGTAGACAGCCCTAAGGACACTTTGACCATTAGCACCAAATGGGTTTTTGGGAATAAATTTGATGAAGCTGGTAACATAGTTAGAAATAAGGCTAGACTAGTTGAACAAGGCTATAGTCAGGAAGAAGGAATTTACTATGAGGAGACCTTTTCACCAGTAGACAGACTTGAATCCATCATAATTCTACTTCCTTATGCTGCATATCTGAATTTCAAACTATATCAAATGCATGATAAGAGTGTATTCTTAAATGGTTATATAGTTGAGTATTTTTTTGTTGAACAAGCCCCTGGATTAACAAGCCCCCATTTTCCAAATAACAATTTTAAACTATCAATAACCTTATATGGTTTAATGAAAGCACCATGAGCCTGGTATTACATATTGAGTACTTATCTTATTTCCAAAGGTTTTAAAAAAGAAATAGCTAATCCCACCCTTTTTATAAAACAAATATCTAATGTTGTTTTAGTTGATAAAATTTATGTAGATGACATTATTTTAAGATCTTCAAAGAATTATTTATGTGTTTATTTTTCTAAAATGATGCAAAACGAATTTGAAATGAGTTTAATGGGAGAACTCAAATATTTTCTTGGATTTCAGGTTTTTCAAAATGAAAATGGTATTATTTTAAATCAATGTAAATATACAAAAGATCTTCTAAAACATTTTGGATTAGATAGCACTAAAAGTATTAACACTCCCATTAGTACCACTTGTAAGTTGGATCTTGATGATGATGGAACAACTGTTGATCAAACTACTTATATAAGAATGATTGGAAGTTTACTTAACATAACTGTCAGTCGTCTTGACATTATGTTTAGTGTGTGTATGTGTGCCCATTTTCAAGAAAAACCTATGAAGTCTAATTTAAACGTTGTAAAGTTAATTTTCAAATACCTCAAGCATACACCAAATCAAGGACTATTTTATCCTAAAGGAAAATCATTTGAATTAGTTTGTTATTTTGATGCTGACTTCGGTGGATGTATGTTAGATAGTAAAACATGTCACCTTTTTAGGAAAGTCACTGGTATCATGGTGTAGTAAGAAATAAAATCTTGTTGCATTATATACTACAGAAGCTGAATACAAAGCTGCAAGTAGTTTTTGTGCACAAATTTTGTGGATGAAACACACATTACTAGATTATGAATATCAATTAAGACAGGTACCTACAAATTGTGACAACACAAGTGCTATTAAAATCTCAAAAAATCTTTTTTTCACATTCTAGGACAAAGCATATTGATGTAAGACATCAATTTAAGAGAGATCATTATCAAAAAAGTGATATCACTTTGGAATTAATTGTTACTAAATATCAACTTTCTGATATATTCAATAAACCATTAAATTCTGAGAGAATAGACTACATCATACAGGAACTACGAATGATAAATCTCAAATAGATACCTTACTTGTTACTATTTCAGGTCTTACTGTTCGATATCTTACTGTGTTATACTTTACTCTTTAATGATTACAATTTCTCAGTTACTTTCTCTCATGTTTACTATCTCACCATAAAGTCTTATGTTTACGTTCTCACCATTAGCATTTTGTACATACGTTCTGATGTTTACTGTCTCACTGTAACGCACACTGAGAAGTTAACTCACGATCCCACTGTGAAAATCGTTTACTATCTCACCGTAATGACCACTCATGTTCTCACCGTAAAAATTCTTTATGTTTTTTTAATCCCGTATAGCAATAATTATCCATTTCACCTTTTTATCTTCCCAAATTTTTATTTTTGCGATGTTTGGTATTATTAAAGGATAAAACAAAGTAAGTATCACTTGCTTCTTCACTCGAGGTTTCTTCTACTTACTCTTTTCGAACCCTTCTTCATCCATGTAACCCTTCTCTCACTTGAACCTTCAGTGAATTCCAAGAATGAAACGTTCTTCCTCATCGACACCTGAGAAGTGTATCTTAAATAAGAAGAATATTTCACCAATGTTAACACCCAAAGGACCTTAAAATCCGAATCTGGTAAATCGCGTTGTTGTACTTGAGAAAGAGATTTACCCCAAATGGATTCTGCCTAGTAAGTCTCTGGTATTTAATGCATTAGAACAACAAGGCTGGATAGAATGGTTCTTGAAGGATGATAGAACCATCTATCCTAGGTTTGTGGATCAATTCTACCAATACGTATAGTGATCATTTCATTCTGGTGAGAGTTATATTGTGAGAAGATGGGTAAATGGCCAGAGATACGCATTTTTTCCAGGTTATGGGCTCCATGCCTTAGGATACCTCATGAAGTCATTTGTGAGGATTATTAGAGAGGACCTCCACCTTCAACCAATTACATTGATTTAGAAGATTCCATAATAACCATAATTGGAAATGGAACCCAGAGAAGAGCCATTGCTGCTGAATTAGATGGAGAAACAAGGCTTCTATTCAAGTTTGTACAGAATTTGGTGAGTCCATGAAAAGGGTATTTTTCTGTTTTAAAATATCATGATGTGTTTTTGATTCGCCTCATGATGAATGGGAATAAGATCGACCTGTGTAAGTATATCATACACCATGTGTGTGAGTTGATCAAAGTAACATCCAAGTCAACTTCTCTGTTTTACTATCGACTAATATCAGCCAAGATTCTTTCAAATGGTGTGGTTGGACCTAATGAGGAAGTGATTATGTACTATGAGTACTACCTCTCAAAATCCACCATCAAAAGAATGAAGATAAATTTGAATCCTTGGAAAAACGAATGGGTGGAAGACAATGATAGAGTTTATGAAAAATTCAATATGGTGGATTATCCCTCATGACCAAAATACATTTCTGATCATGGTTTGGAAACATATGATATTGTTGTGTATCCCAATGAAGAGGAAGAAGAGGCTGAAGTGCCACCTAGGGAAGCTGTTATTGTTGAGGAAGACAAGAGTACTATTCCACATGCAGTTCTTGAAGAAGAAGTCCCTGCTCCTAAAGAAGCTGTCAGTTTGGAAATTCAACCAAAAGCTGTAAAAGAATCTATTTCCAAATAATCATAAAAAAATTCCATGGAAGATCCTACAATAGAAGATCCTATAGTGGAAGAGCTACCTATTCTACAAGAGTTCAATCTTGAGGAACTCCCTGTGGAACAATCTTTTCCTGAAATCATACCTTCTGCTGAAGAATGGGTGGAGCTATCTTTTCAGCTGGCTAGACAAGAAATGAGTGAGGAACTAAGAGCTGAGTCTGTAGAATTAGACCAAGATCCTAAGACTCTCAGTCCTGAGAAGGAGGCACCTATTGATGGGGAGAAAACACCAAATCTTGAGTCTGTTGAAGCCTCACATCCAACTGAGACAAGTCCTATAGACACTTGGTATAAATTTCTTAGTTTCTATGATGTGAATGATTCTTAGAAAGTTATAGCAACCAGACTTGATATTTCCTCCCTATTTCAGTTGAAATAAGTCTCCCATTTTTCACCTTATAGGAACCTGAGCCTGTACCAGTCCCTACCCATGAACCCTTATCTAAACAGCCATCCTTTGTAAGTAAGGATGATCTGAAGGAATTTGGTGCTACTCTCTTATCCGGAGTTGAGAAATTCATGAATACCCGACCTCTTCCTATGAAAAATTTAAGTGAGAGAGATGCCTCACTATTATTGGAGAAGATTATTTGGAAAGTACAACCTATGATGCTCCATGAAATTCAATAAGTGAGAGTTGAAAATAAGTTGTTTAGTAATGAAGTAAATACCCTTAGAAGTATGGTTGATGGCATGAAGAGATAGCTTCATTCGAGATCTGGATCTATTGTTCCTCATGTAAAACCTGCTTCTTCTCAAATCCCACAAGTTGGTATGTCTCATATTCATCCTTATCTGGCATCCTTAGATAAAAAGATAGCTGAAAGGAACAAAAAAATTGTGAAGGAAATGAAAGAGCATGTTTTTAATCTGAATAAACTCTCTGATGAGTACACAGGGTTTCTTCAACAGGTGTTGAATCAACTAAAATCCCTGACCATAGCTATCAAACCATCTAATCAATCCACTATACCTTCCTTTGATAGAGATATTCTGAGAACATTAATCAATGAAGAGATTTATAATGTATTCAGCGGTTTAAATGTAGATTCCTTATCAGAAGTAGTCAAAAATAGTGATAGAGTTCTTGACCTAGTACAAATCCACTCCAAAATTGCTAATAATGCTCAGCAAGAGATTTACTAGAAAGTGGATATCTACTTCAACAAAATCATCTCCAAGACATATTTGAAAAAACGTTTTATGTACCTTGTAGAAAATTTGAGTATTCCTCCTGTGAATCAATCTTTCAAGAACAAAGTCCAGAAACTCACCGAGTTTACTAGATTATTGGAGAAGTTTATGGAGAACAAGGACGATTTTGAGAAAGCCATGCAGTATGGTGGGGAGATTATTACAGATTTCCTCAAACTCCCAAGGCCCTATCTTCATTCTAGAGTACAAAATTTTTTGCTCCTGCGGCTACACCTCTCAGACCTGGGCTTCCTAACTTCACCTCTGCTCTAGCCTCAACCACCATGTCTGTCAGAAAAGCACTCAGTCAGATCAGGCCTATGATTCTTGATCAACAACTGTCTAGATCTTCTACTGATCCTATCATGGCTCCCTCAGTCATTGAAGGTCTCCCTTTTCCCTCTTTATCGACCACCTCTCTTCCTTCTTCTACCTTGGCCTCTTCCCCTATGGCTTCCTCTTCTTCCACAGTTTCTAAAGGAAAATAGAATTCCAGCCCTTGAAGAGGAATAATGATTACTCTGTTTTGATGGGGATGCTACTCTTTTTGTATTACTCTTTTGTTTTGTACAGAACCTTGTTTACTCTAAATGGAATATATACTTTTTTACCTCTCTTATTTCATCTTTTTGATAATCCCAATTGGGGGAGAGTTTTTTATATGTTATCCCTTTATCTCTATAGTTGCATCCAATATTCATTTTAAACTGTACACGATTTGTGATCATAAAAAAGGAGGAGATTTTTGGACTCATCATGTATTAATAATTTTTTAATGATCAAACATCTTATTCAACTTAGTTAACTCCTATTAATTATATCCAGTCATATGTATTTATGTTTCAAGTTTTCTCATGCTTTATGATGATCCATGTAAGATCTTAATTGATATATTTTCTTTTTTACTTATTGTATACTATGTTTGATCTACTTTCAATATACCATAATTTACAAATACTTAAGTATAATCTTTTCTATTATCATCATCTTTTGAGTCTGAATAGAGTTACTTTGGAAAGTCTAAGACAACGTGAGTCTACAACTGGCTATGTATTTCTAGCACTGTGAAGTGAGACACCATGAAGTAGACACTGTCATGCAAGACACCGTGAACAAACCATAGTAAAGCGAGACACTGTGAAGCAGAGATAGTAAAGTGAGACACTGTGAAGTAGCCACAGTAAAGAGAGACATTGTGACACTCGGACACTGTGATCAATCTGGGCACCATGTGAGGGAGACTCTGTTTCCATGACTTACTATGTCAACATTTCGTAAACAATTTTTTTAGTCTTTAAATTTAATTTCCGATGGTTATATTTTGTGATTTTAATGAAACTTATATTAATTAATGTGGGTTGTTGGAATGTCAGGGAACTGTACCTTGTACCTTTAAAAGGCAATCATTCCCATTTCCAGGAAAAAAAAGGAGAAAAAATGAATATTGAGCTATTGAAAAATAGAGTCATACACGGAGACCTATACATAAGGAAGAAAAAAAGATACACATGTACATGTAGAGAATAACACACAAATAACTTGATGAAAACTCATACACATCAAGAACATAAGTTCAAAGAGGATGTTAAAACACCACATTGAATAGTCTCGCATTCAAGCCGAACACCTATACTATAAGTGAAGAAACAAAACCACGACACTCTGTTTTCCAGAAAACATACTGATAAGAACTCCAAGCTTCATATTCTTTAATCCAAATGAGTCAACAGATGCATTGACATCACACAAGAGCATTCTAAACTCATTTCTATACTCTTGCTCTGATGTGATCATCTTTTCTTTACATTACGAGAAGTTTGTGCTTCTATCTATTTTGACACACACTGACTCCTATGCTTAACTGGATGATACTAAAATATGTACACTAAACTCTTTACACCTTTGTGTATCCCACGTAGTACTGTAGAAGAGGTCTGAGGACCTGGAAAGCTTGTGTGTTGTTGCTGTTGCTTTCCCTTGAACAATTTTGGTAGAGGTCTGAGGACCTAGATATTCTGAGTACTTTTGTAAACCCCGATCCATGGTGTGGATCAAAATTTTATATAAACTGTTTGAGAGAACTAAGTCTCTCCTTGAGACTGAACCTCTTGTTTAAAATTGCTCTGCATTTTTTATCTTGGTTAAAACTATTTTGAATATTCCGCTACTAAGTACTTTAAATATAAATCTATTTTAAAGTTACTCTGATAGTTAAACTAGAAAGTGTTTATATTTATTGTAAACCAGTAGGTTAGTTTCAAAATCTAATATAATCATTAGATTAGATCAACTGAGAACTAATCAATATCTTGAGAACCTAACTGAACCATTACTGTATTACCAATTCACTATTGTTTAGCTTTTTATTTAAATTGGGGGATTTTAATAGGAATCTTTTTTACAGAAATTTTAATTGGTACTCAATTCACCCCTCTCTTGAGTATCCATTCCGAACAATATAAAACTTATCTGATGAATATCAAGTATTCTTTCGTAAATTATGAGTAGGAAGAAGAAGTATACATAAAGAAACTTTATTATTTTGTGCCCTATAATAATTGAATAACTATTTGAAAATTGAAAAGGGATCTATATAGATTAATACAGACCCTAAGGGCATCGTATTGAAAGTTTAAAAGTAGGTCAAGGGATTCAAAATTCATCAAGGGGTTGTTTTTAGAAGCATATAAATCAAATAAATGAAATTAGGTAAACTATTTTTAATGGTTTTTATTGATGATATTGTTTTTAAATTTTATCATGAGAATTCTTATAATGATTTTTTCAAAAAATTTATCAGCGCTTTTAAATTTCCTTATTGGTTAAAATAAAATTATTCCTTGGTTAATAAGTGTTGAACACTAAAAAATTTATCTACCTATCTTAAGAAAAATATATTAAATAATTTTTGAATAATATTTATGTTAAGGATTCGAATATAGTTTATAAACCTATTCATGTGGATATGAAATTCTCAAAAAGATATTGAAGGTAAGAGTATTAGTCTGAGATATTTTTGAAAAATAATTATCTTTTAGAGTATTTGATTTATCTCATAGTTTCTATACATCGTACATTCTATGTTTTAATTATGATTTGTATATATCAAAGTGACCCAAAAGAGTCACATATTATGGAATCTAAAATAATACTTAAATATATTAAATGAAAAACAAATTATTGGAAGAAGTATAAGATAATAAATTACTTGAATCTATCTGTTTTGATAAATATTTATTGTGAATGTGATTGTGATGATAGTAGGTCCACCTTAGGTGTAATGTTTCTTTTGGGTGGCATATATGTGAATTGGAATTGAAAGAATCAAACATCAGTAACATTTATTTCAACTGTAACACCTCGATATTTTAAAATATCACTATGTTTGATAACATACATTACCAAAAACATTGATCCTAAATAAATTCAAAAACAACATTATTTTAACATGAAAACTACTAATTTTAAATCATTATCATATAGTAATTATTTTATAAGAGTTATAGTATTTCTTAAAAAAATATATTCACTTTTTAAGAGAAAAATTATTTTTTTAAAATTACCATAAAAATATCCTAATCTAATTTTGAAATTCTGAGTAAAAAATGAATTTTATATTTTCAAATAAAATTTGTTGAAAAGTAAAAAATTAATTATATTCATTTTCTCATAAATCAATAAAACACTCTATTTAAAGGGAAAAAATTATTTTAATAGTAAAATGACTTTACTTAAAATAATGTGTTAATTTCCTAAGGATAATTATATATTTTTTTTGAATATGGACCTCATATTTATGTGTTAATATCCTCAAAATCCATTAAACATTAAAAATGTCTATAAAATATTTTCATCCCCACACTCTCAATTTTTAAGTGCAACTAGTCTCAACCAATGACCAATTTCGAGTTCCTTAATGGGTCTTTCAAGGAGGTGATATTAAATAGGTAACTTTGTTAAACAACATCTCTTAATTTCTTTTCCCTTTCAAAATCTGCTTCATATCATTCATAAAAAAGGCATAATAACTCCAAAATAATGTTTATTCTAGAATATTATATTATTAATGTAATATCTTATATCTATCCCTTTTATTTCCCCTTTTTATTCAAATAAATGAATCCATTGTCCAAATTATGGTGGTAAAATGTATCCATAGATAATGATTTTTCATTTTCCATTACCAACTTTAAGGCTAGTAAAAAAATTATTATCCAAGTTAAATCATAATTTAATAGTAATATTATATCCTATTTCATTTTCTAGAACTAATTTGTATACATAGAATTTAATAAAAAACTAGTTCGTGATGATCGGAAAACCCGCCAAAATAAAAAAAACAATGATCGTTAACATTTTATCTAATAAATCATCTTCATGTCCAATGTAAAAAAGTAATTATGGGACATTTTAAAATTCTGTAATTTCATGAAAAAAATTTAAGTTTTCCTCTGTTGTTTTATTTCAATTTGAAAATAAAATCAATAATTATTAAAAATTATCAAATCCTGGTGCTTTGAAATGAACGCACTTGAAAAATAAAAATAATGAAATAATATTAATGAATGGGTTGTAAGATGTTATAAAAGTATCATATATTTTTTAATAAATATGATTATTATTTTAAAAGAAATTAAAAAAATTTAGATATTATACATGAGGTTTATGTACACAAAACTAAATGAAAATGTGAGCTAAGGGTTTCTCATCCCACTTTTACTTTAATGAGATATATTCCTTATTCAACACTAATTTATTGTTTGTGGTGTATAAATTTACCTTTGATGTATCAGGTAATGAATCTCATTATCTTCATGGTATTAAAAGTTTCATTTGATAATTATTACTTTTACCGAGAATATGATTTGATTGACTATGATGTGGTAAGGAAATTCTTAAACAAATTTTTGTTCTTTGGATTAAACTTCTTCTTCCATGATTATATTATACTATGTTTTTTTATGAAATAAATTTTGGGTATATTATGTTTTATTTACCATTTTTTATGTGTGTTTATATTATATATGTATATTTTATCCATTTTATTAATGCTCATATTAATATTTATTAGGGACTTTATTTTAAAAAATATCTTTTAAAAATTTCCCTTAAAACTCTTTTTTCTTCAATTACAATGTTTTTAAAAAATTGGTTAATTTTTTTTAATATTATCCTATGAAGGTTTAAATTAATTTTTACTCATTATTGAATTTATAAAAAATGTTTTGAAAGGTATATGTTCATTTTCTAAACAAGGTTCTTTTAAAATTTTCTGGCGAAAATATGGAAGGAATGTTTTTTAAACATATATGGTGTGACTGGATTTTCCCATTGTTTTTAAGCCTTGATGATATAAATATTCATTCACAATATTATATGGTTATTTTCAAAAAAATCTTTCATAATTGCACAGTGATTCAAAAATAATTATTTTAAAAGTAAAAATTGGTATTTTCTTCATTAATTTTTCAATGATATCATTTAAATTATTTTTATCAATGTAATAAAACATTGTTAAATATTATGATTCATTGAGGTTGATATCTCATGAAACCATATTACATATTTTACTAAATGGTTTATGAAGTGTTTTATTGGGAATGTACTATTTTGATACCATTAATCATAGTACTCTAGATGATTTATGATTATGTTTATTAATTGATAAAATTATTAACTATTCAAGTGATAGTTTCAATAAAAATGTTTTTATTGACTATGTTTCTCTCATTCCATATAATTAATGCATTGGACTTAGTACGTGACAGGTGGGGCCTGATATATCCCCACGATGCATGAGTAGGTCGCATGAGACAAACTAGTTTGGGTATTTACTGGTGTCTTACCTATTGATGTATGGTATCATGGAGAAATAATTTATGGTATGTCTATAAGTTCTCATGTTATGAATTCCCTCCTTATGAGATTAGTTTTTTATTTCCAAGTGATTATTTGATTAGTAGAATATCCACGGTTAATTTTTCATGATCATGCAATTATTTATATGGTATTAATTAGACATCTTTTATTCCTGAAATATTATGATAAGGTTATTAGATAAATGGATTATGTTTCCGTTATTTTACATTCCATAATTATATATACATATTTTGGATATCTTTCACTATACTTAACTTTAACTGAGAGTCTGACCACACCCCTTATGCTTTCTTTTTTTCCCCAGGATTCCCAGAATTTTCTTATGATTTATATGTTGGTTTAATCACACAAGAGCCTCAACCCGGTTATTGAGGACTCTTAAAGTGCATCCACAAGACCTAGGTTCGAATATGGGAGGAGGCATATTTCTATGGTACTATTGCAGTATTGTAGTAGGCACTGTAGCATGTGCTGTAGTAGGTACTGTAGCGGGTATTTTTCAGTCTTGTAGTAGTCAGAACTATTCACCTTTGGCTCACTAATTTGGGCTTGGAGTCATTATAGCCTTTGGGACACCCAAGGAATTCAGACCAGTTAAGGATTTTGGGCCACTTAGAGTCCATCGAGCCACTACAAGGCATTTCTCCCACCTCATACAGATCATGAAAGTGCATATTCAACTAGAAAGACCAATGAATCCAGCTCCATTTGAGGTCTCAGAGTAGGTAGTTTCAACTAAACAAATCTATCCAAATTTGAAAAAATGGATGGGTATGTCAATTTACATTAATACCAAGCATGTGCACATCTTCACAAGTATTTCTAGCTGAACAAGAAATACGAAGTTGGGTAGATAACTTCACGATCTAGACATTGGGGAGTGGCATTTCCATGTAGTCATACCTGGGATGAATTTCTGAAAGACCTTAGGTTCATTTATTTCAAAAAGCCTATGGGCCTTGTAAGGCTACCCCCTCATCACTTGAAAGGGGGTTATCAACAAAATCAATCAAAAATAAGGACTTCAGGACATTTAGATATGCATGGTTAATCTAGAATAATTATGGTGTCCTTAATCGAATGATTGTGTTGATTTTTATATTTTCAGTTGTAATGTAAGGCTCATGAATGTATCTAGTTTCCCAAAACTACTGACCATTAACTCATAGATACTAGGGTTAGGGTCTTTATAGTTAGTATCAAATGAATTTTAGTAGAAACCTTTGTAACTATATTTAGTAAATACTATATTAGATAATGAAACCCTATAACAAAATTTGAAAATATATCCAAATAAACTAATATTATGATTTATATATTAGATTTACCTAAATTTTCAATTTATGTTAACTGTATAAATAGTGATGAGATTATATATTATGTTTCAAAATTTTATTATCAAATATTGTGAATGTAATTATTTAGAAATAGATCCTAGAAATGGAATGGTAACCACATCAATGAATGTGATCTAAAGTGTATGAATGATCATTTCTTGAATGATCATAATCCAATATTTCAATGGGAACTAGTATCCAAAATATTATCATCATATGAGGACATAATAACATGTGTTAACTAGATAGAGAAATAATTTGAAAAGTATTGTGGCTTCGAAGGGAAGCAAGATAAAAAGAGGATGGGATGGGAAAGGATGTATAAACAGAGGAAGGGAAATAATTATTTTCTAATATGTTATAATTGCCTAAGGGGACACCTTAGTATATGATTAAAATTAAATGTATTTTGCTTCATTTTTGGAAAAAATTCCACCATTATCATGATTTAAAAGGAAAGAAATAATTCTTTAATGTGAAATTATTTATCTATAGGGACATGGGGAACTATCAAAATAAATTCCAAAATCATCAAATTAATATACCTAATAAGAATCTAAGGGATCATGGTTGGGCTTATTCTATTAATATAGAGGAAATGGAATGATTATTGTTCTTGTGTTTTTGGATAAATGAAATATGTTATATGAAATAATAATTATAAAAATTATGAAATGTATATGGATTGTATAGTAGAACTTTTTCTTGTAGGTTTTGAGAAAATATTTTGAGTGGTACCAATGAACATGAAAAGGGATTTGGTGGAAAGGTATTATTTTTTGAAACACATGATTGAAGGAAGTATTACCCTTAATATGTTCTTGATGTGAGAAAATGATGTTGGGATGAAGAGATGAATGATATTGATAAAGTAAATTGGATAGTACTGATTACCTTGGAGTCGATTAATTATTTTTTGACATATGTATTATGATACCATTGATGGATTTGACAATAATTTGGGATTTAAAGAAAATATAATAATCTATTTTTTACTTAATAAATAAATAAGCACATGTTTTTTAAATAAGTATTTATGGTAATCAATATTATTACCATGTTTCAAGAGAATGAATGAGGAAGGTATTCAAATTTTTGGAATTAAGTGATTAATTTCTATTTCATATTATCCAGAAGGACAGTTTTTTGTTCATTTTCTAAATTTAGTAACCTTATTTATAAAATTTTGTGTCTTGATCTTTTTGAAGGGTCATAAGGTTAACCACTTATTAAATTGTTTAAGTTGAGATTTGGATGTGGTTTAAATATTAATGTGTTTATGCATATTGGATAACTTACTCTAACCATATTTGTTTTGGAAGATAGTTTGATACAAACAATAGAAATTATCTCTCTTTATAGATCTCAAGATCCATTAAAACTAAATTTTAGTTCTTATAGCTTAAAAAATTAATTTTTGGATATTCATTCCTTGGATTAAGGGATGACATTACAATGGACTTTGTTACTAATTTACCAAAGGTACCAAGAAATAATAATGTAATATGGGAATGAAAAACGAAACATATGTGGTAAAATTTTTAGTTTAAATTGTTCTTTTATGTATAATATATTAAGGTTATTTTTTTAATGTTGTATGTTCAATATCAACATAGTTTTAGAAAAAGGGAAACCGTAGGTTAGGAAACAACCCATCGCATTTAGAAAGGATGTGAGACTTAAAACCACAACCAAAGGGTGAAAAGGGTATATTACCTACCACTGACCTATGTGGTTTCCTAGTAAGTATAAAATAGTTTTTCTTTATTTGAATGGTGTGACAGATAAAGGATAAGTTTGTTTTAGTAACCCTATATAATTAAGATAAATAGATTATTTTTTTAATTTTATTGACTTTTGGAGAAAAAGATGAGATTGTAGGGGAAATTGTTTAATGTTTTAAATAATACATATAAAGTAAGTATATTACTATATGTTATTACTCTAGGAATTAAGAGAACAACTAAAATATAGGAAATTTATTTTCGAATAAAATTTTTGTTAATTTAATTTTCTTAATGGGGAATAAATGACATTTTGACCTGTCATAGATTTATGGATTTGTGATGTTAGACTTTTTAATGACCATTTCTCTATCACTATACATTATAGCTTGATAGTTATATTTATTTTCCATATCCATGGTTTTACTTTCCAATAATGTTCTCTTATTCTAAAACCTTGATTAGTGGTGACCTTTTCATTTTCCTTTCCCTATTTTTAAGAGGATGTTTTATTAACCCTTATTATGATGTGGGTTTCACAAAAAGGAATTTTAAAATATAAACCTTTTTCTAATTGGAAAATCAAATTTCAAGTATGAAATTTATTTAAATATGGATGAATGTAACACCCTAATATTTTAAAAGATCATTATGTTAAATAGCATATGTTTCATGAAACACTATTCTAAAACACGCTCCAAAATATCATTATTTTTAAATGGTCGTTATAAACTAGCCATTAAATTGGAGGGTGTGAATATGATAAAATATATTATGAAATAAATATAAAGTTTATATTCAATAAAAATTTAATTATTCTTAATAAAATAACACTAAATTTAAATTAAATCCATTTCATTATTCAATTAACTATTTTATTCAAAAAGTGAATTTTAGTACATTCTACAAAGAAATAAATATTATTAATTTTTATAATTTTTATAAAATTAATTTTTTGGACTCATCACATTAATATTATATTAGGTTTATTTTTTCAAATTTCCAAAAGGTATATTTTTGGGTTAAAAAGTGAAAATACAGTTTTTAAGAAATAATATTAATTTTATGAAATAATTATTATATGATCAAGATTTCATGTTTATAAACCCAAATTATTGATCAAAATTTATTTAATTAATGAAATAATCCCTATGGTGTTACATTTAGAAACCCATACATAATAATTTTGAAAACCACACTTTTATCCTTGAAAACAATTTATATGAGTTATACATGTGACATATTTAGAATTTATTTTTATCACTTTAATAAAATTAATAAAGTAAAACTGATTCTATATTTGTAATAATGAAGTAAAAATTAGGTCATACAATCATTTTCATTTTTAGGAATCATATATTTACTATGGTAAAAAAATTACTGTAGTATGGGTAAAATAATGTAGCTTGTTAAAGTCAAAATGTATAATCATAAAATAACTAAAACATAAAACATTGAATCACTAGTTGATGTTTTTATAGAAAATAATAAAAAATTTAATTATTAATTAGAAATTTAATTATTTTTCATTAATTCCACCCAAATGTGGTTGAATTTAAATATAAAATAATAATTATATAATCACTAAAAACCACCCCTCCTTGTGTATAAATATCACTCATCACCACCACATTTCTCTTTACGGGACATGAATCTATTAAAATATATAACAAACCCCATATTAACCACTATACCAACATCCATGTAAAAATATACACACCCAACGACCAGTTCCAAGTTCCCTAAGGTGTCCTTCAAGGAGGTGATATTCATGAGGTAACATTCTCAAAAAACTATCTTAATTTATTTCCTTTTTATACCTTCTCATAACATACTTAATCCATCAACTTATAATAAATAAATTATCATGTATAAACGGAAATTTTATATTTATAATGGAATATCCTATATCAATCCCTTTTTTACCTCCACTTATTCAAAGAAGTGAAACCATTTTCCAAATTATAGCGGTTAACTGTCTCTGTGGATAATGATTTTTTATTTTCCATTACCAAATTCAAAGATGGTGATAAAAGTATTCTCTAGTTAAAAATTATTTTAATTGGTATATTATAATATATTTAATTTTCTGGAACTATTATATTTACATAATATTTAATAAAATGAAAGTAGTTCATGATGGTTAGAAAAAACACCAAAATAAACTACACATTTATCATTAACATTTTATAAAATGAATCATCATCATGTCAAAAATAAAAACTATATATGGTACCATTTAAAAATTGTTAAATGCATGAAAACTATTTAATTTCACTTTTGGATTCTTATATCCCTTTTATAATAAAATCCAAAATTATACCCATATGAACCGATCATGAATCCATGAAACGAATGCACCTAAAACACTAAAAATAATAAAATATTATTAATTAATGGGTGGTAATATGTTATAAAATTATCATATATGGTATTATAAATGTTATTATAGTTCTATAATTTATTAATAACATTATTTAAACTATTATTCATGAGGGTTAAGTACACAAAACTATAAGAAAACATGTGGTTAGGGTTTCTCATCCCACATTTTGTTTTGTGAGATATATGACTTATTCACTACTTATTTATTATGTGTTGTGTATATAATTCACTTTTATTTATCATATAATTAATCTAATTATCCTCATTGTATTGAATTTTTAATTTAATAATTATTTATTTTATGTGGAATATGATTCGATAGATTAAAAATTGGTAAGAGAATTCTTAACCCAATTATTATTCTTTGGGTTAAACTTCTAATTCCATGATTATTTCATTCTAATATAGTTTCTAAAATGAATTTTTCATATATTATGTTTTATTTAGAATTTATTTATATAGATTTATATTACATACATATATTTGATTCATTTTATTAATTTTCACTTCTATATTTACAAGGTACTTTCTTTTAAAAAGTATCTTTTAAAAAATTCCCTTTAAACTCTATTTCCCTTCAATGACCATGTTTTCTCAAAAATATTCGAAACAAAGTTGTTAATATTATCTTATGAATTTTTAAAGTCATTTTTACTCATTTTTAACTTCTCACAAAAATATTTTGTAACATGTATTTTTTTTGTTTTTAAACAAGGTTCTTTGAGACTTTTCCAAAAAAAATACAAAAGAATTGTTTTTTAAACTTATATTGTGTGACTGGATTTTCTTATTGTCAAGATAAATTAAGGTTTTAAATATTACTTTACCATTTTATGTGGTTATTTTCAATGAAAATATTTTATTTTATAATTTTTCATCATTTTCAAAATAAGTGATTTTAAAAGTGAAAAATGGATTTTCCATCAAGAAATTTTCAATGGTTTCATTTAAAATATTTTCATCTATATCAATGTCCACTTTTTAATATTATATTTCATTGAGGTTTCTCTCTTACAATACCATATTCCATATTTTATTGACTGGTTTATGATCAGTTTGACTAGTGATTTACAATTTTAGTATCATCACCATATTGCTCTGGATGGATTATGAGTATGTTCATTGATTTGGAAAACTATTAAATTTTCATATTCTTGTTTCAAAATGAGTTTTTATATTGACTATGTTTCACCCTTTTCATACTATGAATGAATTATAATTAGTAAGTGATTGGTGGGGCCTTCTATACCCCCTTCGTGAATTGGTAGGTCTCCTGAGACAAACTAGTTTGTCTGTTGGCCGACGTCTTACTCATTTATGTATGGTTTCTTGGAATAAGCATTAAAGAAATGATTATGATGTCTCAAATTATTTATTCACCCATTATAATTTTTTTATTGATTTCCATGTGATTATTTTATTATTATAATATTAATGGTTATGTTTCATGGATTATTTATATGTAATTAATTGATAATATTATATTCAGGCCATATTATGTTATGGTAATTGATTAAATGTATTTTGATTCAGTTATTTACATTGGTATAATTATTTATTCTTATTTATGATAGATTTTGCTGTAGTTAACCCTTACTGTGCATCTAAGAGCACCCATTTCTTATGTTGTATTTTTTCCTAGGATTCCAACATATTTTTTATGATTGATATGAAGGGTTAAGCTAGGATACAAATGGTTTCCTTAAAGGATTTTATATGTTCTGTTTTATATTTTCAGTTGTAATGTAAGGATCATGTATATAACGACCCATACTTTACATACATTGTTAATACTTCAAAATTGAAGCACAATTATTACAACATATGACAAAACCACAATGGACCGTATAGGTATAGTGTCTTTAGAAACTGGGAAACATAAACAACTGGTTCATAAATCTTCTACGGTGTCTCCCATTTATTTCGTCATATATAGGGTCCCTTTTAGCATATTCTACTTAATATCCATCTTCCTGACCTGCGAAAAAGAAAACATAAAAGGGTGAGCTCAAATGCTCAGCAAGGGAAAATAAAGGAAATAAAAATCATATCATATCTTTTTGAAAATCATAACCTGCAAAAGAGATCATAATATCTTAACATGGAACAAATCATAGAAGTGAAAATGAGATCCCCATAATCATAACATAAAACTTGAAACTTTGTGGCATGCACACATAATCATGTAAAATCATTTCTTGTTAGTCATGACTCATTTCCAAGACTATCTTAGTGGACAAAGTCCCTTTCTGAACCGAGTTCACTCCTTGTTTCAGTCCTGTATCACTGAACCGAAATAACCTTCCGTTCCAGCCATGTATATCTCATGAGATATAAAATCTTTACATAATGCATTGGAGGGAGATATAGGTCCCACCCATCTTATAATGAATCCTTTCTTATGTGTGCCACATAATCATAAACCATACATCATAGCGTAACCCATGTAATAAAAATGGGATTCTTAAACAACATGTCATTATAAAACAATTCATATAAGATAAAGGAATTCATAAAAATATTTCCATCACAACATAATCAAACCAATGTAATAATAGGGATAAAAACAGAACCCTTTTATTATCTTAGATGGAAAATAATTTTGATAAAATACTTGAACTCCATTCTTGAGGAAAATATCCTTTCTACTTCAAAAACATTTTTCCTTTCATAACATGTCATACGACTTTAAAATAAAAGAAGTTGATTAAAAATAAACTTGAAAACTTGTAAAAGAAGTTTCTTAAAAATCCATTCATGCCGTATAAAAAAACATTATTCTCGTAATATAAACTATTGTATAAGGATATAAATATTACATATTGAGGAAAAATGGATGTGGATGATAAAATACACCCCAGTAAATGCCAAAGTATAAACAATCTCGGATAAAAATGAGATTGTGATATTTCCCTTACCTTAGGTACGATTTTCTTTATACGTGTCCGAAGCTCCTGTATAATGGTTTAAATAATGTTATTGACTTATTCCAGAATCATACATATTGATATGATATCATATATGGTCATATTCTTAGCTTCTTGTTAGTAATATTTCATTCTTACTTGTTACTCGGGTCTTTATTGCCTTTTGTTCTTATGCGTGTTTTACCGAATAAATTCGTATTCTTCTTCTAAGGTTATAGATACCTTATATCCATAATGGTATTAGTGTAACATATATCATATTTATTCATTCAATTCATTTATATAATTATTATGTAATGATGATCATGTAGAACGAGTCGCTTCACATCGTGGAGACGGTATTCCGTACGTACGCACGAGTGATGATATCGTTCCTATGATCGTGGAATTGTATTCGAGTATATATATATTTTATTTCAGTATCAATATTACATTATAATAATCATAAATAGTGACTCATTACACCATTATACCCATCCTTGTAATGTGATGGTGGAAAATAGATTACACCACGGCGTGGAGACGGTATTCTGTACGTACGCACGCGCGGTGATTTCATTTTTCGTAGGATGGATAGAAGGTGAGTTAGGGTTGTTTCATATTTATAATAACATATCAGTATGTATGTAATACTGATGTTATTACTTTATCATGAAACAACTAAATAAGAAGAAGTTGAAGAAGAATGAAATTGAAAAGATCGGTAATGGATATTACCTCTTCTTTGGAACGCTTCTTTGAATCCTCCACTTAGGGAACTAATATTGGTCTTTGAAGAAGAACAGGACCTCTAGGATTATTCTAGGGAAGTGGAGAGGAGAAAATGGCAGGGGTTGGCCGAGCTTGAGTGCTCAATTTGGTGTGAGGAGGAGGGGGAGGAGGTTCCCTTTTATAAGGGAGGAGAGGGGCACCTTAGGAATATCTCAAAATATTATTTTATATTAAAGTCAAAATCGGTTTATAATGGTTCCAAAGGGTTTTATTTAGAAGCTAAAGTGGGGATGGGTCTAAATCCTATCAACCAATAGGATTTAGACAAGTTTAGGGTATTATTTTAACCTTATCAATTAGATTTAACTCTAAGTTAAATAATTTAACTTTTACCGTGTCTTTTTGTTTTCTTTCACTATATGGTTAATACACTTCCTATAACATGCCAAACGAACCCCAAATTGTTTATTATTAATATATATATCCTTATCTAAGTCATTTGGCCGAACCTTAGATTTTTAGGAATAAAATAACAATTAATAATATAATATGTGATTTAAAAACTATTTTGTGTCAACTTTGACACTATTTGATATATGATTTTTGTGAAAGTCATAACAGAATTATATGTTCTAACCAAGTTTATTAAATCAACAATAATATATCATAGTAACCTAGAAAATTTGTGTAATTCATAAAAAGTCTCAAATTACATTTATTTTGGTGTTTATAACATCAATTATGTCAATATTTCATAAATAAGATAATTACTGCATCATAATTGTGTCATAAATAAATTAAATTATTTAATGTCTAAAAATTATAAATAAAATACCATTATGTAGGAAATCATTTTAGATTTCTAATGAATATTTATATTCGAATTTATCTTATGTATAACCCCATATTAAAAATTATTTTCCTATTAAACTTTGATTTTAACTATTTTAACCCTTCTTTAAATAAATTAATAATAAATGTCCTAATCTAACCCAAGTGGGCCAAAATGGTCATATTTTATTCATAAGGTTGTTTTTGATCGAATTACACTTATCGAATAGAATTAGGACATGTGTTATGGTAATAGTAATATCATACTTACCCTTAGTTACCCTATTTATTATTAACTGCGGTAAAAAAAGTAAAAAGTTACTATTCACCAAAAAATTATTTTTATCTCATTGAACCAAATTTTACTTACTGATATCAACCGTGTCTGTCGGATTTTTGAAATTCCATTCACAGAAGCGTTAAAATTAAGTTTTATGCAAAATTCAGTTTTTAACCTACCACTTAGTGGTTTCACTATTTATCAAAAAATGAAAGTTTTCAGAAAAATACCAAAATTTCACACTAGGCTAATTTCGGTATTCCGAATCCGAAAATGAAGTCCATTTTAAAAAATAAAATTTATAAAATTTCAAAAAGTGGTTATTACTATTCATAACGGTTAGTTTTAATAATATTTTAATAGCATATCGTTGTTTAGTGAAACTCTGTATTGCGTACGACGCAAGCTATCGAGGAAGGTCACGATTGCGTGTAAAGTAAGCCAAGCTAGTATGTAGTGAAAGATTCCTTTGATGATATATAAAAAAAATATTACTCATAAAAATCTCGGGTGTTACATTCTACCCCCCTTAAAAAGAATTTCGCCTTCGAAATTCGTCACTTTGTAACAAACAGATGAGGATACTTCTCCCTCGTCATATCCTCAAGCTCCCATGTAGCTTTTTAAAGTTGGTGGTTCCTCCATAAAACTTTCACCGAGCGAGTGGTCTTGTTTCATAGGACTTTTTCACTACGATCCAGAATCTCTATCGGTTGTTCTTCATACGAAAGATCTTGCTCCAGCGGTACAACTTCTGAGCTGAGTACATGTGAAGGATCAGGTATGTACTTTCTCAGGAGAGATACATGGAACACATCGTGAACTTGAGAGAGATTCGGTGGAAGCACCAATCGGTAAGCTACCTTCCCAACACGATCCAGTATTTCGAAAGGACCGATATATCTAGGGCTCAACTTCCCCTTCTTTCCAAATCTCATAACCCACTTCCAGGGAGAGATTCGTAAGAACACTTTATCACCCACTTCAAACTCTAGGTCTTTTCTTCGGTTGTCGGCATAACTTTTCTGTCGACTCTGAGCAGCTCTTATGTGTTGTTGAATAGATCTGACCTTTTCTGCCATTTCATCAATGAGATCAGGTCCTAATAGCTTTCTTTCCCCAACTTCATCCCAGCAAGTTGGAGTCCTGCATTTCTTTCCATAGAGAGCTTCATAAGGAGCCATCTAAATACTGGAGTGAAAGCTATTATTATAAGAAAATTCCACCAAAGGTAGGTGTTGATCCCAACCTCCTTTGAAATCCATAGAGCAAGCTCTCAACATATCTTCTAGGGTTTGAATTGTTCTCTCAGACTGACCGTCTGTCTGAGGATGATAAGCAGTGCTGAAACTCAACTTTGTATCCAGAGTATGCTGAAGACTTACGCCAGAACTTCGAGGTAAATATTGGATCCCGATAAGATATAATATAAAGTGGTACTCCATGCAATCTTACCACTTCCTTTACACATGTCCTGGAAAGCTGATCTAGAGAGAAATCCTCTCTAATAGCAATGAAGTGTGCAGACTTTGTAAGACGATCAACTATGACCCAAATAGCATTATTGCCTTTGGATGTTTTAGGAAGTACTGTGACAAAGTCCATAGTGATGTTTTCCCATTTCCATTCGGGTATGGGTAATGGTTGTAACATCCCCTTAGACTTCTGTCTCTCAGCTTTAACTTGTTGACAAACCAAGCACCGAGAGACATATTCAGCAACATCTCTTTTCATGCCATCCCACCAGAAGTACTTTTTCAGGTCCCTATACATCTTCGTGCTTCCAGGATGAATAGAGAATGAAGAACTATGAGCCTCATCCAGTATCTCCTTCTTTAATTCGGGGATGGGAGGAACACAAACCCGATTCCTGAACTTTATTATCCCATCACAATCAAGGTTGAACTCAGGAACATTTCTCACCTTCTTTTGTAACTCGACATCTTCTTTCTGTGCCTCTTTAATCTTCACATGTATAGATGGTTGAACATTCATTTGAGAAAGATAAGATTTCCCCCCTTCCATTATAATTCCAAGATCCATCCTTTGTAAATCCATAAATATTGGATCTTTTGTGATCCTCATCATGGATAAACTAGCATTGTCTTGTCGACTTAATGCATCTGCCACCTTGTTTGCTTTCCCAGTGTGGTAATGGATTGAGCAGTCGTAATCCTTAATCAGCTCCAACCATCTTCTTTGACGCATATTCAACTCCTTTTGTGTGAAAATATACTTTAAACTTTTATGATCAGTATAAATATCACACCTTTCACCATAAAGGTAATGCCTCCAAATCTTTAATGCAAAGATTACCGCAGCCAACTCCAAATCATGTGTTGGGTAATTTTGCTGATGGATTTTCAACTGTCGTGAGGCATAAGCTATCACCATATCATTTTGCATAAGAACACACCCTAATCCCTTCTTGGATGCATCACTGTAGATCTCAAACCTTTCTCCACTACAAGGCAGTGTGAGCACAGGTGCACTGGATAACCTTCTTTTCAACTCCTTGAAATTCTCTTCACATTATTCCGTCCAGACAAACTTAACTCCTTTCTGGGTCAACTTGGTGAGTGGATTAGATAATCGTGAAAAATCCATTACAAAACGTCGATAATATCCAGCCAAACCAAGAAAAACTCAGATCTCAGTTACTGTTGTTGGTCTTGACCATCTTTCGATAACCTCTGTTTTTGCTGGATCCACAGATATCCCCTCTTTTGAGATTATGTGACCCAAAAATGCAACTTTTTGAAGCCAAAATTCACACTTGGTAAATTTGGCATAAAGCTTCTCCTTTCTCAGGGTCTTCAATATAATTCTCAAGTGATCTTCATGCTCTTCCTTGCTCTTTGAATAGACAAGAATATCGTCTATAAAGACTACCACAAATTGATCAAGATAGTCTCTAAAGACTCTATTCATTAGATCCATGAAGATAGCAGGGGCATTAGTAAGACCAAATGGCATCACTATAAATTAATAGTGTCCATACCTTGTACGGAAAGCCGTCTTTAGTATATCCTCCCTTTTGACCCTTAATTGATGATACCCTGAACGAAGATCAATCTTGGAAAAGTATTGAGCTCCACGTAGTTGGTCAAATAAGTCATCAATGCGTGGGAGAGTATATTTGTTCTTGATAGTGATCTTGTTATGTTCTCGATAATCAATGCAGAGTCTCATTGATCCATCTTTCTTCTTAAAAAATAAAACAGGTGCTCCCCAAGGTGACGCACTAGGGAATATGAATCCCTTATCAAGATTCTCTTGGAGTTTCTTCTTCAATTCCTGCAACTCAATTGGGGCCATTCTATAAGGTGTCTTTGAAATAGGCAACGCACCCGGTACAAGTTCTATTGAAAAATCAACTTCACGATTTGGTGGAAGACCCGGTAATTCCTTCGGAAAGACATCATCAAACTCCCGTACAATGGGCATATTCTTAATCGTGAGTTTCTCACCAACCATTTGAGATAAATAACCTTCATTTAGTGGAATCAATACCCATAAGATGGAATAAATTTCCACTGGAAGGTTATGTTCATCCTTGCATTGATAGACGATCGTAGATTGATCTGGAATATGAAATGTGACTTCCCTTCTTTGGCAATTGATATGAGCTCCATGTAGAGAAATCCAATCCATGCCAAGAATCACATCAAATTCCACTAAAGGAAGGATCACAAGATTTGCAGGAAGCACTTTCCCACAAACTTCGATCGGAGAAGAATTATAAACTTTTGATGTGACTGTTGTGCCATTAGGTGTTTTCATGGCTAACTCAACATCTAATTGTTGAGGTAGTACGGTGATACCCTTAGAAAATTTTTCAGAAATAAAAGAGTGGGTGGATCCAGAATCAAATAAAACATTTTATACTTTAGAGTGGATGGTAAGTGTACCTTTCACCACTTCGTTATCGTACTCCACATCGCTGATAGAAATTGCATGTGACTTTCCTTTGTCTTTAGCCTTAAGATTTTGTTGACGTCAACCATCATCATCAACCCTTGGATTTGGGCATTGATTGGCATAATGCCCCATCTCCTTGCACTTGAAACATTGAAGTTTAGTAGGTTCATTCTGTGTATCCCTTCCTTTGTTTGCATCATTAGACATCTTCTTCCCATTATCGCAACATTCAAATGCCCGATGACCTTCCTTTCCACATTTAAAACATTTACTTTTCCCTTTAAGACAACTCCCTCCATGTTTCTTTCCACACATTGAGCATAAGGGAAAGATCATCTTCTTTTCAGTGTGCTCATTAGATTTTCCTTTGAATTCCATCTTCCTCTTCTTATCAAACCCATGTGACTGATGGGTTACTCCAATATCCATCTCGACTTTGAGAGCACATCGAACGATTTCCTCATAGCTATTGAAGTCCCTTATGGCTAACGCCCTTCGAAAACTTGGTTTTAATCCACTAAAGAATCGATCGATCTTACTCTTAGGTTGGATAATAATACCAGAAGCGTACCTTGAAAGTCATGTAAAATTTTCTTCATAGGTACCAACAAATTCATCATCCCTCTGCTTCAGTTCAAGAAACTCTTTCTCCATATTTGTTCGGAGAATACGAGGGAAGTACTTATTGAAAAATAAGTTCTTGAACTCGTCCCATTCCATAGACTCAATTTCATCCCTTTGCCTCGTATTCTTAATAAGATTCCACCATTTATCAGCATCTCCTTCTAAACGATACACTGCTAGGATGACTTTATCATGTTCAGAACATTGAAGAACTGAAAATATCTTTTCAGTAGTTCTAATCCATTTTTCAGCAACTAATGGATCAGTAGACCCGCTGAAAGAAGGTGGACGCTGCCTCATGAAGGATTCAACAGAATGATGCTCCTTCCTTTGCTCGTTTGGAATTCCTGCATGATTCATAGCTTGAGAAAGTTGTATGAGCATGGATACAAGATTTTTCATTCCATCTCCCATATCGTTTGGTTGCTCAGGGGGACAATCATTGCATTGCCCATCGCATTCCGCATTAACACGGTTCCTTCGGGTTCCAGCCATTGACTAAAACCAAGAAGAATAGTGTGAGCAACACTAATTATAATGGGAAAACCACATAATCAAGGATAAAATTTCACACTTAAGGTCTTATCCTAGGGTATTCATGGCCATTTCTAAAACACTAAGATTGTGTTCTATGCTTAGACTTATCCATAGGGATCTTACTAAGACTTTCACATACTAGTTTCTAAAGGTTGACTATACCTTTCCTCTGATACCAACTATAACGACCCATACTTTACATACATTGTTAATACTTCAATATTGAAGCACACTTATTACAACATATGACAAAACCACAAAGGACCGTATAGGTATAGTGTCTTTAGAAACTGGGAAACATAAACAACTGGTTCATAAATCTTCTACAGTGTCTCCCATTTATTTCATCATATCTAGGGTCCCTTTTAGAATATTCTACTTAATATCCATCTTCCTGACCTGGGGAAAAGAAAACATAAAAGGGTGAGCTCAAATGCTCAGTAAGGGAAAATAAAGGAAATAAAAATCATATCATATCTTTTTGAAAATCATAACCTGCAAAAGAGATCATAATATCTTAACATGGAACAAATCATAGAAGTGAAAATGAGATCCCCATAATCATAACATAAAACTTGAAACTTTGTGGCATGCACACATAATCATGGAAAATCATTTCTTGTTATTCATGACTCATTGCCAAGACTATCTTAGTGGACAAAGTCCCTTTCTGAACCGAGTTCACTCCTCGTTTCAGTCCTGTATCACTGAACTGAAATGACCTTCCGTTCCAGCCATGTCTATCTCATGAGATATAAAATCTTTACCCAATGCATTGGAGGGAGATATAGGTCCCACCCATCTTATAATGAATGCTTTCTTATGTGTGCCACATAATCATAAACCATACATCATAGCGTAACCCATGTAATAAAAATGGGATTCTTAAACAACATGACATCATAAAACAATTCATATAAGATAAAGGAATTCATAAAAATATTTCATTCACAACATAATCAAACCAATGTAATAATAGGGATAAAAATAGAACCCTTTTATTATCTTAGATGGAAAATAATTTTGATAAAATACTTGAACTCCATTCTTGAGGAGAATATCCTTTCTACTTGAAAAACATTTTTCCTTTCATAACATGTCATACGACTTTAAAATAAATGAAGTTGACTAAAAATAAACTTGAAAACTTGTAAAAGAAGTTTCTTAAAAATACATTCATGCCGTATAAAAAAACATTCTTCTCATAATATAAACTATTGTATAAGGATATAAATATTACATATGGAGGAAACATGGATGTGGATGATAAAATACACCCCAGTAAATGCCAAAGTATAAACAATCTCGGATAAAAATGAGATTGTGATATTTCCATTACCTTAGGTATGATTTGCTTTGTACGTGTCCGAAGCTCCTGTATAATGGTTTAAATAATGTTATTGACTTATTCCAGAATCATACATATTGATATGATATCATATATGGTCATATTCTTAGCTTCTTGTTAGTAATATTTCATTGTTACTTGTTACTCGGGTCTTTATTGCCTTTTGTTCTTATGCGTGTTTTGCCGAATAAATTCTTATTCTTCATTTAAGGTTATAGATACCTTATATCCAGAATGGTATTAGTGTTAAATATATCATATTTATTCATTCAATTCATCTATATAATTATTATGTAATGATGATCATGTAGAACGAGTCGCTTCACATCGTGGATACGGTATTCCGTACGTACGCACGAGTGATGATATCGTTCCTATGATCATGGAATTGTATTGGAGTATATATATATATATTATTTCAGTATCAATATTACTTTATAATAATCATAAATAGTTACTCATTACACCATTATACCCATCCTTGTAAAGTGATGGTGGAAAATAGATTACACCACGGCGTGGAGACGGTATTCCGTACGTACGCACGTGCGGTGATTTCATTTTTCCGTAGGATGGATAGAAGGTGAGTTAGGGTTATTTCATATTTATAATAACATATCAGTATGTAAGTAATACTGATGTTATTACTTTATCATGAAACAACTAAAGAAGAAGAAGTTGAAGAAGAAAGAAATTGAAAAGATCGGTAATGGATATTACCTCTTCTTTGGAACGCTTCTTTGAATCCTCCACTTAGGGAACTAATATTGGTCTTTGAAGAAGACCAGGACCTCTAGGATTATTCTAGAGAAGTGGATAGGAGAAAATGGCAGGGGTTGGCCGAGCTTGAGTGCTCAATTTGGTGTGAGGAGGAGGGGGAGGAGGTGCCCTTTTATAAGGGAGGAGAGGGGCACCATAGGAATATCTCAAAATATTATTTTATATTAAAGTCAAAATCGGTTTATAATGGTTACAAAGGGTTTTATTTCGAAGTTAAAGCGGGGATGGGTCGAAATCCTATCAACCAATAGTATTTAGACAAGTTTAGGGTATTATTTTAACCTTATCAATTAGATTTAACTCTAAGTTAAATAATTTAACTTTTACCATGTCTTTTTGTTTTCTTTCACTATATGGTTAATACACTTACTATAATATGCCAAATGAAACCAAAATTGTTTATTATTGATATATATATCCTTATCTAAGTCATTTGGCCGAACCTTAGATTTTTAGGAATAAAATAACAATTAATAATATAATATGTGATTTAAAAACTATTTTGTGTTAATTTTGACACTATTTCATATATGATTTTTGTGAAAGTCATAACAGAATTATATGTTCTAACCAAGTTGATTAAATCAACAATAATATATCATAGTAACCTAGAAAATTTGTGTAATTCATAAAAAGTATCAAATTACATTTATTTTGGTGTTTATAACATCAATTATGTCAATATTTCATAAATAAGATAATTATTGCATCATAATTGCGTCATAAATAAATTAAAATATTTAATGTCTAAAAATTATAAATAAAATACCATTATGTAGGAAATCTTTTTAGCTTTCTAATTAATATTTATAGTCGAATTTATCTTATGTATAACCCCATATTAAAAATTATTTTCTTATTATACTTTGATTTTAAGTATTTTAACCCTTCTTTAAATAAATTAATAATAAATGTCCTAATCTAACCCAAGTGGGCCTAAATGGTCATATTTTATTCATAAGGTTGTTTTTGGTCGAATTACACTTATCCAATAGAATTAGGACATGTGTTAGGGTAATAGTAATATCATATTTACCCTTAGTTACCCTATTTACTATTAACTGCGGTAAAAAAATTAAAAAGTTACTATTCACCAAAAAATTATTTTTATCTCATTGAACCACATTTTACTTACTGATATCAACCGTGTCTGTCGGATTTTCGAAATTTCATTCACAGAAGCGGTAAAATTTAGTTTTATGCAAAATTCAGTTTTTAACCTACCACTTAGTGGTTTCACTATTCATCAAAAATTGAAAGTTTTCAGAAAAATACCAAAATTTCACCCTAGGCTAATTTCGGTATTCCGAATCCAAAAATGAAGTCCATTTTAAAAAATAAAATTTATAAAATTTCAAAAAGTGGTTATTACTATTCATAACGGCTAGTTTTAATAATATTTTAATAGCATATCGTTGTTTAGTGAAACTCGGTATTGCGTAGGACGCAAGCTATCGAGGAAGGTCGCGATTGCATGTAAAGTAAGCCAAGCTAGTATGTAGTGAAATATTCCTTTGATGATATATAAAAAACAAAATATTACTCAAAAAAATATCGGGTGTTACAGTGTATGTATCTTTTTTTTTCAAAAACTAATAAACCATTTAGTTATTTTGGATGTGATTCCTAGTACATTGTGCCAATGTAATAAGGTGACCACCAACTCTAGGCTACTAGGGTCAGGGTCTTTACAGCTACATGGGTCAAATATATGAATATAATAAGTTCAGTCACTAAAATGATTTAGATGTAGGAGGAACTGATTAATTTGGTGTTGGGAGTTGATAGACCTCTCAAACATCATTTTTAAAATAAAAGTGATATATAAAACACTAAATATCATGTTATGTTCTCATGGTCCAAGAATATAGATATCAAATTTCATTTCATTAAAGAGAGGGTGTCAAATGGAGACATAAAAATGGAATTTATTTCCACTCAAGACCAATTTAATGATATATCCATCAAGGCTACCCTTAAGGAAAACTTTTACACATTACAGATAAATATGAAATTCCATCCCCATCACACAATTATTTGTTTTGTGAGTTCCCTCAATGAGTCTTGTATAATGTAGAAAAAGTGGGATAAGTAATGTGAAACTCTCTATATGGTGGAAAATATTTTCCATCCCAAAGGGATTGAATAATAGTCTCTTTTTATATCTTTATCCTGTAATTCACTTTTTGTGATTATTGTAATATTTTGGAGAAAAATATTATGAATTCAGTCCCCTTATTGCACGGGGAATCTTATCACTTAGATAAACTATATCTTTCAACTGAGAGATAAATTTCTCTCAAAAACACTACTCTAACATATGGTGTTGTTTAATTATGATTTTCACATGTTAACAGATTAGATTTGGTTTCTCTTATATTTTGAGTTATGGTTGAAGGATATTTTTAAAATAGTTTCATAGGAATATAATAAATCCATCGGGAGGGATTAATGTTTCTTGATAATTGTTGAAAAAAGTTTTCTTTTTTGTAAACCATGAATGGGTTATATTTTGAGATGTTTGAGAAGTGTTTTTGGGTGTTTGAGATGGCCTTAGGATCAATAAAAGAGGTTTATGTTTTTAATACATTTTAGAAATTTAGTATAGTGCATTTGAATTTTTCTGCTCGCATCATTCTTTGAGAAGTCTATATGAGATTGAGTTGATGAAGAAAAATGGTAAATGAATTATCATGTATGAATTTTATATAAATCTTATAAGACTTTTTTAGGGCCAATATATGTCATTATCCCATGTATATATTTGAGGAGATGGGTATACCATGTTTTTCTGTTTCTATATATTTTGCCCCTATGTCATAATTCATCAAGTACGACATTGAAGTTGATCCCATAAAACTTTAAGAGGTAGTGTACAACTTTAGTGAGCCACCTATGACTTTCTCAACTATTTTTTATAACTTCGATCTAATGTATGAATTTGTATGAACCTTTTTATGAATTTTTTTTCTCATAGGAATTTTCTTTCCTAATACTTATAAAGTCATATAAACAACCATAATACATGGAAATTTCTAAATAAATATTCTTGATAAAAAGGAGAATAAATCAGATGATACATCAAGTGATGATATTTATGGATTTATTGTCATAATTTTTTTGAATGTACTATAATTCAATATGTGGTTGGAAAATAAAACTAGAATTGATGTTGTGATATTAAATGATTACTCCATGCCATAGAATAAGATGAAACATAATAGTGACATAGTAGCATGAATGGAATTTAAATTACAATGAGTTTCATGAATGTTTTAAAGGGGATATTTATTCTGTGATTACTAGAGTTTTGAATTTAAAATTTTGACTAGAATGAAACTAAGAAGGATATTTTGGAATTATAAAACATTTAATATTAAATATATTTATTCAGTTATTGCCAAATCTACAGAAAGAAAAGTCAATTATCTTGATTAGGTAAATCACGTCATCTAAAATTCATAATAAATTTCCATAATAATCATGTAAATGTATTATGAGTATTCTATGTAGAATATAAAAAGGTTAAACGTAGAAACTGATTTTTTCATGAATTATTAGATAGATCCCAATTCCATGTTGTGATAAAGAGTTAGAATCTGAATAATATAAACCTCTACATCATGACAAGGTTAAGGTAAGATGGTCTAATTGATTTTAATCATAGTTCTTACTACTGAGTAAGAAGTAGGTTATCTCTATGACTTTATCATATCATGCATGGATAGATCATCCCAAATAATTTTAAAGATAGACCAAAGTGCTGCTATAATTTAGTATTCATCCAAAAATTCTTTGTTATTTGAAATTAAGATATTTTATTTATATTTAGAAATCCAATTGTTTTTTAAAGATATGATTCATTCTATAGTGAAGGAATAATTATTGAATAATTGGAGGTTCCAACCTAATCAATGCTAAGAAATTAGTAGTTTTAAGTTGATGATACCTTCCTGCAAAGATAATTTGATGATATTTCTTAAATTTTATGTGGAAAATGCTTATAAGTTATATTCACAACAATTTTATAGTGATTATAAATTCCATGGATCAATAATAGTTTGACATGATAAGGATTAGGCACTCATATTGATTATGAAACTTGTACATGTTTCTTTGGGATGTTTTTTATTCATTTTTTTCATACAATTGAGTAATAAATTTTATAGAGTGAAAATTGACATTAATAAATCACAATGGTTTAATTTAAAAGATGAAAAATATAAAACATGCCCCACTAATTCACTCCCCAATTTAGTGGTATCCTACTAATCTGGGCTCACTAATAATTTAACACTTTAATATTGAATCACATAAGAAGAAATTAAGAGTTAGCTCATTTGAAATTAAAAAAATCAATCAATATAAAAACATAATTAATTAATTTACAGTGTTATAAGGGAAGGATAAATCCATATTAGATTTATCTTTTATAATTTTAGAGAAAAATGGAATCAAAATTTTAAACAAAAATTTAAATCTTTCATAACATGGTTGTGAAAAATAAAGAAAAAAGTTACATAAAAATTCATCTCAAGGGGGTAAAAATTGAAAATTGTAAATAATTATTTTAAAAGAATTAAGAAATATTTAAACCATGGAATTGAATGGTGTTATTAATAATAAATTTGGATTTGAAGATAATATTATGCATAAGTGGAATGAAATCCTATTATTTATTTTTCAAAAAGATGAAAATTTATTTTTAAAATGTAAAATTCACAAAAAAATGGGAAAATAAATTAATTTGAAAAACCATGAAAACTTGAAGAGTAATAATCATTAATAATAATGATTATAAATTAAGTAAAATATGTTCATGTAGTAAAATTTTAAAATGATATTATTTTCATGATTTTGTAAAGAGAGTTAATAAAATAATCTGGAAAAAGAAAATAAAAAAATTTCTTATAAAAATATTTTGTGAAATTAGAAGATAGTGTAAAATCTACATAAATAATAATATATGTATAAAAAATAAAATCTTTAAAATAATAAATGGAATATAGAAATGGAGGAGAAAGTTTCCCGATCACAAAGAAAACAAAATACTAGTTTCACTTATGGGAAAACATTTGGTTTGAATTTTCAACCAAAGATAAATTTAATGATAATAATGATTTTAAAATATAAAAATAAATAGATGAAAATTAACTAAGTGTGTTTTTAGAGAGAAAACATAAAATTCCCTAGATAGGAGCTTTTTCAAAAAAAATCTCAAAAAACAAAGTGAGATTAGAAAAGAAACTAATTTTATTATATAAGTACAATGAAAAGAGAAAATGATATGGAAAATAAAATAAAATAAATAATGTTATATTCATTATATAATATTTAAACTATTCTATATATTCACAATATTATTAATATTGATGAATATTATAAAACATTCCACAAAGAAGGAAATTTTAGACGGGAAACCCATTACGGACATCATAATTTATGAAGTAAGAATCCTTTGAAAAAATGTTTATATGAAAAAAAATATAAATCCTTTTAAAATAAATCGGTATTACAATATAATAAAATAATAGGGTGGAGGAAACCTAATATGGAAGGTTGATTTTGAGGAATAATGGTTATAAATTAATAAAAGTAAACTAAGTTAACAAAAATTGTTACAACATAGTTAATGTAAAAATCAAAGGAAAAGAAGAATGGAGATATTAGATTAAACAAAAAAACTCAATTATAAAAATGATTTTATGATATAATAATTCAATAGGAAAATATTCACACCTTATAAAATCAAATTGGTGCATAATAAGACACATGCCTCAAGGAATGGAAATTGGGGAAAATAACCCTTACCTCTGATTCCTCCTTTCTCATACATATTATAAATTATTTTATAATAAACTAATAATACTTAATAAATTATTTAATTACATTTTATAATGTTAATTACCTTATATATTAATCTTTTTTATTCATTGTTTATATATTTATTCCGTGTTTTCTATTAATTTTGGTCACCAGTTGTCGGTAGTTTCAATCTTTCTTTTCATATTTCAATGTGATAGTTTTGGACAACAATTCATTTTCATCAGTTCATAATATAAAAAATTATATTTATGTATATTATTTTTCATTATATTTACACAAATTATTTATATCAAAAAATATTTTCCATAATAAATTCAAATATAAATGTTATCTAGGTATATTTGTTTTTGTGCCGTTATATTTCTATAATAATTTAATATTAATATAATTGATATAATTATAATTGATCTTTATATAAACATAGTAATTTAATAAATAGTCAATATATTAATTATTTCCATTTATTATACCATCCGTGAATGATAGTGATGGAAAAAAGAAGGCAGGTCATCCATGGTGGTGGTGAGCCGACCATAATCCGAGTGACATTTTCTTTTTAAAAAATATATTAGAGGAATGTATATAATGAATATTACATTAAAATAATAACATTTTAGTAGAATAATATTACTTATTTCATTATATTTTTATGGTTATAATATATTTGGAAGATGTAGAAGAATAAAATAAAAATGAACAAGTTTAATTGAAATTTATTAACTCAAATTTTATGATGACTCCAATATTAAGTGGATTATGCCTTAAAATGGAAGAATATTCATGAGACCAAAACCTCTAGTATGGGTAAAAGATTTTTAGGGAGAAATGATTTTAGAGATTCATTACGGTAATATGGTTATGGTGTGAGAATAAGTGTAGAGAAAGAGGGATCCTTTTACAAGTTAGAGATATGATATTTTCATAAATAATAATTCTGTAATATAAAAAATGAAGAAATTTTACTTGTACATGGTTAAAAATAACATAATTAGTGAGGATAATATAATTTAAGGTTGATAAATCCCTCATCAAACCATTAAAAATGAGTTTTTATTATATTTTATTACATTATCGCTTGATTTGACACATTTACATCATTTTAACTTTTACCAATGTGACTAACTTCTATATTTGTATCTGTTTTTTAATCCATAAAATTAAATCGATATATTTAAAAATTTATTATTATTATAGTTTTAATTATTAATTCCATTTTATAGAATTAAATTTAAAATTTTTATAAAAATAACTCTAATATATGTATACATAATTCGATAAAAACATTTTTTTGAAAGATGTATTTTTAAGCATAAAAATCATTATTTATATAGCATTGATACATATCATATTTATTGGTTAATATTTATAAAAATAATCTTTATTTTTCCCCAAAACCAATAAAATACTAAATTAATTCATAAAATTAATTGATTATTGAAGAAATGCAATAAATAATTTTTTATTAGAATAAAATATAACTTAGCTTATAAAATATAAATCATTGTTTGATAAATTAAAAATATTTTTCATATGTGTTGTTTTAATCCAAAGATACATATTATTTATAAACAAATCCATAATTTTATTTCAACAATATATCTGAATGATTTCATAAAAGTTATTTTATTTATAAAAACCGGTTATTTTACTATTCACTAAAAAAATAACTTTTTTATAAAAATATCAAAAATTAACACTAATAAAATTTTGGAATGATGATTAAAAAATTTATTTTACTATTTAAAATTACAATTAATGAATTTGGGTATCTAAACTTTTAACAAAAAATATAAAATATAATCAAAATCTTGTTTATAAGTAAATGAAATTAATGTTTTTATGTTACAAATTATATTTCATATAAACTACCATTTAAATGGGTATTAATAAGTTTTTTATACATTAATTTTTTTTATTTGAATAAAACTTTAATGTGTTCACATTAATAAATATACAAAATACTATTAAAAATAGTTATTTGATAAAAAAAAATTTAAAATTAAATTATTTTAATCACAACCCCTTAAATTTCATTATTTATCTTTTAAATATTAAATTTATTTAGTTCATTGATATTGGAACACAAAACATTATTATTTAAAACAAATATAGTAATATTTCATGAATGGAAATAAATCATTTAAAATATATATTTATTTACTTTAGGATTTAATCTCATCTGTATTTTCATAATGGTGTTTCACATTTAATTATCATAATGTGTCAATTTGTTTCTGACATTGTAAAGTATCTCACAATTTGTTTTAGTTTAGTGTTCTCCATGATACAACCCATTCAACATAATATTTATTTAAAGGAAAATATATAATAAAATCTTATGTTGTCACATTCTACCCCCTTAATTAAATTATGTCCTCGCAATATTAATTTCCCCCATAGAATTTATCATTTATCCTTGTCTTGATACTAATTAAAGTGACCCCAATTTTAGGCATACATAATTAGAAAGACACTTCAAATTATATAGACTCTACGTACCCATGAACTTTTGTTGTTTAATGATTTTGATAATTATGATAACATTTACATATCAAACCCCATGTTTTCCATTCAAAGAGGAATAATTCCACCAAGAAAACCCACCAAATTATACATTTGCCCCACTTAGTACAAAACCTCATAACCAGAAAAATTGATCATACTCCTCCCTATCCCTATGAAAAATCATTTGAAAATATAGAGTGGGAGTAAAAAACTCAGAAAGGTATTTTTAAAATGTGGGAACATATAAAGCCTTTGAAAACCTAATAAAACGTTTTTGACAAGAGATTCTTTTCAATAATGGGAACAATGAGTTTATATAAAACAATACTATAAATATGAAATCCGGATTGTTAATTGAAAATGGTTCATAACATATTTTCAAAACCAACATAAAGGAAATGAATGTTTTTAAAATTTTCATTGAGTGGATAAGAAAATATTGAAAATATATCCCCTTTTGAGAAAAAAGAAAATTTTAAATTTTTATAACCCCATGTATTTTCCTTTAAAAATTTATTATTTTGAAGGATCAAAACATCACTTTTATAAAGCCTTTATGTTTTTATAAATACAATGTTTTTAAAGAAAACTTTTTTCAAATAATGAAAAATAATATTTAATTCTAGGAGCACAATATTCATCATATTTTCATCATGGAATAATATATCTAGACAATTCTAATATCATATCCTAATTGAATCACCTAACCTGAATATTCTAACATCATGTCTTAATGGAATCACGTTACCTGAAAATTACAAATTTATATAATAATAGAATCACCTAACTTGATGATTCCAACTTCAAATGGAATTAACTTCAATATAGTTAACTTTGCTTTCAATACCTAATGTATTTGAGGTCTATAATATATCCACTCATCACATAGGGGAAAATATCCCTTGACAGTTAGTGATCACTCTCTAGAATGTTTTTAATTAATAATTATAAGGTCCCATATTTTAAAAAACACTTCATTTCATTCATTTAACATCATAAAATATATTTAATCATTCAATCTATATTATTAAACATTATTGTTTAAATAATACCACAAAATAGAATTTTTTTTATTTAAATACATGGGTTGTTGATGAAAACACATTTAAAGGAAACATTCAAAAAATAAAATAAGGGTTTTGTATAAAAGTAAAAGGAAATATGTAGAAATATTATTTAAAAAAACTTATCTAACTCCATTATTTAAATTAAATTAAAAAATAACATGGTGTTCTATTGAAAATTAAATAAAATGAATCCATCTTATTGAATTACATTAAGGTATAAATTAAATTCACTAAAAGAAGATAATGTCATACCATGAACCATATTCTTCTTGTGGAGTTCTCCTTATTACAAAGACTTAAAAGGGCCACTCTCTCTCTCTCTAAACTAAGAAATAATGATAATAATAAAGGTTCTAGTTAAATATATTTTCGGGAATAAATAATTTTTAATATATAAGGTAATGTTACCCTACTGTAAACAACCTTAAAAAACTTATCTGAGGATAAATATACAGTTAAATACAAAGTGACCATAAGCATTTATGGTTAGTTTGATTATTTATTTATCTTAAAATAAACCATATCGTAAATTTATATCTCTACTAATCCCACACACATCATGAAGATCCATCTAAAATCATTCAAATCAAGACATTTTCATTCTATTTATAAGATAAGTTCTAAAATATAAGCATATAGTTTCATGATATCATTATAATGTGCTTATAAACAATATGGTTTTGAATATTACAATATAACACATGGTAAAATCAAATGGTTATTTTAATATAGTGCGTACTATTCATTAAATTATTCTATCTCTTTTTTATACTTCTTTAAAACCTCTCATGAATACCTATAATATCCACTATTACATACACTTTACACCATGCATATAACATCTTGAAACATTTTAAAAAATTATTTGTTACAAAATTGAAAATTCATAACCACTTGAGAAAATACTCAATATTTCACTCAAATATTACCAAAGAATATATCTTATTTTACCTATATAAAAATATATAAAAATCAAAATATAAAGCTTTAATAGCGGATAACCATTTTTTGGCTTACTAAATACACTAAAGTTTGTTATATGAATGATGATTGGTAAACATGGTTTTTTAAAATTCTAATGTCCCTGCTAGTATCATGTTCATACCTTTAGTAAAAAAATCCATTAAAATACATAGGAAATAATTTTTTGAAGTTAAATACACACGCATTCATCTCTACAATTGTGTGAATCATAGGTAGGAATATAATTGTGTACAGATCGTTTTAAATGGATCATGCATGTGCATCTATTCAATAGTGTGAACAATGCTCGATTAAAACATATCCCACGTTGATTTTTCACCATAGAAATTTCTCATTCTTGTAACAATATATATAATGTAGATCTGTTGATTTCAAATATGAGTCGATGCTCTCCTATGGCCTCACATAAAACCTATAATAGAAGAGTCCAAGAACCAATTTTTCCTTATATACTAACCTGCATACTTCACGTGGTATGTGCATAGACTAACACATACACATGATCTAAATAATCTATACCATCGACCTTATACCTATGACTGACAATTAGAAATTTACTAAAGTACCTATACTAATATATTAGAGGGAAAGGTTGGTTTTCCACTTTTTATACTTTGAAATATTAATTATTTTTCTTTAAAATAAACTTATAGAAAATTTATTATTTATATAATAAATTAACATTCCAATATAATTCTCATATTTTATAAATTTATTTTTATCTATAAAAATACATTTTCAATGTTATAAATATATTACATTTCATATATATTTTAAAAATAATTTTGAAATTATCAATATATTCATTAATATTTCATATACGATAAAAATTTCAATATTTCTATTAGATTATTATCTTAAATATAAGTCCATTTTTATTACAACTACATTATATATTATTTCTAGATTAATATTTTATATATTATATTATTTCTCAATATTGAATTACAATTAATATATACATATATCATTATTTAAAATCATGTATATAATAATTCCAAATATTTAATAATTAGATTTATAAACATTCTAATGTATAATATATTTTCAAATATTATTAAAAAATAAATTTTTAATGTGAAAATGGTAAATATAACTTTATATCGAATAAAATCACATCTAAATATTATTTTTAAGAAGATAAAATGAATATAAATACAGTTAATGTATTAATTTTATGACAAACCCACATTAAATTAAATAATAGGGTTTTTGAACATTAATATAATATTTTTAAAAAAATAAGAGAAAAAATATAAATTTAACCCAAAAATAAAATACATTTTAAAATATTAAAAATAGCATACACTTGAATTAAATTTAATTAAAAGTAAACTAAAATTTTAGAAATATCTTTGAGATGAATCATTATTTACCTTTATAAATATTCATATAGAATTATCCTAAATATACAATAATATTTAATTAATTAATTTAATATTAATAAAACATAAAATATCTAATAATTTATTTATATTTTATTTCATGGATCTTATACTGATCCATTCTCCTAATGGCTACCTCCCTTTATAGTAATGTTTACCCAGGAAACATTCATATATACATTCATTAAATATCTACACTTCACATCCTCTGAATTGTCTTAGAAAATTATTCTTATTTTCTTGCTCATCTATATTCTCTCTATAATTATATTTGGAAGAGTTATTTACATGTATGATCGTAGTTAATCAATTTTTTTCTTTATTTATTGTTTTATTGTTCTTGTAGTTATCATTTTTACTACTAAATTTTCATATCCTTAATAATGAAAAATAACAATATTTGGTGTTTAAATTTAAGTATTCATGACTCTAATAATTAATATAATTCAGTGATCTATTCAATTATTTGATTAAAATTATCTCTATCTCTCTCACAGAGAAGAGATATATATATATATCATTGTGTGTGTGTGTGTATTAAACTTTTAGTTTGTTACATTCTAACCCACCAAATAAATTTCACCCTCACAATTTTTATTTATTCTTTTCATAGAATAATAGAAAAATAATACTAATTCCAATGTTTTAACATCGGCCTCAGTGTATCAAAATTTTTTAACATTACATAATAAAAATAATATTCTCTTATATTTAATTGAAAATAAAATGCTTAAATTTAAGAAATTACTAAGGTATAATCAAACCATTATCATGTTATCCCTAAATCTCGATTATTTTTTCTTTCACACAGAGTGTCTAGGTAGTGAAATAACATTTCAGAGTATTTAAAAAATATTCTACATTGATAGTCTAAATATAGATTTTTCAATTTTTATAATATTGTCGAAAACCACAATGAATCTTTGAAAAATAAATATTTTTTATATATAATTTCAAAACCTCGTAAATATTTAGATCATTATAAAATTTCCTGACCGAATCTGTTTTTAAATTTTCAAGATGTTGTTCCTCTAAAGTAGCATCAATATTTATAAAAAGAATGAAATTTAATCTAGATACATATAGGTTGTATAAAAGTATCCCTATTTCATAGTTGTTCTAAAATTGATATGTGCTTCATAATCTCATGATAATTTACAATATTCAAAAATAGCATAATAATACATCCCATGATGGAAAAACAACAGAGTTCAGATTTCATAAACATATCATGGACAACCCAGGATTCGTGGAAACTTTTGGGTATGTAAGAGTTGTTAGATATATCATATAATAATTTTTTTGATAGTTGTATATTTAAGACTATTTAAATACTGTTTAAGCTCAACTTTTCAATAATGATTTCATGTATGTCATCTAGAAGGGACAAAAGATTTTTTGTTGATCTCATTCTTTCCCTCGTCAAACCAATCCTCATTTTGTTAAAATGTTAGATTTATTTTATATATAAAAGGATAAAATATTACATCATAATTAATAAAAAATAAAATAATATTATTTATAAATACTTTTTTTCAACAAGAATTTTAGTATAGATAATTTTCTATTAACAAAATATAGGAGATCACTTTATGAGAAATATACACTTTAAAATATCACTCTATTAGTTATTCTTCTTGAAAATATAAAAAAACCATATATAGACTATGATATCCTCTATTATCACAATGTACCTTTAAAACCATCTTGACCATTATCAGCATTATTCGATTTGAAATATAATCTAAAAAAAATGTTATTCTAACTATTAAATTCGCCTAAATCAATAACTTACTAGCATAAAAAGTTATCAAAACCTGTTTTGATACTCATTGTGACACCCCAAATCCACACATCTAGGTCCAGTTCTAAAAACATATCTCATTCACGTAATGTTTAATGCTAATTGAAGTGACCCCAATTTTGAAAATCTATAATTTCTAATCTAATTTCAATTGTAGATCCACTACATATGATAGACCATTTTAGGATTGCATCTTTAGTAATTTTAGAGAACATTTACATATAAAAAAACATGTCTCCTTTCCAAGGGGAATATTTTTACCAAGAAAAGCCACTAAATTATACACTTTCACCACATAGAGCTAGAAATCACAACCAACGTAATTGATCCTACTCATATCTGTATTTATAAAAAATTATTTGAATACATGGTGTAAGCACAAAAATTTTAGTAAAGGATTTGAAAAGGTGATAACCTCTAAATCATTGAAAACTAGAGAAAAATTCATAAACAAGAGTTTCTTTTAATAACTAAGAACTTTTAGTTTTTATAAAAAATACATTTAAATATGAAATCAACTTTATTAACTAAAATGGGTTCATAACATAATATTATAAACTACATAAAGAAAAAGAATGTTTTTTGAAACATTATTCATGGTGATAATAAAATATTGAAAATAGGACCCCATTTCAGGGAAAAATAATATTTAAATTTTAATAATATAAATTATTTTCATTAAAACACTTATTCCTTAGGAGGGCCAAAAATTCTATTTCTTAAAACCATATTATTTTCATAAATCTAATGATTTTCAAGGAAATTTTTTACAAGTATAGAAAGATTGTATTAGTTTCTCGGAGCACTATATTCATCATCCTTTAATCATGAAAACACCAAACATGGTAATTCCTATATCATATAATAATGGAATCACCTATATAGATAATTCAAACATAATATATTAATGGAATCACATAATCAGATAAATTTCAACATCATATTATAATGGAATCACAAAACTAAATAATTACAACACCATATAGGATAAACATAAATCTATTTAAATAAATATTAACAAACAAATTCATTTGATGTCTATAACGAATCCAACGAATGCATAGTGTATGAATTACCTTTTGGGTTTGGGTTCACTCCACAAACCCTGTATTCATCAATAATGGCCAAGTTCCATATTCTGAAAAAAATAGTTTGATTTGACAGCATAAAATATATTTGTACCATGTTTTTTTGTCCTTAATCATCAACATCTAATATAATTATATAAAACGAGAATTTTTTTACATTCATAAATGGTTTATTTATGAAAACAAAATAATGGAAAATTTTAATATATAAAAAAGGGTTTAATTTAAAAGTAACTAAAAGTCCACATAAAACTTCTTTCAAACAAACATTAATCCTACTCATAAAGGGAAATTTAATTTAAATGTATATATGGTTTTATATTGAAAATTTAATGAAAATGAATCATTTAAAGATAAGTAATTTTACATATAAAATAGAAATTTTGAAAAAAGATAAATCCTTTCCTCAAATAAGATTTTTCCTATGAATTTCACCTTAATACCTCGACTATAAAAGATCCCTCTTTATCTCTTTTTTAGCATAGAATTAAGGATAATAATGGTTGTTTTTGGTAATTAATTCATCCAGCCATTGTGTTTATTCATCCATATGGTAATATTCCCCTTTTATAGAAAACTCCAAAAGGATTATCTGATTATAAATACATAATCAAATATAGATTGAACATAAGAATTTATGTCCAGTTCAATTATTTTCTTGCCTTACACAAAACCACACTATAAATTGAGATCTTTGATAATCCTACCCACATTGTGAAAATACTTCTTAAATCTTTTTAACCATGAAGATTTCATTTTCTTATATAATATTTTCTGAAATGGGAAGAGTATTATTTTTATGATTTCAATATACCACACCTAGAAACAATTGTTTTTTTAAATATTATTTTATACCATGTAGTTATATGTTATGATTATTTTAATGAAATATATGAAGTTCATTAAAATATTCTATCACTTATTCATAATAAACTCCAATATCTCATACATGAAAATAATTTCCACTCATACTTTCACTCTAAAATATATATATCACATCTTTGACCCTTTAAAAATATTATATATTGTATTTATTAGAGGTTATGAACACTTAAAACAACACTCAAGATAATGATAAGATATTTCCCATGATGATATCTAGTTCTACCCATATAATAATTTTTAAAGCTCCAAACATTAATCATTCATGGGGGAAAAAATTCATTCTTTATAGAATATATCAATGATCATTCTAGTGTATGTAGATTGGTAAATGCAGTTTTGTAAATACTAATGTCCTTATTAATGTAATGTTCATCCATTTAGTCAGAAAAAACCATTTTAAATCTGTGGTAAATTATTTCTCAATTATATATATATATATTCACACACACACAAAATAATATCTAAGATGGTGTGAAATGTGGGGTGTAAGATAATGGGTCATGTATTATTTTAAATAAAACATGTGTGTGTGTATCTTTTTAATAGCGTGAATATTTATCAATTAAAGTGTACCCCAAAAATATTTTTCACATGGGAATTCTCTCCATATGATAACATGATGTGACATTTAGATCCACTAATGTATGAAAAGAAAGGTTCTCTCCTAAGGCCTTCCATGTCATCATACACGAAAGAGGTTAATCCGTAATATTCACTCACACATCGAACCACATGCTTCATGCATGTGTTCTACATCAAACAACACCTGATCAGGCTCTAATTAATCTATACCATTGTCCATGCACCTATGATTGGTGAATATATGGCCATTGTGGTTCTGAACCTGATATTCTATAAGGTTATATTGGTTGGCCTCTTTGAAAACTAAGAATAATAAATTTATTTTCTTAACAATAAATTAATTGGGAATTTATTAATTTCATTTGAATTTAATATTACAATATAAGTACTAAATTTTATAAAATTATTATTATATACTGATATAATTATAATATATTATAAATATATTCTATTTTTTTATATATTAAATATAATTTTATAATTATCATTATATTCAATAATATTTAATATAAAATAATAATTATTATATTGATATTAAAATATTATCTTAAATATAATTCATTATTTATTGCTACTACCTTATATATTATTTTTAGATTAATATTTTATATACTATATTTTTCTTCTATATTACATTACAATTAAAATTAAAAAATTTCAATATTTGACATCATATAAAAAATAATTCAAAATAATTAATAATTTATTTTATAAACATCAAACTACATAATATAATATTAAATATGGATAAAGTATAAATGTTTAAAATATAATTAATAAATATAACATTATGTATAATAAACACACATCTAAAAATTATTTCAATGATGATAAAATGAATAAATATAGGTAAATTAGAACATTTATGAAACATAACATGTAAATTAAAATATAAGGTTTTATACATGAAAACAATTTCTTCCATATCTAAGATACTAAAAATATAAATTTACACCAAAATAAATGTTTTTTTGAGATGAAAAATCTCTTAAAATTAAATTATATTTTATTAAAAATGACCTATAATTTAATAAATATCATTGAGATAGCTCGTTATTTAAATTTATAAATATCTATATTATCTCTTTACATATTTATTAAACATAAAATATAAATTAAAATATTTATCTTTTATTTCAATGGTCATATAATGATCCATTATCCCTACTGATATATCCCTTGATAATAACATGTACCCATGAAATTTTCATATATTCAATATTTAAATATATACACATCTTATCCTATCTCTCCACTTAGAAATTTATTCCTATATTCCTTCTCATATAAATTATCTTTATATTTGTTTTCAGAGGATTTATCTACAAGGATGATCACAATAATGAGTTCTTTACTTTTACTATTTTATCATCTTCATTTATTGTCCAAAATTTCTTGTAGATATCATTTTACTATTTTATTTCTTTATCCTTGATAATGAAAGACTATCATATTTTTGTGTTCAAATATGATATTTCATATTCTATTAAAATTTATTTCTGTTTATTTAAATTCATTGAGCTATTCAATTATTTTTTAATGTTCATAGAGAGAGATATATATATATATGTATATATATTTTTATAAAAATTTCAATATATTATAGAAAATAATTAACCTTATAAAAAGAATAAATTAAAAATATCTGATAAGTGCCATCCATATCCTTTCCTAATTATTTCTTGGTTTTAATATAGGTTATTCATATTAATTTTCTTTCTAGGCTGTCTAACATAACTAGTTATATATTAAATTATAAAATTTAACAATACTGTTAAAATTTATATTCAATTCCTTCATAATGGTTTGTGATGAGCTTGTGAATCAACCAAAAAATATCCCTCATGAGTGTTAGACCATGTGTGTAGTTAGGAACACTTTTTGTGCATCGAGTGAGGTTTGAGTTAACTCCCCACCAAAATTTTTAAGTTTTATTAGCCAATGGTTTATCTATTTTAGAACCTACATCAACTTGTAGTATCCAGACATGGATTTTATTACTATTAAATGATACACTCATTACCTTAACAATTTTTTGGATGTTTCCCTATATTTATAATTATTCATAGTTATTCACTATGTTTTTCTCATCTGAATCCATTAAAACTAACTTACCCAAAACTACCCTGAACATTTTTACTATATTCTAAACCCAATATATCATGGAAGCCTATGCTCCCAAAAATCATCTTAAGAATAATCCCCAAACTGCATTAATCACATACCAATCAATAAATACTTTAATAATATACAATCCCCAAAGATATAAATATTTTTCCCAAATAATATAAATTTACTTATCAATAAATTAGTTTTCAATTCAAATGTTTATCTAAACTTATATTCATAAAATAAACTAACCCATTTTCCCCATTTAACAATAATTAGAAAAATATCAAATTATATATCACATTAAAGGGTAATGTTGACCTCAATATGTATTATTTTTAAAAACCAATAAACATCGCCCAAAATATCATTAATAACCATAAAATCCAATCAAGTAAGACATTAAAGGTGGTACCTATGCCTTTAGACTTATGATCTACCTTAAAAATATTAATTCATTATGGTATTAAAAACTCTTAAAATATTCTCATCTGATAACATCTTAACCCCTAAATTTATCTAAATAGTACATTGATACCAACTAAGAAGCCTTAGACCCATGCTCCTAGTTTTATTGGTAAATATATTTTTTTTCGAAATCTCAATTTCATACCATATGAGATGTCCTAACCATAACTATCCATATTTAAAATATTATAAATTACTATTTAATCTCTTAATCACCTAAGAAATATTATTTTTAGTATTTTATGGAGTTTGTAAAAACCTAAAACTTAAAAAACACTTTTATTTCCTATCTAATGTAATTTTTTCCACTAAAAAATAGATTATATATTTTACAATATGTCTAAAACATCCCCCACAAAATTAGACACGCATGAGACCAATATATAAAAATAATATGTAATACTCTTTTTCATAACTTGGGAAAATTAAAGTATATAGAAGGGTGATCCCAAACTCTTAGTAGTGGTTAGCATGAGATATTATAATAGATCATAAGTGAGAACAAGATAAACATGTGGTTATAAGAACATAATCATGGTACGTGAACACAACATAAGGAAATAATACTTAATAAAAAAAAGGTATTATATAATAAATCCTAACATATGGATTTTGGCATAGAGAATTATAATTCATTACATCATGGCTTTATATGAATATATAAATTACATGAACCTTTGCATCATGTCATATGTCATGGATCACTTCCCAGACAAAATAGCTTGGAAAGAATCCCATAGTGTGTATGGTTTATTCTCTATTCCTTTACTTATCATCTCATGAGTTAGAAAACATTACACAATACATAATGGGTATGTATTATAATATCCCAAGACCCACCTTTAGGTACATAAATTCCATTTATTACCCCCATTTGTTTTAATCATATCTCAGGTTGTTTTGGGTGAATTATAGTGTTTTTTTGAATATTTTTGGGCCTATTCATGGTTTTCTCATGGTCTGAGAAAATTAAGAAGTTAAACATAATAAAATGTGTGCCTTATGTTTCAGTACCATAGGAGGGTTCATGGTTAGGATCATAGTTAGTAAAAAACATTCGACTTATCCGTCAAATCATGCATCTTGAGAGAGCTGTGTAATGTATGGTTTATAAAACCATGTGGCCAAACCACCCATCTCTACCAATAGCCTATATAGGGGCACACCGTCTACACATAATTTATTAAACTATGTATCCAAACCATGAAACATGTATTAATTATTTCAGATTATCATTTTATGACCTCATACTTAACTGAAATGACTCATTATTCTCCCGAAAAAATAGGCTCTTGTCCAAGGAAAGTACAATAGGAGATTTTGGTTATTCCTTTCCTCATGGTGATTGATTTGGATGGATATTTGAGTTTTGGATATAGATTTTTAAAGGTATGTGTGTATTTCTTAATGTTATTCATTGATATTCTAGTTCCACTCTTATTTCCTTGAATAGAAAATCATATTGGGAATTTTGATACTAGATATAAGGTTTGTGACATGATCTAATTGGATTTACTATAGATATATAATGAAATTGGGATTCATTTCCCAAATCATCATTGATCACTACAATTTATTTGATGATCATTGAGGTATTAATTCTCTCTCTCGCTTTCTCTTTGACTCCCTTTTTTCTGAAAATGATGAACTGAAGATTCTTATAAAATATTTATGTTTCAAAGATCCTTCCTTAACTTGACTCTATCATTCATAAAACTCTTTTATTACGGATCCAATGTTGGGTGTTGATGATATCATGAATTGAGGTTGGTGGTTTTATAAGGTGCCCACTATCAATTGAATCCTTTGTTTTTGGTTTATTTTGAATTGGATTTCCAATTAATAACCAAAGAATGATTTTAATTTCAGGATTAATGTTTCCTAAATGGAATGTTATGTGTGTGTTGAAATTATTAGGTATGGATTTTCAAATAATGTGATGATTTACTAAAATGGATTAATAATGGATAATTGATTTGATGAAATAATTTAATAATTATTTCTTGAGAAAAGGGTGAATCAAATGATTTATATTTTGAAATGAAATTAATTATTTAAAATCATGAGTTTTTATAAAAACCATATGATGTTAATATTTGAAATGAAATTAAAGTTTTTATAACATGAACTTGGTGTTGGTTAAAATTATTGACTTAAATGATTTGAGATTAATTAATATGAATGATATCCTCAAGTATGATTGATTTTCTTGAAGCAGAAGTGATCTTGGGTAGGTAGGTGGGAAGAACACATGCTAGCCATGTATTAACTATTCCTTAAAATAGATTAACATTGACAATGATTATTATATATATTGAGGGTATGGTGATCATTCATTGAGGCATTCTCACATTCTTCATAGGATTATTGATCTAAGGATATCTGAACACCTAGGACGTATTTCACGGAGATGTGTGAGGATCCCTATACTAACCTAACCTCTAGACTATTAACCATGATTTTATGATTTTAAATGATTTATACATGAAAATATTTGATAGAAATAGTTATTCCTCCCTATTTTTCTATAAATTCTAATTTAATCCACTTTGAGTAAAATTCTTCTTTGCATGTCTTATCATTGTTATTGTAATAATTTAAAAATTATATTTTATTGAGAAGTATAAAATGATTACCATTCCATGTTTCATTTAAAATTGATTATATTTGGTTTATCTAATTTTTATTTATTATGGAATGATTGGTGAGATCCTATTGGGATATTATTTCTCACACCAAGCTTTTTTCCATTGGGAATTTGTATACATAATTATGCTAGTTCTAGGAAAAGGAAAATAACTACTTGGGGTGGTGGATTTTATTAATTATTGGGGCCTTGGGATTTGGGGTGACTGGCAGAGTATGTGAACCACATTTTACATGGAGATATTGTGATGATTTATTTATTGATTTATGTCATGAATTTAGTTGACATTCCATTTTTTGTACTTGTATCTCTCTACTTGTGGTGACTTTATCTTGAGGAGTGTTTGTCATAACAACTATTAATTATTTTTATCTACTAATTTGTCTTGATGAGTTATTCTTATGGTCAATGCTTTCCTTCTAGATTTTATTTAGTTCCCATGAAGCTGTTACCGGGCCATAGGGTTTAAGAGCACACTTAGGGACCTATTGGAACTGATTCATGTTCCAGTTTACCGGTTTATCTAGGTTTATTTTCAAAACATTCATACCAAATGTCATCTTGTACTTTCTTGGATTCTAGTTTATAATTTTGGATGTCTTGGTAAATATAAGATAGTATTTTTTAGACTTAAGGGGTAGGTTACAAGAAATTTCTAGGAAAGCACTCATCATAGAGAGCCTTAAGTTACCATGGGAAGTTTTTGAAAAGTCTTTATGTGTATTTTTAGTCTGATTCTAGACTTTTTTGAATCTTTGATATGATATTTTTATTCCAAAGTTAAATTTTTATTTATTTATTGGATGTTCATGTATATCTTGAATGATCTTTCTATGTAATCTATTGATGTAGTGTGGAATCATTCCCCAAATAAGATGTTTAAAAAATAGAAGGTGGGAGGTGATGATGAACCACAACAAGTGAACACTCCATTTGATCACAAACTTATAGAGGTTGTTGTGTGTGTGGTCCATTATCTTATCCATATAGTTTCAATTATTCCCATTTATGCTAAAAATTTTATTCCTTTTATGACTATAATAAAGATCATTCATAGAACTTTCTATATTGAGAACCACTATATTTATAGGGAATGAATTAACCTTATGAGGTAGAGGATTGGTTGAAAATTATTGGGATTTTTTTTTGATTTTTTGGTGATTTAAGATTCTATTATGGTGAAAAGTTCCATCTTTAAAATTAAAATTCATAGTAGGAGGTGGTGGGATTCTATAGTTATAGAATAGTAAAATAAATTAATAGAGTGGAAAGACTTCATAAACCTTATCACAAATAAATTCTATCTTGATTTGATGGTATTATCGAAGTTCATGGAGTTCTTTAACTATCATCGAAGTGATGGGATATTGAATTAATATTCCAATCATTTTTCTAATCTTCTTCATTTATCAACTAAGAAGGTATCATTTTTGAAACTGATGGCATGGAGGTTCAAAATGGATCTTCAATCTTATATTTGATCTCAGGTATTTATGTTTAATCTTACCTCAATGATGATATTTTTATAAAGAGGTTAGATGGAGGGGCACAAATTTCTTAGTAAGTCTTGGTTAAAATGAGTTCCTCTGACTCCCCATGGTAGTTTCATCGGTTCCATTCATGGGAATTGGATTCATAATTAATCTTGTGTTGGAAATAGTGGTGGTTGTTCTCAATAGTATAATTCCTACAAATCATGAAGTTGGTCCTGTGAAAGTTAGAGGTATCATTATTATTGCTTCATCTTTATTTACTACTTTACTTGATATTGGTTCCCTTCATTCTTTTTTTATTTGTAATATGGACTTGTTAAATATTCTTACAGATATCATGCCACATGTGATTGAAATTACTACACCTCTAAAGATAAATAGAGAGTAGGATATCCATTAAACCACTTTCACTTTCTCTTTATTAGAAGTAAATATTTTCTTAGACATTTTTCCCTGGATATGAAACCCATGACATGGACTTGTTGGTTGCCCGAAAGTTCCTTAATGACTATTATATTTGGAGGGTCTCTTTTGCTGCCCTTGATGGAGAGTGATGTGTTCTTCAGGGGGAATTATAACCAAGGGATATCTATTCTGGAACCCCTCTTTTAGAGCTCGGTAGTGGGATGTCTATGTATTCTTTTTAATTAGATAAGGAATCTTCATGTGAAGATCTTCCACCAGTACCTATGGAGTTTCTAGTTGTTTTTCCATCACACATTAATAGTCTACCAATGATAAGAGAGGTGGAGTTTGATATTGACTTATTGTTAGGTAAAAAACCTATATATATTCCCTCATAATTAATTAAAATAGCTAAAATTATGGAATTAAAGAATTATTTAGATTTCTTGATGCCAAAGGGATTCATTCGACCCAGTGTGTCCCAATGGTAGTACCAATGATTTTGTATTATGATGGCCAATAGAACCCTTTGCTTATGATTTTATTACCAAAACCTCAATTAGGATCTTCTCAAGAACAAGTATGTTATACCTTAAATTGAATAAATGTTTATCATCAAAAAGGAATTAATTGGATATCTAATATTGATCTATAGTCTAGATATCACCAGCTTAGAATCAATGAGTCTGATATCCCTAAGAAAACTTTAAGAAGCAAGTATGGCTGTTATGAGTATCTTGTTTGTTCCATTTGTTCTTTCCAATGATCCTGCTATTTTTATTGTTTTAATGAACATGGTTTCCCACTGGTACCAAAATTCATTCATGCTGGAATTTTTGGAAGGCATCCTGGTTTAATATAATACTATGGAGGATCATGGGTGCTATTTTAAATATTTAGTATTTGTCTATTTTATTACAAGATATCAATGTTTCATTTCTATATTCTGTAAGTGAATTTATTATGTAATGTGAATTGAGAACATTTTATCTCATTTAATAATAAAAAAGTTAAGGTTGTTATGTCCTGGGAAGAATATTAGAATGTATTTGGGATTTAGATATTCTTGGGCTAATCTAGGTATTCCAGCTTTATCATAAAATATTTTTTAAATTTGGATTCCCCATTAATTGCACTAGCTTATAAGGGAGTGATGTTTATTTGGGATGTGAAATTATGGACTTACATTGATGATTAAAGCATCATTGGACATCAGATCCAATTTTGAATTGTAAAGATTATGGATAGAGAAATGGGGTATTTTGTAACACATCTGATTTAAGTGTTTTTTGTGTTCTCATATAGGGTGATCATATTGTGGCTTATAAATCTCATCAGCACTAATGTCATGAGAATAACTATCCCACACATGGTTGTAAAGCACTCACTTAATATTTGGAATCATTTTCTACTTTGATAGTGGTTTATCATTTACATTGATCATAAAGTATTGAGTTATATGTTCACATAAAAAGATTCAAATCTCTGTCAGAGCATATGGGTAGTGTAATGACCCATAAGTTATATATAAATTTTTTTCATAAATAGAAACATGTTTCCAATATGGTAATATTAATTATAATAAAAAAAATCACATTTTTTATAATTTATAAAATAATATTTTCATAAAATTTCAATTTCATAAAAAACTAAATTGGAGAATTTTTATAACATAGATATATTTCATGTTTTAAAATGCATTTACAAAAAATTATTATTATTGAACTTATATCTAAACCTTATTTTTATTATCACTAATATAAGTTGAATATAATGACATAACATTTATTTTTAGATTCACTATGGGAAAATAATATTAGGATTATTTTTGGGGATTTCACTAAAAAATTTGATTTTAGATTAATAGTGAATATATAATGTTTTATCCAAAATAATGACTTTTAACACATTATATATGTATGTGTAAGGAATAAAATTTTATAAAATATTTTAATTGTTTAAAAATTCATTTTAATTCTATAATTATTAATCCAAAAATATTATTTATGAACTTATAAAATCTATTTCTAATATTTTATGACTTAAGTAACATTTTATTAGAATTCAAAAACTAGTTTAGTTTTTTTATTTTAATTAAAACATTTCATGGTGAAATTAGTTTTTTGATTGATTTTAAATACACAATTTTTTTTTTATAATAAATAAATTACTATAATTAAAATAAGTAACCATAAAAATCTATCTTATACATTGGTTGAAATTTTTAAAACACTCTTTCATTTGAAAACAATATTTATGTGTTACTTGTGTTTAATTTTAAATCACATGTTCTCATATTTATGAAAATAATTAGATTAAATGGTTTTTAAATTAGTAGTTATCATACTAAAATTTTCTAATAATGATATACTTATATTATTATTGATAAAATAATTTACCGGATTAATATTTAATTAAGAATAATAAGTGTTTAAATGACTAATCTAAGGTGGCTCGAATTTTTGAAAATTAACATGACCTTTAAACCTTATAGAAATATTTTTTTATGTTATAAATTCTTTCCTACATTCCTTAACAACATTCCCTCACCAAACTAACCTAACATTCATGTCATTCCTTTCTTACCCCTGACTTAACATTATTTTCTATGGAAAAGTCCATATTCGTCACTTATAAAAGGGGGATCACTTATACCCTTTCAATAAAAAACTAGTATATAAAATTTTCCTTAAAACCCTAAATAAATTTCATATATTTTATGTCCTTTACACTCCCTAATGATCTTGGTCACCATGAATTAACCTAATTCCATCAAATCGAAGGCCTTCTTCAAGAGGAAGTTCAATGAATCAACATAGCTAGTTAAGTGAATGTACATAATGATTTGATATATAAAGGATATCACATATAGTTTTAGTGGAATTATGGGATTAAGAGAACAATTTATAGTTTTAAATAAATATATTGAGTTTATACTTAAGTTGTTGTATTTCTGTATCTAATCTTTCAAAGACACTAAACCTCTCAATCAACGGTGTGTATTTTTTAGAAGAGTGTACTAAGAAGCATGTAAAAAAATTTGTTTAAGGATTTTTAATATAGTTGGATAATCTATAATATTATCACACTGATATTTCCTAAACCTCTAGAAATATAAATATTGTTTAAGGTGTTTTTAGTAGAAAAATTCCATCTTAGGTCTTCCAATAATTTTATGAGGTGTGAAACCAGACGTCTCTCTTTGATCATATGCATCTAAGAGTTTTGGAGGATTTTACTGAAGTATTATTGGAAATTTTTTATTTGAAATACAATATTCTCAAGATTATAGTCCATGAAAATATCTTTATGATGAGCTTTTATGTAATGGGGGAGCTTTATATGGTCGGGAGACCATCAGTGAATTGTCTTTTTCTTCTAAGGGCATCCATTTCTTCATAAATTACTTTTTAATTACTACTATTATGATGAATGCCATGATTGGGGATTTTCATTATTTCCATTGGGAAGAATACCTATGATCAAAAATATGTATTTTAATATGAGGCGTCATTTCTAGTGGCTAGGTATGAAACAGTAGATTATTGATTTTGTTTGTTATTGTTGTAATTTCCAGTTGATTAAGGGTGAATATTAGAAACCTTATTGCCTCCTTCTACCATTTCCTATTCAAAATTAAATTTAGTTTGGGAAATAAATTGAATTTCTAGTTGGTTTTCCATGTACTCTTCAAGGAAATAATGAAATTTGGGTGGTGATTGACCAATTGTCCAGATCAGATAACTTTATTCCCATTCGGGATATGAGAAAATTTGTGGACTTGGGAAGTATGAACGTATAGGAGGTCATTAGATTTAATGGGATTATATCTACCATTTTTTGATAGGGTCCCTTGGTTCACATCCCAATTTCTGAGAGTCCTTCAAGATTTTATGGGATCCTAGGTAAAGGCGAGAAAAACAGACCATGCCCAGATAGATGGTCAGATGGAATAGTTTATACATATTCTTAAGGAGAAGCTTCATGCTTGAATGATTTAATATATAAAATAGTATTAATAATTGGGGATGTTTTTGGTATCCTATAATAATAATTATTACCATTATTCCATTAATATGGCACCCTTTGATTCATTGTATTGTCGAATTTGTAAATATACTAATTTTTAGTCATAGATTAGTGATACTTTCATTATAGGACCTACTACAATATAAGAAATGATAGTAAAAATCTTTATGATTAACTATATAATTGTAATGGTGTATAACCCATATATGTATTATGTTGATCATCATCAACATCCTTTGGAGTTCATGGTCGGTGTTCAAGTTTTATTGAGTGTCTAACTTTAATTGTGTCACTGATGGCATGGAAAGCATAGGAAGGTGGACCCAAGATATGTTGGACCTTTTGAGGATATTTATTGGATTATAATAGTGTATTATCATTTTAATTTTCCACCATAGACAAAATCAAACCCTGATGACTTTCATGAGTTATTGATCAAGAAGTATCGTTCAGAATCCTCTCATGTTTTCACTTAGGAGGACCTTGATGTGAACCTAATATATCTATGACTAAGAAGTTAGTTTGAATTTTAAATTCTAAGATGAATTTTCTTCATGGAAATTCCATGACATTATTTTATGTGTTGTGGTTGAATGGTTTTTATTATCACCAGACATTGGATTTTGAGGAATCGATGAGAGTGTAGTGGACTCCCCTCTTTATTTTGAAATATTCTTTACGGGATTTTTGGTCGAAAAAAGTATTTATAGTGGAAATAATTTTAATATACCAACACCCTCTTTTAGGTACTTATATTACTCTGTTTCTACCTCCTTTTTTCCTATCTTGTATCAGTTTATTTTAGGTGAATTCTATAGATTTTAATGGTTTTTGAGCTCATGTATGATTGGTACATGATTATACAAAACAATGAAATCCAACCAAGTAAATTGTGTGCCATATGTTTTATTTCATGATAATAGATCATATTTAGGTTCATGGTTATCACTAATGATATAGAATATCCCTAAAACCATGTGGTTTAAGACAATGTGGTCAAACATGATTGGTGCAAAGCTTTTCAACTAATGCATTCAAATCGTTCATCTCTTCTAGTAGCCAAGAAAGGGGAACATGGTTGGAACGTAATTTTTAAAACTATGCAATGTGTATTAATTATTTTTAATTTCCATTATTCCATTTTATACTACCTAAATGACCTCATTCTTCTCTTGGATAAATATGCACTCAACCAAGTAGACAACTCTTATATATCTTGTAGATTCCCTACTTCCTGATGATTGATTTAGATGGATAGTTGAGAGTTGGATATAGATTTTCAATGTTATGTTATTGTTTATTAATTTTCTTCATTTATCATCTAGTACGCTCATATTTACAATAAATAAACCTTATATCCAAACTATTGATATTATATATATGGTTTCTGATATGATCTAATTGGATTTATTATAGATCCATCATGGAATTTGGATTCATTGCACATGTCTTAGTTAGTCATTGTGAGATATTTGGGAATCATTGAGGTATTTGTTTTCTTATCTCTTTAACTTTTCTAGATATGTTGAATTGGGGATTTTTAGTCATTTTGGTATTTCTAGGACCCTTACTCAATTTTATTCTGGCCTTCATATCTACCTTATATTGGGGGTCTTGTTTTGGGTGTTGATGATATCGTGAATTAAGGTTGGTATTTTTAAATGAAATATATATCAACTGAATCCTTCGATTACTATATATTTTTAATTTAAATTTATTTCAATAAATTTATTTGAGTTTCTAGATTAAGGTTTTTTAAATGGCATGGTCCATGTGTATTGAACCTCTTGAATATGAAATTTTAAAGAAATAGATAATTTCATGGAAAATTTATTTATAAAGGATAAATTATTTAATGAATTACTTTGATGTGTATTTATAGATATAATTTAAATTAAAATGATATATGGTTTGAAATAAATTAAATTGATGAAACAAATGTGTTTTGATGGAAACTATATGATGTTGGTATTTGAAATAAAATAGTATGTTTTGAAACATGAACTTGAGTAGGATGGAAATGATTGATTCAAATGATTTTTTATTGATTGAAATTAATGATATCCCTAAGTATGATTGATTTCCTTAAATTAAGTGGGATCCTAGGTAGATAGGTGTGAAGGCCACTCTCTAGGAATTTGTATGCTATACCGAGAAATGGATTGAATTTGACAATAATGACTATATATCTAGAGGGTTGAGAGTTAATTCTTTAAATTGTTCTCCTATTCTCCCTAGGCCTGTGGATTTAGGGATGTTTGAACACCTAGAATCATACTTAACTAATATGTGTGAGAGTACCTTTACTAACCTATCCGTGAGACTCTTAACCGTGGTTCTATAATTTTAAATTAATTATACATTAAAATTTTTGATATAAATGTTTGTTCATGTCTATTTTTCCATAAATTCTTGTTCAAGTATCTTTAATGGAAATAATTTTGTACCTATTTTAAACATTTCATTGTAATGATTTGAAAAAATATATTTTTTAAGAATTATGAAATGCTTACCATGCCTTGTTTTATTGAAATTTAAAAATATTTTTTTATTCAATATTTATTTATTATGGTTTTCTTGGTGATATTATATTGGGATATTATTGATCAAACCCCACTCTTTCATTTGGTAGTTTTAATACTTTCTTTTTCTAGTTTTATGATATGTAAAAGCACCGCTAGAGGGTGTTGAATGTTCATGATTAGTGGGTCCTTGGGAATTTGTAGTGACCAGTGGTGTATGTGATCCAATTATGACATAGAGATCTTATGAATATTTTTTTAGGGGTTTAGGGGATGAATTTTGTTAAAGTACCATCATTTGGGACTTGAAATTATCTACTTGTGGTAATTTTATGTGTTGAATTATATGGAATAATAAAAGTTTATCAGTTATTATCTACTAATTTATATTTTTGTGTTATTACAAGGGTGAAATAATTCCCTATTGATTGTATTTGATTCCTATACACTAGTCATCAACTGGTATATATCTAGAACTCCCTTTATTTTGTGTTAGAACTGAGTAGAGTTTTGGATAATTAGGATATCTAGGATGGTTCATGAAAAATTTAGAGGCTATCATGATGTTTGGGATGACTATGTTGTCTCATGGAGGTTATCATGATGTTTGGGATGTATTATTATAAAAAAACAAGATTTAATCATAATGGGTAGGTCAAAAGTGATTTCCTAACCAAATATCACTATATAAAGCCTTAATTTTCCATTTGAAGTTGGAAATATGATTCATTTAGGAGTTATTTAATATTATTCCAAACATTCCTAGAGATTTATTTTAGGATTGTTTATCTAATGTTGAATTTTTAATGATAGAGTTCTTTTATGTGTCTCTTGATTGATGTTTTCATGTTATCTATTGATTTTTTAGTACCATTCCACCAAGAATACATTTGAGAAGAATTTAGGAGGGATATATTGATAAACCAAATAAATAAAACCCTCAAGTTGATTAGAACCAGATAGAGGATTTTGCCCTTTTAGACCAATCTACGGTCAAATTAGTTACATTTTCTCATGTTTAGGCTATAGAGGTTGTACATAGGAGGTATAGTAACATATATCATGATTAGGATTTTATAGATTATAAATCACCATATTTATTTTAAATTAACAACCATTAATAGTTAGAGGATTGGATGAAAAATATTGATCATTGTTTTGAGTTTCTGGAGACTCTAGATTCCATTTTGGAAAAATTACACCATCTTTAAACCTGATGAGCTTGTCAGGATGTACAGGTATGTTACATGTCAAGTAAAAAGAATGATTCCATAGAGTGGAAAGAATTCAAAACCCTTTTAATATAGAAATTCTATCTTGACTAAATAACATTGACTATGTCCATGGAGTCCATCAATCTGTATCAAGGTGAATGGATAATAACTCAGTATGATAACAGCTTTACTAAACTTTATTATTTTTCACATGATGTGGTATTGAATGATAAAATAAATGGTAGATGGTTTGATATGGTTCTTTTATCATATTTCTGATCTCAATACATTATTCTAAATATTACCTTTTATTTGGATTCTCTATATATATATTTAATGGAGAAACATCAATTACCTAGTATGTTTGGGTTAGTGTGAACTCCTCCTACTCCTTGGGGAAGTTTCACTAGTTCCATTAATGGGAGGAGGAATTGGATTGACACTAATGGTGGAAACAGTGGTGGTGATTCCCCATAGTAGAATTCCTCCAAATAATCTACAATATTGGGTAAAAGGACCACTAATTTGTTTCTATTCTGTAAAGGTTCAAAAATCAAAGCATTCTTATATTGAGGTACTTATTGTCCATATCTATTGCAGACATTAATTCAACTAGAAGAGGTTTTTTTGTGTGTTTACTACTCTGCATAGTGGTATGGGATTGAAAATACTATGAAGATATGTGACACCATCTTATTTTTTAAGGACATAGGGGTTGTATATAAAGGCTTCACAAATAAATCTTCTTCACATAATGTATGAATATCTAGTGGGAACTGATGTAGGTCCTAAAATAGTGAGAGGTACCATTAATTTTGCATCATCATTACTTCCTAGTTTATTTGATAATGGTGTCTCACATGACATCATATCAACTATCAATGTGGACCTATTGAACCTTCCTAGAAATCCCATACCTTATGTGATTGAAATTACTATTCCTATTAGGATGAATAGAGATAGGTGTATCTATTTACTATCTTTTACATTCTATTTATCAAAAAGAAACCTTTTCTGAGACATTTTTTTTCTTGATATGAATCCTCTAGGTTTCTTTCATGACATGGATTTTTTGTAGGATCACAATGCCTGTATTGATTTTTATCTTATGTGGGTCTCTTTTATGACCCCCAATGAGTAGGGACATGTTTTTCAATGATAATATGACATAAGGCCTATCCAAGAAAAACTTCCACTTATATATATGGGTAGGATTATATACATGTATGATTTTAAATTATAGTAGGAATCATCATGTGGTGATCTTCCTCTAGAAGTTGTAGAATTTAGGAATTTATTTATCATAAATTTAAATTTTACACCATTAAGAGAGATAGAGTTTTTTATTGACATGGTGTAACATACCCATCCTATATTTATTACCAACTAGCAGATGGAACTAGATGAAATATAGGAATAAAATACATTGTTGGATGACATTATTTCCAAGGGATTTATAAAACACAATGTGTCACCTTGGGAACACTAGTAATTTTTTCTTAGAAGACTGATGAAACCATTCACTTATGTATTGATTACTAAAATATCAATCAAGTTAAAATAAAGAAAAAGTATTTTTACCCTAAATTGATGACTTTATTGATCATCTTAAGGGGTTTAAGTGGTTCTTTATGATCGATCATTGGTTGGGGTATCACCATCTTAGTATCAAGGAGTCCGATATCCCTAAGACTTCATCCAGGAGTAGGTAGTTCCACTATGAGTATCTTATTGTGAAATTTGGTTTGACCAATGATCCTAATATATTAATGGAATTTGAAAATATGATTTTCCACAAGTACCTTGATTCATTCATGCTGGTATTCAGGGTTTATATCTTGGTTTCCTATAAAACCTTGGAGGATCATGTTTGTTATTTGAGAGAAGTTTTAGACATTTTGAGGAAAATTGAATTTATGATATGTTTTCAAAGGTACATTTAGATATTTGGGAAGTGATGATATTTAGGTGTGTTGTCTCAGAAAACATATGTCAATTGATTCTAAAAAGGAAAAAATATTTATGACTCTTAAATAATTTCAATTTTTTTATGATTTATAGATTATTAGGTTTAGTAGTGCATTACGAATAATTCATAAATGATTCATCAAAGTTGGATTCTACCTTGACCAAACTCACTCGGTAAGATCCAAGTTTTTGGAAAGGTATGTTTTTGGTGTGTTTTAGGATTAACCCTTTGTTTTGGGGGCTTTACAATTTTTCCTAAAAGTGTGAGAGGCCTTGTCAGTGTTACAGGGGATCGGGGCATGGATGAAAGGAAATTTAAGAAAGACAGGCCAGGGCGCATGACCTGCGCATGGCCAAGTAAACCGTGCGGCCTACCCAGGCCAAATCGTGTGACCCTTCCTCCCCCAGACAGAAGCATGCACACAGTTTTCCAAACCATGCGGATAAATCGTGCAACCCCTCCTCCTCTGGGAAGTGGCAAGCACATGGTTTGAGCACGGTTTTCCAAACCATGCGGACAAACCGTGCGGCCACTTAAAGTTGGGAGAAATTACTAGTTTGCCACTTTGGGATTTTAAACCCCACTTGGGATTTTCCTCCCATTCCACCCTCTTCACCCAATGCAGGAACCAGTTCTCCCAAGAGCTCCAAGAGATCGATCTCCCTCATTCATAAGGTGTTTTTGGTGCCGTTGGTTTCAGATCAATGCTCCGGGTATGGCTAATCCCATCCTTGTTTCTCTTTTTGGTTTAGGGTTTGCATCTTCTCCCCCTCTCATTCTGAAGCTCTAAAACCCTATAATTTCAGTGATTTTTAGGTTGAATCTCCAAAGGTTGGTTGGATCGAGGTCTAAGGACTCCATTGAGAGTGTGTTCAACCGCAGTTCTGAGGTAGGTGGTCTACAAGTGATATCCCACAGTTATTTGGGTATTTTTGCATGTTTAGTTGTGTTCTTGATTTCCCTTGGTTATATATTGGATAACCTTGGCGTGTTTGGTATTAATGGTGTTTAAAATGGAAAATGGGAACCCTCACGATCCCCGTGGTATGTGTTGGGATAGACTTGACCTAATTGGGGCCATCCATGGGATGTGTCGGCTTTTCCTGGATTTAGGGATTTATATTAAACAAGTCACCTTGTTATAATGAATTGTAGATCCCTTGATAAATATGTTGGCATGATTGGTTGAACTTGGAATAGATGTTAGGTGATTCACCTAGACTTGGCAATAACCTAAGGGTTAGAGTGGAATGGGTTAAATGGTTGATTCGTGGGAATGATGAATGGGTTAAATGGGTTAATGCGTAAACTGATTAAAATCTATAATGGGATATATTATGGTTTTATTGTTGAATTCTAGTGAGATAGGCATAATACATGGGAATTGGGTGAATGGTTAAATGATGTGAAATGGTAATGTGTTAATGGGTTAAGGCATGATGTGGATTCCCATGTGGGTTGTTGTGAACAGTGTTTGGAGAAGGCTAATGGTTTGGACGGTTGATTCTTACTTATATATAAGCATGTGCACATGGCTTCGTAGAGTGGGGTATGACATGAGGATCTACTCCCACATTTCGAGTGAATATTGAGGTTCTAAAATCCACCCTAAATGCACGGGTTATGAAAGGGTACTGAGGGTCTATTCTTCTAACAGTTTTATCCACCTATACTAACGCTTCTAGGTGAGGTTATGGTTTCTATGAGGGGTTTAGTACTAGTGAGATAGGATAACATTCTGTTTACCCTATTTCATGTGATTGTTGGACTTAGACCCATGTAATATAATGAATGTGATTAACCCATTGAAATGTTATGAAATAGTAAGTGGTGATAATGGGTGTGTAATGAATGGTAATGGAAGTGGAAATGGTTTGGCTCTAAACTGTTTAATGGAACCTTAATTAATTACTTGGGAATTATCATTCATATTAATTTGCATGCACTACCTATTTATACTGGATATTTTGTTGAAACCATTGGTGGTGGCTACTGAGTGGTACTCACACCCTGCTCGGGCCGCTGTTGGGTACCCAAGCAGACTTCATGTTTGCAAGTCAGGAGAAGGGAAAAGGTCCTTGCTAGATAGTGAGTGGACAATGGTATCACTTGGTGGGGGATCTGGACTTGGATTCAGGTCCATTTTGGGGATTTTTCCATTGCCTTTATTTTGGGATTTGTTCACTTTTGAAATTGTATTATGACATGGCATATTTACTGTTGGAAATGTTTGATATACATGTTCCTTGTTTGTTGGATATCGTTTTCGCTATTTGGTTTATTTTGTTGTGTATTACTTTTATAAAAAGGGGGTATAGTCTCCCCACATGACTACATAGACCCCCGCTGCTAGTTGGTAGCCTTTGGAAAATGGGGATGCGTGCTTAAGGTCGTGTAACCACCCGGATCAGAGCACTGGTATAGTGGCTTCCGTGTCGGGGACGTTAAAAAGTGGTATCAGAGGAGGTCTTTCTTCTCCTTCTCCGAGGTCTTGTTATTTGGGATTGGTATCCAAGGGATTATATGTTTTGGGCCTTGGTAATGAGCTCGTGATTGGGAGTATCTTACCCATGTATGAGGGAAAACCCATGTCACCCTGGGTGGGAATTGTTGTTATTGGTTGTGTGTTGTTACAGTTGATGATATTTCACTTTTGGGTGATGCACATGTGGTTTGATGTGACTGTTTTATGATATTTCACTTGTGGCCATAATGGCATGAGAATTTTCATCCATGCATCATTTTTAGGCACCTAGGGAGATAGGTGACATGCATTGTGTTAGGAACACGCACAGGGTGGGTGTGTGAGGCAGGAAAGTAGGGTGCATCATGCATTTGATGAAACCAAGAAATAATGAGAATAATGAAATGAAAAAAGTGGGTAAATGATGTTTAATGGAAAAAAATATAGGGTTTGAAACAAATTGGTAAATTTTTTTGGTTTAGAGTATGAAAATGGGTTGTTGTAACTAGTAAAGAGCTTTTGATGGAGTCAGGAATGTTTATGATATGCGTTCTAAAATATCGTGCTTGGCATTGTAGAGAAATGCCACCACGACGTCGGTTACCAGTTGGGAAATGGGAGGATGTTTCTGAGAACACTCCTCCAGTAGAGGAGGAAGAAAATGTGGCGATCAATGAAGGTAGAGAAGACCAGTTCCAGGAGAACATGGCTCACCTTATGAAGATGATGGATCGGGACCCAGGGCGGGTTGCACCAAGTATGTTTGAGCTGACTAGGGCGTTCTAGCTGTATCACCCTCCGACCTTCACCAGAGAGGCTGGGCCAGAAGCAATAGAGTTCTGGTTAGATTCTGTCTAGACGATACTGGACCATCTGCAGACCCCTGTTGAAAATAAAGTGAAGCTGACCGCTTATATGTTGCGAGGCCAAGTGAGGCACTAGTGGGACATTCAGGCTCAAATCGAGCAGGGTGAGGGAATGTCGTGGGAGTTTTTTCATGAATATTTTCTAGTGCATTTCTATCCAAAGACTTTGAGGCAAGAGAGGGTTGCAATGTTTATGGTCCTGACTCAGAGATCACTGTCAGATAGGGACTATGCTAGCTGCTCACTGATTTGAGATGCTTTATCCCAGTGTTAGCAGGGGATGAGGCAGCAGTAGCAAGGCGTTTCCAGGATGGGCTGAGACATGAGACCAGGTCTCAATTAAACATCGTCCACATGAAGAGGTTCGCAGTGGTAGTAGATTAGGCATTGATCTCGGATGGAAACCAGAAGGGATCTTCGGGTAGTGGGCTTGTGGTTCCAGTGGGACAGACGAGCGTAGCATCTACCGAAGGTCGAAAGCGACACCATGAGAGCTCACAGCATGGTGGAAGTGTGAAAAATGGATGGAAGAGGGGGTAAGCCTCTCTGAGTGGTAACCCAGTTATTTGTTATTAGTGAGGTAGGTCGGGGCATATCCATGGTCAGTGTCCTCGACCTCCAGTTGAGTGTCGTTCGTGCGGCAGGATGAGATATGTGCAGAAGTCCTTTAGGAAACCTCAGCAGGTGGGAGAGTGTGATGGTGGAAGGCAGGTACCGAATACGGGAAGGGGATCAGTTTCCCCATATCAGGCAGGAAGTTGGAGCTCCACTAGTTATTCTGGGCGGGGAGGTGGTCATGGAACTCTAGGGTAAGATCGCTCATGCCAACAGGGAAGTGCAACGCAGGGCGTTCAGGCTGGAACCCAGGGTAGAGGGGCAAGTCTGCTTCTGGTAGTTCAATTTGCACCCAGTAATGGCGAGGCTGGACCATTGACTGTTCGAGGTATGATCCATGTAGCTTCTACTTTTTCTAGTGTTTTGTTTGACATAGGGGACACACACTCTTTTATCTCTTCTCAACATGTGGTAGCGCTGGGTTTACTAGGGGAAAGGGTGTGTGGAGTTATGTCAATTAACACTCTGTTGGGGGTGCGTGTTGAGGATATCAAGCAGTGCAAGGGATGTTCCTTTGAAGTTGGTGGGTATAATTTTCTGTGGGACTTGTTCATTCTCGAGATGTCAATTTTTGACCTAATCTTGGGAATGGATTTTTTGGTGTTGTATTAGGCACATATAGACTGTTACCATTGTAGAGTATCGTTCAGGTCACTTGAGGGTGATGCTTATGTCCAACGTGGTGATTGGGATGCTTGAGCAGGGCATGCAGGTCCGTTTTATCAACAGATGAGTGGACTCGCAGCTCGAGTGGCATGTCTCATGCTTGATGACAATGAAAGAGGAGACCATTCTATCATTCCTCCCATGGTCGATGGGTTTCAGGATGTGTTTCCTGAGGATTTCTTAGGGTTACCACCTGAGAGGGATGTCGGGTTCACGATCGAGTTGCTGCCGGGAGCGGAGCCAGTTTCTATTCCTCCTTACCTAATGGAACTGGAAAAACTCCAGGAACTGAAGGTTCAACTTCAGCAGTTGGAGAATAAGGGGTTTATCCGTCCTAGTATGTCTCCTTGGGGATCTCCCGTGCTTTTTTCAAAGAAGGACAATGGGTCTTTGAGGCTGTGTGTTGACTATCGAAAGTTAAATCAGATGCTAGTGAAGAATTGGTACCCTCTTCCTAGAAATGATGACCTATTTGATTAGTTGAGGAGTACAGTGGTGTTTTCAATGATTGATTTGAGGTCAAGTTACCACCAGTTGAGTGTGAGGTCTTATGACATACCGCAAACAGCTTTTCGGAGTCGGTACGGGTTGTTTGAGTCTGTGGTAATGCCTTTCGGCTTGACCAATGCACGGATGGTGTTTATGGCTTTAATGAACCGGATCTTTCATCCCTATATAGATCAGTTCGTGGTTATCTTTATTGATGATATCTTAGTGTAATAAAAAACTCACGATGATCATGATCAACATCTTGACATCATCTTGGGTATGCTAAGAGAGCACCGACTCTATGCCAAGCTATCAAAGTTTAAATTCTGGATAGGTGAGGTGCATTTTCGGGGTCACATCATCTCGGAGGTAGGTGTGTCAGTGGATCTAGACAAAGTGCAAGTAGTTTTTCCTTGGGGGCATCCCAAGTATGTTTCTGATGTTCTGAGTTTTCTGGGTTTGGTCGGGTATTACCAAAGGTTCATTCAGGATTTCCCTCGCTTGGCAGCACCACTCTCGGCCTTGACCGAGAAAGGAATCAGGTTCGAGGGGTCTGGGGCTTATGAGAATTCCTTTCAAGAGTTGAAGAAGCGGTTGACTACCACACTTATCTTGATCTTACCTGAGCCGGTTAAGAAGTACATCATGTTTTGTGATGCGTCCAGAGTCGGACTTGGGGCAATGTTGATACAGGACGAGCGGGTTGTGGCATATCGGTTGAGGCAGTTGAGATCCCATTAGCAGAATTATCCCACTCATTATCTTGGGTTGGCTGCAGTATTGTATTCCTTGATGTGATGGATGAACTATCTGTTGGGAGAACAGTTTACTGTGTTCACTGACCATAAGAGTTTAAAGTACATCTTCTCACAGCAGGATCTGAATCTTCGGTAGTGAAGATGGGTTTAATATCTACAATATTTTGAAATTGAGTTTGTGTACACACCATGAAATGGAAACAGTGTTGCTGATGCTCTGAGCAGGAAGTTTCAAAATAATATTGTTCAGAAGTCCATCACTGAGTGGAAGGTGATGGATTTGTTTGCAGAAATTCACTTGGTGGTGCAGGAGGAGAGCAGTCAGGTCACCCTTACTTCCTTAGTGATGGAGTCGATACTTTTGAGTCAAGATAAATAAGGTCAGCATGATGATCCAGAGTGTCTGATCTTGAAGGAAAATCTTAAAGGTGGGGAGCTACCTTCTGGATGGGCCGTTGGCGTGGGCGGTGTTGTCTGTGTTCGTGATCGTGTGGTTGTGCCAGTGTGATTGCGGGAAGAATTGATTCGTGAGTTACATGCATCAAAGTGGGCAGGGCATCCTCGTTTGACCAACATGTATCGTGATCTTTGAAGGCATTTTTGGTGGCCAGGAAAGAATAAGGAAGTTGTGGGATTTGTGGCATGGTGTCTTACAAATTAGTAGGTGAAGGCCGAGCATCAACGCCCAGGAAGTTTGTTGCATCCATTTCCCATTCTGGAATAGAAGTGGGATGATGTGACAATGGATTTTCATGTTGGTCTTTTGAGGATGCCATGGAAGAATGATGCAATATGGGTGGTTGTGGATTGGTTAACGAATGTGGCTCATTTCTTACTGATTCAGGAGACCTTTATAGTCGACCAGTTGGGTGAGATGTATGGTTGGGAGATAGTGTGGTTGCATGGGGTTCCATGGACCATAGTTTCAGACCAAGACTCGTGTTTCACGTCACGTTTCTAGCAAGGGTTGTAGAAAGCGCTTGGTATGCATGTTTTTTGAGTACAACTTTCCACCCGCAGATAGACGGGCAGTCGGAACGTACGATCCAAGTGTTGGAAGACATGTTAATAGATTGTGTCTTAGACATTGGTTGTTCTTGGGAGAGACACCTATTATTGGTTGAGTTTTCCTATAATAATAGTTTTCAGGCTACGATTCAGATGACACCATTTGAGGTGCTTTACAGGAAGCCATGTAGATCTCCGTTGTGTTGGCTAGAGGCCGGTGAATCTGAGTTATTGGGACCAAGTCTCATACAGGAGACTTCAGAGAGAGTTAAGTGGATCAGGAAGTGAATAGATATAGGTCAGAGTAGGCCGACGTTGTTTTCAGATCGGCGGCGTAGATCTCTTGGGTTGGGGTGGGTGATAAAGTTTTCATTCGGGTGTCGCCAAGGTTGGGCCACCGTCAGATACGAAACCAAGGTAAGTTGGCACCCAGGAATATGGGACCTTTTGAGATTGTGGAGAGGATAAGACCTATGGCTTACCGATTGCCTCTTCCACACTGGTATGGTGGGATGCATGATGTGTTTAATGTTCTGCAGCTTCGACGGTATCACCCTGACCCATCTCATGTGGTTGATGTTGAGGATATGGAGCTTGAGGATGATGCGTCCTTTTAGGAGCATCCGGTTCGTGTGGTGGATCATAGTGAAATTGTCTTGTGAGGAAAGGTTGTGCCATTAATACGAGTACTATGGTAGCATGAGAATGTTCAGGAAGAAACTTCGGAGTGGGAATCGAATGTGTGGGATCAGTGGCCTGAACTCTTCTCTGTGGTGGATCAATGAGGCTTGGAAACTCGGCACAAGGACGAACCGTTATAAGGTGGGGAGGTTGTAAGATCCCGATTTTTTGAAAGGTAGTTTTTTGTTGTGTTTTGGGTTGAACACATTGTTTTGGGGGATTTACAATGTTTACAGAATGTGTAAAAGGCCTTGAGGGTGTTCTAGGGGTTCGGGGCATAGAAGAAAGGAAATCTGGGCAAGACAGGCCAGGGCGCACGGCCTGCGCATGACCAGGTAAACCTTGCGGCCTGCCCAGGCTAAAATGTGTGATGCTTCCTCCACCAGACAGAAGCATACGCATGGATTGTGCAAGGTTTTCCAAATCGTGTGGATAAATTGTGCAACCCCTACTCCTCCAGGGAGTGGCATGCACACGGTTTTCCAAAGGTTTGCCAAACGGTGCGGACAAACCATGCGGCCACTTAATGTTGGGAAAAATTACAATTTTTCCACTCTTGGATTTTAAACCCCACTCAGGATTTTCCTCCCATTCCACCCTCTTCACCCTATGCGTGAACCAAGTCTCCGAAGAGATCCAAGAGATCGATCTCCCTCGTTCATAAGGCATTTTTGGTGCCGTTGGTTGTGGATCAATGATTCGGGTAAGGCTAATCCCATCCATGTGTCTTTTTTGGTTTAGGGGTTGCATCTTCTATCCCTCTCATTCCAAAGCTCTAAAACCCTAAATTTTGGGTGAGTTTTAGGTTGAAGCTCCAAAGGTTGGTCAGATCGAGGTCTAAGGACTCGATTGAGAGTGCATTCAACCGCGTTTCTGAGGTCGGTGGTATACAAGTGATATCCCATAGTTTTTTGGGTATTTGTGCATGTTTAGTTGTGTTCTTGATTTCCCTTGGTTATGTTTTGGATAAAATTGGTATGTTTGATAATAATGGTGTTTAAAATGGAAAATGGGAACCCTCACGATCCCCATGGGATACGTTGGGATAGACTTGACCTAATTAGGGTCATCTATGGGATGTGTCGGGTTTTCCAGGATTTAGGGATTGATATTAAACAAGTGACCTTGTTGTAATGAATTGTAGAGCCCTTGATAAATATGTTGGAATGATTGGTTGAACATGGAATAGAAGTTAGGTTATGTACCTAGACTTGGCAATAACCTAAGGGTTAGAGTGGAATGGGTTAAATGGTTGATTCATGGGAATGATGAATGGGTTAAATTGGTTAATGTGTAAACTGATTAAAACCCATAATGGGATATATTGTGGGTTTATTGTTGAATTTTAGTGAGATAGGCATAACACACGGGAATTGGGTGAATGGTTAAATGATGTGAAATGGTAATGTGTTAATGGGTTAAGGCATGATGTGGATTCCCATGTGGGTTGTTGTGAATAGTGTTTGCTGAAGGGAAATGGTTTGGATGGTTGATGGTTACTTATATATAAGAATGTGCACATGGATTCGTAGAGTGGGGTATGACATGAGGATCTACGTCCACGGGTTGAGTGAAGACTGAGGTTCTAAACTCAACCATAAATTAAGGGGTTAGGAAAGGGGACTGAGGGTCTATTCTCCTAACGGTTACATCCACCCGAACTGAGGCTTCAAGGTGAGGTTATGGTTGCTATGAAGGGGTTAGTCCTAGTGAGATAGGATAACATTGTGTTTACCCTCTTGCATGTGATTGTTGGCCTTAGACCCATGTAACATAATTAATGTTATTAACCCATAGAAATGTGATGAAATGGTAAGTGGTGATAATGGGTGTGTAATGAATGGTAATTGATGTGGCAATTGTTTGTCTCCAAACTAGTTAATGGTACCTTAAATAATTAATTGGAAATTATCATTCATATTCCATTGCATGCACTACATGTTTATACTAGATATTTTGTAGACAACGTTGGTGGTGGCCTACTGAGTTTTACTCACACCCTGCTCGACCATCATTGGGTACCCAAGCAGACTTCATTTTTGCAGGTCAGGATAACGGAAAAGGTCCTTGCTAGATAGTGGGTGGAAATGGGTAGCACTTGGTGGAGGATCCAGATATAGAGTCAAGACCATTTGGGGGATTCTGTCATTGTCTTTGTTTTGGGCATTGTTCACTTCTGCACTTGTAGTATGACATGGCATATTTACTATTGGAAATGTTTGATGTACATGTTCCTTTTTTGTTGGTTATCGTTTCCTATATTTGGTTTATTTTGTTGTGGATTACTCTGATAAAAAGGGGGTATAGTCTCCCCACTTGACTACATAGACCCCCGCATCTAGTTGGCAGCCTTTGGCATACGAGGAGACGTGCTTTAGGTCGTGTAACGACCTGGATTGGAGCACCAGTTTAGTGGATTTCTTGTCAGGGACGTTACACACTCACAAGGTAGTGAAGTTAATTTGGGATGTGAGATTGCATAATTCCATTGATGATTTGAAGTGTCATTTGATTTCATCTCTAGGGTTGACTCTTCCATAGGTCGTACAGGGCTACATGGTCTTCTTTGATGCATCATGTTTTGGTTTGGGATACATTCTCATGATGGGTGGTCATGAATTATATTAGGGTTCTCTTCAAAATTATCCTTATAAGAAGGAGTATCCCAATCAAGATCTTAGAATTAAAGTTTTGAATCTTGTTCTTAAGATTTGGTGACATTACATTTTCAAAGAGATGTTTATTATTTAATTTGATCATGAAATATTGAGCTATATCTTCTCACAAAAAAATTTCAATCTTCATCAGAGGGGATGGGTGGAGTACTTATAATATTTTGTCATTGACATTGCCTACACCCTAGAAATTGGACTATTTTCACTAATTCATTTAGTAGGACACCTCCTTCTAGATCTTCAAGTAATCTTCTATGGATTGGAACTAAATGGATAAATTTTCTCATACACATTTTAGATTATGAGAGGATGATACTACAGTTATATTGGTGAGTGTTAAATTGAAATCTTCACATATTGAGATGATCTTCCTGTAAAAGTGGCTTAGCGGTGTGTTTAGAGGTATTATGGATTCTTTATATGTTAGGGAGACCATTAGTTCATGGTATCTATCTTTTGATGGTATCTTATTCTTTAGGAACTATTAAGTCATTTAGTTTTCTATATGGAAGGTTTTTATGGGGGATTTTCACCATTCCTAGTGGGTGGTACACCATGGAACAATGAAGATGTTTTATGATATCTGGAATCATTTCTTATATCATGGTATAATGTAAGGCATTACTAATTTTTTCATGTAGTTATAATTTTCCGCATATTATGTTTGAACATCATAAGCCTTCTGGCATGCCTAAACCACTTTGTATGCTAACATGGATGTGGGATGAGATATCAATAGACATTGGTTCATTTTTCGGTTACTCCTCAAGGAAATAATTCAATTTTGGTGGTGATTGACTAATTTACCAAATCGATTAACTTTATCCCCATTCATGATATGAAAAAAGTTGAGAACTTAGGATGTATGTATTTATAAGATATATTTAGATTTCATGGAGTCTAATTTATGAATTATTTCAATATTGATCCCTAGTTCACATCCAATTTTTTATAGGCATCTAAGAGGTGATTTGATCTTTGGAAATTTTGAGCATAATATACCATCCTTAGACAAACTGTAAGATGGAAAAATATATATTTATTTTGGAGGGCTTGCTTCATACTTAGATCCTTGAATTTGGAGGAGCCTTGGATTACCGCATGGGTCTAGTTGAGTTTGACTATAAAAATAGTAACAAGTATTCAATTAATATTGAACCCTTTGAGTTATTGTATGATCATCCATTTAAATCTCTAGTTTGTTGGACAGAGATTGGTGAAGCTTCCCTTACAGGACTAAATGTGGTCTAGGAAACTGTGATGAAAATCATGATGATTCATCATATAATTGTAATGAAATAGAGCTAGTATAAGTCTTATTTCGATCTTCTTTGATGTCCTTTAGATTTATAGGTTAGTGATTGAGTTTTATTGGGACTCTCACCTAAGTTGGGTCACTGAAGACTTTGAAAATTTGGGACGTTCACAATGAGATATATTTGACCATTTTAGGATATTGAGTAGATTAAGAAACTGAAATAATATTTATATTTTGCATCATTTTTGAAATCAATCCATGAAATATTTCAAATGTCTCTTCTCAATAAGTATCTTTAAGATCTATCTCATGTATTGATTTTGTAATACCTTTATGTGGAACCTAATATGTGTATGATGAATAATTGAGTTCGTATTATTGATTATAAAATGAAGCTTAATTTTGGAAAGTCCAGACCATTTATTTTAGTGTTATGGTATCTAGGTTATGATTCTTCAGATATATGGGATCATAAGGAATTCATGAGATACCAGTAGCCTCACCTTCTTTCTAAATATTCTTATTGAATGGTATTCTTTGTGTAGAAATAATTTATGATGGAGAGAGTTATTAAATTCCAACACCATATTTCAGTTACTTAAATTCATATGGTTTGACCACCAATTGTTTTGATATTATCTTAGGTTGTTTTGGGTGACTTATAGAGTATTTTATGGTTTCTGGGTTTGCTAATGGATGATACATATTTAGGAAAACCATTTGAGCCAGCATAAGAAACCACATGCCTTTTTCTTAATCCTAGAGTTATTCGAGAAAGATTATAAGAGATTCTTCATGATGATAAGAATTCATTAGAGGGGGAGAATATAAAATCCCAAGATTTTTCTGGTGAGTCATAAGATACTTTTACCCTTTATTAATTATTTTTTTAACTATAAATTTCTTGGGATAACTTATAGGGAATAATGGATATCTTTTAATGTTTATAAGGGTTTATGGTTAGATTATAGTTTTCCGAAACAATTCTAATTCAATAGGAAATTTTTAATCTTTGCATAAAGTCTCCTTGTGTGGGGCATGGTTAGGTTACATTATTTTATGAAACAATGCAACCTCTCCTGAGAAACAAAGTAACTAAATTTAGTGAAAAAACATAGTTAATGCATGGTTTTGAAAAAATAGGTGACCAAACCACGTGGGTGTCCTGATAGAGAATTTAGCCTCACACGATTGAATCATTTTTTTGTCTAACTTTGCAACCAACCCATGTGTGTATGAATTAATGATCTAAAACTCCTCTTAAATGGACATAAATCATCCTTATTGAATCATTCTTCTTCATAAATTCATCGCTATTAAACATAGAGATTTTATATTCTCTCATCATCAATTTCCTTCCCTTCCAAGCTCAATTAATGTAGCTTCAAGAATGTTAGAGATTTTGGAATTCATGTATGTGATCCAAGACCCTCAATTATACATCGTTCTACTAGATCTACCCTTATTCCCTTGAAAATAATCATAGAATCAAGATTTCACTACTTGATAAATGGAGTCTGAAACCATATAATGAAGAAATCTTGAATCATTCTTAGATTAGTGATGGATTTAGTGCGTTGGTGGTATCTCTTTGATCAATCGCAGATATAGAATTGTTGGTAGATATGGATAGGAATGTTGATATAGACCCTTCTCTGTTGGATTAGAAAATTCTTAAATATCATTCTAGAACCTTAATGTGATTTAGTTGGAATTATTTCTCAGGGTACTTAGTGTGGGGGCTTAGTTTGATTGGTCCTTTGGGGTGACTCGAGTATCATCTCTCAATGGGTTTTTGAGACCATCCCAACAAGATAAATATAGAATGTTCCTTACCATCTTGGATACATTAATACTATTCATGAATCAATATGATACTTGAATTGGAATATCTGGATTGACTATTATTGATAGTGATTTTATGTGTGTGTGTCGCCCATGAGCCCCATATATGATGCTTTATTCCATGAATATTCCTATGTATCTTGTTACTATGTTTGATGATGATCACATGTACTCGTATGTTTCTCCTGATTATCTTGATAGCGTTCTATGTTCTGCTTATATTTTCTCTACTATGTTATATGTGATAATCATAAATTAAGAGGTATTTATAATGGTATTCAAAATAAGAAGACCATCATGATATGGTTATCCATTAGAGGAGGGTGTGCATGACATGTGATGTCGAAAACATTGGATTGAAACACTGTATAGGGGATGAAGGCTTTAGGACAGACCTATGCTAGTGGTAGTAGAGGTATGTTGGACTTGTGGCCTAACCCAAGGAAAAAAATTATATAATATCCTTGAGGACTTAATTGTGACCAATATGGGTTTTTAAAGTCTACAGGACTCACCAATAATAGAGGAAGGAAGTGATAGCTTTGTGGCCTTATCTGGCTTGATGTATTGTGACTATTGAGAGATGTGTTCCTTGGCCTAGTGGGTAGATATTGATTACTCCCAACCATCTCTAGGACTATTGTTCTAGCAAGGAGCCAAAATAAGTAAATTTTGGGATCATGGTATCTTATTTGGACCGTAAACATTCATTTGATTTTTGTTATTACATGGTTTTGAATTTACATTTTTCATGCCATATGCCCATTATACATGTGCACTCATGTTAAGGATTCATTGGTGGTGTCCTACTAGGATTTATTACTAACACATTTCAAGGGAGTCTTTATATGCATGCATACTTAAAGATTAGGGATCTAGTTAATGGTAAGAATCCCACTACATATAGCTATATGAGAAGGAAATATTTGGTGGTGGTACCAAAATGGTCGGCAATGGATTTTTGTGACATTTTATTTTTATAACTTCTTTCAAATTATATTTTCTAGTTTGGATTTCCACATTGGGTGACTGATTCATTTTATATATATAACATGGGTGAAATTTGTTACTACATTATTTCATTATTATCATTAACTGTGATATTCTGATTTTTTTTATATTTTTATTATTCTTTTGGAATGTGGCTATGATTACAAAAGCTATAATCTCTTCACTACACCCATAGCCAATCACCCCTAATCGACAGTCTCATAAGTATGAGGAGACATGCATGAGTTATTATAGTGTCTATACTCTTGTGTTGTTTGGGAAATACTTATTGGTGTGTTACATATATAATATCCCATGATGTTTATACTATTAGATCCTTTAAGATGTGGTCACTATTATTTTTTTCAATAAATTAAAATAGCTACCAGATTTTGGTTACTCGATTCAAGATGTTACATTATTCCATTAATATGAAAACATTTTAACACACTAATATTACTGAGACAATTATATTAGTATTCATATAATATATTTGATGTAGGTCAAAATAAAAAAGGAAATGAAAATGAGTTATAATAAGTTCTCACCTTACATATTTGGAAGACTCGTCTACTACGTGGATTAGGTGTTTAATAGGTAGAATTTTTTGATGATACTAAAACCTCTATAAATGGAAATTATTTATAGGGACTGGTTTTGGAAGAGTTTGGTTGATATAATAGGATTATGGTGTGAGGATAAGGGTGCTAAATATGTCCTTTTATATGTGAGAGGGGTGCAATTTTGGTAAGTATTAAATTCTTAACAGAAAAAGAGAAGTAATTTTCCAGAAACTAGATCCAAATATGACAATTGGTTAGTGAAAGATAAGTTAAGCCCTTGAATCACCCCATCCACCCATTTATAGAGTAAATATACATATAATTTGTTATATTACCCCTTTATTTAACACTTTTTCATCATTTTATTTACCGTGGTGACTAAATTTTACCTTGGCATCTAATTTTTATTAACTAAAATTAAATTAAAATTATTAACTAATTTTTATTATGATAATTTTAAGTATAAATGTCATTCTTTTAATTAAATTACTAATGGTGGTAAAAAAGTTAATCTAATATTACTGTACATAATTTAATTAATATTTTCTTAAAAAATTAATATTTAATCATAAGAACAATTATTTTGGCCAAAGAATATTTATAACATTGATACACATAATATTTATTGGTTAATTATTATAATTAGGATGGTTATTTTTTTCAAAAAAATCCAAAAATGAATGGAATCTAATAAATTCATAATTAATGTAAGATGAGTAAAAATAGTTTTTTCATTTGAATAAAATTTATGTTAGGTTCCAAAATGTCAATAATTGGTTTCTAAATTCAAAAAAATATTTTCAAGTGAATGAATTTACACCAAAAATACATATTTGGATTAAGAAAATGGTTTTCAATTTTTAGACCATGCGTATTGTACGATTATTATCATACTCTTTTAAAAGTGTTCAATTTAACAAAAATAAAAAAATACAAAAAAATCTTTAAAATATACATTTTCACATAAAATAATTTTAATAATGTCCCATTAAATTTTATTATTTATCTTCTAAACATTAAATTTATTCTATTAATTAGTATTCTAAGACATAAAATTATTCATTAAAATCACAATTATAATATGTTAGAATTAAAATAAATCATTTAAATTATCTATTTATTTACTTGAGGTTTTACTCTTGTAACTTTCAAAATGATATTTAAAATTTTATTATGATGATGTATTATTTGTTACATTTCATTTTAAAATATAAGATAGTTTATTTTAGTTTTCTATTGTCAAAAATAAATTCTATTCAAAATATTATTTAATTAATAGAAATCAGATACGAATATATTGTTGTTTTATAATGTCACTCATCTAATAAAATAGTCTACTTTATATAAATAACCTAATCATCATCTTACATAACATTGGGAAAATTATTTTCCAAGGATAATATTAATGTAAATTAATTCATAGACTTGTAAATTAATAATTTTTATTAAAAAAAAGTAAAATTTGAGGTGTAAGATTATTTCCTTACTGAATAAACAATAGTTGAATTTGTCTAAAAAGTTAATCTAGATGCTTATTATAATTATATAATGTATCAAATTAGGGTTCAAAATAATTTAGTTCTTAATGAACATTAAAAAATTAGCCTCTACTAAGATACTCAATATGAATGATTCTGCTTATGACTAGGCAGGATTGAAGGTATCCTAAAAGGATAATTCTAGTTTTGGAATTCAATAGATTATCATTCATGGAAATGTGTCTAAAATGCGATTGAGTTAGTGAAATTACTATGCTAATTTCTAATTTTTTTAATTTATAAGGACTCGATATTTGATGTATAGGTTTTTGGGATGTCTAGATAGTACAAGTGGGTAAAATTTCAAAAAACAAGAAAAAAATTATTTGGATAATCCAATAATGTTTCATAAAACATCATTTCATTATCATTGAAACCTAAAGGTAAATTCAAGAATGAAAATGTTTCTATATGATGGAATTATACCTGATACCTGAAAGAGTATGGAAATAACATTGAATTTCCATTTCAGGTATCATTTTTATAGATATCAATTATTTTAACTTGAAGGTTTTATGAAAATATATATAAAAATGCGTCGTAAAAATATAGGAGTTCAAAAAAAAGTGTAAAATTGATGAATCTTATAGTTTTCATTCATGTGATAGAGAATAGAGATTCATCATCAAAGAGTTAAATTCAACAGATTATATCAATATCATATTCATATAAATAAATAATTTTCATCTCTATCTTTTTTCTTTTATATGATAAAAGAATTTATTTATTAGTCATTATATAAAATATGAAATGATAGTTTTAATACACATGATTTATGATTCCTTGAATTAAATGACATATCTGAAAATGAGATAAGGATGAAATTTTTTTATCTTGCATAAATTTTTTAATATTATTATTTAAATTATATAGGATATAATACGAACATCTACAATATATTTTAAAGAATATTCTTCGTTTAAATAAAATTCCTGAATAACATATAATAAAATATTTTTCATAGAAAAAATAGATTTTTTATATTATCATTGATGAGAAAAAATTTATTTATTTAAAAAAAATATTTTTATCCTTTGATATTCTAAAAATAATGGTGTATATGAAAATAATGGGCTTATTTTTGGAATTAGAGAAGTTCAAAGATAATAAATTACGGCTTATGCCTGTCAAATTTCAAAGTGAATGTTACTCAAAATCCTAAAACAGTTTAAGGTATAAAAATCTAGAGAAATTTAAGGATTTATATTTTCTTACCATAATGTATTGAATATTAAATTATATCCCAAAAGAGTTTTGGATATGTTAGTAAAAGATTAATGTAAATAGTTACATTAGCTACCAAAATATTTCAAGGAAAATGTCTAATTGATTGGGTTCTAAGGATAATGATGATTATTATCACTGAGAGAGTTATCATTAGAAAATATGAGTTACTAATATTAAAACATTAGATGTTTTTGAACTATGTAGTTTGAATATTTTCAAGGATTTGAACATTAGAAATATTTTTCCAAATTCATACTGTTATAAAAACTTGATTTATTCATAGATGTTACTCACTAGTAGAGTTTAGTTGGAGGATTATATCATATGGTTATATAGAGACATGAAAGGAATTAGAAAGGTATTTAACGAGTATAATAACCCTAATAGTGTTTCAAATGTATTTTTGTTCTAATATTTTATCATATGTTACATGATTTTAAGTAGAGAGTAAAGATCAAGTATCACTAAGAGTGGGAGGGTGAATGAGTGATATCTTTTTCTTTTAGGTTTCCTTATTTTTGGGAAAACCTTCACCTATTATTAAACAGTTATAACATTCCTTTAAAACAAAACAATCACACGTCCATAGGAACACAATAATTTATAAGGTTCCCTACCTAAAAAGAGTAGCTACATCCTTGGTATGTTTCAGAAACAATCCAATACCATACAATCCACTAGTAAAAAATCCTTTTGTGTGGAATAAAATGAGTACGATATTACAGTAAACTCTTGTATCAATTTGATATATAAAATAGTGCATGTGCTTAAAGTAGAATGTAATGGTGTAATATGATTTCGTTGTAAAGTGTTAAGTAGCATGTTACTGTAAAAACATTTCAAATTTAAAAAAATATTATCATCAAAAAAAAATCTTCACTTTCCTAACTAGTATTAGGTAATAACTTCATAGACTTTGTAAAGATACTCAGTCTAATTTCCTAGTCTGATCTACCCATTATGATTTCAATGTCCAATTGTATAACTATGTCGTAAAACCTCTAAAACAATTCTGAATTGCTTATGAGTCAGTTAGGAAATCCCAAACTGATTTCTTGATTTGATAAACCAACCCAATATAATAATTATTTGAATACGATCTTCTTCTTATTCTTCTTTTGTCTAGTAAACTATCTCAGGAATGATCAATCTAGAAAATCCTTCTCTCTATAAACTTTTAGTGATCCTCCTTCTCTCCTCTTCACCTATGAATAATACTTTCATCAAGAAAGTAAAAATTACTTCCACTATTTATATGTGATCAAAATATGGTTTAGGTTGTATTTTGAAAAACTTTCTCACAAAACCAAATTTCTCAAAACATCAATTCCCATTAAATTTTAGATACTTCATGGAATTTTCAATTTTTCTAAACTCTTCTCAAACCTTCTGGAATCTTCTCTATACATCTTCTCAAATTATACTTTCTTAACAATCTTTAGTCTGATATCTGATTTTCATTAAAATTTTCTCATTGTGATGGAATCATAAGGTCACTACAATTCTTTAAACCCACTTATAATCAAACCATAATTGAATATCGTTCATTAAGTTTCTCATCACTAATTGTAAAATATGGAAAACACGTGTCTTCTCATTATGATTCTCTATACAAAATGATGAAATAGAAAACATCTTCAGACAAAATATTTATTTCTCATCACTTCAAACATCAATATATCCTGGATAATAATTTTAGGGATTCTTGAAACATTTCTTCTTTTCTTATTTTCTTCAAACTGATGATCTTTATTACAATGAACAAATCAGTATCATCCTGCATCGGATGAATCAATCTCATCATTACTCCGATAATCAACATTAACTCCATTTAGATAGTCTTGACCCAATTGATACCATAATATATTATATTTTTTCCCTCATTCCTGAATCACTTAAAAAACAACAATTCACCTTGATGAAAATGGTTGACTTCATTATTGAATTATTTTTTATTTTATTATTCAAATCAGTCACAAAAAAACATTTCTTCTTTTCAAATTCACTGGTCTCAACATCTCCCACAAATATAAATTCCTCTTTGACTCTTTGTCAATCATCATTTCCTATGATGACCGATTTTAGGGACACTATGATTATGGGAGGAACACTGTGACCGATGAACCAATGCCAGTAGCTTTAACTCCATAAAATACATTCCATTATTTATAATGGTCTACTTATTTTAGAAATATTTTTTTCTCATGGTTTTTTGTTCTGACTTAAAACTGTCATCTTCATCTTCAAAAATTCTAAAAAATAAAATTACATCCTTTAAACTATTCTGCATTCGATGATTTCACACTGATGAACAGAGACAAGAAATATTCTTCATTATAAACATCCTACTTTCTCAAAAGTCTAAATGTACTTGGTCTTTCTCATGATTTTTAATATGTTAATACAATCTCCAGCATCATCTAAATTACTATAGAAAGTATTGTATGTTCTCATATTTCTAGAAACTTATTTCTTTCCAATCTGATTCTCTATATGATTTATAGCACGCGTTCTCCCCTATCCTTTATAATGTTTTCATCACAAGTTTTCAAACAAATTATAATTTATATTATATATAAAAGAGAAATGCATCATTATTTTTTTATTGGATCCATGCAGAATCTGATTCTTTTCCTCTTTATAATCAGAGCCTCATTCTAGACCCAAGGTGTGTCCAATGATCCTTTTATTACTGAAAAACTATTCCCAATATTTTTTAATTTCTTAAGCATTATGATTCAGAAATATTGAATATTATTTTTATCCCAGACACCAAACAAAGTGAGGTGATTTTTTTTCTTCTTTATTTTCATTGATAATAAATGACAACACCAAACATCTTCCATCTTCCAAAAACAATTTACAACCAAATTGGTCCCAAAAATCATCCCCATTGGATTTTTTGTCAAATAATGGTAATAAATCACTAAAATTTGTATCCTCAAGCTATGGAATACATATCAATAATTGTAAGATGATGTGAGGAAACTCATTGTAGAAAACAATAATCATTGATAGAGGACCCATGTTTTCCAAAATTAGTGACTGATGAAACATAGATTTTCGTCACAGATTTATTCACCTCTTTCTATTCTTCATCCACTTTCTGGTAAACAAAATTTTCCTATAACCACTCCAATGAACTGTTTGAATAGTTCACACACATATACACTATATTCACACATTACCAAAAACTCACTATATTTACATGCTTCCTTAAAAGGTTTATCACATAACAATGGATAAATTTATCAAAAAATTATAACCCTTTGACAAACTATCCAAATACAATATTACAATGATGATAGATAGTTTTGACACCCATGTTCATCCTCGATTTATAAAAATATTTCTTCAGTAAATTTTTTGTGAAAATATCAGTAAGTTGTTTTGATGTAAGAACTTATGCTAGCTTAAATTCATTTTTCCCCATTTTCTCTTTAACAAAATGATATTTTATATCAATATTATTTGAACAAGAATGTTTTAACAGATCTCTTGTAACATTGATTTTCCTTAGATTATCACAACCCGAGAGAAATGGTAACATCACTTCAAAAATTGAATCTTCAAACTATTTATTCAACCACATAAGATGGGTAGCAACTTGAGTAAAAGAAATATACTCAGATTTTTCCATTCTAAGAGTTACTTAATTCTATTTCCTTGTATTTCAAATAACAAAAAATATTCCTAAAAATAAAACTCCACTATATGTGGATCTTATATCATAAAAATTTCCTACCTAAGTAGTATTTGAATACCCAACAACTCATTATAATCTGATCTATCATAACATTTCTAAAATTTTATGTTCCTTTAAAATATTAGAGTATTCTTTTTCCAGGAAACATATGTGATTATTTTGGAGAACTATGAATCCTTGCACATAATGTGACAACATAAAAAATATTGGTTCTTAAAGCGGTGAAATATAAAAAAATTCTTATCATCTTCTGAAATTCATTTTGATAAACTTCTTTACATTCTCTATATTTATCCAACATGGTTACCACTAAAATTAGTGTGGAAATAGGTTTCTAATTCTCATTGTTGAACATCTTAATATGTTCCATAGAACACATTTCATGGGAAATTAAAATGTCTTTCTTATTTTTTTGACATCTAACCATAGAAAGTATTTCATTTCAAAGAGTATTGGAAACTCAAACAAATTTTTCATCTTTTCAGAAAATCTTTCACATGTCCATTCATCATTCCCAACAAATATATTTTCTTCAGCATAAACAATAATTTTTATTGAAAATTTCTGAATTTCTTTGACATAACAATTTATATCAACTCTTCCTTTCTTAAAACTCATATTAAATAATCAGGTATCCAATTTTTAATACCATTACCTTGGATATTTTTTATCCCATACAAGGATTTCTTCAACCTCTTGTCCCCTGACCTTCATGGCCTAGGGTTTGATGGTCTCTATACTGGACCCAACCCCCATGGAGGGGGAGGGTCTTCCGACACCCAACGATGGAGGTTAACTTTCATCATTTTCCCCCTTCTCTAATCCTGAGTGAATTCCTCCATTTTCTCAGATTTCTCTTAGTTCAAAGGTTTCAGAGATATTCAATGGAGCCCCAAAATTGTTGATCTCAAATATAGAGTTCAAGAATGCATCCTCATTATTGCATCAGACGCTTATTGCACGGTTCAAACACAGGCATCCATCGGTCGACGCTTTCGATCGTTTCATATTTGGTTCATGGAATTTACAAGAGCACTCAATAGTAGGGCTCCTTGACTCCAAACACATTATAATTTGGTTCACCTCAGAGGACGATTTAATACGACCTTGGTTGTCAGCTCCTCGAATCTGCAATGGATCTCGATTTATCCTCTTCAAGTGGTCATATGACATTCATATGAAATGTGATTCTCCTACAATGGTCGTTTGGGTAAGCCTTCCGGAAATTCCATTACCGTTTCAAAATATGTCGATCCTCTGTATGCTTGGTAACCTCGTGGGCCATTATTTATGCTCGGATAGTATGACGAGGGCTATCTGTCATCCAATTTCTCCCAGAATATGTGTTGAAGTTGATAATTCTAAGCTGCCTATAGAGTTATTTTGGGTCATTTTAGGTGAATAGTTTCATCATAAGAAGTTTTTGGTCTTTGAATCCTGGTATAAATTTTGTCCCCAGTGCAAGAAAATGGGTTATCAGATGGAGGATTGTAGGCACGGGAATATGATGCAGAAGGAATTTGGTTTGAGCACTAAGAAGACAAGCTTGGTGTTAGGTGAGACTACTACTATTAGCAGTAATCCCTTGGTGTTCAGTGGGTCATCTAGTTATGAAGCCCCTGATTAACCTCTCAACCAGGAAACTGACTTGGGGGAAGCAGTCCAAGGGGTGTCAAAGCCCAAGCACATGCTTCAGGAACCAAAGGCTTCCGAAATTTTTAGCAGATTGAAGAGTGACCTGGGAGTGGGAAATTCTGAAAATTATTTGATGTTTAAGGATTCTACAGTGTCTTCAGGTGACAGAGTGACATGAGCATATGTGTTCAATTGCATGTGTGGAGTATTTGGAATCTCTGAATCAAAGCAGAGATTCCCGAATTGGAAACATGGATTTATTTGTTAGGGAATTCTATGTGGAGGATGCGGGAATCCCCCGGACTCCTTTGGCTGTTCCTTTCAATGAGGCAGTCCAGTCAGGAAAAGGTATCTCTAATGAAGGCCAGGAAGTGGTCCTTTTGGACTCAATTAGGGTAATCTCTAGAATGAAGGTGGTTGATATCAAACTCGTTAACCATTTTGATGTTTTGGGTAATGATGATCCGATGTAAGAGTTTGAAACATTATCGACTAGGTCAGAAGAGAAGAAGGCCCATGAATATGAGTCCAGTGATGAGCATTCTATCCAGTTAGCTAGTGATTTAAATGAAGATGGTCAGGGCAGCAGACGTCCAATCCTAAGAAGACAAAAGAGCCGCAGGGGTGTCCACAAATAGAGGAAGGACTACTCATTTTTTCACTACCTATGGAGACTAGATCCACTAAGAAGTCGAATGCTAAGTTGGTGGGAGATGAACCCAAGGATGTCTGCTAAAAGGAATCACCTATCACTGTGTAGGAGCAATCTCTGGAATTTCTAATGGACTCGGGAGAAGAGATACTAGATTCTGTTCCAAAAATTAAATCTACTAATGAAGATGCCAACAGAATGATGAGCAGGTTATTAAAGGTATCACCTAATAAAGAGCAATGTTCTTGGATCAAAAAGTAGGATCTTATAATTATAAGAGGGTTTAAGGACAAGAAGATCAATATAGAGGTGTACATCCAGTCCTGGGACAAGCTGGAATTAATGTTTGAATATCTTTTAATAGATGTACAAGATACACTGGTAAACACTATATCATGGATGTTATTTAGGGAGTTAAAATCTAGTATTCTTAAGTTATGATTTAATGAATCTTCTATTTCTTTTTGTGTTTAGACTATAGGTTTCTCACTTTCTCCTCAAATGTTCTTGATAATAAAACATCTAATTTTCAGCCTAACAACAAAGAAACATGTTTGTTCAATGTAAACATACTCCTCAAGATCACTATTATAAAATGTTGATTTAATATTAATATAATTTTTTTTAAAATTCATTATAATGAAATAAAAAAAGATTCTTTTTTTTGGTTCTAACATTTCCACTGAAGAAATAGTCTCATAAAAATCAATGCCTTAAATTTTCTATTATCATTTGTACACTAATCTTGATTTGTTCCTTATAACTTCACCATATTCATTCAGATTGTTCTAGAAAACCAATTTGGTACCAATAATATTTGTGTTATCTAGATTAGGTATGAGTTCCCAAGTATCATTATTTTTTATTTGATCCAACTCTTCATTCATATCCTAAACCCATTCTGGATACTCAAAAGATTTATATGCATCTTTTGTATCAGAATTTGAATAAAAGGAAGTATTTGTAATATTTTTTGATGTTCCTATTATTTTATCCTTATAATGTTGATCTCAAATTATGTTTTGAGATTTTACTTGCTTCCTCATCCTAAGATGATATTTTCAAGACACTTCCCCGTATCTTGAAATAGCTGAGTCTAATTCTTCTTCTTGAGTAGGATTACCAATGTTGGTATCCTTATCAAAATTTTCACCAGAAATTCGTTCATCATATATATCTTCCTTATCAGCAAGAATTTATTTATCTTCCTCATATTTTTTAAAAACTTTTACATCAACAGAGTCAACCAGTATTCCTATTTCTTTGTTGAAACATCTATATCCTCGGCCTTTCGGAGCATACCCAAGAAAAATTCCAACTTCACCTCTCTTTTCAAACATTCCATGTTTTATGCATTTATTATATATGATGAATAGACTCTCAAAACTCTTAAGTGTTTCAAACTCGTTATTTTCTAATAAAAATTCCATATGGAGTCATATCTAAACTTTTCCTATAGAAACATCTATTCTGAATATAAATAGTAGTGATCATGTATTACCTCTAAAAGCAACGAGAGAGACCATTTTCAAGTAAAGTAGTTGACCCCATTTCCACTAGTCTTCTATTCATCCTTTCAGTAACACCATTTTTTGAGGTGTGTATGGTTTACTAAACTCATTCCAAATTACCGTCTTCTCAAGATAACACTAAAACTTGTGATTTTTTATTCACGCCATTGTCAGTTCTCATCTTTTTCATTTAATACTCACAATTCTTCTCAACGTTCCTCCTAAAACATTTAAACATTTTCTGAGCATATAAATAATTTTTCATATACATAACATAAGTAATGTGAATAAATTCATCAATTAATGTAACAGAGTACTTATCTCTATGAGTTTATTTTTGTTTTCTCATTTTCCCACAAATATTAGATTGGAGACATTCTAGTGGTCTTTTTGGAAAAAATTTATCCTTTTTATGTGAAGAGTTTATTATTTTTCCCTTCAAAAAAACATTTCAACACCAATATCTGTTTCTTGACATATCAAAAATACCCTAGACACTGTATTTATTTGATAAATTTCTCATTTTTCTCTAACACATGTGTCCCAGTTCTTTATGAAACAAATTCTTTTCTTCCACCATGTCTAGGTAAAAAAGATTTTTGTATCTCACCAACATGGAAAAATTTCATTTTAAATTTTGGCCTCTTGTAACAATCTTTCCATCTTCCTATATTTTTAAAAATACCCATCTTTCAAATAGAAATGTTTTTTCCTTCATCAAAAATTTAGGAAAAAGTTATTAGGTTGTGTTCAAATACATCAAAAAAACAAATATTTCTTGGATTTCAAATTTTATTCCCCAAATATTTATGATATAGTGCCTTTGATTAGGATTGATTAATTATTTAAAAAATTTACTATTATGGCATCCCGCCTTTTATTACATATCTTTTCATTACAGTTTACAAACAGAGGATCTTAAAAGTCTAGTGTCTTGGAAATATAGATCAATATACATGAAAACAACATAAAACATTATTTTAATCCACTTGCAAGGCCTCATAATAAGTTTATCCAAGGTAAAATTACTGCATCTCATAACATGGATACATACATCAAAGTAAAGGGTGAGCAGAAGGCCAAGTAAATAAAATAATTGAAATAGTTTACATATGATCTTGAGCAATATTAATAAGAACCTGAGGGATATATTAAAGGAATGATAAAGAGGCATATCATATAAATAATATCATAAAACATAAATTGAAATTTTGTCTACAACATTTTATTTAGATATTCATGAACATATCACCAAGGTTTATCCCCAAGGTGTCATAAAAATTACCAAGGTTATTCACCAAGGTTTCGTGAAACTTTTCATCTCTAGAGATTTAATTCTTTACCCAATGCATTAGAGCTCTATCAAGGCACACCCTAAATATTTATTTATTTTCATGTGCTCTACAATGATCATAATCAAAAATTTCATAAATAACCAAAATAGAATAAAAGAAATGGGTTTCATGTAAATATCATGATGTTTAAAAAGTGCTTAAAAATAAGTTCATTAAGTCATTTATAACCCATGGAATGGAAGTGAGGGTTATATGTATGTCCATTACATAATCAAATAGATAAATTTTTTTTGTTGAATACCTCTATAAATGATAATAGATTAGGTATTCACATAAATAAAACAAGAGATTTTTTTGAGAGAAATAGAGTGATTTTGAGATGAGTATTCGGCAGCATAACGACTATGTAACATGGTTTTAGAAAACATTAAAAAGAGAATGGACAAGGGTCAACCACTCAGAAATAAATCATAATAAAGTATAGGGACAGAATAAAATAGAAATAATTTCATGGTATGTATATTTGAATGACATGCCTTATGAAAAGGAAACTTGAAAGAAAATATAAGATGTGATTCCTTTTTCCAAAACTCGCCATCCAAACGGCATCACATAAAATTTCATAAAATCAGTTGATGAGAGTGGAAAGGGTATCTCATCATTTGAAAATAAAATGGACAAAATTAATAATATATAATAACATACTCCCACATAATAAAAATTGAAACAAGAAGTCATAACATAAAGGATGTCATGACTAAAAGAGGAGGGTGAATGGTTCCCTTACCTTGAAGAGTAACTTCAAAAGCTTGATGTTTGAGACATTAGGGGGCTTGGGGGAAGCTTGGGAGGACTCCTAAGGAGGTAAAAAGTCCATATCTTCAATGATGATGATTTTTTAATGAATGTAATGAAGTAATGAGTTGGTATTTATGGAAAAAGAGAGGGAATATTTTACAAATTTCTATGGGACACCTTATAGGTGGTATTTGAAAAACTGTGTGCTTCCCCAGGGTATTTTAATTTGGTATTAGCCACTTGGGACCCTTAATAACATATATTACTATTCAAAAGTTGTCCAGAATTGTTAAATTATTATCACATCATTAATGATGTCATTAATCACACTGAAACGCAATACTGTATTTTTACTATTCACTTAAAAAAACATTTTATAAAAATCTCATAAATTCTCCCTAACCTAATATTGATGGTATGAATTCATAAAATGAACTCCATTTTATGAGAATAATTTTCTAATTATGAGATATTTAATTTTTATGATGAAATAATATTTACTCGAAAAAAATACTAATACTTAATTACTAATTTCTGAAATAGTTATTTACTTATGCTATTATATAACTTCACCATTAAATACACCTAAATTATATTTATACTTTCTTATTTGAGTTTATTATTCCATTGGTCACATTAATAATCATAAGGGTAATATTACTATTCATATTATACTATTCACTAAAAGTTATGTTGATCTTATTATAATCTAAATTTCTTACTGATCAGAACTCTAGAAAACCATTTTTTGAAAATAATTTTACATTATTAATTATTTAATGTATATAAAAATATTTTAAAATACCATTTTTCCAAAATTTCATCAATAATATGGAACTTCTATACATTCTTCCTATATTTATCCAAACATTTTAAAACACAAATTTTTTCATAAGAATAAATAACAATTTAATTTATAAAAAAGGATTATACAAAGTAATTAAGTCCTTGTTACATATCCCATTATAACACCTGTATAGGACCTAAGTTTAAGGCATGTTATGGTGATATAATATAGGAGAGGCTCAAGAAAACATTTCTTGAATGGTGATTCCATATAGCTTTAACATCTCCCTTAGGAGATTCCATTAAAACATCACATATTGAAGCTCTGCTTGGGCTAAGTCCAAAGAAAATCCTAGTGATGCAACCTCATTCCCAAGCTATGACATATGGGCATTGTATGGCCCAAGTCTACTGGATGAGGCCATTGAATCTTCTTTCAGTATTAATTAACCATGATCACTTATATTTATAAACAATAATGATAATGTTATGAATTTAGTTTCCAATGGTCATATTGACCAATGGTCATATAACAGTCAAAATCCAGTGGTATTATTTTAATTATACTCACTTCATTAATTAAAGGATATATTCTTTTATAATAAAATAAAATAATACACAAATTAAAGAAAAAAAGATTATTCAAATGTTTGGGTTGTTACAACTATTCATTTTTTGAAATCAGTCACATTATTTAACAATTTCAAATCTACTATCATATGTGAATAACACCCACTATCCAGATTTGGAGGTTTTTCACCTTTTGTAGCTTTGAGAGTAATTTCTACAGTAAGATATTTTTCTTTCCATTTATCTTTTAGTCATAATGATTTTGAGAATTGTTAACAATCTTTTGTTGTGTTGGTATCAAAACATGAAAAACCATTGTAAGTTTTCTAGGTTGTTCAAATATTTCATATATAGTTTCTAGGGGTTGGAACCTATTTTCAATTTTTACACCAACCTTCTTAGCATTCTTCAGAATATTATTCTAATAATTCTTCCTTTGAGGGGACTGACTCCCCATAAAACTTTTCCTTCTATTTTTTTGGAATATTGGTAATGTTTTTTATTAAAATATCACATATTCACTATATTCTTGAATCCACCGCAATACCAGTAGTTTCTATAGAAAGATTATTTTCTACAGAAACATTCCTACTAATCAAAGATATGAACATGGTTCCTAGAAACGTTTTATCTTTCTTATGTAAATTTCTTTACCATAAAATATCTTATTATCAACCAAAATCGTCTTTTTTAGATTGGTTTTCTTTTAATTCATATTAGAAATATATGTAATAGAAACTATTATAGACATAGAATATTTATAAACTTCTAACTACACTACTTGGTTAATATTGTAAACATACATAACTTTCCCAGCATTCTTATTCTCAAAAATAGTTTCAACTTTAATCTCATCCTTTTAAAGTAATTTTTTATCCTTCTTAATTTTATCCTTTCTAGAGATTTGAGCAAATTCAGAGACAGAATTATTGAAATTGGTAACCCTCTATTCAGATTTAAAAAAATTTAATAAGTTTCAAATCTTTTTCTTTTTTCCTTCATCTTTACTTTTAGATTTTCATTATGATTATTTTCTTTCCCAATAGATTTCATCAAATAAACAATATCATCCAACATCTTGAATTTCTCATCAGGAAAACATTATTGATTTTATGTCGAAGAGTCTTTACTTTGTAGCTTCCCGATTTCTTTCTCAAGACTCTTAATCTTTCTAATACATGATTTCAATTCTTCTTTCATATAAAATTATAATTGAGTTATGTCCTATTTAGAACTTCTACTTCCGAACCCTTAATTATTGAATATAGAACTAAATATATTCTCAACAATCTCAATGTAATTTTTGTATTTGGATTCACTATATTTTTCTTCTTCATCTTTACATAAGAAACATATCCTTTTGAATTTTGAGAATTTTTTATTCTTTCCTTTCAAATAAGATTTTTCCTTATCACCCTACTTCTTCCATATTCTTCTAAATATTCTATCATCTTCCTCTCCATCTTCTTCATTATTTCTTTGAGGAAAATTAACCACGAAGTTCCCAATGCATCCATATTCAAAACATTTCAAGGGAAGTTTTCCCTTATATATTTATTGTACATCTTTTCACATTCTTAGAATACAATGGTAAAAAATTTATCAAGATATTTACATAAATAATTTTTGAAATCAGGTTCACTAGCATTTTCTTCAATAATAATCTTTTTTGACATTTATTTATTAGTATCCTTGAAGGAAATTTCTCTATCAAATTTTTTTTCCTTTCATAAAATTTTCCATTTACACTTTAAATGTAATGACAGTGTTATGAAAATCATCAAGAGATAATGTTTAAAAATCTATATCATCCAATGAGGAAACATTAGCATCAAACTGTTCAGGATAAATTCACAAGATCCATTCATCAACTATATAATCTTTTAACTTTTCACCAAGACATAAAATAGTACTGAAAAAGTCATTCACCCTAGTAAATAAGTCACCAATATATTTATATTCTCCCATATAGAGTTATTCATACTTTAGCATCATATTTTTTATCCTTTCCTTCATTAATTTTGTATTCCCTTAATAAATTTTATGAAGATTTTCCCATATACCTTTGCTAGTGGAAACACCCTTTACTCTTAAAACTCGCTTTCAAAATGTGATGAGAGGAAAACATTATTAACACTTCTATAATTCTCAATATTCTTCTTTTCAATAGATGTAAGAGTATATTTATCACCAATATGAAAAAATCCATCTATTTTATCTTCAATAAAATCAAATCCAATAGATATTAGATAAGACATCATTCTATCTTTCCAGATATGACAGTTCTTACCATCAAAGACTAGAATCCACTTACTATTCATACAATTGAGATTATCCATCACAACATTATTCTTAAAAACTTCATAAATGAGTAAATGAAGGGAACCTTTGTCTCTAATACCACTTGTAAGTGCCTAGTTAAGATCAAGAATCACTAAGAGGGTGAGGGGTGAATCAGTGAAATATTTTTCTGTTATGTTTCCTTATTTTTGAAAAAACATTACCTCATGCTAAAGAGTTATTACTTTTTCTGAAAAAAACAATCACAAATCTACATGAACAGAAGAATTACAATGTTCAGTACTCAATATGATTCGATATATCCTTTGTGTGGTTTGAGAAAAATCCAATACCTCATAATCCATAATAAAACAATATTTCTATGTGGAATATGATGAGTAGTATATTCCATTACCCTTTTGTAGAACTATGTTCAATACAATAGTGAATGTGGTTCAAGTAACATGAAATGATGTAATAAAATTATGTATAACATGTAAAGAAACATGTTACTATGTTTCCTTATCAACTTATACAAATATTATTTTCAAAAAAAACCTTCAGTATAGTAACCATCAGAATTTATGAACTTCCTAGTCCTTATAATGTTACTCAGTATAATCTACTAAGTCTATTTTCTTAGAAAAATAATATAACTCTATAAAAATACCACTGAAATAATTCTGAACTATTTATGTCTCTGTCTGGAAATACCAATCCAATTTCCTAGTCTGATAATCCACCCTAGAACAATAATCAATTGAATATGATCTTCTTCTTCTTCTATTTTTTAGAAAAATTCCTCAGAAATGCTAAATCAGGAAAATCCTTCTCTCTAGAAACTTTTAGGGCTCCACCTTCTCTTCTATTCACCTATACACTACACTTGAATCCAAAAAGTAAAAATTACTTCCACTATTTATAGGATATCCAAATATGGTTTAGTTTGGATCTTGAAAAAAATTCCCACTACACAAAATTCCTAAAAATCTCAATTCCCCTTGAAATTTGGATACTAATTTTACTCTTTCAACTCTTATCAACTCTTTTAGACCATCTTCAATCTTTTCAATACATCATATTTCATCAAAAATTCTTAACAATATTCATTATAATTCTGATTTTTATTCTGATTTTCCATTATGATATAAGTGTAAGTACACTCTGATTCTTTTAACCATCTTGCAAACAAACCAAAACTGAATAAACGTCATTGCGTTTCCTGGTACTAATTGTAACATATTTAAAACACATGTCTTTTCATTAGGATTCTCTATACCAACTAATAAAATCCAAATGTTCTTTAAATAAAATACTTCTTATCAACTCTTCAAACTTCAAGATATCCTTGACAATTATTTTGAGGATTCTTGAAACATTTATTATTATATTCTTTTCATCAGATTGATGATCTTATGTATAATAGACAAATCAGTATCAAACTGAATTCGATAGATCAGTCTCAGATTTAATCTGACAATCATCATCCACTCTAATCCTATTTTCTTGACCAAATTGATTCCATAATATATAATATTTATTAATTCATTATTGACCCACTTGAAAAAGAACCAAAAATTCATCTTGATGAAAATCATTGACTACATTGTTGATTTATCTCTAATTTTATTCTTCAAATTAGACCTAATAAAATATTATTCTTTTTGAGTTCATTACTTCCAACATCTCCCACAAATAAAAATTATGCCTCTTATTCTTTTTCAAACACCAATTCCTCTAATGATCAGTTTTAGGGACACTCCAATTATCGGTGGAACACCATGTTCGATGAACCGATGTCAGCATCTTAAACTCCATAAACTTCTTCCCTTTTATGAATATAATCGAATCATTTTTCCAATGATTTTTTTCTCATGGTTTATTGGTCTGATTGAAAACCATAATCCTTATATTTACATGTTTAAAAAAACACTATATCCTTCAAACTATTCAGTATCTTGTGATTTCACACAGATGAACTGGGACCAGAAATATTTCGTATACACAACTTCCTTCTTTAAAAAAATACACTTGTATCATGACTTTATCCTGATTTTAAATACATTTAGATCAGTTTTAGAAGTTATTGAATTACAATGGTAAGTATTGTAACTTCCCATCCTTATAGAAACTTATTTCGTTCCAATCTGATCCGCAACCTGATTAAAAAAAATAATTTTCTCCATTTACTTCATAAGGGCTATATCAAATGTTTTCAAAGAACTTATGATTTATGAGAAATATGAAATAGTAAATCATCATCAGGTTTGCATCAGAACCATGCAGAATATGATTCTCTTTCAAATTATGATCAGACCCTCATTCAAAACCCAAGGTGATTCTGATGAACCTATTATTCCAAAAACAATCTTCCAAATACAATGGTCTTTCTTATTAATTATGATTCCAAAATCCAAAATATGATTCTATGTGTGATCACCAAAAAATAAAAAGTGAGATGGTTTATTTTCTTCTTTATGTTCTTTGACAACAAAAGACAACATCAAACATCTTTTAGCTTCCAAAAACAACATCTTTCTAAATTGGTCCCAACCATGATGAGACAAGAACGTATTATTGGTTTTATTAATTATTATGAAAATATTTTAAGGATATATAATGTATCATTTCATGTGAAATTAAATCACCCCATTATCATTATTTCAGGTTGGAGATGTATATATACATATATAGATAAATATAACTTGAAGTGAAATGATAATTGACCTCTGAAATCAAAACTTGGTCACTAAAAAATATTCTTCAGGGAGTATTACAGTTTGTGATGAAATGTGAAGGATCGTGTCATTAGGATTACTGTATCTAGATAAATAATATTTTATTAAGGCACAAAATGGGTTTTGGGTGTTGGATGGCCCATGAAGTATAACATATGGAGTTCCATACACTCTATTTATTGTTAGACTATGGGTGAATTGTTCATATTTGGAGTTCCCAAAACATTAGGATGCTAAACTACCTAGATTCAGAACCTTTAAAATTTGATTTTTTTCTTACATGGGTCATGAAGCTTAGTTAATCATGGTTGGTTGGGTAATTTTCTGACCATGTCACTGGTTTGAGAAAAACAAAGATGGCATTTTTACTCTCATGTGATGAGTAAAAAATCTTTTACCATGATTATGATATACTAGTAAAGCATATGATCATACCTAGATAGGATGTATGGTGTACATATTTGTTGGTTGAGGGTCATGTGACATGTTCATTCATAAAGGATAATGACATATAATGTATTTATAAACCTAATCTGTCTCTACATTAATAATTTAGAACATATGAGTTGAATATACTAGATTGAAATAATCAATGTACTATGGTTATTCCATTTCTTGGTCTAAGGTATCATATGAAAACTGATCCTTTAATATGATTTAACTATTGGAAATATGTATAAAAATTATTATTACTGATGAAGATCAATCAAGATCTATTTGTAGCATAATTATACTAGATAATTTTCTAGGGTTTTTTATTTTATTACATTTATGAATTTGGGAATTCATATTCATTTTAAATGCTACAAAGGCATGTGGGTTCAGACATTGTGGTTGGATAAATGAGGATAGTTTTTATCTGAGAGATATTCTCTAAAAATGTTTTTGAGATTACCCCAAAGATGTTTTGGATGGGAATTCAATCTAAATTTCATATTATGTTATATATAGTAAAGTTAATGATATTTCTCAAATGAATTTTGTAAGATATCCAAAAATTATTTTTGGATATGATTTCACAAGTTGTTGTATATAATATAGTATAAGTTTAAATGAAACAAATATTATGAGACATTAGTGAATGTGTGACATTGGTAAAGATATTTCCTAAACAACCATACATAATATGTAAGATGTATATATCATATTTTATGAATGTTTTATGTAAATACATATATGAAATTTTAAGTATATCATGTACTTTTTTCATCAGATATCATTAGGATTTCCACTACCTTTCCTTGAATGTGGAATTTTAATGGTTAATTTTTGGGTTATCTTCAATAATTGGTTTATATTAATATATGTAATGTATTAAGATTCAATGATGCCTTAATATTATGAATTTATGGATTTAAAAATCATTAACACATGTATTATAAATGTATGTATGAATTCAGAGGAATTTATGGATAGGAATATAAGGATATAATCATCATGTGATGGTGATGATTTGGGTCTACCTTTCCTACTAATAAATCTCTAAACATGAAATCTCTCATCCTCTTCTTAAATTACAAAGGCACTAGAATGACATGGGTTGAAGGAGATTCCCCCAACATGATTTGTTTTCTGTTTTAGCTCATGGATACACTATTGAAGAGGGATTGCATCAGCTTCCTATAATTGATCATCAAAAATTATTATGGATGAATACGTATCTGAAAACTATCTCCATTTTAAGGTACAATATATTTCTTCATGTATAGTTCATGGTTAGTTTATAGTTTCAACTATGTTAGATCATGGGGCTGTGTTTCTAGATGTTTCCACTTCCTTAATTAAGTGTTAATCAATCCTATGAAACTCAGGATTGATAAACATTACATTGTAGGAATGATTTGACTTGTTTCTTTGTATAATTTAGTAAATGATGTTTAAACTGTTTTCAAATATTCTTTAATAAAAACATACTCCAAAATGAGTTGGAATTTAATTAGGGATGAGAAGGAATGTAATAGAATGAAGGTTTTTTTAGGAAGATAAAACTATTGTGTTAAAGTTTATGATAATGAAAAAATAGGTTAGGGTTGAAGTAAGATATTGATCTTATATTGTTTAATCATGTAACACCAAAGTATTTTTACAAAATATTTTCATTTCATTAATTTCTTTTGTTGCACGCAACACCAAGTTTAAACAAACCGTGATATACTATTTATATATTGTTATTTTGACATAACCATTACAACCAATCCATTTAATTGGATGATATAAATATTCATAACCATAAAATGAAATATATTTATTAATTCTTAGAAAATTAATTCTTTTATTTTTAGTAAAGTCTTATTATACATCAAAAATAATGTTTCTTTAAAAAACGATTTTATTACTTTCTATAAGAAAATAAATTTAATTAATTTTGAATCTTAAATAAAAAATAATTTAAAAAATATACATATTTTTTAAATCATAATGTAAAAATTATCTTAGGATAATTTTTTCAAAATTATTTTAAAAGTTTGAAATTTTAATGAATATTAAATAATACAATTTTTCATTGAAAACTGTATTTTATTTTAAATTATTTACAAAGATAAATTCTATAATGGGTCATTTTTAAACTATAATTAGTTATTTTGATTATAAATAATCTAAATTTTGTATTTTCAATTTATTTTATAAATTTATTTATTATAGAATCATTTTATACATAAAAAGTGCATTTTTCAGAAAAAAATAATTCAATGTGTTTTTCTAGTTTAGTATAAAATTAAATTCCTTCAATTACATGTTTTGAATTTTTAAAACATTATTTCATACTTCTAATCATGAGTCCAAAATTTAGAAAATAGAACCATTTTATTTTTGGTCAATATGAATATTAACATTGGTAACTTTTGTTAAGAGGGTAAAGGGTAAATTATATAATTAAAAGTAAACATAATATGATATGGACTAGAATAAGACCCGAACAATTTCCCCAATTTTATTATATGATTAATTTTTTACCACATTTATAATATTTTATAGTTTTTGGCCATTTTAGGCCACTTGGATTAGATTATGACATTTTTTGTTTTTTATTTAATGAAAATTCAACCTTTTCACACTTATATTTTTAATAAGAATAATATTTTTAATATGTTGTTATACAGAGGATATATTTGGTTACAAATAGTATTTTTAAATATAATAAAATTTATATTAATATTGTGGATTTAATTTTATTTTTAATAGAATAAATAATTACCTTAAATTCTTACACAACGATTATGTAGTAATTATTAAACTAATAAAAAAATCAACTAAATGATAATAAATATTTCAAAATAAATTATAGTCTGAGATATTTAATGTGAAAAAATAATTACATAGATAATAATGACATTTTTTAGATATAATAAAATATATATTTATCTTTTTTTGTTTTCTTATGATTTTAAAGTCAAAGTAATGGATAGTTTCCAATTTGAAAATAATGATATTTTACGAAAATAATATTTTCTAAAATTATTTAAAAATCATAAAAATATTAAATAATCCAAAATGGGATATTATAAAGTCTATAATGTTATCCCAAATTCATTTATAGGACATTTTGAGGCTTTTTCCTATATAATTTTCTTTTTATATTTTAATATTTTAATAAGTTCAAAAAACACCACAATCCTCCCCTTATAAATATCACCACACACCACCCATTTCATCACACCTTACCGGACTTGAATATTTTAAAATCTATAAAAACCACACTCCTCCCCACTCTCCATAGGTCCAAGTGTTTCTGGGTTCACTAAAATATGAATTCCATGTTCCTCAAGGGGACCTTAAAGGAGGTTATATTCAAGAGGTAACATTCTCAAACTCCCTATTTTAATTTATTTTCTTCTCCTACATTATCCACACCTATTTAATCCATTAATTCTTAATAAATCTAATATAATTTAATTATTTCATGGAATATTATATTTATAATTTGATATCCTCTATCCATATCTTTTTCTTATCTCCTCTTATTCACTGAAAGTAAATCGTTGTCGAAATTATGGTGGTTAATTGTTTCAAGGATAATGAGTTTTGGTTTTTCATTAACGCCATCAAAGATGGTCATAAAAATATTGTTATGGTTAAATAAAATATTACTAATTATTTTATCACTTATTTAATCTTATGGAACTAATATATAGTTATAATATAAAATTAAATGAAACGAATTCATCATGGTTGAAAAAAGTGGGAAAATAAACAAAACATTTATCATTAATGTTTTATCAAATAAATCATCCTCATATCCAGAAAAAAATTATATTTGGGACCACATAAAATTATGAAAGAGTATTAATACCATTTCAATTTATTTCTATAATATTATTCCCTTTCTACAAAAACTTCCATAATTATACACAAGTGAACTTACCATGAAACCATGGAACGAACAATCTCATAACGATGAAATTAAACCTTATAAATCATTGAAATGGGAATAAATGAATTTAATAAAATGATGATAAATAAAATATTTGTGTAATAGGTTTTCAATTAATTAATTTATAAATATAATTTGAGTATTAAATGCATTAATTGCAAGTTCATAAAACAAATGGACATAAAGTAAGGGATCTCTTCAAACCCCCATCTTTCCTTTGGGTTAAACATTCTCTCTCTTTACCTCAATTTATCTCTTTATTATTATTATTTACTTATCCTATACTATATATATATGTACCAAACATATTTATGTAGCTCAATTCATATTTATTTTATGGGTAATTTCATGATTTATATGGTTCCCTTCTCAATTCCTCTAGATATGAAAAGTCGATTAAATGGAAATTCTCTATTTATTACCCATTTTCAAGTGTTTTCCTTAAAATATTTTAATCCTAAAATATTTTTCTAAAATCACTCCATTTATTATGAAAAATGATATATTTTATTTCTGGTTTCATGGAAATAAATTTTCCTTTATCCTCTTTAAAAACTCAATATTTTATTCCTTAAAACCACACATAAGTGGAACATTTCTAAAGTTACTTAACCACTATTTTTAATATTTTTGAATAATTTGGAATTATTTAGTCATGATCTATTATTAAATTTCCATTATAAACATTCAATTATTATTTAAATCCCTTATTTAATTGATGACACTATGATACACCCTTTTGGTTTTTCTTATCATGTGATTATGAAACCCATTTCTTTATATGGGTAAATCTTATGATTATTCCTTATGTTTTATTTGTTCATGTGGAACAAATATTTTTTTACATTTAATGATGGGTTCATGCATATAGTTATCCAATTCATTGGGAAATGTTTTAGTCTCCTGATAAGTTATGTATGGGATTAGGGAGTAAACCTAATCCATTATGGGGCTTGTTCCACCAAGTGATATGGTCCTGTAAGTTAGTCATGACTCGTGTTTATGTCAGGTTATATATTTTTTCCAATTTCCTTTGTTTACATGATCATGTTATTCTTTATATATATGTAATGATTCCATATTTTTATTTATGATCTATGCCATTTATGTTGTCATGTTATGCCATCTAAATCATGTGTTATGATTCAATATCATATTTATTCCCTTACTAGGCTTTTTAGATTATCGCTTTGGTCAATGTATTCCCTATATTATCCTATGAATTTGTAATATCTCAAAGGGAGTTAGGATCTAATTATTGATTTTAATAAAAATACATTTTATTCTAGTTTCATGATTTCTATTTATGTACCTTTTCTTATAAATACACAAGACTTTTTTATCATGGTCATGTATTTAATGTATAATTATGCCTAAAATTATATAATAGTATGTGTAACATGAATGGGTTACTATAGTTGGTATCAGAGCATAGTGAAGTTATTTTGGGGGATTAGGACTATAAAACATTAGTAATAATCATTGGTATAATTATATCATGATGGAAAACCTTTATTGAACCTTAGGGAAAATATTTAGGATATACTTTTCACTTACAACAATATCCTTATATGTTCATAGTTGATTTTTAATATTATAGTTAGCTAATTATTTAATCTACCATAATTTTATTTTTTATTTTTTTGTTAATGGATGGAAATAGGAGAACCCATGATAAAAACTAATTTGATAGGTAATGTGATGATTTTCCTAATGATATTCCAAACCTCATGATAACAGTATCTCAGAACTTCATGAAATTAATTTCTTAACTAGTAAAAGTTATTAATAATAACATGAATTGTGTGGAACATCCTTTTTCTCCTAGGAAATATCAAGTTTTGGTAGAAAACATTATGTGAAAAAGGACCCCTAAATTTTGTGGATCTTCTGATCTTGCCATCCTAGAATAATGGATTAAATCCATTGATAAGATATTCTAATCCTCTAATGATTAGGATATGAGACTTTCATATTGTAGGTATATCATTTTGATAGGTAATCTTATCAGTGGGGGAAACTGATCAAAACCCCTAAGTCTATAGAGAAAATTGATTTTATGGAATGGGAAGGATTCCAGAAAATAGTTTTAAATAAATAATTTTTTTGAACTCTCCTTATTAATATAGAGAGGCAGTTCCTCAAAATGAGACAAAGGGAAGATGATTCAATTGGGTAATACAAGGAAAACATTATAAGGTGTGCATGATATGCCTATAGCCTTTTCATGAATACTAAAAATAATTCGTAGTTATTCTTTAGTAGATTAAATATGAGTCTGCAAAAAGATGTTGTGATTCAATAATTTGATAGTTATGAGGATATTTTCTATCGTTACCTTAAGGTTGATATATATATTGGTGAATCTTAATGGACTCATGGGATTTTTGATAAAAATATTAATATTTAATTTAATATTGGAGGATCAATAGATAATTCCTATGGAGGAATGAAATACCAACATCCCACATGTAAAAAGTAGAGGAAGAAGAATCTTGGGAACTATCAAAAGGGAATTAGGAGATGCTTCAACTGTGGAAAATCATGTCATTAGGATAATTACTGTCAAAGATATATAATGAATAAAACTAATGTGGAAGAAGATAGTGAGGTTCAAATTAACACTCAGCCTATATTATATTATTTTAACTATAAGAAACCTCGAAATTCTATGATACAGTGTCCAAAGCCAAGGGTTGTCAGAGACAATCAATGAAAACAACTTATAATGTATAAAGGAAGTTAATTTCTTGTCACTACTACTATGGTGGGTCTAGAATATGATGTTGAGAACGTTGCACTTTCTATTCATTAAATAATTGAAAACATACTTTTTTATTCTAGTTCTATTCATTTTTTCATTTCATTAATGTTTAGTTGAACTATTCAAACACCACCTCAAAATATGGAAGTTCAGTAAACTTTGAGAATAGTGAATGGTTAAATTATAGCACTTAGGGTATATAAATCCTCCCTAGTCAATGTTCGGGGACTAAATCTCCCAAAAAATATGATCTTACATCCTTCGGTAGAGTTCAATTTTATATCGGGCATTGATTGGCTATCTTTATATAAAATCAACATCAGCTCTTGGGAGATGCAGATCACTCATTACATCATGAGGTATCCCCTAATTATATACAAGTGTATGGAGGAGGATGAATCTCTTTCACACTCATCAACTCAAGTGTGTATATTTTTCTTTATTATAAAGAATATCTAGCTCAATTAATGGAGATACTAAAGAATATCATGCCTAAAGACAAGGTCATTGTGAGGGACTACACTAATGTGTTCCCTAAATATTTCCTCAGTATTCCTACTAACAAAGAGGTTAGGTTCTTAGTTAAACATTTACCTAGATATATTCCCATATCAATAGCTCCTTATAGGATTTCCACCATTGAGTTGGAAGAACTAAAGATGTAGTTAAATAAGGATTTGAATGAGGGTTTTATATTCCTGAGTTCTTCACCATGGGGTGTGCTATCCCCATTCATAAAGAAGAAGGATGGATCAATGCATCTCTATATTAATTATCATGATATCAAAAAAATCACAATATTGATCAAGTATCCCCTTCCACATACATACGAGTTTTTTATCAACTACATGGGGCCAAGTATTTCTCTAAGGTAGACCATCAGTCAGGATATCACCCATTAATGGTGAAAGATTTAGATATTCCCAATATTTCATTTTGAATGAGGTATGGAAATTAAGGTTTCATAGGGATACCCTTAGGAATCATTAATTCACCAGAAATATTCATAGACTTAATGAATTCAGTCTTTAGAGATAACCTTTAAAATTTTGTTATAGTCTTTATAAATGATATTCAAATATAGTTGAAGAGAAAGGAGAAGCATGAGTAGAATTTTAATAATCTGATAATGAATTTCTAATGGGAAAATATATATGAAAAGTATAGTAAATGTGAATTCTCAATGGAGTAAATATCATTCATGGGTCATGTTATCACCATCAAAATAATATATGTGGACCATTATATGAAAAATGAAATTGAATAGTGGCAGAGACCAGCATTTTTAATAGATATTCGTAGTTTCCATCATATAACTAGGAATTAAATATTATCTTTTTGGAACTTATCAGGACTATAAAACCCAATAACCATGTTGACTTATAAAGGATTAGACCAGTGAATGTGAATACTACATCAAATAGATGAAAAATAGTCTTATCAATGCATCAATGATTACAATAACCACAAGTGGGGAACTCTTTGAGCTATATATTGATGTGTTGAAGATGATCTTAGGATGTGTACTAATGAAAAATGACAAATTAATTTCCTATAACTCAATGAAGGTGAAACTTAATTGGATAAATATACCACACATGATCTAGAATATTCACTTGTGTTCTTTGTGTTGAAAATAGCACCTCATTAACGACTCTAATATGATTATATTTTACATTAATACGATGTTCATAACTCATTCAGACATAAAGTAATAGATCTCTTCGAACCTTCATTTTTTCTTTGTGGTTATGATTTATCTCTATTTTCCTTTATTTATATATTAATTATTATAATATAATTATCATATATTCAATTTATATTTACCAAACATATGTTTATACCTAAAAAATTCTTTTTTGGGTAATTACATGTTTTATAAGGCTCCCTTCTCTATTCCTCTTGATATAAAAACCAAATTAACAAGAACTTCTCTGCTTATTACCCATTTTCAAGTACACTACATAAAATATTATAATCATCCAATATTTTTTTAAAATCACTAAATTTATCAGGAAAAACTATTTTAGTTCATTTATGGTTTTTTGTAAATATTGATTCTTTTATCCTCTTTAAAGACTCATTATTATTTTCCTTAAAATTGAACTGAAGTGGAACATTTATAAAGTTTCTAACCACTTTTTTTCAATTTTTTCACTCCATTTATACTTATTTATTCATTATATATTATTAAATTTACTTTATTAATTTCCAAGAAAGATTTAAATACCTTATTTCATGTATGAAACTATGATAAAACCTTTGGTTTTTTCCTAGTGACATGATTAAAAAAATAATTTCTTTCCATAGATAACCCTTATGACTATTCCTCATATTTGATTTATTTTTTGTGGCACACATATTCTTGTACAAATAATTATGGGTGTTCGTAGATAGTTCTCATGTACATTGGGTAAATTATTAGTCACATGAGAATTTATTTAGTGGATTAGGGAGTAATCCTAATCCATTATGGGACTTTTCATACCATGTGATATAGTATTGGTAGTGATCCTTGACTCATGTTTATTTCATGTTATATGTTTCTGGCACATTTCAATGTTTTCATGATCATATGGTTCCATGTTCTATATTTTATTCTTATATATTTTTATTCCTTATTCTTTCCTTTTATGTTGTCATGTTATACATTCTAACTCATGTTCTATGATTCAATCCTATGTTTATCCCCTCACTATGATTTTTAGATCATACCTTGTGTCTATGTATTCCCTAGGTTATCCTATGAAGTTTTACAAGATCAAATGGAGTTAAGAGATCATTATATATATTAATAAAATAATATTTTAGTTTCATTATCTCTATTTATGTACCTCGTCTTCAAAAGACACTAGAATTTTCAATACTTGTTTTGTATTTAATGGATAATTATGGCTAAAATAATTTAATAATATGTCTAAAAATCTTGGTTAACTATATATTATTCCATTATTATATATGTTGAATATTTAAGTATATAAGGTATAGGATCAGTTCAATATTATGTGAGAGCTTCATTTCATAGCGTAATGTGTTGCACTATGAAGGCATTCTAGAAGAGTTGTGGGGTTAGGGATGTTCCATGAATATTCCTTGTGAAAATTTAGTGACACAGTATTTAAAGTGAAATAAGAACATCAAAATGTAAATATACTTCTCTCACTTTATGTAAGGTGTTAATTTTATATCTTCTTGTCAATCAAAATTTAAATCTTCACTGAATATAATGCAATTGGGAGACCATTCTATAAATCATGTAGTAAGTTCACAATAGAGGTGTTGATTTTTTGGATTTGGTCAACAATTTATAAAGTGATATATTTTATATCAATAAGATCTAACCATAACACTATGGTCAGATCTATCATGCCACAATTACTGATAATTTTATAAATATTAGGATTATTCCACATACTAGTCAGTGATGATAAGGAGGAAAAACTGTAAGATAATTGTATACTAATACCATGATGTTTTTGGTAACAACCATAGGGAATAATAAGGGTTCACACGTGATCAAAAATCTTAAATCCCATTATGTACATGGAAGTGAAGATCTATTAACTTCTTAATGATAATCTTTCTTTCTTATAATCATTGTTTTAGGACATCTCCTTTCTTTATTCCCTATTCTAGATGATGATATGAGAAGAATTTGTCCATTGGGATTATAACCACTATTTATATACTCGATAACATAAGAATGTGAACCTTTTAAAACACATTATACCATGTTCTTTTCCAATCACTCTATCTCCCATCATCATGTCATCCCCATTGATATCCAATCAAAATTACTGATAATTGGAAAAATTTTGTCTAAGAGTTGATGTTTTGGTAATTGATTCATCCCATACTCAATAGTTGTGTACTTTCTCCTCAAACTATCAATTTAGATTGGATTATTCTTGAATAGGTTCCAAGTAAAACTCCCATTGATCGTAGTTTTATTTAATTTCAAATTAATTTTGATCTATGGGATCTATGAAGGAAATGAAAAACATTAACAATAAATGAGTTTCTATGTTTTATGGAATAATGTTCCATATATGGAAAGAGAATATGTTTTCAAATATTATATTTCATATTTTATTTGTATTTTACATCATTTATAATAAAATTTATCTTCTATAATTCATGTTACTTTCACTTAAAAAATAAGTATACAAGATTCATGGGTACAAAAATGGGTAATGGAATTTGGGGTTAGGTTCAGGATATCCATGAGGAATATAAAAAGGTAAAGGGGTCATGGTTAGAATCTGTATAGGCTCAATATTAGGATATATATATATTTAATATGATTAAATTTTTAATGATTTACTCTTCATTTTGAACAATATTGGGTTACATATTTGAATATGTGGAGAAATTATTAAATCTTCTACCATAGTGAAGTAGTTACTGATGATTTTTCTATATGAATTATATTCAATTATGTATTCCCATTAGGATCAATACATGGATGAGTGGAATATTGGGAATGTAAAAAATTTCATGATATATAAAAATATGATGGGAGGTCTGACTTAAAGGGAAAAGGAAAATTTTATAAGGATATGACCTTCAAATAATCATAAGGTTATATAGACACTAATCCTTAAAATTATCATTATGATGAAACTGATGCCAAATAAGCTGCAAAGTATTTTGATAATCAAATTGAATAATTTTCAAATGTAATGAAATGAGTTAAAGGTAAATATTAAGGTAAAATTCCTTTTAAGTGTTTCAATTATGGAAATAATATAACTTCTTTTGTTAATATCCCAAAGGATGAAAAAGAAGTTTAGAATGATTACAGATTTTAAAAGTCATCAAGAAGGGACAAGATGATAGGAGGTCATATTGGAGGAAATTAATTTAATGTAAAAGTAAATCCCAACACATCAACCTAATGGAACCTTATATCCAAACATGGTGACAAATATTATAATAAGGAATGTGAAAGATTTCCAAAAACTCAAAGGATTATAGAAAATTATTTTTCATGGTTAAAGAAATAAATCCCAAATATCCCTCAAGTGAATAATAAGTTAGTATTGAAGCGGAGGAAATAATTTTTTTATAAAGAAACAATAAAGTTATAATTAATGATAGATCGTTTGGTGTGGTTAAATAAAAATATAAAAGTTTAGGGAGAAAATAATGTTTTGAAAACTAATTAATATTCATTATAGATATCACTTGATGAATCAAAATCTAGGAAGATTATTGATATAAAAGTAGATTTCACATAAATTATTAGAGATATAAATGTAATTATTTTTTCTTGGGATAATATTAATGATATTACCATAATGAATCTCATTGAAAAAAATTAGGTTGTTAAGGAACATAATTAAAAGTTAGTAGAAGATATTTTTTTGAGAAAAATATATTCTGTGATGTTTATAAAATCAATTAATGAATTAAGTTAATGATATAAAATATAATTGGTTCCATTATCAATGATTTCAAACACTTTCGAATATAATACAAGTTGTATCAATAGTGATAAAAAAGAGAATAATGTTGTTACTTCACATAAAATTTAAAGAAAACCCATTGTTACATCTAGAAGTTTTGGTTTAGAAATATTTATAAATAATTGTTGTTTAGAAGAATATTAATATTGAGGCTAGGACTATGGTCAAGGAATATGTGTGGGAGATAGATATTAAGAATGATAAATTTTAAAACAATAATATTTTGAATATTCTAATTAATGCACTAACCGATTTTTCTTTGAAATATGATTATGGTGTTATAGAGTGTAAGGGAAAAAAAGGGTTTTTATATTCGAAAAAAATTTAAATTCCCTAATACTAGAGAGGTTTTGAATTGAGGGGCAGTCAGTATTATATTTTCATAGTCAAGATAAGAAAACATCTAAAAGTGAATGTAGGATTCAACAACTCCATTTCGTTATCTTGAGGAAAATTATGGGTGGTGTGATCATATGAGGCACACTAGAAACAAATTTATCCTAATTATACTGTATTAATTAAATAAATGTTGTAATTAGAAATATATCAAGATGAATAATAATAAAGAATATGAAATCTTGGTTGAGTTCACTTACAAAAAAATGATATAAGCCTTGGATACTTAATATTAGTTTCTTTTCAAACATGACAAACAAAAAAAATCTATTATAAATATCCTAATCTATAATGAAGGTGATTTTACATTCAACATTTATGAGTCACTAAATATAAAATTATTTGGATTCACCATGATTTTATATATAAATTCTCTCAATGAATGATTTGTTTTCGAGCTAAGTAAATATTTCCTAAGTGTCTCTCAGATTTGTGATAATGGGAATAAGGAGGTAATTAAAAGTAATAGATGTTAATAAGATGGATTAAGGGTATATTATTATAATGAAAATAAAAAATAAGTAATAATAAATTTCATATTTCCAATTATCAAGAAATATTTTACACGAGTATAAAAAAGGAAAATCAATAATTCCCTAAAGGACCAGGGAATTTGGGATAATGGGATATATTTCAATAGTAATAAATATTTTTAAATTTTTCATCTTGATTTTTAAATTTCTAGTAATTAGGAAGTCTTGAATATTGAAATTTCTAAGTCCCAAAGTCTTAGTAAAATTAATAATATTGAATAAACCCTTTTAAAATAAAATAATACTTTTATAAACACAAATATGTTTGAGGAATTACAATCATACCTTCTTTATTTCTCAAGTAGATATGAAAGATTTTGGTAAAGTAAATGCAATATTGTTAATGGATAAAGCCAATAAAATAAGTTCTAAATCATATTGTGAAGGATGAAGATTTGTAATTAGTGTCAAATTCTAGATAAAATAATATGATAGGGATGAAATCATATTTTATGAATAATATCGATGAGAAGGGAAATGCTTCATTGAGAAAAAATCATAATATTATCAAGGGGTACTCTAAAATTTATGGTATATAATTTTATAGGACTTTTTATCCAATTTCAGGTTTTGAAAAATTAATCAATTTATTATAATATTTTTTAAATGAATTAAAAAGTTTTCTAAATTAATGTGATGTCAACATTCATAAATGGATAACCTGATCGAAATATGTACATTGAAAAATTATAAGGTTTTATACCAGACAATGGAGGTTCTTATGTTTTTAAAGTTGGAGAAATCCCTTTATAGACATAAAAAACACCCCAATTATGGAATTAAAAACTATATAATAGCTTTAGGTGTATTCCATTTTGAAAATGAGAATTGGATTATAATCACTATGTCATTGTAGTTGAAATAAACTCTTTAATTTTGATTATGTATAATGATGACATAATTTAATTGAAAAAATAAGAAACCTATGGGAAATTTTATTCCAAAATAATGAGAATGTTTTTTACATTTATGACCTATGAGATAAAAAATTTTGTTATCATTTCCAAAATATAGCAATCTCTATCAATTTTCTCAAATAAAAGTACTCTCATGAGTTATTAAATAATTTTGGTATTGATAAAATAAACGATGATTATAATCCTATTGTGCTTAGGACTAAGTTAACCATTGATGTAGAATGATGTAATGTAAATAAAATGGAGTCCTAAATTAATTTGTGTAGCATAATCTATTTGATAGCATCTAAACAAGACATTATATTTTCTATTACATTTTTGGAATGATTCTAAATAAATCCTATCAAGTTGCATCTTATAGTAGTGAAATGGATTCCATGATACATCAATGTTACTCTTGACGATGGGTTTTTATATGAAAATGGTATTTTATTTTCACTTTATGAATATACCATTGTAGAATGGGAATGATATGTTAGTGATTAGAAGCTTACATCCATGGGTTTATTCTTTATTGTATGAAGATGTGTTGAATGACACAATAAGGTCAAAATTTTATTCAATATTAGATTAATGAAATATAAGTAAGTTGCTACATCAATTGTATAATCCCAATTGATGTGGATGAACTTTGATCTTGAATACTTGAGGGTTAATATTTCATACCCATTAATCAATGATTTGGATAATCAAAGTGGAATAAAATTGTCCAAAAACTTATTACAGCAATCAATGTTGAATCATATTGATATCAAGTACCACTACATCAAGAAGAAGGTTGAATGTTGTGATATTTCATTAGATTTGTTTCGGTGCGGATGTGCGTCGGGTTACGCTGTTCCGCCAGGACGCGTTCGCGCGTGCACCCGTCAACCCGAAGGGATGGGCGCGCGGCTTGTGGTCCCGCAGTCCCGCTTTCCAAAGGCGGGCGGAATCCGTCCCTTATTCAGGGGCGTCTGCTCCTTGATCGAAACCGGGATGATGGGATGTCGGCTCCTCCTTCCTTGGACGTCTCCTCGGAACTCGTCGCCTAATCCGGGTCTCCCTCATAGATTTAAGACATGCTCGTGAATCTCGTTCCCGGCGCCATATCTTCATGGACACCGGTTAATTACGCTGCTTCCGCCCGGACGCTCCAAGGAGTCTGGTCGGGGCAGCAACCTGCGGTGAGGAGGTCGGGTGGCTCTGGGTGCTGGGGGCGTGTCGTAACACTGCGGCTCTGCACGTCTGTCTTCCGTCCCTAATAGGGCTTCTCGAAGGCATGATGGCCTGAGGCATCCCGCACTGGGTGCGGGGAACTGTGTCCCCTGAGGTTTTCCTCAGCTTCCCATGTTTAACACGGGGTACGCCGCGAGTTTAACGTCCAGCGGGGACGGCATCGGACCGATCAACACGAAAAGTGGATCAGATGACAGAACCCCTTGCAGGGAACCTCCGACGCTGGGGCCAGCGCATGGGCGGCTTCCCAAGTTATATGGAGTGGAGTGAAGTGGCATGACCCCACCGGGATGTGGCGGCCCGGGTAAGGATCAGGATGGATGATGGAGTGAAGAGCTTGGACCCCGTAGGGGCTTCCTACGTACCGCGCGTTAGCACGGATCAAAGTCAACGTAGTTCGGGTATACAGTTTAACGTCATGCTGGACGTCGGCAAGCCGACTCACGAAGGGGTCGAGGCCGCCGGGCGGAGGATTGAACCGAACCACCTCGCACAGGGGGAGATGGAACGGCCGGGTGGATCACAGTTTCACGTCATGCTGGACGATAAAAGGAGAAATGGAAAAAGGGGCTGTGGGGAGGCACAGTGGAGATACACACGGGCAGTCTCCCACAGGGGCGGATTCATAGGTGACTCGACGCAAGTGTGAACCCTGGAGGGGTCCACTGATGGACGAACCTGACGTGAATACGACCGGGACGACCAGGTGGTGGGCTTGAACCTCAGGGAGGCTTCCTACGTACCCTGTTTAGAAGACAGGGATCAGAGTCCACGTAGTTCATTCTGTCAGGACTTACGCACTTGAGGCAGCCCGGATGCGGCAAAACTCAGTTGGAAGGGACTTGGACCGAAAGTAGGAGACACCTCGATCCCAGTCACACCCTCTACTGGCTTCGGCAGTTGGGAGGTGCAATGGATATACACATGTGCGGCCCCCCACAAGAAACTAGGGGTTTGTAATACCCTACCCCCGTAGGGAAAAGCCGCTCCAATTAAATCGTCCCTAAAAAGGGACAATCCCGACATCCCTGCAGAGACGAGCGGGCGGGGGCCACATCCAAACCGGGGGGGGGAACCTGCGTGCGAGGCACGGGATCGGGTGATGCGGACGGTTTAACGTCTTGCTGGACGAAGTACAGTTTAACGTTGTGTGCTGAGGACGAAGATGCTTGGCAGTTTAACGTCTTGTCGCGCGGACGAAGGTGCTTGGCAGTTTAACGTCTTGCAGCACGGACGATAGGGGCTAGGCAGTTTAGCGTCGTGCAGCTTGGACGTAGTACAGTTTAACGTCATGTTGGACGGATGCAGTTTAGCGTCATGCGGGACGGATGTGCAGTTTAACGTCATGCTGGACAAATGTGCAGTTTAACGTCATGCTGGACGTCGGTTGCCGCCGATGGGTCCGTGTCACTTCGCGCAAGCCTGGAGGGCCGCACGGAAAGACAACGCACGGTGCGGGCACCCAGGATGAAGATCATCAGGCGCCACGCAGGCGGGTACCCTCAGGGGGTCAAGGGGGGCGACCCTGGCCGTTTGCGCGCAAAAGAGGAGCTTTGCGCGCAAAACAGCAGGTCGGCGCGCAAAATGGCGGGCTGGCGCGCAATCGGGCCAGCCCTTTGCGCGCGGATGATTGAGATTGCGCGCACCGGGCTTTGGGTAGCACGCGGGGGCAACGGCTCATTCTCTAACGAATGGCCACTTTGAAAATGGGGGGTGCGCGCAATCGGGCTGGATTGCGCGCACCCGGGGGAAATTGCGCGCAAGAGGCTTCTTTTGCGAGCAAAGGCCTTCGGGTTAAGGATTATTCAAAGGAAAGGAGCCAAGGGGATTGCGCGCGAAGGCGAACCCCAAGGCTCTATTGCACGAAAGAAAGGAGGTTACCTGAAGATCGGCATTGCGCGCGGAAGGGGTTGGATTGCGCGAACGAGCGACGCTTCGGATTCTGGCAACCTTCAAAACGTCGGGGGTCGCCTTATATTTATAGGCAACCCCCGGCGCGGAATCCGGTCTCGGGCGCGGAATTCCCTTCGTGGGCGCGGAATCCGGACCCGGCGCGCAAGGGAGCCGCGCAGGCCACGGGCGCGAAAAATAGCACGCCGGCCCAGCGCATTGCGCGCATCCCGGTAGGATTGCTCGCCGCGACTCAACTTTGCGCGTGGGCCTCTGAAATTTCGCGCAAGTCCTCCGGGCCCTCCGGAACGTGCCTCTGACTCCAAATATCACTTCGCTTTCCGCATCCGGAGCTTCGTTTGGGAAAAACGGACTTTTCCGGCGTCTACAAAAGCCCCCCCTCGGAATCGGATCGGCGAGAGGTCGCAACGATCGGGTTCCGAGGGAGACGCCGGAATGCCGAAGTCCTGGGCTGCGCGGGACTTAGGCGCGCAAAAAGGGGCGCCGGGCGCGCAATTCGCAGCCGCGGTCGCGCAATCGAGCGTTCCGCGCGGCGCGGAATCCCGGCCTCATCTATAAATAGGGGTCCAGGGTTCCGCGTTCCGTACACAGGCCTTCCGCGCGATAAGCTTCAACGCTCTCGTGCGCGAAATTGCCTTTTCCGGTCGCGAAATTCGCCCGATTGGCGCGCAAAACCATCCGGAATTCGCCTGTCTTTGCGCGAAAACCGGGAACTTTGCGCGACATTCTTCCCAATTGCGCGCCGTCCACTTTGATTGCGCGCCAACCTTCAAACTTCTCTACCAGCCTCGTCCGATCCCGCACGCTTCATCCCTTAACCCGCACGACTCTCGAAACTTCTGAGATGGCCGCGCATCAAGGAAATGAGGGGGATGCCGCCATTCGCAGAGCAGAGATGGCGGCGAACGAGGAGGTTTACGGAGCCAAGGAGATTGTTTACAACAATCAATCCCTGTTCGACTTGCTGACGCCGGCCCAGAAGACATATCCACTGTCGGACAACCTGCCGCTCTGGAACTTCGGCATCCTAGATGAGGTTCCGGTGCCAGGGTTCGAGGTTGATGCGCCACAGACCTGGGTGACTCGGGAGGATGAGCTTCCCCGCTATAACATCACCAACAATGGGCATCCTGCCAGGGACACCAGGCACTTGGACGTCTATGTCCTGAACCTGAGGACGCGAACCATTGACGGGGGTGAGCCTACTGCGGAGAATTCTCTAGCCCTCTACTCGAGCACATATCGCCAGAGTGTCACTGACGACACCAAGGGCTGGCTGAAGGACTGGGACTTGCGGTCTGGGGGCAATTTCACCAGCGAGTGGGCCTGGGCGTTCTGGGTACGCCACACTTGCGATCACTTCGTAGAGGAGCTGCGGTACATCGGCCTATTTGAGGCGGTGTGGACGTCGCAGTTCCACTTCTACCAGCAGTCCGAGCTCGGGCCGGAGCTGTTCACCCGCTGGTCCTCGGATACCAACACCTTCCATCTTCACCATGGGGAGGTCGACATCGGTCTCTGGGACATCCACCGCATCAGAGGTGTCCCGCGGGAGGGCTACCAATATGATGAGTTCCTGCCTCCGAGGAACACCTGGGGTGACAGGTCACGGACTCCCATTCTGACATGGCATCTACTTGACCTGGCTACGCAGCGGCTTGGGATCAAGGAATTCCAGAAGGACATAGCCTACAAGGAGTGGTTCGTCCAGTTCTTGGAGCATGACCCAGCGGTCAAGATGCCAGGCAGGGGGAAGCGGTGCCCGACCGCGGCTCAGAGGAGCCGGAACGGGTCGTACTGGCGGGTCCTGGAGACGGGCGACTACCGCTCACGGGGGTACCGCGTCATCGAGGCCCGGGACCCAAATGTCCGGTACGCGGCGTTCCTGGCCACCTTTCTGAGTGGGTGGCTCCTGCCAGTGCGGGACCAGAGAATGGGCGTTCGCCCGACGACACTGGCGGTGGCGGGCGCTATGGCCGCCAACAAAAGATACAACCTCGGGGTCCCAGTGCTGGCGAGGCTGTATGCCATCCTGGGATGCATCTCACTAGGGGGGTCGCCACGAAGGATCTGTGGGCCCTTTCAGTTCTTCCACGGCTGGGTGGCTGCTCACCTCGGTGGGTACACGTTTCCGAACGCCATCATTCCTCCGGGCAACGGCCTGCGACCCTCCCTGCTGAACATCGCGGGGGTCGCTCCGATGACCCTAAGTGAGGAGGGCGTGAGGATTCGGATTGGAAATCATGCCAATTTCAACTTCAGTCCGTTCCCCACTCCGGTCGGCCAGATGATCAACAATGGGCAGGGTCCGCTGGAGCAGCATGAATACTTCCTGAACATGCGGGGTGGGGTGCTCGTGGCTCGGATCGACGGGAAGGTGATCTGCGAGCCTTACGTGCCAACCCGGTTCGCCAGGCAGTTCGGGTGCCTTCAGCGGATGCCGAAGAGGGTATTCACTGCTGTCCGGGAGGAGACGAACCCTTGCGTCCTTCGCCAGATGTGGCTGATGTTTGCCGCTTTCGGCTCCGGCGACGTCATCACTCTCCCTCCTACCGGGGTTGACGCAGGCTTGGCAACCGAGTACGCCGAACACTGGGCCATCGCGTACCCCGAGGGGCTTCTACGGAAGCCAGTTCGACGGCTCGAGGTTACCCGTGCGGAGACCGGGCGTCAAGGAAGGAGGCGAGGCGCCGCCACACGGGGGAGAACGGAGGCGCGCCAAGCAGCGGAGCCGGCGCGGGCAGGGACTTCGGCGGCGGGCACATCGCGAGCTGCAGCTACGACCTCGGCGCCCAGAGAGGGGGCACGCGCGGTGGTCGAAGAGCGGCCCAGGAAGAAGGTGAGACGTCTGCTCGAACCCTCCCACGATGCAGTCTTCCCGGCGCTGTGGTCGGCCTGGATGACCCTGCGGCAGTCACTGGGGACCGACGCCATCTGGCGAAAGATTATCAGAGAAGGAATCCATCTGCCAGAGGTCGGGCGCCTCCATATTGCCGACAGGGTGGTCTTCAACCGGCAGTATGCGTATCTAACGGCCATGGATGATTACGCGCGCCAACGTGGTCAGCGTGCGGAGCCATCCCTTCTGGTGAAGGTGATGCTCGGTCTAGAGCCCGCTCCAGAATAGATGCCGCCGGAAGAAGACGACAGTAGCAACGACTCCGAGGAAGAGGAGGAGATGGGGGAGGATGAAGGCTCCGAGGGAAGATCCCATCAGGGGAGTCCGCGGGAGAGCGGCGAGGTGGCCGGCTCTGACAATGTTGATGTCACTGAGCTCCTCGAGGTCCGCTTCTATCCCTACTCAACCTGCTTCATCCATTCCCTTATGCAGCTTCTAACCCATTTCTCCACCTTTCTCAGGAGCGCACGGATGTTGGTCAGGCGTCCTCAGTGGGAGTAGGAGGGGCGCCAGCAGGACAAGGCGGGGGCCAGGCACCCATTATCGAATTGACAAGCGCGGAAGGGCCCCCTGCTGCAACTGTTCCTGCGGCGGCCGGGATAGCGGAAGATGACGCTCTGAACTCCCGTAAGTCTCCTTACTTTACTGCTGGTGCTTGCCATTGACGATCCGTGACTAACCATGGCATGCCCCGCGCAGTGATCTCAACACTGGAGGCTCGTCGGGTTGCCGAACCCGGGCCATCTACGAGTGGACCAGTGGTGGACATGCCGCCTGCTCCGGAACAGACTTCCCAAACCGAGCCGGCCCCACCAACTGCTAATCAGGGGGCTGCGGACGCCGGCGGTGCTGACATCGGAGAGAGGTCGGGGGCTGACGAGGGTGTCAGCACCGTTGGGGAGAGAGAAGAAGTTCGCCCGGATGTTGGGGGACCCATCCCTCATGAGGACCTCCCAGGGGCGGACCCTACAACAGACCTGCTGGCTGCCTTCCCTGCCTACCGGCCTGCCGACCCCTAGGAGATGGACGACTCAGACGCGGAGGCGGTCGAGGAGAGCCGGATAACGCGCCGCAGGGGGTGGAAGTGCATCCAGCGCTTCCTCAAGCGAGACCCATCGGAGTGGCTGGGGCGCATGGGATCACTTCAAACCTGGCTGCGCTTCCTGTGTGCCGGGGGAGCTGATGCTCAACGCCTCCATCTGACGGTCCGTGATTTCATGGCCGAAAAGATGCGCGAGAGCTGCCGGCGTGCCGACGTCACACAAAGTCGGGACATGTCGGAGAGCACGCGGGCGCTCCTCGCGGCGGAGCAGGAAGTCCGGCGTCTCGAAGGGCAGGCGGCAGAGAAGGAGGCCTTCGTCGCAACGTGTACCGAGCTTGTGGAGCAACTAGCAGCCCAGCTGGTTGACGCCCAGGTACAGCTGACGGAGGCGGGCCAACAGATGGTCACAATTCAGGTCGAGCGGGAGTGTGCACAGGCCAGAATCGATGAACTGCGTGCTGCGACCGCCGACGAAGAGAGGGCACGCAGAGAGAGAGAAGCAGCTCTGGAGGCCACCAGCCAAAGGGTAGCGGCATTAGAAAGACTCATTCAGCACGCTAATCCCTAAGGGCTTTGTTTTGCCGTTCCCAAAACATTTGCTTCCGCTACTTTGATCCATTTGTATGAATCAATATATTTATCTGCATCTTTTGGCTTAACATGCTCAACCACAATTCGTTGTCTTGCGGGAGCGTTAACCAAGCATCAGGCATCCATAGTTGGGCCTGGATTGCTGGAGAAAAGAGGGAGGTCATTCCTAGGAAAGGAGACCTCAAGCCTAATCAATGTATCATCCCCCCAACTTGTTCCAACACACGAGCGGGACAATGCTAGGGGCGTTGAGATTTTATCCGAACATAGGGAAATGAGAAAGGGTGAATCGCGTGTCCCGAATCCAGACATCCACAACGGTCGGCCTTCCAGGAAATTCCCAAGACGGTAGGCGGACAGTGGATCGACCATAAAAACTTCAATAGACGGACCGAAGGTCATCATTCATATTGCAGGAGGCGGACCACATGTCATCATGAATACCGCTTTGGGGGTTCCTTCAGACACAAGGGTGGAAATCCAGATCAACAGGGCATGCGAAGCGTGGGGAGAAGTGACGATTGTTCGGACAGAATCCAACGCTCTCAAAATTGCGCCACCGTGGGGAAAGCGTATTAGGCGGATGCACTAATCTGGCCGTGAGTCACCCCAATTCTCCGACAGAACCTCTTTGACGAGGAAACCGTCACTTCCCATCATTGCAATGGGGCATCCCGAGCTGAATCGGGGAGAATATCACAACTGCACCACTCTACCAGAAGCCAGGCCAGACGGCCGGCGACGAGGAGGGGCGGGACTTAACGATCCCTGAGGCTGGACCCGAGTTGAGATTCCCGGGCATTCCTACGTACTCCATCAGGCTGGAGATCAAGCCACACGTAGTTCTGAGAGTGCAGTTTAATGTCATGCAGGACGTAGAATCCCGTTTGGGGAGATCTTAGTTTAAGGTCTTAGAGCTCGGACCATAAGGAGAGATCTTAGTTTAAGGTCTTAGAGCTCGGACCATAAGGACCTCAAAGTACGCCACATCGTGGTCCTATCCCCTGGATATGCGAAGATACACTGAGGGATAGTGTCAAGAGTGTCGAGGTTTCGCCTGGTCAGAATGGGAGGTGGAAAATGTGAATCATACGGCCATTCACTCAAGGACTGGGGGCACCGGGGTAACGATATGGGAGTACTGCCGACCGTGGCGGAAAAGCAGCATCAATATCGCACTAACTGTTGGTGGAATGAGGCAGCAAACGAGCATCGACCGCTCAATCGCAGGATTCATATCGATTTGCTGCCCGAGGCCATTGGGGGTACCGGCCCGAGTCGGTGGGAGAGCACTGAGGCATTGTGTCCGAACCGTTCACGGGGGCTCCACCCAGGGCGTAGACGATGGGTCTGAATGAAAGGGAGCACGAAGCCTGAAATGTGGAGGAAGCCTGACCAAGCGGGTCCTGACCCTCCTGGAAATAAACCAGAGTACTCTTGACACCGGTGGACCACTGCAAGGGGTCGGGGAACACGCCTTGAGGGTGACCTGAAGGCGGCGGATTCCCCAGAGAAGGGGGAATCTCTAAGAGGTGGGGGCTGGACCCGAAGTTTCAAACATCCGGGCGTTCCTACGTATCCCATAAGGATGGGAATCAAGCCACACGTAGTTCTTGAAGCGCGGCGCAACACAATCGGGCACCAGCGCGGGGAAGAGTGCGGGTCTGACCCTCGCACACAGAAGGAGCGGCATTTGATATTTCTTGTTTGTCCTTAAAGATGAATGGTTTTTCTTTGTGCGGCGACATGCCTGTGATTGAGAAATCTCTGGCGTCGCCACAATAATCAAGCCACGGAAGGCATTGATGAATGGCGTGGTTATTAACCAGCGCCCAACATGAGTGTCTCCTGAGGAGAACATCACGATGCAGTGCCGTTTCTCGTCGGGCGGCCAAGACGATCACAGTTTACGGTCGTGTGGTAGGACCAGACAACACAGTTTAAGGTCGTGTGGTTCGGACCATGGAGGAATCCGCTTATCGCGGTACGGCAGACACGGAGGAGGTGGGAACATACCCAGCCCTGCGGTCACGCACGATTCCAGGAGAAGATTCTTGGGATAGGGGTCTGCGTATGTCCATCACCCGAGGGGCAGAGATGCTAGCCTCCAGATATACTGGGCCCAGAACGCGATTGTTCGGGCGACTCCTTCCTCCTTATGGGGACGAGGGTCCAGCTACGCATGGCCCTTAGGGAGGATATCCACATATATCCTTGGTGCTCAGATCATGGGAGCCTCGAACGACATCATTACCCTGGTTGGTCTGCCTAACGTGTAGAGGTGTACTGAAGGTCAGTATGAAGAGAGTGTCGAGATTCCACTACAACGCACAAAGGCGGAGTGTGATGAGGACTGTGCAACCAATGTTCAGAGCCTGAAAGAGCCGACATGGCGATCAAGGACGTTGCTGACCATATTCGCAACACAACATCCGATCGCGTCAGCCTAAGACGGGGCAAGAAAACGAGCATCGACCGCTCAATCGCAGGATTCATATCGATTTGCGGCCCATGACCCGCCGATAAATCGACCCGGAGCAGTAGGAGAGCACTGAGGCATCGTACCCAAACCGCTAACGAGGATCCCTTTGAGTGAAGGCTCGAACAAGAGGAAGCGCGAGGCCTGACAAGCAACACAGGACTTGTCGGGATTGAATCTGACACTACGAGTCATAGACCGAAGTACCCAAAACATGTTAACAGATCACCGGAAAGGGTCGGAGGACTCACCCTGAGGGCAACCAAAAGAGGGCAGATCCCCGTGATCAACCAAGAGACGGGGCTGGACCTGAAACACAAGCGTCCAGGCGGTCCTACGTATCCCATAAGGATGGGAATCAAGCCATACGTAGTTCTTGAGAGGCAGTTTAACGTCATGCAGGACGATGAGAGGTGTGAGGTGGTCCCACACACGGGGGGAGGCGTACGGCGCGGCCAGTAGACCAACGCGAATGAGGACATAATCCCCCGCTCACGCGATACGCCTCGCACAAAAAGGAGGGGAACTTGGGCTAGAGGCCCGACGCGGGATAGAGATTCCCGGGAAATGGGGCTGGGCCTGAAACATGTATGTCCAGGCGGTCCTACGTATCCCATAAGGATGGGAATCAAGCTGCACGTAGTTCTTAAAGTGCAGTTTAACGTCATGCAGGACGATAAAAGAAGGGGGGAGCAGAAGGCATCCCCAAACGTGGGGGGCGTACAGCGTGGCGAGCAAACCGACGTGAATGAGGGCATAGCCCCGCGTTCACACCATACGCCGCACACCTGGAGGCAACTGGGCCAAGGGCCCGAGATGGGATGGAAATTCCCAAAGGATGGGGCTGGGCTTGAAACATGAATGTCCAGATGGTCCTACGTATCCCATAAGGATGGGAATCAAGCCGCACGTAGTTCTTGAGGTGCAGTTTTGCGTCATGCAGGACGAATGCTGAACAGTTTAACGTCTTGTAGCTCGGACGTGGTGCAGTTTAGCGTCATGCAGGACGAGGCACTTGGCAGTTTAACGTCTTGCAGCGCGGACGAATGCTGAACAGTTTAACGTCTTGTAGCCTAGACGAATGCAGTTTAACATCGTGCAGGACGTATGCTGAACAGTTTAACGTCTTGTAGCTTGGACGAATGATGCTTGGCAGTTTAACGTCTTGCCGCGTAGACGTATGCAGTTTAACGTCGTGCAGGACGTAGTGTACTCAGGCAAAGTACTGCTTGAGAATCCTAGCGTTGGTGGGAGGAGTGACACGCTCACCATCCATAGTTGCTAGGGAGTACGCGCCATTGGGATAGACCTTGTGGACAACAAAAGGTCCCTCCCACTTGGGCTCCAACTTGGGAGGCTTCCTGCCGGGGATCATCGGTGCTCTTAGGGCTAGCACTAGATCACCCTGCAGGAAGGAACGGAGGCGAACCTTCCTATTGAAAGCTCGAGCCATTCTGCTTTGATGCCTCTCCAAGTTGTGCAAAGCGCGAAGTCTATTCTCATCCAGTGCTTCCAACTCGACTAGACGGGCTTCAGCAACTCTGTCCGGCGCTTGCTGGTCGTAGACCGCAGTGCGCAAGGACGGTAACTGGATCTCGATGGGCATGACGGCCTCAGCTCCATACACCAGGGAATAAGGGGTCATCTGGGTGGAATTGCGAGTCGTCGTCCGATAAGCCCAGAGGGCGTTGGGGAGCTTGTCCGACCAACTCTTCTTGTTCTGACCAACCATCTTTTGCAGAATGTTAGAGAGGGTTTTGTTAAACGCCTCGATCTGTCCATTCGCCTGCGCATGATAGCGAGATGTATGGTTCGAGCGAATGTTATACTTGGCGTACAAATTCTTCAACTCGGCTGCTCGAAAATTGTTTCCGTTATCCGTGAGGATAGCGTGAGGCACTCCAAATCGATAGATGATGTTGGAGGTCACGAAGTCAGCGATCGAACAGGATTTGACCTCTCTGAGCGGAATCGCCTCTGCCCATTTGGAGAAGAAGTCTGTGGCGGTCAGAATGAACCGACACTGGCGAGCTGTCGCCGGTGGGTAAGGTCCCACAACGTCTAGACCCCAGACTGCGAAGGGCCAGGAATACCTAGTGGTATGGAGAGGCTCCGGCGGCCGATGCACAAAGTTCGCATGAACCTGGCATGCATGGCACCTCCTGGCATACTCGATGCAGTCATGGATCATGGAGGGCCAGAAGTATCCCAACCTCCAAATCTGGTGGGATAGCTTCGGCCCAGTCTGGTGGGCGCCACATGAACCAGCATGAACCTCTTGCATGACTCGTGGGATCTCAACTCCCTGAAGGCAACGGAGGAGAACACCATCAAATCCGCGTTTGTAGAGGATCTGCTCCAGGCCGGGGCTGCTCTGGAGGACAAACTGCGATGCGCGGCGTCGAACTCGCTCACGCTCGGCCCGATCTGACGGGAGAATGCCATGTTGGAGGTACTCAACCAAGGGCGTCCTCCAATCAGGGGCTGGTTCGACTGCCATATCTGGGGTAATCGGGGCTCCGGGCGTAGGGGCAACCGTGGTGAGATTACTTACCAACGGGCCGCGATCTTCTTCCGGGATAACGGGAGCGATGAGCCTGCGGTGCGTCACGCGGATGGTCAGGTTATCCTGTTCAGGCTCTGCAAGTGACGCAGCAAGGCTGGCCAAGGTATCTGCTCGACCGTTCTGTGACCGGGGAATATGGACAATTTCTGGCCGAGAAGGGAACCGGGCCATCAGAAGGAGGGTGCACTCCAACAATGGCACAAGTTCCGGCTTCCTAACAACATAGTCGCCATTGATCTGCTTAACGACCAGCTCGGAGTCCCCTTTCACGCACAGACGGGGCACGTCGATCTCGAGAGCTAACTCGAGGCCGGTGATGAGGGCATGGTATTCCGCCTCATTGTTGGTACAGCCCTCTGACAACAGGAAACAGTATGGCAGTACGGCTTGCTCCAGGGTAATGAAGACGATACCCAAGCCCACTCTGTTGAGCTTAGGATTATCGAGTCTTCTACCGGTGGGGCTCCGGGAGGCACCGTCAAAGTGCATCTGCCAGCATGGATCGGCTCGATCAACCGAGAGAATGGTCTCATCAGGAAAGCCTAGATCCAGCGGCTGATCCGCGGAGGTCGGGTGAGCTGCCAGAAAGTCTGCCAATGCTTGCCCTTTGATGGCCTTCTGAGACACATACCTGATGTCGAACTGCTGGAGAATCACAGCCCACCGTGCTAGACGGCCAGTCAACATAGGCCGGCTCAGGATATATTTCAACGGGTCTACCCGAGAAACCAACTGTACCTCATGGTGCTGCAAGTAGTGCCGTAATTTCTGTACGGAAAATACGAGTGCCAGGCAGCTCTTCTCGATGGGGGAATACCTAACTTCCGCATCGAGGAGCATGCGACTGAGGTAATAGAGGCTATTCTCCGTTCCCTCGTTGTTCTTCTGGGCGAGAAGGGCACCCAGGGACCGTTCCAGGGCGGTCACATAGAGGACCAGCGGCTTCCCGGATACAGGCGGCATCAGAACCGGAGGTTGAAGTAGGTACTGCTTGATTTCCTCGAAAGCGGACTGACACTCTTTATCCCATACATAGGTGGCACCTTTCTTCATGAGCCGAGAAAAGGGCTTACACTTGTCGGCCAGATTCACGATGAATCGGCGTATATAGGCTAAGTGGCCTTGGAACCCTTGCAGTTCCCGGATGGTAGCTGGGGGAGGCATCTGGCTAATCGCCCTGATTTTCTCTGGGTCGATCTCAATACCCCGGTATCTTACCAAAAATCCAAGGAACTTTCCGGAGGTGACCCCAAAGGCACACTTCAACGGGTTCATCTTCAGGCAGCGAGACCGGAGGAAGCCGAACACTTTCTCAAGATCTTGGAGATGGTCCTGACGCTGGCGCGATTTGACAACCAAGTCGTCGACGTAGCATTCCACCAGTGTGCCGAGGATTGGCTTGAATATGCGGTGCATCGCCCGTTGATAGGTGGCACCTGCATTCTTTAGGCCGAAGGGCATGACCCGGTAGCAAAAGGTACCTTGGGGGGCCCTGAAGGCAGTGAACTCCTCATCCTCAGGGGCCATCCGAATTTGGTTGTATCCGGAGTATCCATCCATGAAGGAGGGGGCTTGGAACCCTGCCGTGGCGTCAATCAACAGCTCTGTCACTGGAAGGGGAAAATCATCCTTCGGACAGTGGCGGTTGAGATCGCGGAAGTCGATGCAGATTCTGATCTGCCCGTTCTTCTTCCTGACCGGCACAATGTTGGCCAGCCATTTGGGGTACTGAACTTTCCTCACGAAGTTGGATTTGATAAGCTTGTCAACTTCGGCCTCAACCATGGCACCGTGGGATGGGTGCATCTTCCTGGGAGGCTGCTTGAACCCGCGATGGTTCGCCGGGAGACCAAGGTGGTGGACGGCTACCTGAGGATCTAGCCCCGGCATCTCGTCATAGCCCCAAGCGAACACATCACGGTGCTGCCTGAGAAAGTCCACGTACTGCTGCCGCTCCTCAGAGGGCATGGCGGCACTGACCAATGTGGGTCTTGGATCGGCCTCGGTTCCAAGGTTCACCTGTATTAACTCATCGACCGTGGCGGGGACGCCCTCCTCAAAGGATGGGGGTGCGTCTTCCATATCCTCTCCACTTGGGGAGGGATCGTCCACGGGAGAGACTGCGTTGGAAACTGCATTGGGGCTACCAGATCCTGCTGGGCCACTGGTGCTGGCGCGGGCGGTCGCGGTCATCTCATTAGGAGACTCGCGGGCCGTCGAGACCATGGCGACGTCCAACCGGTGAATCGGGAGGACGTAAGCGTCATCCAGACTTGCCCAGGGATCACTTGCAACAGCGACAGACTCCACCTCACCTGCCAGGATCTGCTTATCCTTGCTCTTGTAATAGTCCGCGTCCAGATAGCGGGCTTCACACGAGGCAAAAGGAGAGGCATCTCCTTGAAGCACGCCTACTCGACCATTAAGGGAGTATTTGAGGCATTGGTGGTATGACGAGGGAACCGCCGCGTGAAGGTGGAGCCATGGCCTTCCCATCAATGCGTTATACGCAGTGTCCTGAGAGACTACCATGAATTCGGTGTTGTAAACCAAGTCACCGAACTGGGTCTTCAAACGTATCTTGCCGACCGGGGTTTGCTCGGTGCGGTCGTACCCCTGGATCCTGAGGTCGGAGGGAATCAAGTCATCCTCAGACAACCCCAATCTCCGGAGCGTCTGAGTTGGAATCAGGTTAATCCCGGACCCCGTGTCGACAAGACAGTGCCGGACTTCAAGGCCATTGAACTGGCCAGTGACATACAGCGGACGAATATGTCCCTGTATAGGAGGGTCTTCATCCTTAACAGAGAACGAGATAACTTCCTGACATTCGGCGTCCTCGATCGTTTCGGCGTGAAAGGCCTCTGCAGCCGCAACCTCTGTCTCAAACTGGAGGGGGCTTTTCAGGGCTTCAGCGAGTGCCTCGCGCATTTCAGATGACATGCGCAGAGCCTCAAGGATGGAGAGCCTTGCTGGGATGTCAGCCAAGTGCTTCAGGACATCATACTTTTTGGCCAAGCACGAGCCCCTGGTTGCAGGAGGTTGCTCTGCGGTTGACGGCATGACGGGCCTTGCCGGTCGGATCGGCGGCCGACTGGTACTTGGCGCATCTCTCTGTTCACTGGCTGCAGTCCGGGAAATGGTCACCGTACTGGGGTCAGGAGGCCGGGATGGACCCGTGGTAGGGCGGAGCTGGTCGTGACGCGGCTGAGGCGGTTCTGCCTGGTCCCACACCACAAACAGTGGCGGAGGCGAATCCGTCATCCCTGAATGGGGGGGCGGCGCACGTTGTGTTCGGTTTTGAGCCTGCTGCCTAGTCTCAGTGGCGTGCACGGCCTGGCTGGAGGTACCAACGGCTGTGCCCCGGCGACTCCTGCTGCTGCGGTTCTTCCGACAGTGGCGACGACCGGGGACACTAGGGAGGTCCACCTGGTGTTCTTCAACGTCGGGAACCGAAAAGGGATTTACCAGCTCGACGGTGTGAACCGAAGTGTACCCAACACCGTCATCGGACGAATCATCCATCACCGGGAGGATCCGAGGAGGGACCCCTATCTCCGGGGGCATGAAATCGCCGAGAGTGCGGGATAGTGGCGGAACCGGCGGGGCACGCTCTTCCTTCTTGCGCTGCTGCCGTTTGCTCCTCTTGGAAGAGGCAGGCTGGGACGACGATGCCGAAGCAGCACCCGCAGATTCTGGGGGCTCAGGCTGATTCAAGCGCGCACGGATGATTCCATGGGCGCGAATGGTCGTCTTGCGGGCCATCCAGTTATTATACTTCTGGGATCCGCGGTTGGAGACCAGCTGCCATTCGTCCCCGTTGCCACTATCGTCATCTGATCCCACGAACACGCCCGCCACTTGTGCTGGAGCTGGGCCCAACCTGATTACATTGTTGTTAATCTGGTCTTGGAGCCAATCCTTAAACACATAGCACCGCTGGATGGTGTGCCCCAGGGCCCGATGGTAGGGGCAGTAGCGGGGGTTATTCGTAAGATGTGCCTCCTCTGGCCTCCAACACTCAGGCAGTCGCACAATCCTCTGCTCCAGGGCGCTCCAGAAATAACCGGGGACCTGATCCTCGTGGAATGAGTAAGTCAGGTGTCGCGGGCCCCTGGGAGCGTGGTCTTGACGAGGTGCTGGAGGGGCCGGCCGAGGAGGTGGACCCTGATTATCTCACCTGGGTTGTGGCGGTACATTACGCGGAGGGGCCGACTGGTTCTGAGGCTGCCGCTGCTGGCCCGGGAACTGAGCCCGTGGAGGAGGATTCCTGTGAGGCTGTGGAGCTGGCCTCGCCAACAGCAGCTCCAATGGCCTGGGGGCCTCTATCTGGGCAACAGCAGCGGGCTCAGCCCTGCTGACTCTCCTTGCAGGAATCATAGGAGGCAGCGGGTGTGCCTGGCTGGCCTGTTGCAGGGCTTCCTCAAGACGTTGAGCTTTGTCTGAGAAGTCCCTAAACCCTCCGGGGTAATTTTGAGTGATCAGGGAAGGGACCAGCCCGGTCTTGACGTTCCCGACGCACATTCTCAGCAACTGCTCCTGAGTCAATGGCATGTCAAGGGAATACGTGAGACCCTTCCATCGGGCGACGAAGTCCGCGACTCGCTCATCAGGCCTCTGCTTGAACTTGAAGAGGTCTGCGATACCTGTCTTCCGGGTCGTGGAACTGAACTGGTAGAGGAACTGTCTACGGAGGTCCTCCCAGCTGGTTACCGACCCGACGGGGAGCTGGCTGTACCAGACAAATGCTGGCCCTTCCAGTGTCTGAACAAAGCAGCGAAGCTTAGCGGCCTCTTGCTGCGCCGGAGTCCCCAACATAGGCCCGGACCTCGAGTTGAAGTGGGCTAAATGCTGTGGCGGATCTCCAGTCCCGTTGAAGGGAGCGAAAGTGGGATTCCCGAATCCCGGAGGCGCCGGCATGTCATCCACCCATGCTGGGTAGGGCTTGCCGTCCGGTGGGATCGCCACCTGCCGAGTCTCCAAGGCCTCCAAGCGGGCAATGAGTGCCGCCATCGGATCGTCCGGACATGGGTTCCAGTCCTGGTGAGGATCTCTAACCACGAGCACATTGCATGGCCCTTCAATCGGGTCGTCGACCGGGTGGTCGAACTCGGCAGCTCGTGGGATGGCGGGCGGAGCGGCCCTTGGGGCAGCGGGAGGAATCCGAGCGGGGTCTCTCAGGTAGTCACGCCGCTCGGGAGGGTGTGGCGAAACATACCGCGCCCTCTTTCCGTAGGCAAAGGCCTCTCTCCTGTCGGCGAACACGGCGTAATCACGGTTTCCCGGGAGAGTCTCGTCGAGGAGCGGTTGTTCCGGTCCCTGCTGTCCTGGCCTAGGATCACCGTAGTCAGGCCGCCGTTCTGCAGCGCGCTCGGCGAGGAGCTGGTCAACCAGCTTCTTCTGTTCGGCGTGCTGCTGACGTAGCGTAGCCTTCTCGGGATCCTCCTCTGCCCTCTACATGGAGGCAGATGGGTCGGCGGGCTTTATAGCCTCGCTGTGCTCTTTTCCTTTGCTGACGTTTCGGCTCAACATCAGTGCTTCAGTGGGTGCGGGGAGCCCCAGGAGGTTCCTCTGACGACGAGTGACTCTCACCGATGGCTCTGACGACGGCTTGTCTTCGGGGGGGAAGCCCCCGTCGAGAAGTTCCAAGTCGTTCCCCTCTCCCAACAGGTCAGCCATATTGACCGTTTCTGTCCCTGGGGATATACCCTCAGGGCCACCCAGCGAATCGGGCTGTCGGCGAATCACACTGAAGCGTAGGGCAGCGTACTGCCCCCATCCACGGATATACACGTGGGGAGTGGCTTCCTCGATAACTTTGCGGAGTACTTGAAAACACTCAACGCATCGTTGTTGGAGGGCCTCGTGGTGCTCAAATGACCCGGGGTGCCGAACCGCGGGGAGTATGGCCAGGTCAATTTGACGGCACTGCTCACTAATATCCTCCAGGTGCACTTGACTCCCGGGGTATGGCATTTGTAGGCGGTGAAGACAGGAGCGAGTCTCCCGGAGAGTTCGGCGGAAGCATTCGAACTCATTCGGGGTGAGCGATTCGGGTGCATCAAAGCCCGGTCCTGCGACTGGCCAAAACTTCTCAGGGAAGTGGCCCTCTGCAAGGACGGTCCAGAAGCTCCATGACTCAAACTCGGGACCCAGATCTCCTTGGTCCTCTTCAATGGCTGGGAACGGACGGGGAACCGGCAGTGGTGCCGAGGCGGGCCGCCGGGCTGACGGGCTGGCCGGCGGTGAATACGGCGAACAGGCCGATTGACCTCCATATCCCGGGCCGCCCTCTGAGGGTGGCGGTGCCCTGGCTACCACATCACGATAGGACGGGCCGGCGAGCGAACATCCTGCCGTAGCATCGGTGCTCGCCGAGGGTGCACCAGATCGTGGTTCGACCGTCGGTCCCCAGAAAAAGTCTCCGGCTTCTCCGACCGAGACGGAAGGCACTTCCAGAGGGGACGGTACCAACCGCAAGCTTGATCCTTGGGGGTCTACCAGGCCCTCGTTACTCTGGATATACCTTCGGAGAGAAGCGGGGATCACATCGATCTCGCTCTCGGGGAGCACGAGGCTGACGTGCCGCATTCCTACCCCTTCCCTTGACTGGCGGGATTGGGGAAAGGGCTCTGTCGCCGAATCGTACTCCGCCTCTGAATCAGAGAAGCGAACCGGTCGGATCTCTGTCCGGAATTCCGTAACATTCTTCCCTCGGCGTCGACGCCTTGCCTTCCTGCCCCTGGGTGGTTCTTCGGGGCAGGGCTGATCTCTGTCCTGGCATCCTCCGGCCGCACTAGTGCTGGGGCCAAGAGGACTGGAAACCAAGGTGCGAGGGGCACCGGGACAGATATCAAAGGGGACGCGGGGAGAGATGATTCCGGGCAGGCCTCCGGGCCGGGATCGGAAGGTGGGATGACCCATGCCTCCTGGATCGGCCACACGGAGTAGATCCCGCTGGTGAATAGCGCTACCGCGAGGTGGTCCGCGGTGGCTACTGCCTGCACCAGCAACCGGGAGAGTCGACCCAACCTGCCTTTGGGGCGGTCGAGGCCTCGATCCAGGTCGGGCATAGAAGTTCCCCTGCTCAGGATGCGCAGGGGCCTGGCGACTGGAGCCAACAGTGGCTTGGGCCAATGCGGCCGCTGTTGCTAGGGCCCCAAGGTGGGCATCCTCTTCCGCTCGTGCCCGACGTTGGCGTCGGGACAGACGAGTCGGGATGAGCGGCGCGGGCAGGTGGAGAGCCCGCTCTTCGACTTGAGAGGCCTGGCGGCGGTGTCGCCGTGGCCTGGCGGGAGTCCTTACCGTAGATCCCTGGAGCGAATCCCGGATAGGGTGATCCCGGGCATCTTCCACCTCATCCGCATAGGGAAGGGAACTGTCAGAGCGCTCCGGGGATAAGCTCCCGAAGCGGTTGGACGTTGAGGTAGGCAGCGGTGCCTCCCTGCGCGGCCCTCGGGGGCGGCGGTGGTGGCGAGGTGCAGCCTCCTCAAGGTCTAGGCGAGCCATGTCCCTAGTGGGGATGACTCCCTCTTCCTCATATCTCCGCACCAGGGTGTTGATCACCCTTCTCTGGATGACCTCCGAGGGGGAGAGAGGGCGTGGTCGTCCCACAATTGCGGCTGCTGGGACGGCCGTGGAACGGGCGGGACCGCGCGGAGTAGCCGCGTCGGTGTTTCCCCTACCTCTGCGCCAGTGGGCGGGCGGTGATCGGGCACTGGATCGGGCGACCTGATTTCTGAAAGCAGGGAGAAGGACCCATTAACACTGACAGGAAAAAGGAATCGACAACCAACCATTAGCGCCACGACGCCCTCCGTGGGGGGAACCCAGGCCCTCGACGTTGCGAGACGGAGTGCCCGATGTCCCTTCCCCAGCCCCTGGCGGGTAAGACTGAATGCTTGGCCGGGCAACATGCCGGTCTTCCAACACCTCTGAAAGCCATCGGTCCTCGTATCGAGGAGAAGAGATTCACGTCGGGTTCACCATTTTTCTGTTTCGGTGCGGATGTGCGTCGGGTTACGCTGTTCCGCCAGGACGCGTTCGCGCGTGCACCCGTCAACCCGAGGGGATGGGCGCGCGGCTTGTGGTCCCGCAGTCCCGCTTTCCAAAGGCGGGCGGCATCCGTCCCTTATTCAGGGGCGTCTTCTCCTTGATCGAAACCGGGATGATGGGATGTCGGCTCCTCCTTCCTTGGACGTCTCCTCGGAACTCGTCGCCTAATCCGGGTCTCCCTCATAGATTTAAGACATGCTCGTGAATCTCGTTCCCGACACCATATCTTCATGGACACCGGTTAATTACGCTGCTTCCGCCCGGACGCTCCAAGGAGTCTGGTCGGGGCAGCAACCTGCGGTGAGGAGGCCGGGTGGCTCTGGGTGCTGGGGGCGTGTCATAACACTGCGGCTCTGCACGTCTGTCTTCCGTCCCTAATAGGGCTTCTCGAAGGCATGATGGCCTGAGGCATCCCGCACTGGGTGCGGGGAACTGTGTCCCCTGAGGTTTTCCTCAGCTTCCCATGTTTTACACGGGGTACGCCGCGAGTTTAACGTCCAGCGGGGACGGCATCGGACCGATCAACACGAAAAGTGGATCAGATGACAGAACCCCTTGCGGGGAACCTCCGACGCTGGGGCCAGCGCATGGGCGGCTTCCCAAGTGATATGGAGTGGAGTGAAGTGGCATGACCCCACCGGGATGTGGCGGCCCGGGTAAGGATCAGGATGGATGATGGAGTGAAGAGCTTGGACCCCGTAGGGGCTTCCTACGTACCGCGCGTTAGCACGGATCAAAGTCAACGTAGTTCGGGTATACAGTTTAACGTCATGCTGGACGTCGGCAAGCCGACTCACGAAGGGGTCGAGGCCGCCGGGCGGAGGATTGAACCGAACCACCTCGCACAGGGGGAGATGGAACGGCCGGGTGGATCACAGTTTCACGTCATGCTGGACGATAAAAGGAGAAATGGAAAAAGGGGCTGTGGGGAGGCACAGTGGAGATACACACGGGCAGTCTCCCACAGGGGCGGATTCATAGGTGAATCGACGCAAGCGTGAACCCTGGAGGGGTCCACTGATGGACGAACCTGACGTGAATACGACCGGGACGACCAGGTGGTGGGCTTGAACCTCAGGGAGGCTTCCTACGTACCCTGTTTAGAAGACAGGGATCAAAGTCCACGTAGTTCATTCTGTCAGGACTTACACACTTGAGGCAGCCCGGATGCGGCAAAACTCAGTTGGAAGGGACTTGGACCGAAAGTAGGAGACACCTCGATCCCAGTCACACCCTCTACTGGCTTCGGCAGTGGGGAGGTGCAATGGAGATACACATGCGTGGCCCCCCACAAGAAACTAGGGGTTTGTAATACCCTACCCCCGTAGGGAAAAGCCGCTCCCATTAAATCGTCCCTAAAGAGGGACAATCCCGACATCCCTGCAGAGACGAGCAGGCGGGGGCCACATCCAAACCGGGGGGACCCTGCGTGCGAGGCACGGGATCGGGTGATGCGGACGGTTTAACGTCTTGCCGGACGAAGTACAGTTTAACGTCGTGTGCTGAGGACGAAGATGCTTGGCAGTTTAACGTCTTGTCGCGCGGACGAAGGTGCTTGGCAGTTTAACGTCTTGCAGCACGGACGATAGGGGCTAGGCAGTTTAGCGTCGTGCAGCTTGGACGTAGTACAGTTTAACGTCATGTTGGATGGATGAAGTTTAGCGTCATGCGGGACGAATGTGCAGTTTAACGTCATGCTGGACAAATGTGCAGTTTAACGTCATGCTGGACGTCGGTTGCCGCCGATGGGTCCGTGTCACTTCGCGCAAGCCTGGAGGGCCGCACAGAAAGACAACGCACGGTGCAGGCACCCAGGATGAAGATCATCGGGCGCCACGCAGGCGGGTACCCTCATGGGGTCAAGGGGGGCGACCCTGGCCGTTTGCGCGCAAAAGAGGAGCTTTGCGCGCAAAACAGCAGGTCGGCGCGCAAAATGGCGGGCTGGCGCGCAATCGGGCCAGCCCTTTGCGCGCGGATGATTGAGATTGCGCGCACCGGGCTTTGGGTATCACGCGGGGGCAACGGCTCATTCTCTAACGAATGGCCACTTTGAAAATGGGGGGTGCGCGCAATCGGGCTGGATTGCGCGCACCCGGGGGCAATTGCGCGCAAGAGGCTTCTTTTGCGCGCAAAGGCCATCGGGTTAAGGATTATTCAAAGGAAAGGAGCCAAGGGGCTTGCGCGTGAAGGCGAACCCCAAGGCTCTATTGCGCGAAAGAAAGGAGGTTACCTGAAGATCGGCATTGCGCGCGGAACGGGTTGGATTGCGCGAACGAGCGACGCTTCGGATTCTGGAAACCTTCAAAATGTCGGGGGTCGCCTTATATTTATAGGAAACCCCCGGCGCGGAATCCGGTCTCGGGCGCGGAATTCCCTTCGTGGGCGCGGAATCCGGACCCGGCGCGCAAGGGAGCCACGCAGGCCACGGGCGCGAAAAATAGCGCGCCGGCCCAGCGCATTGCGCACATCCCGGTAGGATTGCGCTCCGCGACTCAACTTTGTGCGCGGGCCTCTGAAATTTCGCGCAAGTCCTCCGGGCCCTCCGGAACGTGCCTCTGACTCCAAATATCACATCGCTTTCCGCATCCGGAGCTTCGTTTGGGAACAACGGACTTTTCCGGCGTCTACAAGATTATATTTTAAAATTGGATTAAATTATTGATATTATAATAAATCCCCTGATAAAGGTTCCATTCATGTACAACAGTGTGTTATTGAGTGTACTATTTTAATTAAATTCCACTATGTTTTATTTTTATTTTTTTCTTCATTTATTCATTTACATTTGTTGAAAAATGGGGGATAATTCAGAAGGATGTATTATAAGAAATGATGGGAAATATAGTTTATTTTTTAGGTGATTATTGTACTGATGTTTCATTAAATATAATATTTCCTCATAATGGGCGACATTAGGTGTTGGTGGGTAATTTCATGTAGAAGAGCTCACACATTGAATTATATGTTTCTAGAAAATCTAAACGGGGTCATTGAGTATCTCTGATGACTGGGTATGTTGATGATTAATGATTATTAAATAAACCTCATGGATATAATTAACTAACGTATAGTTATGAGTAGTTCTAAATTGAGATATGGTAAATGTACCATCGATCTTACATTGAGGGTTGGAGTACACTCATACACAACATTATATCATTTGAATTAGTTATTATATAACATTCAAATTTTAGGAATGCTTTAACTTGTTTACTAAGATAATTTATTTATGAGTGTAAAAAGTGATTTCATTTTTTATTTATTGAAATTTTTATCATGGAAGAGTTTTAAACCAATTTTTCGTGATATTTAATGAAAATTAATGAAGTTTTATAGGGAGGATAAAACCCCAACATATAGGGTAAAAATGATTCCATAATTTTCTAAGATAAAAATTATATTTAATCATATATAGAAACATCATAATGAAATTATATTAATTATTTCATGAAATAGATGTGGTAGAGGAGAAATATACTCTTATATGAGAGATTTATGGTAAAAAACAAATATTTTTTTATGATGGTTTTCCCAATGAGTTATAAGGAATGGGTTGAAACACAAAGAGACACCATGATATTTTGGTTCCACATTGGTTAAAATACATGATGAACCTGTTGTCATAAATCATTTTTTGGGCCAAAAAAATATTTCACAACATATCTTTTATTTAAAAAAATTCAATGCTTCAATGGATCTTCAGGAAATGGGATACCACACCACATATCATGTGGTCCCACCATAATAGGGGTGTATATATTTTGGATCTATTTAAGGATATATAAATAGATGTTTTATAAATCATTTAGATAAAACTATTATGCTATATCCAAATACATAAAAATGATATTCATGAGAAAATAATGAATATGGGGAGTCTTTCCAAGACTAATGTTTTTAAAAAAGGAGATGAAACTCCAAGACAAACTGAAATCAAACCCACGTATATTTTAGCTAGGATTGAGGTGAATAACAAGGGATGACACTTGAACTAAATTTTGGAGGCATTAAATGTTAATTTAATTAATGAGTATTCAAATTTTTTGTGCTCATATTTTTTTTCATTAAATATGAGTTCATGATCAAATACCATCTTTATTCATTGTTTGTGCTGATAATAATAAAAGAATATGTGTAGTGGGATTGAAAAAAATCTCCAATTTTTAGATACTTGTCAACAAATATTGATAGAGACATATAAGACCCCTTATGTCATTTTTGTCCTTTCTCACTCTATATCTTATTATCACATCATGACTATAAAGATAAAATTACCCAAATCTATGATGGGGAAAATGTTATTTGAGTGTTGGTGTTTTGGTAACCATCGATTCACCCCCTCTCAGTGGTGACATAGTCTCTTTTATTACTATTATCCTAGAGTCAATCATGATTGGTGTAGTGGGTAGAGGTGGTGATTATCTTTTATCAACCCATGGCTTATAAAAAAGCATAAATAGTGAAGTTAAAACTGTTGTGGGTTATGGGAACTTTATGAATTCTAGTAGTTAATGAGGATGTCGATTTTAAATGGGATTATGATGTGATGAACTAATATATTTCTAGGGAATATATATACATGATTTTGATAAAATAGTTCAATATATCTATGAATTATTCTCCACCCTCCTCCACCTTTATCGTCACTTTCATGTCATATCAGATATTTGGATGAAATCAAATTAGACTTCCAGGTTTTAGCACATCTATGAAGGATTGGAATTCAAACATTCATTGTGAAGTGTGTGTTTAAGAAAATATTTATTCTTAGGTTTTTAATATATATAAATATATTTTCTTATCTATATCATTTATTTAGAAAAAAATATGATATAGTGTATTCATATCCAGTTATTTATTATTTATTATCAAATGAAAATCAATTTATTTCCTCTATATATATATTAATAATTTCCTCATGTATATATAAAAATGATTCGTTCTTCATCACTATATCTTTATTTAATTATTTATTTCTTTTGAAAATTATGGTAAAACACATAAAACATTATAGAAGAAAGAAAAAACAACATGAACACACAATATAACATAACCCAACACTAAGGAAATTAATAAACTCAAACATATATAGCCCAGTGGGATTCACCAATAGAAAAAAATAACACCCCAAACATCACCCTAGAGGGAATATTAAAATGATAACTAAAAAATAAAATGAACAATATACCAGAAATACATTTATTAAGAACTAGATTTTCTCAACAATTCTAAATATCATTGAGAATGTACCTTTTGTTAACACTTTTTCTTATAAAACTAAGAACTGGACTGTAACAACCTTGTCCCTAGAAACCATGGGTTTTTCATTATTTATGACAATGATAAAAATACCCAAATAAATAGGATCCAATATTTTAGTAGTATTATGAGACTAGAAAAACACATGTTTATTGAATTATCTTGAAATCATAATGTACAACATCAAAATATTTGCATTATTATTATTCCCACATTGATTATCATTAGGTAACATGTGGTATTATTAATGATTTATTGTGGAAATGGGGAGATAACATAGTGGTTGATCTCATTTTATCAGTAAATGGAAATACAATAGAAGCTAACATGATATAAACATTACAAATATATTTTATCTAGAATAAATAAGGAAAAAAATCTATATAACTAATAATAGGGGAAAAATATTTCCATGGATTGAATAAAAATGGAAATAAAAAATCATAGATATAATTTTAATTGGTCACATAATAATTAAATGCATAATTTAAAATATCCAAATCATATAATTAACGTCTTTTGTAAAGACATCATACATAAATGGTCTTACATACACAAAATACCAATCCCATTTGTATCATGAGACCCACCAATGCATTGAAGGGTTATATATTTTTGGTTTCCAAACATAACATAATAATTCAAATTCATCCATCATATGAATTTAATGGAAAACAAATATGTAATGTTCCTTAAGGAAATTATTATATAAACATGTCTAAGTAATCAATAGTTATTTGTATATAAATAATTTATATGAGTATTTTTAATTTTTGCATAAGAAATATAACAATATTTCTATCTAAGTGAATATAAAACAATCACATTACTGACTATAGGATATTCATAATGTGATAAACAATATAATCCTCAAAGGAATGATAAAGGATAAATATATTATTGTAATATTTATGGCCATTCCTTATAGAATTATTGGATGGATTCATGGTCTATGTGTATCTTCATGTCTTCAGATAACTCTTAGATGTAGGAGGGATGAGTTTTCAATACTCATATTACTATTAATTCCTTGCATTTCATGGATCTCATGGAACTTGCAGGGGTGTTCAACTATGATCCAGAAACACTAGACGAAAAATATAGTATTAGTGAGGATAATCTAGTCATAGAATCCACGTAAATTATATAGGAATAAATATTTACTTTTATTGGATAATAAAATATACTATCAAATCATGTGATATATTCCCATGCATTAGAAGTCTCTCCTTATTGAATTTAGACCTTATCTTGTTGGTGGTCAGAAATTTGTTTCTTTGATTATTATTTTGAAAGAAATATAAAGGATACAAAGTCTTTATTTTCTTGAGATTCTAGTAAAAATATCGAGGTTAATCCAATGGGGTTATAAGAAATACTTATATGGGATTGTGTAAACTTTTTTCTTTTATTTCCTTAACCTATTTTCTATGTTAGAATAATAATGCACCAAAAACCTATTTTTTATATTGTCATAAGAAAAAATCACTACGAAATTATGGAATTAGAAGTAATATCTAGGGAAAATTTATTTAAATTAAATCAAGTGATATGAGGCTTAAAATTATGTAAATAGGGAATCTAAACCACTTTTACATGTCCAAAACCTAAAACGGTTTTAGTCAATAAGAAAATGGATAGGTAAAAATAGATATATCACTAATTATATGATTTCCAAGTGTGTGTCGTAATGGGGGTCTTGGACCAAGAATGCTTCTAAGTTTTAAATGTGTTGTCTTGTCTAGTTTTGTAACAATTAATGATTTTTAAATGCTATGTGTTATGGAAACTGCAAATATATTATATTAAATTGATAAAAAACATGGAACTGGTGCATTGGTTCTAGTTAACTAAGGTTGATCCAGATTTGGAATCCACACTTGATGTCATGTAGTAGCAATATTTGATCCAAGCTAGATTACTAAGGGGTGTTAACTTTAAATATTTAAAGGTTAATATATAGTTCGTCGATAATACTGTAGTATGTTCCTATACTCATATATCATTGACATGTGTGTTGAAACTAAGACCTCTGGTATGTTTTTCTTAGGATGTATTTTTTTTTGGTTGGTGATTTTTTTCATGGTTGTTTTTTGGTATATTTCCCACTTAACCGTAAAAGGGATATTTTTAAAATAAAAAAATTATGGATAAATGAGAAACATGGTAGGGTAAATTAATTATATAAGGATAATAATAAAGATTAAATAATGATTATAATATATTTAAATGGTAAGAAACTATGTAAATTATATAAAAATTAACTCATTAAATTGGGATTATTTTACACACATATTTGATACGAAATAGGGAAAAAACAAATTTTGTTATGAAGAAACATCCAAATTGGTATAAATTTATAAAAAGGGTGAATTATCACTAAAATCATTTTTAATCCACCATAAACACAATAGAGATTCCACTATGATCATCTATTTCATCCTTCCTTAGACCAAATACCCCTCTAAGAAATAATCCATTGACAATACCAAAAATATTTGGAATTTCTTGAGATTTGGATAATGTTGTTTATTAGTGTGAAAAAACTTTTACATTATAACAATATGGGAATGAGGCATAATGATGTGGAATAGAAATACATCATTAAATTATAATAATGGATGTGTAATTATAATGAATAAAATTTTGATATAAAATTTTAAGGAATAAAGAAAATATTTTAAAAGGGAAATAAAAAAGAAGATATTTAAAACCCTTTCCCTTATAAGTATCTTCATAAAACATTAACAATAAATCCTTAAATCTATAAGGGCATATTGGAAGGAATCTTGAGGGGGGACTATAACACTCCCATGTTACTTTTGTTGATTATTTTAAATTACATTAAGTTATTTTAGGTGTATTTTGTTTTAAGCATTTTAAGAATTTGTTTTTGAAATTTTGGAGATTTATAGGTGTCTCGTGTTTTTCACATGCTTGGTAGTAACTGAAATAAAATGTGTGGTAGTGTTTCATTCCTTAATAGTTTGATGGTTAGTGCATGGTTCTCTGATCCATTTCGAGTGTTCCATGTAACCATATGACCCATTTTACTCATGGGGGTAACTAACATGGTTGGCACATGATTAAGAGTAATTATATAGGAAAACCATGAATGTGTCATTTTCTTATCCAGTGTAAGACACACAGTTTGGAAAAATATGTGGCCAAAAGATATAAATAAAACATATTCCCAAAAAATGAAATTATAGTTCTACACCTATCTATTTTTAATGGTTTTACCCCACTTTAAAAATCTCATTCACTCAACCCATCCTTGGAATACTGGAGGGAGTCCCTCTCCTTCCCCCACTATTTATTTTTATCCTCTCTTCCATGATTTCCATGATATTATCAAGGTTATCACTCCTACCTTATATTCTCCTTCTATCATTTTCCATTTCTCTAATGTTTTACTTTAACCCCCAAGAACTAATTACAATTTATGTGACATTTAGATATTGGGTTGATTTTACTCTAAGAATTGGTCATCTAGGTCCTAAGAAGGGTGATTTCTTATTTGGTTCAGTCATTACTATTTAAAGTGATTGGTTTTTTATTCTGTTGAGTTATGTGTTTCTATATTATTCCTAAATTTTTTAATTCATGAAATTACTGATTTTTATAAATCTATTTTTAATTTAAGTATTCCTATATTAGATATCAAATTGGATTTGTTAATTTTTTCAATGAGATTATGGATTTACATATGTGGTATTTCTTAAAAATTTCTTGTTGTTATTTGGGAAGTGATTTTTTCCCATTCCAATAATTTTTTAAAATTATTATGTGTATATTTCAGATATTTTTGAAAGAATCATGGGGTTTTGTACTTTATTTGATTTTTAAATAAGTAAATTAACATTTTAAGGAATTATTTTGGATAAATGGGTATGGTGTATTCACAAATTACATATAAATAATGTTTTACAAAATGGTAATGGATTGATTTAAAAATTATTTATATGTAATATTCCAATTTAAGTTTTATTCAATGAATATGACTTGAAATCTTGAGTAAAATTTATTAGAGTCCTGTTTGGAACATTGAATTAAATGTCTAATGTTGTGACATCCTTATTGAATCCCCTTTTATGGTTTTACCCTTTTAGGGGTTGTGAATTGTTTTTTGAAGGATTTATAATTTGGAAAGGGTATGTTTTGTTAGATGGTGTTAGAGGTGATTTTTTTTATTGTTTATACTATAATTCATCATAATTTCACTATTTTACAACCACCACTTTGGTTTTCCCATAGTAACCCTTAAACATAGTAGGAGATCTAGATTTATGCTACCCTATTATTCTTCACATACAAGCTAGTGTCTCCTAGTTTTTCCTTATAAACCTAGATTAGGGATTTACCTAATGAGAAATTGTGTTAAAACATTTGTTTCTTGTGATATTTTGGATAAAACATATGATCAACATTGGCCCCATAGATAGGTAATTTATAGGATTACCTCATGTTTTTTCATAGGGTGTATCCCATGAATTTTATTTTACAATTATTTTATTAAAGTATTGGATTCCTTTGTTATTATTTGTATGACCTTTTATTTTCTTCCAAATGGGATACTTATGTTTGTTACCATTATTTTATTCCTTTGAAACAGTGCTTCAAAACATGGACGCATTTTATTCTTTAACACTGATGTTGGTTTTAAATAGTTAAGGTTGTCAAATCAGGTTGTTTTGAAATGTGATAATAAACGGGTTTATTTATATTCTCATAAAGACTAAGGTTATAAATTTAGGATTTAATGTGTTTTAAACTAATTGGTGTCCTCAATTGATTTTTTAAAGAAGGATGTGTATTTTTTAGGATAGAATAGATTTATTGTTTCTTTTATTTCTTAAAATAAAATGTAAACCTATATTTTCATAATGTATTTCAGACTATCATTTATTAACCTCTTAAGGAAAGGAATTTAATTTACTCATTTATGAGACGTTAAAGGGATTGATATCTAAAACTAAAGAGGCCTAATATAAACATGTAATAAATAATACATAAATCCCATGATTTAAACAATATATTTGACAAATAATCACACAACTGAAGGACCTAAAGGTTTATATTTTTTAGGATTACCTATATAAACATCTTTTTTTAAAACACTTACAAACATTTATCCATAATAGTTCTCCAATAGACTATTTTCTAGACATCTCACATGATATAATAATATTAATTACTTATGGAATTGAAACATAAGAAAGTGTTGAGCTCAAACACATAGTAAGGTAAAATATATCATTATGTGTCATAAATATAAATAAATTAATTACCTATGTTAGAACCATATTTATATATATATTCCCATTTATAATCTTCATGGATAATAACTATCTTTATGTATTATATTTTTATAATCTATTTTTAATGTTTATTATTAATAAAACTATATGTTTTGAAGTATGTTCATAAAGGTGGTGTAAATATTCCTTATTTCCAAAATATAATAATTTACATCCCATTGAAGGTAATATAATTGATGTTTTATAATGACCTAAAATGCTATAATTCCATGAAATTGATGTTTTATTTAGGTATCATGAAAACAAAAATGGTGATGATATTGTTTTGTGTTAATAAATAACATAGAAATGTGGAACAACTATAATTAAAGGAAATAAATTGTGATTAAACACATTATGACTCCTCCAATGCAAAAAACAGATTATATCCACACCTAAAATGTTACCAAACTCATAACGCTCTTGCATATGTGAATAAAATTATTATTTCCAAACCTATATATTTTATGGGATATAAAATTCAACTAATTCTTTGGAGGAAAGTATAGGACCCCATTCATCATCATCCATACATTTTTGTGACACTATAAATAAATCATCATCACATCTTAAAGAAACCATGGATAAATAATGGGTTTCATAAACATCCAAATGGAAATCATTCTATTTTCAAAAAGAACCAATGGAGATAACATGGGATTCATATAACATCCAAATGTAAATCATTCACTTTCATAAAAAATCCATGGAAATAAAATGGATTTCATGAAACATCCAAATGGTATAAAATAATATTATGAATTAAATAGTTTGATACTAAAAATTTTATCAACCAAAATAATCATATAATTAAATAAAATATATAGTGAAACATAAAACATAACACCATTGGAGATATATTATTTGAAGATAATAAAAAACAAATCATATAAAGACATTTTTTATAACCTTTTGTAATCATCATTGTAAAATACATAGTTATGAGTTTGATTTCAAATAGTCTCCTTTTATTTTTTATTACAGTTGAAAAGAAAAACATTCATGGAACTGGATTTGGATGAAAAAAGTTTTTTCTCCAAAAATAAATATATAACATCATTCAAAATGTTAATTCATGGAAAATGAAGTTTAATAAGAAATTGTATAACTCTTGGAAATGTATTTGAGTTACCAAGTCCATTAAATTTACCATCTATTTTGACAGAAGTTATTTATCCTCATGTATCATAAATATAAATATATTAATTACATATTTTAGAAAATTATTAAAATATATTTCCCTTTATAATCTTTCATAATAACAATTATCATCATGTATTATTTCTTTAAAACATATTTTTAACATTGGGTGTTAATAATCGTGGCTGTTTTGAACTAAGTTCATAAAAGCGAGGATGATCTTACTTTTTTTAAAAGATAACCATTTAAAACACATTATATGAAATATAATTGATGTTATATAAGGACCTATAATTTTATAATTCCATTTCATTGGAGTTTTATTCATGTTTCATGTAGATGAAAATGGTGATGAACTAGTTTTTGATTATTTACTGATATCGATGAATTATCTTGTAATTGTTGTTAATTTTTTGTATTATCCAAAAAATAACCATATTAATGGTATATATTACTTATATATATATATATATAATAAAATATAAAACATAAAATAAGACCATCCCTGAAGGTGGTAGTGAAAAATGTAATGCATCGTTCCCTAGAAGCAGTAGTCTGCACATACACATGGATGGAGATTTTAGTTTTCAAAGGGTAGAAGAAAGAGACAACATGATTTATCATTTTAGAAACTGTAATTTTATATATATATTATATGGACCCAGCCTTAAACATTACTTAATATTGAGTTATTTAAATAATACACATTGAGGATCTTTTTAGGTTTAGAGTTTTAGAGAATTAGATCGTAAATCAGGCATGACATTCCACATTTAAACAAGGTGGTTACATCAAAGACAGTATTCATTTTTTTCCATCAAAGGAAACATATTTAAAACAAAACATGGGTTCTTTCTTGACACTTCCTCGACACTATCATCACATCATGCACTTTTCCCTTGACCTGTGAAAAACATTTCAAAAACATGGGATGAGCATAAAAATCTCAGTAAGGTATATAAAAACATGGAAAGAAAACATTAGTCCATATGTACATAAGAATCAATGAAATCATACATTACTCATAAAACATAAGAACTTTAACATAACTCATGAAATCATAAGATTTATGAATAACTCATAGAAATCATTAGACATAAATGTAACTTGAGGCATTCATAACATTCATACGTAGGGAGTAACCCTCATTGTTATGTTTGGAATACCCATCACAATATATTCCCTAAATCTCTTCAGAGAAACCTTAGAGTTTAACTCCTTCACATTACCCAATGCATTGGAGAGATATCTCGGGCTAACCCTCCATTATTTTATCACAGAACCACCCGACCTCATCAACAATGCCCAAGAACCATAACATAATCGTATAACATAAAACATGCATAAATGGAACATAACATTTTCACATTTCAATCACAAGATATCAATACAACACATTGATATAATAAAAAAATTATCAAAACCATTTTCAATACCCTAATAAAAGAAAATTAAATCATGGTATTTATTTTTCATTTAAAAATGTTATGGCTTGTAGAGGAAGCCGAAACTCAAATAATGGTCACGGCGGCGGAGAAGTCGTTGTCACCGCATACGTAAAACAAAAACATTATCTTTTTTCATTTAGTAAAATGATTCATGTAAAAATATTCCTTTTTAATGAAAATAAAAGTAAAAACGGTTTACTATACAACTGATAAAAGTAGGTCATATATACAATGAAGTATGCCTCAACGAAAGGAGATAGAGAAAAAGTCCCTTACCTCAAGTCTGACTTGTCTTGATTGTTTCTTTATATTCCTGAATAATAAACATTGGCAAATTTATAATTGCTTAATTACTTCATTTAAATTTTATTATTAAATTCACATCACATATTATCATGATATAATAACTAGTTAAGTATGTGGGTTCATATCATATGTTTTGTCGATGTTCAGTACATGAGTCAAAAATAAATTTGTTTGAAAACAATTGCCCATGTAGTTATATGTAAATCATATATAAAATGGTATTAATTATTTAAATATCATATATATCTAGTATATATTCATTTTATACTATTCCATAACATTCGGAGATTAAAAATGAAATGCACTTTTTATGGAGACGGTAGGCCGTATGTACGCATGAATGATACTTTCATTTCCTTGTCAAATTAAAAGAATTAAAAATAAATGAGACATATATATATTATAATTATAGTATAATATATATTTTATGTAGGTCACATAATTTCATTAATTAAATTCTTTATAAATTGCATGTTTGGGATGAACGAGTCACATCACTTGAGGGGGCGGTAGTCCACACTTCATCAAATGAAATTATCGCAATTCCACCACATGAAAATCATAACGATGTTATTTAAATATAATATTCATAAGCATATAGAAAAAATAAATACCATATATATCATTTATAAATATATTTAAATCATAATGGCCACCATGAAAGGTGTTAAAATAAAATTGAACAATCATCGTTTCGTGAGGAAATAATTCGCCACCCATAGAAGTAGTATGTTCTTTAACCATTAGACGGAGGTGTGTGTAAGTGTAGGTAGAATACTTATCATAACAACATACTAGTATATTTATGATACTGTTTCTATTATGGGGTAAAATAATAAGAAGATATTGGTGATTGAAGAAGGAAAATGAATGAAAGAAACTTGAGAGAAGACATTACCTCTAAATCGGGTACCTCTTATTGATTTGAGCCAAAGGCTTCCTTGGAAAGGATTATGTCCAAAGTGAGGCTTCTAGGAGTAATAGAGGGATGTGTAGAGATAATATTAGTAGTTTTTGGACGAACCAAGGGCTTTATAGGTGTGGGTAAGGGGGTAGAGTTGGGGGCCTTTTATAAGAGGGAGGAGGGTTGATTTTGGAAAGTCTTAAAATGCTACTTTATTATAAAATGGTTTTCAGATTTTAAATGTCCCACAATAATATATTTCAAGGATAAGGTGATAAGGGTTCTAAATCAACCCATCCAATTGGTTTTAGACTAGTGTATGTCTTAGATTTTACCTTATCTTTTCATTTTGTTTAAATCATTCATTAATGAGGTAATCACTGCATCATCATGGTGTCATAAATATATTTATTAATTTAATGTCTAAAAATTATAAAAAAATTACCATAATGTAGGAAATATTTTTAGCTTTCTAGTTAATATTTAGAGTCAAATATTTCAATTATATAACCCTGTGTAAAATGTTTTTTAGTAAAACAATACATGTTTGTGAAATTTTTATTTTTACATTAAATAAAATGTTATTAATGTAATTATCATACACAAGTGGCTCCATGGGGTCCCCAAATTGACCCATGGATTTTTTTGGTCGGCCATGACTCATCCAATAAGGGTAGGACATGTTACAAGGTATTTTTATAATATTTTTTTTACCTTAAATTTCCCTAATTACCTCTAATCGTGGTTAATAAAATTCTAAAGTTACTATTCACCAAAAATTATTTTCATACCGTTGTACCCAATTTCACATTATAATGAAAACCATATATGTCAGATCATTGAAATCCAATTCACAGAAGCGGTAAAATTTCATTTAAATGAAAAATCACTTTTTTAACTACCAGTTAGTGGTTTCACTATTCATAAAAAATTGATGTTTTTTACAACAGTACCAAAAATTCACCCTAAGCTATAATTGATATTCCGAATAAAAAAATTATTTATATTTTATAAAATTCAAAACATATAAGTTTCATTAATGAATTTTTTAATTAATTCCCATTGTCAGAAGAAATAGCCTGTTTTTAAGAAACAATATCCATCAAAATATAGACAATTGTTTATGTCCAATTTCAAAGTGAAATTAATTACAATGACCACCATTGGATTAAATTGTAAAAATATATTATAATTACACTTTAGAACCAATTAAAACGATAATTGAACCATATAACTAAATTAGATGAAAAAACAGTTTTGAAGTAAAATGCAGTATTTTACACTATTCATTAAAAATGAATATTGTCAGAAAAATACCAAAAATTTATCCAAAGTGAATTTAAATGTCCCAATTCTAAAGAAATTGTTTATTTTGACAAATAGAGATTATAAAATTTTAAAAAGTTAGATTTAAAATTGGGTTTCCTTCAAAAGGCGGTAAAACAATCTTAAAAAAAATATTAGAGTATTTTATTCATAAGATTGGATTTATTCAAATTTTAAGCCAATATAACACTATCTAATTCATAAATAGACATAAATAAGAAAATATATTATTCTTTACTTACTTGGAATGTTATATCCTTTCCCCCTTTAGGAAATTGTGTCCTCGCAATTTTATTCACTTATCAAATAAATGGGGGTATTTATCTCTCATAGAATTTTCAGATTCCCATGTAGCCTCTTCAATCATGTGGTTTTTTCACAAAACATTTACTTGATGAATCACCTTATTCCGCAACACTTGCTCCTTGTGGTCACGAATCTGGACTGGTTGTTCCTCATAAGAGAGATTGTCTCCCAACTGAACTACCTCTGGACTCAAAACATGAGATGGATCTGGCATATAATTCCTCAACATTGAAACATAAAAAACATTATGTACCTGAGATAAACTTAGAGGTAAATCCAATCGATATGTAATTGATCCAACTCTCTCCGTAATTTCATATGGTCGAATGAACCTTGGACTCAGCTTTCCTTTCATACCAAATTGCATCACATTTTTCGATGGTGAAACATTGAGGAAGACATGATCACCTTCATCAAAAGAGAGATCCTTCTTCCTGTTATCCACAAGAACTTTTCTTCCTGCTCTGATCTGTTCTCATGTGTTTATGTATCAGCTAAACTTTTTCTGCAGACTCTTCTACCAATTCTGGTCTCATCAACTTCCTTCCACCCACTTCATCCCAAAAAGCTAGAGTTAGACACTGCTTCCCGTATAATGCCTCAAATGGTTCCATAGGTATACTGGAATTAAAAACTGTTATTATAAGAAAACTCCGACAATGAAAGATGTTTGTCCCAACATCCCTGATAATCCATCAAGCAAGCATGTAGAATATCCTCCAATGTTGGAATTGTTCGTTCTGATTGCCCATCTGATTGAGGATGAAATGTTGTACTAAAATTTAGTTCAGTACCCAACGACTTCAGAAGGCCTTTCCGAAAGTTAGAAGTGAACCTGGGATCACAATCAGATACAATGGAGAGGGGAAATCCATGTAACCTGACTATCTCTTTAAGATATAATCGAGAAAGATGATCTAGAGAAAAGGTATCTCGTATAGCAAGGAAATGAGGAGATTTAGTCAAGTGATCAAAAATAACCCAGATTGCATTATTACCAAGAGGTGTCTTCGGTAATCCCACAACAAAGTCCAGGGATATATTCTCCCATTTCCACTCTAGCACTGGAAAAGGATGAAGCATCCCTTTCAGTAACTGCCGCTCTGCTTTAACCTATAGACAAGTCAAACACTTCACTGTAAAATCGTCAATATCTCTTTTCATTCCATCCCACCAATAATACAACTGAAGATCTCTATACATCATAGTATCGCCTGAATGAAATGAAAATGGAGAACTATGAGCTTCAAATAAAAACTCTCTCTTCAACTATGAATCACAAGGGAAACACAATCTCTTCCCAAATCGCAAAACACAATCATTATCAATGTTGAATTCTGGTAACATACCCTTCTGAAGCAGCTCTACCATTTTTTTCAACTCACCGGCTTGCTTCTGTGCTTGCTTAATTCCATTCAATAGAGAAGATTTCACTGATACCTGAAACAAAACAGAAGAATTTTTTGCACCAACAACTTCCAAGAATAAATTCATCAAATCATTAACTAAATAATCATGTTCCGAACATAACATGGTTAATGAATCATTACTTTTTCGGCTCAAAGCATATGCCACTTTATTTTCTTTTCATATGTATTAGTGAATAGTGAAATCATAATCTTTGATTAATTTTATCCATATCCTCTATCTCATGTTCAATTATTTCTGAGTGAATATAAAATTTAAACTTTTTTGATCAGTATACATTTCACACTTTACACCATACAAATGATGCCTCCAAATTTTTAAAGTGAAAACATTAGTAGTTAATTCCAAATCATGTGTAGGGTAATTTATCTCATGAGTTTTCAACTGACGTGAATCATAAGCAATTACCTGATAATTTTGCATTAGGACTCAACCAAGTCCTTTAAATAAAGCATCACTATAGATAACAAACTCTCCATTCTTGGAAGGTAGTGCCAATACTGGATTATTCACCAATCTTATTTTCAATTCCTAAAAACAATAATCACATTTTTTATCCAGAAAAACATAACACCCTTCCGAGTTAGCTTAGTCAATGGGGTGGACAACCCTGAAGTTTTTTTAACAAACCTTCATTAATATCCTTCTAAACCCAGAAAACTATTAATCTCGGCTACATTTGTGGGTTTGGACATTCTTCAACAACCATTGTTTTTGCAGGATCAATAGTTATTCCATATTTAGAAACAATGTGACCAAGGAAAGAAATTTGTGGCAACCAGAACTCACACTTTCTAAATTTCCCATACAATTTATTTTCTTTTAATATTTGAAAAATAACCCTTAAATGACTTTCATGCTCCTATTTACTTTTATAAAACACAAAAATAACATCAATGAAAACAACCACAAGCTTATCCATGAACTCATGGTATATTCTATTCATAAGGTCCATGAATACAACATGTGCATTGGCCAACCCAAAAGTCATAACTAAAAATTCATAATGCCCATATTATCTACGAAATGCTGTCTTCAGAATATCTGCTTCCATTACCTTAAACTGATGGTACCACGATCTCATGTCAATCTTTGAAAAATACTAAGCTCCCTGGAGATGATCAAACAAATCATCGATATGAGGCAAAGGATATTTGTTCTTAACAGTGATGTTATTCAAGGATCTATATTCAATGCAATGTCTCATAGAACCATCATTCTTTTTAACAAATAAGACAGGAGCACCCTATGGTGATGTGATAGGTCGAATGAAACCATTCTCTAATAAATATAGCAATTGCTCCTTAAACTTTAAAAGTGAAATTTGAGCCATTTGATAAGGGGATTTTGAAATTGGCTTAGCTTTAGGAACTAATTCAATAGTAAATTCATCTTCCCGATCTGGTATTATTTCAGGAAACTCATCAGGAAAAACATCTGGATACTCATTTACCACTGGTATATCATTAATCTGAACTGTTCCTTTGTTTTAAACAATATGTGCAAGGTAACATTCATTTCCATCTTTTACAAGTTTCTTAGCCTCTTGATATGTTATCAACAGTAAGGGGTCATTATTGTACACAAACTAAAAGTATTTCTGAAAAGAAACTTATTTATCTCTTCAGTCATTCTTAGCATGGTAAACAGAGAGACAATCCATACCCATGATAACATCAAACTCTACTAGAGGTAAAACAGTAAGGTTTTCAAGTAGATTCGTCCCACGGATAACAATAGGAAGATTCTAATAAATTATTTTTGCCACAACATTTCCCCAAGTTGTTTTTACCAAAAGTTCATGAGTCATTTCATGATATGGAATTCCCAATTTACTAGAATGTTCTTCAGATATGAAAGAATGTGTAGACCCTGAATCAAACAACACATTGGCATAATCTAAAAAAAAAACAATGTACCTGATACGACTTCATTTGATGGCCCAACATCTGTTCAGTAGTTGCAAAGGATTTCACCACACCTTTTTGCATGTAGTCTAACTGCTTCCCATCATTCAAGCTATTTTTCGAACACTCGTTTTCATAATGACCCATCTCATTTCACTTGAAACATTTCACTAACTGCAAATCAAATTTGGTCTTACCAATACCCTGATCTTCTCCAGTGAAATCACGAGCCTTATGTCCCATCATACCACATCAGAAGCACTTTCTAGAATTCAAAAGACATTACCTATATACTTTTTACCACATTTATCACAAACTTCAAACTTATTTTTCTTCCCATCAAACCATTTTGTAGGATTCTTCCCTTTCTCCTACCACCTCGGTTTCTTCTTCTGTTGGTAGTCATAGAACACTTGATCAACAGAAAACTCCATTTCCACCTTCTCAGCTAATCGAACAATATTTTCATAACTTTTTAACTCACAAGAAGCTTATGCCATTCGATATTTTGGCTTTAATCCTGAGTAAAAACGATTTATTTTACTATCAAGCTCTCGGATAAAATTTGAAGCATACCTTTCCAATCGACTGAATTTTTCTTCATAGGAAGCCACTAAGTCGTACTCTTGCCTCAATTACAAGAATTGTATTTTCATCCTAAGTCGAACAGCCTTAGAAAAATATTTCTCAAGAATCATACCTTTGAATTCATCTTATTCAAGAGCATCAATCTCATTAGTATCCTTGATATTTTTAACCATCGACCACCACCGATATACTTCTCCCTCTAAACGGTAAATATAAAGACAAACCTTTTGATTTCATAAACACCCCATGACATCAAAAATATTTTCCAGTGCTTTAATCCACCCATCAGCTAGAATAAGGTCAAATGATCCTCTGAGTGATGGTGGATGTTGCCTCATTAAATGTTCCACCTCTAACATGTTGCTCTGCGGTTGATCTGGCTGATCTCGTGAATGGATACCACCACCATTTATCTCTTGAGTCAACTGCACCATTACTGCAACAAATTGTTCAGTTCCAATTCCGACCATCTCAGGATGCTGATTTGGAAGGTCATTTCCTTCTATATTCATTTCTATAACTGCTTCCATGTTTACTCTACGAAAAACCATTATAAAGAAACATGACTTAGATGAATCAACTTGGTAACCTTCCAATGCTATATCATTTCAATTTTACCATAATGTGTAAAAAATATATTTTTGGATAATCATTTAATTGAATTATAACTCCAAAATTTATATAATCCAACCTATGATGCAAACTATAAGTCCCTAGCCTTAAACATTACTTAATCTGGAGTTATTTCATGAATACACATTGATGATCTTTTCAGGTTTAGATTTTAAGAGAATTAGATCATAAATCATGCATTACATTCCACATTTAAACAAGGCAATTACATCAAACACAATATTCATTTTTATCCATCATAGGAAACATATTTAAAATAAAACATGGGTTCTATCTTTACACTTACTCGACACTATGATCACATCATGTACTTTTCCCATGACCTGGGAAAAACATTTCAAAAACATGGGATGAGCATAAAAAGCTCAGTAACGGATATAAAAATACGAAAATAAAACATGATTCCATGTATACATTAGAATCAATGAAATAATACTTTACTCATAACACATAAGCACTTTAACATACCACATGAAATCACAATATATATGAATAACTCACAGAAATCATAAGACATAAAGATAACTTGAGGAATTCATAACATTATTACATAGGGAGTAACCCTCATGGTTATGTTTGGAATACCCATCATAGTATATTCCCTCAATATCTTTAGAGAACCTTAGCGTTTAACTCCTTCGTGTTACCCAATTCATTGGAGAGATATCTCGGGCTTACCAGCGATTAGTTTATCATGGAACCACCCGACTTCATAAACAATGCCCAAGAACCCTAACATAATCATATCACATAAAACATGCCTAAAGGAAACATAACAATTCCACATTTCAATCACAAGATATCAAGACAACACATTTATATAATCATAAAATTATCAAAACCATTTTAAATACCAAAATAAATGAAAAGTAAAGCATGGTATTTATTTTTCATTTAAAAAAAGTTATGGCTTGAAGAGGAAGCTGAAACTCAAATAATGGTCACAGCGGTGGAGAAGTCCCTGTCGCCGCATACGTAAGACAAAAACATTACCTTTTTTCATTTAGTAAAATGCTTCATGTAAAAATATTCATTTTTAATGAAATTAAAATTTAAAAGGGTTTATTATACAACTAATAAAATAAGGTCGTATATACATTGAATTTTGCCTCAACGAAAGGAGATTGAGACGGAGTCCCTTACCTCAAGTCCGACTTGTCTAGTTCGTTTCATTATATTCCTGAATAATAAACTTTTGTAAATTTATAATTTCTTAAGGACTTCCTTTAAAGTTTGTCATACAATTAATTTCACATATTATCATATAATAAAAACTATTTAATTATGTGAGTTCATTTTATACATTTGGTCAATGTTCGGTACATGAGTCAAAAATGAACTTGTTTGGAAAGAATTTCACATGTATTTATAAGTGCATCATCTCTAGAATGGTATTAATGATTTAAATATCATATATATCTAGTATATATTTATTTTTTACTTTTACATAACATTTGGAGATTAAAAATGAATTGCACCGTTCATGGAGACGGTAGGCCGTACGTACGCATGAACGCTACTTTCATTTCATTGTCATATTAAATGAATTGAAAGTAAATGAGTCATATATATATTATAATTATAGTATAATATATATTTTATATAGTTAAAATAAGTTCATTAATTACATTATTTATAAATTATATCTTTGGCATGAATGAGTCACATCACTTGAGGGGGCGGTAGTCCACACTTCCTCAAATGAAATTATCGTCGTTCCACAACATGAAAATCATAACGATTTGATTTAAACATATAATTAGGAATCATATAGAAAAAATAAATACCATATATACCATATATAAATATAGTGTCATCATAATGGCCTCCATGAAAGGTTTTAAACGAAGATCGAACAATCATCGTTTCATGAGGTAGTAATTTGGCACCCACAGAAACAGTATGTTCTTTACCCATTAGATAGAGGTGTGTGTATGTGTAGGTATAATTCATATCAAAAAAAATACTAGTGTATTGAGGATACTGTTTCTATAATGGGATCAAATAATAAGAAGATATTAGTGAGTGAAGAAGGAAAATGAAAGAAAGAAACTCGAGAGAAGACATTACCTCTAAATCAAGTAACTCTTTTTGATTTGAGCAAAAGGCTTCCTTGGAAATACTTCTGCCCAATGTGAGGCTTATAATATTAATATAGGGATGTAGAGAGATAATATTATCATAGGTTTTATGAGACAATGGCTTGAGAGGCTTGGTTATGGGTGTAGAGGTGGGGGCCTTTTATAAGTGGGAGGAGGGTCACTTTTGGAAAGTCTTGAAATGTTACGTTATTATAAAATGATTTTCGGATTTTAAAGGTCCCACAATAATATATTTCTAGGATAAGGTGATAAGTTTTCGATATCCACCCATCCAATAGGTTTTTGACAAGTTTAAGTCTTATATTTAACCTTAACTTTTTATTTTATTTAAATCGTTCATTAATGAGGTAATCACTTCATCATCATGGTGTCATAAATAAATTTGTTTATTTAATGTCTAAAAATAATAGAAAAATTACCATCATGTAGGAATTATTTTTATATTTATATTTAATATTTATAGTCAAATATAACAATTATATAACCTGGTGTAAAAATTGTTTTAGTAAAACAATACATGTTTGTGACATTTTTATTTTTAATTTAAATAAAAAGGTATTAATGTCATTATCATACCCATGTAGATCCATTGGGTCCCAAAATTGATCCATGGATTTTATTGGTCGTCCATGACTCATACAATAAGGGTAGGACATGTGTCAAGGTATGTTTATATTTTTATAATATTATTTTAACCTTAAATTACATTAATTACCTCTAATCACGGTTAATAAAACTCAAAAGTTACTATTCACCAAAAAAATATTTTCATACCATTGAAACAAATTTCACTTACTAATGATGAACATGTTTGTTATATTTTTGAAATCCACTTCACAGAAGCGGTAAAATTTCATTTAAATGAAAAATCAGTATTTTAACTATGACTTAGGGGTTTTACTATTCATCAAAAAATTGATGTTTTTCAGAACGATACCTAAAATTCACCATAAGCTATAATTGATATTCTGAATTTTAAAATTATGACTATTATACAAAATTCAAAACATATAAGTTCAAATAATGAATTTTATAATTAATTCCTGTTGTCAAAACAAATAGCGTGTTTTTATGAAACAATATCCATCAAAAGATTGACAATTATTTATGTCTAATTTCAAAGGGAAATTAATTCTAATGACCACAATTTAAATAAATGGTAAAAATATTTTATAATTACACTTTAAAACTAATTGAAATTATAATTTTACTATATAATTAAATTAGATGAAAAAGCTGTTTTGAAGTAAAATGTAGTATTGTTCACTATTCATTAAAAATGAACATTGTCGGAAAAATACCAAAAAATTGTCAAAAGTAAATTTCAATGTCCGAATTATAAAGAAATTTTTTATTTTGACAAATATAGCTTATAAAATTTTCAAAGGTTAGATTTAAAAATTGTTTGCCATGAAAAGGCGGTAAAACAATCTTTTAAAAAATATTAGAGTAATCAATGCTTAAGATTGGATTTATTCCCATTTTAAGCCTCTAAAATACTATCTAATTAATAAATAGAAATAGATAATAATATATATTATTGTTTACTTACTTGGGGTGTTACATCCTTCCCCCCATTAGGAAATTGCGTCCTTTACAATTGCATTAACTTATCAAATAAATGGGGGTATTTATCCCTCATATCATTTTCAGATTCTCATGCTGCCTCTTCAATCATGTGGTTTTTCCAAAAAAAAATTTACTTGATGAATCACCTTATTCCGCAACACATGCTCCCTGTGATAAAAATTCCGGAATGGTTGTTCCTCATAAGATAAATTCTCTTCCAACTGAACTACGTCTGGACTCAAAACATGAGATGGATCTAGCATATACTTCCTCAACATTGAAAATAAAAAATATTATGTACCTGAGATAAAAACATAGGTAAAGCCACTCAGTATGAAACTGATCCAAATATCTCTAGAATTTCGTATGGTCCAAATGAAACTTGGACTCAGCTTTCCTTTCTTACCAAATTTCATCACACTTTTCCATGGTGAAACTTTGAGGAAGACATGATCACCTACCTCAAAAGAGAGATCCTTCCTCCTGTTGTCTGCATAACTTTTCTTCCTGCTCTGAGATTTTCTCATATGTTTCTGTATCAGCTGAACTTTTTCTGCCAACTCTTCTACCAATTTTGGTCCCATCAACATCCTTTCACCTACTTCATCCCAAAAATCATGATTTCGACACCGCATCCCATATAATGCCTCAAGCAGTGCCATCTATATACTGGAATGAAAACTGTTATTATATGAAAACTCAACTAATGAATGATGTTGGTCCCAACTTCCCTGATAACTCAATGAACACGCATGTAGAATATCCTTCAATATCTTAATTGATCCTTCTGACTGCCCATATGATTTAGGATGAAAATATGTACTAAAATTTAATTCAGTACCCAATGACTTCTAAAGGCCTTTCCAAAAGTTAAAAGTGAACCTGGAATCACGATGAGATACAATGGAGAGGGGAACTCCACGTAACCTGAATATATTTATAAGGTACAATAGAGAAAGTTTATCTAGAGAAAATGTATCTCGTATAGCAAGGAAATGAGCATATTTAGTCAAGCGATCAACAATAACCCAGATTGCATTATTACCTCGAGTTGTCTTCGGTAATCCCACAACAAAGTCCATGGATATAATATCACATTTCCACTTTGGCACTGGTAAAGGATAAAGCAACCCCATCGGTTACTATCGCTCTTCTTTAACCTGTTGAAAATTCCAACACTTCATAGTAAAATCAGCAATATCTCTTTTCATTTCATCCCACCAGTAATACTCCCAAAGATCTCTATACATCTTAGTACCGCCTAGATAAACTGAAAATGGAGAACTATGAGCTTCACATAACAACTCTCTATTCAACTATGAATCACAAGGGATACACAATCTCTTCCCAAATCTCAAAACACAATCATTATCAATGTTGAATTCAGGTAACATACACTTCTAAACTAGATCTACCTTTTTCTGCAACTCACTGTCTTGCTTCTGTGCTTGCTTAATTATGTCTAATAGAGAAGATTTCACTGCTACCTAAAACAAAAAAGAATAATTTCTTGCACCAACAACATCCAAGACAAAATTCATCAAACACTTTACCATATGATCAAGTTCAAAATGTAACATGGTAAGTGAAGCATTAATTTTTCGACTCAAAGCATCTGCCACTTTATTTGCTTTTCCTGGGTTATAGTGAGTCTTGCAATCATAATTATTGACTAATTCTTGCCATCTCCTCTGTCTCATGTTCAATTCGTTCTGAGTGAATATATAATTTAATCTTTTCCGATTAGTATATATTTCACACTTTACACCATACAAATGATGCTTCCAAATTTTTCAAGTGAAAACAACAACAGCTAATTCCAAATCATGTGTACGGTAATTTATCTCATGAGTTTTCAACTTATGTGAAGAATAAGAAATTACATGAACATTATGCATTAGGACTCAACCAAGTCCTATCAATGAACCATCACTATAGATAACAAACTCACCATTCCTAGAAGGTAGTTCAAATACTGAAGTATTCACCAATATTCTATTCAATTCTAAAAAACAATCATCACATTATTTCTTCCAGATAAACTTAACACCCTTCTGAGTTATCTTAGTCAATGGGCTGGAAAACCATAAAATGTTTTTAACAAACAATCGGTAATATCCTTCAAAACCCAGAAAACTACGAATCTCTCTTACATTTGTGGGTGTTTTCCATTCTTCAACAACCTTTGTTTTTGCAGGATCAATAGTTATTCCATCTTTAGAAACAATGTGACCATGGAAAAAAATTTGTTGCAACCAAAACTCACACTTGCATAATTTCCCATACAATTTATTTTCTTTTAATGTTTTAAAAATATCCCTTTAATTACTTTCATGCTCCTATTTACTTTTATAAAACACCAAAATACCATCAATGAAAACAACCACAATCTTATCCAAGAACTCATGGTAAATTCTATTCATAAGGTCCATGAATACAAGAGGTGCATTGGCCAACCCAAAAGGCATAACTACAATTTCATAATGGCCATATATTCTACGAAATGATGTCATCGAAATATATACCTCCTTTACCTTCAACTGATGGTACCCCGATCTCAAGTCAATATTTGAAAAATATAGAGCTCCTTGGATCTGATCATACAAATCATCAATACGAGGAAAAGTTTATTTGTTCTTAACAGTGATGTTATACAAAGCTCTATAATCAATGAAAAGTCTCATAGAACCATCTTTCTTTTTTAAAAATAAGATATGAGAAGCCCATGGTGATGTGCTAGGTCGAATGAAACCATTCTCTAATAAATCTAGCAATTTCTCCTTCATCTCTAAAATTTCAATTTGAGCCATTTGATAAAGGGGTTTTGAAATTGGATTAGCATCAGGAACTAATTCAAAAGTAAATTCAACTTACCGGTCAGGTATTCTTCCAGGCAACTCATCAGGGAAAACATCCAGATACTCATTTACCACTGGAACATCATTAATCTAAACGGTTCCTTTGTTTTCAAAAATATGTGCAAGGTGACATTCATTTCTATCTTTTACAAGTTTCCCATCCACTTGATATGTTATCAACAGTAAGGGTTCATCTTTGTACACAAAATGAAAGTATTTCTGAAAAAAAACTTATTTATCTCTTCAGTCATTCTTATAATGTTAAATAGAGAGTCAATCCATACCAATGAAAACACCAATCTCTACTAGAGTTAAAACAATATGGTTTTCAAGTAGATTCTTTCCACAGATATGTATATGAAGATTCTTATAGATTCTTTTTTCCACAACATTTCCCCCGGTTGTTTTTACTAGAAGATCACGAGTCATTTCTTGAGATGGAATTCCCAATTTACTAGAAATTTTTTCAAATATGAAATAATGTGTAGACCCTGAATCAAACAACACATTGGCATAATCTGAAAAAACAAACAGAGTACCTGATTCCACTTCTTTTGATGGCCTAACATCTGGTGAAGTATTTGAAAAGTATTTTACCACACCTTTCAGCTTGTAGTCTAACTGCTTCGTATCATTAAATCTGTTTTTCAAACACTCGTTTGCATAATAACCCATCTCATTGCACTTGAAACATTTCACTAACATTAAATCAAATTTGGACTTACCAATACCTTGATCTTTTCCAGAGCAATCACAAGCCTTATGTCTCATCTTACCACATGAGAAGCACTTTTAATAATTCAAAATATATTCCCCATCATTCTTTTTACCATATTTATCACAAACATTAAACTTAGTTTTCTCCCCATAAAACCATTTTGAAGGATTCTTCCCTTTCTCCTGCCACCTCGGTCTCTTCTTCTGTTGGTTGTCATAAAACACATGATCATCAAAAAACTCCATTTCCACCTTCTCAGAACATTGAACAAGAATTTCATAACTTTTTAACTCACGAGAAGCTAATGCCCTTAGATATTTTAGCTTTAATCCTAAGTAAAAAGAAATTGATTTTACTATCAAGGTCTCGGATAAAATTTGGAGCACACCATTCCAATCGACTGAACTTTTCTTCATAGGAAGCCGCTAAGTCATACTTTTGACTCAATTCTAAGAAATGTTTTTCCATCCTAAGTTGAACAGCCTTAGGAAAATATTTCTCAAGAAACATACCTTTGAATTCATCCCAGTCAAGAGCGTCAATCTCATCAGCGTCCCTCATATTTTGAACCATCAACCACCACCGATCTACATCACCCTCCAAATGGTAAACAACAAGACTAAGCTTTTGATTTTCAGAACACCCCATGACATCAAAAAACATTTCCAGTGCTTTAATCCACCTTTCAGCTAGTACAGGGTCAGATGATCCCCTGAATGATGAGGGATGTTGCTTCATAAAATGTTCCACCACTGACATGTTTCTCTGCGGTTGATCTGGCTGATCTCATGCATGGATACCACCACCATTTATCGCTTGAGTCAAATTTTCCATTACTGTAACAAAATGTTCATTTCCAATTCCGACCATCTCGGGATGCTGATTTAGAAGTTCATTTCCTTCTTGTATGTCTTCCTAGCACTACTTCTCTATTTCCTCTACGGAAAACCATTCTGAACAAACATGTCTTAGATGAAGCAACATGGTAATCTTGAAATTCTATATAATTTTAATTTGACCGTAATGTGTAAAAAATATATTTTTGGATAATCATTTTATAGAATTATAACTCCTAATGTTATCTAAACTAACCTCTAATATCAATTATAAGGACCCAGCCTTAAACATTACTTAATCTTGAGTTATTTCAATGATACACAATGAGGATCTATTCAGGTTTATAACATTAGATAATTAGATCATAAATCATACATTACATTCCAATTTTAAACAAGGTGGTTACAACAAAGACAATATTCATTTTTTCCATCAATGGAAACAAATTTAAAATAAAACATGGGTTCTTTCTTGACACTTCCTCGACACTATCATCACATCATATACTATTCCCTTGACCTGTTTAAAACATTTCAAAAACATGGGATTAGCATAAAAAGATCAGTAAGGATTTAAAAATATCGAAAGAAAGTATTAATCGATGTTTACATAAGAATCAATGAAATCATACTTTACTCATAAAACATAAGCACTTTAACATACCTCATGAAATCGTAAGATTTATGAATAACTCATAGAAATCATAATACATAAAGGTAACTTTATGCATTCAAAACGTTCATATGTAGGGTGTAACCCTCATGGTTATGTTTGAAATACCCATCATAGTATATTCCCTAAATCGCTTTGGAGAAACCATAGCATTTAACACCTTTGCGTTACCCAAGGCATTTGAGGGCTATATTGGGATAAACCTCCCTTAATTTATCACAAAACCACCCAACTTCATAAACAATGTCCAAGAACCATAACATAATCGTATCATATAAAACATGCATAAAAGAAAACATAACATTTGCACATTTCAATCACAAGATTTAAATACAAAACATTGATATAATCAAAACATTATCAAAAACATTTTCAATAACAAAATAAAATAAAAGTAAATCATGGTATTTATTTTTCATTTAAAAAAGTTGTGGCTTGTAGAGGAAGCTGAAACTCAAATAATGGTCACGGCGGCAGAGAAGTCGTTGTCACTGCATACGTAAGACGAAAACATTCCATTTTGTCATTTAGTAAAATGCTTTGTGTAAAAATATTCCTTCTGAATGAAATTAAAATTAAAAATGGTTTATTATAAAACTAATAAAAGAATGTTTTATATACATTGAATTATTCCTCAACGAAAGAAGATTAAGACGAAGTCCCTTACCTCAAGTTCAACTTGTCTTGTTCTTTTCTTTATATTCATTTATAATAAACTTTGGTCAATTTATAATTTATTAAGGACATTATTTAAAGTTTTTTATTCAATTCATATCACATATTATCATGTTATAATAACTAGTTTATTATGTGAGTTCATATCAGACGTTTTGTCGATGTTCGGTACATGAGTCAAAAATGAACTTGTTTGAAAACAATTACCCATGTAGTTATAAGTGCATCATCTCCTGAATGGTATTAATGATATAAATATCATATATATCTATTATATATTCATTTTATACTATTCCATAACATTTGTATATAAAAAATGAAATTCACCGTTCATGGAGATGGTAGGTCGTACGTACTCATGAACGCTACTTTCATTTCATTGTCAAATTTAAGGAAATTAAAACTAATTGAGACATATATATATATATATTATAATTCCATTATAATATATATGTTATACAGTTTACATAAGTTCATTAATTAAATTCTTTATAAATTCCATGTTTGGCATGAATGAGTCACATCACTTGAGGGGGCGGTAGTCCAGACTTCCTCAAATGAAATTATCGCAATTCCACAACATGAAACTCATAACGATGTGATTTAAACTTAAAATTCAGAAGCATATAGAAAAAATAAATACCATATATATCATATATAAATACAGTTACATAATAATGGCCACCATGAAAGGTGTTAAAAGAAGATTGAACAATCATCGTTTTGTGAGGCAGTAATTCGCCACCCCCAGAAATAGTACGTTCTTTAACCATTAGACAGAGGTGTGTATAAGTGTATGTAGAATTAATATCATAATAAAATACTAGTATATGGAGGATATTGTTGCTATTATGGGACAAATAATAAGAATATCGTGGTGAGTGAAGAAGGAAAATGAAAGAAAGAAACTCGAGAGAAGCCATTACCTCTAAATTGGGTAACTCTTTTTGATTTGAGCCAAAGGATTTCTTGGAATGACTTCTACCCAAAGTGAGGATTCTAAGAGTAAGAGAGGTATTTTGAGAGATAATAAGAGAATAGGTCATATGAGACAAGGGCTTCAGAGGTGTGGGTAAGGGGGTAGATATGGGGGCCTTTTATAAGAGGGAGGAGGGTCACTTTTGGAAAGTCTTGAAATATTACATTATTATAAAATGATTTTCAGATTTTAAAGGTCCCAAAATAATATATTTCGAGAATAAGGTGATAAGGTTTCTAAATCCACCCATCCAATAGGTTTTCAACAAGTGTAAATATTATATTTTACCTTATCTTTTCATTTTATTTAAATCGTTCATTAATGAGGTTATCACTACATCATCATGGTGTCATAAGTAAATTTATTTATTTAATGTCAGAAAAATATATAAAAATTACCATCATGTAGGAAATATTTTTATCTTTATAATTATTATTTATAGTCAAATATATCAATTACATAACCACATGTAAAAATTGTTTTAGTAAAAAAATACATGTTTGTGACATTTTTATTTTTACTTTAAATAAAAAGGTATTAAAGTCATTATCATACCCATGTGGCTCTGTGGGTCCCAAAATTGACCCATGGATTTTCTTGGACTGAAATGACTCATCAAATATGGTTAGGACATGTGTCATGGTATTTTTAAATTTTTATAATTTTATTATTACCTTAAATTACCATAATTACCTCTAATCACGGTTAATAAATCTCTAAAATGACTATTCTCCAAAAATTATTTTCATACCGTTGAACCATAGTTTAATTACTAATGACAACCATGTATTTCATATTTTTGAAATCCAATCCACAGAAGCGGTAAAATTTCATTTAAATGAAAAATCAGTTTTTCAACTACCACTTAGTGGTTTCACTATTCATCAAAAGATTTAAGTTTTTCAAAACAATATCAAAAATTCACCATATGATATAATTGATATTATGAATTCAAAAATTATGTATATTTTAAAAAATTCAAAAAATATAATTTTCATTAATGAATTTTATAAATAATTCTCGTTGTCAAAACAAATAGCGTGTTTTTATGAAACAATATCCATCAAAAGATTGACAATTGTTTATATCGAATTTCAAAGTGAAATTAATTCCAATGACCACCATTGGATTAAATGGTAAACATATATTGTAATTAAACTTTAAAACAAATTTAAAATATAATCTAACCATATAATTAAATTATATGAAAAATAATTTTTGAAGTAAAATGCTGTGTTTTTCACTATTCATTAAAAACGAACATTGTCAGAAAAATACCAAAAATTAATCCAAAGTAAATTTCAATGTCCCAATTCTAAAGGAATTGTTTATTTTGAAAAATAGAGATCATAAAATTTTCAAAAGTTATATTTAAAAAAAAAATTCCCTCGAAATACTGTAAAATATTCTTTTAAAAAAATATTAGCTTATTCTATGATTAAGATTGGATTTATTCTCATTTTAAACCTCTAAAACACTATATAACTCATAAATAGACATAGATAAGAAAATATATTATTATTTAATTACTTGGGATGTTACATATATATATATATCATAAAAAAAATTAATTTATATTTTTTTACCACTTAGGTTAGGTGGTGAAATAAAATGAAAATGTTATATTGTGGAGGCGATAGCTTGCACAATGCATAGTCAATAGTTTCATTTTTCTTAATAGTAAAGGGAAAGATGGTTATTACTTTTAAAATAACTATAATAATATTGTAGTATAATAATGAAACTTATTTTATTATTTTTATATTCTGATATTTAATTTTAGTAATAATAAATATATATAAATAAATAGAAAATGTGGAGCTGTTTTTGAAATCTATACCTTACTACTTTGATTATCTCCTTTGTGAAGGGGGTTACACATTAATGGGATGGTATTGGGAGAATAAAAAAATCTCTTTAAGGTGTCTAAGATTGTTTAGGAGATTTTGGGGTAGATATTATGATGAAATTACGGGGTTTTGGTGTGAGGGGATGTGAGGAGATGAGTTCCCATTTATAAGTGAAAAAGTGATGACATTTTTTTAAATACCCAAAAAATTTAAATAATGGGAAGTCACTCTCAATGAATGTTGCTCTAAAATTGAAATATGATATATAGGAGAAGTGATATGTTTAATAAAAACCTATAAAAAACTAATTAAAACATTTTTTTAACATTTTAGGCCCTTTACCTTTTAGGCTAATCTTTTTAACCATTTTGGTTTTCACCAAGGTTACCTAGGTAATTTATCCATTATGCCCAAAAATAAAATGATCCTAATTATAAAAATTATTCCAAATTATTTATAATTTGAAATATATTTTTTTTATTCTATTTATAAATGTGATAAATAGTCATTTTAAAATAAAAATATATAATTTATTAAAAACCATTTAAAAAAATATAACTTAATTGATAAATTGTCCAATATGGGTTTATAAATTAAAAAAAAATTAAATTTATAAATTCACTTAAAAATAAATATTTTTATTGAGAAATTTTCTTTCTTGAATTTAAAATACATTCTTATATACAAATAATGTCATAAAAGTCATGTTATTTGAAAAAAAAAATTATTTTATATTATTCACCTTAAAACAAATATTTTTAGAAAAAATACTTAAAACTAACCATAAGATATAATTTCAGAGATAAATCCAAAAATAAAGTTAATTTTTAAAATTAAAATCCAAAAATATCAAAAAATAAATAAACATAAAATATATAGAAAAACATTTTTATAGGAAAATGACTTTTGGTATACTAAATATTATTTTCCTTATAAATTAATAATTAATCTAGTGTCATTATATCTTGTTATTATTCAATAAAAATAAATTTTGTTCCTTGAAATAAAAATTTGAATTTCATAAAAATGCATTTGTTAAGTATAGAATGAATTTATCAAAAATCTCCTTTTGAAAAGTATAAAAATTTATGATATATCTATACATATAAATATTTTGTTACATTTTTATATTATTCTAATTTATAATTAAATATCCTGTTATGATTTACATGTAATACCTAATCCTCAAAAGAGATCTGTTGAAGTTTCAAGGAGTGGTTTAGCTAGAATGAATCTTGTGGTAATCTCTATATGCTTGAACTTATCCCATAAATAGATTTTCTCAAACAATAATTACTCAATTTTATATTTTACTTTGTCAAGGAAAAACCCTTGTGAAGCTACCTCCATTTTGAGTTTAGTAAAATTTGATTTATAAAGAAGATTTCCACTTATAGAGACCATTTGTTCCTACTTTCTTTATTGACATTTTGATATGGTTACTTCAATTTATACCATCTAATTTAATGGTTATGTATTGATGGAAATATTTAATATTCAAAATATATCATGGTTTTTCATTTTAGTTAGGTATAGTGTGTGAATCATGATATTTAATAGATTATTTATTTAAGGATATTATACCATGAATTCTCGATTCATTATATTCTACCCCTTTGAATAAAATTCATCCTTGAAATTTTAATTATTACTTACCAATGATGATATATAGTGGTGTATATAAGATGAATCATGATTTAATTTCCTAATGTACTATTAATCATGTCTATTTACTAATAATAAGAATAATAAATATTTTTTTTCTTCCTTCCCATTTGAGTTAAATTCCTCTTTTTCTAGGTACTAAGATATATTTTATTTTTTCCTTTAGTTCATAATTCAAAACTACATTGACATAATATGATAAATATTTTTATATTTTGAAATTATATTACCTATTTTTATAATTTATATAATACTAAAACCTATCTATTTTCCATCATTATTATTTAACTTAGAATTACCAGTGGAAAGCTGAGGTTTAACAATGTTGTTAATAAAGATTACTTCTCCTCCTCATATGGCACATTAAGATCTATGTTTAGCCACCTTTTATCCATTTATGGTGCATCCTCATACACCAAACCAACCTTATCCTTCTCCATATTATTTCTTTCTTACATATCCATATTCAATAGATAACCACCCATCTCCTCGCCCACTTGTTGCACCAGTCATTACACTGCCAGCTCTGTAAAACCCTCTCATTTAATAGTTGGTGGGGGATGGATTCCCTACCATGTTTTCCAAGGGTTGATCTTTAGGTTCCAAAATAGTTCCTTTAATGACCTTATCTTTTCCTCACATGTGTTTCATGGTCTCACATTCTCTAGGGAATCAAACCTAATTCTCTAACTAGTCCCATACCTTAGGTCACTAGGCATATCCTTTTTCACCTTGATATTGTGTCTTATACATGAGTGATAGAAGAGGGGGTTATACTCTAAATCCACCATTTTTATGGTTCTATTATCTTATTAAGAAATATTAGGTTATACATAAAGTGTCAATGAATTGATGGATAACTATTAAGATGATTCATTAAAAATATCAGTTATTGGAGCGATGTTAGGATCTCTCTGTGGAAGCTAGTGGTTGTTTTTTCCACCACTATAAATTTTTTTATAGTTAGTATATTATAGGTAATCTGTTCAAGATAAATTAATATGGAATATATATTGAAATATTTAATGCATTACATAAAATCCTTCTAATGGAACTATACAAAGATTTGTATTCTTATAAACATAAATATCCAAATAAAATCAACATAAAGTTTGATATTTTATTTTATAAACAAAATATCAGAGTGGTGAAGTTAGAAAACAATACATGCAACATAATGTGTTTAAAATAAAGATACCATATTCGAAATTCTAAAATTATGGATTTAGTTATCATAATAAAAATCATCTTTATTAATTAAATAAGATACACCTTATTCCCTTGGTTATGGTGGTTGTATACACCTATCATTATTATCATTCTTAGATTTATGACAATAACATGGTTATTGTGCATGAGGTACAAAGTAATTAATTTGAGAATAATTTGGACCAAAAGTTTGAAGAGTTTAGTACCTTTCTCTAACAACATCCCCTTTCCCATGGGAAATCCCAATCTCCTCCACCCATCCATTGTGGTATCTATTTTTCTAACACCCACTATTCTAACCAATTTCCTCAACTGAGAGAAACATCTGAGAGTTTTGAGACAATTTTTCCAAGTAGCCTCTATAACTAACCCTTTAATAAAGAACATTAGTATCCATCCAACACTGGTTGTAATGAAAACAAATCCTATAAGAAGGTGGGTATTCAAAACAACCTCATCAACCATGGAAACAACTAGGATAGATTAGTCATCCACCACTTACGCCTAGAAATCCTCAATCACCCCAATGGCCTTTCCAACCACCCCCTCTAAAACCTTGTCCTAGACTATAATAAAAGATGAAAAAAATGGTTTCCAAAAAAATTCAATTCCAACAAAGCACAAAATCTACCATACAAGACCTAAAAACCCAACTAGGACAACTAGATAACTTGATTGGGGAAAATCCAAAGTCATTGGTCAGGTAAACTACCTTATAAACCAATTTCCAACCATAAAGATAATGTAACTTCTAGTTCCATCACCCTCAGGATTGGAACACAACATAAAATAAAAAATGACCCTTCCAATTGAGTCATCCCTTTCTGAGGAAACTTTCATTCCTACCATCTCAAATGTCCGGAATAAGAAAAATCCTTATCCTGAGAAAATCACGAAAAAGGAAAGAGTGTTTCTATTGATGACCCACATAGCCCATCCATTCCCCATATGGTTCCCCAAAGGTCCACCAAATCAAGAAAACAAAAACAAACTGAACATGTTAAATAAATCATGGAAAGTTTCGAAAAGTATAGGTCAATATTCTGTAGACCGACGCTATGAAGAAAATTCCATGATACGCCATGTTTATAAAGAAGATGTGTACACATTGAGGGTAAATTTGTGTCAATGAAATGGTGAGACTGGGGAGGAATGTATTGTCATTGATATATCCATCACTTCCTGTAAAATATAATGATCTTATAACATTAAAGATTTCATGCACCATAGGGGAGTATTTTCTTCCAATTTTATTATTAATTTAGGTGATTCTATAAAAGTGATTTCACACTCCATTTACTCTTAATTTCATATATAGTGACTGGATCCTATAGGAATTATTTTTCAACTCACAAACTGGAGTACAACACACCTCATTGGTGTGTTAGAGGATGTCCTTTTGAGGGTGAAAATTTTAATTTTTCCTACTGATTTTTATGTGATAAAAATGTAAGTTAATAGGATTAATAAATATGCCCCAATTATATTGGAAAGTCCTTTTTGAAAACCACCAAAACCATTATTATTTTCCATAATGTTACTTTATATATAGATTTTGGTGGTGACATTTTCCACTTCAACATACTTGATGCCTTGAAGTACCCCTTATAATAACATTCCTCTCTCTATTAATTCATTTGACGTAATCCCTTCCCCTGAAAAAAAACATCATTTCTTTACCGTGATCCCCTTTATGATTTTTCATCCTTGATTTAAATTCTAGGTAATGAATCTTTAATTGAGTGTTTTAGTGGTCTATAAAAATTTCTAGCATGTTTGTTAATTGATGATTTTTTAACACTTAGGAACAACTAACAACCGATGATACTGTTAAGCTTGTAAATTCTCATTCCTCATCTGAGGATGATTCCTTTGAGTAGTTAGATGATATTAGTGACCTCTCACCTTCTCCCATAGTCCCATTAATATAAAATCCCCTTGAATTGGAACTAAAATAACCACCTAATGATTTAAAATATTATTATCTTTAGATTGGAAACAAGTTTCTTATCATTATTTCTAGTTCACTCCCTTCTTAGAATGAATTGCATCTACTTAATATTTTGAGAGATTATAGACAAGATTTGGGATGGAAACGTTTTGAAATTTTTGAGCATAAATAGTGAGGCAGGCACAACATCGACTGAACCCAAACCTCCTAGTTCTGGTTAAAAAGGAGTTAACAGAATTATTGGCTACTGGAATCATTTACTCCATCTCTGAGAGCCAATGGGTTATTCCAATCCAAGTAGTTCCTAAAAAACCAGTATTACAATAATTGAAAATGAAAACAACGAATTGGTTCCAACTCATGTGGATAATAGTTGGCATGTCTGTATAGAATTTAAACGACTAAACCAACACACTAGGAAGGACAATTTCCCATTACCATTCATTGACCAGATGCTAGAGATTCTAGTAGGGAAGTCCCACAACTATTTTCATGATGGTTATTTTGGATATTTTCAAATGCATATTTACTCTGAGGATTAAAAAAATAAGACCTTCACTTTCCCCTTTTTCACATTTTCCTATAAGATGATTCCATTTGGTTTTTGCAATAATCTGAGTACATTCCAACGATGAATAGTTAACATTTTTTTAGATTACCTAGATAATTTCATGGATGTTTTCATGGACGATCTCACTATTTATGGATCTTATTTTGATGAATAATTTAGTAGTCTTGTTTCAATCCTAGGTTGCTATATTGATAAGAATCTCGTATTAAATTATGTGAAATTACATTTCATAGTGCGATAAGGTATAGTATTGGGACATATCATCTCTAGGGATGGTTTCCATGTAGATAAATTAAATTTGGATTTCATTTCTTCCATAACTTTCCAAAAAAAATATGTGGTTTGTGCTGTCATGCGGGATTTTACTATCATTTCATTCATGAATTTATTAAGATTTCACTCCCCTATCCCACTTACTCCAAAAAGAAAAAAGAATTTTTTTTATAAATAATGGGAGGAAGCTCTTAATAAATTGAAAAGCATTCTCACATCACCCCTTGGTAATCTAACCACCTTGGTGGGATTTAACATTTGGGATCATGTGTTACGCCTAAATCTATGAAATTGGGGTAGTCTTATCACAAAGGTTTGATTGAGCTCCACATGTCACTGTATATGCCTCATGTCAACTAGACCCTTCCCAAGAAGACTACACCACAATGGGAAAATAATTTCTTTCCATTATATTTTCCCTATATAAAATTAGGTATTACCTTTTAGGTTCCAAAGTCATTTTGTTCACATTCCATGCATCCCTTTGGTATCTCCTTAAGAAATTGGAAGCCAACCCACGTCTTATTCACTAGATGATCCTCCTTCAGAAATTCAATAAGTAAATTAGAGATAAAAAATGAGAAAAGAATGTGGTGGCTGTCCATATCATTTGGATCCTCTCATCCATATAATTTGACTAATCCCCATGTATTCTTATATATGAAATGTTTCATAATGTGCAATTGTAATGAATGAAAGACAATATTACTTAGTATGTTGAAATTGTAAATTATTTGGTAACATATTTTATTCCAATTTATTTTAGATGAAACCAAGATGACCATCTAAAACATGAGTCTCGTTGGTACATTTGGGATGACCCCAACATTTGGAAAAAATTGAGTGATCAAGTCCTTAGGTGTTCTCTTCCCAATAGCAAGTTTCAGTGTGTCCTTATGTTCTTCCTCAAACTTGATCGTGGGGGAAACATTGGTCCTCAATGGACTACTCACATGGTCTTTAATTCTCATTTCTTTTGGAAAAAATTATTTTAGGATGCCGATGATTTCTGTAAAGATTTTCCTTACTGTCAAAGAATGGGGAATGTCTCTATATGAAGTAAAATTACCGAACAAACTTTCTCTTTCATGAATTTGTTTATGTTTGTTTCATTGAATTTATGGGGATATTTTCCAATTTCTATGGAAACTTGCACATTCTTCTGGTAGTTTATTATCTGTCAAAGTAGGTAGAGGAATGATCCACAAGGATATATGATTCCAATATAGTTATTGAATTTTTTAGAACCCAAATATTTTGTAGGTTTGGATTACCTAGGTATATCATCAGTGATATGGTTTCTCATTTATGCAACCAAATAATGTATTGTCTTTTACATAAATATGGGGTCTCATATCGAGTATCCACCGCATATCACCCACATTCCAATGGTCAGTCCAAGGTGTAAAATAGTGAGGTAAAAAATTATTGAAAAAATAGTTCAGCCCAAAAGAAAAGATTGGATTCCTAGACTTCAGGATTCATTTTGGGCCTGTCATACTACTTTCAAAACTCCCATTAAAATTTCACCCTCTATTGGCTTGTTTTTGGAACGGTTTTTTACTTACCTATTGATATAGTGCATCGAGACAATTGAGGAATTAAATAATAAAATTCTACACTTTTTGGTGCAGGTTTTAAAAGGAAGTTATAGATTCATGAGTTAGATCAAAGGATAAGAGATTAATATGAGAACTATTGGATTGATAAAGAGATAACCAAGGTTATCCATGACCGCCTTATCCTTCATTGTCAATTCCAAATTGAGAATAAGGTCATCCATTTCATTGAAAGGCTGAAGTTTCATCCTGTTAATCTTTGTTCCCGCTATTTTGGCCCATACACTATTACTAATGTTCATTTATTTGGTTCCATTCAGGTAAAAAATGAATGAATGAAGCAAACCTTCACTATCAATGGGAAGTGGAAGATGCACCTTCACAAAGACCTTCCGGGGTCCCTGATAGAGGAACTCCATGTTCAACAAGAAATCTATCAATGAAACCAACCAGGTTTTATTCATCCTTACGAAATTATATTTTATTATAGTGATGAAATTTAATACTCTTGGTGTGGGGGGTTGTGTACATTCCTGGGTTTGTTAAGAATTTTGATCACCTTTCTTCTTTTTCTCTTCTTATCTTACTAAATAATATTACTACTTTCACCCTCATTTTCCCCTCACTTTTGTTCTAAAATATTGTTTTTATGCCCACTTAATCATGTAAAAGGATAACCTCTTAATCATGGATGTTGTCGAACATGCATGATGAATTTACCTATTTCAAGTTGCTTTAACATTCAAAAAAATATGATAAAATGTTCATTTCACCAAGAATTAAATATTGTGGTGTGGATTTCTCTTAATTTTTTTTTATTTTCCATAATATAAATGGTTTTTTCATTTTGAAACCTTTGAGAAGAATGGTACTCTTTGTGTGAGTTGTTTAAGGGAAAATTGTATCACTTAATTTCTCCACACATCTTTGAAACCAACCGTGATGTGTGAAAAAAATTTATTTAATAGGAGGTAAATATAAGTTTGGTTCATTTTTCTCTACCTCCCAAAATTATATTTCCATATGTTTGTTCCTTATCCAATATATTTCATTACTGTACCATATTGACAAATGTGTGTGTACCTATTATCTGACTGTTGCACGCCATCAAAAAACCCAAAAAAATAAATAAACATTGATGGGAGTGATGAAATGTAAAAAATATGGGGATATTTGGGTCAGGAGCTTATGTTTTGACATCTAGTAATTCTTATTTGAGTGGGTCTTGAAATTTGATTGCAATGGATGTAGGGATGGTTTGGTATAAAGGATCATGTAAGTAGAATTTTTTTAAAATAACATATATTTACTTCATAGAAAGTGGAAAGAATAGCATAAAATGAGTTTCATGACCATAATTAGAATTAGTGACATGATTAAATTTTGAATTATTTTATTCGATGAGAATCCTAAAACTCTTTGAATTTCCTTTAGATTCAATTTTGGAGGCGTCATTTTTCATGATCATTGAGAATAAATCATTGGGGTGATTTTTTCTTTGATCACATTTTTATCAGGAATTAAATTTTCATTGAATGTCAAATCTTCACAAAGATTAGAATATTTACATTTATAACTTTTTAAAATTTTACTTCTCCCAAGAGTGAAAATTATTAGTTGTGGGGTTTTAATCACAAGACAATTCACTACTTTATTTCACTCTTACACCATTGTTTTAAACTTGTTTTTTATTTGGAATTATAAATTTAATAAAAAATTAAACATTCCATTTGATTCAATAATTTAATTTTTATCACTTTAAAAAAGAGAAATTCTACTTTTTTGGTGATTTTATTGTAGGAGGAGGTGATTTGGAGGTCTAAATATGATATATAAGAAAAATGGGCCAAACTACATTTAATCCCAAGGACACATGTCCATTGTTTTACAGATTTCGGGAAATACATGTCTCAAAATGGGATGATATAGTGTGGAAGGATCAAAAACATCATTGGATAAAACATATCTGAAGGAACTCAATCCAAATCTGGCCATCTTCAAGCCCATATAGACTTGTCTATCCAAGCCACCAAATCGGCACAATGTAAAAGTGGTGTGTTGTGTTTCTTCCATATATAGAGATACAAGACTCCAAATTATTTTATATATCCGGTGGAGATATTAAAGAGGTGCGAAAATATGTTTTTAGATTTTTTGAAGTTGAGATAATTCCATTTACCAACTGAAAACTAACATACATTTGGTATGACCAAAACTGGGTGCCCAAAACCACTTCCCATTTTGGCTATAGAAAGGAACCAAGGACACCTCATTTGAAATTTCTACCAAGAGAGTGAATTTATTCAAAATTGAAGTTCCATTGGATTTTTTTCTTCTCCTTGGATGTTCTAGAGCTCCTTACCCTCATAAAGAGATTTGAAATGAAGATGGAGATCCACCTGAGGTTCCTCCTCCTCCTCAATCTCGATTTAAACGGGGATCATTCATTGTGAGGGATCTACAAACATGTCATGGGAGTTTTTATGCATGTATTATCTACTGGTTAGTAATAATTTGGGTTATAATCATTTTATTCCATGTATCTTTCACTATTTCATATTTTAATTCTTGTTTTGATGCATGTGATTGATTTTATCTTAATTTCTAACCGATCGGTGTAAGGTTTTGAGTGCGTGACTTGTGTTGTTCTGATTGGAAAACACAAGAATCCTTTTATTACCCACTTTCCTAAGATTTTAATCTTCTTTTGAAGTTCTTATTCCATGCATAATTTCTAAACCATGATAATACTATTGTTATGTCAAGGTTTGGTTCTTCAAGCATTGAAATAATAATTTAGGAATTAATCAGGATTCCAATTAATTTTGACCAATGAATTACTCCAAACCTAAATGAATCTCTAAGAACAATGGACATGAAATGTTTCTAGTGAATCACAATAACACCTTTATCTCATATTTTTTAAAATAAACTTGGTTTCAAAACAATTAAACTATTTAAATTAAATCATTTTATTTTTAAAAATATTTCCAAAACCACCCAAAATTTCAGTACTTTTTATTAAAAATACAAACTCTAAACCTATAAACTCCCCTTGAAGGATGACCTAGGGTCTTCCATATACTATAAATCATCTTTAAAAACATAATCAACTTGACGTGTCACGAAAATGCATTCACCAAGCCCAGATGCTCAGTAATGTAAAAACATATCATAATGTGTCAAATTATAAACATGAAGGAAGACATAAGTAATATATAAATATCATAATAAAATATCCTAACAACATAGATGATAACTATAAAATATTCTTGATAATATTTAGATCATAATCAGATCATTATGGAAAAGTAAAAGTTATCACGTGTATTAAAAATACATATCAATAATCATTAAAAAATGTGAGAACATTATAAAAGTATAGATATACATTAAAAATAATGCATAATGATGAAAAAATTCCATTTCATTTAAATGAAATGATTCTTGAAAATTTTTAATTGCTTAATAAAAAATCTAAATGTGGTATAACATGATAAACAACATAGAAATATTGTATAACTTGATAAATAACTTGGAAATGTGGAACAACCATTAGAATATGAATTTTTTTTTGAGAAAACCCGTTACATACGTGGGTGTGTTGGATTTCCAAGATATTTTTAAAATGTATTTTAAAAATGGGAAGGGTTTGATCTCACAATGATTTCTAAAGAAACCTTAAAGAATAATTTTATTCAATCAAAATGAATTGTCATCTAGAGTTAAATTTTTTAGAGTCTTGTTTTTTACATTAAATAAATAATTTAATTTTGTGACATCCACAATAACACTCTTTGTTAATTTTTTAGCTTTTAGGGGATGTAAATTGTTATTTTTTGGTTGTAAGATGTGTAATAGGGTTGTTTTTATAATTTTTTTTTAATTTGATGTGTATTTTTGTTTATTTGATGGATCGTGTATTGATTTATTTTCTCATATAGAATTTTGTTTTCTCATGGGAAACCAAGATCTAAGTGGATGATCTTGATTTATTCTACACTATTCTAGGTAACATGGTAGCTAGTTTCCCATTGTAAGAATCTATGAATCGTTCTTGGGGAGTACCCTCAATGAGTAGTTATGTGTTCGAGTTAGGTGGCTTATGTTTGGTTTCAATATAATATACATGGAAAGTTGTTCCCATAAATTAGTAATTTCTAGGATCATCTCACATTATGACCTAGGGTGTATCCCATTAAATTTATATATTTATGGGTATATTTATTTAGGGTATTATTTTATTGTTTTTTGTATCCTTTCTTCTTAATTCAATGTGGAACCCTTGTATTGATTACCATTTTTTATTCATTTTCCTATGTGGATAAAAACTAGGATATGTTTTATTATATAATATTGTAATTGGTTTGGAAATAATTTTGAAAAAGGTGGTTCAAGTAATGTTATTCTCAAATGATAAAGTAAGTAGTTTTGTTTCTTCATAATGATTTTGGTTCTTATTTTGGGTATTAAAGTGTTTTAATCTAATTGATGATCCCATATGATTTTTTTAATGAAGGAGGTGACTTTTCATTTTTTTATACAAGATGTATGGTTTTTTATGCCTTCAATGAAAATGGAAAAGTCTATTTTTCAATTTTATTTCAAACTCAATATTATAAACTCCTTAATGAATGGAATTGCGAAGAATACTTGGTGAGATTTTACTAGGAATATTAGCTAACACCCTACATACACACATTGTGTGTATGTGTGAAGTATTATATTGTGTGTGGGTTCTTGATTCTTTTTTAATATTATTTTTGATCTTATTGGGCCATCGATGGTGAGTTGGGATGTGTTAAACAACTATGGGTTTCGTAGAGGGTATTATATATTATAATTTTTTAGTTTTTTTTGTTTGGGTTATTGACATACCATACTATAATACCACCCTTGTATCTATATATACATCCTCTTTATTTAGAGTTATTATTTATATATTATGTAAAATTATGATAATATGATATAAATTAGTTGGACCATTATTTTTATTAGTTATAACTCATTTTGATCATATTTTATTTTCATCTATTTTTTATATGGATGTCCAATGTATAGGTGTGGCATACCAGACCTTCGATGATGGTTAGTTACCTCATTTACTCTGATTTAAGGGTTAGTCCTTTTCCAAACGTGTATCCTTTGATTCTTAGGAACTAGTATTCAACCCATGAGAATTAGGAATGCCCTTTGGGCCTAGTAGAGAATTAGGTTAGATCACCCCGAACCAGTTAATTACAAAAATTAATAGAAGAACTTTTATAAATGAATTTATAGTGAAAATTCATTGAAGGACTGGTTTATATTTATTGACATTATGGGATAATTATTTATTAATTTTGGTATTCAGTCTTTTGAATTATTAGTTGTGGAAAATTCAGTATAATTGGCATTCCCACGCATTTAGATAATGGTAATTGATATTTAAACCATGCTTTCCAAAATTTATAAGTAAAAGAAAATAAATCTCTCAAATTTTATAATTTTTTTCATGGAAATTTCAATTTCCTTCATTGATTTATTTTCAAAATATTATTAAATATTATAATTTTGTAATCCCATTATAGGTTTTGAAATTAGATTTTATACATTCTAATGTATTAATTTAATAAATTAATATATTTTAGGTCATAAATTTATTTATATAAATTAATACAACAACTTAAAATCAATTTTAATACATAATACATACCATATATGAATAATGTATTTTTATTTCTAATTAAAAATGAAAATATTTTAGATTACTACAAAAAATACACCATTGGATAATTTTAATGTATTGATTCAAAATTTAAATTCATTTTTATGGAAATAATTTCTTATATTTGATAATTTTTTTAAAATAAAACTTTTAATATATTTTAAAACCATTCATTTGGAACAAAAAATTATAATATTTTTTAAATATTTTTTATATTATTCTATGACATATATTTATAGTTAAATTCTTATTCAATTATCGTAAGAACCCGGACCATCTTTCCAGGTATGTTTTCCTTTTTAGGTCATTTTTTAGAAAAAGAGGAATTTCTAGAAATTTCCAAAGTACACACCATATACATTATAAGTAGATGTTGTCTACTAGGTTACCATGGGTAGCAGTGTGCTGGCTGTGTAGTGGCTACACACACAGCCGTGTGGGGGTGACTTGGAGGCCGCATAAAGCGGAGTATGGAAACAGAAAGTACATGCCATGTACTTCAAAATATCACACCATTTATTTTTATTTTTTTTATTAAATGTATTGGGGTCACGTCTAATCACTAGAAAGATCTCCTTTTAGGTCTCATTCGACCGAGAGTGTCTTACGACCATGGATCTTGGACAAACCCCCGAGCGAGCGTCCGTTCTCTGAATCAAACATTATCGGTTGCATTAGAATCACATCGGTGAGTTCTCTCTTCTCCTAGAGCACCATCTTATGATTTATCATCCCTCGTGAGATATCGGGGGTTGATAGTTTTAGAAATTTTTGTAGATCTTCAATGTTATGGGGTGATTCAAGCTTATAGGTTCACGTATATCATTCTTACAACACTGAGGTATGTGGTTTTTGGCATTCCATTTAAAGTCTCTGTGTAATATGTGCATTTTTTCCAATACCCTGGAACGAGGTATTGAAAATTTACCATTTACCCTTGTTATTTTCCTCCCATGCTCTTATGCTTGCGTAGAGGGTAATTAGATATGAATAGGGTTGATTAATTTATCTTGGATGTGTTTTCCCATGCTTTTTTCCGTATATGCTCGTTGGTCCTGCTTAGCCTATTAGGACACCCTACCAAGATTTTCCATGCCTAGTTGTAGGATGATGCAGTTATTGTTATCTGACATAATTGATATGTTATAGACTGATTATCAAAGTAGCTCTGTTGGTTCACTTTGGACGTATTAATTTGCTATGATCGTTTGATTTATACAGATCCGTGAGAAACTGGTAAAGTAGACTATAAGGGTAATTGACCGAGTGAGCTTCCTCAGAGAGTCATTGAGAACTTTAGGCTATAAGGGTAATTAAAATGGGTTGGTGTTATCCTTTCATGTACACGTCATTCCCATCTTGAACACGCCATGTAGTCTTGTCTTAGGAGATCCATGTGACTTAACCGTGTAGAAGGAATCAGGTAGGGGAAGAGTATTCATGTACAAATTGTGTGTTAAGACAACACGCCGTGTGTTTGGGGTGTTACATGACCAGTTTAGGTAGGAGTACATGCCCATGTGAATGGAAAAAGGGAACAGGCCATGTAGGAATTGTAAATGCTGTTTAGTCATGTTTTGTAAAACTTAAATTCTATATTTCTCTTATTCCCTTCCTACACTTCTAGTTTTCAGTCCTTGATAATATTTATCTAACGTGAGTTCTTGACCTTGCAGATTCATTCCACCGAGACATCCTCCAGTTGTACACCAGTTTACAAGATTTGATCAGACACCAGACATGGCTGATCAGGGACTTCCAAAGGATCCTCCAATAGTGCCAGCCTTGGCACCATCTGTTATACCTGACATAGGTGTCGAAGCACAGTTCAGAGAGGGTTTAATGAGGATGATGCAGACATTTCAAGGAGCGCCATCTCCTGCCCCGTCAATGGAAACATTGACATGGGTATTTCAGTAGAAGCTTCCTCCAACATTCCCAGGGGATGGAGGACACCAGGCTGCAGATTCCTTGCTAGAAGCCATATCGATGATCTTCGAGCATCTAAAGATATCTCCAGAGATAAGGGAGAAACTCGCTACGTACATGCTTCGAGACTCCGCCGAGAGGTGGTGGTAAGTGGTATCACATGTGGGAAACTAGAATAATATGGTTGGGGATAAGTTTTAGCACATCTTCTATGATTACTTCTATCTGGAGACCTTGAGGGACGATCCAGCCTAAGAGTTCTTGAGTCTGAAGCATAGTACTCTTTCTGTTATGGAGTATTATTATCGCTTCACTGAGCTGTAGCGCTATACACCCTTTATAGGGGGAGATGTGTTGTTCCTTACAAAGAAGATTGAGGATGGCCTCAGGCAAGATATATGATCCTAGGTAAACATCTTTAGGTTAACTTTAGTATCCTCTATCGTCAAACATGAACTGATTACGGAGCATAACATGAGGGATTCTGGAGATGTGAGCCAGGGAAATTCGGCATCCAGAGTTCATATTCCTCCTCCTTATAGTAGGAATCACCATCAGGAGACTTCACGTGGAGATCAGAGTAGGAAGGATGCATATTCTGGTAGCCAGGTGTTGTGCTACCAATGCGGAAAGAGCGGGCATATGAGGCCACATTTCCCGAGAGACCCAGTGAAGTGCCAATCATGCAGCAAGATGGATCACCTTCATCGTTTCTATCAGACGTTATCACCAGTAACTGGTGATACGGGTTATTCGATGACTCCTCGTTCAGGAGCAGTGTCACCCGTTTCTCACCAGTTTGGGAACTGGAGTTCTGCAGGCCATTCAGGCCGAGGTGTAGGTTGTGGCTGTGGTAGTCAGTTTCCGGTCATTCAGCTACATCAGGGTGGATCAACTAAGAGTGGCCATGTAGGGTCACATGGTCATGGTGTAGGCCAGAAATTTGCAGTGGAGAAGAACCAGTGGGAGCAGGATCCTAGACCCTCTAAAGTTCGAGGTACGATCTTAGTAGCCTTAGTTTTAGCTTCTGCTCTATTCGATACAAGGGCTTTCCATAGCTTTATATCTGTTGATGTCATATAGAGCCTTGGTCTCTGTATCTTTTATTCTGCTGATATCTTGATGATAGACACTCCATTGGGGGTGATAATAGCTAGTGTACATCAGTGCCGGTAGTTCCCTCTAAAGGTTGGTGGGAGTCACTTTTTAGGGGACCTCTACGTTTTAGAGAAGACAGTTTAGGATGTCATTCTCAGAATGGACTTGTTAGTTCCTTTCTAGGCATTCATCGACTATTACCATCACAGGGTGAGTTTCACATCACCATAGGGCATATCATTTCTTCATAACGGTGAATGGGATGTCCAGGCAAGCAAAGCTAGACCCGAGCATCATGGGTTGGGAGGAGTTACAACCAATATTTCTAGTATATACCTGGATGAACAGGGGACATCATAGTTATAATTTCCTCCAGTGGTGGATCATTTTAGGGATGTATTTCTAGAGTACTTTTAAAGTTTTCCTCTGGAGTGATAGGTGGATATTTCTATTGAGCTTGTTCTAGGAGCGAAACCGGTGTCCATTCATCATTATAGGATGACTACACCAGAGTTTCAGGAGCTCAAGACACAGTTGGAGGAGTTGAAGGCAAAGGGTTTGATCTGAACCAGTAATTCTCCTTGGGGTTTTCCTATCCAGTTTGTGAAGAAGGAATATGGTACCCTTAGGCTTTGTGTCGACTATCATATGTTGAATGAATTGACAGACAGGAACTGAAATCCCATTCCTAGGATTTACGATCTCTATGATCAACTTTGAGGAGCCTGGGTGTTCTCAAAGATTGACCTGAGATCCGGTTATCATCATTTGCAAGTTATATTGTCTGATATACCTCTAACAGCCTTCCGGAGTTGGTATGGTCTGTACGAGTATATGGTTATGACGATCGATCTTACAAAAACACCAGTAGTTTTCATAGAACTGATGAACCGAGTGCTCCATCAGTACTTGGATTCATTAATGGTGGTATTTGTGGATGATTTAATGGTGTAATCTCACAATCAACATGACCATGTTATCCATATTTAGATCATTTTGAGTACACTGAGAGAGCATCAGTTATTTGTTATGCTCTCAAAATGCCACTTCTGGATGGATCAGATTAACTTCTTGCATCATCTTATCTCAGATAAAAAAGTATCAGTAGACCTAGAGAAAGTGAGAGTAGTAGTTTCCTGGGAGTATATGAATAAATTCTTTGAGGTACAGAGTTTTCTAGGGCTAGCTAGATAATACAGATGCTTCATACAAGACTTTTCACGTATAACAGCACCACTAACGAGTTTGACTAAGTAGTGTGCATTGTTCTTGTGGTCAGATTATTGTGAGTCAGACTTTCAGGAGATGAAAGGGAGACTAACTTCATCACCAATACTAGTCTTTCCAGAGCATGAAAAGAGATATACTTTTTATTGTGATGCACCTGGTATTAGGATAGGAGTTGTGCGTATGCAGGGAGAAGGAGTCGTTGTGTATGGGTCTCGGTAGTTGATTCCACATGAGAGGAATTTCCTGACGCATGATCTCGAGTTGGCAGTAGTGGTTCGTGCTTTAAGATGTTGGAGACATTATCTGTTAGGAGAGAATTTTATTATTTTCACCGACCACAAAATTCAAAAGTACATCTTCACTCATCATGAATTGAATTTGAGACAGTGAAGGTGGGTTGAGTACCTTCAATCTTTTGACTTTGAGCATGCCTATACGCCGGGAAAGGGAAACATAGTGGCTGATGCGCTGATCAGGAGGACCTAGGTACAGGTAGTTCAAGAGTCCAGTAGTGATTGGAAAATTAAGGTTCTGTTCTCTGAGATGCATTTGGAGGTGCACAGTAGACAGGGTAAACATTTATTTTTTCTTTAGCTATCAGCTTTAATCATTTGGATCATGTTCGAATGAGGCATCTATCAGATTTTGAAAGCCTAGTCATACGGGAGAGTGTGTCTGGAGAGGACCCCATTCCAAGATGGACCATATACAAAGATGAGATCTTGCATTTCCTGGGGTGTGTGTGGGTGCCAGCAAACATACGCGAGGAGATGATGTGGTACTTTCATTCCTTAGTTTGGGTAGTTCAACCTGGTGTCACCAAAATGTTTTGTGATCTACACCATTAGTATTGGTGGCCAGGTATGAAGAGAGATGTTGCTGGTTTCGTCATGAGGTGTTCCACCTATCATCAGGTGAAGGAGGAGCCTCAGCGACCAGCAGGGCTTTTGCACCAGTTACCCATTCTGGAGTGGAAGTAGAATGATGTCGTGATGGATTTCGTGATAGGTTTATTGAGGTCACCTCGAGGGAATGATGCAATTTGAGTTTTCATTGATAGACTCATGAAGGATTCACACTTCTTGTCAATCAAGGAGAAGTTTAGTGTTGATGAGCTGGGATAGTTGTAAATCCATGAGATTGTATGTCTGCATGGAGTTCTACGCTCCATTGTTTCAGACAAGGATTCCCATTTTCCTTCTCGGGTCTAGTAGGGGCTTCAGAAGGCTTTGGGTACATTGGTTATGTTGAGTACAACTTACCACCCCCAGACAGATGGCCAGTCCGAGCGTACGATTTAGGTGCTTGGGGACATGCTCTGAGCATGCATCCTGGATTTTGGAGGTTCGTGGGTGGAGAATATACCTCTTGTGGATTTTTCCTACAACAATAGTTTACAAGAAACTATTCAGATGGTACCTTATCAGGCGTTGTACGGTAGGCCAGGCCAATCACCCTTATATTGGCTGGAGGAAGGAGAGGTAGCTTTCCTAGGACCTCGTCTGGTTCTGGAGACCACAGAGCAGTTAGAGTTGATTCGAAAGACGGTGGCTACTACACAGTCTCAACAAAAGTCTTATGATGATTAGCGGATATGACCTCTAGAGTTCGAGGTCGGGGATAAGGTTTTCCTACATGTCACAGTGACATTGGGACACATAAGAATTAGAATACAGGGTTATCTTTCACCGAGGTATGTCAGGCCATTTGAGGTTGTGGAGAGAGTTGGTCTAGTTTCATATCGGTTGTAGTTACCCCCATAGGTATCGAGTTACACATGAAGTTTTTCATGCTTCTCAGATCTGATGTTACTTTTCAGACACGTCTCATGTCTTCCAACACGATGAGGTTGAGCTCGAAGTGGATGTGTTGTTTTGAGGAGCATCTTATCTGGATTTTTGATCACAGTACAAAGGTTCTCAATGGCCGGTATGTTCCTCTGGTATGGATGCTACGACAGCACGGGCGAGTATAGGATGACACATTGGAGAGGGAGGCTGATGTATGAGCATAGTGGTCGGATATTTTCTGGGTGTCTTCTTCTATGCCGTGCTAGGGAAATTTAGGAATGAATATATTTAATGGGGGAAGTTTGTAAGAACCCGTAACTTTTTTCAGGTATATTTTCCTTTTCAGGTCATTTTTGAGAAAAAGAGGAATTTTTGGAAATTTCCAAATTACACGCCGTGTACTAGGTTACCACGGCTAGCCATGTGATGGCCTTGTACTGGCCACACTCATGGTCGTGTAGGGTGACTTGGAGGCCGTCTAAAGCGGATTATAGAAATGGAATGTAAACTGCATGTACTTCAAAAGTACACACCATGTATTTTTTTATTAAACATACTTGGGTCACGTCTAATCTCCAGAAAGCTCTCTTTCTAGGTCTCATTCGACTGAGAGAATCGTACAACCACAGATCTTCGACGAACCCCCGAGAGAGCGTCCATCCTCAGAATCAAACACGATCAGTTGCATTGGAATCACATCGGTGAGTTCTCTCTTCTCCAAGAGAACAATCTTCAGATTTCTCCTCTCTCGTGAGATATCGTGGATTGAAATTTTTAGACGTTTTTAAAGATTCTCGGCGTTCTAGAGTGACTCAATCTTCGAGGTTCTTGTATATCGATCCTACCACACCAAGGTAGGTGGTTTGTGCCTTTCTGTTGAAATTCATTGAGTAATATGTGAAATTTTTTCCAATACCGTTGAACGGGGTATTGTAGATTTATCATTTTACCTTGTTATTTTCCTATCGCACCCATATACTTTCCTAGTGGTTAATTGGATTGGAATAGGTTTGGTTTCTTTTTCATGGATGTGTTTTCCCATGCTATGTTCTATGTACAACCGTTGGTCCTATTTAGCCTGTTAGTCCACCCTACCATGATTTCCCATGCCTAGTTGTAGGATGATGTGATTATTGTTATCTGACATGCTTGATATGCTATAGACTGATTCACTAGGTAGCTCTGTAGGTTTACTTTGGCCGTACTTCTTTGCTATGCTCATTTGATTTACAAAGCGCCATGAGAACCTCGAGTAGTAGAATATAAGTGGAATTGACCGAATGAGCTTCCTCAAAGAGTCCTTGAGCACTTTAGGTTATAAGGGTAATTGACACAGTGAGCTTCCTCAGAGATTATTTGAACCACATTAGGCTATAAGAGGAATTGACCAAGTGAGCTTCCTTAGAAAGTCATTGAACCACTTTTGGATATAAGGGGAATTGACCATGTGAGCTTCTTCATAGAGTCTATGACCACATGGGGCTTTAAGGGGAATTGAATGTGTGATCTTTCTCAGATTTTCCTTGACTACGTTAGACTATAAGGGGAATTGACCATGTGAGCTTCCTCATAGATTCTTTAAATTACTTTTGACTATAAGGGGAATCGACTTTGAGTGCTTCCTCAGAGAGTCTTTATATATTCTTACGACTGATGTAGAGGGGATAGGCTGCATGTACATCCTAGAGGATTACCCTGCTTGATTAGCTTCTTATTTAATATGTTGAACTGTTTATTTGTGAGTAATTTTATTTTACTACATCTTTGATTATCACCTGCCATATATATTCACTGAATATTAAGCACAGATATTTTCATGGTTTCCTACAAATATTTTGTCTCACACCATGTTTGGGTCATTATTTTGGGCCCAAATATATTATATTGTTGCAGGTATAGATAAGGGAAAGCACCCTTCTACTTCAGGTTCTTGATTGAGTGTGGAGCTGGAGATCATGGGACCATGCTTTGGTTTGCGATAATGAGGAGTTTTTTATGTTCTTTCTTTTGTATTTGTTTTGTTACTATTGTGTTTCAGCATTGTGATTTGTTTTTTCCCTATAAATATGTATCAGTCATAATTCATATATATGTGTGTGATTCAATTTATTATTCTCCAGTCTTCCACTGTTACTTTTGTATGGATTATTTCTTCTTTTGCTATTGTTATTTTTTTCTTCCAATGTGTTACTCTGCCAATGAGGGAATAGTTTCTCCACTAGCACATCCAAGGCCCTTGCTGCTAGTCAGAAACCTCTGGTGTTCAGGGAAATTCACTTGAGGCCATGTGACCAACCAGGTACATGGCGCCTCAGGGTGGCTTCCGGAACCGGGATGTAACAATTATCATTATATGTTATTTTTAATTTTTGATTGTATTATGAAAAAATTATGGTATGTACATTATTATATTCTTATATGTCACACATACCTATTATATTTCTATTACAATGGTCATATTTCTATGTTACATTAACACCCTGATATTTTAAAATTAAATTATGCTCGATAGCGTATACAACACACAAAACCAAGCTTAAACGAACCAAGAAATATTATTATTAAAATATAACCATTATACCCTAGCCATTGAATTGGCGATTATGAATATTATTAAAATTATTATGATATATATATATATACATATATATATATATAAAGTACCAGCTCATTAAAAATTTGTTGATTAATTCTTAGGAAATAAGAACTCAATTATAATAAAGTTATTTTATGCTTTAGAAATATGTTTTCTGCAGAATTAATATATATTACTTTTTCGGGGAAAATATCATAATTAATTTAAATAAGTTATATAAATTTTATTTTATATTAAAAATTATTATTTATTAAATAATCTTTTCAAAGTTATTTTTTGGGAAAACTTTTGGATTTTTCTGAAAAGATTGATTTTCCAACGAATAGAGAAAATACCATTTTTTTAAAATGTATTTTTTTCAATAATTTAAAAATTTGAATTTAATTTTAAAATTATTTCAAAATAAAATTAGTTATGTTATATTATTAATAATCCAATCCAATTCAATGGAATCAATTTGATGTTTTAATTTATTATAAAAACATTTATATATTGATAAATGTATTTTCCTTAAAAAATATGTTTATCATCATGTTTTGTGCATTTATTTTAATTATAGTTTATGAAACATAAAGAAATTTAATTTTATAAAATGGATTTCATATTTGGAATTATGATTTTAAAGTTAGGTAAATAGACACCTTTTATTTTTAGTCCTTTTGAATAGTAGCCACGGTAAAATTTATGACCTCAATAAAGGGTAAATCTTGTTAATCTAAGTTAAAATTAAGTCATAATGTCATAATTTTTCATAAAAATAATTATTTGATAAATTTAAATCGAAACTTATCACCTCATTCCTAATTTTTATTTGTTTAGTGGATAAATTTCCATTAAAATTACCAATAAAATATTGAAATCAAATAAAGTTACAAAATGTCACTCTCTTAGTTTTAAATATCTATTTTTTTCTACATTGGAACAAAATAAAGTTAAGAATGAAAATAAATTTCAAATTTTTTCATAATGAAATTATTTTCCTCATTATAAATTATTTTTAATTTTTATAGACAATAAAATTACATTAAATTCTTGTGCAATGCTAATATTTTATTAATTCAATTAATAGAAAAATAAAATAAATGAAATTAAAATTATTTAAAATTATTATATTTGAGTGATTAATAGTGTTACAGGAAATTTTTTTTCTTAATATGACATATTAGTGATTTTTAAATGAATTATATTTTAAATAAAACATTTCCTTGATGTATTTGTAGTCAAATTAAATGAATAATACCAAAATTGACATTAATGATAAATTTTAAAAATAATATGTTATTAAATTATTTAAAAACATTAAAATCCTAAAATAAAAATTATGGGATAATATATAGACTAAAATGATATATATTTTCCCTTTTTGATCCATTTTTCACCATATATCAAAAAAATTATACTTTTAAGAGTGAAAATGTGTTACCACGATTAACGTTAAAATATGTTAACTAAGGGATATAATCATAAGATAAGGTTTAAAACAACATAAATATATGTCCAATTTTTATTTTTTGGTGATATTTCAACCATATTTTACCCTATAATATAATAAATTACCATTTTCATACATTTTTATTGAGAATATCTTTATTATAATTTAATCTTTTATGAAATTCCAAAAGATCTACTAATCTCAATTATAAAATGGAACTTCTTCCCTCAATTATTTACACCACATTAAGGGTTATATATTTACCAAAATCTATAAAAATAACTTCTAAACTTAATTATACACATTATAGAAGTGTTTTTCATCCAAAAATTCCAACTCTATGATCCTTAATAGGATATACAAATGATTTCTTATAAAGAAGAGGTAATTTCCTTAACCTATCAATTTCTTTTTAATTATTATTTTACCACCTATAAATATATGGTATTTATCATAAATTTTTAAAAACATTATCCTAAATTTACATAAAATTATAATTATTATACCACCAGTATCCACCATCTTTCCAATCAAATGGGAAGTGAAAGTATCGCACCTGTGTACGTATGGCTTACCGTCTCCACACAGTGATAGAATTTACTTTTCGTTACCATATATTATGTATAGGAATTATAATGGTTTCAATGTTTATATATCATATATATAATATATATAATATAATTATACTTATGTAATGATAATATCATATCTAACTTCTTACCTAATAATTAGTTGGAATATAATAACGTTGTTCTGGCACACATATGGACTGCCACCTCCACCAAGCAATGTGATTTGCTTTTCATTTTCATTTTACTTGGATGGTAATAAGGATGGGTTTGATAAATAGATATTATTTATATGATTTATATATGATCATTTATAGTGTAATTATTATTTTCATTTCTTTCATTCCATCCGTTGAAAAATGAAAATAGTGTTCTTGCGTACGTACTGTATATCGTCTCCATGAACTGTGTAATTCATAATTTTATCTATAACTTGTATGGAAAACAATAAATATTTATATAATGAATTTAAGTTATATGTATATCATTACTAACATTATGGATGTGATATAACCATGATCAATGTACGAGGATCAATACTTACATGAAAAATGAAGCAATAATCACATGGAACAATGATTTTAATAAAGAATTATTAATAAATTAGTCATAAATGGTTATAAGTGAATCATAAATGGTATGATATATAAGAATATGGTTCTATAATATGTTTATAATAAATATATATTAAATATATAGGATGTTGAAACACATATTATGGAATCAAACCTAGGGTAAGGGTTTATCATCTCACTTTTACTTCTATGAGATAAAAGTCACATTAACAACTTATTTATTTTTTATAGTGTATATACATCCAATTAGATATATTATATCACAAATAACTTTTTCATAATGAAATATAAAGTTTTATTTGAACTTATTTCTTTTATGGGGATTATGATTAAAAATATACCCAAGTGGTAATGGTTTGTTTCACAATCTCATCATTATTCGGGATTGTTTTTGTTTAAGTCCTCACTAGAGGAATATTTTTCTTCGATATCCATATTTTATAAAAAATTTAGGAACTTTTTTTAAAAATTATATAACTGATTTAATAAGTTCAATTATATCAATGATTGACTTTATACAAAATGGTTTTAAAGTAATCTTTTTATCATTTTCCGAATGAGTAAGATTTTGAAATTTTTAAAAAAAATTTAAAAAGAATATTTATTAACTTATACGGAATGAAAGGATTTTACAACCATAATAACTAATATTTTCTATGAAGATTACTTTAAATGTTTATTATGTTCTTTTCAAAGAATTTTTTTACTTTATGTTTTCAAATTCATTAAATAAGTGATTTCAATGTGAAAAGGGTAATTTCCTCAAAACAATTCCAATGATATTTTTAATGTATTTACATCTATTTCATCATACTTTAATAAATTTTATGCTTTTATATGGTTATTATCTTATGTTACCATAAGACATATTTTTATGGATGGTTTATAATCATTTTTACTGGATAATTATTGATATTCTTTATTTTGGTTATTCTAATATGAACAATTATTGATTTTTAAGGAAGTTGATTATGTTGTGTTATTTATTCAAATTAGGAATGAATTAGACATATTTTGTGACAGGTAGAGGCCATAATTACACAGATATTCGATTAATCAGTAGGTATCATGGGACAAACTATCTTGGGTATTTAACTAAGACCTTACATATTTATTCAGATTTATTAGCAGAATACCTTTATGGTATTTGTAGATGCCTTGTCACAAAGCATTGGCAGAATTTTTATGATGTATGACATTATTCAATCCATCATTATGGGTTTAGTTACTAATTTCCATGTGATTATTCAATTAGTTATTAATTTTCAATCTCATGTGATTATTTATATGGAATTTTTTTTATCATCATTTATTTCATCCATTTTATTCTTCATGTTCAAGTTATTGATTAAATGGCATGTTTTCCATTATTTACCTTTCCATATTGATTATTCCTTATTTATAAAAAATAACTTCCATTTTACATATACCCTACAGATAATTAGATCTCACATGTTTCTTATATTTCCTTTCCCATGGATTTTAGTAAGTGTATTATGATTTATATGTAGGGATATGACAAAGGGAATTATGGTGTTCTCAAAGAAAATACTATGTTTTCTTTTATTTTTTCAACTCTAATGTAAGATTAAAGTATGTATCTAGTTTACCAAGACTAATAAAACATTTCATCATTCGCTATGTGATTCCTTTTATATAGTTACAATGTAATAAAGTAACCACAAACTCTAGGCTACCAGGGTTGGGGACCTAACAGTTACTATTACAATAGTCACCTTACCCTTTCAACGGCTATATTAACTATTACAAATAGACATTATTTTAACTTATAAAATCATTCAAGTATGTATCTAATTTAATAATTCAAGTTTTTATTTTAATAAGGGGTTAGGATTACATAATTTTAAATAAAACACATAATCATCATAGATTAATCTCTATATAAACTTTAAATTTATTTTATTTTATATTTCACCTTTACTATATTATTTTTTTGATATTTTTTTATTGAAATTTCCTATTTAAATTTTTATTTAAATTATTATATTTAATTTATAAATTTCTTCTTGTTACATATTAGATTTAATTTTCTAAAATATTAATCATTACATTTAATGTTTTAAAATTTAAAATCACAAATGATTATGATGATTTTTTGGGCTTTCGGAAATGATGTTCAAAAACTTTTAGAGATAATCTCTCTCTCTCTCTATCTCTTACCTTCAATCACACATCACATTTTCCTATTTAGAATTCATTTCAAATATATTAGTGTTATCCAAGCTAAGGGAGATATACTACTTTAAGAAAAACAACTTATTCAGATCTCATAAGGAGATTTCAGTCTCTAACCTCTATTCTATCTATCATAAATGAATAGATTCAAACCCTATAGTGTGATATTATCCCATTATACACTTTGTTCTAAAATAAGAATCTACTTGTTTCAAGGATACATATGTAGAACCTGGTGTTCAAAATATTTTCAACCAACTCAGAGAAATTTTGAACAGATATGCATAGTTAGATAAATCTATTCATGATTTTATAAAATTTATCTTTTTGAATATCTAAAGAAGGGTTACGAGTCAATGCTTTTGATGAAGTAGTGGTCTAGTTCATTGAATCAAAATTTTGAGATGTTGATGGTAGAGATCATGTTTTTCACTAGATAATCTATGATTCAAAAACCTCATAATCATCTTGTGGGCCTAAACATTCACCCTCTTCTAATCCTACATCTTACAAATTTTCATTCATGAGGAATATATTTCATTTATCCAAGGCAAATTAATGGAAGAAATTATTTTTATTCTATTTATTTATATTTTACTTACTTCTTTTTATGTTTAAATCTTTTCATTTTTTATTAGTAATCATTTATATTTATTTCACTAAAAATATTTACTAATAGTTTAGTTCAACATTAATATTTTTCTAATATATCTATCTACTTTGTTTTTTATATCACAAAAGGGGGAGAAATTTTCACATTTCTATGTGTACTCATTACCTATGGTATTCTATAGTTTTTAAAAAAATTATAAATATAATTATAAATTTAAATTTTTCCTACAATTTAATTGGAGAAAGGATAAATTTGGATTTATGATAAATCTATACAAATATGATCTTAGTTTTATTGAATATATGTGATTTGATCAATTAAGGAAAACCTATGATTTAGTGTTTATATTTATATCGGTTTTCGGATCATCCAAAAGGGTGTGATCATTAGACATATGTTGATCAAACAATTTCAGTAATTTCTAATGGATTTTGATGATCACAAAGACCCACATTTATTTTACTAGTGTAATTAATTTTACTGAATTTTAGGTTTATATTACATTATTTTTAATTCATATAATATTTAATTTTATGAAGTATTCAAGGCATATTTAAGTAGTTTGGAATCATTATTCATAACCAAACATTTTATGTGAACATTTGAATTAGAATCCACACTTTTTCATGGATCTCTACTTTTGAAACTATATTTCTGAAGTGAACGTTTGTATTGGGAACCTTACATTTGTTATCTACCCTAAATTTTCATAATTAACATATGGTTCATCAACCCATCTTTTTTAATCATCCATAACCATTTATTTATACTTTTTAAGATTATCTCTATGCACTAAAACCCTGCATTTGACCCAAAAATCTATGATATTTGAATTATGGATTATTTATGAAATTTATGAAATGATTTTTATAATGGAACTAGAATTTTATCCAAATTTTAAATTATTTTAAGCATAATTAAACATGAAATAAAACCAAAGGATCATAAATTCTAGTTTCTTTGGAATATTATGTATATAAAACTTAAAGCATGGAAATTGAATAAAAAATCACCATATTAGTCACCTATAATGATCTCTTAACTTCCTTTGAGCACTTAAATCTACATAGGATAACCTGGGGAATACATAGACAAAAAAGATAAGCTAAAAATCCTACTATGTGAATAAACATATAAATAAAGTATAGATGAATATAGGATGAGGATTGGGGAATGTGAGTGACAACGAGCTCCTTCGATAATCCCTCATGACCGGTTTTCCCTATATCATCCCAGAAGAATCAATCTCTACTTGTATACTCTTCAACATCGTGATAGTTTCCATATGTATCCTCACTTAGAGACCAAGGACTGTGATGAGAAATCACTAAAGGGTTTCTCCAACTTCTCATGTTTTTCAGGTGGGACTTTCACATCGCTTGCAGATCGTTCCTCACAATGAATCATCAGGAAGGGTTCCACCAGTCACGTATCTGATTCAAATAATGTAATTTAAAAAGGATTTATTTTTTATGGTCTCATTAATTCCTAAAATTTTACTAATGAAGGGTGCTAAAACCTGTAAAGTTATAGACCTAGTTACAGTTCTAGCATCTATATAGGGCATTTTATATTTTAAACACATATCATTAGGTCGAGGATTTTTTCATATTATATTTCCCTCATCCAATCTAAAAGGGAGATCCTTGATCTTTTTCTCGCTCAACCTAAGTCTTGGTACATTTATGATTTATGAATGAATCTAAATTTTAGTTTTAATGACTTTAAGGGATCTTGTTCATAGATTTTGGTTAAGATTAATGGACTTAATTGTGTCCTACTATATCACTCTGAAATTCTATTTGACATCTCATCCATGATTGGATATAAGGATGTACAATGACACTAGAAATGAATGTTTTGGTAATTATGAACATGTATTTGTAGAAGTGGATTTAAGTTTTACATTGGTTGATTGGGTGGTTATTTCCACCATACAAGATGAAATCACTCTAAAAATAGAATTCAAGAAAATGCATGTGTTATGTGAGTCCTGCAAAATTATTGGTCACTCAAAATTTCTGAGAAAATGTGATATTATCTCCTATAGTTTTCATATTAGAGCTCATGAGGATCAGAACATTAGGGGGGAAAAGAAAACATGAGACTGACCAAACATATGAGGCTCAGGCCCAACATCAAGTATTTGAAAATTCATTTCCTCTCTCCATTTATTCCCCATAAGATCACGTTCCTAATAATGATAGGTCTACTAATCCTAAAAAGACATCACCTTCTTGTTTGATTACTGAAGGCTATGATTATCCTATTCTGGGACCAGTATCCGTTTCTAGAGAAGATTGTATTGATGTTTCTCTTAACCAGTAACTCGTGCGTCCTTGTTCCTAGGATGATATGGAATAGGAATCTCATGATGCCACTAATGTTTTTTCTTTTAAAGAAGCTATATTAAGGGGTATAGGTGATGAACAACTTCAAGAAGAATCTGATGATTCTCAAGTTGATATTGATTTAGACGTATAGGATGACATAGATTTCAATTTCTAGAAAGAACGAAGAACAATATCTTAAAAGAAGCATAATGTAAATGAAAAGATATTCACTACCACTTTAGGGAAATCCAAAAGCAAGTCTTGGAACTCAAATACTCAGGTGGCCTTCCCTTGATAAATCAACTTCCAATTTTCCACTAATTTCTAATGATCCAAAAGATATTTCACCCTATGAGTCTAGGGGTGTGAAAGGCAGTTTTCCATCTAATTTGACTAGGTTGGAACGTCTTAATAATATTGGTGATGAAAACCTGCCTCTTTTGAGGTTGTTATAAGTGTTCTAATGGGACAAACATAGCCAGTAATGGTTTGTAATCCTGTACAAGTAAATCCTTCAAATAATGCATGTGCACTATCTCACACTCATACAGGAACTGCCTAGCTAGACAGTATGTCTACAATTAGGAATCCAATAAGTTGTACTATTGATAAAGTGCATGAAATGTTGGAACAAAGCTTAAATGTTGTTAGAGGTACTACTTTGAAAATCACTAATGGGATTGACAAGAAGTTTCTTTATTTACCTCATTCTAAGGGGGATCTCCACAATGTTTCCACTGCCTTATCCCCTATATCTATGGTAGGGGTAGGGTATATAACAACCTTGTCTTGTAAACATCCTTTTTGGGATAACTCTCACAATGATGACCATTAGGCTACATCTCTTGAGACCCCCATCATGGATCAAAAAGAGGTGATCTCTAAACACATAGAGTTTGGACATGACCCATCAAGTGAAAGGGAAACTAAATCTGAAGGTGTGTAATCACAAATCATTTGAATTACTTGCTTCAAGAAATAGTGAAGATAATGTCCAAAAAATACTTGGGTTTCAGAGGCTGATGAAATTATGTAAGAAGTAGATGTTGGGCTTCTAATTGATGGACTTTGACTATGGGTATAGTTCAAAACATGGAGGCGAGGGCTTTATCTGTGTGGTTGGGTTGGGAATGCTTCGTACCATAGCATGAGTACTTGTTCATGAGTTGTTTGAATATTTTTCCCTTTGATTTAGCTTTTCATGTTACTTTATTGTACTAATTTTCTATTTTAAAATTAGGGGTTGTCAGGCCTCACCTTTAAAAAAATAAAGCATAGCACATGGGTTAGAAGGAATAACACGATGACATAAAAAGGAATGGAAAATGAATATAAATATAGAATCATAACATATATAAAATTTGATCATGTGATAATGATGCCATAGGAATGTGGAAAAATCATACAACATGATAGAAACATGAGTCAAGGATAAATTACAAGACTATTTCACACAAAAGACATTATACCATAAAGGAATCAGGTTCTATTGGGACAAAACTAGATGGATAAAGAAGTAAGAAGAGTTTTTCTTTTGCAGAGTATTGTCTTTTGTTGTCAAAGAAGATTAATCAACTCACATTGTAAAAGGCTTGTAAAATTTTACAATGCTTTTCTAATTTTTATTTCACAAATATCATAAGTTAGGAGAACATGTGATGAAAGCATTATGAAGGAAAGGGGGAGTAAATGTGTTTCCATTCATATTTAGTTTTGATTAGATGGAAAGTTGCTACTGGGAGATATGGATGTTTTAGTACTTTCTATTTAAAAAAATTGATGCTAAAGGTGTTCGATCAAAGACTATATATCATAGAAGATATATTTCATGATGAATTTATTTGTTTTTTGAATAATCTAGAGGACAATGAAGTAGCATTGGTGTTCTTTCCGAATAAGATTTTAAGGTGGTGCTGTTTTCCAGTGTTTGTCAAATTTATGGGGCTGAAAATCACGAGACATAGAAATTTGATTATGTCAAATAATTTTGATTGAATGTTTAATATGGACATTTATTTTGCGTTCAAGTGATGTTCCAAGATACAAACAAGAAAATCTGGCAATGTAAATACTCACGCGAAAGATTTGGTATTTGTGCGCAAGATTGAAGGGAGTTTGGAATGTTGCATGCAAGGAATGATTCAAGGTAAGAAAATCACAAATTAAAAAAGGCATGATGTGTGAGAAAGATTCATGAAGTCTGTGAAATATGAGGTTGGTTCAAAAGATACTTACACACCCGATGTGCCATCAAATGGGGTTTTGCGCGACGCGTCAGGATCTTGCACGACGTGTTAGGTTTTTTGCATGTGGGGTTTGGTGATGCCTATAAATAAGAGGCAAAACCCACTAATTTTAAAAGATTGAAACTTAGAGAAATCCTGAGATTTGATGTGTAGAATAATTTTATGTAAATATAGTTTCACAAAAGAAATATTGTTGTGCGAAAGAAATGAAGTTGTGCGCTATATTAATGATTCACACAAGAGGTGTTTCGTGAAAAAAGTAAAATATTGCATGAGTGGCATAAAATTTGTGTGAAATACACCTAAATGTGTGAATAAAAGATTTTATTTCAGCACAAGTAGTAAATTTTGTGCAAGGTAGTTCTTACCAACTTCTAGGTAGGAAAGACAAGAATTGTTTTCAAAGATCAAACTGTGAAAACTGTTTTAGAAGAACTAAAACATTTATTTGTCCTATTTGTGATAAGAGGGTGCACATGTGATTGATTATTTTTTTGCAAGTGCTAAATGAGTGTAAGGTTATATCCCACTCTGTGTATTCTACATCAAATGATTATTTTCAATTGGATTGTGTGGTACTGTATTTTTTCTATACCATACCAAGGACGTAGCTACTCGTGTTGAGTAGAAAACATTATAAATCTTGTGTTTCTATGGATGTGTGTTTTCATTGTGTTTTTATGGAAATAAATATTTAATAGGAAGTGAATATTGTTTCAAAAATAATTAAACATAAAAGAAAATGATATCACTAATTCACCCCTCCCCCTCTTAGAGATACTTGGATCCGGATTGGGTAACTTCAGGTTCACTCCCTATCCCAACATGACATCCAATAAGACTAATCATACCAAATTAATTGGATATCTATATGGGAACACCCATAATAAAATGTTCATATATATGTTTTCAACACAATTAATCAAACATAAGAAAAAACATATGATTTACCCATGAAATGAAATTGGTATCGTAATCATGTCATAAGGAATATCCACAGAGAATATCATAATGGTGGCTTTGAATGAATCGATTTAAATCATACATGGTCATTAATAAGGTAAAATAGGCATAGACCCTGAAAATTTAGGTCCATAATAAATGAAAACATGTAAAAATAATGTTTAATAAACTTTATAAAGGATCCCTTTTAGTGCGGTTTTGAGGGAAAATATTAAAGAGTCTTTAAAGAGAAAAAGGAATAATTTTTTCATAAAACCATAAATTAAATTAAATTTTTTTAATGATAAAATATTGTTTTCATTAAAATACTAGTGTCTTAAAACATATTATAGAGTTTACTTGAAAATGGGTAAGAAATTGGGAAGTTCACTTTAATCGAGCTCTCTTATTGGGAAGAATCGAGAAGGGAACCTTATAAAACATGTATTTCCCCGTCAAATAAGGATGAATAGATCTAGAAACATAATCTTAAAACATATAAATGGAATGTGGAATAATTATATAATAATTATATATATTTACATTAGTGAAAATAGAGATAAATACTAACCCTGATGTAATTTCGAGGTTCAGAGAGAATCTCTTACCTTATGACTGAAAGCGTTGTGCACTTATACTTAATGTCATGGATAATATAATAAATTGCATTAATTAATAAATTAATATGATATTATAAATCTATTTGATATATTATAATTTTATTAAGTTCAATTATGGAATTCTTTATGTGTTATAATATTCAATTTTTTCATTCCAGGAGCATTCGTTTCATGATTTTATTATTGGTTCCCTTGAATTAAATTATGGCAATTATTGTCAAATGCAAGAAAAACTCCAAAAGTGGAATTTTATGATAATTATTCACTATATTTTTTAAATGGTTTAATAAATAATATTTTCATATATTATAATGATTAATTAAATTATTTTTTATTGATAAACATTACTTTATTTATGTGAATTTTCGATCCTCACAAACTAGTTATGTTTTATTAATTAATAATATGTATATATATATTAGTTCCAAAACATAAAGTAAGTTTTAATATTAAAATTATAATATTAATTTTGATGAAAAAATTGGTTTTATGACCATACTTGAAGGCGGTAATGGAAAATGGAAATGCATCATCCACGATGGCTATAAATCAATATATCACGTACAATGTTTTCATTTTTATAATAAAAGGAATGGGAAGAAATTTGATAATGGATAACTAATTTAACATAATAAAATTAAATTATATGAAATATACTGGATTTATCATGCCACTTTGGTAAAGGGTGGTTCAGAGACTAAAATAAAATAAAATAAGTTGAGAAGAAATTGAAGGAAAAACAAAAGTGGATTTTACCTCTTGAACTTCTTCCCCTTGAGAACCTCCTTAGGGAAATTAGGTTTCATATTTTTTTGAGACCAAAGGATGTTGGAAATGGGGGAGATACTTGGTAAGGGTATTTTGATTAATTTGGACAATATTAAGATCATGGAAGGTGCGAGGAGAATAGGTGTTAGGGTGGTATTTATAGTGGGAGAAGAAGGATATTTTTTACTATTATATTCATCATTTTATTATTTTCTCACAAGAATATCAATATTTTTGAGAATTATTACTAAATATATTATATAATGAATAAAAATTATAAATTATGTGCTTAAATCAGCCATTAATCATCCATTAATCAATAATTCAAATATATTTTAAATACCATAAATTACAATATTTCACTATTCAACAAAAAATCAATTTTTTTAAAAAAAATACCGAAAAATTAACCAAACCATTTTTATATGTTTATAATTAAAAAATACAATCCATTTTATGAAAATAAATTTCTATATATGATAAATTTATTTTTTAATTAAATTCATCATTTATTCAAAAAAAATACTGATTTAAAATTATAACCGATTTTATCAAAAATTAAAAAATTAATTAAGATCTCATTAAATTATCTTATGATTATAAGAAAAAAATATTAATTTTTGAATATATTTTATGAAAATATATTTTCTTTTAAATAATTATAGTAATTATAAAATATTAATTAAATATTTTTGACATACAAAAATAATAACACTTAATTTATCATTTTTAAAATATTTATTTACTTTTAGCATGATATTAATATATCATATTTTCATTCATAAGATACCTAAATTTTATTTATACATTCATAAGTGAGGTTACTATTCTATTGGCTAAATTACTAATCCTAATGGTCACATTATTATTCCAACGATCGAGTTATATTTTATTGGTATAGGTTCCTTGTTTTCTACAAAATAATATTATTTCATTAATTCTAAATTTATAATGGTTTTATTGTTTTCTCTATGTGATTTTGTGTGATTTATACTATATGAAATAATTATAAGAAGTAAATTTACATTGATAATATTTTGGGTTGGTACATTCTTCCCCCTTAATGAAATTTCACCCTAGAAATTCTGTTTAACATACTAAGGTTAAAAAAATTATGGTACTTATCCTTCATCACTTTCTCTAGTTCCCATGTTTCCTAATCATAATTATGGTTTATCCATAGTAATTTTACTAGTTAAGTAGTCTTGTTGTATAAAAATTCATTTCTATAGTCCAAGATTTTCATTGACTACACTTCATACTAGAGGTCGTTCTCCAATTGTACCACCTCCTGATTCATTACATGTGAGTTTTATGGTATGTAATTCCTCAAAAGGGTTACATGGAATATATTATGTACTTGTGATATGGTATTTTGAAGATATATTTGATAGTTCATAGCTCCAACACGATCAAGAATCTTGAAGGGGTCGATGTACTTAGGACTCATCTTTTGTTTCTACCCAAATCTTAGGATCATCTTCCATGGAGATATGTGGAGGAATACCATGTCTCTAACCAAAAAATATAGGTCCCATAGATGATGTTATGCATAGAGATTATGTCTAATTTGGGAAGACTCAATATTCTATTGAATAGTATTCACCTTTTCTACCATTTCTTTGTTCATTTAAGGTATCATCAGCTTTTGTTCAATGACTTAATCTGTGCATGTTAGTGTTCTAAATATATTCAAATAAAGGGATTCATATGGAGCCATTTGGATTATATAGTGGAAATTATTGTTGTAAGAGAATTCAAATAGAGGTAGATGTGGGTCCCATCCTCCCTTGAAGTGCAAAGAATGTGATCTTAACATTTCTTCCAGTGTCTGAATAGTCTGATCAGATTGGATATCTGTTTGATGATAATAAGTTGTAATTACATTCAACTTAGTGTTTACATAATGTTAGAGAATTTTCCAAATCTTGGAGGTGAATATGAGATCTCAATCAGATATAATCTATAGTGGTACTCTATGCATCCTTACTACTTCTCTTATGTATATCCATGCGAGTTGATCCAGTGAGAAGTCCCCTCGAATCACCATAAAGTGAGCTGTATTTTGTAATATTGTCCACAATAACCAATACATCATTGTTTCCTCAGTTTTTCTTTTTAAGTATAATAGAAATTTACATAGTTATTTTTTCCCATTTCAATGTTGTTTTGGGTAATGGTTACATCATCCCATTAGAATTCATGATTTCAGTCATCACATGCTGACCTACAAGGCACATTGATATATATTCAGTGACATCCTCCTTCATATTGTCCCACCAATAGTCGTCTCAGAGATCTTGATACATATTTGTGCTCCCTAGGCAAATTGATAAAGTTATTCTATGTGAATCATACAGAAGAACATTATTTATCTTTTTACTATATGGTACCCATAATCGTGACCCAAATTTTATGACTCATTCCTCATCAATTTTGAACTCCAAATATTTATATTTTTTTATAGATTTTACCTTTTTTTTTAATTTCCACATCATTTATTTGAGTATAATTGATTTTCTATATAAGGGACGGTTGCAGAATCATTTTATAAAGTATTGGAAATGTTACTTTTTTAATAATCCATATGTCCATCCTTTTCAAATCTAAGATGATTGGATCCTTCTCAATTCTCATAATTGATATTGTTGCAAGATATTTTCTACTTAGAGAATATACCACTTTGTTTGATTTATCATAATGGTAGTGGATTGAGAAATCAAACTCCTTGATGAGATCTAACCATCTACACCGGTGTATATTAACCTCCTCCTTTTTGATTATATATTTGAGGCTTGTATGATCCGTATACATTTCACATTTTCCCCATAGAGATAATGATGCTAGATTTGCAATCCAAATATCACAATTTCCAACTCCAGATCATGCATGGGAAATTTGTTCTCATAACATTTAAATGTCCTTGAGGATTAGGATATCAATTTATCATTTTTCATCAGTACAGAGCCTAACCCCCTCTTCGAGTAATTATTGTATAAAATAAAGAGTTCCCCACTTGTCAGAAGTGTGAGTATTGTCATGGTTATAATCTTCTTTTTCAACTATTTAAAGTTGTCTTCGCATTTAATGGTGAAAATTAAACTTTTATCCCATCTAAGTTAGATTTTTTAGTGGGTCAAATAATCATGATAATTTCTTCACAAATCTCCAGTAAAACCCAACTAGACCTAGGAAACTATGGATATCTATTAAAGATGTTTTCCTTGGACCCTCTATGATTACATTTATCTTATAAGGGACCATAGATATCCTTTTTTATAGTGATAACGTATCCCAAGAATGATAATAATTCTATCTATAACTCAAAATAACTTTAATTTTCATAGATTTTATCTCTTTTCAAGGACTTTAGAACAATATTCAAATAATCCTCATGCTCCTCCTTACGTTTCAATTATATAAGAATGTCATCGATAAAGATTACCACAAATTTGTTGAGGTAATATATAAAGACTCTATTCATTAAGTCCATGATAATTATTGGATCATTACTAATTTTGAAGGAATTTACCATTAACTCATATTTTTTGTACCTTGATTGAAAGGTAGTCTGGGGAATATCTTCCTTCCTAACCATTAATTGGTTATATCCCGACTAAAGTTCCACCTTAGCGAAATACTTAACCACATAGTTGATCGAAAAAGTCATCTATCCATGGAAGGGGATACTTTTTCTTTATAATTATTTTTTGAGCTCACAATAATCATTATAGACTCACATTAATCCATCCTTCTTCTTGAAAAAGATGATTATCACACCACATAGTGAAGGACTCGAGCCTATAAAAACCTTTTCCAAATTCTCTTGTAGTTGCTTCTTCAGTTCATCCAACTCAACGGTGGACATTTTATATGTTTTATTTAATATTGGTTGAAATCTAGGAATAATTTCAATTGATAACTAAACCTCTCAGTCATGAAGAATATTAGACAATTCTTTGGGAAACAAATCAATGTACTCCATCAAAACGGGCATGTCTTCAAGAATGATTCCCTCTTTTGTCTCATTCATTTGAGATAGATATGCTTGCTCATAAGGTAATAATATCAACACTTGAGAGGATTGCTCTAAAGGATATTCTTACCCTTTCTTAAACTTTTAAATAATTGGAGAATTAAATTATATGTAAATATTGATCTCCCTTTTTTGAAAGTTGATGTTGTATTTGTATAATGATATCCAATCCATTTCCAATATAGAATAAAATTCCACCAAAGGAAGTTAGAAAAATATATCTTGGAGGTTCAGTCCATAAAAATTAATTAGGGTGGAGTAATATACTTTGGATGGAATATTTTTACCATATTATGTTCTCCCAAATAACTCAACCTCTATATTTTGAGGTGGTGTTTTAATAATTATAATAATCTTTAAAGATATGAAATAATTCAAAGAACCAAAATCCCATAGTACGCTCAATATTCTTGAATGAATAATCAGCATACCTATCATCACATCATTTTATCGTTCCACCTCAACAGTAGTGATACAATATACCCTTCCTTGTTTCCTTGTAGGTTTTTGTTATTTATTTCATCTGATGAAACTTGTCTTAGCTAAATGGATCACATAATTCTCATGTTCCTTATAGCTAAAACACTGCACTACAGGTTTTGTGTTGATCGTAACAATTCTTTCTTCCTGCAGATTTGTGGGAATCTTCATATCACTTAAATAATTATTAACCAGATACCCCTCTCTTCCACATTTGAAGCATCTCCTAGTTCCCCTTAGGCAATTTCAAGGATGCTTCTTCTCACACTTTTGACACGTGGGATTTTTGGGTTTTTTCATCATAGGATTTATCTATTGATCCTACCATATTAAACTCCATTTTCTAATTTTTTTATCTCTTGTCCAATGATACCACAGAGTCTGCAATATCTATTTCAATATTAATGGATCAACGGGATATCTTCTCATAGCTTTTGAAGTCCCAAATCACCAATTCCTTTTACAAACGTGGATTTAGTGTGCTAAATAAACAATTTGACTTTCTTTTAGTGTTCATGACCAAACCAGAGGCATATCATGAAATCCCTGTAAATTTTCCCTTATACACCTCAATAGACTCATCTCCCTTTTTCTTTAATCTAAGGAACTCTCTTTCTATCTTAATATTGAGTGTTCGAGGAAAATATTTATTGAAAAATATTTTCTTGAATTCTACCCAATATAGGGAATCAATTTCCTCATTGTAATTTTTGTTTTTATTAGTTCCAACCACTTATTAGCTTCCCCAAAAAAATGGTAGACTTCTAGTATGAGTTTCTATTCTTTTAAGACCTAGAGGATTGATAATATCTTCCCAATTGAGTTAATCCATTATTCTGTAAAGATGGGATCGGAAGATCCACTAAATATGGGATCCCTTTTTCATATAAAGTATTCAAATTAAACTTGATCATTCATAGTAGAAGGAGGTAATTCCACATGATTAAATTTATTATTCATAACTTGATCCAATTGATGAAGTACTATCATAATGTTTTGAGCTCATGTTCCCATCAAATTTTCATTTCATTAGGGAAATCGACACATTTCCTATCACATTGATTGATGGCATGGGTTCTCCTATTCTGATCCATTAACTAAGAAAATGTAATATCAATTATTGTGGATTCAATAATTAGATAATAAGCATATAAAAAATAAAAATTCAACATATAAGGATGAACATGTAAATGGAAAGTATATCCTATCTTGTGATTTCTAAAGATTCAATCTAAGTTATCCATGGTGATATAATTATCCCTGTGGTTATTAATGAAGTTTTCTAATCCTAATCCTCAAAAATTACTGGACCATTCTCTAGTACCAGCTATAATATCCCTATCCTTTTACACATATTATTACTTGATTTTAAGAATAATTAACCATAAAATAAAACCCAGGAATTGTAAAGTATAGTGTCTTTGGAATATTCAGTACATAAAAATAAAAACATGGAAATAGAATCAAACATCATTATATTAATCATCCATAATCGGATCCTAAATTATTTTCAGATATTATATCTTTGTAGGAAAAATTGGAGAAAACATATACAAATGGGATGAGTTAAAAACCTTGGTAAGGTAATTAACATAGAAATAAAGCATATCACATGGGTTAGAAGGAATTACATGATTGCATAAAATTGAAATCAACATGAATAAAAATATGGAAGTGTAACATATATAAAATGGGATCATGTAATCTTGTCATCATAGGAATGTGGAAACAACATAAAACATGACATCATCAGGATTCAAGGCTAACCACTATACTATTGCATATGGTGAACAAAGTCCTATAAAGGAATCAGGTTCACTCTATGTCCCAAAATGACATCTCATGAGACTAAAAATTACCCAATTCATTGGAGAGATATTTGGATTTAACCATCATAACATGATCATTCATATTTTTTCCACATAATGAATCAAACATAAGTAATAAACATTAGGGTTGCCTCTAGAAATGAATGGGTTTCGTAATCATGTCATAAGGAATAACCAAAGGGAATATTGTATAGTTGGCCATGAAAGAGTGTATTTAAATTATACATGGTAATTAATAAGGGAAAAATTCATATATCATGAAAATATATATCCAAATTAAGTTAAAACATATAATAAAATTCTTTAAGAATCTTTAGAAACAATCCACTTTAGTGCAGTTTTTAGGGAAAATATTAAAGAGTCTTTAATGTGAGAAAAGTCATATTTTTTGCATAAAACCAGAAATAAAATTAGATATTTTTCATGATAAAAAGAATTTTCTTTTTGAAAAAAAAATTATAGATTAAAATATATTATAGTGTGTACTTGAAAATGGTTAAGAAATTGGTTCGTTCCCTTTAATCAGGCATTCTTATTGGGAAGAATAGGGAAGGGAACCTTATAAAACATGTGTTTCACCATAATAACTGGATGACTGGATCTAAATAAAAAATTTATAAAATATAAAAAGAAAATTTACGAGTTATATAATATTAATTTAGATTTAATATAGTTTAAAGAGATGGACAACATAAGAGATAGGTACTTGGGAGGTTCGGAGATAATCCCATACGTTTTGTCTAAAAGTGTTCTACACTTGTACTTAATGTCCAAAATAATAGAATTAAATCTATTAATTAATAAATTTAGTGCCTATTATACATGTAATTAATTTATTATAATTTTATTTTGTTCATTTATAGTTTTTTTGATGAGTTATAAGATTCAATTTCATTAATTTGGGACAGTTCATTCCAGGATTTTATGATTGGTTCCCTTGAATTAAATTAAGGGAGTTCTTATCAAATAGAATAAAAACTCCAAAAGTGGATGTATATGATATTTATTCACCTAAAAACTTTTAAATGGTTTCATATATGATTTTTATAGATATTATAATGATTCATTAAATAAAATATTAATGATGCATGTTAGTTTATTTTGGTGAATTTTTTATCATAACTAACTACTTTTATTTTATTATTTAATCTTATGTAAATATATTAGTTCCAGAACATAAAAAAATTAAAATATACATATTAAAAAAAATTTAACAATAAAAATGGTTTTATGACCATCATTGAATGTTGTAATAGGAAATTAAAATTCACTGTCCATTATTGCGGTAAATCGACACATCACAAACGATGTTTTCATTTTTAGAATAAAAGTAAGAGGAGAGTGATTTGAGAATTGATTATTCCATTAACACAATAAAATTATAGTATATAAAATATAATGGAGTTATTATTCCACATTGGGAGAGGGAGATGAGGAGAGGATAAGAATAAAAAAGAAATTGAAATTAAATTAAAACAAAATGAAAGATGATTTTACCTCTTGAATTTCGTCTCCTAGAGAACCAAATCAGGGAAGTTTGGTTTTTTATTTTGTTGTGACCAAAGGTTCATGGAATTAGGGGAGATACTTTTGAAGATTATTGGGTTGAATTTGGAAAAGATTCACATCGTTGATGGAAATAGTAGAAGAGGTGGTTAGGGGAAGTATTTATAGTTGGAGGAGTGGGGTATTTTTATTATTATTTTATTTATTATATTATCATGGCTCAAGAATATCAATATTTTTTACCCTTATCATTAAATATATTAAATAACGAATAAATGTTATATATTATAGTCTTAAAAAATGCATACATCATCCATGACTCTATAATTCATGTATTTGTTAAATACTCTATTTCTTTATTCACCAAAAATTAACATATTTTAGAAAAATATAAAAAATTAAACCTTAACATTTTTTGAAATGTAGAATTAAAAAATGGAATCCATTTTATGAAAATAATTTATTGAATATGACATATTTAATTTTTAATCAAAATCATTATTTATTCAAATGAAGTTCTGATCTTAAATTATTACCAATTTTATGACCCTTTGAAAAATTAATCAAGATATCATAAAATTATATTATAACTATAAGACAAAAAAATAATAATTTATGATTATATTTTATGAAAATTTATTTTCATTTAAAGCAATATACTAATTTTAAAATTTAAATTAAATATGTATGACTTACAAAAATACCAAAACATAATTTATCATTTTTAAAAAATTTATTTACTTTTACCATGATATAAATATATCATATTTTCATTCATAGGATACCTAAAATTTATTTACAATTTCATAAGTGAGGTTACTATTCTACTGTCAGAATTACTATTCCTAATGGTCGAATTTCTATTCTAATAGTCAAGTTATATATTTTGTGTATAGGTTCCTTATTTTCTAGAAATGCATCTTATTTAATTAATTATCCATTTATAATGTTTGTATTTTTTTCTCTATGTGATTTTATGTTCATTTATGTGATTTATACTATATGAAATAATTATAAAAATGGAATTTTCATTGATAAAATGTTTGGTTATTACAATTTCACAAGAGTTTATATGTTATTAATGTTGTGTAAATAATGATTTAGAATCCCTTATTTAATGGGTTAAATTATTCATATTTATAAGGGATGTTACAATTTTCCATGGGTTATTTTAAGTTAAAATTATTTTGTTTTGTAAGGTGGATTTTATAGAGTTTTTTTACAAGATGAAAATACATCATCTTGATAAATATAGTGAGTTTTTTCTCAAATGTGACAAATTCTGTGGTTCTCTAAATAGATATACTTTAGAGGCATATATGTTTTGATCCTTTTCCTCTTGGTTATTGAACTTATTTTTATGCTTCTACTGTATTAATTTTCAATCGTTTTCTTTAGTTCATTGTATTTATTCTTTTATTTATATATTTATTTTCTGATCATAAGTAACTAGGACCTCGTCGGAGATTCTATTTTATGAAGAAATAATTCTCAGATGAAGAAGATATAACATCTATTAGTTGCTGATTCAATTATGAGCTATATTTTTTTCTCATAAAATCAATCATTTACGTTTTCGTGAAATAGTTAGTTGTTTGTACTCATTCATAGTGGAGTACCAGATTCTCACATTAAAATTGGTTTTTAAGTTTCCCTATAAAATAACTTAATTTTTTATAAGGTATTGATTTCCTGCACTCAATTATAGAGGTCTCCAAAAAGTGGTCATTCATAGTGGAAATCGTCAATATTACTGAGAGAGTGTTGGTGGAGTGGACTAGGGGATCTTTGTGCCCTGAACCACTATAAAAAATTAGTTTTCCTCCCTATTTTTTTATTGCATACTATTTCAAAATAAAATAATGTTGCATAATATTTTAAATCAAAACAAGGTATTATGTTTAATTTTTTTCAAAATTGTTAGAAGGGCACATTTCACCCCCACCCCCCTGAGTCTTCTTATTATTCTGAGCTAAAAAATTTCATGATGTTAACAACCACATATAATAAATTGATGTGTAATATAGTCCTTTCGGTGGTGATATCTCATCAAACTGAGTGTACATCCTTATCATTAACATATATTTTTCATAGATTTATTATTTAATATCTAAAATATACATTTCATTAAATAATTTTCATTGAATTTAATGAAATGGTTCCATTTCAATAGAAGGTAAAATATATCAACTTTTATAAATATGGAATGAAAAAAATATATCCCCAACTTATCCGTCAATGACATTCCATTCAAGAAACAACCAATGTACCCTACTTCCAATATACATATGGAATCGTGGTGTTTTTCAATAAATATAAGTGTTAACGTAACTACATGAATTAATGATAATATTAAAGTCTATGGAACATTAAACACACTTGTAGATATAAATATATGACAACACATAAACATGCGTAATTCCTACTAGAAGGACAATTCTCATAATCTCTCATCTTAGATATTACCAAGTATATATTTTGTGAGATGAAGTCTTATCCACTTATGATTACATAAAAAATATAGTAAAAATACCATGTCCTCCATCATAGAATTCAATCCAACTATAGAACTATATTTATGATTATTGGCGTGTCATTTCAAGGTCTCATTATAGTGGGGAACCACAATGACCTTATCTATATGATAGATACTCTATAAAATTTTTACATTAAAGTCATCCATAATAATGAAAAATATGTAATAATATTTTTAATTAATATTCATATATTTGAATATACATATAATACAATGTAAAATAATTTGTTTCTCGAAAACAAACTTCAAAAATGAATAATGATCAATTGAAGTATATTATTTTTCATGGGAGGGAATTTAGATCATGAGGTATTCTTTTATGTGATGAATGTTTTCAATATTATTTTAATGGTGACATGGAAATAAAATTGAAAGATATTATTATGTATGTTTTGAATAATTTTCCCATAATTAATTGAAGGATATCATTTTAAATTAAAGATAGTGAATCAAGAATAGATTGGGGACTGATCCTTGGTCAAATTATTATGTGTAAAATAAAAAAGAGAAATATTAATTAAATAATATACTAAGTCGGTGAATATATATAATGTTAAAGAGATATAAATGAGAATTTGAGATGAAAACTAGATATAATGTTGAAAAATAAGAAACCATACTACATATCAAATAAGGAAAAGTACAACATGCATACATTGATTCTGAATAAAACATAGTGGTCAAAGTCCTATAATTGGAAGGAGAATATATCATATGAATATTATTAGAAATCCTGGAGAACTAATTAAGATATTATTCAATGTTTCAGTGGTTTCTTTATCAACAGGTTGGAAATAGTATATATATTTTTTGGGATAAAAATTATAGGTAAATACTTAATGGCCCTAGGATGATTTATTCCCAAAACCAATTTCTATCTCCTTTGATTGTTAGTGGAAAATAAGTGACTCATTCTTGACAAGATTATATAAATTATATATTCAACCACCTTAGGGGAATACCTTTCAAAAATATTTTCTTCATTCTATTGTTTTTAGTTCTTTTTAATTAGGGTATGACATGAAAATAAGATTAGAGTGGAGCATACTACAACAGGTAAAAGATGTATATTTCAACAAAATAAATAGTTAATAAAGCCCCACAAATTCAATACCCCCTTCTCAGTGGTGAATCCCAGTCATGGGAACTATAGTGTATATTTATACATATGTGTATTATAATATATATATGTGTGTATGTTTATAGTTTTTGTGTATATATGTTATTTAGATAATATTTATATATCTTAATATATTTCTTTTAATACATATATTTATACATTATATGTTTATGTTTATATATAAGTATATATAAAACACATAATAAATATTTATTTATTTACATATATATATGTCTGTGTGTTTTGTATTGTATATCTATGTATATGTTTAAATAGTATATGTATATAAATTTCACTGTATATAGAGAGAGAGTTTATGAATATATGAATATATATATATATTATTTATAAAAATTATTATAATGATTATTTTGTGTGTATTTATTTAAAAATATATAGGATTATTTGTAATTATATATACAAATTTATGTTAGTTATATAAATAAGTTTTATACATTGTTGACAAAAACAGAATGAATGTGAATTCAAAAAGGATGGATGTTACTCATATAATCATATACTATGATGAAGTTTTCCAAGTTTTTCTTACATTTTCCATGGAAAATGAAAACAAACCATCTCAAATTAGGGGTCTATTTCTATATTTATATTATTCCAAGTGAATCAGTCTAAATAATATTGAATATTTAATCTATTAAGTAATTGATTATAATTATAAATATTAGACCAATGATAGAGAAGAAGTAAATTTATCTTGAGACTCTAGTTAAAATATTTTTTTTAAATTATTAGTAATTGGTATAGGTATATAAAAAGAAGTATATTAAGTTTATAAATTCCAACTATTGTTGAAGAATATCTTAGAGTATGTATAATTTGTTTTTTGAAATTAAATAAATGTTCAATGATTACATTTTTTAAATTGGTGTATGAAATATTGAACACTATTAGTATTGATAACACTTTGAAACCTAGAAGTGGTAAACAGATGGAGTAATGAATGTTTTATAGAGTTGACATCTCTATTGAAGGATATTTTTGCAAATAACATTGATCTTCCTTGATCAACATGTAAAGCTAAAGAAATATTTTATTTGATGGGATTGAATTTTAAAAAACCTCAATGACTAGATATTATTTAACAAACTGTATAGATCGCTATAGTAATGTCCATTTTATGATACATATCAATGAAAGAAAAATAAAAAAATTCAACCAAAAGTTGTGTGGATATTTCCATTGACTCCAAGATTTTTTTTTGACTTTATGGAAGTTAGGAGACTAAAATTCAGTTGACATGAAATGGTTAGAGAATAATTTAGGATTGAAAATGATGATGCCTATAAAAAATTCATCAATGAATGAAAATTAACAATGAGTATCCCCAATTTCGGAATAAAATATAGATGACAATAATATCCTTGTTATATAATTCAACGCTCATATTAGTTTTCTGTTTATGTGGGTAAATTATGTTTTACCACAATGGTTATTCATGAAGCACATGTATATTATGTATTTATTTATTATTTTTAAATCAAAAAAGTTTTGTAAATATATAGAAATTTATTTAGCTAAGTTTATAGAGGAATTGAAATTATTATCATACATGTGTGTTAAAGTGTATGATTCTCATAAAAAATAAAAACATTATTAAGATTCATTTTGTTATATAAGATAGATGACATTACTTATTATAGTAATATTTAAGCGTGAAACATTAAATCAATGTTATGGTGTCCTTTGTGGGATGAATTATCATGATCACTTAAGATGAATCATTATATAAAGACCATGTAACATAGACATCGAAGGTTTTTTAAAATCACTGAACCTTGATGAGTTATTAAATTTAGCAAGATTTTAAATTTTATTATTTTTTGAGATGAAGTTAATTATCATAATTGAGAATTATATTGAAATTTGGATAGATGAAGAATTCCAAGTTGATTTTTTTATATGGTTTTATGCCTGAGAGAAGCCTTGATTCTTGGGCAAGTCTTGGGAGCTTCTGCTGAAATTTCAAATGTTTTTAAGGTTTCTTCTCTAGGTGAATGGTTTTTATGGAAAATTTATAAGAAACAATGTGAAGCCCTAAGTGTGGGTTTTTTTAGTTCAATTTGTATAGTATATAGTTTTCGTAAATGGTTAGAGCATAGTTAATGGTGATCTATGAGGATTTAAAGGATAAATATATGGAATGGATGGCTTCTAGGGCTTGGAACATGGTTGGTGAATGGTTTTAGACAAACAATGAAAAATGTTTAGATGCGTTATAGAAGCATTTTTCATTGTTGGCACGCAACTTTAAAAAACTCTTTGGCCAAAAAAATGAGAAGGTTGTTATTGGATAGTGTTGAACACATTATTAGTTAATTTTTGGTAAACTGTGTGGCCAAATCATATAGGTTATTAAAATAACAAAATAAAGGTTTTACCCCTTGGGCCTTTTATTCTCATCCACCCAATTCCTCCTCTCTCTTTTTCAAGATGACCGACTGACCCTCCTCACATATATCCCTTTGATTACCCTCAATTTTTGGAGTTTTTATATCATTTTTCATCAATTCAAGGTATGTTCCTTCCTCTATTTCCCTATAATCATCCCTTACATGGAGTATTGTTAATTTTCTGATTCAGAAAATTAGTATTTGTAATTATTTTCATTGGAGAAAGTTTGAAATTATCCCATTTCTAGGAGGTTTTGTGTGTAAATCATAGAGGAGGTGTTCAACCACCAATCATTGTTCTCCTTAATGAATGTTATGATGTATATTTATTTTAGATTTTTTCATTAAATTAAATAAAATTTCCTATTCAAAAAACATTTTATGATGGAAATTTCATTAAGAATGGTTTCATGAGTGTGTCACAAACCTTCTATGAGTGGTTGGTTACTGTTTCATTTAGATGAGGTTGCTCGATGTTATTTTAGTATGTTTTCCAACCCGTTTTCTTTTGAAAATTATGTGTAAATTTTTAATGATGATTGGAATAATTAAACCTAAAATTTTATAATTAATTATTTTTTATGGAAGTCTTGGGATAGGATCCATGGTTGAAATTCGATCTTGGAAAAGCCTAATAAATGATTTTCAGGCAGAGAAGTATAGGAAAATGGACTAATTGAGGAAGGTGTACTTAAATTTGATATTTCACTTTGTTTGTTAGTGATTTTATGATTTTGTGCCATTATTATTATACAACATCCATATTTCATTGACTTCTGTGACTCTGGTATAAAATGGGTTTAACATTCATAGGTATAAAAGTCAACATTTACGACATATCTTGTTAAATGGTTTGATGGTGGTGCCTTGGTAGAAATAGTTTCATTGATCCACTTTATGTTTTTCATGGAGGAATTGTTTTGGTCTCAAAGATGAAATGGTTACCTTTGTATAAAAATTTTAGAAAGGGGAATCACATGAATGTTGTTTTTAAATGAAAAATTTTATTTGGTAAATGACATTGAAATGTTATTTGAAAATAAAAATGGTTTTATATAGAACATTTTAGAGGATTTGGGCCAAGTTTTTATCATCTCTAAAAGAAGAAAAGTTTTACCCATTCTAAATGATTTGAAAAGTGGATTTTAACATGAATTTAAATGGAATCTTGAAGGGCTTTGATTGACTTGTTTTAGTATCTTTCACCTCATGAGGGAAAGGATCATGTTTTCTATGCATGATTTTCCTATTGTGATTCCTATTTTTCATTGATTGTGGTTTTCTATACTGAATTTTAATGCATGTTGTTTTGTGAACATTGATTATTATCACATGGTATCAAATCCCAAGTTAGATTATGATAGATTAGTTTAAACTTATAGGGTAGAGATAGGTATGAAGGACCCTAGAGATTATTGTGGTATGTTAGGAAACACGTGATGGGGTTAGACTGAGAGAGATGTGTATGCGATAGAGGAACCAATGTATAGTGTCTAACTCGGGGTTTGACATAAAGGAACCTTTTTGGGTTTAATAAATATGGTTTTGTTGGATTATTTATTTGAATATTTCTATGTATATGTCTAGATTTTTACTCAGAGTCAGTGTGTTATTTTTCTGTCTCAAGACCTTTGAAATTAATATATTAAAAATAATAATATATTTTAAATCATGTGTGTACCTAATTTTAGTATAAATGGCTTTCTCATTGTTTTGGGCCTTTTATGGGAAATATGAGACCATTGTTGACTCTATAATCTGTAGTTTACCCTTGGATTGACAAAGAATTAGTCGGTGTTGGATATTCTATGGGAGGTGACCATTGGGGGTGAATTTAATAAAATAAATAATTTATTTATTTATTTTTAATAAATTAACCAAAACATAACCCTCTCTCTATAAATACCATGCTATAGAAATTTTCCAGGGTTAGACATATAACCCAGGGAGGATTTTAGAGGAGGATAATTCATTATTGATGTTGTAAAACACGAGGAATCATATCAATGATCAGATCGAGGTGAATCAATTGGCAGGAAGAAAATGCTACTGACCTTTTTCATTATTGGTGAATGAAATCTTCACCAGTGATCAATCTATAATTGAGTTTCGGCTCATTATTTTCAATTTCTTCCCTTTAAATTTAATAAGCAGGGATTTATTATAATCTTTATCTTTATCTATGATTTTCATTCATCGTATGTGCCTAAATGAAAACTAAATTTCTTAAATCAATTTACATTTTTAATGTAATGATATCACCATTGATCCTTCACATTATGATTATTGTTTAGTATCACAATTTCCAATTACACTCATCACCTTAGCTCATGTTATTTTCCCCCATTATTCTTCTCATTCTTCATCATTTTCCAATGGGGTTATGGTTCTATATTTTTAGGGTGGGTTCGAGAATGATAGAACCCCAGATTCATGGTGTTTTCATGAATGATAGAGGGATTAATTATTTAGGGATGGATTATGATGGGATAATGGGTGATAGGTGACAGATACAGGTTTCAAGATCTTAAATGGTGGAAGATACATAACAAACTCTTACATGGGTGATCGTATTCTAATTTTTAACCACCAGAGGCCAGGAATCAATGGTCAGAGACATTTTCCTAGGATTTTGGGAATCCAAAAAGAATTTTTTGTAGAGATAAGGGTGGATCTAGAAACCTCATTATGAGTGGTCATTACTACCTATGAAAAAACCAACTACATGGTGTCTAATCCGAAAGAAAACACATCATGTATTCACAGGGTTATAGTGGCTAGGGATTCTAGTGGAGATAAATATCACACGTTGTGTATGAACCATACAATCCACGTGACCTAGTGCTGGTATGTCAATTTTTACATTGGGAGTGCATAAGAACATACACATCTACGCACAAGGTCACAACTAGAGTACCTTCACATTGTTGTGTACTCAGATACATGCAGGTTACATTGGCATGACTGGTGTACAGAGGCATAGGCAGGGAGGACATGAGTAGGACTCAACTGGCTGAGACACGTTTTGTACCAACTGTACATGTCATGTATTTTCACATGGATTCATAAGATGTGTCCAAGGTATAAAAAATATAGAAGATGAGATTATTTCCCACATAGTGTGACCCCATGTACACATCGAGTACATCTCCCATGAACTTATACCTTATCTAAATTTTTTTCTAGACTAGGATTTTGGCTTGTGAGATGCCTATCCTATGTTTTTTTCTTCGTAGAACATAGTGATATAATTTATTTTATAATATGATAGATGATGTGATATTTTCCAATTATTATGCTTCTTTAGGTGACACATGAGTGATAATAGTGATCTAACAAGATCATTAGAGAGATTCAAGTGTCGGTACTCCTCTGTCACACCAAGGAATGGGTCCCCCATTATATTTACATAGGTAGAGTTGATACTCCCCCACGCTATAGAAGGGTATAGTTCCTCTATCTATAGAGTGGTAATCCCCTACATTAGAGCTCTAGAAGGAAGTGGGTCCCCCAAGTGAGTTGTAGCTCCCTCAATTGTGGAGTATAGTGGCGTGGAGTGGGTCCCTCCATATATATTCATGTGGGGTTTCATGTGATGTTATGAATTAGAGAAGGACCATTAGAGTTAAAGGTATACTCATTGTGCCTAGTAGAGCTATGGATATTGAGATCCCATTTCCATATTTTATGGGTTTTTTATGAGAATATAAATATTTTGGGTTTTGATTCCCTCTTACTACGGTTGTGATAAATATTTTTGTATCTTTCTATTATACCCTTTTTGGTTTTTGGGTAATCCTAATGTGTATGTATATAATCACCATAGAATGTGATTTTTCGACATATGTCATGTATTTTGCAGATTGTAGATATATTATAGGTGACATTTGTAGAACATAGTGATACATGGGTGGATTGACCACATTCTATGGCCGGGCATGGATATTATATTATAGGCTCTCTTCAAATTTTCATTTTCTAGTTGTTGTCATTTTGGGACTTCATTTCAAGTAGGACATTTATTTTTTCCCCTACATGTTTTTTTATATTATTATACTTTGATGTATTCTCGGGATGTTTTCGTATGCATGGTTATACTCTAGATGTTGAAACATTATTTAATCCTCTTAACTTTTTTATGGATATGGAATTTTATATACATAAAAGTATATTAGGATAAGACATTAAATTTAATTTTGTGACTTCTTAGAACTTGTCTCTAGACTATATCCTATTTGAGGTGGTCTTGGGGGTGTCACACATAACTTTTTGCTGGAAAGGATAACTCTAGTAGTTCGGGTCATGATAGAGTGGTATCAGGGTAGGTTCTTCCTAGATTCTGTGATGGAGTGGAACCCATGGTGTTGATTGGCTTAGTAACTAGGGGAATTAGTGTTGAAGTGTATTGAGTGTAGATTTCAGTCCAGGGAATCCATTGATTATGTGGAAAACGGCATATCCATTCACTGAGATGCTAACTACCGCCTTATCAACTCTTCATACCAAGACACTAATTTTATAGAAAAAATGGTACATTAATTATATAGGTTTGAGTCTTTTAACTGTCCTTATTGAGTCAGATCCCTGTATATATGTTCATCTAACCGGGTAACAACTTGATCACTTTCAATATGACTATGTAAATATAGCTATCTATGTTGAAGATACATGATCATGATGATGACGCATTTATTGATGAGTCCTAAATTTTGGGACCATATCATGAGGTGTTTCCCTTATGTGAGAAGGGCGTAGTTCCACCACCAATCAAGTATTGTATAGTACCATCAGTTTTGGTAGAGGATACATGTAGGATAATAACGCTATACATGTTCTAGAGATAGATACCACTAATAATTCATAGTGATCTAGACCTACATGTAGTCGAGGATTGGTTGTAGTCGGTGATATAAGTCTCCTAGCTTGTTCGAACCCTGATTGATGAAATGGTTTCCCTTACTGTCATCCTTATTTGTGGGGAAATAGATTACCGGTGGATTTTTATAATAAAGACCCATAATGAGACAACTCTCTCATGGTCATAATTCTTATAGCTATTTTATCAAGAGTATTACCCTTCATGATAATACTCATTTTGTATACAAGAGCTTCTGTTGATTTAGAAGGGTAGTATGATAGTTTCTGAGTATACCTCTAGGATCCCTGACCTCACATGTTACGCACTCGATATAGTAGGAGATGGATTTTTCTTTGATTGGATGTTTGAGTGGGTACTTTATAGGTACATTAATTTCAACATAGTATCCTTGTACCTTCCTAATTATGTTAGAGTGTTGGAGAGGGGTCGGGTTACTGAGATTTTCTTAGTAGGGAAGCACTAGAAATTTGGGTTCAACAATGAGAATCATGTGGTTGAGTGATCTATAGCATCTAGAAGGTGTAAGGAATCTAGGTATTGGCATAGGAGGCATACTTATTCCCATACATAGACACATGGATCTATGTCATAGGGATAACAAAAAAGATCCAGTCACCTATGTGACGTTCAATGCTATGATTTTGATTGTTGATGTCACATGGATCATGATTTCTTGATCTGACATATTAAGAAGGATAAGAATACAGTGTATGGACAACCATGGTAGAGGTAGTGTCGTAATCAATGATCTCTTAGGTGTGGTTAAGGTGGCCCATGGGGGGAAGTTCTGATAAAATAGTATGAGGAGCTATAAATATAGTATCGTTTAGTAGCATGTTATGTTGTGAGATACTTCCATCACCACCATGATTTGGACCTTGTTATGCTCAGAGAGCTGGAAATCACGGCTGTGGTCAGCTGTAAGTTATGGAGGCATATGACCAGGTTGCTCACGAGATGATCTGAGGTATGATTTGTGTTTTTATAATTTTTCTATAGTATTGTTTGGAACAATCAAAATTCATTCCCTAAAATCATTCTCCATCATTTGATAGCTAAAACTACATATTGAGACTATTCCCATCAATTATGGCTAGATCTTTCTATAAGTATTGATTCTTCAGTATCAAATTTTTATCGGATGTATGATCAAGTTCTCGATGGAGTGAGTTTTCTATGGGACCTATTTGTTTTCAAAATGAATCCTTAAGAATTTATCTTATCTATGGACGAGTTTTACATGTATTGTTTCTATATTGACTATCATCACAAACATGTTAGATGCCTTCTGAAATATGGGGAAAGATTCTCCTTTGAGGGTGAGAGAGATCTCATGGATGAGTGAGTGGGGATTATGAGTATGAAGATACAACCCATCACCCACCAGTTGGAGAGTCTATAACCTATCATAGTGTGCTCTTAGATAATTTTTATTCATTCAACAGTGGATCATTATATGTAAGTATTCCTTAAGGATGTTTTGGGACTACCTCTGAGGCGATAGATGGACTTCTATATCAACTTTCACCCTAGGGATACACTAATATCTTATACGGAATAATATATGGCCCCTACCAAGATATGGGAGATGATGGTGTAGTTATAGAACCTTTTTTAGGAGGTTTTTATTAGTCCTAATATGTCCTCTGGGTGGCTACAATTTTGTTTGTGAAAAAGGCAGATGAGATCTTGGTGGTTTGTGTTTATAATTTTTATCTGAACTAGGAGAAAAAAAGAATAAGTACCCCTTTCTGAGGACAGATGACCTCTTTGAATATTTTAGGCACACAATTTGGTTCTCAAAGATCAATCTTAGGTCTCTCTACAACAAATTTCTAGTTCACAAGGATGATATTTTGAAGACATCAATTCAATGTTTCTACAAACAATATATGTTATTGGTGATGCATTTCAATGTGATGAATGAACCTATTGTGCTTATGGATTTATGAACCATATATTCCAAAAATACATGGACCAATTTTTTAGTATATTCATTGATGAAATAATCATTTAATCTTTATCTGATCAGGATCATATAGAGCACATGGGGATGGTCCTAGACTTACTCAGGGAGCACCAGCTTTATGGTAAGAATTCAAAGTGCCAATTTTTCATCCATGAGGTTCACTTTTTGAGGTATGTAATATTTGAGAATAGTTTTTATATGGAAATAAAAATTATTGATGTTGTAACTACTTAGGATCCCCCCAATAATATGTCATAGGTACAATGTTTTCTTCTCTTTGTAGGGTACTATAAGTGGTTCATAGAATACTTCTCCTGGAATTCAGTCCCTCCGACTATCGTAATGTGGAAAGGGTAATTGTTTACATAGAACGAGTAGTGTTAGTGATCCTTTGAGGTGTTGAGGATGAGGTTTAACAGTGCTCTTTTGTTGATAATACCAGAGGAGAGCATGGATTATGATGTGTTTTTCAATTCTTTTGGAGTTGGGATCATTTTCATATTTATGTAGAGGTAAGAAATGATCTCAAATTGGTCTAAGTGGTCGAGACTTCATAAAAATAACTACGCAACTCATGACCTATAATTGGTAGTGTTAGTTTTAACTATCAATTTGTAGAGTAACTATGTTCTAAGAAAGTTCTTTTTACATAGACCCCGAAATTCATAGGTACGTCTTCACTCATAGAGATATTAACTTGAGATAATTTTGTTGTATGGGGTTCTTAAAGGACTATGAATTTGATATAGTCCATATTCCTAGGAAGGGAAATGTAGTAGAAGATGCCTTTAATATGAAGTCACTTTCTCTCTTAGTGAGGAGGCATCTGATTAGTTGGAATCATTTCAGTTGACCTTGATGGAGGAGATGGGTGCAATTCTTCTTTAGTTGGTAGTGGTGAATCCTATTCTTCTTTAGCAAGTGAGAGAGACACAATTGGGAGACATTGACTATGAGGTTATTTATGATAGTTATCCTCACAAGATGCACCAGGTGGATTTTCTAAAAGATGAGATCATGATATCCTTTTTTGGGGATAAGTGGTGATTCTAGTCTTGTTGTGTGAGGAGGTGTTTAAGGAGTTTCTTACTTCCGACTAGGTTGGACAACACGATGTGGAAAAGATGTAAAAGGGCCTTTAGTGGTGTTTTTGGTGGGATAGAATGTGGAAGAGTATCACTAAGTTTATCTCTTGATGTCTCACATGTTAGTAGGTAATGGATGAGCAACATGTTTTAGCATGTTTAACATAGCCTCTTGAGATCCTAGAGTGGAAATGGGATGGAATATCAAGGGACATTGTAATAAGGCTTCCAAAAAAATGAGATGTCGCAATTATATCTTGGTAATTATTGACTATCTTAAAATGTAAACTCACATTCTATCCATATAAGTGTAGATCTATATTGACAGTCATGGATAGTTTTATGAATGGGATACTAGCCATATTCATGGGGTACTCTTAACGAGCATCATTGACTGTGATATTTGGTTTACATCACTGTTGTGGAAAGTCTTGAAGGAGGCCTTTGAGGTTTAGTTGAGGATAAACACAAATTTTCACCCCCATATGGATAGGTAGACTATGCAGAATATCCAAGTGTCGGAGGATATACTGAGGTCCTTGGTCCTGGACTTCAGTAGAAGCTAGGCGGATTATTTTCCATTATTAGAGTTTTCTTATAATAGCATGTCTCACTCTTTTATTAGCATGTCACATGTTGAGGCCTAGTACAGGAGACCCTATAGGTCACCATTATGGCGTAATCAGATTGGAAATACATATCTTATTAGGCCAGATATGGTGTTGGCGATGACGGAGAAGGGTTAGGTGACCCATGAGCACATGAGGACAGCCTATAGAAGACAATAATCATGCACAGATCAACGTTGTAGGCCATTAAGAGTTTGAGTAAGGATATTATGTTCTATAGATGGTATCCCCACATCAAGGATTGTAGAGATTTTTCTAGGAATAAAATATGTCCCCATGTTTCATTGGGTCATTGGATATCCTGAGGAGGGTTATTGAGGCATCTTATTACTTAGCCTTTCCCCCCACAGTTAGACTGGGTACATGACATTTTCCATTCATTGCATCTGAGGGGATACATGCATGATCTAATGAAAATTATTGACTGGAATAAGTTGTTTATAAAGGATAAATCAACCTTCATATAGTACCTAGTGGTGATCTAGGATCATTATGAGAGGATCCTACATGTATATAGGATCCCTTTAGTTAATGTGGTTTGGTAGAACTGAAGAATATAGGAGACATCCTTGGAGCATGAGAGACAGATTTCGGCTTAGTGCCCCCAAATTTTTGTATAGCTTGTCATTTTCAAGAGGAAAATACATGTAGGAGGAGATAATGTAATGACTCGAGTTTTTTTTTTGGATTAGTCCTTCATATATTTCAATGCACATATAATGAATTTTCCTCGGAGTCGGCATAGTGTTTGGGTGTCTCGAGACCCCAAAAAATAAAATATTAAAAATATTAATATATTATAAATCACACATGAACATAATTTCAGAATGATTTTTTTTTATGTTTAGGGACCTCATATGTGGAATCTAATACCATTATTGATCCAGAATATGGGGTTTACCCAAAGCATGACAAAAAGTTGATCGACATTGGATGTTCCATGGGAGGTGACTGTTAAGAGGTGTGTTTAATAAAATAAATAAATTATTTATTTATTTTTATTAAATTACCATAATACTAACCCTTTCTCTATAAATAACCAGTTATGGAAGGTCTCCAGGGGTAGATACATAATACTGGGAGGATTTGAGAGGTGTATCATTCTTCATTGTTGTTGGAAAAATCAAGGATTTGGATTGATAATTGGATCACGGTGAGTCAAGATGTAGAAATAAAACACAACATACCTTCTTCCAAACTTTTTAACTTGTTCCTCAGAAATTATTAATCTATGTTCGATATAGGTCTTGTTATTTGCAGTTTCCACCCTTTATATTTGAAAAATATAGATTTTTTTCTGCTTTATCTTGTTCCTCAATTTCCATTCATTGTATGAGCCTGAATGAAAATTGAATTATTTAAGTTAGTTTATAATTTTTATTTCGTGGTATCACCCTTGATCCTAAAATTTATGATCATTGTCTAGGATCACATCATCCAATTACACTCATCACCTTTTTTCATGTGTTTTCCACCATTATTCATCATGATCTTCGCTATTGGTCAAAGAATTTGTGGTTTGATATTTTCATGGATGGTTTCAAAATGATCAAACCCCAATATTCATGGATTTTCATGAATGGTAGAATTTATGACAGTATGGGGATGGATCATGATGGGATTTTGGGTTATGGGTGATGGATATATGTTTGGGGACCTCGAATGATGACAGACACACTACAGACTCCTGTGCAGGTGATCAGATTCTAATTTCTAGCAACCGAAAGATATAAATCTAGGGATAAAGATGTTTTCCTATGATTTTGGGTGTTAAAAGAGTGTAATTTATGATTTAATGTGTGAATCTTGAAACCATGTGAGGACCAGGTGTTTCTATCTGTGAAAAACTCAGCAACACATCATGTCGTCTAGAAGAATATACATCGTGTAGTCCCATGGATGTGGCAGCTAGAGTTTTGGGTAGATATAAATATCACATTATGTATATTTCCCATATGTGACATCTCACACCCAATTTCCACTTAACCCGTTCCCTAGGACTAGTTATCAACATGACCTCTAGCACATATCTACAAATGCCAAAGGCTACTAACTAGTAGAATTTATTTCAAGGTAATACAACATCTAGACTATACCCTCATGTCAGTGTAACATATGGATATAGTAAATAAAAATAGTGGTAGAATCATGATATAAATAGATATATACAATAAATAGAAAAAATATAAAAATAAACTAAAATAAGTAGTGGAAGAAATAGATAAATAAATAACATAACCAAAAGCCTCAATGTCAGAGTCTAATAAAATGATGCAAGTCATGATGCTAATACAGAAAAGAAAACATAGATACAAACATGCTATAATATAGTAAAAAAAAGAACAAAACAAGCTCCAGCTAAATAGAACAAGTCAACAACCTACAGAATGGCCTTTACCTTTACCAGTACCTACAACATCATAGACTTATCGAGTGATAATGGACACCCTAGTAGGGTATGGGATAAAAATATTAGTAGGCCACCACAAAAAATGCTTGTGTATAATCCGAGTAGATGATACTAAGTGTAATAACCTGGTTTTTGTCTATAAATGACTTTGGAATATTCTGGATGTTATTCCGAAGAAGCGCCTTCAGACGGTGTGGATTCTGAGCCCCGGTGTGGCCAGAATTAAATTTTCAGTACGTTCACACTGAGCACGCCAAATAAATGGGATAACTCCTAAACGGTTCTTCATATCAAAAATCTGAGATTACGGATGGGTTTGAAATGGGGTGTTTACCATAGGAACAACCTAAAGCATGTTGGTATGAGACGTTGGGACCCTTCGCCCGATACCGGAAAGTTAAACATATAAATTAATTAATTATTTTATTTGTTTAATGGTTGAACTCAAATATCTCATAAATGGAAGCTCAGATTGGAAAACGGAGGGCACCGTTGAGTTTGGAACGTGCCTTTTACCCTAGGATGGTTGTAGTTTTCGTGGGCGCGGGTCATCTTTGAAAATGGCCCCAGGGGCGTTTTCATAATTTGGCAGCCTCGGGCGTTGAGTTTAATAACTTTTGAACAGGGCCTCGGATTAAAATTCTGAGGCTGCCGTTGTTCATGGGAGGTGGTGTTTACCCTAGGCAAGGCCAAACATTAACTGTGTCAGGGGTTTTGGACGTGGGTGTTTTCAGGGGTCGAGTTTTTAATTAAAAGAGTTTAATTATTTAACTCTCCTCTCGTCCCCCCATCCTCATTCCTCCCCTGGAGAAGCCTCTCCCTCAAGCCCTCCTCTGTCATCCTCCCCCTTCCTCCGATCAAGGCAGAAGCAACGACGGTGAGGTGCTAATCACTGGCGAAGATCCGGGAAATTCCCACCAGGTAGGCTTCGTTGCGTTTTCATTTTGGTTTTTTCACCCTCTTTGAATTCAATTATATACTTTGAAATGCTGTTAAATTTCCGAGCGAGCCCCATGATTGACTAGCCTATGTTGTAAGCATTAAAACTCTTGTTTCGGAATTGAAATATGGGTTCGGATGGGTTCGCGGTCATTCGTCGAAGTTTGCATGAATTTCCGGTGGTTTGGTGGTTTTCCGGCCGGTTTGGGGGTTCAAGCGGCGGCGCGACGTCCTAAGGAGGCGGCATAGGGGCTCCCGAATGGCGGTGCGACTAGGCGCAGGCGGCGGGGCACCCAGGGCGAGGCGTCGTCGACAGTTGGCCAAGGTGGAGCACCGCGGGTGAGGGCGAGCGAGGCGGCCGCGGGGCGTCAGGGTGGAGCGGAGGCCGGCGGAGGCCCGGGTCAGCGGACGTCGGCAGAGGCGGCGATCTCAAGTGAGCAAGACCCGCGCTCCGCTGGTCTCTGTGACGCGGCACGAGCGAGGGGGGGGGGACTGGCCTGGGTGGTTGGTCCATTTGAAAAACCAGACTCAAGGCAGGGTCCGGTGGCATTGAGGCGGCCTGCGGCCCACGGGCCGCGGCGGGTCGGTCCGGACTGGCCCATTTTGGGCCCCCTTGGTTTTAGGGGGCCATATTTTCCATACAGCGTGTCCGTTTGACGCGCCGTCTACGGCCGAGAATTTGTATCGGCGAGGCAGTCTGTTTGAAGGGGGGTTCTGGGGTATTTGGGTTTCGTGCCAGAAGGCGGGTGACTAAAACATGTTAATTTATTAATAATAAATTTATTATTAATGTTGTGACGGACGTGGCTCGCAAGCCAGACGTTCGTTCGACACGCCATTAGAGGCACGGTGGCCCCGGAGCTGAGACGATCCTTCCAAGATTGGTTCGGAGCCCTTGCGGCTTAGTTTCGTTTCCCGGTGGCACGAAACACATTATTCGAACAATTAATTAATTAATTGATTGATTGATTGATTGCTGCATCGGACCTAACTCCTACTTGGGATGTCCGATTGATGCGTCGTTAGCGGAAGCGTGACCCCAGCCCTCGTGTGGACTTTTTGAGACACTTTCTGAAGCGTTCGGGTAGGAGGCAAGGTGCGGTCCCTACAGGGTCTAGCTCGCGCGTTTTACGGCAAAACACCACTTTTCCACCCCATATACGTTTGGGGTGTTTAAGTACTCATTTCTGAGTGTTTTTCAGAGGGGATTGCAATGGTGCAATCTTCCCGCTTAAATTCGAGTCCGAGTTGTGGGCCCCATGGGGTCCCGATTGCGTGTAACGCGGGAATTTGCAGCTTCTACATCCAAAGTCTGTTTTAGGCGCCATCAGAAGCGTTGTGACCCTGGCATCGAGACGAAATTGTCTGGGGTGGTTTCAGGCATTGAAGCTAAAGTTGAGGCGTGGGCCCCATGGGCCGTCTTTTATGGTGTGAACAGTGTAGTGCGACTTTTTCATCGGTCATCCATTCGGGGTGAATGAATAGTCAATCTGATGTGTTTTTCCGAGAGCGTTGTGATGGGGTAGTTCACCCAACCTTTTTCAGAATCGTTTTGTGGGTCCAACCCGACCTGGCTACGATGAATAGTTTTTTTTTCACCGGTTAACCATTTTAGGCGATTGAGTAGTCAATCCTGTCTGTTTTTCCGAGAGGATCATAGTGGTGTGATCCGTTTGTTCAGTTTCGTGATCCTGGGGTGGGCCCCACACTAGTTGGTTATGGTGAATAGTAAATTTTTCACCAGTTGACCGTTTCGGGCGAGTAAGTAGCATATCTCGCATGTTTTTCCATGAGGATTAAAATAGTACGATCCGTTAGGTTGTGCGGAGTCTCTTTTGAGATATCATAAAATGTGGAAGCAAGTAAGGTGCTCCAGTGGTGGTTCATTCTACTATGTTTGTAGCGGACCCTTGGCGTGTGATCACATGCACTCCTGTGTGAGTGAAGAAATGCTTGAAGAGATATGGTTGGACGTGCCTCATCTGTTGAGGTGGAAAGTTGGATTTGTTATGTTCACGCTCTTTGAATTGATGTTGGGTGTTGTGTGCACGATAGCCTTTGGGCTGAAAACGAGGTATACTCTGGGAGTATATGGGAGCACTTGGAGGTACATGTGGTTTGTACCTAGGAATATTTGTGCGCTTGGTTGGGGTTGACTTGGGGCCACATGTCATGTGGGCCCCATGTGCATGTCATGTTCTACCTTACATACTTTTAAACTCTCGCGACGTAGAGGGTCTCCTTATTCTCATTGGTTTAGACCAATAGGGTTGAGTGGTTTCCGCTAGTTTTGTTCTAGAGTTGGGTGGTTGCGCGATATCGACTCTGTGTTCTATTGACCAGTGTTGTACCATCTAGCCAGGATGTCTAGAACAGTTCTGGTTTTACCCTCTAATAGTGACAGGGCAGTGGGTTGCTCACTGACTTCTAGGGTACCCTCCAGCAGAGACTGGGCAGTGGGTCACCCGACGACCACTTAGGGTTTACCCTCCAGTAAAGATTTGGCAGTGGGTCACCTGAAGTCTCTTGAGGGTCTACCCTCCAGTAGGGCTGGGCAGTGGGTTGATTGTCGTCTTGTTCTAGGTCTACCATCCAGCATGGCTGGGTAGTGGGTCGCGAGTCAAATTATTCGGGGTCTACCAACCAACAGGGCTAGGCAGTGGGTCACCTGATGATGTATTAGGCTTTAACCTCTAGCAGGGCTGGGCAGTGGGTCACCAGATATCTTATTATGGTTTACCCTCTAGCAGGGATGGGCAGTGGGTCACCCATTGGCTTTTCAGACTCATTTCTTTCTACTAGGCTAGTATGTTGATTTTCTCCATGACTATCGGATAGGGACCCTTTTCTGTACGGGTTATTGTTGTGACGACTTAAATTTGAGAAGACCTCTCGACTACAGGGAAATGACGAGGTGTGGCTTGACTTTCCCTAGAACTCTCAAGTGCGAGTGGCACTTTCCCAACCAAGACGCATCCTTGCAACGCAACCTAAAACTATGCAGGTGATTTAGTGCCGCCCAAAGCGGATAGTGTCGAGGTGTGGTTATTTGAGCCCCTTGACATGCTGTTTGGGGTAGACGTGCGAGATATTGGGCATTGATGAGGTTTACTTCTGGGATTGTTGGAGACTCACTTCCTTGGGTTTGTGCTACGGGATGGAGATCCCCTTATGATCTTGTTCGGGCTTCTTGATAGAGCATATATGTATGTATATACCTTGTCCCAGTACCCACTTCATTGGCTTGGTTACTCTCCCTCCAGGAGAGGCGAAGATGTACAGGGTATGACATGTGTTTTCTGTGTCCAGATTCTCGTGGTTGGACGAGTCTACTCTGCTGCTATTGGTAGCGAAGACTCGATGGGAAGTTCACCTTCTCACCATTTCCAGCTCCTTGTGTCTGGAAGAGTCTACTACCTTCCTATTGTAGGGTTGATCTGTACTCTTTACTACACTCTCGGTTGTACTTCGTTACTTTTCCCTGTTCGATCTACTGCTCACCTCTTCAGTACCTTCTTTGTTTCTCCCTTGAGCCTTCGGGGCATCCTGTTGAGTATTTTTATACTCACCACTGCTTGGGATTTACCTACACTTTGTGTGCCTTTGCAGATGACGGACATGTTGTTCGTGACATCAGCGGAGCTTAGGAGTTTGGGGGCATGGAGCACGTGAGGTGGTCGGAGTCAAGTTCTAGATGGGGGACCCTTCCAGCTGTTTTCCTTTTGTTTAAATCTTGCTAGGTTGTGGTAATTTTATTGTTGGGCGCATGTTTTTCCCTTTTCTTTTCTGTTTAACTTATGCTTTTACATTGTACTATTTAGAGGTCGATGCACACTGTTGTTTTTTATAGCAGTTTCCCTTTAATTTACTTATCTTTTCTTTTACTCTGCACTTTTATATTGAGTGTGTTGTGTGTGTGTGTGTGAAGGTACTCAGGCAAAGGCCTCCCCAAGTTGTTTAGCCTTCAGCGCTTGTCGCCAGCCCCGGGCCTATGGAGGCGGGTTTGGGGTAGTTGCGGCTCGGGCCCGGGTACGGTTGGGTCATGACACTAAGTATCAGAGGTGGTTCGTTCCTTCTGACATTGTTTGGACATCCCTTAAAAGGAATTGGTAGGGATTTAGGGAAATAGTGTCAACATGTCTCAAGAGCGGTTCTCAGGCCAGGGAGTCCAGTGATGGTGTGGCGGCTGACGTATCCATTCACCAGGACCCTGATAAACCGCTTGTCGACTCGGCATGCTAAGACAATTATTGCAGGGAAAATTGGTTTGTGAATCACATAGGATTGAGTCTTTGACTTTCCTTCTTGAGTAACTCCCCATCATTGTTGTTATTGGTGTATACATATATGCTCTTTGATTGCGGCACTCCGTGATAATATTCAGGATGTCTCCACAAAGACAGCTAGCCATGATACCAGCTTGGGTTTGTGATGATGACCTTGAATGATACGAGGCCTTATTCTAGGACCCATCTTGCGAGCCCCTTTCCCCGGGTGGGCCGGTAGCAGCACCCCCACCTGGTGAGTAGCAGACAGCTCCAGTAGAGCAAATGGGGCTTGTGTGCAGGTTGAGCGCGCACCGTGAGTTCCAGCGGCAGAGGCCGTAGAGGATCAGTGGTGAGCTGGACCCTCAGGCAGCAGAGGTTTGGCTGGAGATAGTGGTTCTCCTTTTCCGTCTTGTGCAGACACCAAAAAATATTATGGTGGCTTTGGCCGCCAACCTTTCCACGGAGCAGCTTGGCATTGGTGGAGTCTGGTGACTCAGTTTCTCGTCTAGTCGTCTCTTTTGTGGGGTGACTTTTAGTTATTATTTCGTGAGGAGTTTTTCCCCTCCATCTTACGCTCGGTTTGGATTTAGGAGCTCCTGCAGTTTCAGCGAGGAGGGATGATGGTGGCCAAGTACGCAGCTAGTTTCGCAGAACGTGCATACTTTTACCCGGACATGATCCTTGACAGCAACTTCCGAGCGCGGAAGATTGATCAGTGTCTCTGCCGAGAGATTCATGATATCATAGTACCCTTGTGAATTCCCACTTATACCGAGATGCTAGAGAAGGCGTTGGTGATAGAGATCTTCTTGTCATGCTCTAAAGTTGGTGGTGGCCGCAGGCTTGACAGAGCCAAGACGTCTACCACAACTAGCGGGCATCGACCAACAAAACCTCGACACAGGTGGCTTACCGATAACCGAACTCAGGGGCATGGTCATACACCAATGCGGCGCCGAAGGGAACCGGTACAGTCTGGAGAGTGTCAGTGCTATTCTTGTGACAAGCGAGGTTAGTTGTCACAGGACTGCCCAACCAGGCATGCGAAGAGCTTCGGTCAGGCAGAAGGTGCACCACCACGACAGAGGCAGCGTCGTGATCGGAGTAGCGCCCAAAGAGGTGGTTCTTGCAGAGGATTGGGAGGAGTTGGAAGTGGAGAAAGACCTTACGAGGTATTCCCATCACCACTAGGTGGTTCACGTTAGGCTTTGGGAGCGAACATTTGGGACCACAGGAATCCACGAGCTTTGGATGTCTACAATCCTGTAGATCATGAGGTGAGAAATTGTACGCTCTACAGCTCTTCTAATTTTTGCAGTAGAATTGTTAGACTCTACACGTGAAATGCATTTTCTCCCTGATCCTTGTTCAAGTTGTTACCGGGGTGACGTGGGGCATCAGTTTAACCCTATGTTGGCAGAGTAAAAGGCGTGGAACCTTTCTCTTTAGGCGACTGTGTTGACTCCTTTTCTTCCGAGCGTGTAAGAGGTTCTTGGTTGTGGGGAATCGATTGTGAAACCTTGCATGACCAGATATCCTTGGGCATTTCACCATATGGATATTCTAATGGAGGGAATCATCGGGGTTTGTTCCAGGTCCAAATGGTGATTCCAGTCACAGTTTGCGATGTAGGGGTTTGGTCGGGGAGGTGAGCTACCCCGAGGGCCTTCGGGCCGTTTGAGACCGTGCGAAGGGATGGCGAGGTTCCCTACCGCCTTGCCCTAACCCCAATGTCTCGAGTGGGTGCATGACGTCCCCTATGTGACTTTCCCAAAGAGATGTGTTCATGCCCCTACACACATCATCAGCGAGGGTTGACCTCGCAAGAACGGATAAAATCTTTTGGTCTGTGTGTGGTGACGTAGAACTGTGCAAGAGTTCTTCCCTGTATGAGAGAGCCAAGTGAAGGCTTAGTACCATGAGTTGTACACTGGTTTAGATTTTCGGGGATGAAAAGCCTGAAGGAGGGAATGATGTAAGAACCAGTTTTTTCGCTATAAAAGGATTTGGAATTTTTTTGATGTTATTCCAAAGTAGTGCCTTCAGACGGAAAGCGATTCTGAGCCCCGGTGTGGCTGGAATTAAATTTTTAGTGCGTTCACACTGGGCACGCCAAATAAATGGTATAACTCCTTAATGTTGCTTCAGATCCAAAATATGAGAGTACGGGTGGGTCCGAAATGGGGTGTTTACCCTATGAACGACATAAAGCATGTTGGCGTGAGATGTTGGGACCCGTCGCCCGCTACCAGAATGTTAAACGGATAAATTAATTAATTAATTAATTCGTTTAATGGTTGAACTCAAGTATCTATTAAATGGTGTCTCGGATTGGAAACCCGAGGGCACTGTTGAGTTTGGAATGTTTTTTTAACCTAGGAGGGTGTAGTTTTTGCGGGCGCAGGCCATCTGTGAAAAATTGACCAATGGGCGTTTTCGTAATTTGGTGGCCTCAGGCGTTGAGTTTAATAAATTTTGAACGGGGCCTCAGATTAAAATTTTGAGACCACCGTTGTGCTCAGGAGGTGGTGTTTACCGGAGTTGTGGCCTAACATTAACTGCGTCGGGGGTTTTGGACGCGGGTGTTTTTAGGTGTCGAGTTTTTAATTAAAAGGGTTTAATTATTTAACTCTCCTCTCCCCCCCCCCATCATCATTCCTCCCCTGGTGAAGCCTCTCCCTCAACCCCTCCTCCCTCATCCTCCCCTTCCTCTGATCAAGGCGGAAGCAATGGCGGCGAGGTGCATATCACCGGCGAAGCTCTGGGCAACGCCCAACAGAGAGGCTTTGTTGTGTTTTTATTTTGGTTTTCGCACCCTCTTTGAATTCAATTCTATACTTTGAAATGCTATTAAATTTCCGAGTGAGCCCCATGATTTTGTAGCCTATGTTATAAGCTTTTAAACACTTGTTTCAGAATTGACATCCGGGTATGGATGGAGTCGCGGTGTTTCGTTGAAGTTTGCGGGAATTTCCGGCTGTTTGGAGGTTTTCCGGCCGGTGTGGGGGTTCAAGCGGCGGAGTAGCGTCCTCAAGAGGCGGCAGTGGGGCTCCCGGATGGCGGAGTGGCAAGGAGCAAGCGGCGGGGCTCCCAGGGTGAGGCCGCGTCGGTAGTTGGCAGAGGAGGAGTGCCGCGGGTGAGGGCTAGTGAGTTGGCCGCGGGGTGTCGTGGTGGAGCGGAGGCCGGCAGAGGCCCTGGTCAGCGGCTGTCGGCAGAGGCGGCGGTCTCGGGGGAGCAAGACCTGCGCTGCGCGGGTCTCATTGACGTGGAGCGAGCGAGTTGGGGACCGGCTAGGGTGGCCGGTCCATTTGAAAAACCCGACCTGAGGCAGGGTCCGGTGGCTTTCAGGCGAGCCGCAGCGGGTTGGTACGGACCGCTGGTCCGAACCAACCCATTTTGGGCCCCCTTGATTCAGGGGTCGTATTTTCCAAACAAAGTGTCTGTTTGACGCGCCGTCTGCAGCCGAGAATTTGTATCGGCGAGGTGGTCTGTTTGAAGGGGGGTTTTGAGGTTTTTGGGTTTCGTGGCCGAAGTCGGGTGACCGAAACACGTTAATTTATTAATAATATATTTATTATTAATGTTGCAACGGACGTGGCTCGCAAGCCAGACGTTTGTTCGACGCGCCCTCAGAGGCGCAGTGGCCCCAGAGTTGAGACGATCCTCCCAAGATTGGTTCGGAGCCCTTGCAGCTTGGTTTGGCTGTTTGGTGGCACGAAATGCTTTATACGAACAATTAATTAATTAATTGATTGATTGATTGATTGATTACTACATCGGACCTAACTCCCGCTTGGGATATCCGATTGATGGGTCGTCAGCGGCAGTATGACCCTTGCCCTCATGCGGACATTTGAGATGCTTTCTGAAGCGTTCGGATTGGAGATAGTGTGCGGGCCCCACAGGGCCTAGCTCGTGCATTTTTTGGTGAAACACCACTTTTCCACCCAACATCTATTTGGGGTGTTTGAGTACTCGTTTCTGAGTGTTTTTCCAAGGGGATTGCAACGGTGCAATCCTCCCGCTTAAATTTGGGTCTGATGTGTGGGCCTCACGGGGTCCTGATTGCGTGTAACGAAGGAATTTGAAGCTTCTACATATGGATTCTGTTTTAGGCGCCGTCAGTGGCGTTGTGACCCCGGCATCGAGGCGAAAATGTCTGGGGGGGTTTCAGGCGTTGTATCCAGAGCTGAGGCGTAGGCCCCATGGGCCGTCCTTTAGGTTGTGAACTGTGTAGTGCGAATTTTCCATCGGGCATCTGTTCGGGGCGAATGAATAGTCGATCTGACGTGTTTTTCCGAGAGCATCGTGATAGCGCAGTTCACCAGACCTTCTTCAGTATTGTGGTGTGGGTCCCTCCCGACCTGGCTACGATGAATAGTACTTTTTTCACCAGGTGTCCGTTTTGGGTGATTGAGTAGTCAATACTGTGTGTTTTTCCGAGGGGATCGCAGTGCTGTGATCCGTTTGTTCAGTTCCGGGATCCTGGGGCGGGACCCACACTGGTTGGTTATGGTGAATAGTACCTTTTTCACCGGTTGACCGTTTCGAGTGAGTAAGTAGCCTATCTCGCATGTTTTCTCGCAGGGATTACAACAGTATGATCTGTTTGGTTGTTCAGAGTCTATTTTGAGATATCATAAAATGTGGATGAAATTATGGTGCTCTAGTGGTGGTTCGTTGTACTATGTTTGTAGCGGACCGTTGGCGTGTGATCGCATGCACTCCCGTGTGAGTGAAGAAATGCTTGAAGAGATGTGGTTGGTCGTGCCTCAACCATTGAGGTGGAAAGTTGGAGTTGTTCTTTTCATGCTCTTTGCATTGACGTTGTGTGCCGAGTGCACGATAGCCTTTGGGCTAAAAATGAGGTATACTCTGGGAGTATACGGGAGCGCTTGGAGGTACATGTGGTTTGTACCTGAGTATTTTTGTGTGCTTGGTAGGGGTTGACTTGGGGCCACACATCGTGTGGGCCCAATGTGCATGTCGTGTTTTTCTTTACGTACTTTTTACCTCTCACGATGTAGAGGGTCTCTCTGTTCTCGTTGGTTTAGACCCTTAGGTTTGAGTGGTTTCCCCTGGTTTTCTTCTGGAGTTGGGTGGTTGCGTGATACCCACTCCTTGTTCTGTTGAACAGTGTTGTACCATCCAGCCCGGATGGCCAGAACAGTTTTTGGTTTACCCTCCAGTAGAGACTGGGCAGTGGGTTGCTCACTGACTTCCAGGGTACCCTCCAGCAGAGACTGGGCAATGGGTCATTCGATGACCACTTAGGGTTTACCCTCCAACAGAGACTGGGCAGTGGGTCACCTGACGAATCTTTAGGGTCTACCCTCCAGCAGGGTTGGGCAGTGGGTCGCTCGTCGTCTTGTACCAGGTCTACCCTCCAGCAGGGCTGGGCAGTGGGTCGCATGTTGACTTATTCTGGGTCTACCCTCCAGCAGGGCTGGGAACTGGGTTTCCTGATGATGTAATAGGGTTTACCCTCCAGTAGGGATGGGCAGTGGGTCACCTGATATCTTATTATTGTTTACCCTCCAGTAGGGCTAGGTAGTGGGTCACCTGTTGGCTTTTCAGACTCAGTCTTTTCTACTAGGCTAGTCTGTGGATTTTCTCTGTGACTACCTAAGAGGGACCCTTGGTTGTACAGGTTAGTGTTGTGACGACTTACATTTGAGAAGACCTCTCGACTGAAGGGAAATGACGAGGTGTGGTTTGACTTTCCCTAGAACTCTCAATTGCGAGGGGTGATTTCCCCACCGGGATGCTTCCTTGTGATCCGACCTAAAACCGTGCAGGTGAGTCAGTGCCACCCAAAGCGGATAGTGTCGAGGTTTGGTGATTTGAGCCCCTTGACTTACAGTTCATGGTAGATGTGCGGGATGCTGGGCATCGATGGTGTTTACTTCTGGGATTGTTGGCGACTCACTTCCTTGGGCTGAGCTACAGGAAGGAGATCCCTTTATGATCTTGTTCGGGCTTCTTGACAGATCATATATATATGTATATAACTTGTTCTATTACCCACTTATTTAGCTTGGTTACTCTCTCTCTAGGGTAGGCAAAGACGCCTGGGGTATGCCACGTGCTTTCCGTGTCTAGCTTATCATGTTTGGATGAGTCTACTCTCCTGTTATAGGTACCAAAGACTCAATGGGAATTTCACCTTCTCACCGTTTCCAGCTCCTTGGGTCTGGACGAGTCTTCTACCTTCCTCTTGTATGTTTGAGTTGTACTCTTTACTGCACTCTTGGTTTTAATTCTTTACTTTTCCCTGTTCGATCTACTACTCACCTCTTCAGTACCTCCGTTGTTGTTCCCTCGAGCCTTCAGGGCATCCTACTGATTATTTTTATACTCACCCCTGCTTGGGCTTTTCCCGCACTTAGTGTGCCCTTGCAGACGATGGACATGATGGTTGTGACTTCAGCAGTGCTTAGGGGTTTGGGAGCTTGCACCGCGTGAGGTGGTCAGAGTTGGGTTTCAGGTGGGGGACCCTTCCAGCTGTTTTCCTTTTGCTTACATGTTGTCGGGTTGTGTCACTTTTATGGTTGGGCGTGTGTTTTTTCACTTTTCATTTCAGTTTACCTTCAGTTTTTACTTTGTACTGTTTAAGGTCGATGCACTTTGTGGTTGTTTATAACAGTTGCCCTTTTCTTTACTTTCCTTTTCTTTTACTCTGCACTTTTTCATTGAGTGTGTTGTGTGTGTGTGTGTGTACATGTACTCAGGCAAAGGCCTCCCTAAGTTGTTTAGCCTTCGGTACTTGTCGCCAGCCCCTGGCCTATGGAGGAGGGCTTGGGGTAGTTGTGGCTCGAGCCCGGGTAGGGTCGGGTCGTGACACTAAGTAAATAGTGTGAAGGTAAAAATAGGAAAGAAAAACAATACTAAATATTCAAATAACCTCCCACTCAGGTTCCTAAGGAACACCTGGTGGTTCTACCTACTTTAGGCCATAGATGGCATGTCTTATCATTTCACATTATATATACATAGCATCATTATATATGTGTGTGTGTGTGTTTGGAAGGACCGAGATGTAACCCATTGTCATCTAATTCCAGGGGAAGCTATTATGTTCTATCCCCAAACCAAACTCCAAGAGCTCTCAAAGTATCTTGGAATACATGTATTGAAAGGACCAGGATATAACCCAAAGTCATCCATCACCAGGGGAGTTCTCACGGTCCATCCCCTAGCTCCAACTAGGACACTCACATGGTCTCCCCTCACAGGGGCTCTCATGGTCCCTTTTCTCCCTAGCCTATATGGAATATTTATTATATATATATATATATATTTAATACATGAGGCGTTAAACTCTAATGCATTTTATTATAATTCATAAGAATGTTCACATTTAGTAAGATGATCATGTGGAATTACCTCTTATGAAATGTCATCAATGAAACCAAGGAATGATTAAATATATCACATGACACATGATGAAAAACCACCTATGTGTTCCATTAACCATATTCAAGTAATTCAAGGCACCCCATTTGGAATTTTACAATTTACAGAAAGTATGAAAAAATTCACGGGTTCACCATCTATAAATCAAGTTCATTTACAATAAAGAAATCCATTTTATATGATTCCTTTCTTTATAAAAAAATAGGGAAAGGGAAAGTCCATTCCCTCCCTTGAAACCATTCCGTTTTAAACCAAGTCATTTAAAAGGTTGTAGACATCTTACCCTAGCCAAATTATATAATCTAAACCGTCCAATTTTCCCAAACATTGAAAATTCCATTTAAATGTATAGGGGTCCAGAGTAAGGCTATGTAATAACCCAATTGTGAATTTAAAAAATTCCAAGTCAAAATATCCAAACACCTTTGAGGAACCTTAGAATTCTTCAATTAGACATGAATCAAAGGCTATTTCATTTAAAATTCAAGCTTGAAGCTAAATTGAGTTCCATCCATTTTGGTCCATTTGGTTAAAATGACCAAATATCAAGTGGCGCACCTATGGGTGTCCATAAAGAGTATGTATGATGTATAAACCCCTAATAAAGGACCATTTCACCTGTTTCAAGGAACTATGGTCATTTAGACTTGATGGAACCAATGAAATAGAGAATCTCAGAAAAGGATGACTTATAGAATGATAGAATAAATACAAAATTACTAAAACTCAAATCGAAAACAATGTGACCTCCTAACTTAGGGTTGAAAACAAAGCCTCTCTTGATATCGAACTTGAATTTGAAGAAAGTTGTAAGATATCTAGATTTAAATACAACACCCTGAAAATAGGGGAAATGATCCTATATATAAATAGTGAAATATATGGAAATATTTACTTAGATAGGAAGGGTACATAAGGTTAGCCTTACTTTAGGTTATACAATGATTCTAACATATTGACGATCGGAAACCAGATGGGGGATTAGTTAAATAATTAAGGAAGATGAGTGTTTGATCATAACATGAGTAATAACACACTACAAAATCTCTACATGTAAGGGAAATAGGAAATCTGGGTTTAAGAATTAAGAGGGTAAAATAGTAATTTTACAGCAAAAATTTGGGGTCACGCGGTTTGTGTGCACGATTTGAAAACCATGGAAAAACCATGCAGTAAGTATCTATCCAACATCTACAATCGCCCGAATATCCATGCTCTTAGGCTCGTATGGTTTCAAACTAACCATGTGGACATTCATGTGGCCCAATATGTAGCAACACATTTTAGAAAAACCATGAATCTTGGGTCACACGGTTTCAACTAACCATGCGGCCTGTCATATAGCTCAATTTTTTGGAACTCCAAGATTTGTACAATCCCTAGACACTTTTCATTCCTTCATAACATGATTAAGACTCATAATTAGGTCCATTTAAGGTATTAAAATGAAAAAATAATGATCTGTAACTTTATTAAAAATGTGGGTCATTAGAACCTGCCCTCTTTATAGTATCTTGTACCCTAGTTGGCCTTCTGAGGGTAAATATTTTCTTTCAGCAAAGAGTTCCAACCATTGAGAACGTATATCAGCTTCTCATTTCTAGGTCTCATCTTGTACCCATTCGGGCTTCTATAACACCCATACAAGAGGAAAAAACCTCCTTCAAAGTTTCTATATGCTCCAATAAACAATACACACCAGATACTTATCGAAGGAAGCATTCATATCCAACTCAACCCCATCAAGCTAAAAGAGATGTGATGGGTATGGATAGTATCAATGAAGATTAGATACATGAAATAAATCATGCATAGATCGGTATCTCTGAGGAAGTGTTATCCAGTAATCCACTAGTCTAATTTGCTTCACAACCTTGAAGGGTCTAACAATCCTTGGTGATAGCTTACCATGAATTCGAACATCTCTTTTCCCCAACCTCAGTTAGACTCATACGAAAACCCAGTCTTCAATATCGAATACAAGATGTCATCAACATCTTTTTTCATAAGATTTTTGTTTGGACAGAGCTATCAAAATATTCCTCCTGATTAGTTGGACCTGCTCTATAGTCTCCCACATGAGACCTGGACCAAGAACAACTGATTCCCCTTCCTCTAGACAGTATAGAGGTGATATACAAGGCATTCCATATAATGAGTCATATGGATCCATCTCAATGGTATCCTGGAAGGTTTTTTTATAAGAAAACACAATGAAGGGAATGTCTTTCTCGCAAGAACCTAAAAATTTAGGGACACGTGCTCGAAACATGTCCGCCCGATCCTGAATTTTATACTCCATTTATCTATTAGTATATAGGTGATAGGTCATTCTCATAAGTAACTATGTACGCAAGGCCTTCATCAACCCCTTCTATAACTGTTATATGAAACAAGTGTATCTTTCAGAAATGATACAGCGAGGGGATACATGAAGACGTACTACCTCTTTGAAATTTAGTCTTCCAAGCTCATCTACCATGAATGTTTCTCACATAGCTAAGAAGTGTGCGACCGTCGTCAAACGATCAATGACAACCCACACTGTGTCATTTCCATGAGATGATCTAGGTATACTAGTCATGAATTCTATTAAAACATCATCCTATTTCTACTAATAAATGGAAAATGGTTGAAGAAGCCTCAACAGATGCTAATGTTCCACTTCAGATATAGACAAGTGGAACATCGAGTGATGACACCGACTATCTCATGTTTCATATTGGATCATCAGTATTGGTGTCATAGATCTCAATACATTTTCGTGACACTAATGTAAACAGCCCATACTGAGGTTTGAAAATCCCACATCATCTCCTCTCTGGTTTTTTCTGGGACCCATAAATTCCCATAGAACAATAGAGTATCATCTGCATCCACTATCCAACTTGAAAATGTATTGTCATATGTGACTCTTTACCATAGGAAAAGGCCTTCATGGTCAGATATCTATCTCAACCTTACTCATTCCAGGATATTATATATCACTAACAAGGATGGGAGAATAGTTCGACCATGTTCCTCCTAAACCCCAACTTTTATCTCTGACAATAAGGCCATAAGCTTCCACTGATCACTGGATTCCTTCACCACCTGAGTCATAGTCCATCATCTAAGAGCATTGTCTACTGAATTCCCTTTCCCTAAAATGTAGGAAAGTCCAAAATCAATGGATTGTAGGTACTAGACTGACTTATGATGCATGGTATTTAGACCTCACTAAGAGAATATGTACTTGAGTATTTTTTGGTATGTGAATACAAAAAAAATCTCCATCAGAATATATATTATAAGGAACGAACAACAATGTTGAGTTCTATGTCATTCTTCAAGTAATTATACTTGTGAGGCCTCAACTAAAGAGGAACACACGCAACAAATCACTTATCTTACTTCATAATAGCTCTACAACTAACACCTGATGCATCACATTAGACCATGTAGAGCCTACCTGGCCTTGTTATAATTTGGATCAATGCTAATGTAATTTTTCCCTTCAACTCCTAAATAGATGCTTTATAAGATTCAGACCGTAAAAATTTTATACCCTTCTTTTCCAAGCCTATAAGCAGAATTATATGGTATGAGAAATCCTTGGTGAATCACCAATAGTAACAGGAAATCCCCAATAAACTATGAATATCAAAGAGGTTCTTAGGATGTTCCCAAGAAACCATAGCTCTCACTTTCACTGGGTTAACTAAAACTCATGACTTCGAGATGATGTTACCAAGGAAGTGGACTTTGTCGATCCATAAGATTCATTTATTGATCTTAGCATAGAGATAATGATATCTCATTATATTCATCCTAATATCGAGATGGGTTTTATAGTCAAGTCTAGAGCGTGAATACACCAAGATATCTTCAATGAAGACTTACACAAATGAATCCAGATATGGGTGGAAATCTAGATTCATAAAGGCCATAAAAACTAGATGTTCATTCATGAGTCTGAAAAGCATAACCAGGTACTCATAGATATCATACCTACTTATGAAAGTTGTGTGAGGTATTTCTAAAGTCATGAAATTCATCCAATGATATGCCGGCCTCAAATATATCTTTGAAAACACCTTATCTATAAAAATTTGATCAAAGTGGTCATCTTTTTTAGGAAGTAGATACATGTTTTTAATAGTAAGTTGATTTAACCAACAGTAATCCATGTAAAGCCTAAGGGTACCACCCACCAACTTCGAAAAGGGGGTCGGTGAACCCCAAGGAGAAGTGATGGGTTATATAAATCCTTTCACCATTGGATACATCAATAGATTCTTGAGCTCCAAAATCTCCTTAGGTTTCATCCTATAAGGTGGAATGTTCATTGGTGTTTCTCATATAACAAGATCAATAGTAAAATCTGCCTATTTCACCAGAGGTAGACCATAGAAGTTTTCAATAATAACATCTCTAAAACTCACCACTATAGGGGGAAAGACAGTGGTTTTTAACACCTAGTTATCAAGGTAAAGACTAGAGATCTGTGCTATAATACTACCCATCCTCTGATTCTCGGGTCCTGCTCACGTGGTACTGGAATTCTATTCTCCCTTATGTATGTGCATAATGACCTATGGTGGTGTAAACACCACCCTCTGACAATAGAAATCAATGCACTCCCTTTAGGGAACTAGTTAGTCCATCCCAATGATTACATTGAATCCTGTCATGTCAAGGATGTACTAGTTCTATAAAAAAGGTAACTGCCTATCTTAGGGGGCGGTTTTGATAGTGGTGGACACCCTCTAAACAGTTACCTAATGGTATATCTAGCATCATAATTTCATGATAGAACTCGACGTCAAGGCCCAAAATTTTTAAATATTTCATAAAATATAAATTATTGAGGTGAGCCTATATCAAACAAAGCAGACACTATAGTGGAGGTAACTAGAATGGTACCACATACAGTATATGTTTTGTTTCTCTACTCCTATGTAGTTGTAGGACTACATGTAAATGACATGTACCACTTCCTTGAGTCATTTCGTAACTTCTCTAAGATGGACCACTCTACTGGTGCTTAGAATCATAATAATGGTGGCCACTTCCTCAACCACCACCTCATCCTAATCAGCCAGTGGTATTAAAACTACCTAGATATCGTGATACTAGTGATCCCTCTCATGCCCGAGGAGTAGGATCATATCCCCACTCAATAGGTGGTGGAGATAAAGTCCAATAGAAATGATGGAGATGACCCATCCTTCCATATCCTTTGCACTCAATTGGTTCCCATGGACACTACCTTGTGACGTTCCCTAATGTTTTTCACAGGTTATAGATAAGATATCTTCCCATAAAAGGAGCCCGACTGCTGCTACCACTGAGAGATTCCTCATAGAATCCCTTACACCTAGAAGAAGATACACCGGAAGCCCTAGGTGTTGAACTTCCCTGGATCTCACCATCAACTTCCCTTAGATTATATTATATAATTATGTCCTTGTGGATAATTTCAGTAGTTTTTTTTCTACCTAAATACATATACCTATGACCAGATGGCATAACACAACCCATCCTTGAATCACCTAGTATTCATCAAATCATCAACATCTAGAGAGGGATTGAACACCTACAACTAAGTGAAATGGGATGGTTATTCCATAACATACAAAGTACCCTACTAAATATTCATGAATTATGTATCCCTACCAACCATTAGATTCTAAGGAAATATGTAGTCATAGAAGATGGTCTAAAATTCCTCCCAAACCATCTCTCTATACTGATCTACCTAGGTGATGACATATCACCACATCTTAGCTAAGTATTGAATAATATAAGACGGTAACTTAACTCTCCACTCTAGAGGAATCTCTAAGTAGTCAAATATAGAAAATATATCCTTGATCAAGTACTCTTTAACATGTGGTCCACCATTCCTAGGGAAGGTGGGAGGATTTTTCTACTGCAAATTTCAAGTCATCTATACAATACTCGGGGATTGTCGCACTCTTCCTTGCATGTTCTAAAACATATGCAAGAAACCCCCTCGAAACTAGGCATAGGTGCCCATATCGGGGATAGTAAGAGGATCTATATATGGCACAGTAGGAGGAATAATTGTCAGCTCATGGATTGACACATTAGTAACATGATCATAACTGCCTTCAGGATGTGCAACTCGAGGACGTCATGGTGTCATAATGATAAAATTCCAAATGAACGTCTAAAAATTGATTCAAATGAGTCAAAATATTTCATTTAAGAAACATGGAGAGGTACTAAAGCCTCCCTATAGACATAGAACACCTCTTTTCCTGCTTCGAAAGCCATTTCTATATGGTAAAACATACCATAATAGGCCATAAGAATAAGAAATTCCCACTACCCACTACTAAACCAGGGTTCATGTAAAAATTATCCATTACAAATTTCTAAAACTACTATTATCAGTTTAAAAAACATTTCCCATTTTATAAAAAATGCTCTCACCCATAAAATTTAAAACATATGAATTGGATAAATCCAATGATATGTCATTTTCTGGTCCATAAGGTCCCTTACACCTTGTGAACCAAGATATGGAAATAACTTGGATATCATTCTCATTAAAATTTCACTTGTTCAAGTATTCAAATTGTTTTTAAGTAGTTTTTCTATATGGAATGAAATTATTTGATTCATAAGGGCCCATACACATTATAAATCAAAATGTAGAACCCACTAAACTCACACCATAACACGATCCAAAACCTAGAAATGGTTTCATAATATATATATATATATATATATATATATCAAGGTATAATGACTATGGAATGGGCAATGCTCGCTTAAAATTAAGCATGACATGGTAAAATGTGTGTCATATTCATATTATGCCTATCATGATGCATAATTCAATGAAGAGCCCTCATTTGAACAGTCCAAATTACAAAAATCATAATTCCAGTATAATAAATATCAAAAAAATAACAAGGCATTTTATCACCCAACACTGAAATTATATCAAGAGTAATAGTACAAAAATTAAACATCAATGAAAATTCAGAAAAAATGGCCCTTACCCCATACATGGGTTTGTGACGCTGAAGAATTACTTTTAACCAAGTCCCAATAATTCTCAATCACCATTCTATTTTCACCAATTTGTAATTCAAGAAGCGAACCGCTCTAATAGCACTTTGTGACATCCTGGACCCAGCTGCCACTTAACCTTTCCCTAGGCCCGATTAGCCAAATGGCCTATGGCGTGTCTCCCCATATGCCAGAGACTAATGACAAGCAGTTGGGGTTTGAAGGTAATATAGTGGGAAAACTATACCCACATTCCATAGTAATGCAGCATATACAATAAATAACAATAGTAACAAAAGAATGATATAAAAAAAGAAATGCAGTAAACAGCTAGAACATGACAATCAACAAATTAAATTAGTAGCGGAAGAAATAGATAACTAAATAATTGAATAACATAACCAAAAGCCTCAATGGAAGTATCTGATATAGTGATGCATGTCATGATGATAATACAAAAAATACAACACATGTATATGTATTCTAAACAATAATAAAAAATGAACAAAATAATAAAACTTATACATGGACATCTTGAGCCTAAGCCCAATCCTATTCTCATAATCTCCAACTAAGTAGAATAAGTCAATAACCTATAGAAGGTCCTTTGCCCTTACCAATACCAATTGAAACATATACTTACTAGTGCCAAATGAAGTCCAAGTAGGGCCATAGAAAAAAATATTATTAGACCACCACTAGTGGTGTCTACAATTAATCTGAGTAGGCGCACATAAGTAAATAGTGTCCAAGTAATAATAGGAAACCACCAAACATTGAATAATCAAATAGCCTCCCACTCAGGTTCCTAAGGGACACATGGAGGGTCTACCTACTTCATCCCATGGTTGGTATGTGTGATCATGTCACTTTATATATACATAACATCATTATATATATATATATATATATCTTTGTGTGTTGGGAAGGACCAGGATGTAACAAAATATCATCAATTTCCAAGGGAAGATCTCATAGTCTATCCCCTAACCCAACTCCAAGATCCCTCATGGTCTCTTGGAATTGACATACTGGTAGGATCGGGACATAACCTAAAGGCATATATCACCAGGGTATATCTCACAGTCTATCCCTTGGCTCCAACTTGGATGCTCACATGGTCTCCCCTCCTAAGGGCACTCATGGTCCCTTGGCTCCCCACCCTATATGGAATAATTATTTATCATATATATATATATGATACATTAAGATTTAACCTCTCATTCATTTAATTATAATTCATAATCATGGTCACATTTAAAAAGATTATCATAACGCAATACCTCTTATGTCAATTCATCAATACCTTCACAATGAAACCAAGAAATGATTAAATATATCACATGACATATGAGGAAAAACCTCCCATGTGTTACATTAACCATATTCAATTTATTCAAGGAACCCCATTTTTTATTTAACAATTTACAGAAAGCATGAACAAAGGCATGGATTCACCATCCATCAAACAAGTTCATTTATAACAAATATTTTTTTTTCATATGATTCCTTTCTATATAAAACAAGAGAAAAAGGTAAAGTCCATGAAATCCCTTAATAACATTCCATTTTAAACCAAATAATTTAAAAGGATGTATCCATCTTGCCATAGCCAACCTATATAAGCCAAACCATCTGATTTTCCTCAACATGGAAAATTAAATTAAAAGGTATAGGTGTCAAGTGTAAGGTCATGTAACAACCCAATTTCACATTTGGGAAATTCCAATTCAAAAGGATCCAAAAACCTTTTAGGAACCTTATAATGCATTAATTACACAAGAATAAAATGATATTTCATTTAAAAGTCATGCGAAAAAGCTAAATTGGGTTCCATGCAATTTGGTCCATTTGGTCAAAATTACTAAATATGAAGTGGCACACCTATGGTTATACATAATGAGTATGTATGATGTGTAAACCCCTAATCATTGACTAGTTCTCCTATTTCAAGGAACTTTGATCATTTAGACATGAAGTGACCAACACAATATAGAAGCTCGACAAAGTCCATCTTATGGAATGACAAAATAAATATAAAATGACCAAAAATGAAATGTAAAACTACGTGACCACCAACCATAGGGAGATAGATAAATCCTCACCTGATATCGACCACAAATTTGAAGCAGGGTGGAGGTGATCTGAGTTTCAGTGTAATGCCTTGAAAATATGGTGAATGATCCAACATATAAATAGTGAAATAGATGAAAATATTTACCGAGACAAGAAGGGTACACGAGGTTAGCCTTACCTTAGGCTATCCAACACATTAGATATATTTATGATTAAATATCAGATGGATGGGTAGTATAAGATTTTAGAATGATGAGGTTTTGATAAAAACGTAAGGAAGAACCCATTTCATAGCCGTTGGAAGTAAGGGAAAGAGTAAATAAAGGTTTAATAATCAAGAGGGGGAAAATAGTTATTTTACCCCAAAAATTTGGGTCACACAATTTATGCACACAGTTCACAAACAATGCACAAAGCCTGCAATAAGGCTCTTTCCAACATCTACAATCAAATACACAACCATGAACCTAGGCCTGTAGGATTTTAGACTAACCGTGTGAACTTAAAGGTGTCATTGTGTGCAGCAGCACGATCTAGACAAACAGTGTGTCCTGGGTCACATAGTTTCCACTAACCGTGTGGCCCAGTCTATATCCCACTAACTACCACAAAACTAGTTTTCTACAATGCCATCCTTTAACAATGATAAAAAAATGCTGATAAAGGGGGTGTCTTTATGAGCGCCAAAAAAAGCACTGATAAAGGCACCCCCTTTATGAGCACTTTTTTAGCGTTGTTATTGATTCCCTCTTTATCAATTATTTTTTTTAATAATGCTAATAAAGGGGATATTTATCAATTATTTTCTTCCAAGCACTGATAAATTTTATATTTCTAAAAAAAATTTCACAAAAAATAATATATTGATATATAAGTATATTTATATTGATATAAATATAATATATATTTTATAAATATGTTTAAGGTCGATTTGAAATGTTGAAGACACAAAATGGACACCTAAAGCAAAAGTTATGGCTGTTTGGAGGGATTAAGGACCTTTTCGGGCCTTGAAGAATATGAAAAGGTGTTCCGATGGTCACCTGAGTATAGGTTTATATGTGTATATAATGTGTACTTGTATATATATATATATTTGTGTGTGCGTCTGTATTTACAAATTGATATATATTATATATATATTCTAAACATATGTATATACATATTAATATATAATATTTGTAAATATATATAAATATGTTTAATTATACTTACAAATACACATATAATATATATATATGTTTGTGTGTGTGTGTTGTATATATGTATTTATTTATTTACAAACACACACACAAAAAAGAATATTTTATAAATGTATTCAAAACTGATCTTCTAAATATATATTAATATATGGATAAATATATTAATAAATAAATATAACTATATATATATAAATATAAAAATACATATATATATATATATTAATACAACTATATATATATATATTAATATAACTATTTATATATATTAATATACAAGTAAACATAACTAAATATATATACATAAATAGATATATTAATAAATGAAGAGAAAAGAAATATGGAGTATTGGTAAAGGCTTAGGTGCGCAGGCAACATGTCCGAAGTTTGAATCCAAGGGGAGGCAGGTTGTGCGTGCGGGTGGAATAAGGGCTAACGATGTAAAAGGGTGGGCTAGCGCTGTTATTGTGGGGGTGGCGGGGGCGTGTGGGCTGGGGTGGGGGAGTTGTTGGGGGGGGGGGGGTTCTGAGGCTGTTAAAGACCCTCCCCGAATTGGAGAAATATTTTTTAATTTCTTTTAATGTTTTTTTAACTTTTATCAGCGCTTTTAAAAAGCACTCATAAAGGACCCATTTTCCAGCGCTGATAAAAGACCCCCTTTATGGGTTCTTTTTTTTCACTGATAAAATGGGTCTTTATCAATGATTTTTTAGGGATAATAAAAGGGACCCTCATCTTCGTTGAGATTAACATCACTTTTTAGCGTTGTAAATCGACTTTTCTAGCACTGATAAAGGCCATATTTGTAGTAGTGACTTTTTCAGAACTCCAGGTTCCATAAAATCCTTGTACACTCGTTGGACCTTCATAACTTGATTAATAATGATAATTAGTCCCATTTAAGGTATTTAAAATGAAAAATTAATCTTATGTACCTTCGTTAAAAATGTGGGTGGTTACACCATACATGTCATATGACCTCATGCAAGTGGATTAGTGTGTATTCTGAGGTCACATGGGAATATCTATGTCTATACACATGGGGATGACCATATTACAGGGTAACAGTAATGTAATCAAACATGACCAAGGTATACATGCATGGCTAGCAAAAATGAACATGGGCTGGGAATAAACGGTCAGGCCCTGGGTGGCTGAGACATGCCATGTACCACATGTACATGCTATGTAGAATGACTTGGATTCGCAAGACATGTATAGACTAGAACATTCCTTTGTCAAGAGATGATGTCACACATTTTGTGACTCCATATACAAGTCATTTAATTCTCCCAGTAACTTTTACCTACCATATCATCTTCTTTATGACTTGTATTTTGGTCTATGAGTTTCCTATCTAGAGAGTTTTGTAATCTAAAATGGGATGGTATCATTTTATTTGGAATATGAGATATTATGTGAAGTGTTCTGACAATAATGCTTCTTCAAGTCATTATTTATTGATGAATGTGATTTTTAAGGATCATTATAGAGATTCTACGATTGGTACTCCCCTATTACACCCGAAAATAGGTCCCCCATACTCTTTAAATAAGCAGACAGGACTCCCCCACAATACATCAGTTTGTGGGTCCTCTATATATGGATGGGCACTCCCCTGTCTTCAAGCTCTGATGGGGTGTGGGTGTAGTGGCCCAACCCCAAAACTTTTGATACTGGTGTCATTCTACCATTACATTAACATGATTACAAGGAATCAAATCCTAAAGGATTAAAGAGTTTAGTAGTCTTGGTAAACCAGATACTTACATAAGTCTTGTATTACAAATTAATACAATAATTACAACATATTTTTTTATATTTAGGTGATAAAATTATTCCCACTTATCATATCATTGTATATCTTTATAATTATACTTCTTGGATTCTTGGAGAAAATAAACAAAATAAGGGTGATCTCAAATTCTCAATCAGAGTAAAGTATGGTGGAATGAATAATGAATCAATGAGAATAATCTATATGGAAAGGTAAATAAATATAAACACATTCCATGTAATCCATAATTGGGAATGAGGTGGGTAACTAATATGTAAAGACAAATAAATGAAAACACATTCCATTTAATTGATGAATTGAGAATGAAATTCATCACTAGAAAATGTCAACTAAAAAATATGTTAGATACTAATAACTATATCTAAATTAAGGAAAGGATTAATTACTGGACACCATGTTTCTTATGTATACGGTACCTTTACCATCTATACCTTTCCCAAGATGGTTTAGCATAATATTTTCAAGACCTTTCACAATATAGTTTAAAACTACTCTGATTTGGAAACAAACTCAATGGTTTTGTCACCAACTAATTTCATCCTAGGAGACAAATGATGTATTGGGGGGATTACATTAAATAGACCCCAAACCAATTCATACATTTCCAATAAAATCATTAAATATCAAATAAACTATTTAATTAATAAAAAATCATCCTTATCAAATATCTATATTGAATAAAGAATATATATTAGTATTTTCCAAAATAATCAAATAGATGTCAAATTAAACATGTGTGTAAAAATGGTATATGGTTCAGGTAATTATTATATCCATGGAAAATAATATGGACATTTAGGTTAAATTTAATGTTCAATTATCACTAGAAATCAAAGATTTCATGGGGACTTAACAAATAAATCAAGTAAGTGAATGTCAATACTATCCTTGGCCAAATCAGTAAAAACCCATCTAGAGGAATAAAAAGAATGGTATAAATAAAATTAATCCCAATTGATGTAAAAAGAAATGGTTTTTTGTTTTTGATGAATGGAAATACTAGAAAATGTATTTTAGAAACATTCTTTGGGAAAATATCCTTTTCATTTTGAAAAACATTTTGAAAATCATTTTAATTGAAAATCACATTAAAAAATTTATTTAAAAAGTAACCTCTAAATCATGTAAATTAATATTTAAATAAATAATGGCAAGTAAATCCACACATGTTGTACAAGGTAAAAAGAACATTCCTTTTCCCTGGTAAAAATGATAGAAAATTTCCTTATTTGAAAAGAGGTTAAAAAATTCATTTGAATTTTTTTAAAAAATAAAAATGGTAAATTGTATTTAATGAATATTTTTTTAAAATTTTAAAACTTTTTTGAAAACTATTTTATAAATATGGTTTTATGAAGAAAACAGCTTCTCTGACTAAAGAGAAATGTGATGTTAGGGTTTATTATAAAATAAATAAAACATTTTTAGTACCAAAGGGTAAAAAATGGTACTATTAATTGGAAAAGGTCATTAATAATAATAGGAGAATAAAATTTATGGGTTTACTGAACAATGATCCATTTATTTCCTCTAATATAAATTTAAGTGTAAAAATTCCCAAACAAAATGATATTGTGAATTAAACCGTTGAAAAGACCGTAATGTTGATGTAAGAATCAATAAATGAATATATTTTTTGTATAATATTTAAATACAAATAAAACAATCCAAATAAAATAATATATTTAAAAATTTATTACACACATAATCATAGAATATTAATCACAATAAGGAAGTAATATAACCCGATTAAATGAAAATGGTTTATGAAATTCTTTTCTACTTGGAAACACTTAATTAAAATACCATTTGATGAAATAATTCAATTTGAAACTGAAAATATAATTAATAATTAATTGATCATGATATTATATGTCAAATTAGTAGTATTTTAACTGTATAAAATAAATTAGGTTCATAATAACAAAGTGTGTCTCGAAGAATGGAGATTGAGATGAAGTCCCTTATTAGTTGGTAAATTTAGAATTATAATCCCCATGAAAGAAATAATTTAAAATTAAAAATTAAATACCATGAATATAAAATTATTCATTATATAATATATCATAAAATTTATCAGATACACCACACAAAATAAGTAAGTGGTGAAAATGGTGTATTCCTCACGGAAAGAAAAGTGAGGCAAGAATAACTTACCTTGTGTTTCCTTTTTGGGTGAACATACTTTAACCACCTGTATAATTGTTTTGGAAAATTCAATAATTTATTAAAGAAACATAATAATATTTATAATGTCATATATTAACTTCTTATAATATCTTATTACCTGTTTGTTAACAATTATTCTTTATTTTGACTATTTCAGGTGTTGATGGCCTAGTTTTTCTAGTTTTTTTCACTTGTTATTTTTGTTCTTCTTACATCGATCATGATTTAATAATATAATGAATTTAAAATCTGAGTTAATTATCATATACATACATTATATATGTATTTATAATAATCCATTATATTTTTAGATAATAAAATAAATGCACCATTCATGGAGATGGTAGGTCATATGTACGCATGAACGCTACTTTCATTTCATTATCGTATTTAGAAGAATAAAAAATAAATGATATATATGTATATTATAATTATAGTATCATATATTTTTCATATATGTTACATAGTTTTATTAAAACCAATCTTTATATGTTTCATGTATAGTTTGAATTATACACATCGCTTTGAGGAGGCGGTAGTCCACACGTCCACAAATGATGTTATCGTATTTACAAAAAAATGAAATAATAAAGGTATTTTTTATATAAAAAATAAATTATAATGAATACATAAAAAAATATAATATATATCATATTTAAATAACTTTTCCTCATAATATCCAACCATGAGATGTTGTAAAGGAAAAAACATCATTTTGTGATGTGGTAGTTCGCCGTAAACACAAACATTAAGTTTGTTTCCCATTAGATGGAAGTGTGTGTAATTTTAGGTATAAAACTAGAATAAAATATATAAGTATATTTATTATAATTATTTAATTATATAATCACTTAATAATAATATTTTTTGGGGTGTATATGTAAATAAAATGAAAGTGGTCGTTGAAGAGGGTTACCTCATTTTCGGGTAACTCCTTTTGGTTTATACCAAAAGCATTCCTTGGTTTTCTTTAATCCCATGTTTAGGATTATAGGATTATGGTATGGATGTTTGGAGCTTATTTGATAAGATTTTGGGTGATCCAAATGGATTAATAGTGTGAATAAGTGTAAGGGTTGATTGCCTTTTTATAGTTTAGGAGGAGTGGCATTCTTGTGAATTTTTGAAAACGGAATTCCATCCATATTTTTTCTATGAAAATGGGCTCCAATAATGGTAAAAAAAATAAAATATAGTATAGGATCTAAATATTTACATAAAATTTATTTTTTATAATTATATATGTCATTTTGGTCCTTAGGAATATGGTTTAGTCCCTTGTTAATCTAATATTTCTCTTAATCACTATAATTAATTTTAATCAATTTCACTAATAGTTTTTGTAAAAAAATTAACTTGAAATTATTATACATTATAAATTATGATTATTATAATTATTTCATCTATGTTTTACAAATTAAAATAATATAATTTTCTGAATATAGTTTAAATTTAATCCTGCAGACAGGATGACAATGTGGTTTTTTAAAGTAAAATTTTAAAAGATTCATATGTTTTAGTTTTAAATTTAAAAGTGAAATTTGATAAAATTACATAAATTGGATTAGTTTATATAAAATTTATACAATTGAAAATTAAAATAAATTAAAATAAATAATTTATACTTATAAACAAAATATATGAAAAAACAGTTTTGAATTAAAATTCTGAATTTTACACTATTCATCAAAAAATAAGACATCACAGAAAAATACTAAAATATTCACCCTAAATTTTGTTATGTTTCTATTTAATAAATGAATTTTATTTTGAAATATAAAATTTCCAAAAAATGAATTTAAAATATGTTCTCCATTAAAAGGAAGTAAAATTATCTATAGAAAACTATAGGGTTTTATGCATAAAATTGGGGTTTTTTCTTATCTTATGTATATTAAATCTATTGGATGAATCTCAAAACTATTTGATTTAATATATAACATATATAATTCAATAAAAGGATTCTATAGTTGTAATTAATTTAATATATTAAGACAACATGCCTTGAGAGCATAAAAATAATCCATTTATATTCAATTGATTTATATTTTTATTTATAATTAATTGGTAACCATTAAATTCATTTCATATTTTTAAAGACCATATATTTTCATATTTTACTTAATTATATTAATTACCAATAATTTAATTTATATTTTATTTATTTTATATAAAATAATAATATTTTAGTAATATATTGTGGTTCAGCAACACTCACTCTTGCGTGTAACATAAGCTTTCAAAGAAACTTTTTATTGTGTGAAATTCAAGTAAACTCAGTATCATGTGCATTGAAAGATATATCAAATATTGAATTTATTTAAAATGTTAAATATATTTTAAGGTATCTAGATATTATATTCCCTTATGTTTTTGGTGTTTCGTGTCATACACTCTATCCAATAAAAAGTTACTCTTTTCGAATTATTGGGGTGTTACATTCTCCACACATTAATTAAATTGAATCCTCTTAATTTAAACTAAATCATGGTCAGAAAAGGTTTGATAATTTTAAATTCCTTTATTTAAATCCCATATCATGATAAGGGTTGGTCCAAAAACTTTTCGAAAATAGAGAATGGGAAGTACAAAGGTCACATAGAATAATATATAACTAGGTTTCTATGTCGGAGAACACTAGTGTCAAGTGAAAACATCGAATTGAAGGAAAAGCATAAATATTTATAGGGTTGATTGGGGTCATAAATCACAAAAAAAATTAATTATCAATGTAAATTTGAGGGTCTCAAATTCATAAATATATAATTATTTAGAAGTGAATCAGTTCAAAAAAAATTAAAGTATTAAGATAACATTTTTATTTTAAGATACTTTTCCTAATGATGAGAAATTATTTTATTGACCATGAATATAAAGAAATATACTTACTTGACATTTTTCAATTTAATAAGAACAATTTGAATTTTTGTTTATGCTTTGATCAAATTCTAATTCATCCCTTAATTGATGAAATGGATATCCTAAAATTATCTTTGATGCTGAAAGCACTAAAATTTACTTTTTCTCATTGTAAGGTATATGAAAAAGACATTAAATTTGTATCTAGATATTTTACAAAAACTAATATGGTCAAAAAATTAATCTATAAACCTCAAATCTAATACTACTGGTTCACCATTAAAATTTATTTGTCAAAATATTTAACTAAAACAATGATAAATTAACCAGGAGATCACATAGGCCAGTAGTAATCATGAAATACTTATCATCCTTTGGTCATGGGTTCAAGTCCCATGGCCTTTCCATACTTGATGCATTGTCCCCTAGAATACAGGTTGTCCTTTTCTATAACCATATTAATATTATTTCCAAAATAAATATTATAGACATCCTTGAAATTTAATCATTTAATGACTTTTTCACTATAATATTCAATACAACATATTTTTATTTAAAATACTAAAAATATAATTTTAATATTATTACAATTTCATTAATTATAAAAATAATAATAAAGGTTATAAATACCATGAAACTCATGTCTCTAAAATTAAATGGAATTATTCCTCAAATAGCTTTTACACTAAAAAAATATTAAACTAATGATTTGTATTGACATTAATTTCTTCCCGAGTATCCTTCATCAAATAAAACCTAAATATATTTTTAATACTTAGGACTTCTGGTAAACCATAAAATCATAACCCCATGATGGTATCCATTAGTCTTAATTTAATGAAGATATAAGTGATTCTAAAAGTTTAAGGAATCCTTACATGTTCCTTGATTCTTATAAATAAAATAAAATTGGTAAAAATAATTCTAAAATTTAATTATTAGATCCCAATAAATAATTCAAACATTTTATTTAAACATAATTCATTCCTTGGTCTAAGGTTTAACCTAGGTAATTCATTTTCATTATTTATTCAAATCCTTCATAATGGTTTGTAAATAAAATTTGAATTATCTTAATCATATTCCATTGGAGTTTCAAACCAAGTGCATAGTAAGGCCCATTATAATATACCAGATTATTCTCAAGTTATACTTGATACAATGTTTCGGATTTGTTAACACTAGGTACATCAGTTCTAGAACCACATCCAATTATTATATCCAGGCTAGGATATATTTCTAGGAAGACCCACAAAATATTTAACTTAATAAAAATCTAGGGTGTTCTTCTATAAATATCCTAAAATTCAACCTTAGAATTATGTTCACTAGTCTATTTTTTCCTATCTCTAGTTCCCAATGTTTCTACTAAACTTAATATGATACCAACTATAGTGATACAACCCTAGAAAGCTATGATTTAGTGTTGTTTTATCATTACATTGTCATGATTATAAGGAATAAAATCCAGATGAACCGAATAGTTTAGCAGTCTTGTTAAACCAGAAAAATTTATGAGTCTTGTATTATAAATGAATACACTAATTAAAACATAATTTTTGTCAGGGATAACTCTATTCCCACTTAGTATATACTTGAATATCTTTACTAGTATACTTATTAGATTACTAGGGAAAGGAAAGATAATATTAGTGATCTAAAATGTTTATTAAGGGTGAATTAAAACATAATAAATAATGAATCAATTAGAATAATCATTATAGAATGTTAAATAAATGATAAAACATGTCATTCAATAAATAGCTAAGAAGGAAGTGAGTAAATAATATGGAAAGGTAAGTAACTGAAAACACATTCCATTAAATCAATGAGCTGATAATGAAATGCATCAATATATAATTTCAAAGAAAAAATATCATTGATAATTATAATGATATCTAAAAAAAGGAAATTATTAAATATTGAATTCCATGTGTATTGGGTACATGGTACCTTTACCATCATGACCATTCACAAAATGTTTTATCATAATACTATCAATACCTTTTATAAGACACATTAAAAGTACTCTAATTTGGAAACAAACAAAATGATTTTTCTTCCAACTGATATTGTCTCATGAGACTATCAATGCATCGAGGGGATTTCATTAAATAATCACCAACTCATGTCATACCTACCCAAATAATTCCTTAAATATAAAATAATCGATTTAATTTATAAACAATGTGCCTTATCAATGTTTTTTATTGAATAATGGATATAGATCAATATTTCTCAAAAAAATAAAATAACTATCAAAGTATACACTATATGTAAAAATTTAATATAGTTCAAACTGTAATTATAACCACGAAAAATGATATATATATTTATGGAAAAATTTAATTTTCAATGATCACTACAAATTTTATATTTAAATGGAAATTAAAAAAGGGATAAAGGAAGTGGATTTCAATACTATCGTGGTCCAATTCAATCAAAAACCATATAGATGAAAAATAAGGATGGTATCGATAAAATATATCCCATGTAGAGTAAAAATAAAGGGTTTTTTTCATTGGTAAATAAAAATATCATTTAACCACATTCTTGAGAAAAATATTATTATCATTTTGAAAAAAATAACATCATTTTATTGAAATATATATTTTAAAAACCTTATCTTTAAAAATTAACCTCTTAAACATGCAATGAAATCATCAACGAAACGATGGTTGGTAAACTCGTACATGTAATATAAGGTAAAAATAACATTCATTTTTCACGGTAAGAAGGTTAGAAAAATGACTTGTTCAGAAAGAAACAAAGATAATCCTTTTAAAACGTATTTAAAAGGAAAAAAGGGTAAAAAATTATTTAATAAATGTTTTTTGAAAAGTTAAGAAAAAAATTTAAATCCTTTTTAGAAAATAGGGTTTTTTGAAGAAAATAGGTTCTCTGACTAAAGAGAGAAATGATCTCAGGTTTTCTTAAAAACATTTTCTAAAACATTTTGAGTACCAAAGAGTTAAAAATGGTGCTATTAATTAGAAAATTTCATGAATAACCATATTAGAATAAAATTATTGGGTTTATTGAACAAGGATCCAATAATTTCCTATATATATACTCAAGTTTAAACAATCCCAAAAAAATTAGATTGTGAAGTAAGCCCTTGAAAATACCATAATGTTGATGTGAGAATCAATCAATGAATTGATTATGTATGTCAGATATAAATCCACATAAAACAATTATAAATAAAAGTATATATAGTAAATATTTATTACACACATAATCATATTATATTAACAATAATAAGGAAGTAATATAACCCAAAGAAAAGAAATTGGATTAATAAATTATTTTCCACTTTGTAATGCTTAATTAAAATCCTTGTTAATGAAATAATTAAATTTGAAAATCAAAATAACATGAATAATGAATTAATTATGATATTATATGTCAAATTGGTAGTATTTACACCATATATATTAATTTAGGTGCGCAAAAATAACGTATGTCTCAAAGAATGGAGATTGAGATGAAGTCCCTTACTATTTGGTATCTTTAGAATTATAATCCCCATGAAAGAAATAATTTCGAGTGAAAAATAAAATATAGTTAATAAAAAGTAATTCATGATATAATATAGTAATTTTTTTATTAGATACACCACACAAAATAAATAAGTGGTGAAAATGGCATTTGTTTAATGGAAAAAAATAAGTGAGATGAGAATCACTTACCTTGCATTTCCTTTTTGGGTGAACTTCCATTAAACTCCTCTATAGTGGTTTTAAACATTTCAATAACTTATAATAGAACCATAATAATATTTATAATATCATATATAAACTCTGTATAATATCTTATTACCCATTTGTTGACAATCGTTCATTATTTTCACTATTTGAGGTGTTAATAACATTGTTTTTTAGTTTGTTTTGACTTGTTATTTTTGTCTTCAGATGTAAATCATGAATTAATAATCACATTAATTTAAACCATTATTTATTTATAATATATATTCAGTATATATGTATATATAATAATCCATAATATTTTGAAATAAGAAATGAAATGTATCTTTCATGGAGATGGTAGGTCGTACGTACGTATAAATGCTACTTTAATTTCGTTGACGCATTTAAAATAATGAAAATTAAATGATATATTTGTATATTATAATTAATATATAAAATCTATTTCTTATTTTTATCATATTTTTTTAAACCATTATTTATGTGTTCCATGTATAGTGTGAATGAGTCACATCACTTTGAGGAGGCAGTAGTCCACATGTCCCTAAATGATGTTATCATATTTACCCATAATGGAAAGAATAATGCTATGTGTTATATAGAAATTATAGAAGAGTAAATATATTATAAATATAATATATAATATATAAATAATTTTTCCATCATAATTCCCAACCATGATATGTGGTGATAGAAAAATAAACGATGTCGTTTTGCGAGGTGGTAGTTCATCGTACACATAATTGTTCAGTTTGTTACCCATTATATGGAAGTGTGTGTAAGTGTAGGTAAAAAATTATAATTATAACATCTAATTATATTGATGATACTTATTTTATTATATAATCATTTAATAAGAAGATTTTACGTGGTGTATAAGGAAATAAAATGAAAGTGATCATTGAAGTGTGTTACCTCATTTTCAAGTAACCCCTTTACGTTTATACCAAAAGACTTCCTTACATTACTTTATGACATATGATAGGAATATAGTATGATTGCAGGTTTATTGGTGTATTATTATATCATATTTTGGTTGATACAAAGTTCCTTAGAGGTTTTAATAAGTGGGAGGGTTGTGTACCTTTTTATAGTGGAGGAGTAGTGGCATTCTAGTAAATATTTCAAAAGGGGATTCCACCCATGTTTTCCCTATGAAAAGGGGGATAAAATAATGGTCAAAATCCAATAAAAGACATTAAAGGGTCTAAATATGAATATAAAATGTATTTTGGACAATTTTATATGTAATTTTGACCCTTAAGATTAAGGTTTAGTCCCTTGCTATGTTAATTTTTCTCATAATAATTGTTGTTAAATTTAATAACTTTCACTAATATTTTCAGTAAAAAAACTAATTTTAACTTATTATAAATTATAAATTATTCTTATTTAAAATATTTAATCCATTTTTTCAAATTACATTCACAGAAGTGGTAGAAATTAATTTTAATTTAATCCCGCAGATGGGGCGACAAAGCGAGTTTTTAAAGTAAAATGTTCAAAAGTTTGCTATATTTTTATATTAAATTTTAAAGTTAAATTGATTCCAATGACCAAAATTAGATCAATTTATATAAAATTTATATAATTAAACTTTTAAACCAATCAAATATATAATTTATCCTTATAAGTAAATTATACAAAAAAGCAGTTTGGAATTAAAATTTAGTATTTTTCACTAATCATCAAAAAATGAAACTTCATAGAAAAATACCAAAAAATCACCCTATCCTAATTTTTATGTTTCAATTTTGAAAAATAATTTTATATTGAAATATTAAATTTATAAAAATTCAAAAAATTGGATTTAAAATATATTCTCTATTAAAAGGTGGTAAAACTATCTTTATAAAAATAGAGGTATTATGCATAAAATTGGGTTTGATCTTATCTTATGCCTATAAAATCTTTTTGATGAATGTAAAAAATATTTTCTCAAATATATAACATATATATTTCATTAATATAATTATTTAATTTTAATTAATTTAATTTATTAGTACAACATACCTATGGGAGAATAAAAATAATTCCTTTATATTCAATCAGTTTATATTTTCATTTCTAATTAATTGTTAACCAATGAATTCATATTTTATTTTCATAGAAAATATATATTCATAAGTTACTTGTTAATATTCATAACCTATAATTTAATATCTATTTTACATCTTATTATATTAAATATTAATATTTTAGTAATATATTGTTGTTCTGTAAAACTCGGTCTTCCGTGTAATATAAGCTATAAAAGAAACTTGATTTTTCATGAGAAGAAAGCTGAATCAGTATCATGTGAATTGAAAGTTATATCATATATTTAATTATTTTTAAATAGTAAATATATTGTAAATTCTCAGTATATTATATTCCATTATTCACTTGGTGTTTCATGTCATACAAGCTATCAAATAAAAAGACACTCTTGAAGATTTTTTTGGGCGTTACAGCGGGTCCTCCATAAGAGTTATGGATACCTCAATTATAGAGAATAGTTGTGAGGTGAATTCCCCCCACATAGATTATTATGTGGTTTAAAATGGTTATGGGCATCATAGATGGACCATTAAATCTCAAGAAAGATTCATTTTACATATCTGGGCTGTGGAGATAGAGATCCCCTTTCTCTCTCTTCTGGGATTCTTTATCAGCATATATATATGTTAGGTTTTGATTCCCTATTACTATGGATTGATATGAATATTTTTTATCTTTATATTTCTGTCATTTTGTGTTTCAGGGTGTCCTATTGGGTATGTATATACTCACCCATTCAGAGGATTTTCCCACACATGTCATGTCTTATATAGATGATAGACAGATCAGAGGTGACATCAGTGTATCTTAGTAATACATGTGTAAATTGACTATGTTAGGTGTTCAAACTTGGATATCAGAAGTTGGGATCACTTCATCATTCCGTTTTCTAGTTGTTTCCAGTTTGGAACTTAATTTTGGTTGGATGTGTATTTTTTCTCTTCAGGATTTGGTTTATATTATCTTACTTTGATGCATTCCCTAGAGGTTTTTTCATGCATGGTTATACTCTAGTTGTTTCAGTATTTATTTATTTATTCCTGTATATAGATGTGTCTAACATATAGGTAAATTATGATATGGCCTCCAATTTCAGTTTATGCATTCTCAAAAATTGTCACCAGTCCTTAGAATATTGGAGGTGGGCATTGGGTTGTCACACCTGACATTCTACCGAACACAAATAACCACATGGGTCAGGTCATGACATTAGGTGACCCAGTAGTATATTGACCTTAGATAGGTCACATGATAGGTACGTGTGGTGATGATTTTAGTTGTAACCTTAGAACCCAAATCAATTATGTAAACCTTTTATGGCAGAGAAAGTAATAGGTTGTGCACTTGAGAGATCAAACTTTTATATGTGAGATGGTTCCCGAAATATAGATAAATCCTTCAAGATTAGGTATACAAGATGATTAATGTTGGATTAAATACAAACAATGATGAATGTAAATGTATGGGATTCCTTAGACATGGTCCTTAGAACCTTAATTTATTACTGACACTGATTTTCAATTCCTCATACGAGCTCATTGAATTTATTAAGATACTGGTTTGTTTATACTTGGAGTAACTCCTAGGAATCTTGTTTGGGTATGAAACCCCCAGATGGTGTACATTTCCTTGTATATGTTCCTCAGATTTAGATTTGTACTTTTTATATTACCTAGTACATGCTCCTAGGAATCATCCATTGAGCCTAATACTATCATATTTAATAGGAATGTCTCATTATAATTATCATTGATCCTTGGATCAGTTGTAAAGGTCATGGGGAATAATCAATGACACCACAACACTAGATGAAGAATGTGTGATATTCAGATACTGGTTTCATGGTAGGACTCATTCCCTCTACGTGGTTGTGTAACATGTTTAAAAGTAACCCATCACTAGATGAAGAGGATATATTATTCATATAGAGGTTTTGGGGTGTGCCTTTATCCCCTAAGTGGTTAGGTTGACATTTTCATAGACACTCTAACATTGGTTAAAGAAGATATGGTTGGGGATCAATATGGTACAGTTATCTCTGGATGACCCGACATGTATGTTTGATGTAAATTTCAGGTTATATTTAATTTTGTGGGATTTATATGGTAATGAATTCATATTATATATGTATTTCATGAAAACTAACTTGATCACACTATCACTGAATATTTTTGAGACATTGGTGATTTTATACTAGGTAATTGGACTCACTCCAGACCCATGTACACAACATGAGAATTTAAATATGTAGGCATACCTTCATGTTTTCCCTCAAGTAATTGGTATTTATTTAAGGTGGACATGCAGTATAGGTCTTGATGATTTTTTAAGATTCATATTATACAATTGGATTATTTGATTTGGGATAGAGGCTAGAGTAATTTATTTATTTTGTTATTGTCAACATGTGTAGTGGCCGGTAGGCCTTTTATTTCTATATGTTTCTAGTTATTCCATGTATATTTTATATGTATATATTTTGTATTGATTCATTATATATACTGGTTTAATACTTTATATTGTGTATATCAAGGTATTTTCATGCTCCCATTTATGTCTATAATTTTTTTGGATGTCCTTTATATAGACAGGTCATGCTGAATTTTTGGTACATTTGAGCATGACCCATAAACATTATATTAGAGGTCACAGTATACCTAAAACTATTCTAGGCCCTCACCAATATTAAAAACCATATTATTTATTAAGTGAAATGCCTAATGTCTTGTCACATACACTCATGGGCACTGCTCGGGCATCCCGTGTAATGTCCCAACCCAGGTGCCACTAGACCAATGCCCCAAGCCAATTCACCACATGACCTCATGTACTCCTCTCTATATGCCAGAGGCTTTTGACTAGAGTTGACGTTCTAATATAGTAATTGGGGAGAATATACCCTCTTTACCATAATAATACAATAAAATAAATCAATATAAACAATACCTAAGTAATGATGATCTATAATCAAAACAATCTACATCTCAAAACAAGATCTCAAAGTAGGATAAGTTCCCACAAACCAATTTAGAAAACTTGTAATTTTATGGTAGTGTCATATAGAAATGGAAAACACAAAATAAATATACACTGAAAATTCCAAAATTGGATCTTGACATCAATTTTAGTCCACAAATCCATGCTCTATCCCATAATCCGGACTCATCCATCTATCAGAGGGAATTTTTCCTTATCCAGACCTATAACAATGAAATGTTTTTTGGTGCCCATGGAAGCCTTAAAAGGGTTTAAATACAAATCAGTAGGCTTCCGCTAATAGTTTCTAAATTAATATCTATTATAATAACAATAACAGTTTATATATTAGTATAATAGAACAAATAAACAACTAAATAAATCAGGAATGCGTCAAAATAACCAATTGTTAATTTTCTACTTGGTGCCCTAGGTTCCACTAGGACACCAAACCCACTCATCTTAATTAATCCCTATCAGGAGTCTGAATCCTAAATCCTATGGGCTAAACACTCTAGATAAATGGTTACATTTATTTTAATCATTCTAAAATTTTAATTTATAGAATATTTTTGTTTCAATTACCAATACTACAAGAAATTCTATTAGTGCTCAGATTGTCAAGAGGTCTCCCTAGCCAAGAACAAGGAACGTAATATTCATCATATCAAGTCAATGATGATGAACACCGGGTCTATCCATCCTAAATCAAGGATAAGGATAATTTTTTTATCATCCTTAAAAATGGGTTTAGAGCATCATGTCCAACATTAAAAAAATTTGTTAAAAACATTACAGGGTCATATATAAATGAACTTCAAAAAAATGAGTTATCAAGGGTGAACCTATTTTACATTTATAATTTATGATGGTCGGTTACATTTAACACTTTCAACCCCATTACCAAATTCAATTATTTCATCACCGATTCATATAACTCAACCTTTAAATATTCCTAAAACCATTTAACATCTCAAATAAACTCCTTTATCAATTTACCATCTCTTACATTATTCATATCATATCCCATTTAATTCTTGATTTTATCCAAATAACCCCTTGTATTATGATTATCATGAAAAACAACAACATAACCGATTTAATATTGTAAAACCTATAATCCACCATTTATAATTTTATTTACCATGCTCAAGGGAGTGGAACATCACATGGGTGGCCTTAGGAATGGACTACTAATCATTAATAGACCTAATGAGATTCAAAAATAGTATAACACGTCATTGAATAAACCAATTTATCATCCTTAAGAAGGAATCAATTGAAATTCATAATGATTCAATAGCACATACCATATTCAAATGAACAAACATCAAGACTATGGGAAATAGCTTGTATAAAACCTAACTTACGCTCATAGAAAAACAACCATCCCACCTGAGACCCTCATTTGATCTAAAAAATAAAAAATAACAAAGCTTAATAAATTACTTAAATTATGGTTCATAAATATTAGAAGAATAGAAAATAACCAAATGTGATTCTTCTTGGAAAAATAAGGAAACATAGTTGGAGGCTTACTATGGGATTTGAATCACACCAAATGACACCTCAAATGCCAAATAATCGAAGGATAAAGATCTTTAGAGGACTTGTGAGGGTTTGGTTCACACACCTTACTATTGTAGAATAAATGGGTGTAAAAATAAAGTTAGATGATTAGAGTTCAGGAGGGAAAAATTGTAAATTTCCTGCTTTTAATGAGGTGTATGGTTTGGCCTTATGGTTTTCCAAACCTTGCACTAACCATGATGGTGCCTCTATCCAAGAGGAAACCAAGTTGAATAGTTTTCAAGGGAACCCACATATTTTTAAAAACTATGTAAAATCCATGTGAATGGATCTTTCTATCCTTACACTATTTCTAGGCCACCACTAATATGGTTTAGAAACTATCTTCCCCCTTATCCATTCTTCATGACCAAGGTTCATGGTTAGTACTTATGGTGTGATAACCATGTGATATACATAGTAAGGCACTTTTCCTTCTTCTTCATTTCCTAAACCATAGGGAAATCATTAAGACCTTCCATACTCTTATGGTTCATTCCACTCACCATTTAAGAGGAGTTCATCAAAAATTAAAACAGAAACATGCCTCATCAAAGGATCGGGATTTTAACACTTCCCCACAATATAATAGCTCATCCTCAAGCTACACTCCCAATCATCACTAAGACACGAAGGTAATGGTCAATCCATTTGGATTTCATATCAAGTTACAACTCCCATGTTTCCTCCTAAACATGGACATGCTTCCACAACAGTTAGACTAAAGGCATGGTCTTACCCCAAATAATTTTCTCATTGTGATACTTAATACGAATCGATTTCTCCTCAATGAATTCATTAGGCTCAAGCTCAAAATCACCTATATAAATCACATCAGAAGGGTTTGGGTGATATTTCTGATGTTGTGAAACATGAAAAAACATTATTCACGGCACTATACCACTATGGAAGAGCCCATTGATATATTACTGTACTGATCCACTCCAAAATATCAAACCAACCATTATACATTGGCACTAACATCCCCTATTTTTGAATATGACGGTGACCCAATCATGGTGGGACATTACAGAACACTTGGTCACCAACTATAAACTCAATGATTCAATAAAGAAGATCAGTGTATGTCTTTAATCTACTTTGGGTTGTAGCCAAATGATTTTGGATCAATTGAATATACTCTCATATCTCCTGGACTAGACTTGGTCCCAAAAAATAAGATTCTCCTGCTTCTATCCAATATAAAAGTGATCGATATAGCCAAGAATATAATACCTTATATGGTTTTATATGAATATTCACCTAATAATTATTATTATATTAAAACGAAACTATTGATAGGTTCTTTTCCCATGTCCCACAATATTCTAGGATGCATTCTATTAGCATGTCCTCTAACTCCTGGATATTTCATTCTTATTGCTCATTCATTTGTAGGTGATAAGGAATACTCAAAGGAACCTAAGTACCTAGTGCCTTCTACAAAACGTCTATAAGTATGAGGTAAAACATAGATCAATATCTAAAACTATACTATGATGAACCCTCAGAAAATGAACTATTTATCAAATATATAAGTCACCCAACTAGTTGATCGTGAAATTATCCTGAATTGGAAAGAAATGAGCTACCTTTGTCAGCTGGTCCACAATCGCACATATCTTGTCACTCTTCCATGGAGTCCTCTATAATCCCAATTTGAAATCAGTGGTAACATAATCCCACTTCCATTTTATAATTGGAAAGGTATAGAAAATTTTATCAAGATGCTTATGCTCAACTTTCACCAACTGACAAGTGTATCATCGCATCACAAAACCTATCATCTCTTTCTTGATCCGTCACCACCATTACCATATATGAAAATCAATGTACATTTTGGTAAAATTGGGGTGAAACTACCACTTTAAAGACATAAAATCATTCATCAATTCATCCCACATACATGTATGCATGATAACACGTCCATGAACATAGATAACCTCATCTTTATAAATTCTCCAGTCCACCATCAAAGATATACCCCAATCTCAGGAAATCTAGATCCACATACTACCTCCAATTAATCCAACATAGAAGGGAGGTATCAACATATAAATACAAAAGGATAATCCATTTTTTCTTATCCATAACACCTATATGCTGCTTAGAAAACAAGGTCTTCATCTTCCACTTGAAACTAGAATTGTAGACAGCTTGAATCTATATCTTTTGACTCAAGTAATCAACAACACTATTCCCTTTTCGATCATATAAGTTAGCTCAAAATAAATTATTGCATATAATAAACCCATCTCTAGTACTAGAGATTTAAATATCACTATGAAAATATATATTTTAGGATCTTATGATCATTATAAATAGGAAATCTATCACCTATATGATAATTCCAACAACATTTTAAAGCATAAACCACTACTTATAACTCGAGATCATGTGTAGGATAGTTATTTTCATATGTCGTCTACTATCATGATCCAAACACCATAACTTGATATCTCTTCATCAACACTTCTCTAGTTTCAATTCCCAATGAATCAAAATACAAATTTTAATTCTCGCCTAGTACAGGTATGATCACAATAGGTACATTGGTCAAATGTCTCTTTAGATCCTAGAAAGAATTATCACATGCCTTAGACCACAAAAACCCTATACCATTCTTGTTATTACTTTATATAAGTTCATCCAAGTGTTAAAAGACTTTGATGATCCTTCTTTAATAACCCACCAAACCCAAAAATATTCAAATAGATAAAACATTGTTGGTTCGTTCCCAAGAAACAACATCATGGATTGTCTCAGGGTCCACTCACACACCTTCCTCATAGATTATGTGACCCATGAATTGTACCTTGTAAGTATAGAAATGAAACGTAGATATCTTGGAATATATTTTATTCTCTATCAATGTATGCAGGATAATGTAACAATGTTTGTAATAATCATCATGATTCTAGAAGTACAAAATTTTTTCATCAACAAATACAACCACAAACTCATCCAATTTTGAGTGAAATATTCAGTTCATTAAGGCCATAAAAACAATAGCATATTTTTTAGTTTAAATGGAATCACATTGAACTAATATAAACCATACATTCTTCTAAAAGGGGTTTATGGTATATCAGAAGGTCTCACACTTAGCTGATGATACTCTAATCTCAAATAAATTGTGTAAAATACATAGGAATCCATCATCTAGTCAAAAAGATCATCAATATGTAGAAGAGGATACTGGTTCTTAATCTTCATCTGGTTTAACATTCAGTAACCATCATCCTTTTTTGAAAATACAACCATAGAACCCCAAGGCGACATACTCAGACTGATGAACCCTTTATACTCAAACTCTTATAATTAAGAATCAAACTCCTAATGTTATACTAGTTCCATTCTATAAGGTGGAATAAGAACTATATCATCTCTTAGAATCATCTCAATCATGAACTAAACCTCTATATTAGGTGAAAAAACTATCTTCTTAGAAAACACATCCTGAAACTAATCCACTATAGTAGGGAATAGATCAAGCGCCACTCCCTCATCATCAAGAATTAGAATCAGAATATGGGTTTTATGATCAGCCAAATACTGAGAACCTAGTGTTTCAAGGGTTTCCTAGATATCCAATTCCCCATTATGAACATAGATATCACCCTTAAGAGATGTCAAGGTTACAATTTTATGATAAAAATCAATGTGAGATTGATATGAAAACAAATAGTCCATGACAAGTATCAATTAAATACCAGAAATCTTAATCACATACAAGTCCCAAAAGAAGTGGTACTCACCATCCTCAAGGGAACACCCCTTCTAAAGAAAGAATCTATCCGAATGAACCACCAAAGTCTTGTTGGTTGATATAACTCTACACAATAACTCCAATAATAGACCTAAATAGTTCATAAACATGGAATATATAAAAGAGTTTGAAGATATGGTATAAAATAAATCACTAGAAAGAACTGAAGATACAAGAATCATGCCTTAGATAGTTGATGGTCTATCCTCACTACCACCAGGTGGAGGATCAAATACATGTAGCTGACATGTCCCTCTACCATGTGATCCAACTTGAGCCGCATGCACTACACTAATCTACTGATATAGATGCTATTATACTATAGTACCTCATCCTCCACCCTTACTAGTACATCTAGTAGAACTCCAACTGACAGACTAATATGGTGAAGTATATCCTCTATCAGTTCTCTAAATTAGCCTAGATCTTTCATCATAAGACATTGGATAAGGATTCCTAGATAACCTCTCTATAATCCCATACTTCCATAAGTAATAGAAAATAATTTTCTTTCTCATAACTCAATTCCTCTATTTCAAGGAAATATACCCCAACATGGTTCTCTTATGTGTGCCTAATATGATGCATGATAAAAATATCCTTGGGTGCATAAAATGATGAAAATATACACAAATCTCATTCCATAATGTCTCATGAGTGAAATTTTATAAAATAATAACATCATAAAATAAGTAATCCTCCCTCAATGAAACAATGTGCAACATTAATAGGAGAACATCAAGAACAATAATCCCACCTTGAGAGATTAGGTTTCCCCGAACACATGGGTTTTCTACTCCTATGAATAAGCACATTACCAAGGTTTGACACATCCTCGTCTCTATCTACAATTCCCAAATATTAAAGAAACCGAAAAGAAAACCAATATGATACAACTATGTAATGTCCCATCCAAGATTGCACTAAACTTTTTCCTTGATCTAGTACTCCACAAGACCTCAAGCACGCCTCACTATATTCAAAAGGAATTCCACTAGCCGCAAGGGTCTAATATGAAACATGGGGATAATATAACATATTTACCAATGTAACAACACAATGGAAAACAAAATAATTAATAACCAAGTAATAATAATCAATAACTGTCACGACTCGTCCCTTGAGGCCCATGCCGTGACATACCCCAACACCACCCCCTGAAAGCCAGGGATAGTGACTACTGTTGAAGGCGCCATCCTGTAAATGGGAGGAATTTTCTTAAGTACCTATACACACGCACACACAACCACACCCAATGTGGGAAAAGTAATCATTAATGCCTCTAAACAACCACTAAGTAAAATTACAAACTGTAGGTCAAATGGGACAGAATACAAACCCAATAAGGAAGAACTGAAAGTTGCAAAATACTAGGAAAATCTTATATTTATATGCAGGAAACACAATATGATGGGTAAGTATAGAGTGGCTACTGGAAGATGTAGAAGCACGTCTCGCCCACCTGACCTTACTAGGCACCACCTGGTCCTGGGAAACAAAGTCCTCTTCCATGTTGTCGGTTATATGACGGGTAAGTATATAGTATCTTCCAGAAGCCATAGAATAATTTCCCGCCTTCCTTACCTCACTAGGCACTGCTCAGTCCTGGTCCATGAAGTCGTCGGTCATTTACACCAGACACAACATGTGTGTGCGAAGCCCATGATGGGGTGAGTAATGATATACTCAGTAGGAACCCCAAAACCAACTGGTGTCTCACAGAAATTCACAAAGGAAATCAAAAAAGAATTCAAAAAAGAATAGAGTCACTTGAGTAAGCTCGACACAGGTATAACATAAATCGCTGATAGAAAAACCAATGGTTGCAAACACTGAACTTCAATTACTGAAAAGGCACTCATCCCTAATGAGTCATTTAGGCTAGATAGGTATCCTAGACCTATTTAGTATCTTAGTCCATAATTTTCAAGGATATTTTAGACACGAAGTCTTATTGGTAGCTGAGTCATAGAGTCTTGTTGGGTAGCTGACTCACGATGTCTCGTAGATAGCAGAGTGATAGAGTCTCTCTATGTAGCTAAGTCACGAAGTATCCTAGATAGTTGAGTCACATAGTCTTCATGGGTAGTTGAGTCATGAATTATCACTAATGTCTAAGTCACATAATCTCATTAGGTAGCTGAGTCAAGAAGTCTTGCTAATTGATGAGTGGTGAAGTCTCATTGGGTAGCTGAGTCATGAAGTCTCGCTGGGTAGCTGAGTCATGAATTCACACTGATAGTTGAGTCATGAAGTCTCACTGGGTAGCTGAGTCATGAATTCTTTCTAAGTAAATATCCATGAAATTTTACACAGAGTATTTCATAAGGACTGACTCGTCACATGGGTCCCAACGCTGTAGACGGTGCTTCAATCAGACGCAGGGTCTGGGAAATACGTCACTTTTTGTAAACAAGGGCTGGTTGTGTGTGGGCTCGATCTGACTTGTTCAAACAGACCTGACTAACCGGACCTGGGGTCCCACATGACCCAATCCCATCCTTATACCCCATTGGCCTTGCCCATTGGGACTTACTGGACCCAGATGAGTTTGGTCGTGGGTCCAGTCCACTTGGTCACACAGTGACCTAAAATTTAGCCGACCCAGCCCGCACTAGGGGGATAGTCTCTTTTCCTAGCTCAGGCTGCCGCGAGGACCAAATTTATCCCATCAGCCCGATCTGTTAAGGAGGAAGGCCTCAAAAGTTTAGTCGGGATGCACTAGTGGCCTAATCCACTGGCCCAACTCAGCCATTCCGATTCATCCAGGGCTGGATCATCCGGTCCAATTGGGGCACGCGCGATAGGTCATCTGGCCTCCCCCCTTGTCCACACTTGACATGAAAAAAGTGGGCCACTCCTCCTACATGCCGCCAGGCTGGCGCCACGTCCAGCCATTCTTCGCGGCCGATGGTCTACAGCCTCCGCCTTAGTTGCAGTGCACACCGAGCACACCACCTTCAACTAGTGCGGCTATAGAGGGTCGGCCGCTCCATCTGCACGTGGTGTCGGTTGGCACTGCCTCCCACCATCGGCCACCACGACAGGCTTCTGTCACACCAACAACACCTTTTTCCGGACACTAGGTCTAATCTAGTGTTCCGATTTTAATTCCTCTTATGCCCTCGGGCCTCTTGGGTTGTTTCCATCACAACCATAGCCTCGGGTTCACCTCGCCACTGTTTCCGGGAAGTGGCCACAGAGAACGCACAAGTGGAGGGGCTTGGGCCTTGTTCGTGTCAGCCTGTTCCATCCGCGTTAGAATTTTAAAACATAGGGGAGGCTTGGGATCATATTTCAATGAACAATAATTAAATACTAGATAGAAAACCCAAGATAGAAAGCCTCCAGAAAGAAAACATCATCCGCATATTAACCTATTCGTGGGTTGATCTGCATTCATTGTTTTAGAATGAATAATGGGAAATTAAAACTACATAAACCCTTACCTCAAAGGTGTTCATTGTTGAAGTGATCCACCCATGAGGATTCAAGTTGTGTTCGAAGATGTTTATGTTTTTCATCCTCCGGTCCTATTATTCGAGCTGTCATGACATCTCTACTGATTCGTCGACATTGTTTGTCTGTCGTAGGAGAGGAAATTAATCATTGGTTCGACAGAGAAATTTCCAAATTTAATTTCTAAATGTGTTATCTCATTAATAGAGAAATGTTTCACATAATTTCTATTACACTGTTTCATTAATGAAATAGAGTGTTTGTTTCACTCCTATTATGGAGTCTCAATATAGGGGCTCATCGTTGCCTCGTCACTGCACCATAGTGCTAGTGTGCCACTCCTCAATGGTGAGAAAAGAGAATAAAATAACATTTTAAGTTACTTTATTATTTTTTGAAAATTATGAAAACTATCTTTTCCGATAAATCCTCGCTGGATAGAGTTAATCCATTTCTACGTGAATCCCAACATTTTGAGTTCAACGGTGCTCTTATATTTTTTATACAAGTACCAATTCAAAGTTAGAAAAAACCACTTGCATATTTATTTAAATGAACCGTAAATAAAAGTCCAAAAATTAACTTTCACCCCCGACCTACGGTGGCCGAGGTTAGGCTCCACCAAAGGATAACACACCCACTCGAGCTCAATAGTACTCTCAGATTTCCAATCTGAGTTACCATTTATGAGTTATAAGGATTTAAAAATAAAATAATTGTTACTTAATTATTTTATTTATGGCCAAAAACTAACTTGCACTGTTTTCCCCCATTGTCCATTGTTAGGATCTTTATAAAGAAAGAATACACTTACAAGCTCAATGGAAGTCTCATATTTTTAATTTGAGTCACATTTATTGAGTTATAAGAATTTGAAAAATAAAATCATTTTCTTTAATAATTTTATTTATGGATATGCCATTTTCATATTTTGTCACTGGAGGCTTGCACCGACTAAACTTAAGTCCCATATTGGGTAAACCTGCAATCCATAACACAACATTTCAGTCAGATTTTTGATCTGAGAACCCATTTAAGGGTTATTCCACTTTTTCCAGGAAAACCGCTCACATGTGCTATTTAATGCTTAACATTTTTCAATGAATGGTTTGGGGAACTTCAGACCTCGAAATCGCTCTCTGTCTCAGCACCTGGTATCGAAATAATTCCATATAATAAAAAAATACATAGAATTTTTTAGACATTACATTACTCCCCCTTTTTAGGTATCACATCCAAATAAGACAAAACTAGGCTGAACAAACAAATGAGGGTTCTGAGATTGAATCTGAGCCTCTCTCTCCCATGATCTCTCCTGGAGATTCTCATACTGCCACCAAAACTGCATTAGAGGAATCGACCATCCATGAAGGACCTACTCCTATCGATCCTCTAACTCCACTAGGAATTTGGAAAATGTTTCCCCATCATCAATGTCCATCTCTCCCTAGTAGATGATATGTGATGGATCATGAACGTACCTCCTAATCTGAGGTACAAGAAAAACATTGTGCACCTAGTGCATTTGTGGAGGGAGAGATAGACAGTATGCTAACTCACCAACTTTTCTCTGAATTTGAAAAGGTTTGATGAACCTCAGAGATAACATTCCACCCTTTCCAAATCTCTGCAATACCCATCGGGGTGAGACCTGAAGGAAAACATGGTCTCCCTCCTCAAACACTAAGGGCCCCTGTCTCCTATCCACATAGGATTTTTTTCTGCTATTGTGATGTCCTCATCCACTCCTCGATGATCTGCACCTTTTTACTGGTAGCCCGTACCAACTCTAGACCCATGAGTGGTGACTCCCCTAGGTCTATCCAGCAAAGAGGTGATCCTCAAGGCCACAAGTACAAATCTGGATCGGTTCCATGACAATGGTGGAGTGATAACTATTATTGTATGTAAACTCTGCCAGTGGTAGGTGATCCTCCGAACTATGATCAAAATCAAGGACACAAGCATGAATCATGTCCTCCTCGGTCTGTATGGTCTGTTCCATCTCACCATCACTCTGCAGGTGAAAGGTTGTGATCAAGTATAGCTGAGTCCCAAATGCCTCCTACAATCCCTTCCACAACTGGGATATAATATGTGTATGATGACCTGAGACTATCATAGATGGGACTCCTTGGATTTGAACTATCTCATTCATGTAGAGGCTTCCTAAGCTCTCTTTTGAACCCTACTCTTCACCACACCTAAATATACTGCAAAAGGGGATGTTTGGAAGTCCCTCAAAATATCCTCTCGCACGCTACAGGTACTACTATGTACCCTTTGAAAAAGATAATGTGACCTCCACTTATCGAAAACCCATTAGGTGCCTGTCCTGAGGATAACCGAGCACATCGTGCCTTGCAGCTGGCACCTCTAAGTTGCGTCTCCCTGAATCATTATAAGAGTAGAGGGGTAACAACCATCGATTAAATAAAATTTGTATCTTCTCTATCCACAAAGGATATTTTATGCAAGGAGAACTGATCTAAGGCCCCATCCAGTGGCTGTGAACTGGGTCTCCTATTTAGAGAATCCTCTACTATGTTTCCCTTTCCCAAAGTATAGAATACTTTGAAATCATAGTCCTGGAGGAACTTCATCCATCGCCCATGTCTCAACTGCAGAAAAGACTACAGGCACATTTCCATCCACGTGAATAGCTACTCTTTTTTTAAGTGATTGATTTTCCCATCGACCCTTTGGTAGTGGGTACTGGTTCTCCTTGGAAACTTGGTTAAAGTGATGGTATTCCACACATAACAATGAACACTAGGCCATACTAAGGCCTTACTCTGTAAATCCACAACCTATGCCTCCTACTCACGAATCTTTATGAAACCCCTCTGATATACTGATGCTAATATCGAACCATCCTAGTGTGTCAAATGTTGAGAAAATCCCCCCCTATGGTGATATAATCCTAGAAACATCTTTTGATAGGACGTTCCCACACTCCACCACTACTGTTGGCAACTAAAAACTCCAAAAATCCACTACCACGAGGGTAAGGCTGACTAACTCAAGGATGATCGGATGCACCATCATATGCATGAGTTTATACCATGATGCTTGGGTTTCCTTTTCACCGACCAAGGAAAATCCCATTCCAATTCTACGGATATACCAGATCCATTTTCCTAAAACAATCAATCGAAGCATGAACTATGGATGAACATTTCATACCAAAACTAACATCGTAAGGTCTTGACACTACCACGAAGAGGTTCCAACCGAAACAATCACCCATTGGTCAGATCACACCATAGAAATAAGTGTGATTATTGAGTCTCCTCCCATAGGTATCCCTAGATGTAAGGATTAATTTAATGGTTTAACCAGAAACTCTATGTCTTGAATAGGATTAATGACAATAATGAATTATTTGCACCTATGTCTATTAATACGACAACTAGTAGTAGACACAGATCATAGCTCGAATCAGTCCTAGAGACCTTGGGTCATACTCCTTGACTGTATGCAGCTACAGCCTTCCCCTGTCCTCCAAATCCCTGAGCTTGGGGTGGTCCACATGGGGGTGGTGGTTGTAACATGTCAAAATATATACCACCTCCTACTGATCTCCTAGCTCCTCCTCTACGTCTTCCACCCTAAACATTCATCTATTACTGTCACTTCCTCTACCTCAGTGGACCTTCCACCATTTCACTGTCAACATGAAGGGCTAGACAATCTCTTGAAAGATTTATACTACCATATTTTGAAAAAAATCACCTCTTCCTAGGCCTACTGGACTCACCCTATTAGCTCTGAGTTGTAGACCCCCTACCTTGGGACCACTTCTCGGAATGTCTCACACATCCAAGTGCATAAGACTACCTTCAGCTGCTTACTTTCCCACTGCAGACATCCACTAGCTGTATCTGCATAGCCAAAGGACTTCCAAACAAAAAGGTTCCATCTATCACTCTATAATAAGTAGGAATGCACAGAGGAATAGAGCTGGCTCATATATCCCTAAACACACCTTGCTCATAGGTTCAAGACCTGAAGTACTGGTCATATCATATTCATCAAGTACCTAGAAAAGTCATCATGCCTCGATGAATACTCACCTACCAACATGTTTTCCTGTAGAACATCTTGGGAAAACATACCCCTTAACTTTTATGGAAATATCCATTTCACTAATAATGATTCTCATGATCTGTCCAGCGAAAATTCACCTCATCATAAGATCGGGTAATATAAACTCTTCCATCGCTCTGTTGAGCCACATTGAAGGCTCACTGCCAGGAGCACCATATGATCTAATTGTGCCCTGTCTTGATGGAAACTCGGTCTCCACCGCAAGTTAGTCCTTAGACGCTTGTGATTTTGGCTCTCCTCATAACCTGAGGGGTATCTATCATTGAAACTTGTATAAGGAACTGAGCCTACATGTGTCTTCTACTGGTAGTGCTGGTATTAACTATTGACCAACGAGTATTGGTATTTCTAGGAAACTTCCCGAAGGTACCATCTTGGATAATAGTCCCTATATCGAAGCCTTATCACTCAGTGGACCATCCTCATGGTCACACATTGGAATCATGTCAAGTTTTCTATATGGTGGCATCATGAAAGTGAATTGGGATGAACTATGTTCAATTTATTATACCTGGTTAGTTGGATCTAATTCAAAAAGCTCATGGAAAAACACTCAAAGATTCATGTAACTAGTGTTTTCATGTACAAGGTCAGAAAATAGAATTCATGGTCTGGGTGTATAGATATGTCAGCTACCACACCAACACTGGACTCCCTGGCCTAAAAGCCTAACTCGTAAGACATAACACTATTGCCGCATACAAATTTACATACTCTTAGTTATTCCAGTAGAACCAACCACCTTTGACACTAATTTTTCACGACCCGACCCCCGGGGCCCGTGTCGTGACATACGCCAAGCCCACCTCCCAAAGGCCAGGGGCTGGTGACTAGCGCAAAAGGCGTCATCCTATAAATGGGATGCATTTTCCTGAGTACCTGTATGAATGAACACAAAACCACACCCCAATGCTATAAAAGTAAACATGCATGCCTCTAAACAACCACTAAGTAAAAGTAAAAACTATAGGTCAAATTGGCCAGAATAAAAACCAAACAAGGACGAACTAAAAGCAGGAAAATACTAGGAATCTCTAACATTCGTCTACTAGAAACCCCACCTGATGGATAAGTATAGTGTGGTGGATGAAAGCCGTAGAAGCACATCCCACTTACCCAACCTCATTGGGAACTGCCTGGTTTTGGGCCACCAAGTCCTTCTCCAAGTCATCATTCATCCGATGGGTAAGTATATAGTAGATATCGGAAGCCATAGAAGCATGTCCCACCTACCTGACCTCACTGGGCACCACCCAGTCCTGGTCCACCAAGTCCTCTTCCAAGTCATCGGTCCTATGTAATAGATACAACACGTGCATTGAATGCCCGTGCATGTGTGAGTAACGAAATACTCAGTAGGGAACCCGAAACTAGCTTTGGTCTCACAAAAATACACCATGTAAATCACAAAATAATGCAAAAATATTAGAGACACTAGAGTCATATCGACCCAGGTATAAAAAAATATATTGATAGCAAATCCAATAGTTTTAAACACTAAACATAAACTACTAAAAAAGAACTCATCCCTCATGATTCCACTAAGCTATCTATGTCACCTACACCTATTCGGTAGCTGAGTCATGAAATCTCGCTGATACATAAGTCATGAAGTCTCACTGGTAGATGAGTTGCGGAGTCTCGCTGGGTAGCTAAGTCAAGAAGTCTCACTCATAGCTGAGTCATGGAGTCTTGTTGCATAGTTATTTCAGGTAGTATCACTAATATAGGAGTCACATAGTCTCACTGGGTAGCTGAGTCACACACTATTTCTCGTAGCTAAGTCACATAGTCTCGTTCGGTGGTTGCGTCACAAAGTATCTCTGATCGCTGAGTCTCAAAGCCTCACCAGGTAGCTGAGGCACAAAGTCTTTTTGGGTCAACTTTGATGAAATCTTACTTATAGGATTTCTTAAGGACCACCCCATCACGTGGGTTCCAAGCCCGTAGATGATGCTTCAATTGGATACAAGGTCTGGGAGATATGTATCTTTTATTAAACAGGGGCCAGTGGAATCCAAGCTTGACCAGATTGGTTCGGATGGACCTGACCAACCTGACCCAAGGTCCAACACGACCTGATCCTATATGTCTAGCCCATTTTCTAGGCTCAGTGGGATTTACTAGACCCAGCTGAGGTTGGTCGTGGGTCCAATCCACTTGGTCACCCAATAACCCAAAAATAATATACCCTGGCCCGCACTGGCAGGCCGGTTGCTTTTCATAGTATGGGCCCCCACGTGACCTGAATTTATCCTATCATCTTGTTCTACTAAGGGAGACTAGCTCAAAAGTTTATCTAGGCTGCTCAGGTGGCCCGACCCGCTAGAATGATCTAGTTGGGGTGCACACAGCTGGTTAGGTGGCCTCCCCCCTTGTCCACACATGGCCTGCAAGGATTAGGCTGCTCTTCCCACGCGGTGCTAAGCTGGTGCCATGTCCATCCATCTGCCCTGATTGATGGGCCGCAGACTCCCCCTTCACCGTAGCGTGCACCGATTGCACCACCTTCCTCCAGCCCAAACAACGAGGGTTAGCTGCTCCATCAGCATGCAGTGCCGGTTGGCGCCCACGTAGGGCACCGTCTTGCTAGTGGTGCCTCACCGGTGACACCTTTCATGGGCCACTGGGTCTGCTCTGGTGGTCTGATTTCAATTATTCTTGCGCCCTCAGGCCCCTAGGGTCACATCCATCACTACCACGACCTTGGGTTCGCCTTGCCACCATTCTGATGAAGTGTCCACAAATAACTTAGAAGAGAAGGGGCTCATGCCTTGTTCATGTTATCACATGCCCTCCATGTTAGAAGTTTAAAACACAGGGGAGGATTGGGATCATAGTTCCATCAACAATAATTAAACCCTAGATAGAAATCCCAAGAATGACACCCTTCCACAAGAACACATGATCCACAGATCAACCTATTTGTGGGTGGATCTGTGTTCGTCATTTTGGAAAGAAGAACAGTAAAATTAAAACAACATAAACCCCTACCTCGATGGCGTTAGTCACTGAAGCGATCCTCCGGTGAGGATTGATGTTTCGTTCAAATATTTTGACATTCATCATCCTCCAGTACCATTCTTCAAGGTGCCTTAACATTTCTAGTGATTCTTCAATATTTTTCATTCATCGTAGGAGATAAAATTGATTATAGGTTCTCTAAATGAATTTCCTTGTGTAATTTCCAAATGATTTATCTCATTAATAGAGAAATGTGTCCCAGAATTTCTATTATACTGTTTCATTAATTAAACAGTGTGTCTATTTCACTCCTGTTAAGGAGTCTCATTAAAGGGGCTATTCACTGCCTCATCACCGCATAACAGTAATGGTGTGCGACCACTACATGGAAATAAAATAAAATAAAATAACTTTTCAAGTTATTTTATTATTTTCTAAAAAGTCCAAAAACTATATTTTCTGATCAACCCTCGTCGGTCAAAGTTGAGACCTTTCTAGGAAAATCCTGGGGTATTTTATTCAACGGTTCCCTCATATTTTCGATCCAAGCACCGGCTCAAAAGTTAGAAACACTCACTGAAAAATTTATTTAAATAAACGTTAAAAAAGATCAAAAATTAACTTTCACCCTCGACCCGCACCGGTCAACATTAGGCTCTGTTTAAGGGGAACACGTCCTCAAAATCACAAATATACTCTCATATTTTCAATCCAAGTTACTTTTTAGGAGTTATAATGATTTAACAATAAAATAATTGTTACTTAATTGTTTTATTTATGGCCAAGAAATAACATCAACTGTTGGCTCGCATTGACCAATGTTAGGATCTTCCTAAATAAAGGATACCCTCATAAGCTCAATAGTGGTCTCATATTTTCTACCCAAGTCACCATTCATGAGTAATAATCATTTGAAAAATAAAATAATTTTATTTAATTATTTTGTTTATAGTTATTCCATTTTTGTGATTTCTCACTGGAGGCATGCGCTAACTAAACGTAAGTTATGCCTTGGGTAAACCTGTCATCCTAAATGGAATGGTGCTCTTGAATTTCTGATCCAGGTTCCCATTTAAGAGAAATTCCACTTTTCAAGAAAAATTATAACGCGTGCTTTTTAAAGCTTCACATTTTTTTATGGATGATTCTGAGAACTCCGTTCCTCGAAATCTCTCTCCATCTCAGCACCTGGTCTCAAAATAATTTCATATAATAAAACAAATACATGGAATTTCTGAGACATTACAATTACCAACAATAACCATGAACCTCATAACATGGTCCCAAATCTAGATAAGTGACCACAAACAAATAATGAAACCATGTCGTGTCATGGTATTGCCACATGTCAAAAGAAATCCCAAAATGAAGACATAATGAAAATCCCTAAATTTGGTATCAACATCATGTCTATCCCTCAAACCCATGCTCCATCCCATAATACTATCTCATCTATCTATGATATGGCCTTTTCCTATATCCTAACATTCAACCATGAAATCTTCTCAGGTACCCATGATGGCCCGGGAAGGATTTGAGTACAACTCTGTAGTCCACCATCAATAATGTTTATAGAAATATCTAGTCTAATAAAAATAATAGTGTATGTAGTAGTATAAGAGGACTAATAACCATGGAAATAAGTGAATCATGTTTCATAATATACCATTATCAATTTTCCACTTGGGCCCTTAGGTTCCATTGTGAAACCCAACCCACTAAACCAATTTCATCTATATTGGGAGTCTGAATCCTAAATCATAGAGCTTAAACAGTCTAGATAAAATGGGATATTCATTTTAATCATTCCCATAATTATAAGTACTAAGTAACATCGATTCAATTACTGATAGCATGTAAAATTCTATCAATGTTGGGATCGTCATATCGGTACCCTATTCAAGAACAAGGGGTGTTGTGTCCATCATATCAAGTCAATGATGTTGAATTCTATGTCTATATATCCTAAGTCAAGGATAAAGGGTATCATTTCCAACCACCTATCCCATGGGTTTGGAGCGTCGTGTCCATCCTTACCAACCATTTTTTCACAAACACTTTCCACGGACTGAAATATATGACCTTCAACTAACCAAGTAAAAAAGGGTGATGAATTTTCTAGAAATGGGGTTCATAAGCATAAAAAGAATTCTAAATAACCAAATTTTATTCTTCCTAGAAAGAGATGAAATTGAAATCAGAGACTTTCCTGGGGGTTTAAAATCACACCAAACAACACCTCAAATTCCTATAAATCGAAGAATTAAAACATGTAGATGACTTGGAGGGTTTTTTATATCCATTGCAATTGGAGAATAAATGGGTTAGAAAATTGGGTTAGATCTTATAGAGGGTAGGAGGTAAAAATTATAAATTTAGCACTTTTAATGAGGAACATGGTTTATCTACAAAATTTACAAAATTTTGTGTCAATCATGTGGAATCCTCTATCAATGGGTAAACTGAGTGATATGTTTTTTTGGGGAACCTGGATGGATTGAAAAACAATGAAGGAAGCAGGTGAATGGATTCTTCTAGCCTCACACTATTTCTAATCCACCCCTTACAGAATTTACAGACCATTCTAAGCCCTTATTGATGCTAAATGTATATGGTGCATGGTTAGTACTAACCATGAACCATGCTTAGTAAGGCCATTTTACATCTTCCTCATGTCTCGAACCCCTAATATATTCTTGATACCATCAATAATCTTGATAGGAATTCCATTAACCATTTAAAATGTGGTCAACCAAAATTTAAATATAAATTTACCTCACCAAAGGATCATGATTTTGAATCCTATGATAGTGAGGTAAAAGGGGGTATCAAATAATGTATTTGGATTGGATAGTGTAGTAATTGGTAGATTTTGGATGTTGGGACTCTAGAGATAGATTTAATGCATGTCTGGTTATAATGACATTAGTTAAAACCCATGATTCCAAGGGATGTCCAGTTTTAAGACTAGGCACTCTAGGATGTGCGAGGAGTTGGATTGGACTGAGAATACCAATGTGGGATGGATGAGAATTGATATGATTTTTTTGGATCATCTGGGATCCAGTGAGTTATTCATATATCTTGATAGTGGAATGGTTATGGAATGGTTCATGTGCCGATGGGGGTGTTTTTTTGACAATTTTCATTATCAGAATCCAATATTAATTAAATAAACTGATAATATAATCTATTGTTTTATGATTATAATGTAAGGGGTTACTAGATTAGTATATATAAGAGTATCATGTTTGATTGATTTTGATTGTTCTTAATTGGATTCTATAGGGAAATAAATTTTAGAATAGTTTTTTTTCTGTGTAAAAAAATCATGATTTGAGAAGCTAACTCAGTTTTGAATGGAAAACTTTTTGTGATTGAATAAGTTGTGTGTAATTTATTTTATAAGTTTGATTTAATTTAAATTTATTGTAGACATTATAATTTTTAAATGTTTTGGGATTTTTGGGTTTTGAGAAATGTGTAAGGAAATGGATATTAAATTTTGATTTCAAAATGGATTTTGGAAATGGGATTGATTTTTAAAAATGTCCTAAAAAGTTTTTGGATTTTGGTGTTTTCGGTTTTTGTTGAAAACAATTATATGAAAATGAGTGTTACTAAAACATATGTTAGTTTGTGTGTATGTAAAATGACACGAATAGGTTTTTGAAATAAGTGACCAGTTCTATGAAAAATGGGATTCATGGGTTTTTATGTTGGATGAGGGTGACTCAGTTACATGAATTGTGTTATTTTCATATGATACATGTTTTTTTGTCCCCTCCATGGTTATTGGAAAGAGTGAAACTGTTTATTTTGATGGTAGGAAAAGAAACCACTTCATTAGAGATTGGATTTTCTAATATTTCTATGGTTGACTAGGAGATTAATAGGTGTTAGCTTGTGTATTTAGTGGGTATGTCATGGTTGATTTGGGAGAGTATTGTGCGATGGGATATATGATCAAGTAAATGATTATGAATTTTTAGAATGTGATTCTTATGTTAGAGAGTACCATTAAGTAGAGCAGGACCATTTGAGTGGATTCTTATGGTGGGAAGCACCATAAGGTGGGAGATAGACTGATCATTTTTGTTTTGAGGTTTCATAGTTGATGGGTGATATTGAGAATTATCATTGTTCTCAGTGATTGGTGATTCATGTTAGTGTATAGCAGATAGTTTTAGTGGTGGATGGGACAAGATCAATGGATATGATTTTTCTAGTTTTATGAGATGATAATAAGGATACTTCTATGGTAGTGAGTATCATTGGTCCTGGGTGTAGAATCTTCATGTCAGAAGGGTTGTGGGTGTTGAGGAACTGGATAGTGGACAATAAAAATGAAAATAGGATACTAGTGAGTGGTTAGACCTAGTTGAGAATTTTGGTGTGGTTATGGATGGAGTTTGGGCATTGGTGATGGACTCGATATGGATTGGATATGATCTGAAAGTGAGTCACATCAGTGATTCATTAGTGATCATGGGTAAATCATTGTAGTTTAATCAGTTGGTTAAGGATTTGATAATAGATTTACATTGTGATTCAGGCTAATAATTACGTTTTTGTGTTCTTGTGGTATAGTGATACCTTTGGGTTTAAATTCATTGGGGTCAGGTGGCATGGTGATGTGGTGATGTGTTCGTCTGTGAAGTCGAATGCTTTTTGAGAAAATATGGATAGATTTGGATTGACTATAAATATATGTGTAATTGGATGAAATGAGGTGGAAACTACATTTGTGACATTATTTTACAATGTTTTGGCATATATCATTGATCGAACCATGAATTTTTAGAAAAGATTGTGTTTTTTGGATATGTGAATGGATTTTTGTAGTGGGAGCACATTCCGTGTTAGATAGGGAACACATCTAATTTATAGTGAATTGAAAATTGAAAAAGGTAAATAACTATTATTTTAAAGATTTAAAAGGAATATCATGGATGATATGGGCTGTTATGGAGAGCTTACAAAACCCTACTACTTGATGAGTTATGAGATTCAATATGAATTTGAATTTTTGGATTTTCATAGAGTGGGGTCGTATTGAGAATTAGGAATCTAATTAAAATTATAATAGTTGAAGAATCTATATTTGATGTTTTTGGATATTTTTTTGTGGCCCATGAGGCGCTTATGGTTTTATAGTGAGTATCATGAGGTATATATTTAATCGTGGCAGTTTTGGATGATTATTCCCTAGGTGCACAGTATGATGCTCAAAATTTATAAGAAACTATGTAGAACCCTGAGCATGTGGTGATTTTCTATTTAATGTATATAGTGCATGATTTTAATGCATGGACAGAGAATATATAAGGGTGTATCATACATATTCTAAGTAAAACCATATGTCTTAAATGGGTTTTGGGTATTGGGTCATGATTTGTTCATCGTTGCAAACAAACTGTGTGAAAAGTTTCAAATGGGTTATAGATGCAATTTTCATGGTTGGTGCATGGTTAGGTAAATCCTATAGAGAAACCCATATAGAGGGGTGTTCTTATACAATGTCAACTACATATTTTGGTAATCTATATGGCTCATTGAAATTGTAAAAATATAGTTTTACCCTTCTAAAATTTTAACTGAAATAACCCCATTTCCCCATATTGTTTGTGATGTTTGACCGAACCTCCTCCCATAACTCTCTTCAATTACTACCTAAAATGGGAAATACATGGAGTTTTACTAAACCATTTAAGAATCTCAAATAACTTCATCCTATGGAATAATTATTCCTCTTTCATGAGAGAAAATTTAGGCTTAAATGTGTCGTGAATATACCCATCAGGGGCCCTTGGCCAATGCCAAGCCATGTGTAACAACCCCAAGCCGACCTATAAAAGGATAGTTTTTTGAGAAAACCATTAAAAATTTATAAACTAAAATGGGTGGTATTATCCTAATGTACCTAGATAAATATACCCAACCACATCCATGAAAAATTTCAGAGGAAAATAATAAAAACATTAACATCTAGAGTATGACCATGCATGAAATAACCTCTAGTGAATAAATTACAATGTTATAGTATAATGCAAAATGTAAAGGGGAAAAATATATCTCCAATAAAAAAGGAATTCCCAACCTAAAACCAACTCGATAAGGATAGATAGAGAGATACCTACTCCTCATCTCCATTTCTAACCAAGTAATGTGGTCAATTCACCCTATGTATCGCTAAGCTAAACTGATGTCACTAATGATATGTATGTCATCTGTATAAGACATTTCACATTTGGGAAAATCACATTTAGGGGTGAGTATATACATACCTAGTAAGACACCCTAAAACCAAAAAGGGAGGAAGATAATGATAGATAATAAATCATATCAACCCATACAAAGATAGAAAAAATAAAACATATATGATCATAAAGAAACCCAAATGATAGAAAAATGGGATCTCTATATTCATAGCCTAGCCAAGGTTGATGAGTCCGCCTATATCTTTGATAGCCTATCTCTAATTCCCAGTATCTCACATTTCTGTATAATAAACATTATGGGGGACCCTCATCTCAACATTGTGATGCATAGTCTAGGGGGAATAATCTCAAATAGTGAACCCACACCCAAGTCTGATAAGGGGATCCACTCAGTAGATTGAGGACTCGTACATTGGTGTGTTATGGGGGTTCTACTAAATAAATAGAGGTCCCATGCCCTAGCACATCAGGGTTCCACTCAATAGATAGAGGAATTTCACCCTAGTGCATCATGGGGCTGTCACTCAGTAGATAGAGGACCCACACCTTGGTGTGTCAAGGTGGCTTCACTTAGTAGTTAGAGGACCCATTCTTTGGTATGTCATGGAATCACCACTCCATAAGAATACATAATATGGAGGACCAAGACCCTTATACGACAAGGGGTTTCCGATCCTAGGCATATCTATGATGATCCTTCCTGATCACTATTATAAGTCAAGTATCATATAAATAGGAATCCTTCTTGTAACATATCATGTTGTATATAAAAATCCACAACAAAGATTTCCATCACATTCTAAATGGAAAGCAAATTTAGTTGCATTTCTCACAGGCCGACATAATCCTTTTGGAACAAGAGATACTGAAGGTAGAATAATATGAGGGAGACTCATGATGTGTACCTATGATAACAGGGCATATACCCTCACCTTTTCACAGGGACATGTGATTTCATAAACATGGATTGGTGGGACATATGGAACTACATGTCATGTAAACATGGTACATGTCATGTCTTTCCCACTTGGTTCCTCACACAAGAACCTCAGTCCATGCCCCTGTATATATGGTTGTGCCTATGTACCCCTGACTGTGACCATGTGTCTGGTCATGTCAATGGTTGTGTACTCTAAGAGTACACAACTTATAGTGAACCAAGATTTTCATATATATATATATATATATATATATATATATATTATCATTTTAGATGAGTATTCATTACAATACACAAACACAAGCCTGTGGATCACAAAGGTATAGTGCCTTTGGAAACTTGGACCATAAACAACTGCTCCATAATTGAGCTACATCATCTCCCTATATGATCTTCATAACTAGAAACCTTTTTTGAAATTTCATATATAATACATTTCTTTATAACATTGGGAAAGGAAACATGAGAAAGGGTAATATCTGATGCTCAGTAATCGTAAAAAATGGAGATACATGAGCATAACATGAACATAAGGGTATGATAATAAGATCATAACATTTTACATCCATACTCAAAAAATCAGATATCATAACCTTGTGATATGGCATAATGATAGGTAGTTCATAAGATATGAATCATAATGGAATCAAATAACATGATCCATAATAGAATAACATTGGCATAAGACAAATAATTGTGTTGTATATATTACAATAAAAATCATTTCCAAAATAGTAAAGGCTCACTGTCATGGACATTATAGTGGAATGGGTTCACTACCAAAACCATCATAGGAGTCAAGGTTCACTCCCAAGACCATCAGAGCAGAAATAGTCCCTTACTGAACTGGGTTCACTCCACATTCCATTAATTTCCATCTCATGAGATATTATTATTTATCCAATTCATTGGAGTGAGATATAGGTCCCACTAGTCACATAATAAAAATAAAACATATGTGTTTCAGAAGACTATAAAAAATTCATAATATCATCGCCCATGAGATGAAATTGGTTTTCTAAACATTTCACTACATCATAACCTATGGATAGGAGAAAGGATTCATAATTATTTCATCATTTCATCATAGCATAACTCGTAAAAAGATGCTGGTTTCATAAGCATTTTAACATGGTATAACCCACGGAAAAAAATGGTTTTTATAAAAATAATATCATCATAAACCTAAAAAATACAAATAAAGAATAATAATGGTATAATTTTATCATATCCCAAGTAAATCATAAATATCATTAAATTATTTCATCTTTGATTAGACATTATTTTGAAATATCACTTGAAACATTTCTTGTGGAAAATAACATTCCTCTTTGACAAAAATTTTTAAAAATAAAAAGTTATAAAAAATTAGAAATCCATTATTTTAAAATACACTCTGAAAATTATAATGAAATCTTTAAATTAGTTATTTTTTCATGAAAACATAAAATATTGTTCATTCTATACATTTTAAAACAAATATTTTATTAATATTTTCAGTAAAATCCAAATAGGAATTGTTTCAAAAATTACCTGAAGATTCCTTTCAAAAATATTGTTAAAATATAAAACATGGGTAAAAATGTCTTTAATAAATCATTTTATTAGTGTTAAAAACATTTTGTAAATTTTTTTTGGAAAACAATGTTTTGGAAGAAAAAGTTTGTTCAACCAAAGAGTGAAATAACGAAGATTTTTATTAAAAATATTCTTTTGAATACTTGAGAACGTAAAGAGATGAAAATAAAGGAAAAAATTTTATTCACATGATATAACCAGTGGATTGGAAAATTATTTTGTTTCTTGAGATATAGATCATAATATTTCATCATTGGAATCCCAATCATAAAAAAACTCGATAAATGATGAGATTGTAACATAAAACTCTTACCACATTGGTAACTTTGAATCGTAATACCCAAGAAATAATAAAATTAAATGAAACTTTAATATCATTAAAATAATTATATTAATTATATAACATGTCAATGGGGTAGTATATACACCTCATAGAATAATATAGGTTCATAACATAACATATATCCCTAAGAAAGAAATTTGAGACAGAAATCCCTTTTTACATTTGAAAATATTAAACCATAAACCCCATAAAAGGGATATCCTAAATTGGATATCTAATTTCAAGTAATTTTAATGATAATAATCATAAAATAAATTCATAATAATAATATACACTGCATGAATGAAATAGATGGTGAATATGGCATGTGTCTTGCAGAAGTAAAAAGTAAGACATAAATTTCTTACCTTAAGTCTTGAATTCCATTATAAACATTTGAAATTCCTGTATAATAAATATAATTTTATTATAAATATATTAAATAAACCTATTAATATGTATTATTCCATTTATTATTCACTTATGACCTTTTAATACCCTTTTATAAAAAAATACTTATTAAAATAAGGTTTGGGAAGTAACTGTTTGTATGTCTATGTTTTTATTTTTTATTTTTTCCTATTAATTTAATCATAGTTAAATCTTTTAAAATAATTAAAAATGATATATATTTCATATATATTAAGTATATATTTTTTATATTAATCCACAAGAGTTACAGAAAGAAAATTAAATGCATCGTTCATGGATACGGTAGATCGTATGTACGTGTGATAGTTGTTTCCATTTTTGTGATGGATTGAAAGAAATAAGGGTAAGTAATATATTAAAATTATAGAATAATTTTTATTTAACATATATCACATATTTTCATTAAATTCATCCTCATTATCATCCATGTAAAGCATGAATGAATCACACCGCTTTGTGAGGTGGTTGTCTGTCATACACACGAGCAATATTATACTATTCCCAAAGAATAGAATGTATAAATATAAATGTGATATAATAATACAAAAAGTTTAATAATATCATAAATATCATATAAAAACATTTAACCCATAATTATATCCATCTGTGATGGGTGATTATGGAAAATGAATAATATCAGTTTGTGAGGCGGTAGTCTGTTGTACACATGAATGATGGTTTCATAATCCATTTGATAGAAGAGGATCATAAAATAGGTTATTAAATTAACATAATAACATATCATTATATTAAATATAATGATGTTATTCTATAATCATGGTCTAATAATAAATGAATTAGTTTGATAAGGAAATAATATAAAATGCTCGGTTAGGGATGGTATCTCTTCTTTAAACAACTTCTTTTTCTTTGCGCCAAAAGGTTTCTTAGGTTGTCTTTCTGAACAAAGAAAAAGTAATATATGTTAATGGGATGGAATTAATGAATTTATTTTGGCATATATTTGATGAAACAAATGTTTTTGGAGGTTTTTAGAGGAGATGATAAGGGGTGTCCTTTTATAAGTGATGTGAGTGGCACACATGTAATTTTTAAAAAGAAAATGGTGGTCACGCATTTTTCTCATTCCACAAGGCACCAAAATGGACCATTATCAATTATATAAGATATCATATCAAAATATGGCTATTAAACTAGTTATTTAAAGTTTTTTGGTCATTTTTAATATGTATCTTTTTAGTCTACCCCCAGGTAAACCCATTATTACCATATGAGTAGTAAATAATTTTCACTATTTTTACTATTAATTATGGTAAAAAATTAATTTTAACTTATTACATGATTTAAATTATTATTAATCTAAATATTCAATCAATTTACCCAATATTTTATTCACATAAGTGTTAAATTATAATTGAAAAGTAAACCCATTGACATGGCGAGAAAGCAGTTTCCCAAAGAGAAAATGTTCTAAAGTTTAAAAAGTTTTTATTTCCAAAGTCATTATGAAAATGATTTAAATGAAAAAAATTGGATTAATTTATATATAATTTAAATAATTTTACTTTTAATTCCATTTATACAAAAAATAATACTTATAAATTCTTTAAAAGAAAAGGTAATTTCCAATAAAAAATTGTATTCTTCACTATTCATGGAAAAATTAATCTTTACAAATAAATCCAAAAAAATCACTTTAAGATAATTTTGACATAATGATTTAAAAAATATTCATATTTTATTTAAAAATTAATTTTTCTATTGTTCACAAAAATTAATATTGTCTGAGAAATTAATATTTTCTAAACATATATCGACTTTACTGAAAATTAAGTATTTTATCAATATGTTTTGTTTATATAAAACCATTATAATTAATATTTAAAAATTATTTATTACTATTTGTTCCTCTATGTTTAACTTCTAGGTTATAATTGTTTCATTTAGATAATAATATTAATAATATAACGTGTGTAACTCAAGGTATCAAAGAATTTCATTTTTTGTATGACACTAAATATCAAAAGAATATTTAATTTGTTAAAAAAAATAATAATTCATTACATATCAAGGTGTTACATTATACCTCCCATAAAATTAATTTCTCCAAAAAAATTCATCACTTTGTTACCATCAATTGAGGATACTTCTACCTCATTACATCCTCAGGTTCCCTTATAGCTTCTTAAATCTTCTGGTTTTTCCATAAAAAATTATATAGGTGAGTGGTATTGTTTCATAGAAATTTATTTGTATGATGAAGAATATACACTAGCTATTAATTATAAAAAATATCATTCTCCAGTAGTAAGACATTTGATTTCAGTACATGTGATGGATCAGGAATGCACTTCCTTAGTAGAGATACATAGAACACATAATGAACCCAAGAGAGGTTCGGTAGAAGCTATAGGTGAAAATATATATTCCTGATATGATCAATCCTTTCAAAGTGAACTATATACCCAGGTCATAGGTTTACCTTCTTTATTACATGGTTAAATTCATAGAAACACTTTCTCAACAAATTCAAATTCTATATCATGTTGACGATTATCAGAATATCATGTCTGTCAATTTTTTTTAACCTTATGTGTTACAGAATGGGTCTAACATTGTTTTTGTTTTCATCATGTAGATTAGTTCCCAAGAGATTTCTTTCTTCAACTACATTCTAGTACATTGGAGATTTCCACTCCTTTCCATATAGAGATTTATAAGGTTCAATCTGAATGCTTGAGTGAATGATATTGTCATATAAAATTTCAACTAGAGGAAGGTGTTAATCCCAACCACCTTTGAAATCTATATAACAATATCTTATTATATTATCTATGGGTTCAATTTTTCTTTCAGACTGACCATGTATCTAATGATGAAACATAATGATGAAACTCAAATCCACATCAAGATCTTACCGAAGACATCACCAAAACATTAAGGTAAACTTCGGATCATGATTAGATACAATTGAATTTGGTACCCTACATAACATTATCACTTTATTAATGTATATTTTTGTAAGAATAACTAGATATAAATAATATTTGATAGAAATTAAGTGTACTATCTTCATAATATTATCAACTAAAACTAATAATTACCTCAACATAAAAGATAATATAAACCCAAAATTTTATCAGTAACTTTAATCATATGTCCACAAAGTGTATAGGAATTCCTCCTAAAATAACTTTTTCACTAAATCATATACAAAACCAAATGGATTTATTTATAAAAATGTATCTCAAAATATCCATAGTCTTCGTAAAATCACACCACGTAAAACCTCAAAAGGGGTGTCAATGACTTTGAACTAATGATCAACCTTAAACTCATAAACCATTGATGGTATCCATAACTATTAAGTAAATAATACATTGATATGTACACATAAAAAATGTAATTCACCCTTCATTCCTTATATACATTCATATCTTATACAAAAACATCTTCATTGTAAGGTTGGGTACATCCTTATAATGATAGAATATAAAATGTGATTTCACTACTCGAAAATTCATGTATAAGGAGATAATCAATGCTCAAAACAACATGAAATTCCACTAAAGGACGAAAAATATTATTTTCATAAGGATCATTCATACCAAATAAAACATAAAATTTTGAACTATGGATCTAAGGATAATGTTCCCTATTCATCATGATTCACTTCATCCATTATGATTGCATAAGTTTTCCCTTTATCACTTTCCATAAGAGGTTGCTTTGGCTTATAATCCACATTATCCCTTAGATTAGGTAATCAATTTTCATAATTCCTAAACTCCTTGAACTTGAAACACTGGAGTGTGGGTGTTTCATTCAATGGAGTTTTTTCTCTATTTTCATCATTAGTTGATTTTTTTACATCACATCAACATTTGATTGTCTTATCACCTTCCCTTCCACACTTAAAACATTTACTAGTCCCATTAAGATAATTTTTTTTCATTTGTCTTCCCACACTTTGAGAATAAATGAAATATCATATTCTTCTCTTTATGGTTTTTATATTTTCCTCTAAATTTCATTTTTTTTCTTCTGACCAAAACTATGAGATTGATACGTAACTCCATATTCCATTTACAACTTCATCGAACATAAAAAAAATCTCATTATAGATTCTAATTTGAAATGGGTTTCATAAATATCGTGGAATTAAGGAAACCCCACTCATATAAATAATATGAATGGTACCTTCATAACATTTCCCAAAAGGAAAAAAGTAACATCAATATATTTCATCTTAGATAGAAAATTATTTTAAATTTTCATTCCAAACTTTTTATTAAGTAAGATATCCTTTATTATTTCATTTTTTTAATACATAGAATGATTTGAAAATAATTTTCTTAGAAAATATCTTAAAACCTATAAATAATACTTTAAATCTTTTTAAAAGCCCTATTAGCTTGAAAACTTATAAAATAATCTTCCAAATATTTTAAAAATAATTTTCTTTGAAAATACATTAAAAACATATTAATAAAGCTTGAAAATGTTTTAAAACCCTTTTTAAATGAAAACATATGAATGAAGCTTGAAATTTTTTTGAAAACCATTTCTTTTAAAATACTTTCTAAATTTATAAATAAGGTTGGGGAACATATTGAAAAAAATCCTTGAAAACTTCTAAAATAAGTCTGAAAATTTATTGAAAAATTTTTTTCTTCAAAATTACATTTAAAAACATTTTCATAAAAATTTACCTTTTAAAATGAAAAGTATGATTTAATGAAATTATGGTGGGTAAATCCTTACATGTCGTACGAGGTAAAAAGAACATTCCTTTTTTATGGTAAAAAGGTTAGGAAAAATGCCTTATTATAAAAATGATATGAATATTCCTTTGAAGAGATTGGTAAAATAAAAAAATGGAAAAATATATTTTAAATATTAAAGGATAATCATACAATATTCATAGAACCCTTTTTAGAAAATATAGATTTCCGACTGCAGAGAGGGTAAAGTCGAGCTTTCTTAAAAACACTTTCTTAACTGTATTAGGTAAAAATAGTAGAAATACAGTACCAATACATGAATATATAATAAATAACTAAATTAGAATAAAATTCATGAACGTTTTTGAGATATGGGTTATAATATTTATTCAAAGGAATTATAAACATAAACAATCTTGAAAAACAATGAGATTGTTTCAATAAACTCTCATCACTTGGTTACTTGGGATCATATTCTCCATGTAAGAAAAGGTAATTTCATGAAGTACGTAATATCATGAAAAGTTTTATATTCATGATATATCATATAATATGATGTTATATATACCTCAAAATTAATTCAGATGCATAACAAAATTGAGTCTCAATGAAGGAAAACTGGGATAAAACAATTTAACCGATTTGGTAACTTTTGAAACATAAAACCCATGAAATAAAAATCATAGTATGGATATGTAAATAATAATCAATTTAAATATAATAATAATTTATTACATCCATGGTCATTATACACACCATAAAAATTGAATGGGTTGTGAATAAATCATGTATCTCACGAAATAAAAAGTGTGATGAAATCCCCTTACCTTGTGTCTTGACTCCCTTTGTACTCATACAGAAAACCTATATAATAAATATAAATTTATTATAAATATTTCATATAACCATATTCTTAAATCTAATACCATATGTGGCTTTATTATGACCTTATATTACCCACTTGTTAAGAACTCTATGTTAATGTTTCACTTTGGGTAATATTCACTTTATTCTTCACATCTATCTTAATTTGTTATATCTTTGATCCTTATACTTATGTAATTATTTAAAGAATTTACACCATGATATAAATATAATTTATATTAATTATACTTTTATTATAATAATCTGTATAATATAGAAGTATGAAATGGAATACACCGTTCATGGAGATCGTAAGTCATACGTACGCATGAATGTTGTTTCTAGTTTTATTGTAGTATAAAAAGAAAGAATGGAAATTACATATATGTATATATATATATATATATATTATAATTCCAGTATAATTATCATTTAATATATATCATATAATTTCACAAAACATATCCTTAATGAATTCTATGTAGTGTGTGAACGAATCACATCGCTTTGAGGTGGCATTAGTCCACACTTAATCAAACGAAATTATCGCATTTACACCATGTGGAAAGTATAAATATAATTTTTTAAACAATTAAATAAGATTAATTAAATAATAAATATAACATATAAAATATATAAATATATTTTACATCATAATTTCCAACATGATGGCCGGTAAAGGAAAAATGAACAATCATCGTTTACGGAGGTTGTAGTTCGTCGTACACATAAACAGTATGTTCATTACCCATTAGATAGAAGTGTGTGTAAGCGTAGATAAAAACCTTATAAAAACAAAATGATAATATATTTTGATTCTAGTTTTGTTATTTAATAATTTAATAAATATATTTTAGGTCTATAGAGAGAAAATAAAATAGTGGAGCTTGAGGGAAGACGTTACCTCTAAGTCAGGAAACTCCTTTTTGTTTGGGCTAGAAGGATTACTTGGATAGCTTTTGGCCCAAGGGTATGATTCTAGGGGGAAGTTAGGGATTTTTGGAAGTTTATTGGTTAGATAATTTCTAATACTAAGTGGTTTGATAGGTTTTATTGAGAGGGATAGATGGTGGCCTTTTATAGGGAAGGGAAAGGACACACTTGGCATTTTTGAAAACATGTTAGGTGTACCCATGTTTTTTACCGAAGAAAAGTCATAAAAAACAAAAAAAACTCAACAATAGAAGTTTAATGGATGAATAGTTTTTATCCAATGGGTTTTGGATAAGTTTATAGGTCTTTTTTGGCATTAAATATAAGGTCTAGTGCTTTATTATTGTAATTTTTCTCTTAATCATTGTAATTAATTTTAATCACTTCAACTAATGGTTTTTTTCTCAAAAACAATGACGAACATATTTGAAATTATAAATTATTATGATTAAATAAAGGAATCCAATTTTCCAAATTTTAATCACACAAGTGGTAGAAATTAATTTAAAATTAATCTCACTGACGGGATGACATTACAGGATTTTAAAGTAAAAACGTCATATATTTTGCTAAGTTTTTATACCGAATTTCAAAGTAAAATTAATTCCAATGAACTAAATTGGATTAATTGAAAAAAAATATTATCCAATGAAACTTTTAAACCATATTAAAATTTCATTTAATCTTATAAATAAATTATTTTAAAAAACAGATTTGAATTAAAATATGATATTTTTCACTATTCTCCAAAAATGACGTTTATCAGAAAAATCCAAAAAAATATCCCTAAGATAATTTATACAATATAAATTAGAAAATGAAGTTTATTTTTTAAAATTAAATTTCTAAATGTGTCTAAAATTAATTTTATTATTTTTCATAGATGGACATTAAAACCAATTCATTTGAAAAAATTGTATTTTTAAGCATATAAGGACATTACCAAAAAGTATATATTTAGTCATAAATATTTTTTATTTCTATAAAACCATTATATAAAATATTTGAAAATTAGTTAATATTATTCATATAAATAAGTTTAATGTCTAGATATTAATTATATAATTTAAATATTTATAACAATAAAAAGACATTTTGTATAAACTCAGTGTTGCGTGTAACATATGCCAAGTCGGTGTTGTATGTTGTGTACACCAAGTTGGTGTTGCATGTAATGTATACCAAGTCACAATATAAACATGGTGATCTGTGTAGAGAAAGATAAAATTTATGTTGGTTTATTTCATGATTAACTTGGTGTTTTGTATAACGCAATCCAAACATAGTTCATTAATATAAAATAAACTATTTATAGTGTTACGTGAAATTCAAAATATCGCAAAGGTTAAATTAATTTGAAAAAAATAATTCACAAAATCTTGGGGTTTTACATTCTACACTACATAAAATGAATTTTACCCTCAAAGTTTTTCTGGGTTATCAAAGGTTTAATACATGAAAGTTTCATTTATTGAAACCCACATCGTAAAAATGGATACCAAACTTCCCTTAAATTGAGAAAGTTGTAACCATAATGGTTATTCAAAGTAACATATAGTTGGGTTTCCACCTAGTTGAACATATTTTGGGAGTAAATATTAGACATGAAGGAAAATTGTAAATATTTATTGGGAGTGATTTAGGTCATCAATCACAAACAAGTGAATGATCTAATAAAAGGCGAGGTCCTCAAAGTCATAAATCTTTAATGATTTAAAAGTCCATCACTTCAACAAAATTAAGGTATTTGGACAACGCATTTTTTTAATTATCCTAACATTGAGTAATTTTTTTATTGACTAATAATATAAGTAAACATACTTACTTTATTTATTTCTATAAAAAACATTATTTTGTTATGATTTTATCAATTTCTAATTCATCCATTAATTCATGAAATAGATGTCCATAAATTAAATTTGATCCATAAATCACTATAATACAGTTTAGAAAATATTAATGCCCCTAAAATAATGAAAATTATAACTATTTATATATAAATATTCTTAAAAATAAATATTATTGATAAATTAATCTCTAAACCAAAAAGTAACACTATTATTTCATCATAATTAATTATTCATTAAACATAATTATACATTAACTAGGGCATCACGTAGGTCATTGGTAGGAATGAAACCCTTATCATCCTTTTGTCATGCGTTTAAGACCTTCATCCTTACTGCACATGATTGGTTGTCATCTGAAATACATTATTTTCTTTTTAAAAAATAATAAAAATATAATTTACCAAATTAATAAGATCGACATCCCTGAAATAAGGTTAATCACTAAATAACCTTTTGACCAATGTTTTCAATACAAACTCAGTGCATAATTACTTCCTCCAATGTTTAACATAAACTTTTCATGAATAGTTAACCTTATAAACCTTTTGAAAGATGAAAATAAATAAACATTATAAATAAAGTCATGAAATTAACTTAACATTGATTCCCCATTGTATCACAAAGTATCTCTTGGTTGTCACATTCCAAACATGTGAATACCCTCATCATATATTCTCTTGAAACATGGTAATATCTTTAATTACCATAAATAATTCTATACAAAATTCATGATTCCTTATTCTATATATTACTAGATATATTCCATAAATCCATTAAGTTGTAAACTTCATCGATGATAAAATAAACTACATGTCAACAAGTCTTTAATTAGTTCTGAGGTAATCAGTATCATACAATTTACTTATATCCAACATATCTATATCCAAACCACAATATAATAAAATAAGGAACATATTAAGGGTTGTATTTCCATTAATCATGTGTTTTCCACGGACATCACCTTTCCATAATATCACTTTTCTATTCCATTAGAACCTTTCGACGTGTTCTTGTAAATCTGTAGTGAAAAATATGAATTGAACAATCCTTATATCTTTCACCTTTCATAAAACATAATTATTGAATCCAAATATTTAAAAAAAAATTATTATTCCACTTCATACATATGACATTAACAAGGTTGCCTCATCTTATTACATAATACCTATTTCCTTTTACATTTCATTCATAGTCTCTTCATCATTTGAAATGTAACCATTACTCGCACCACCTTGATTATTCTCATTATAAGCTTTCCTCTTGGGAAATTGAGTTTCATAATGATTGTTTATTCCATTCGTAAAACACATCAAATTTGATGATGACTTAGGGAGGCTAATATTCTTATCCATTTCATTAACAAAACTCTTCATTTTTTCCTTGATTCCACTTGCTTTGTGTCCTTCTTTCCCACATTCCAAACATCTTTTTGTTCCTCTAATACATTCACCTAGTTGATTCTTTCCACATTATTAACACAAATGAAAAAAATATTCCTTCCTCCATGGTCTCCATTACCTTAACTCTTAGTATCCTCCTTCCTTCTTTTCCTAGGGGAGTCTGAGAGTTAGTTAAGGTATATGTTGTTAATAATGTTATGTGAAATCTGATTATTCATGATCACCACATATTTTACTGAAATGATCTTCCCACTTGACTTATCATCATAAAATCATCCATCACCTTCAATTTTAATCCAGTTCCATCCTTTGGATAAAACCAGAATCATAGTGTGAGTAATATTTATCCTAGTTGAAAATCACATATCCATGAAAATATTTACTTAGTGGATGTATAAATCGTGAAACCTTCCTTAATCTATGAATCCCTAGGTTAATACTAGGTTATTGATAGCCAAATTATTTTTAAATCCTTCATTATGTTTCATGAAGATTTCGTGAATTCCAATTTCATATCCCCTGAGAGTGTCAAACTAAGTGTGTAGTAATTCCCATTGTTGTGTACCAGATTACCTTGAGTCATGCCCAAAACATCTTTTCAGAGTTTTTACAACTAGGTACATCTATTCTAGAGATGAAACCACTTTTATTATCCATACACTGATTTATTTCATGGAATCCACTCACTCTATCCTTCACTGTGCTTCTAGGACATTTTCATATACTTTTCTATATCCTTATATTTATCCTTATACAAGTCCTTAGGGTTCTCACTACATTTTTCTCATTCAATATTCCAAATTTTAAAAAAACCTTTTTTCTGATACCAATTATATAGACCCTTTATTTTTATACATATACATTACATAAATTTTATGGAATATATAAAACATTATAAAAACAGATGCCCAAAGACTGTACTAATCTAGTGCCTTTGGATTCATGGAAAAATAAACACTTGTACATAAATGAGCTACATTATCTCCCACTAGGTTCTTCTATAATATCACCCTTCTTAGAAACATAAAAAATAATTCATATCTTCATAACCAAGGGAAGGAAACATAAAAATGGGTGAGGTAAAATTCACCGTACGGTCAAATAAGGGAGATTTGTAAGCATAATTATGAGAATAAGGGTATGAGAACATGATCATGAAAATATAAGATACTACCCTATATATAAAAGACCATATACATGAATTATGGCATAAATCATGGTATTTCATAAGAAACTATTCATAAATAAATAAAGAACATAAACCATGAAAGCATAACAAAGGAATAAAACATAGAATTGTGTAAAACACCTAAACATATAATATGATTTCCCTCGTATTCAACTCATTCCTGCAGAGGCCATCTTAGTAGCCAAAGTCCTTTACTAAACTGGTTTCACACCCCATTCCAGACCTATATTAATAAACTGAGCTCACTCCTCATTCCATCCCTGTATTACTGAACCGATTTCACTCCTCGTTTGATCCTTGTATTACTGAAATGATTTCATTTCTCATTTAGTTCATGTAATACTGAACTGAGTTAATTTTTAATTCCATCCAAGTCTATATCATGTTCTATAAATCTTTAGCCAATGCATTGGAGGGAGATATATGTCCCACCCATCTTATAGTTAAATAATACATACATGTGGCATAAAATAATAAATAACTATATCTTAATCCATGATATAAAATGGGTATCATAAACATATAAACATATCAAAACCTATGAAAAAAGATACAGATATCGTAATTATTTCATCAAAATCATAACTCGTGAAAGAGAAATGGATTTCATAAACATATAACCCATGGAAGATAAATGAGTTTTATAAAGACCATTACATTAAGGATAACCAATTCATAGAAAGATTATAAATTTAACATTTATATCATTTTGTAAAAGAGAATTACTAACATGAATGGATGACATTTTAGATGGAAAATAATTTTTAAATATCTATAAAAAACTATTATTATGGAAAATATCCTTTTTTATTTGAAAAAGGATTTTTAATACATAAAAAAATTTGAAAATAATTTTCATATCAAATAACTTAAAATCTTATAAAGAATAATTTAAATCAATTTGAAAACCATTTTTCCATTAAAACTTATAAAATAAGATTCAAAATAATTTAAATTTTTTTTTCTTTGAATAATCTTTGAAAACATATAAATAATTCTTAAAAATGTTTTTAAAACCTCTTTACTTGAAAAAATATGAAAAAGTCTTGAATTTATTTTGAAAACCATTTCTTGGAAAATATTTTAAAAACTTATAAATAAGGCTTTAATGGTTTTTGAAAAAAAAAATTACTTGAAAGATTATAAAATAATCTTGAAAACATTTTGAAAATTATTTTCCTTGAAAATTACTTCTGAAAAATATTAAAAATTAACCTTTTAAAAATTAAAAGGAATTTTCAAAGAAATGATGGAGGGTAAATTTTTACATGTCATACGAGGAAAAAAGAACATTCCTTTTCATGGTAAAAATGTTGGAAAAATGACTTGTTTAGAAAGAGATAAGAATATTCCTTTGAAAAGATTTCTAAAAGAAAAAAAGGGAAATTTTATTTTAAATATTAATGGATAATGGTACAATATTATTAGAACCCTTTTTAGAAAATGTATATTTCCAACCGAAGAGAGTGTAAATTCGGGCTTTCATAAAAACACTTTTTTACCCATCTTATGTTTCAATGAGCAGAAATAAGGTTCCAATACAAGAATATGTCATGAATAACCAAATGATAATAAAATTCAGGAATTTTATTGAGATATGAGTTATAATATTTCATCAAATAAAGAATAAACATAAACAATCTTAAAAGCGAGGAGATTGTTTAAATAAACTACTATCACTTGGTAAACATGGATGATACTATCCATGTAAGAAAAGAAAATCACATAAATCATATAGTATACCAAAAATATTTTGATTCATGATATATCATATAAAATGGAATTATATACACCTCAAAATGAAATTAGGTGCATAATAAAAAATGAGCCTCAATGATGGAAAATTGAGATAAAACTATTTTACTGATTTGGTATCTTTTGAAACACAAACCCAATGAAATAAAGGTCATATAATTGATATTTAAATACCCATAAATTTAAATATTACAATAATTGATTACATCCATGGTCAGTATACACACCACACAAAAGGAATGGGTGGTGAATAAAGAATGTATCTTAGAGAAATAAAAAGTGAGATGAAATCTCCTTACCTTGTGTCTTGAATCTCTTCGTACTCTTACAAAACAACTATATAACAAATATAAATTTATTATAAATATTTTATATGACCTTATTTATATATATAATACCATATATTATTTTATTATGACCTTATATTACCCACTTTTTGACAATCCTATCTTAAGGTTTCGCATCAGGTAATATTCTCTTTATTCTTCACATGTGTCTTAATTTGTTATATCTTTGGTCCATATACTTATGTCATGATTTACATAATGTAAAACATGATATAAATATCATTTATATTTATTATATGTGTATTATAATGATCTATATAATATATTTTTCTAAAATGGAATACACCGTTCATGGAGGCAGTAAGCTGTATATACGCTTGAATGATGTTTCTGTTTTTATTTTCATATTAAAAGAAATATTGAAAATGAGATATATGTATATATATATACATATTATAATTATAGTAGAAATATTATTTCATATATATCATATAATTTCACTAAATATATTCTTAATACATTCCTTGTAGTGTGTGAACAAATCATATTTCTTTGAGGTGGCAGTAGTCCACACTTCCTCAAACAAAATTATCCCATTTACAATAAGTGGAAAGTATAAAGATGCTTATTTTAAATTTATTAAAGAAGATTAAATAAATTATAAATATAACATATTAAATATATGAACATATTTTTATTATAATTTCCATCATTAGAGGCATTAAAGTAAAAATGAACAATCATCATTTAATGAGGCGGTTGTTCGCTGTACACATAAACAGTATATTCATTACCCATTTGATTGAAGTGTGTGTAAGTGTAGTTAAAAATCATAGAAAAAAATATCCTAGTATATTTATGATAATTTTATTATTATAAAATAATGGAATAAATAGAGTGGAGAGGTGGATAAGGAAAATAAATGAAAGGATCTTGAGAGAAGACGTTACCTCCTAATCGGGTAGCTCCGTTCGGTTTCTGCCAAAAGGATTACTTTGATAGATTTATGCCAAATTAGAGGCTTCTATAAGTAATTATGGGATTTTGGGAAGTGTATTGGGTATATTTTTTCCAAAACTACGTGGTTTTATATGTTTTAAGAAGAGGGTGAGGTGGTTGCCTTTTATAGGGAAGGGAAAAGACACACTTTGTATTTTTGAAAACAAGTTATTTTTACCCATGTTTTTATTTAAAAAAGAATTAACAAACCAAAAAAACTTAATAATGTATGTTTAATGGCCAAAATGGGGTTTTTACCAGTTTCTAGGTAGTTTTAGGTCTTAAATTAAAGGTTTAGTACTTTATTAACCTAATTTTTATCTTAACTGTTTAATTAATTTTAATCAAATTCACTAATATTTTTGGTAAAATATAAATTTGAACTTATTAGACATTATAAATTTTTCTATTTCCAAATATGGAATCCATTTTTGTAAATTATAATCATTTAAACAGAATAAATTAATTGAAAATTTATCATGCTGATGGGACAACATTGTGGGTTTTTAAAGTAAAAAAAACAAAACCTTTTCTACGTTTTTTTACCCAATTTAAAATTGAAATTGATTCAAATGACCTAAATTGAATTAATTTAAAAAAATTATCCAATAAAACTTTTAAACCAAATTAATATATAATTTAACCTTATGAATAAATTAAATGAAAAATCAGTTTTGAATTAAAATCCAGTATTTTTCACTATTCATCCAAAAATGATGTTTATTAGAAAAATATCAAAAATTCTCCCATAGATAATTTAAAAATTAGAAATTAAAAAACAACATTTATTTTAAAAAATTATATTCATAAATGTGTCTAAAGATAATTTTATTATTTTTCATATAAGTACATTAAAATCAGTTCAATTGAGAAATATTATATTTAAACATATAAGAACAATACCCAAAATTATATCTTTCATCATCAATATGTTTTATTTATATAAAAAAATATAAAATGTTTTTGAAAAGTAGTTATTAATATTAATATTACTATGTTTAATAGCTAGATTGTAGATATATCATTTAAATAATTATAATAATAAAAATAAGTTTCATTGAAACTCAGTGTTGCGTGTAACGTATTCCAAGTCGTTGTTGTGTGTTATGTAATCCAATCTGTGTTAAATGTAACTTATTCCAAGTTTCAATATAACATTGGTGTTCCACGCAGATCAAGATAAATTTTTTGTTTTGTGTATTGGATGATTATATTGGTGTTACGTATAATGAAATCCAAACATATTGATTTAATATAAAATAAACTATTTTTAGTGTTACATGAAATGAAAAATATCGCAAAGTTTAAATTAATTCAAAAAAATAATTCACAAAATCTCAGGGTGTTACACGCATGATGTTAAACCACACTAAAAAAATCATTACTGTATGATATAAAACTACATGGATCCATAATTTCCATCTTCTTTCATGTTGAGTGATCCTCATCCTTACCGTAAAACATTAAATTACATGGATAATGTCCTCTCTACATGGAATTAAAACTACACGGGTTCTCTAGAACTATGTATTTTGTTATTCTCATTTTAAATGAGATACATAGGGACTCCTTGATCCAATATCTTGGTTCATCCACCCCATGATAAAAAATTACAATCTCCTATCCTTAACCACATCTGCATGGTGATAGGAAGCCTTACCGTTCCTTATTTCTCACACCGACCATAGCTCATGTGAGATTATGAATTTCTATAAGTTATTCCCTACAAAAATAAGGCATAAAAGATCATGTAAAGCTCAACATGGTCCTAAATGAAAGACCATAAATGGCATACCATGATTCCTTGCTACATGACATTAAATAACATGGTTGATGTCATTTTCACGATATAAAACAATACATTCTTGTGGAACTTTCCAGAGAGGACCACCATTGTTGTTGTTTGTAACACCCCAATATTTTATGAAATAGTTTATTGTTAATATAATTAATGTCTTGTGTTGTAATATACATAAATATTACCTTTCTCTATACGCAACACCATATTTTCTTACAGTATATGCAACACTATAATTGGCTTGTGTTAAACACAATTTCATGTTCTTTTGATAGAATTCATTTCACGCAATAATGAGTATAAATTTTTTTCAATGTTTAAAATAAATATGTCTGGATTATGTTATATGTAACACCAAGGGAATATTTCACTACACGCAACACTGACTTCTCTTGCATTACACGCAAGAGTGACCTTCCTCGATAGCTTTCATTGTACGCAATACTGAGTTTTACTAAACCATGATATATTATTAAAATATTATTATTTAATGGGATATAAACTAGCCACTATGAATTTTATTAACAAAATTTTTAATTTTATATAACATTAACATTCATATTATGTATTTTCTATACATGATATAAGAAACATTTCAATTTTTCAGATAAAAGATGTATTTTAAAAAAAATGCAGTTTTACCCACTATTGATGGCGTACCCATTTTAAAAAAGTTCTTAACTCCTTCATATATTATATTTTACAAAATAAAATTCTTATTTTGAAGTAGGAAATCAAAATTTATATTTTTTTAGCTTTTGGTAATTTTCTAATAAAATTCATATTTTAATGAATACTGAAAAATACTACATTTTAATTCAAAACAGCCTTTTCATATAATTTATTTATATAGCTAGATTATATTTTTTATTGGTTTTAAAGAATAATTGGATTATTTTTTTATAATTAAATCCAATTTTTTTTTCCTTTAATCGAATTTCACATTTAAATTTTATTTTAACACAAAGTCAATCTTTTGATAGTTTTTACTTCTTAAAAACCAGCTTTCTGGTTTTGACAACGAGAAATAATTTTAAATTAATTTCTTCCAATTATATGTATTGAATTTAGAAAAATATATTCCATATTTGGATTCATAATTTCCAAATTGTGTAAATATGTACCTTTTATTTTAGAACATTATGAATAGTAACTTCAGTAATTATTTTTATTTACAATGGTTAAAGGGTAAATTTGGTAAATATGGGTAAAAAATAATATTATAATAATATAAAACTATGCTAAAACAGGTCCTTATCCCATTATATGATATATTCCTGACCATGAAAATCATTGTGTTGATTTTTAGACCCCATGGAGCCACTTGTGTGTGATAATGACCTTTAGAATTTTTAATTTAAAGTAAAAAGAAATATATCATAAACATGTATCTTTTACTTACAAATATTTTTAATATAGGGTTATATTACTGATTTATTTGACTATAAATAGTAATTATAATTCGAATAATAATTCCTACATCATGGTATTTTATTTATAATTTTTAGACATTAAATAAATAAATTTATTTATGACACATTGATGATGCATTGATTACCGTATTAATGAAAGATTCAAATAAATGATATTATAAATATTAAAATAAATATAATTTGAAAATTATAATGACATAAATTAATTTTATGGATGCATATGATATGTTATATTTTAGTAAATATAGTTTTTTAGGAGGAATTAAATTTTTATCACTTTAAGAAAAATCAATTACTAAATAGTGTCAAAATTGACATAAATGGGTTTTTAAAACAAATACTATTTTATTAAATGATATAATAGTCCTAAAAATATAATATTCATCCAAATAACTTATATAATGTTAAAAATGGAATTAATGATCCACTTTTTTTTCTATTATCATTTTATAGTAACTATAGTAACAATATATTATAAAAATACAAGAAGACATGGTAAGAGTTGATATTTTTAACTAATGGTTAAAACTAAATGATAAAGTAACATTTGTGACCTAAACATGTATAAAAACAATTGGTTGAGATTATTTAGACCCATACCAATATTATATTATAAATAAATGAGTTTGGGAACATAATAAACCGAAAATCAAATGATAATAAATTAATATTTAAAGATTTTCCTAAAGTGCCCCTCACCACTCCTACAAAAGGGCACTTCTCTTTAACTTTTATACAGACCTACAAAGCCGTTTGACTCGTCCAAAACCTTCAAAAATATCTTACCAACATAATTAATTTCCTTCTAGAGGCCACACTTTGGGATGAAATCAATCCTAGGGATACCTTGTGTGAAAATCAAAATGATATACTCAAAAATGAGGTCATTATTTTATCACCTCTTTCAGAAAAAAAAATATTCTTCTTCTTCCTAATCTTATGTTGATTCCATAATAAAGTAATAAATCTATTTTATTCTACACGATTAGATGTTATTACAATTGAACAACCTTATACCTCCATTTACCAATCCTACGAATAACAATATCACCATGCGTGTGTACGTACGGCTTACCATCTCCACACTGTGGTGTAAGTTGTTATTGAAAAATAATTAATTTGGATGGGTATAATGATGAGTATAATTGATTAAAATAATGAATATAACTTTATAATTATTTTCTATAATTAATATACCATCCAATTCAATTCCATTTAACCATAATGTGAATAATATCATCGCTCGTGTGTATGTACGGCCTACCATCTCCATGACGCGGTGAGATTTGTTCTTCACGCTAACCATTCAAGAATGATTATAAATTATATATAACAAATAAGAATGACATATATGACATAATAATTATAATTTATATATATATATATATGTCATTTACTTTCTTTCATTCAATTCAATAAGAAAACAAAAAAAATGTTTATGCATATGTATCGCCTACCGTCTCCATGAACGGTAAATTCAATTTCATTTGTATATCTATTAAATATAACTCTATGTCAAATATTTATGATATATAAATCATATTTTACATTATAAAACTAATTAAATCACAATATAAGTAATAATATCACGAATAAAAAGTCAAAACATGTACGATAAATAAAATGATTATTACACAAAATGTTGCTTTAAAATGGAATTGATAAATAAATAGGTAATATAATGTCATAAGTTGGTCATATATGATATCATAAATATTATTAGGGTTATTTTACAAGTTAATAATATGTTAAAACCCACTATTCATGATTTTTTGACACATATGGAAGAAACTGGACCCAAGGTAAGGGATAATTTTGCATTCTCATTTTTATGTGATATTGTTTATACGTAATTATTTACTAGGGATATATTTATCATAAATGTCCATTTTTTCTAAAAGTATCTTTATAAAATGTTTACAATTATTATATGTATGTTTAAAGTCATTTTTACCCATTTTGGACTTTTACTACATGGTATGGAAGGAATCATTCTTTTGTTTACCATATTGTGTACTTTTTGACATTTCTAGAAAAAGTATGAGGATAATTTTTTTTAACTTATAAGTAATGAATGGATTTTTTATGGTTTCATGACGCTTTATTTACCTGAATATTACTCTACACTATTTCAATTTTATTTTTAACTCAATTTTATTCTTTTAAAATTGTGTGGCATTTTGAGAAAAGAAAACATTTTGAAGAATAATAGATATTTTCCACAAGAATTAAGATCAAGTGTTTTATGAAAACTATTTTCCATATAAGATGATGCTCTTAAATAGGGTTATGATTATATTCTAATTATTAATATGATTTTATTGTTTTAATTATGTAATGATATTTTATATGGATTATGTTATGATGGAATGATGTTTAAGAAACCCATTTTATTTCTTGGGATATGTTATGATGAATGATTTATGTTTTTGGGGAATATGTAAGAATTGTTTTATTATGAGATGGGTGGGACCTATATATCTCTCAAATTAATTGGGTAATGATTTATATCTCATGAGATATTCACGATTGGAATGGTAAGTAAATCTTGATCAGTAATATATGGCTGGAACAACAGGTAAATCTAGTTCAATAATATAGGGCTAGAATGGAATGTAAATTTGGTTTAGTAATACATGGCTAGAACTGCAAGTAAACCCAGTTCAGTAATGTAATTTTTCTACTATTATGGTTTTGGAAGAAATGACTTGGATAATTTGGAAATAATAATATGTGCTTAGCTTTTTTCCACAATTCCATGTTTTATGCCAATTCTATTTTATCGTGGTTAATGTTCCTTTAGGATATATGCCTTATGTACATCCAAGATTTTTTTCATGACTCATGATTTTGATATTTAAACTTTATGTTCATGGTTTTTACATTTTTATGTGTATGGTCTATTTTATGTTCAAAATGTTAACCCCTACTGAGCATCTGAGCTCACCCTTTTATGTTTTCTTTTACCTGGGATATAAGGAAAGGTTGTAGGTAGGAAAAGAAAAGGGGAATATATTTATGGGAGATGTTCAAGAAATTTCACAAAGATAGAAGATAATGATCCATGTTTCTAAATAAACTAAACTAATACAGTATTTGGGAATATTTTTGTGTCATGTATTATGTTTTCTGAAAAATAAATTTAATGTCCATGTATGTCAAGCAAGGATCAATAGAGTTGATATCAGAGCAAATTATTAGTTAACATTTGGAAACTATGATGCGAAAAATCAAGTGAGATCCCAAGAGATATTTCTATGGTATTTCTAGGAATGACCCTAAGGGTTTGTCTAAATATAGTTTATAGTCCTCCAATTATAATAACAATCATGAATAACCTAGGATTTAACCTAAGATGTTAGATATTGAAAGTAAAAACCCTTGATTATGTTGTTTTCCAAGTATTATTTTTCCTCTCACGCTATTTTTTTGGGGTTTTAGATAATGGGTAGAACCCAAAGGAAATGTGTTAATGATCAATGAACTGGGAAATTCAATGATTGTCCTCATGCGGAACAAAATGTTATGGGATATTTAATTCAAAATTTTATTTCAATAATTACAGAAGCTATGAATCATTCAGTATTTCCAAATGAGCAGAGAAGCGAACACCATTATGTTGAATCCTTCATGAGGAAATGTCCAACTTCTTTTAGTGGGTATTCTAATCCACTTTTTTCAGAACAATGGATCAATACTATTGAAAATTTATTTTTCATTCATAGTTGTTTGAAACGTGAAAAATTAATTTTGGTTGTTTATCATTTAGAAGGTGAAACAGACTAGTGGTGGGCTCTAATTAAGAATACGAGGTAGAAAGTTGAAATTGAATTCATGGAATGGGATGAATTCAAGAACATTTTTTCAATAAGTACTTTCCTCGTATTATCTAAATGAAGATAAAAAAATGATTTCCTTCAGATTAAAAAAATCGATTAAGAATTTGTTTGTATATATGAGGAAAATTATATAAGACTTGCAAGGTAAGCATCTAGTTTTATCGTCCAACCTGAAAGAAAAGTTGATCGATTCTTCTGTGGCTTAAAACCTAGACATTAAAGGGAATTCTCTATAAGAAACATATTTATCTATGAAGATATTGTGAATTGTTCTATCAAGTTAGAAATGGAAGTTGGTGTTACATATCAATCACATGGTTTTAAAAATAATAAAAAGAAGGGGTCCAAGGGAAAATCTCAAAAAAAAATGGTGAAAATAATATGAATGTTTCTTTATGATCAATATGTGGAAATAAGCATGGTTTAAATTGTATTAAAGGGATTAAAAAATTACTTAAGTGTTGAAAAGTTGGTCATTGAGAAGGTGAGTGCTGAAGTAATGGGAAAAATGTTGTTAATGATGTGAATAAGGAAAAGACTATAGAGAATGCACCACCCACACTTCAATGATACATGTGCAAGGAAATGGGTCATTAGGAAAACAGATTCACAAATCCAAGGGTTAATGATGATGATCAATGTCAAAAACCACTTATGGCCAAAGAAAAATACAAATCACATGATATTAGTATTGGTTATCTTGAGTATGATAAAAAAGTGGTGGAATGATTAAGTGTTTATGTAATGGGATTTCAAAATAGTGTTGTTGAATCTATTTTATTGTATTATGGAATATTGGAATATCTATGTATTGGTCCATTGTGGTTTTCCATAAGTACATGGTACCAGTAACCATGAAAAGTGATTTATCTTTTTTGGAAAGCACGTGATATGAGAATAATGAAGGGATAAAGAGATAATGGGATGTTTGATATCATTAATTACCTCATGACAGATATAAGGGAAAATTGATTTCATGGTTTGATTATATATAACTTTTTCTATTTTTTTGTGTGTTGAAAAATTTAATTTTGACATATTGCATGTTTTTAATAAGGTTCTATGGTAATTCATGTTATTTACATGTTTCAAAAGAATACATGATTAAGGTATTAAAATGATTGGAATGTGATAAGAAAGAACTACCTTATGAGATATGGGAGATAAATATTATGTTGATTTAGTTCACCTCTTTATAATTTTTTATATTTTTATTTTTTAAAAGGATAGTAATGTTATCAATTTATGGATATTATAAGTTATATTCTATTTTAATTTTGTTATATAAATGTATTATCTCACTATAGGTGGACTTATTCATATTTGATTACCTGTGCTAATATTTTTTTTGAGACAAATGGAATAACCTATCATTCTATCATATGATCTGCTAAAACTTCTAGAATATAAAATTTAACTTCATTTCATTAAATAAGATATAAATTAGAAGTTATTTAAGGCACGAAAAATAGTGATACTATGCCAAAATCATGTAAGTATATATTCTCATGAAAAATTATTCAACTTTAGGGAAAGGATCTTGAAAACTAAAAAGGTTATCTTAGTACCTTTTTATCCTATGAATTAGATGGTACCTTAAATAATCAAAGATTTATGTATTTCATTTTTTTTAACTTTCTCTAATGTTGTTCTCTATCACAATCCATCAGAACTTGATGGTTGGATTTCTCTTCTATATCCATATATTCAATTCCCACCTATGTTATCCTATGTGGAAACCCTGTGATGAGAAACATTGGGTAATAGTTATGTTTCTACTTTCCTTTTTAAAAGGAAGATTTATTATTCCTTTTTACGATGTGGGTTTCAATGAAATAAACTTTCAAGTACTAAACCTTCTATAACCTCGACGATTTTTAAGGACGAAATTAATTTTAAGGGGGTATAATGTAACACTCTAAGAATTTATGAGATATTTTCTTTTTAATTTCATTGATATCTTTTGATGTATGATATATCACTATTATTTTTTTCTATATTCAACACCATATTATCTTTCAGTATATGCAACACTATACATTACTTTTGTTGCACACAATTTCGTGTTCTTTTGATATAATTCATTTCACACAACACTAAGTATAGATTTTGTTCGATGTATAAAAGAACTTTGTTTGGATTATGTTATAAATAATACCAAAGGAATATTTCACTATATCAACAATGACATCACTTTCATTACACACTAGAGAGACCTTCCTCTATATCTTGCGTTGTACGCAATACCAAGTTTCACTATACAACGATATATTATTAAAATATTATTATTTAATAGGATATAAAATAGCCATTCTGAATATTATTAACAACATTTTGAATTTATATGACATTAACATTCATATTATGTATTTTCTAGACATGATATAGTAACAAATTCATTTTTCGGATAAAATAAGTATTATTAAAAAATGCAGTTTTGCTACCTTTTGATGGTTCACCCATTTTAAATATAGTTTTTAACACTTTTATCTATTATATTTGACAAAATAAACATATTATTTTTAATAGGGATATAAAAATTTACTTTGTTTTAATTTTTTGTATTTTTCTGATAACATTCATATTTTAATGAATAAAGAAAAATACTGCACTTTAATTCAAAACATCATATTCATCTAATTTATTCATGTAGTTAGATTATATTTTTAATTGGTTTTAAAGAATATTTGGATTTTGTTTTTATCATTTCATAAAATGGTGGTCAATGAAAATAATATCACATTTAAATTGTATATAAACACATGATAATCTTTCGATAGTTTTTACTTCTTATAAACCTATTTTTGGGTTTTGACAACGTCAAATAATTTTAAATTAATTTCTTCCAATTATGTATTTTAAATATTCAAAAATTGATTCCATATCTTGAGTCAGAAGTTATAAATTTTTCAAATAGGTATCTTTTATTTTTGGACATCATGAATAGTAACTTAAGTAATTATTTTTATTTACCATGGATAAAGGTTAAATATGGTAAATAAGGGTAAGTTCATAATATTATAATAATATAAAATTAACCTAAAACGTTTCCTAATCCAATTGGATGAGATATTCTCTACAATTTTCATCCATGGGTAGATTTTAAGACCCCATTATTCCACTTGGGGGTGATAATGACCTTTTTAGAATTTTTTTATTTAATGTAAAGAGAAATATAACATAAACATGTATCTTTTACTAATTTTTTTTAATATGGGGTTATATAAATGTTTTATTTTCCTATAAATAGTAATTATAAATCTAAAACTATTTCCTAAATCATGGTATTTTATTTATAACTTTTACACAATAAATAAATAAATTTATTTATGACACAAAGATACTGTAGTGATTACCTTATTAATGAAAGATTTAAATAAATGATATTATAAATATTAAAATAAATATAATTGGATTATTATGATGCCATAAATGAATTTTATAGATGAATATGAAATTTAATTTTTATGTAATTTATTTTTTTCGAATGAATGAAGTTTTTATGACTTCAATAAAAATCAATTACTAAATAGTGTCAAAATTGACGTAAATGTGTCTTTAAAACAAATACTATTTTATTAAATGATATAATAGACCTAAAAATATACGATTCTTCCAAATAACATTTATAATGTTACAAATTTCATTAATGATCCACTTTTTTCTCTCTTTTCATTTTATTGTATCTATAGTAACCATATATTATAAAAATATAAGAAGACATGGTAAGAGTAAATTTTTTTAACTAAGGGTTAAAACTAATTGATAAGGTTAATTTTGTGATCTATACTTGTCTAAAACCTTTTGGTTAAGAGTATTTTGACCCATCATATTCTTATCTATGAACAAAAATGAGTATGGGACCATGAGAAACTGAAAAAAATTATGATAAATTAATATTTAAAGACTTTCCTAATATACCCCTCACCTATCATATAAAAGGGAACTTCTCATTCTCTTTTATAATCACCTCCAAATCCATTTTTCATGGAAAAAACCTTCCCAAATATCCTCTCAAAATCCCTCCCTTATTCCTATATGCCACACTTTTTTCATAAAGCTATCCTATAGAGACCTTGTGTGCAAAAAAAAATAAGATACTTGAAAAAGAGGTAATTATTTTATCACCTCTTTCAAATTTATTTTATTATTATACATCCTATTATTATGTTGTTTCCATAATAAAGTAATAAATAAAATATACTCTAAATTATGAGATGTTATTATAATTGAACAACCTTATACCTCCTTTTACCCATCCTATGAATAAAAATATCAGCATACATGTGTGTGTATAACATACCATCTCCACGTCATGGTGTAAGTTATTATTCAACAATACTTAATTTGGATGGGTATAATGATTAGTATAATGGATAAAAATATTTAATATAACATTATAATTATTATTTATAATTAATACACCATCTAATTCCATTCCATTTAACCATTAAGTTAATGATATCATCGTTCATGAATATGTACGACCTATCGTCTCAATGACGCGATGAGATTTGTTTTCCACGTTATCCATTCAAGAATTATTATAAATTTTATATATAATAAATAATCATGAAATATATTAAATAATAATTATACTATATTTATGTGTATATATACATATATTTCATTTACTTTCTTCCATTCAATTAAATATGGAAACGAAAATAGTGTTTATGCGTACGTACGGACTACCGTCTCCATGAAAAGTGTATTCCATTTCATTTATATATCTATTATATATATTTATATACTGAATATTTATGATATATAAATCATTTATTAAATTTTTTATGTAATTAAATCATTATCTATGTAATAATATCAAGAATAATAAGTCAAAACATGTATGATAAATAAAACGATTATTTTGCAAAATGCTGCTTTAACAGGGAATTGATAAATAAACATGTTATATAAAGTCATAAGTTAATAATATATAATATTATAAATGTTATTATAGTTCTTTAAAAAGTTAATAATATTTTTAAACCCACTATACAAGAGTACCAGACACATATGGAATAATTTAGACCTACGGTAAGGGATAATTTTGCATTCCTATTTCTATCTGAGATTGTTTATATGTAAGTATTTACTAAGGATATATTTATCATCCATGTCCATGTTTTCAAAAAATGTCTTCATAAAATGTTTACTATTTTTCTATGTATGTTTAAAGTCATTTTTACCCATTTTTTACTTTTACTACATGGAATGGAAGGAATCTTTATTTTATTTACCATACGAGGTACTTTTAGAATTTTCTGGAAAAAGTATGAGGAGAATGTTTTTTTAATTATAAGGTATGAATGATTTTTTACATTTTCATGACGCCTTATTTACATGAAGCTTCATATACAATATTTAAAGTTTATTCTAAACATTATTCTCATCTTTTAAAATTTCCTGACATTTTTAGAAAAGAAAATATTTTTTAAGAAGAAGGGAAAATTTCTTCAAGAATTAAGTTCAGGTTTTTTATCAAAATAATTTTCTATCTAAGATGAAACTCTTAAATAGGGTTATGTTTATACCCCTATTATTATTATTTTATTTTTTTAATGATATAATGATATTTTATATGGATTATGTTATGATGTAATGATGTTTAAGAAACCCATTTTTTTCTTCGGTTATGCTATGATGAATGATTTATGTTTTTGTGGCACATGTATGAATGATTTAATTATGAGATAGGTGGGACCTATTTCTCCCTCCAATGCATTGGTTAAAGATTTATATATCATGAGATATACATGCCTGGAACAGCATGTAAATCTGGTTCAGTAATACATGGATATAACGGAAAGTAAATCTGGTTTTGTAATATATTTCTAGAAAAGAAAGTAAACCCAGTTCAGTAATGGACTTTTTCCATTATAATGGTTTTTGTAGAAATATCTTGGATACTATAGAAATTATATTATGTTTTTATTTGTTTTCCACAATTCCATGTTTTATTCCAATGGTATTTTATCATGGTTAATGTTCGTTTATGATCTATGCCTTACTACCAAAATTTATTTCATGACTCATGATTTTGATATTTAAACATTATGTTCATGTTTTTTTAAATTCTTATGTTTATGTTTTTTTTCTCAGTGTTTACCCTTACTAATCCTTTGAGCTCACACTTTTTCTGTTTTCTTTTCCCCGTGATATATAGAAGGGTTTTCGATAGGAAGAAAAAGGGGAAGATCTTTATGGGATATGTTTAAGATCTTTCACCTTGTTAGAAGATAATGTTCCAATTTTCTACAGACACTAAACTAATACAGTCATTGGGCATCTTTTTGATTCATGTATTATGTTTTCCAAAAAAATAAATTTAGTTTCTTTTTATATAAAGATTGCTTTGTTAGAGTGCTGGTCTTCGACCATACCTCCTTTCAAGAACTACATTTGACTTAATTCCTGAAATCACATGATACATAGTGATGCCCAATCCTCCAATCCTAGGACTAGTCACAACAAATATAAAATTCCCCCACTCTGTGTATCTTCCAAACTTTCACGGGAAGGCCCTTCATCAAGAACTGCATATGGATTGATTCCTATTACCATTGGATATATAATTATTCCCATATTTCCATCCTTGGGTCTAAACAAAATACTTATTTTCACATTAGAAATCCAAAATTCCTCACCACAAGATGTTAAACTACATGGTTACTTAAGAACTACATGGGGATTTATTCTTGTCATCACTAGATATGTAGTAACACCTGGATCTCTAATCCTGGGCCCTACTACAACAATCAATGGAAACAATTTCCACCTATACATATGGGTCAGACCTACGTAAATATTTTCTCATTAAAGAACTATGTGTGTCTTGATTCTTGTCATTACAAGATATATAGTGTCACTTAGATCTCCAATCATGGGATCAACTATAATAACCAACAAAAAATTCACCCCAACTACATAGGGAAGGATCCATACAAGACCTTTATGCCTATTTATTATTCAAATATATGTGTGGCCTACATGTTCAAGTAATATCATGCACAATTTTTCACTTCGGTTCTTGAATCCCTAAAACATGATGTTAAACTATAAGGAAAATGTTTGGTATTCATGACATTAAATTTTTAGAACAAAAATATCTTCACGGCATGATGTTAAACTGCAATGAAACAAATACGTCCTTAGTGCATGATGTTAAATTACAAGGAAAATGTATTTATTGCATGAAATTAAATTACACATAATTAGTTATGTCCCTACTGTATGACGTTAAAATTTTTAGGCCATCATCCATCATCAACACTTATCATGGGAACACATGAGTCTGACCCTAGTTAACTAGGGTACATGGTGCTTACTCCATCCTTTAAATAACCTTAATCCATATACCATACTTTATGTCTTGAGCACCTCAAGTTTCCAAAAATATTTAATGTCCCTTATGAAAAGATACCAAAATTAAAGGAACCCTTTTTTGACTATGCATGCATGCCTATGGCTTCAGCATATTCTCCTATGGTCATCCACAAAATGCATCACTCTTCAAAAATATCTTTCAAATCCTTGTGAACCCTAACATCACCACGGTAAATATCATTACCTCATTTTGTCCTAGTAAATCCTAGGTATAATTTTCCCATATCATTACTCATGTATTATGAACCTTGAACCATGATTTACAACATTTCCACCTCCCTCTCAAAATGATTTTGCGGTACTCCTGACCCAGGGTATTCTAATTAGGCTCTTGTGTATCATTCCCTATATAAGTACCATGTACATCACCACCCTAAACTTCCTACACTCTGTTCAAAGCTATATGACCTTAAACTCTATCCTATAATAGTCCAAATAAAAATACATTAAACTAATAGACAAAGAGACACATAATATTTTAGGTTGAAAACCTACAAAGGGTGGCCTGAGAAAAATTCCAGTCTCTGCTTAATAGAATCATTATCTCTAGATTTTAGGAAAAAATCATGGTGTAAATAAAGAAGGACTAAACCTCATAAGGCCTATATTTTATTCGTATTAAAATCCAATCTATTCTCATAGGACCCCATGTTCTAGGAAAAATTTAGATTAATGGATTTTCACATATCATCGCCACAATAATGTTTTCTCTAGGCGGTGACATAACATGTAGAGTGTTCGAACCCTTCTGTAATATTACGCATTCTTAATATCAAATTTCATGGTTAGGGAACCTGGGATCATCATAAACCTTTCATGGGCCTCAGAAAAGGATACCCAGCTTCAAGGGAGCCTTTTCATGACTATACATGTATGCCTATGGCTCTTGCATTTCCACCTATATTCATCAACAAAATTTTTCACTCTAGAAAATGGATTTCTAGTCCTCGTGGTCCCTAACATCACCATGGTAGAACTCATCACCTCAGCATGTTCTGGGCCATTCCCAGTAGGATTTTTCCCATACCTTCCACACGACTGAGCACTTTTGTCCATGATTTAGAATCTTTGTACCAAACTATCTAAGAAGATCATATGTCCTCAATGTTTCTTCACCATGTTTTTTACCCTTTATCAAAGAAGTGATGTGATTCTCCATTGTCATACCTTTGATGGTCCACAAATCATTTTTTTATATCAAAATGCATAGGGATCAAACATCACAATTAAGATCTAAATGGCCCTAGGGTGCCAGAGCCCTTCATGGATATCATTCCTTCCATACCCAACTTCTTCATCTAGATTATTGGGTCTTCGAAAATATTTCATAGCCCTTAGAAAAGAGTTTGGATCATCTTTACTTGACCATGATATCAATGTATAAGGGATTTGACCTACCAAATAAAGGCATATCCTCCTTGCATGAAAGAATATTCTGTCCTTGTGAGCCCTAGAAACACCGTGGAAGAACCTAGAACCTTAGGGTGTTATGGGTCATCCCCATCATGTTTGTCCCATACCATATTGCTTTTACTGACTCGGAATTTTGGGTCATGATTTAAATCACCCATTTTATAACTATCTAGGTGGGAATATATTCCTATGTATTTCTCCCTCAATCAATATTCCCCCCATAATTCATTCATGACCCTTGAAAATAGTGGAGGCACCTCTATTTGACAATGTTATCGATTCATATCGGCTTTGAACTATCAACAAGAGGCATATCCTCCTTGCAGGAAAGGATATTTAATCTTCTTTATCCTAGGAAACACAACTATATAAATCAACATCTAAGTATTTTTTAGGTCATTCTTGTAAATTATTCGCCATATTCCATGATAACAAATAAAATCATGGAAGCAAGTCTCTAAACAGCATGGAATCAAAAGGTTCAAGATAAAATACCCTAAACTATAGTGAAAAAAGGTCCAAAATAAAAGACCATAAACTACAATGATAGATGGTCGGAGCTAAAATATCATATACTACAATGATAGAAGGTCCAAGCTAAAATACCCTAAACTACAATGATAAAAGGTCTGAGATAAAAGACCCTAAACTACAATAATAGAAGGCCCAAGTTAAAAGACCTAAAACTATAGTGACAGAATGTATGAGATAAAAGACCTCAAAATACAATGTTAGAAGGTATGATCTAAAAGACCCTAAACTAAATAACAACTTCAATTTAGACTATAATAAGGAAAATGATTTTAAGGAAACCATTTGTACTTAGAAATAATCAAGAAACACTTAGCAAGCCTTTCGGTTTTGGAAAAATAATTATAACTCTCCCACTATGAAATATATTTTACCTAATTATCCTTATGTGAATCAGTTTATATCAAGATAACTGAAACAGATATATCAATAAATAATCTCATTTTAGTGGGAATTCGTGAGAATTTCTCAAGAATAATCAGTTATAATTTCAACATTCAGATCTAGATATTCAGGTTTACTTGATATTATACCAAGGATCCGTATCACTAGAAATTCATATAAAATTGCATCAATGAAGTGTCTTCTAAATCATGAGTGAAAGAAAAATTGAATAAAAACATTGATGTTTTATAAATTCTATTCATTAATAATTTGAAATAAGTGGAATCTCAACATTTCATAGTCTCTCCATGAATCCCTTAAAAAAGTACATAAAACTACAATAAGATTTGATCTCTTAATCTATCCATGTTGGAAAGATTCTGACAGGATGATTGATTTGAATGTGGAAGTGCTTCTTTCCCCAACCTCTTCTTCTTTTACTCTAGGAAATAGAATCTCAACTAAATTAGTCAGCTCATCAACTCTATTTTGAGTAGTTTAAATTCATTATAATACTGCTAAGTTATTAGACCTCGGGTGAGGAATGATTTCCCCATACCTCCTTGTGTACATGGTACATAGATCCATCTGGGCTTGTAAGTCAGACATAAACAAGAAAAATTTCTCCAGTTCCTCTAAAGCCTTCTGTATTTTTCCGTAAAAGGGATCCCCATCTTCAAAATTGTGAATGTCCATCTCATTGGTGTAAAAATATTTCTGAGTCAGGATAATTTATTTCAAGGTTTCAAAAATTTGATGGGGAACAAAACCATCCACCCCCGAGTCATTAAATAGCTAAATAATATGTTCCCCTTGGTCAAGAAATGTTTCTAAATGGCTTTCAGTAATAAATGTGTGAATCTATATCCATATCAGCATATTTCATGTCTAATCCTCAATGACATATTAGATGGGCATGCCAAAAATTGGAATATCTAACTAATATAGCAAGGAAAGAGGAGAGGAGGCTCCACATATCACCACCTCAACAGAGGCATCACCTTTTTCTTGTGATGGAGGGATAATTTCCTCAACAGATTTTGTCCTACTATCGAGATAGTTATTGCTAGGATGTGGTCAATTCCTTGAAGTCTTATAAATGTTTTGAATTAACTCTTGTTTTTTATGGAAATTATGCTTGGTGAAGCAAATGGCTTGTCCCCAATATGAAATGGTCATCTTATCACACCACTTGGATAGTCTGTTATCCAAGCCTGAGTATAATCCTGGGTAAGATATGTGGGAGAATCAATGGATGTAAGAACAGTATCAGCATCGATTTAATTACACACCAACATTATCCAAAACTAGTGGATGATACCATGGTGTTTCTCTCCTCACACTCCATATAAAGAAGGAAGGGAGAGCCTTTGAGTGCAGCCAAACCGATGGGAAAACAGATAAGGTGTATGTGTATTACAGATGATCAACTCATCCAACCTATCTATAATAATCCCATCCCAAAGGGAGATCGTATACGACCTTTCATCAAGTGAGTTGCTTCCATTGCCCTTAATAGACCCAGTTGGTGCCTGATAATGGATGAAATCAAAGCTATCAGGTTGAATCAGCACATTTTTAACCTTGATAGAGCTTAGTGACATGGTCCTAACTCCAGATATGTTCAAAAATAGGGGACAGGATAGGGAATCAGGGATCCTAGTGGAATTATAGTATTTTTATCAATGTAAATCTCCCCTATCCAAATAAATAAAAACTAGAAATGAACACTGATCCTATAGAAGATGTTGCCTTGTTGAATGTGGCTCAAGATTTGGTCAATGCATGCAAGGTTCATAACTACCATATTAAGTCAAATTCCTTCTACTAGCTACACTTCCATCACTAATTTTCCAACACATATTCCTAAACATGTATCCCCCACTAGGAAAATCCATCTATTCATGAACATGTCCATAATGTTTTCCATCTGAAAACTCAAAGAGATATCTACATCCATTCAATATCTACATGAAGTATGATCCATAACTTCCAAAATGGACCAATAAAAGCTGGAAATATCGTTAACTTTTTGGGAAGGGAACCAATGGGGTCATATAGAAGTCGACCTAACCTCACTTCGACAAAGGAATATGTTGATCAAGTCTTTAAAAGAGACAAGTTAACACACTATCATCTCCTTACACGACTTCTCCTTTATAATGGCAATCATGTCCCTCACCAAGACTGGAGTCTTCATAGGGACATCTAGAACATCTACAGTAGTGAGGAACTCATCATACATCTCTCTGTGAGGGTGAATCCCAACAAGTTGGTAGATGTCCCATAGGCTTTTTCCCACTTCACGGTGGAAAAATTGCAATGTGTTGGTTCTAAAGAACCAATGGATGATCAGTTATCAACAATATCGGGTATTAAATGGACAATAAATTAGTAAATCCATATTGATTCATAAAATTGACCCTATATAACTAGTCAATGAACACTATGAAGTTGTCCCAACCCTAGGAGGGCCACACCTTTTCATTAAAAAATTACAACATAAATGGAGATCCCATTTCAAGATATATCCACCACCTGGGTTATTTAGATAATAAAATAATATAATCTAATAACTCTAATAAATAGGTTAATGAGAAAAATCAAAACAATCCATACCCATGGGAGAGTTTTCCAACATAAAAGACAACCCCTGGGATTAAGCTATGACCAGTTAGCCATCCTTGGAAATTTCCATCTGAATATAGTAAATAGAATTTGACACCCAATAATATGGAAAATTGAATTCTAAAGGAGGAATGAAATTTTGTTCCAATATACTAAACCCGTATAGAGTAAGATGGTGTGATAATTGATAAATTTGAGTCTCAAATATCCGAAGTCATTTCAGAACCTCGTTATCATAATTCATGTGGTATTAGGGGTCAACATTGTGGTTTCTAGCAATCATGGACCTTTTATTAGATGTAGTAGTGGAACCTTGACAAGAACTAGAGGCCATATGAATAAAATAGAGTGGAATACATCAGATAGGTAAAATAAATTCTTATAAAAATATATTCATAAATCAATAACATCATGTGCATCACATGAATTAGAAAATGGGTTCATGATTGCAAATATTATTCATAATCATCTTGACTCCTAAAGGTCTCATGGGTCGGATAAACCCATGAGGCATCACGCAACCACATAACCCCTTGAATACATGTGATTTCATGACCTTGACATGGTCACATGAGCAACATGATTGTAAAAGGATCAATCCAGCAAGAAAACAGATCCCATGGAACCCTCAAGATGATTAAGCATCCCCATGGACAAAGATCAGATAATTAATGAAGTATAGTTTTTAGTTGATTCGAGTGGGCGCCTGAAAAAAAGAATTATTATGGAAGAGTTCTCATGAAATGATATTTAATTGAAGACTCACGATCAGATCCTGTGGGAAGGTCTTATGAAAAAGTCATGTGACAAAAGTAGGGAACATGATCTATATAGAATGGAGTAGCTGGTGAATAAACTCATCACCAATTCCATATTATATGGAATTCATTGGAATACCAAATGTCGTCTGGTAAACCATGTGTTTCCAAAGACACCAATTCATGACAACTTAAAAGCCTCGGGAAGGCATTTAATTTTCCAAAAACTAATTCCGTATCCCCAAGGATGTCACTCTTGATGGGGAGTATTTGGTAATTCCCTCCAAATGAGCATCAGCAAACTCAAAAAAGAATAAATACCTAAATATGGATACTATTTTCACCACAAAATCAAAGGAAAAAGAAGGTGGTCGTGATCACATAGATTGCGTGAACCCCTAGAAGACTCAGGATCACATGACTAGAAGACGCTCATAAAGACGATCATGTGAAACACATAACCTATGGAAGATCCCATAAAAACCATTTCAAAAATCCCTTATACTCGTGCAAAGAAACCCTAGAAAATTAGTGATTGCATGGTGGCTACCAGTAAAGTATCCTTAGGACACACAAAATTTTGACTGGAATACTCTCAACAAAACCTCTAAAAATCCTTTGAGAATAGGAAGAAAATATCCAGAAGGAGGGAGACACTTGTAGTCATAAAACTCACTTAATTCATTATTGATGCAGGGAGTGATTGTCCAAAAAACACTCATGAAAAATCACGATATCCCCAATCATTTAAAGATAAATAATGAAAATAAAAAAAAGAAGGTAAGAGCCTCTTGATTTTATAAACAACATGTGACATTCCCCTGGAGATCCAAAAGACACCACAAGCACCCAGAAAAATGCTTTCCTCATCTCATGAAATCCTACTGGCATACCATCCCCATCACATGAAGAGCCTCTATCTTTTCAAGGAAACCATACACCCCCCATTTGGTTCTATAATGACAAACCAATGAATTTTTCCATGAAATTATCATGAATCACCATAGGACCTTTTATTGGTTTCATGATTCATCACAAATAGGTGGAGTGATTGTCTTTGACAACACTCATACAACGTCACGAGATCCCCACCATTTGTGAAATAAACAAAGAAAATAAAAAGTGGAGATGGTGGGATCCTATTTCAGTCATAAATAAAATGAAACACACCTGTGGTGATTCTAAATATACTAAACATACCCGGTCACATGTCCACCTCATCTCAAGAAAGCCCCCGATAGGTCATCCTTGTCCTGTGAATGGTTTGAGACAAGTAATATGAGGTCATGTGAAGACCCTTAGGCCGGAACCTAGATCTCATGAAGGCCCTTGGACATGTCGGTCTGACAATATGGATGTCCTTAATCATTTCCATATGATTCAAGAAGATTCCGTTAATTATCAGTAATCCAACAAAGTAGGAATTGATGGGATTGTCTCATAGTCGCTGAAAATCATACAACACCCCAGGAATGACTGACGTTGGGAAATTATGAGGACACGTGACACCAGATCCCTCTAACAACTCCACGCTAGATCCAAACAATATGCGCTATAAATAAAGGTGAACTAATAGGGTGGAGAGGCCAATAAGTCCCCCACCCCATCATGAAAAATGAACCACTACCTTCGTATCATGGAAGAACGATCCTTGGAACCTCACATTGGTATCCGAGTAGATTTCTCGGAGAAGGTGATCTTGTGATTGAGAAGTTTTCCCTCATGTAAGATCCATGGAACAACCAGAGAAATCATGTAGAATGAATAAATAACTTCACGTGATCATTCATATATCACATGAAGGAATTCTGGTAGGACATGTGAAGAATATCCTACATATATTCTAAATCATGTGATACTTAAAATAAGATAATACTGATTAAATATGAGTAATTTCAAATAAAATATTGAAATAAACACAAAAATATGGGATTCATAAGAAAAGAACATATACGTCGATCCTCATGCGCTTCGTGTGAACCACCCAGGACATGTGACAACACCATGACATGCAACCCATATCTCATGATGCTCCTTTGGTATACTATTTGGATTATGCGAAGTCCTCTCAACATGTCAAAGAAAGCCACATGGCACCCTGCAAGAATGCCAGCCCAGTCTCATGAATCCCTCTGGTCTCTCCATCCAATACTTACACTATCCGTAAGACATGTCGCCCAACTCATATAGAAGCACCAATAAAAGTCATCTGAGTCTCGTAGTAGCACCTAGGTATGTCAACTGGCTCTTACAATTCCCTCCAGGCATGCCAACCCAGTCTCAATGTGTCCTCCAGGCATGTCGACCTAGATCATGCTTCACCCTCCAGATATGTCACATGGACACTCGCGATGTACCTCTATCATGTTATACAACTTTCATTGTGAAACTTAGGCATGTCATCTAGATCATGTGACACCCTCTATGCATATAATTTAAGACCATGTGATGGATTCCACAATCAAACAGCTGGGTCTCTCGATGTCCTCTAGACAATTCAATCTCGATCATGTAATGACCCTCAAATGTGCCAATCTAGGATATGGAAATTCCCTCAGACAAATATACCGAATCATATGATTATCATTGGACATGTCCACAATATAACTAGACATGTCCATACATCCTCTGACATGTTAAATCATATAATCAAGCCATGTCATGAAATCAGTCAAGCATTCCAAGAAGGCAAGAAGGCTGGTCCAAACGGAATCACAGTAATTTATAAACTTGCATGCCCTTGGTGTGTAATCGCTGATCAACAGGTTAAATACAATGTGTAGTCCCCAACTAGCATAATTGCATAATATGACATGAATATAAGGGAAATGTCAATGTGTAAGCCCCGACTAATTGAACTATTAGGACTCTAATTTCATAAACAATTAGCATATGTAGGACGCCTTCCTAAGGTCTGAGACAAAAATCAAATGAGGATCCAACTCAGTGTAAGTCTCTCCATGTATCTGCCATTTTAGGCATTAGGACCCAATCATTCTGATGGGATGATCACTCTACCTCATCCCTCAATAGACTGAGAAATCAATTTAACTATGATATATATGATTCCTGATATAAACAGGATATGTAGGAAAACTTCCCAAGGCCTTATATCCATATTAAACAGACCAAGGGATATCCTAGGACATAATCCCTATATCCATATGCAATGAGGCTGATCAGTTTCAATCCCTTATTTCTCACACTAAGCATAACTCACATGGACTTAGGGGGCCACAATAAAAAGATCATTGGAATTATTAATCTCCACCATCTAGGGAAATATTAGCATGTAATCTATGATGAGTGGAACTATATAAAATATACCTCATATAAGGGAATATACCTTTTGGCTAGTCTAAGGAGCATGATAGAAATATGATAACTTCGATTCTTACTTTAATCAGGATATGTAGGACGTATCCTCGAGAACCGGTCACAAATACCTTGTGCCTAAGTGCCCACACATATTTCCTTATAATATTATGTTAAACTGCATGGGTTTAAAAAACTATGTGGGATTTGATTTCTATAATAACCAAGATACGTAGGATGCTTCATAATGGCTCAATCCCTTCCTCAGAATATTAAACTCCTCCCTATATGGCCGCAAATTCTGAAGAACCTGGTTATATGGATTTATCACATAAGCAGCTTCCCATTACTGAGACACAAATGAAGAACCTCATATATATAGAGATAGATTCACTAATCAAACCCCATTATTCTACTCAAAAAGGTGATAACGTATGATTGTTTATTTGGGGTAACCAGTCCCATATCTAGATTAGGAAGAGATTCAGTAACTATCATAAATATATAAGACTATCCTGGAGTATATAACAATTTCATTCAAAAGGGTGTGATGAGCCCGACCTTTCATCTTCTTGACCAATTTCTGTTCTTAAGCAACATTGGGTCTAAAACCGTAACTAACCACCTACCTTTGGAAAGCAGCTCTATACCAAGTTATGGATGGGGGAACTATTTTTGGTTTCTAGGGAAGACAAAACAAATGGTAAACCCAATGAGAGTGATTGAGGAAGCCATTGACCCCCCCCCCCCACACACAATCAAACGGTCAGAGGAATCCCATCTACACCATTTACCTAAGAAACACATACATATTACATTTATTCATAGTCTAGGGAAAGGAAACATAATAAAGGTGGAGATAAAAAGATCGTCAAGGGTAAAAAAAGGAGATACATAAGCATAACACAAACATAATTGTATTAGAAAATGAGCATAACATCTTAAAATCATAGCCTACATATTAAAGATCATAATCTTGAGTCGCAGAATAAATATTGGAAGTTCATAAAAATGAATCATAAGGAGATAAAGGAATATGATCCCTGAGAGAATAACATTGGTATAAGTCATAGAATTGTGGCATACACATAAACATACACTACAGGAAAAATGTGTTTTAGCAGAGGTTTTTTGGCCCCGGTTTTCAAAACCACTGCTAAATGTTTTTCGATAAAAAAATTAGCATGGGTTTTTTAGTGGAGGTTTTAAAAACCAAAAATAAATGTTTTTAAAATACTTTTTATAATTGTCTTAAAAAAATTCAAATAAAAAATTATAATTTTTTTAGTAACGGTTTGTTCAAAACCGTCAAAAATTTGATGAAGAAAATTAAAAAATTATTTATTAAATAATAATTATTTTTTATTTTTTATTTATTATTCAAAATCAGATATAGTTTATTATTTATAATTTTAATTAATTATAATGTGTTAATTAATAAAAATTTATAATTATTAGTTAATAATTACGTGAAACATAAAAAAAATCTACAAAAACCTGAAAACAAGACTTCAACATCAAAAGACCGCAACATCTAATCTGGGATTCCATTTAATCTCCACAACCAGTCAAATCAAAACTTATGAAATGAGCTAAAACCAAGTGAGATTTAAATCATTTGATAATCAAAAGAAAAAAAATATTCAAATTTCAGAATGGTCTAAAATCAAACTCAAACTTCAAATGGCCATAACATTTAATCCAGAGTTCTGTTTGGGCTCTACAACATTTCAAATTGAAGCATAGGATGAGATCTACGCCATTTAGGTCTGGTACCAACTATTTGAGCATTATACAACTTTTTATTCCAATAGAAATTCCTATAATGCCTCTGAAACAGAGGTTTTAGTTGCCGACCATGATTTCATAAAATTCAAATGGTTATAACTTTGGATTCATGTGTTTGTTCGGCCTGTACCACATATCATATTGAAGCACGTTTCATGATCTTTGATTTGACTAGTTGTTGTTTTGAAAAAGGATTCCTAGATTAGATATTACGGTCATTTCAGTGTTTTTTGGGTTTTTAGAAGTTCTTAATGTTTTATGATTTATTTATTTATATATTTATTTTTATTTTTTAATTAATTAATTATTTATTTATTTAGTATATATATATATTTATTTATTATTAAATATTATTTATTTATTTATTTATTTATTTATTTATCTATTGTTTATTATTTTTTATTTATTATTTATTTATCTATTGATTTATTTATATATTTAATTTTTAATATTTATTTCTATATTTATTATTTAGTTATTATGCACACATTAATTATTAATTTTTTTAAAATTTGTTAATTAATTACTATTTATTTATTTATTATTAGTTTATTACTATTTTATTGTTTTATTATTTATTATTTTTTTATTTATTCTTTATTCATTGTTTATTAATTATTTATTAATTATGTATTGATTATTAAATATTGTATGTTAAATATTAATTATTAATTAATAAATATTAATTATTAATTATCAATTATTAATTTTTAGTTGTTATTAATTATTAATTATAAATTTATAATTATTTATTATTTTGTATATACTAGTTATTATTTATTATTTACTTATCTATTTATCTATTTATCTATTTATTTACATATTTATTAATTATTTATTTATTATATATTTATTCTTTATTCTTTATTCTTTATTCATTGTTCTTTATTCTTTATTCTTTATTCTTTATTCTTTATTCTTTATTCTTTATTCTTTATTCTTTATTAATTTATTAAATGTTCATTTATTATTTGTTTATTATTCATTTATTATTTATTTATTCACTTATTTATTTCTTATTTATTTCTTCAATATTCATTATAAATTAATTATTTATTACTAATTTACTAATAATTTATTAATTATTTATAAATTATTAAATATTAATTATTAATTACGAATCTTAATTCTTAATAATCTTTTGTTATTTATTAGTTATTAATAACTGTTAATTAATTATTAATTATTATATATTTTTTATTTTTTATTTTTTATTTCTTATTTTTTATTTTTTATTATATATTATTTATTATATATAATTTATTATTTATTATTTATTATTTATTATTATTTATTATTTATTATTTATTATTTATTATTTATTTATTTATTATTTATTTATTATTTATTTATTATTTATTCATTCATGCATTTATTAATTAAATCATTTATTATTTATAATTAATTAATTTATTAGTATTTTATTAATTATTTATTTATTATTAGATTATTTTTCATTTATTATTTATTTATTTCATAATAAATTTTTTATTATTTTATTTTTATATTATTAATATATTATTAATGAATTATTAATTACTAATTTATTATATATTTATTATATATTCATTATTTATGTATTCGTGGTTTATTATTTATTATATTGTTATATTATTATTATTTATTTATTAGTTATTAATTTATTATTTATTATTATTATTTATTTATTTATCATATATTAATTTATTTTTTAATTAATTTATTATTTATACATTACTTATATTATATATGTCATATATTATATATTATATATTATATGTTATATATTATAAATTATATGTTATATCTTATATCTTATATATTATATATTATATATTATATATTATATATTATATATTATATATTATATATTATATATTATATATTATATATTATATATTATATATTATATATTATGTATTATGTATTATATATTATGTATTATATATCATCTATTATCTATTATATATTGTCTTTATATATTATGTATTATATATTATGTATTATGTATTATATATTATGTATTATAAAGTATTTAGTATTGAGTATTTGTTATTTATAATTTTCTATTTTCTATTTACTATTTGTTATTTACTATTTATTATTTACTATTTAATATTTTTTATTTAATATTTTTTATATACCGTTTATTTTCATATTCTATATTTCATTATTTTTTATTAATTTATATTCTATTTATTAACGTATAATTCGTAATTAGTATCCATTAAATATTAATAATTACTTTTTACTTTTTAATTATTGATTATTGATTATTGATTATTGATTATTGATTATTGATTAATCATTATTGATTAATAATTATTTAGTATATGTTTATTTTTTATGTATTATTTATTTTTCCAATTAATATATATATATATATATAAGTATATTAAAATTGATTTATTGACCACATGAAGAGCCTTCTCGAGTGGTAAAGTCTTTAGAGAATAAGTTAGAGGTAAGGGGTTCAAATCTCACCCAATGAAGAATTTCTATATATGGCATGGGCATGTACATGGACATGGTCTTGTACATGGAGTTGAGGATGAGCATGGTAATAGTAAATAATAATTAATTAATAAATAATTAATTAAATATGAAAATAAATAAATAGATAAATTATGAAATTAATAAAATTAATTAGTTAGTTACAAAAATAAAAAAAAGTAATCAAATACAGAAAAAAATTAAAAACGATTTAGTGATGGTTTAAACGGCCGCTAATTGATTGCCGACACACGATTTAGCAGCAGTTTTCCAAAACCATCACAAAATGATTTAGTGGCGGTTTAAACCGCCAATAAATGCAAATTTTGGTGTAGTGATATAAATTCATTTCTATTGTAGTCAAGGTCACTACCAAGGCAATCATAGTTAAATGGGTTCACTCTCTAAACCATCATCGTTATCATTGTTCACTATCAAGTCCATCATAGTAGAAAAAATCCCTTATTGAACTAGGTTCACTCCCTAATCCAATCCTATCTACCTCCTGAGATAGAAATCTTTACCCAATGCATTGGAGGGAGATATAGGTCCCACCCAACATATAATGAAAATCATATGCATGTGTGCCACAAAATCAAAAAACATTCTTTATATCATAACCCTTAAAATAAATTGGGTTTCATAAACATTTCATCATATCATAACTTATAGAAAAGAGACAGGTTTTATAATCATTTCATCATTTCATCATAGCATAACCTATGAAAAGAAGTGGGTCTCATAACAATTTTATCATGGTATAATATGTGGAAGACAAACAAGTTTTGTAAATATCTTTTTTTCATAAACATAAACCATCCAGTGAATAAATAAGAATGGTATCCTAGGATAATATCCCCAGTAATTCCTAAGAATCATCAAATGATTTCATGTGAGATGGAAAATGATTTTGAAAGATCACTTGGAACATTACTTGAGGAAAACAACTTATTTCATTGATTTTCAACTAAAAATTTATAAATCATTTTTTAAATAATTTTCTTTGAAATTAAAATTTGAAATTAATAAATGATATTTGAAATCAATGACCTGGTCATGGAGATTGAAAATAATGTTAAAATCGTAATTTTTTAAAAAAATATTTCTTTCATATTTTTTTTAAAATCCAAATGGGCATTGTTTGGAAAATGACATGAATATGTATGTTCCTGGTGTAGTAAAAGAATGTGATGGGTTGTGCACAACTTTTCCTTTTCTCATGACTGATTATCAATCCAAGAAATACAAAATAATAAACATCATGATGAATATAATTTAATATAAGGAAATATACAATGGATAAAAAACCCGAACCAAACAAAGGATCATCACATATTATTTATATTTAAGTTATGAAAATAATGAATTACCTTGTGATAATTATTTCATTGTTGATAAATCTGAAAACATATCTATGTTTTACCATCATTATGTTATAGGTATAAAGAGAATATTCCATCTTGTAGTGATCCACATGTGTTCCATAAATCATTGAACATCATTGTAGGAATCTCTGGGTAATAACATAGACGATCGTATGACTTGTGTTGTTCACCTTTGATCACCACAAGAATGACTTCCAAAACATTCTCCTTGATCTCTCTTAACATGAGAGTGAGAGGAAGAGGAATATCACTCTCTGTTCTTGGGAGCGTTACTGGATAAGGGATCTCTCTAGGGATTTTATATGATTCTCCAGAATTTTTCTGCATAATAAAACAAATGAATTATCTCTCTTGGAAAATAATATAATTGGGTTTATATATCACTAGGGTTAGAAAAAAAATAAGTTTACAAGTTCACTTTATTATTTATTTAATCCCTTGTTGAACCCCATTTATAAAATAATAATAATGTTATTATTTTCTTAACATGTTTTTAATTTGTGAATTAAATTAAATATTATTTAATCAAATGATTTTAAATATATATTATTTCTCATTAGACCTAAAAACCTAGTCATCCATTCCTCCATAATATTTATTCAGTCTTGAAAAATGAATATTAATTTAATAATTAAATACCATAACATTATATTCCAATTAAAAAATAAATATTATATTCACTAAATGGAAAATAAATATTAATTAAATATTTTTCTCACATAATATTCTCTCAAATAACTGTTGATGAAATTTATATGATCAAGAAAACATGTATAATTATTAAACCACCTATGGGAATAATATTTATTCAACTTATTAAATAATAAATAAATAATATATTATTTAAATGAGATTCTAGATACACTTAGTGTGTAACCCTCTATGCCTCTTTCTCAGTGGCATTAGGTGAAACAGACTAAAGTACAAGGATAAAATCTAGCAACACACCAAGGAACCATTATAGAACTAAGGTAATTCCAAAATGATATAATACCTCATATAGATGATTACTATATAATATAATTCTTTTATCACGATATCTATAATTAACTAGTTTCTATGCTGGTTCCATCAACCTATGTGTTCGATGTCTCTTTCTTTGATTTTCGAGAAATCCAACTTGCCTATAGAATACCATGGCCATGGATTTATTTAGTCTATATCATTTCCATCAAAGATACTGAGATATAAAATTCTGTTAAAGAAAAAAAGGGGGAAATCCTTTCTCGTATTATACATTAATGAAATATTACTCATGATGCACTCAAAATATCATACCTTGTCGCAAACTTATGTCATCGTGGTTTTCATCAATACATAAAAGTATGTGACTAAAAATACCCATTAATAAACAAATAAAAGTCCAAGTATCAATACACAGGTCTATATATAGGAACATTTAATGACACATATAAATATGTATTTCATACTGGTGGGTCTAGTTATCATAATATCCTACACTAGATATTACCAAAGGTGTACAACATGAGAAGGTGCATCAAAGTAATATCAGTCTCCACCCCTGATATCCTGAATCATTTGTGTCCCTCAAATTATTTCATCTTTCTATAAAACCTATATTCAAGAATACTATCATGACACTTCTAGGTTCAAATCATAGTGGAGAACTATTCTGAACTTTCAGTGTGACAGCTACTCTTAGGACATTATCACATACTAAGATTTCTAAAAGAAAAATCATGATGTGATAAAAAATTTATTAATATTCAAAACAATAAATAAATATTATCATGATGTAAACCTAAGTTGGTTGTACAGAACCAACTCAAAAAGACTCCATCTTGCATTACAGACAACTCATAACAACCTTCATCCCTCTAACTCTCACATGATACTCATGCTTCTACTAAGATAGGCCTTTAGTCAAGGGGTCCACCACATTTTCCTCCATGGGTACTCTGCTTAATTAAACATCACCACTATAAGAAAATCCCGAAATAGGTGATACATTGGGAGTATGTTCTTTGTCTATTGGTGTGACCTTGGATATTTTTCAAGATCAATTGTAGCAGTATTATCACAATACAATGTGATAGGGTCTTTACTTCTAGGCACCACATCAAGCTCCTATAAAATGATTCATATCAAATAACATCCTTGGATACATCCAAAACCATTATATGCTTGGAATCTGCTATAGAATCAACAAAAACTAGATGCTTTGAACTCTTTCATCTCACAGCTACTAGTTTGAGACAGAAAACATATCCTGATTGTGACTTCAAATCAATCTAATATATCTAAAATCTAGCATCATTATAACCCATGAGGACCTACTACTTATCTCCTCTATACACCCGGAACATATCCATAGTTCTTATAAGATACATAATGATAGCCTTAATATCAGAACAATTTTTTTCTCCTAGATCATCTTTATATCTTCCTACTATGCTCAATTCATAGGCAACATCAAGTCTAGTACATAACATGGCATTCATGATTGATCCTGTCGTTGAAGCATGTGAGATTTTACTCATTCTATCTTTATCCAGTTGTGTTTGAGGACACGTTATTTTATAATTATTGATACAATGTGAAATTAGAACCAATCCCCTCTTGGATTGTTCCATACTAAATCTCTTTAGAATTTGTTCAATGTATGTACTTTGACTTAGTCCATAAAGCCTCTTGGATCTGTCATGAATGTTATTTATCACTCGAATGTAGGTTGTTTCACTGAAGTCCTTCATGTAGAAAAACTTTTTTAACCAGTCTTTAACAGACTGTAATACTGGTATGTCATTTCCAATCATTAATATTTCATCAACATATACTACTAGGATAACAACTGCATTTCCATTAATCCTCTTATAAACACGTGTCCCACATTCATTCTTAATGACACCAAATTATTTTATAACTTCATCAAACCAAATGTTCCATAACCTAGATGCTAACTTCAATCCATAAAAGGATCTCTTCAACTTGAAAATCCTTTTGGCATCACATGGATTCACAAACCCTTCTAGTTGTGTTATATAGAAATCTTCTTGAAGGTTCCCATTAAGGAAAGCTATTTTGACATCCATCTTCCAAATTTCATAATTGTGGTAAGTTATTATAGAAAGTAGAATTATAAGTGATTTAAAAATGGAAACAGGAGAAAAGGTTTCATAATAGTCAATTAATTGACATTTTTTAACCCCTTTATCCACTATCCTTTATTTATAGGTATATACATTACCTTTCATGTCTAGTTTTCTGTTGAATAATTATCATCACCCTACAGAATTTACAATAAATGGCACATCTACCTGAACCCAAACATGGTTTGGATATATGGAATACATTTTAAAATTCATGGATTCTTTCCATATTGTAGCTTCTAATATCTTTACTACCTCTTTAGATGATATTGGTTCATCAATGTCAACTAATAATGAGTCACTATCTTTGATGAATAGAAAACCATATATATCTGGTTCTCTTATTGACCTTCTGATCCTACAAATTACTTATGTTTCAAGAACAAATTCTTCTATGCATACCTATAGAATATTTTCCTCTACTAAATCTTGTGTTTTTTGACCATCAAATTTATAGAAGTCAATATTGTTCCCACTATCCTTTTTGACGATGTTCTCCGTCTCAATAGAGATGAGTTGTTTGGTGATAATCACTTTCTTATTTGAGGGGTTATATAGTTAGTATCCCTTTGTTTCCCTATGATGCATTATAAAGATACATTTTCTACCCTGGGGTTCTAGTTTTTTCCTAATAAGGAAATAATAAACACCTCGTAACCCAATACACTTGTATGCAAGAAAATGGGTTTCTTTCTACTCTAAAAATCGAAGGGAATTCCATATTCTTCTTTAGTTGGTACTCTGTTTACTTTATATGCCATATTTTGTAATTCATATCTTCAAAAAGATAATGGAACATCTTTATGAATCATTATTGACATTACCATGTCTAATAAGGTATGGTTCCTCCTTTCACTAACACTATTCCACTATGGTGTTTAAGGTGGAGTGAGTTAAGATAGAATCCCAAAATCCCATAGAAAATAAACAAAAAATTGGTTATGTTATCCACCACCTTGACCTGATCGAAGATTATTTATATTCTTTCCATTTTTATTCTCTACTTTATTCTTGAATTATTTGAGTTTCTCAAAGGACTCGGACTTATACTATAATAAATAAACATACTCATATCTACTGAAGTCATCAGTAAAAGTTATGAATTAAGAATATCCACCAATAGATTCTACTATAAATGGTCCACACACATTAATTTTTACTAATCGTAGAAGCTCTATGGACATTTCAACCTTTCCACCAAATGGAATTTTGGTCTTTTTACCTTGTAAACAAGCATGACATATTTCAAGTGGTTTTTGGTCAGAAGAGTCTACATAACCATCTTGACATAGCTTTTTCAAACACTTATCGTTTACATGACCAAGATGGTGATGCCATATCTAGGTGTTATATGAGTCATGTAAACATTATTTTTTATCTATTGTCAATAATATTTTTCACTTTAATACATAAAGTCAACTATTTTAATGTTTTATAACATAAAATATGTTATATTTATAAAAGAAACAACTTTTATTTTAAAACGTGAAAATAAACCCATCTACATCTAGGTATAATACATAAATTAAGTTCTTGGTAATAGTTGGTACATAATAACAATATTTTAAAACCAATATCATTCATATTGGAAATGAAAGGTGGTATTCACCAATAGCTAGAGAAACTAGACTCACACCATTAGAAGCACCCAAATCTACTTATCCAATAGTAATATTTAAAAATCAACTTGGTTCTTACATTTGGATACATATGTGACCACAACAAGTTGTATCTAATACCCAATGAGTTGATATTGAAAGATTACACTTGATAATTAACACACCTTTATCTTACCCTTACTTCTAGGTGTAGTTCATCTTCTAGTGGCCTTGCTTTCCACATGAAAATCATATTTCCTCCATTTCCTTTCCCAACATTTGGATATTATTCTTCTTGTAAGGTTAATGGTAAGGAGATTTAGACTTATTATTATTCTTGGGACCCTTTACCAGGTTCGTACTTTTCTTATTCACTATAGAGATCATAGGTTTTTGTTAACAATGTCCTTATCCACTAATAGAATCAATGTAAGAAGTTCTAAATGAATCTTTTGATTATTTCTAATATTATAATTAACAATATAACTAGAGAAGGTATTGGATAGTGATGAAAATATGAGATCTATGTGCAACTCAATGGGGTATTTTATACCTAAGATGTTAAAGTGCTCAATGTAGCCAATAATATTGACTACATGAGGCCCAGATGGCACTGAATCTCTAAAATTAGTTGTAAAACTGTCATTGGATATCTAATATCTCACTTTTGTCAACTTATCTAAAAATATATCTCAAAGGTGAGAGATCTGGTTATATGCATCATGTCCTCATGTTGCATCAAAAGATCATTGGTCATGGATGATAGAATAAGACACAAAAACTTTTTGGAATCATTCAAATGTTTCTCAAAGAGAGTTAACTATTTATCACTAGCCTCACTTCTAGGTGCATCAGAAATAGGTTCTTCTAGTACATACACTTTCCTTTTATGGTGAAATAAACCATATAAACGTCTTTTCCACCCTTGGAAATTTGTGCCAATGAGAAGGTTATCCTTCTCAAGTATGGATCATAATGATATGTTTAAAGTCATTTTATTATTTCATATAAAAATAATATGAGTATAATTTTAGTACTTTATCTGATAAAATTAGAAAAAATATTATATTTATTAATCTACTCCTACTTTATTGAAACTCAATAGCTCTCACCATTGTGTTCAGAATATCTTCTTTCATAGACATTATGGTGGAAAGGATTCATATTCCCCTTCTCATTACCCCAACATTAGTAGTTCAAGAAATTTTAATGGTTTTAGGTAGGAATTCCAAATTACAACTACATTAACTCATAGTTACTTGATCTGTTGAGTGGACTCCATAATCTTGAAATCCTTAAATTGGATTTCCTCAACCCTTACCTCTTAGTTACGCCGAGTCTTGTTTTGGCAGTAAACCCTTCATGTGAACTAAGTTAAGTTAACCCAAAAAATCATGTTATAATTCCTCAATAATTGAAATAACCCCAACATTGGTTGTTTAATCACTTTTAACTGTGGTTTTATTTTAATAGAAGTAGTGGAAGGCTATACCTACTTAATATATATTATTAAGATATTTTATACATTATGTATAAATTGAAAATTATTATCTTTGTTAAATGGTTGTTAATATTAAGTTGATTTACTTATGTGATTAACCATATCTTATATAATATTTAGGCATAAAACATTTTATTTTAGTTCTATCATGTATTCTTGTTAATTCATTAATTCATGTGATCATGACAAAACGTCCAGAATGAAATTACTATTAAAAATGAAAGAAATATAATATTAAAGTGGTATGATCATTAGATTCTACTTATAGTTATTTTAACTAGTTGATTATAAACTAACCATCAACCTAGTGGAACCCACCGTGAACTAATTAAGGTTCATATTATAGCTTTCCACCTGTCCACTTATGTATATATCTTGAATTATTTTTTCCTCGACTATAATGCTCAACCACCACCACTATCTTGGGTGTTGCATATATTACATATTTGTTTACTCACATGTAGGTGAGGGGAAGGGGTTAAATAAAATAAACCATGGGAATTCGGGCCCTTACATAATAACATAAGAGCTGGAATGAAAGCTGAAATTTTAATTTAATAACAAATTTAATGAAACAAATCATATACAAAGGTCGTGGTCTAATCTCATGATCATCCATCACCATAAAATAAATTACAAATTTAATAAAATTAGAATTCAATTCAAATTTTTCTTATTTAAGATATATCGTGCTCGAATAAATTAATTTTCTTATTTAATTGAACAATCATTTTATCTTAATTCTCATATGAATTTCCTTGAAATTCTCATCCATAATATGTTTAAACAAATTAAATAGATATATTTAAAATTAACTACGTACATAAATGTACATTAGAGAAAACACCATTAATACCCATCCAAATCTACCAATCAAGTATTATAATCATATTCTATTTACTCTTGTGGAATATGGAATACACAACTTATCACATAATTTCATGATGTATACAATCTATTTAATGATTACATAGATTTAAATGATGTTTTTTCATGTGGTTTGCTTCAACTAATGTAGAGTGATAACTGTAATATGACACATACTTGATATGCAGATCTGAACATTATACAGAAATTAATTAAATATATATATATATATATATATATTAAACCCATCATATAGAATTTCATGTCAACTTAATGACCACATGAAAGAACATTGTTATAAGGTTTACACATCATAATAAATAAATTTTAATTTTGTTCAATTTTTTATAAGTACACAATGTGTACAAGATAGATACATGGTATATAAGTTTGTCCCCATCTAACTATGGAACAAGCCTCAGCACATGGTGTGCAACGATGTTTCAGGAAAAAAATGGAGTACATTTTGTGTATATGAGCTACACGATGTGTGTTCTTCGAGTTACACAATCACTAGTTAGGTAGACTGTGTAAGAATATACATGGCCCATCTACGATTAAAGGACTACATGTTGTGCATATGGGAAACACGGTGTGTACTGTAGTTGACCATATTCTAGGAACCTAGTAAACAACTGTTGTATAATTAAATGTTCCATGTTTAATAAATTCACACACCTTTAATTAGTTATGAATTAATTCTTGGTGCATTGAACACTAGTACATGGAATGTACATCCGCATTATATGGCGTTTACTCTTGTTTTATTCATCCAGATTCCTCAGCACCTCTATATGAGATCTTCAATTTTATTTCAGTCATAAAATTAATCAATTTGATTATATTTTTGAGAATATTAAGTAGAAGAAATTGATCTCTCGATTCAGGTTAAAGAATGATTAAACATGATTAAATTACAAATTCTTACGTCAATCAACAATATTTAAATAATTATAAATAATTATTTGACTACTCTTATACCACTTGTAGGTTCTAATCATAGCGTAAGTGTTTGATGGGTCATGCCCAACTTTTCTTTTTTATCATGATCAATGATAAATCTGAGATTCATAAAATGATAAATTCCATGATCAATAGAATTGAATCAGAAAATATAGAAAATGTATAAAACACCAGATCCAAGATCAAGATCAACACATATTATTTATAATTAATTTAATAAAATAAATAATTACCTTGTGATAATTATCTATTCATTGGTGGATCTGAAAATACATTTACATTTTACCATCATTGAATTTTAGGAATAAAGAGTAGATTCCTTCTACATGTGATCCACACATGATTCAAAAATCTCTTAATGTCAACATATAAATCTTTGGGTGATATCACGGTAGATCATATCGCTTGTGTTTTTTACATTTGATCACCATATGAATTTCTTCCAAAGTATTCTCTTTGATATCTCTTGACTTGAGGGTGGGGTGGAGGAAGATCTCTCTCCAATCTTGGGAGTTCTATTGGAGAAGGGATCTCTCTACGTATTTGAGATGAATTTAAGGATTTATTTTTAACAACAAAACAAATTAATTTTCTCTCTTGAATAATAATATAATTGAATTTATATATTTCTAGGGTTATAAATAAATAATTCCACAAGTGACATTTATTATTTATTTAATCCCTTGTGGAACTCCATATCTAAAATAATAATAATTATATTATTTTCTCAACATGTTCTTAACATCAGGATTAAATTCAATATTATTTAACAAAATAATATAAAGGAAAAATCCTTTCTTGCGTTATTCATTAATGCAATATTACTTGTGATGCACCCTACCTATCCTACCTCATCACGAACATATGTCATTATGGTTTTTGTCAATACATGAAAGTACATGACTTACAATAATCATTAAAAAAAATATAAATATATAAGGATCAATACACAAGTCCATAGATAAGAATATCCATTAAGACATATAAATGTGGATTTTCTATTGGAACATCTCATTCTCATAATATCCTACAATAGATATTACCAAAGGCATACACCATGAGAAGGCGCATCAAAGTCCTATGAGTCTCCAACCCTGATATCCTGAATCATTTATGTCCCTAAAATGATTTCATTTATATATAGAACATATACTCCAGAATATTGTCCTGACACTTATAAGTTCTCATCATTATCGGGAACTATTATAACCATTAAAAACAATAGCTACTCTTATAACATTATCACATATTATGTTGTGTATTAGAACAATACTGATGTGATAATAAGTTTATTAATATTCAAAATTATGAATAAAGGTTATCATAAAGTACATAGAAGTTGTTTCTAGGGAACCAACTCCAACAGAAGATTCATTTCAAGAAATTTTTGAAAAAAGTTAAACATGGGTAAAAAATTACTTAAAAAATTCTTTTAAGAATGATAAAAACATTTTTGGAAACATTTTTATAAAACATGGTTTTGGAAGAAAAATGTTTTTCAATCAAAGACATAAATAAAGATGAATTTTTTATAAAAAAATATTTCGAACCCTTGAGTAAATAAGTAGAGGAAAATGAAGGGAAAACACGTATTCCCATGTCATAACATGAGGATAATAAATTCCATGAGTATCTTAAGATATATATCATAATATTTCATCATTGGAATCATTATCATATACAATCCAGAAAAATGATGATATTGTAACATAAAACTCTCACCACATTGGTAACTTTGATTCGTAATCCCCATGAAATAATAAAATTAAATAAAACATAGAATACCATTAAAATAATGATATTAATGATATAACATTTCATAGAGGTAGTATATACATCTCATAGAAAAAGATGGGTTCATAACATAACTTTGGTCCCCAAGAAGGCAATTTGAGACAAAATTCACTTACCACTTTGGTAACTTTTAAATCATAAACCCCATTGTAGTATCCCATGTTTTTTGACTGGATGAAATTCCAATAGAATATGAATTTTATTATTTGGTGGATGATAAATTCTGTAAACTGAACTTTGGAATGTAAATTTAAACTTTGGGATCCCTAAATGTGTTGTTTTTAGACTTGGTTAAAGGCATGAGAGGTTCCATGAGTGTTCTATTGAGTATTGGGAGCATCAGACCCTAAGACATAAAAATAAGAGAAGGATGACAGAGGCACATAGTTTTTCAGAAACCATGAGACCCTATATGAGAAAATTGGAGGCTAATCAAATGGATATGGAGGTATCACATGGTTTTGTCTAACTTTTCGAGAGGAGTCGTGCGACTGTGCAGATTGCTACAAATATCTGAAAGAGGGATTTTTCATGGGATGTGCATGGTTATCCAAATCGTGTATCCAACCCAAGAGAGGGGGTTCCTCGCATAGTGTCTTAATCATGATTGGTGCACAGGTTTTCCAACTGTGTGGTCAAACTGTCCACCTCATTTCATGGAGTAAAATTCCCATTTTACCCTTCAACTCTAATTTCCATATTTGTCCTTTTTCTTCTCCTCCTATACATTTGAAATAGATCTCCAATTATGATCCTACCATTATCTCATAGGTATGGAGAGATATCCTCTATATGGAATCTGTTTTGACCACTTTTCATTGTGTTGGAAACATATTGGTGATTATTCAAATCCTCCTTCCCCTTTTCTATCTTTTCTTCTCCACCTTAGACACTATCTTTTTTCGAGCTAATTCACCCTAATTTCAAGGAATTGGTATATTTCATCAATTTATCTCAAAACAGACCAAATCATACCTCAATATTGGATTTTTGGGTCATCTTAAGAATGAGGGTTGGTGTTATATATTATTTTCCCTTAAAGTCTTGATGTTTATAAATTGATCTTTTGTGTAGCATTCCAGTATTTCCATCAACGCCTCTTAAATGTGATGTTTAATTTTCTGAGCCTAATGCCTTAAATCTAGTAGCCATTTTGAATTAAATTATCATTATTTATGTTATTGAACCTCAATTTTTAACCTCTCTTAAGGGTGTGTCCCTTGAATACATTTAAATAATAATTATTTTTTCTAATAAAACCCCTCATTGTGGTGCACATTCTTCTAAAATATAAATGTTTTTTTTAAATTGGAATGTGAAATAATGTGACAACCAACTATGTTACCCCTTAATTAACAAACCATATCCTAAGTGATTATGGACTAATTATTATGGAACAATTTTATGATTCTACATGGCATGCATGTTATCATGGATTATCTTGTACAATTGCATATAGGGTGTTTACTTCCATGGCCAGACCACCTAGACTTAATATATTAAACCAACGCTTGGAATTTTTTAATTATATAAACGAAAACATAATTAATTAAATTACATGTTATGGGTGTTGGCCTCTTTTATTTTACTTGTTATGAGTTTTTTCATGTTTAAGTACATGGAATTTTTTATCCTTTACTTGAATTGGTAAATGTGCGCCCCCGCCCCTTTAAAATACATGACTAGTGGTGCGGAATGATTATGAAAATGGACTTATACCTTATTAATTTAAATGATTAAATAAATTTTGATATACCTTGAGTGATACTTGGGTTCCATTTACAGAATTCCAAGGATGGGCTCATAGGTTACTTGAGTTGTGATACAATGTGAACGATACGTGGAATTCCATGGATGTGCTCACAATGAATTTTTTTTCCTATCTCATTCTGAGTGATATTAGTTCCCTAGGGGATACACCAGGGATAGGATCAGTGGAAGATGTTTATAACAGACCATGAGTAATACTTGGTCCCCTATATGTGATATTAGGGACGGTCTTGGTGGGTTTTCTTCATACCATACAATGAGTGATACTTGGGATTCCATTTATGGATCTCCATAGACAAACTCAGATAGTGATGGATATTTATAGTTCCCATAGATGGATACTTTTGGATTCCATTTATGGATCACCTCATACGGGCTCAGGCTACTTCTTAATAAATTAAAATGATGACATAAATGGTAAACACTAACATTACATTGTTTTTAGCTTGTGACCTGTCTGCCATGCCAAATAACATGCCTGGGATTGGCCCATTCTTGCCACATATTTTATGATGAACCATATCACATATGTATAGGTTCACATTATTTTATGAAGTTTTTTCTTAGGCCAAAGTAGTTATGGTGAGCCAGGTGTCCTTCAGGAACCGGGTCCTTACTTGTTACATATATTTATTCATTTATTTCCTATATTTTCATTGTACCTTCACACTTCTATAATTTTATAATCACAAACTGAATTATACTTTAGACACTGTTGGTGGTACCATACTAAGTATATCTCACACCCTACTTGGGATGCCACTATACTGGGGTGCTCAAGAAGATATTCATGTTCATAGGTTCATGGTTTATTGCCTTTTTTGTGCATTGTACATGGGATATTAGGAGAATAATACTAAGATAGTACTCAGGATTATTGAGGAGTTATCCCTTGGTTTTATATATTTTTATTTATTTATGTATTTTATCATATCAATCTATTTTATTCTACTGGATTATTTTCTATCATCGTATGGACATTCATGAATAATTTTGTATTTATCATTGGCCATGTTTACTATTTTTCATTCATTACACTTATTTAACGGTTGTATGATTTATTTATCACCTATTATTCCATTATGATAATCTGATAATGAGGGTATAGTCTCCCAACTATAACATAATTAGATCCTCACTACTAGTCAGAAGCCTCTAGAGTTCGGGGATGCACACTTGAGGCCATGCAGTGATAATTCTAGATACTAGTTCCATAGTCAGTCGGGACGGGACATTACAAAGTGGTGTTTATGCATTTATTTTTGTTTGTATCACTATTTTCGGATGGTAGATGGGATACTAGGAATGTTTCAGCACTTGGTAAATAGACATTCCGAATAGTGATTAACCCTTTCTTAGAGAAAATTCCATGTGGCCATGGATGGGATTGCTGTTTGTGTTATTCATCATTAGAGTTGATTATGAGTTCACCTCATGTAATTGGTGCACCTTCCATTGCTTACTAATTTTTGGGATTTATTTTATTTTAACCTTGGCCTAGTATGGAAAGGTGGTATTTCAACATGCATCATCCGAGGAACATAGAGATTCACATTTCACGCATATTTCTATTCCTTGTAGTTGCATTGATAGATGTTCCTTGCATGTTTATTAGCATGCCTATTATATAACATGTTTGGTATTATAGTAACTTCATAGATTTATGCATGCTATGGTATTTATTTAGTATGCATGTCTATATAACATGGTTTGTGATTTGTTTAGTACGTTTTCCTATGCAACATGATTTTGTGATTCATTTATTATGATTTTTGTAAGATCCAATATTTGTATAGGTATGAATATTTTTAAATTGATGGTTAAATATCTTTCAATATGGGTTGTATTTATTTTAGAACTTGCTTTTTTGAGCCTTATTCTAGGATGGGTTAAGTGTTGTAGGGGTGAAGCATGAATAAGGGGTGTATTCTGTTTGAAGGAAAATACACATCATGAACCAAATTCACGACATGAATTGTTTTGGCCATAACCTGTTAATTTAAGTCATGGTTTGAGTTCATTCAAACCCTTGAAAATTTACACACCCTATAAACAAATTTCACCATGTGTAGACATGACATGAAAATGTTTTCACCACATGTCATGAAATTAGTTTTCACCACATGTAATTCATGTCACAAAACCAAATTACACCATGTGTAATTTGTACTTATTGTTTTATAAATTGTGTGACAGGATTTTTTGGGGAAAATAGGGAAATGGTTTATGAATTTTTACATGACGTGAAATAAAAATTCATATCATTTTATTATAATCCCCATTGAATTATAAAAATCCTCTCCAATGTCTCATAACCCTCAGTACACCCCTCCTCTCCACTGTAGATATTTTTCACCCTACCTTATTCATTATAGAAGTCTTGTGTACCTCCGTCTTCAACCAAAGCATCTTTATACACCTCTGACTTTGATCAAAGAGCCTCCATGAACCTACCTATTCATTAAAATTCTCATGTGGGTGATATCAATGAGTCCTATTCAATTCATAATAAAGAGAACATTGGATCTAGGATATCTAGACCTAGATGATTAAGGTATGGCTTCTGGTTCTTCTTTCAATTCTCGATCTATTGCTAATAGATTATCTGGTTAACTTTGAATGGAATGAAGGTCTCATTTTCTATAACAAATATTGGTTTTTTTCACCACCTTATTCATTTTCAAGGTGGGTAGTCTAAACCTAATCCATTTTTGACTAATTTAACTATTTATAGTAAATTAAATGTATTTGATTTCACCATCATATTGTGTGTCTGAAAAAATAAGTTTAATAATCACTAGTAACTATAGTTATTCATTTTAAACAATCCCTTTGTTCACATTGGATCTATAGTCATAGAGACTCGGACCTATGGTCACCCGATTGGGGCTCCATCCTTGGACTTTAATAAGACATGGTCTGATTGACATTAAATCCCTGTAATAAATTTGATAAATTATTTGATTGATGGATTAGACTTTAGAATTATCATAACAATAAATTGTGTGATTTCATATGGTAGAATCACCTGGGATAAATTGTTTAATTAATATATTAATGACCATAGGGTGAAATGATTAATTAAACATGTTTTATATAATTATGATGATAATTAGAAACCTTGATCAATGAAATGAATTTATTATAAAAATGGTAATTTTTATAAAATGATCATTATGTCTTATGATGATAAATATTGTATGTTAGATACTATCCTTGTGACTTTTCGTTCTTAGATTTTTAGATTATGCGATATCGTTGTGATTGATACTTGAGGGATTGATACTGATTGGAATTTTGAGTTTTTCTGGATACGACTAATGATTGGTGTTGAAACCTGAGGCCCTAGTGCATGTTTTCATACCGTCTAAGGGCTAGGCGCATTGGTACTGGATGTCTGAGTGTAGAGTATATGATTATGTCAGATATATGAGGGATAGATGTATAGTCACATGATACCTGATGAATAGATTCTAGTTATGCTTGAGGGTGATATTTTGTTTATCCCGAGGGTAGAGGCCATATGTTTATGGTATATCCTGAGTGATCCATCCTTGACAGGAGAATTAACAATTGTTTCAGGTGATCTATCCTAGTACAGGAGGATATACCCATAGAAATATGTACCTAGAAGGGCACCTAGGTAGGTTTGGCTAGCCTCAGGTGTTTTCCCAAAACCTAAGGGTCACAAGTTTATTTCACATGCAGTATTAATTTATTAAATAAATACCCTAATATTCACAATATTTCTTTCACTATATCTCTTAAATTGGATTTGTTTAGTCATGGTGGTATTGACCTTCTGAGTTGTACTCACAGAATAGACGGTCTGCTATTTGGTACCTGAAAATATTTTATGGATACAGGTTTTTACAAGGGAAAGGGACCATGTTGTTGATTTATAGCTGGCTGGATGGGTTGGATTTTCGAGATAGGACGGACATGGGGTTCGGATCAGGGTTTTGGAGACTTTATTTGTGTTTTCTTATTATTTTATTTGTATGACCTCCATCATGTCATTTAGATACTTTTATCCTATCATTACATTATTCTATTATTATTTATATTTATTTAGTTTGGACCTTTCTTAGTTTTGATTTTCTGATTATTCGTTCATATTGTTTCAATTATTTCTTCTACTCTACTATTATTTATACTTTCATTGCAACTCTTAAGTAGAGGGTATAGTCTCCCCACTATATTAGTTATACCCTCACTACTAGTCAGAACCCTCTAGAATATGGGGATGTGTTCATGAGGTCACGTAGCCAATCAGCTCGGCCACTTGAGGTAGCACCGGGTCAGAGACATTACAATGTTGTATCAATGGGTAGTTTTTCTTTTATATTACTTTAATATTTAGGAAAGGTAGAAAGGAGACTGGGATGTTATTAGACATGGTAATTAGCTCATGCATAGGAGTATCTAACCCATATATAGGGGAAAATATGAGTGCCCATGGATGGGATTATTATTCATGATGTTCTTTTGTTATGGTTTGATGTTATTTAACCTTTTGGGATTCACATGTTGTGTGATGTTATTATTTATTGAGATTTATAATCATGGCCCAGTATAGCGTGAGATGATTATACATGCATCATGATAGGCACATAGGGATATATTTTGACATGCATCATTCATGAAAGGGACTTCCTTATTGCATGTGATATATTTTCCTATATGAATAGTGAAATGAGATACCTATTATACCTAACAAAAAAGCACTACTACAAAACATGGATTTAATAGCATCTGCATATAACAATGCTGGAAAAATGCACTGATAAAGCAAACCTTTATCAGTACTGATAAAAGGAACAATTTATCAGCACCTTTTTAGCATTCATAAGGGTTACCTTTCATGAGCACTTTAGTTTAAGCATTGATAAAGTGTACCATTTATCAACGCTAAAAATAAAGAACTGAGAAAGGGTGACCATTTCAGTACTTTATTTGCACTAATAATGGTCTATTATAAAATGAAATAATTAAAATATAATAATTAACAATATCATTAATTAAATAATTATTGTTAAAAATGAATAAATTGAATATACATATATATATATATATAATTAAAAAATTAATAAATAATATATATTAAATACATAGATATATAAAATGAATAAAATGAAATAATTATGCTAATAAAAATTTGAAATGACTAAATAAAGAAATATATTAAACATTTTATTAATTAAATAATTATTGATAAAAATAAATAAATTTAATATACAAATATATATATATAATAGTAAATAGTATATATTAAAAATAGATATATAAAATGAATATATTGTAATAATTAATCAAAAAAATAAAAATGAATAAATTGAAAAATTATTTACAAATTTATTAATTAAACAATTATTAATAAAAATGAATAAGTATAACATGATAAATTTAATATATTATATGTTTTTAATATATTAATTTTATTTATTTATTTCTAATACTATTACAATTAGGGTATACACTTTTGATATTTTTTTATTATTTTTTTGAATTTGATCATTTTCTATTATTTATTTTTATATATATATATTATTTACTATGTTTTAGTATTTTCAATATGTATTCATCTTTAATTCAATATATATATATATATATATCCATATTTTTTTTAATAATTTATAATTAATTAATATAAATTATCCATTTTTTCAATATTTTTAAAGTGTACTCATTCGGAATTATTCAATTTCACTAGTTTTTAAAATGAATATTTTTAAGATTATATATCCATTAATAATGTTAAAAATATATTTGTAAATAAATATTTATAAATAAATATATTTATAAATGTATATTTACTATAGTTATAAATTTATATATTTATAAATATTATAAATAAATAATTATTATTTTTTAAATATAAATTTATATAATTATAAATAAATAATTATATATATTTAAATTATTATAAATTTATTATAAATTTAGTCAAATAATTATAATTATAAATCCTTTATCAGTGTTAAAAATTGATGTTAAAAGATATCTTTATCAACAATAAAACCTTAAATCTGATAAATATATATTCTATAAGAACTTCTTTAGCACTGATAAATTTTAAGCATTATCAGTACTAAAAAGTTCTAATAAATATACCTTTTATCAGTACTTATAAATTTAGCGTTGATAAAAAGGGAACTTTATCTGCCCTTTTTATGAATGTGTTATTAAACGACTCCCCAATATATTTAAAATAACCCAAACTATGACTCAGTCACTTGCAATTCTCAAGATCTCATAGAACTCCTTTATTGCTGGAAAAACTCCTCTAAGATCCCTCAAGATTATCAAGTCTAGAATCCTATGTAAGTTTTTTTTATTTTCCTCTATCGTTTATTGATTTTTTTGGGTTCTGTGTTTTTCATTGTTGTGATGTTCTTAACCATGAAAAACCTTAAATATCATATCATTTCCATTGAAATACAACGAGTGGTTGTTTTTCATACTTTTCCCTCAATAAAAAATGGTTTCAAATAATGATAATGATTTTTTTATATGGTATGGTTAGTTGACATATGTGTATGGGACTATATAGATAAATAAAATAGATTTTTCACCATGTGCTACTACAAAGTTATTGCTATCTATATCCCTTAGCATTGAAACATGACTTTAGTGATCAAAAAGTGTGTCTGAGGTGACGTGTTGACCTGAATTGGGAATTATTTGGGTATACTAGGTCAAAAATGATACAAAATAGAATCAAAGTGAAACTAGGGATATTGGTATTGATTATATCCAAAAGAAAAAACATTCCAGACATAATAAGTAATCTATAAATATGTCTAAATTTCATAATTATGTTGAATACTTGAGTTACCATATAATGTATAGGTTGTTTTTTGTTTATTTTTTCCTTGAGAAATCTTCTTGAGTCTCATGCCTCTTATTTAGGAGTTGATTGGTAGGAATCAGTAATAATTTATGAAATGTCATGTTCTTATGGGTATTTTTATATTTTTTTCTAGAATGAATTATAAATTTATATTAATAGAAATATGAATAATAAAAAAATAGCATATTCTTATTTTCTTATTAGTGATGATTAGGTTTAAATAACTTATTAATTGATTGAGTTTTTTTAGTAACCCCATTTATCGATACTATTAGTTAGTTGTTTCATACATATATTTAAAAGAATGATTCTAATATATTTTAAATTATAATTAAATTATGAAAATATTTATTAAAAAGGAAATGAATGAGATAGAGGGGTAGGGGGTTCACATTTAATTTAGATTATTTTGTCCTTATTTCCGAAATATGATTGTTTTTTGGAAGGGAAAAAATATGTGAATTTCTACATTAATATAGAATTTGTCACCTCTTTGACCCCTAGATCTGTATATGAAGGATCTAATGAATAGCCTCTGTATGCTAGAACATATATTGACCTTCATGTTTTATAGGTATTTGTAGATCTAATTCAATCTATTTTTTATCATTTTCAATCATAGTGACATATAGTACCTATGGTTACTCAAATATTTAATTGTAATATATCATAATAATATGTTTAGGATTTCATTGAATATATTCATTACATTTATAAGTGTAAAAACATTCTAGATCAATATTGATCATAAGTTGAAGAATTCACCCTTTAATGGGATGAATGTTACAGGAGGGATATTATGGGGGATTAAAAAAATATCGAAAATTAGAATGTGAGGAATCCTAGAGTTGACATATGTGATATCAAATGCAGGTGGGGTGAGATTCATTTAGTTTAGAACATTATAGTTGAAGTATTCCAATTCCTTTTAAATTAAGGATAATTTTTGAGAGCTTCCATTAGTTTACTTTCCTATTACACTTTAATCATTATTTCCTCTTTGATGTGAATACATTTCTATCAATATGGCCAGTTGGGGAACCTATAATGGTCCTTTTGAGCTATTCATTCTAGGTAGGGTCATTAGATATGTTTGGTAGATTATTTATGGATAATTAGTCTATTTATGATGCTAGATTGGGTTATTCTATAGTTATAGGTACAATTCTAGTATATTATACTCTTGTTGATGGTCTTAGGACCCAAAATATTCCTATTCTTAATTTATGAGTATCTTAAATTTCATCTGGGATTGAGGTGAGAACTTATTCATAATGTTTTTGAAATCAATATTCTCTATAAGTAAACATATAGAAAAAGATTAATTAGTGTCAATTTTATTTATGAGTAAATAAGGATTCTTTTTTGATAAGATATATATACAATACAAAACACTCCATTCATAAAAGTCCACAATTACATACATCTTGCATGAAAATTATTATTGTCTTGAATAGAGATATAATAATTCAATAATATAGTACAACTAACCTTCACTACTTTATTTAACCCATCCTAAGATGCTTGGTTTCCTTCCATCTCTTGATGATGGATTGGACTACCTCCTTCAAACTATCCTTCCCCCCATCATTGTTGTTCAAAATTTCCTCTATGACAAACTTCCCACATGGATTGTATTCATTAATCCCAATCAATGTCACTACTATGGATTTGAATATTGCATCCCCCAAATCATTCTTCAACTCTTTCATACTTTGATCCTCCTCATTTACTACTTTTTAGGGACACAAAAAATGAAATGAAAAAATTAATCAAAACATAATGAATTAATATTATTGGTTTCATAATATGAATTTTATTATACAACTCACTCAGCTACTTTTGAAAACACTTCATAAAAATTTGATTTTATTTTGAGTGAGGTCACATTGGATCCTATTATAATTTAGCATACTTGGACGAGAATACTACTATGATGAGTCATCTAATCTAACTCTCAAAGGTATATCTCTCACAATGAGAATATCTCTCCGACCCTATTTTCAGATTCAACTTTGGGATACATTCTCTTGGAAACTTTGAGAAATGGTTGGTTTTTAGGCACTCCCATCTGCTACACATCAATACCACCACAAGTTTGTGTCTCCTCTAATCCCTAACAACAAAAGAAACATTTCATAAAAAGTGAAAAACAATAAATGTTTGTGAGTGTAAGTAAAAAACTATGAGTTGAAGTCATGTGGATTTCAATGTTCATTCCTTAACTTTTTCAATGTAATATTTGTGTAGTCATAGTTAAAATTTCATTTAAGTTATGTTTTAACCTCATTGGAAACTCAACTCTCATCTCCCAAACAATTATTATTTCATATAGTTTCTTGAGACTCATCGCCCATCTCTTCTATGTTTCTTGAACTACAATGAGTATTAGTCAACCAAAATGATCATGGGATGACTTTTGGTTATAGTAATTCTTGAAACATAGGTGGATGTTCACAAAATATGGGAGACAAATATCAAACAATAAAATTAAATCATAACTATTTGGGAGGTATTTCAACAAAGAATTTTGGAACTGAAATGATGGGAGGAAGGATAGTTTGAAAGAGAGAGTCTAATCGATCATCAATATATACAAGAAAATCAACATATGAGGATGGATTAAATAAAGGTAGTGAAGGTTAGTTGTATTATAGTATTTAAGTATTATATCCTTGTTCGAGATAATAACTATTTTCATCCAAGATTCATGAAAATGTGGACTTATGATTGATGTGTATTGTATTGTTGTTATTGAAGTCAAATTAAATGTTTGACTACTCATGCAGACAAGGTCTTCTCTAAATTATGATGTTACCAATCCCGAGGAAGAAAAGACCATTTATGATGAAACTATGAAATTATTAAGGGATCAAAAACATGTTGATGAAAAAACAACAAAGACACAGTATCACAATTTGAATAAAATTATCAAGGAAAGAAGTCAGGGTATAAAATTTGAGGTTGGTTGGAATAACGGTGGAAAACCTATTGACCCTAACAATTCAATGTTTTTTAGTTATCTTAGGGTCACAATGAGGATGAATGTGTAGATTGATATTGACTTATGGCACTACATCCTACCTATAACGAATGAAATCCTTCGGAATGATATAATGGTAATTTTACAATATACTTCTCTATTTTAATGAATAATTATATACTGAAAAATTTATTTAGTTTTCATTATTCCATGAAGACTTCATTTATTTTAAAATATTTCTATAATAAATTTGTCTTAATGTCCACCAGAAAATCCCATAGAGGCTTCCAGACACTTCTAATGAAGTTGCATCTTAGGAATGTTGAGGGGAAAATAAATCCCCACCCAACACTTTGTTATAAACACATTATAAACTAGGAAATATGTACTTCTTTCATCAATCGTCACAATGAGAAATAATTTCATCTGAATTTCAGTCGATAATATATTATTTCAAATTATTTATTTTATCCAACATGATTCAAAATTGATAATTTATGAAACAACAAAATAGTGCAGAAAATAAATAAAATTTATCAAAACAAATGTACCCCTATCACAAAGGAAGGATGGGGAGTCATTCATAAGAAAATAAATTGGTATATATTTTAAATCAATAATAAAACTTAAATTATGTGATATGAAACAACATATACTCCTTTTTTATGCAGATTGATGAATAAAAATATGAATACATTTCCATCCCACATCAAGTGCTATAGAAAGAGGCTCGTGTAAATAAAGAGGGTAAATTAGTTGATGAAAACACAAAAACAATATGGTAAGCAAGTGAAAGTATGAGATAATTGTAATTTTTTATTATTTATAACAATATTTCATAAAAATAAATATGTTCATATAATTTTTATGCTTTAGAAAAAAGAATCGAAAATGGTTGTACCAGAAGAAAAGAAACTTTTAGTAGCATTGAAGCAGCCTGGACAATATGGCCATGTTAAAGGATTAGGTTTTAGAGTCTCTCCTAGAACATATTTTGAGAATATAAAACCAAATAAAGATGCATATAATATGGTGATATGAATGGATACACAAATAGATTCACTGAAAGATATTATTTTTTAGTATGGTTTGGCTGATCAATGTACAACAAAGGATCAAAGAGAACCGATGGTGGAACAAAGATCCACACATGAACCAAATGATCCCACTGACTTTGAGGTTATTCATTCACCAAAACCGCATACCTTACCTAGGATATTCAATTTTTCATTAGTCTTTATCCTAAATGTGAATTAAACAACTTATAATAACTTGATATTATTAAAATTATGAAGGGTATAGTTTTATGTGATTTGTATCTATCAACACTCGTGTACCACTATGTTGTGATGGGAACAATGTATAATATCATGGGAGACCAGATATATAATGAATCTCTCCAAAAATATCACAAGATTGTGGGGATTGTGGTATCTTATGAGCTGACTGTTGAGTTGTATGTTCCACTTGGTGGTTTGGATATTACAATGGTTGAAGTTGCTATTAGATCTTTCATAGAATGGATATCTAATATTATAAAGATACATGAGGTAAATTTTAAACAAAAAATTTCATATGAAAAACATGTTACAGTAGATGATAAAAGGTATGAAGTGAGGTATGATATTACATATGGATAAAGTGGTGGAGAAACGTAAGGTCAAATCAAGAAAATATAGTGAATTGACCAAGAAAACCAAATAACATTCTAAGAGTACCTTCTCCCTTTCAGTTCTAGGGAAACATTTATTATCATTAAACTTCGTGAAAATACCACATTTAAAGATAAAAATATGTCTTATATTGAATATTAAGAAAAAATATATTGATATTCCTTCACATACATAATTGGTCTTGAGACTCTAACTGAGATTATCAAGCATGAATGGCTTGGCGTATCAGTTGTGAATACATACATAAGGTACATTTTCATAATAAGGATGTTCCAAAAGTGAGATAATATGTCATGACCCATCCCCCGGCACCTGTGTTGTCACTACCCCTAGACCGGCTTCCATAGGTCAGGGTCTAGCGACTATCATCAGAAAGGAGTATCCCTTAATAGGAAGGTGTTGCCTTTAAACCTGTACAAACACACAAATCCAAGAGTACAACAAGAGACAACCACAAAGTAAACCACTATAGTAAAAAGTGTGCCGAATGTAAAGGGTACAGAATACAAGCCAAACTAGAAAGTATAAGTACAAAAAAAGAGAAAAATAGCTCTTGGATCGTCCACCGAGGATCCTACCTGAATGGTAGGTACAACTCACGATTAGTAGTCACTATAACACATCAAGTTAAAGGTCCAACTTCGAGCACCATCCCACCATGGCTCCCTCAGCCTCGATCAATGATGTCATTAATCTACATAATACACAAAAAGTTGAGGGCATGGCCCATGCAGGGGTGAGTATAACGATACTCAGTAGGGACCCCGAGACCCCTGAAGGTCTCCCAGAGTTCCACAAAGGAAAAACCACAGAGCAAGACCTCAATCACAAAGCATGAAGCAGCCATCAACTCTACATAGGTATATTCCCATACACATACCTAAGTTATCAAGATATACGTGTCTCATACATGAGGGAAGAATATCACAAATGGTAACACCACAAAGGTAAAAGTATCACACATGTAACATCATGAATATCACCACGAAGGTAAAATTACCACACAGGTAACACCACGAAGATATCACCACGAGGGTAAAGGTACCACAAAGGTATCACCATGAAGATATCACCACGAAGGTAAAATAACCGTATAGGTGTCACCATAAAGGTAAAAGACTCAACTCACATAGGTATTAGTGAAGTATAGAAATACAGATGATCAGTCGCGAAGCTGGATCATCTTATTCTGTCAAGAGGCACTGTTGTTGACCAAACCGAGTCTGACCCTCACATGATCGATAGGTAATAACCCTCACAATGATCCACAGAGGATTTCACCCACCTAGAGTCTATAGGTACTATCCCCCGCAATGACCCATACAGGATTTGACCCGTACATGATCAGTATTTTGTGACCCACATAGGATTGTTGAGCGCTGACCCACACAAGATTTGACCCACATAAGATCGGTATGCGTTGACCCACATTGAATCATTGGGTGCTGACCCAGACAAGATTTGATCCACACTGGATCGGTGCTGACCCACATAGGATCGATCGGTACTAACCTCCTTATGATTTGTCTCCATCCTCTGCCTCACTGTCAGCCACTAGATTCCCGCTCATAATAGGCTTGATTCTAGGAGAGTCGCTCCTCATGCCATCGGTCATACCTCAACAACCATGATGTTACACTGTGAAGTAACCTAATGATCTATCACATCATAAGGTTTCTAATGCAATAGATAGTGCATCAATAGGATGCTCGGTCTGTAAGTTATTGGCATTTTAGTGTTAGGGGCCCGGTTGGATTTGGAGTTGATCAAACCTAGACATTCTCCAACATTACCCAAAACTCTCATGGAGTATACCAAAATGACCTCCTCATCCTATGGGTTATAGTGTCATAGATAGTTCATCAAATGGACGTTCAGTCTGTAAGTTACACCCTTTTTTGTGAAACAGGGTAATCGCACCTTGGTCTTGCCTAGATCGGTCTGGCCTGATGGAATATGTGAAAGGTACTACTTCCCAAACGGGATCCCAATCCCACTGATGGCGTGTCGAACGGATAGTTGGTTTGTCAGTTACTGGTGTTTCCCTATTCGGGGACTGGTGGGGTCTGGGCCGAGTCTGACTTGGTCAGACTGGCCCGACGCAATGGGTAATGTGGTCCATCTCACCCTGCTCAGGTCCGGCCCACTAAGGGTCACCCTAGTTCGGTTCACGGATCTGGGCCAGGGTTGGCCCGGCCCATCAGGTGGGGCTTGGCCCACCTGCATTGGCCCATCGGGCCGCGGGTCCGGCCCGGCCCGCTGGGCAGGTCTGGACAGCTCGACCGGCTTGTGTCCACCCCGGTCCGCCAAAAGGCGGACCCGTCCTCCCAGTTGACCCCGCAGGTGCGGGGCCATTTCTGCCAGAAGGGGAAGCACTGCCCCACCGCAGTTACCATTCAGCCGTTGCGGCCGACCGGGGTGTTCTCCAACCTAGCGTGGCATGAGGGGCACACTGTTCTCCACCTACTGCGGCTTTATGTCGCGGCCTCCTTGTCTGGTGGTGCACAATGGCAAACCACCACCTCCTACACGGTCAGCCAAGTCGGCCGCCATCTCGACCCGCCACGACGACAGTCGCGGCCTTCTTCACCAGTGACACACAACGGCGTAAAACTATCTCCCCCACGTCCGGTCATTGTCGGCTGCCGCCTTCACCCATCATCCTAGCTTTCATCTAAGAAAAACATTGTTCATGAAGGACACGTTAACTTCCAACAAAAATGGCGGAGGTTCCAAGCCTTGTTCGTTTGGCCCGCACCCTCCAAGTTATCTTGATAGCAATAGGGTGGTAAAAGATTTATCAACTCTTGAAATTAAACAAGAAATAAACCATACCTCATGTTCTTTGGAGAGACTTCGTGCTTTAAGGAAAATTTGGTGTTCGTCATTTGGTGGCGCTCGTCCCTGTCTGCTAGAACGTGCTCCATAATCCAAGTGTTGGGTGTCCCAAAACTTTAACAGAGATTCATCTCTTAGTGAAATTGTGTCAATGCCTCCCCCAATCTCTATATAAATAGGAGCGGGTGAGGGTAAGTAACTATCCTGGAATTTATGGGGGTTCATTTAATAGGAACCTTCATAAATTCCAAAAAACCTATTACATAGGATTTGAAGGGTCAAGACATTTAATGGCTTGACACATCACTAGTCCCACACTACCGATTCTCCATTAGAAGAAAAGAAATAAATAAATAAAATAACAAAGTTATTTTATAATTCTTTTAAAAAGTCCCAAATCTATCTTTTTCTCCAGACCAAATGCGATCGAAGTGAAACCTCCTTTACGAGAATCTCGGCACTGTGATTCAATGGTGTCCTTAGATTTTTAATCAGAGCAATGGATAAAAAGTTATAAATCACCGCTTGTGCTTTTACTAAACGCACCTAAAAAATGTTGATAAATTTATTTCGGGCACACCGGGCCTCGGAATCACGAACTGTCATTTTTCACTAACTCGTAATAATTCCATATATTTAAAATAAATATATGGAAAAATCCAGGTCTTTAAATTCTCCCATCATTAGGGATTTTCATCCCCGAAAGCAACAATATAGACTAAAAAAATGGTGGTACAGAGCACGAATCTAAGCCTCCTACTCCCATGTGTTCTTCCGGTGGTTCCCGTTCTACCAGCGAATGTGCACCCGAGTTATCAATCATCCACGAAGGACCCACTCTTGTCGGTCCTCAATCTCCACTAGAACCTCTATAAAGGTCACCCCATAATCAATGTCCATATCACCCCAGTCGATGATGTGAGATTGATAATGAATGTACCTCCTCAACTGTGATATGTGGATAACGTCATCCAGCCGGTGCATCTGGGGAGAAGAGGCAGGAAAAACGTCACCTCGCTAGCTCTACTGAGAACCAGAAAAGGTATGATGAACCTCAGATATAGCTTGCTTCCCAAGCCAAATCTGCACAAACCTCATCGAGGTGAGACCCATTAAAAGACATGGTCTCCCTCCTAGAACTCCAATGTTCTTCGTCTCCTATACGCATAAGGCTTCTGCCTACACTGTGCAGTCATCATCCACTCTTAGATGATCTACACCTTCTTAGTTGTAGCATGTACCAACTCATCACCCATAAGTGCTGACTCCCCTGGGTCTGTCTGACATAGTGGTGATCTACAAGGTTGACAATATATGGCCTCGAATGGTGTCATACCGATGGTGGAGTGATAGTTGTTGTTTTCTGAAAACTCCACCAAGGGCAAGTGATCCTCCCAACTGTGGCCAAAATCAAGGATGCAAGAACGTAGCATATCTTTTAGTGTCTGAAAGGTTCAATCCATATGACCATCCTTATCTGGATGAAAGGCGGTGCTCTATCATGGTTGACTTCTGAATGCCTCAGGTAATCCCTTCCATAACTTGGATGTAAAACGTGCATCACGATCTGAGATGATCATCGATGTCACCCAATGAAATTGTACAATCTCTTGTACATAGTGGAATTCCACGCCCTCTATTGATCCTTTCTTTCAGATTGGTAGGAAATGGGATGAATTGGTGATTTGGTCAATGATCACCTCGATGGAATCATGTCCCCTGGACGTACATGGAAGCCCTATCACAAAGTCCATGGAGATACCATCTCACTTCCATTCTGGCACCTATATTAGTTGCGCTAAGCCTGATGGAAGCTGATACTCAGCCTTCACATGCTGAAAAGTGAGGCATCATGAAACAAACTCTGCCACTGCATTCTTCATCCCTGGACACTAGTGATGACGCTAGAGGTCCTGGTACGTCTTCACCACACCAGGATGTACCTCCAAAGGTTACATATGGAACTCCCTCAACACATCCTCCTATAGCCCCACTGGTACCATGGTGCATCCTATGAAGAGGATGACGTGCTCCCCACCTTTTGAAAACCCATCAGGTGCATGGATTGTGGATATCAGAGCACGTCGTGCCTCGTAGTCAACATCCATAAGTGATTTGTCCCAAAATCGATGAAGAAGTGGGGGGAGTGGTAGTCATATATTGGAGGTAAGATTCTCCATCTATATCCACAAAGGATATCTGAAATGCAGCTAGCTACTCTGTCACGTCACTCAGCAGGTGTAAACAAAACCTCATGCCGAGTGCGTATTCCACTGTGTTCCCCTTCACAGTAGTATAATCTATCTCAATGTCATAGTCCTAGAGGAACTCTAGCCATCATCATTGTCTCAGGATCAGGTCCGTCTATGAGAAGATATACCTGAGACTCTTGTGCTCAGAGAAGACTATAAAACATTCTCCCATCAAGTAATGCCGCCACATCTTCAAGGCGAAGACCACTACTACTAACTCCAGGTCATGGGTAGCATAGTTTTGCTTATGTTTTCTCATCTGTTGAGAGCCATACATGATCACTTCTTTCTCTTGCATCAGGACACATCAAATTCTGACCCTTGATGTGTCGCAGTAGAAAATATACCCAACACCCTCTTCTGGTAGCCTCAATATGGGGGCACTCGTTATTCTCTACCTCAGCTCCTGAAAACTCTACTAGCATCTCTCCATCTACATGAAGGGTTGTCCCTTCTTCAAAACTGAAAAGGGTGCCACAACTATAGAATAGTTGGGTACAAATCTCCGGTAGTACCCAACCAACCCTAGGAAACATCGCACCTCGGTCACACTCTGGGGTGGCACCCATGCTAGCATAGCCTAAAACTTTTCCAAATCTACTGTAACTCTAGCCTCCGAGATAACGTGGCCATGAAAGTGAACATCTCGTATCCAGAACTAGAACTTTAAGAATTCACCATAAATATGTTTCTCTTAGAGTGTATCCAAAACTATCTGTAGATGATTGGCATGCTCCTCATCTCTCGTTGAGTACACCAAGATGTCATCAAGGAATACCAAAACGAATTGATCGAGTTATGGCTGGAGGATCCCTTTCATGAGTCCCATGAACATTGTAGGGGCATTGGTCATGCCGAAAGGCATAACCAAGAATTCGTAGTGGAAATACCAACATCTAATGGTTCTCTTCTACACATCATCATCTCATACCCTGAGTTAATGATAGCCTGATCTGAGGTCTATCTTCAAAAACCATCGATCTCCCATTAGCTAATCGAAAAAATCATCAATCCTCCTAAGTGGATACTTGTTCATCAAGGTCACTGGGTTCAGGCACCGATAGTCCACACAGAGTCTCAAAATCCCATCTACCTTCTTAGTGAACAAAATCGGGGCTGCCCATGGAGACACATTGGGCCTTATGAACCCCTTCTTCTGAAAGTCCTATAACAGTACTCGTAACTCACAATGCTCCAGAAGATCCATATGATATACTAGTGTAGATGTCGGTGTTTTCCCAGGGTACATGTCAATATAAAAGTCCACCTATCTTCAAGGAGGTAGTCGTGGAACATCATTTGGGAAGACATCGGCATACTGGTTCACCACTACATGATAGCTCAAACACTCAGCATCAACTGCTCCGAGGGTAAGGCTAGCCAACTAATATGATATCGGTTACACCCTCCTCTGGGAAAGTCCATCCTATGATACAAAGGTTCTCATATCCCTCTTGAAGGAAAACCTGGTCCCATCTGTGTATACACACAACACATTGTGCCTAATACAGTCAATCTGAGCATGGACTATGGATAACCAATCCATACCCAAGATGACGTCATAAGGCATTGATGCCACTACTATAAGATCCTAGTCGAAGCTCTCACCTCCTAGAGAAATATCACACTATTAGAAAAAGTGTGTAATCATCAAATATTCTCCTGTAAGAGTCTCTTGTGATAAGGATTGAGCAAATGGCTCCATCGAAATCTCCATGCTCCGAACAAGGGTCGTGGTAATAAAAGAGTGAATGGAACCTATGTCTATAAGTACTATAGGTCGGGTGTAATAGACAAAGATCATACCTATAATAATCTCTAAAGAACAATGGTCCTAGGCCTCAACTGCCTGGAGCTGAGCTTGTCCCTGTCCTCCAGCTCCCTGTGGTCGTGGTGGACCACCAGGAGGTGGTGGTGGCAGAACCTCGAATCACCGCCCACCTCCTGCTACATGGCCAGCTCCTCTGCCACATCTTCCACCCTACGGACCTCCTTGTTCGAACCTCTTCCTCTTCTTCGGATATCTTTAGACCTTATACTGATCATCGGTACAATGGGTAGGGCATTCATGAGCCATGTGACCCTTTCCGCCACATGAGTAACACTGTTTAATCCTCAACTTTCCTCCTTTGTCCCGTGAGCCCCTCAAAATAAAACATGTATCATATGGACCCCACCAGAAGTTATTTCCAACTTGGGCCCCTATATTATCCATATTCTACCTACTGCATATGACTCCACTACCAGACATCCAGTGGTGGCTCTCACTGTCGGTTCTTGCTTAGCTAGGAAGCTCTCCACCAAAATCACTCACTCTAGCACCCCAACCTATGTCAGAATGCTGAGTGATTCCATCAATGATATGATCTCCTATCGAAGACTCTACTCAAAGGTTAGGGCCCCGAAGAAAGGGTCTCATACCATGTCAGTGGAGTAGAGGGAGAGATCAGTGAACCTCGTCGAGTACTAAGCCACGGTCATGCTTCCTTGCTGTAAGTGCAGCAGCTCATATATATGAACTGAGCATAGAGTTTATGGAATGAAATCTACCCTAAAAAGGACCTCAAATTCCAAACAGGTGAGGGTTGCCTTATCGTGTAACTGGAGTGTCAGACTCCACCCTCTCCCAACTGCTCCCTAGAAGAGATTAGCAGCTAGGGTCACCATCAGATCAACCGGTGTCCCAACTAAGCGAAAAACTCTGGCCACATCCTCCATCCAGTCCTCAGCCACATAAAGATCCATCTCACCTCCGAACATCAGAGCTCTCTACCGCTGAAACTCGTGCAATGAACTCAGTCAGTGTGCACCATCTGCTAGTGGGGCCGATGGCAACAGTTGCCCAACGGGTAGTGGTGCTGCTGGTATACCAATCGAAGGTGCAAACACCGTAAGAGGAACCTACACCAAGGCATCATCGCTCGGTGGTCCATCCTCGTATAATCTCTAGAAATCCTAGCCGACTATCTACATGATGGAATCCGGAAATAAAACAGGTTTTACACGGTCAATAAGATATATCTGGCGAGCTAACTCAAAGAAATCCAAAGATTTTTTTTTCAAAAGCACACGCAATCAGTGTTTTCGTGCACTTAGTCAGAAATCATAAATCGGGGTCCTTATGTATGGATACATCAGTCACCGCACCAGCAATAGATTCCCCAAACTGAAAACCACAGTCATAGCACTTAACAGTGTCACCACATTGAAATGATCAGAGTCCTAGTTCTTCGGTAGTACCGACTCCTATGATACCTATTTTTCATGACTAGTCCCCCGGGGCCCATGTCTTAACTACCCCAAGCTCTCCATAAATAGAATAGTGGATGGATATTAGCACCGAAAAGGCGTATCCCTGAATGGAAATTCATTACCTTTAAACCTGTACAGAAACCCATATTCAAGAGTACAACAAGAGACAACCACGAAGTAAACTAATGTAGTAAAAAGTGTACTGAAAGTAAAGGGTCTACAATACAAGCCCAACTGTAATGTAAAAGTACAACTGGAGAGAGAAAAACAGCTCCTGGATCATCCACTGAGGATCCAACATAAAGGTTAGGTACAACTCATGATCAGTAGTCACTGCATCACATCACGTCAATGGTCCACCTCCGAGCACCATCCCGTCTTGGCTCCCTCAGCCTCAATCAACGTTGTCCATCATCTACATAAGAAACAACAAGGTGCAGGTGTAGCCCATGTAGGGTTGAATATAACGATACTCACTAGGGACCCCAGGATCCCCAAATGTCTCCCAGAGTTCCAGAAAGAAAAAACCACAAAGTAAGACCTCAATCATAAAGCAGAAGCAGCCATCAACTCTACATAGGTATATGCTCATACATATACCTAAGTTATCAAGATATACTCATCTCATACATGAGGTAAGAATATCAAAAAGGGTAACACCATGAAGGTAAAAGTACCACACAAGTAACATCACAAAGATAACACCACGAAGGTAAAAGTACCACATAAGTGACACCACGAAGATATCACCACGAAGGTAAAGGTACCACATAGGTATAACCACGAAGATATCACCACAAAGGTAAAAGTAACACAAAGGTATCAACACAAAGGTAAAAGAATCATCTCACACATGTTATAGTGAATTATAGAAGTACAAATGATCAGTCACGAAGCTAGATCATCATATTCTATCAAGAGACACTGCTGCTAACCATACAGAGTCTAACCCACACAGGATGGATAAGTACTAACCCCTGTAATGATCCACACAAGATCTGACCAGCCCAAATTCGATAGGTACTAACCCCCACAATGACCAACAGAGGATCCGACCCACACAGGATCATTATGTGTTGACCCACATAGGATCACTTAGTGCAGACCCACATAGGATCTGACCCACATAAGATTGGTATGCGCTGACCCACACAGAATTGCTGAGCACTGACCCACACAGGATCAGTGCTGACCCACACAAGATCGCTCCGTACTAACTTCTGTATGATCTGTCTCCAACGTCTGCTTCACTTCAAACCACTGGGTTCCCTCTCATAGTATGATTAATTATGGGAGAACTACTCCTCAAGCTATCAGTCATACTTAAAATGCCACGAAGCTCCATAAAGAAGTAACCTGATTATCCGTCACGTCCCAAGTGTTCTAATGAAATATATGACATGTCAATCAGATACCTGGTCTGTAAGTTATTGGCATTTTATTTTCAGGGGCCCGGTTGGATTTGGAGTCGATCCAACCTGGCTGTTCTCCAAATTTCTCCAAAACTCTCATGGAGTATACCAAAAGGACCGCCTCTTCCTATACGATCTGGTGCCATAGATGGTTCGTCAAACAAACTTATGATCTGTAAGTCGTACCCCTTTCTGTGAAACAGGGGTAATCGCACCTTCGTTCAGCCTGGCTCGGTCGGGCCCGCTGGAATACTTCAAAGGGACAGCTTCCAAAAATGTATCTCAACACCACTAACGACATGTTGAACGGACACCTGGTTTATCAGTTATGGGCATTTCTCTATCTAGGGATCGGTTGGGTCTAGGCCCAGTCCAACTCAGTCAGACAGGCCCAACGCAACTGGTCCCATGGTCCACATGACCCCGCTCAAGTCCAGCCCACTAAGGGTCGGCCATGTTCGGTTCGTGGGCTTTGGCCACGGTTTCACCATCCCATTAGGTGGGGCTCGGCCCACCCTCATTGGCCCATTGGGCCGCAGGTTCGGCCCGCTGGGCGGGTCCAGTCTGCTGGGCGGGTTTGGACCGCTTGGTCGGCCCGCATCCGACCCAGTTTTCCAGAAGGCGGATTGGTCTTCCCAGCTGCCCAGCGAATGCAGGGCTGTTTCGTCTAGCTGGTGGGGCGCTTCCCCACCGTAGATATTGGTCAGTCGTTTCGGTCAATTGGGGGTCCGCCAACCTGGCATGGCGTGAGGGCCATGCCGTTCTCCACATATCTCGGCTTCGAGCCACGGCCTCCTTGCCCGACGGTGCACGACAGCGTGCCGCCACCTCCTTCGCGGCTGGCCGTGTTGACCACCATCTCCAGCAATCGCGGCTATGGCCCCGACCTTCTTCGCCAGTAGCACGTGATGGCACGCCACTATCTCCTCCATGTCCGGTCGTTGCTGGTCGTCACCGTCACCCATCGTCCTGGGTTTCATCCAACTCGAACATTGTTCATGAAGGACACGTCGAGGGTCTAGGGCTTGTTAGTTTTCCCACATCCTCCATGTTAGCTTGATAGAAAGAGGGTGGTAAAAGAGTTATCAACTCTTGAAATTAAACAAGAAAGAAACCCTACCTCAAGTTCATTGGAAAGCCTCTGCACCTTGCGGAAAAGTCGATGTTTGTCATTCGGTGGCGCTCGTCACTGTCCGATAGAACCAGCTCGGTCCTCCATGTGTTGGGTATCACGACACTTCTCTAGAGCTTCGCCGCTTGGTGAATTCATTCCAATATCTCCCCCAAGATCCAAATAAATAGGAGAGGGGAGTGTAAGTAATGATCCTGGAATTTATGGGGTTTCATTTAATAGGAACCTTCCTAAAATCCAATGATAGTGTTACTTGGGATTTAAAGGGTCATGCCTTTTAATGGCTTGTTACATCACTGGTCCCACACTATCTCTTGTCCGTTGGAGGAAACTAAATAAATAAATAAAACATCAAAAATATTTTATTATTCTTTTAAAAAGTCCAAAATATAACGTTTTCTCCAAACCTATTGCAATCGAAGTGAAGCCTTACTGAATAGGATCTCAGCGAAGCATATTCAATGGTGTCCTTGGATTTTTTGTCCAAGCATCGGTCACAAAGTTAGAAAACAATACTTTCTTTTTTACTGAACGTACCTGAAAAAAAGTTCATAAATTTATTCTAGGAACATCGTGCCTCAGAAACACGCGCTGTCAATTTTCACAGACTCATAATAATTCCATATATTAAAATAACATGAAAAAATCTGGGTCTTTACATAATATGTTTATTAAATTTGATAACTATTCATATTTTGTATAGGCATTTATATCACAACTATATAAAGGGAAGATCATGTAAAGCACTATTTGGATTCAATCACAATCTTATCATTTCTGTTCCATAACTTACTTTGGAGAATAATGAAATTGAGAAGAAAAAAGTTTAATTAATCTGAGTGTTTATTAATAAAGTTGTAGATGCCAAACTCTTTTTGATGCCTACATTGAAAATGTAAAAAAACAATCTAATCACATAAAATATATTTTTAATTTTTTCATTACATAATTTATTTCTGTTTTTTAGGATGCACTATATGCTGATAGTAGTCAATCTGGACACCCTGCATATTTATTTTTTCGATCCAATGCATGGATATTCAACCCAACAACCACACATGATGTGTATTTTGAATATTTAATACACTTCAATTAAAATTATATAGATAAACATTGAATTATATATTTAGTATGTGTTTGGAAAATAATTTTGTTATGATAGATCGGTCTCTCAATATAGACTAGATCACGGCCTAAAGTCAGTTTCTAAAGGGTTAAAGCCTGTGAATTACCAAAAATCGAACCAAATTAGGGTATATATATAAATATTTAACAATAAAAACATTTCAAAACAATTCACTTATATTTTTTAATGTTTCTGCAATAATCGAAATAAGATAATGTTACCAATTTAGGATATTATGTTTGGTAATTTATGAGTGAAATCATAAATATTGAAAAGACAAAAATCCCCCAATAGGTAATTTCCAAAGGTAATTAAAATTTTATTAAATATATTTCATAATCATTTCTTTGTTCAAATTTTCTCAGTACTATCAAGATCATCGACAACCTAGTTACTCAAAATAAGAAATCAATTTGTTTAGAGATGATTGGGAATCATACTTTTTGTTAGAATGTATGTCGAAAACAAATTTAGGTGACTACCTACCGTGTTTATGATCTATTATGAGTTATGACCTTCAAAAGATATTTGGGGTGTGAAACATTATTGTTATAATTATTATATTTTCTTTTTGATATCTTTCTTGAGGAGAAGAATAATGTAGGACACCATTTTGTATAGAATCTATGACCTACAAACAATAATTTTTTTTTGGGAAATCACGGAGGTAGAGGCAGAGGCGAAGGCGGAGAAAGAGTTATAGATAGAGTCAGATTTATAGACCGATGTGGAGGAGGAGGCATAAGTGAATACCTAGGGGGATACTGAGGTCAGGGAGGATAAGAAGAGATTTCCTATAAACAATAAAAAATTTTGTCAATGAATTATAATGAGGATCATACCATGATTGTGTTTGAGAAATTTTTTTTAAAAATGCACACACCACTTGTAACTTAAGATAATAGCCATTGTGCATGTGTTTTAGGTGACTTATTGATAAAAAATTCACCAATTTTCTTTATAATTTGGTACTATGATTCATAATTCATTTTTGATAGGTATGAATCAGTTGAATGTCAAACCCATACATGATTCCACCAATGTGGATCAAAGTTTGTGTTTCCAGTTTAAAATGGCATTTTAGTATTTCACATTAGTGTGTACGAAAAACCAAGGAAACTCATTTGGATATATATATCACTTTATTAAAATGGTCCATGAGTTATTTTTGACATTTAGGAATTATCCGGACCTCAATACGATGCGTAGTGTGATCAGTATGAATCTAAGTGAATCTTTTTACTCAAAAGTAACATTAATTTTAGTGGAAATAAATTGACATACTCAAAACCAAGAAAAAAGATTCAGATTGTTTTGGTACTTTATTAAAACGATCCACAAGTCATTTTTAACATGTAAGAATCATCCTCACCACAATCCGACACATGGTGTGACCAGTATGACTCCAAGTGTATCTTTTTATTCAAAAGTGGCATTAATTTTAGTGGAAAGAACAACTTACATACTCAAAACCATGAAAATGAATTCGGATAGTTTTGATACTTCATAAAAATGATCCATAAGTCATTTTTGATGTGTATGAATCAACTACACCTCAATCTGATGTATGGTGTGACCGGTACATCTCGAAGTGTCCATTAACATTTTAAAATATACATTTTGATATAAAAAATTATCATTCACTAAAAACCATGAAAACAAACTCGTATTATCTTGAGAATTTAGTAACATAATTCATAATTAATTTATGATGTGTATGAATTACTCTCATGTAAAACCCACACATAATGCCACATTTATGGCTCAAAGTGCGTGTTTCTAGTTTAAAATGACTTTTTAGTAAAATAATATAAGTGGTGTACTCAAAATAGAGGTAACAAATTCATATTGTTTTTTTAATTTAAGAAAATGGTCCTTGAATAGTTTTTGAAATCTAGGAATTAGCATCACCTCAATATGATGCACATTGTGACTGGTATGACTCTCAGCGTGTCTTTTAATTCAAAAGTGGCATTAATTTTAGTGGAAAAAATAATGACATACTCAAAAATGATAAAACTCATTCATATTATTTTGTTAATTTAGTAAAATGACACATAAGTCATTTGTGACTTATAGAAATTATTTTTACCTCAATATGATGCATGGTGTGACTAGTATGACTCTAAATGCACATTTTTATTCCAAACTAACATTAATTTTTGTGAAAAAACAACTAACCTACTCAAAATCATGAAAATGAATTGGGATTGTTTTGGTACTTTAGGAAAATGATTCATAAGTAATTTTTGACATGTCTAAATCATTCAAACATCAATCTAACATACTGTGTGACCGGTACAACTCTAAATGTCTGTTGTCAATTTAAAATTGACAATTTAATACAAAAAATATCCATTCAATCAAAACTAGGAAAACATGCACAGATTGTTTTGATAATTTGATAAATTAATTAATAATTCATTTTTATGGGTATGAATCAGTCTCATGTCAAACCCACACATGATTTTACTTGTATGGCCAAAAGTGCAAGTTTCCAGTTTAAAATGACATTTTAGTAAAAAATATAAGTGGCACACTCAAAATATGGGAAACACATTTGGATTGTTTTTTAACATTATTAAAATGATCCATTATTGATTTGTGTCATGTAAGAATCATCACCACATCAATTCGATACATGGTGGGACTGGTATGACTTCAAGTGTGTCTTTTTATTCAAAAGTGACATTAATTTTAGTCGGGGGAAATTGATATATTCAAAATTGAGAATACACATTTGGATTATATTGGTACTTTAAGGAAATGATCTATAAGTAATTTATGACTTGTAGTAATCAGTCTCACCCCAATCTGATACACGATGTGGCTAGTATGACACTAAGTTAATATTTTTATTCAAAATTTGCATTAATTTCATTTAAAAAAACAATGGCATGTTCTATAATAATGTTCTAATATTTATTTGTGTTAGAATTCTTATTTCATTTAAATTCAGTATTTTTATCTTATTTTAGTCTATTTTAATGTGTCTGGTGAAGCAGTGTGTGGTTCTAGCACACTCCACCTGTTTCTGGTGTTGTAGTGTGTTGTGGCATCACACTAGAGTTCGCACCTTTATCAACGCTACTAAATGCGCTGATAAAGATATCCTTTATCAATGATTTTACAAGAGTTGATAAAGGAGTCCTTTATCATTAATTTTTAATGTGATGACCGATGTATCTTTATTGGTGCATCAAGAAGCACTGATAAAGGGTCTCTTTATTAGTGCTAAATAAAAGCGCGGATAAATGGGGATTTTTATCAGAACTTTTATTTGCAGAGATAAAGATCCCCTTTATCAGTGGTTTTCAATCACTGATAAAGGACATGTCCTTCTAACCATGCTGAGGTAGTCATCACTTTTCTAGTGCTGATAAAGGCCTATTCTAGCACTGCTAAAGGCATGTTTTTTAGTAGTTAAGGGAATAAATGAATTGTAATGTTATGCCACATAAATTATTAATCCATGATTAGAGGGTCCACGAGCCAGTGGTTCACTATTTTCATCACCTTTCTAGGCTAAACTTGTTGTAATATAGTTTTCTAAGGAGTGTGTTTTTCTTGTGGGGAAAATATCTCATCCTTGTTGAAATGAGTACTAAGAAAGTGGACCACCACATTCTCCTAACACAACTAAACTGGATAAACCTATATCTTATGAGGATTGGATGGATGTTCAACTTCACGATAACTGCAACATATGCCTATATTCACTAAGGAATGAGGCCCCCAGGTAGCTGAGTTCTGGATTGAGTTCATCTAGATAATATTCATGCACATCAAGATACCCACAAATTGGAGGGTGAATCTTGTTGTATACATGATTCATGGACCTTAAAAGAATTGGTGATACATTTTGGAGCAAGCTAGGAATCAAGAAGAGTTGTCATGGAAGGAATTGAAAGTGAAGTTCCTGAGACACTTCTATCCTAAGATGTTGCTGGAGGAGAAGGCTCACCAGTTCATGCATCTGACGTAGGATGGAATGTCAATCCAAGACTATGCTAAATGTTTCACTGACCTGAATTTATTTTCTCCATCCTTAGTAGCTGATGATGTGATTAAGGAGAGTAATTTTTAATATGGGATTAATTATGAGATCAGGTCACAGGTGAATGTCTTCCGCTTGAGGAGCCTTGCAGATGAGATGAATTAGGCTCTCATCATGGAAGGAGTTCTGAGAGAGTCCCTAAGTGTTGGTCAGACAGTTTCATCAAGAAAATTCAGGAAATATTCTTCTAGTGGTAAAAATCATCATTATAACATTTATCACAAGGTAAGTGGAGGGCAGTGCAATCAAGGGAATACACTTTCACCTTAGGATTATGGTTTTGTGAAGTTCTTTCAGTGTGGTAGGATGGGCCAGAAGTGCTTATGGTGTCCTCAACCCCATAGTGGAGTGTCATGTCTACAATATTTTGGGACCCTTTCATAATTTTTGTGCTAAGATTCCATAGAAAAGTAGAGGCAGATGATCCAGATAAAAACTAGAGTCTTGATGGGGTTAAACTACCCCTCAGTAGACCGGTAGCTGGAGTTACACTAGTCATCCTAATCGAGGTAGGGAATCTGGTACCCCAGTCCATGAGAAGTAGTACCAACTAAGGTAATTAGATCAGGTTAGTTAGATTAAAGCCTAGGTTAGAGGGACAATGTAGTTTCACGTTATACATACTACTCTATCTAACATGAATGTTGTATGGTTATTTAATCATACACCTTATCATTTTTTTATATATAAAAGCTTCACATTACATTCTATCAGATCTTTGTGAAAATTTTTTGAGTTTGGTTTTGGAGATAATAGATGGGGTCATGATAATTGACACACCATTAGGAGTGTGGTCAAAGTGTATCAAACACAGTATGGAATGTTCTCTTGAAATTGGTGGGTATCATTTCCTTTAGGATCTTTTTATGTCGAAAATGATAGGATTTTATTTTATTATTAGTATGGATTGGATATTTATATTATATTATCATATATAATATTATAACAGTAAAGTTACCTTTCTATCTCTAGATCGAGGCTTCTACACTCACCAAGGTGAGTTGGATCTTCAGGTGGGTCATGATGGGCCAATTCAGTGCATATTGTATTTTCTCACTGCTCGGATAGAGATCCTTGTTCTGGTTGATGAAGGGATGTATCAAGATAATTTTCCTCAAGTGGTGAACCATTTCCAAGAATTATTTCTTTAAGAATTATCTATCTTACCACCCAAACTAGAGATTGAGTTCACAATCGATTAAGTGCTAGGATTTGATCCAATTTATATTTCACCTTATAGAATAGCATTATAAGAACTTCATGGGTTGAACTTTTAGTTAAAGGACCTATAACCCAAGTAATTCGTACGTTCTAGTACATATTAATTTGTTTCTATAGTTATTTTCACCAAGAAGGCTTATGGGACTTTGCATTTATGTGTGGGTTATCAGAGACTGAAATAGATGTCGGTCAAGAACTGATATCCCCTTCCATGAATTGATGATCTATTCAATCAGCTGATAGGTTCTAGGATTTTCTCTAATATTTACTTGAGTTCAGGGTTCCATTAGTTGAGGTTGATACGAACATACATACCATGGACTACTTTTAAGAGCAGGTATGGATTATTTGAGTGCATATTGATTTTTTTGGTCTGATGAATGAATCAGAAGTATTCATAACCTTGATTAATCTAATCTTTCATCCTTTCCTATATCTTTTTTTGGTTGTTTTTGTTGATGAAATCTTAGTTTACTCTCAATATTTAGATGATCATTCCCAATATATTGACATCGTATTGAGTACATTAAAAGAGCATCGAATTTATGAAAATCTATCCAAATATAGTTTCTGGATTGATAAAGTGCACTTCTTTGGTCATGTTATCTCATAGACTAGAGTGTTAGTTGACCTAGACAAGGTTTCATCTATGGTATATTTGGAGAGACCCAAGAATGTATTTGAGATTCAGAGTTTTCTTGGCCTAGATAGCCATTACTAGTGCTTTATCTAGAACTTCTCCTATCTGGAAGCACCAAAGTTTGGGATGACTAAGAAATGGGTAAAGTTTTTTTGGTCAGATGATTTTGAGAGATATTTTCAAGAGATAAAGAGTATACTGATCTTGGAAACAATTCTCACCATACATGGGTTTGATAGGTAGTATACCATGTACAGTGACACATCCAGAGTTGGACTCGGAGCAGTTATAATGTAGGAGGACCATGTGGTGGCTTATGGATCCATACAGTTGAGATATTATTAGAGGAATTATCACACCCATGATCTGGAGTTCACTATGGTTATGAATTCCCTAAATTTTTGGAGACACTATCAATTAGGAAAGAGGTTTATAGTGTACAAAGACCATAATACCCTCAAATATATCTTTTCAAAGTGAGACCTAAACCCTTGGTAGAGGATGTGGGTTGAGTATCTCCAATCTTTCAACTTTGAGATACATTACACACTGAGAAAGGGAAATTTCATTTCCAATTCTTTTATTCAAAAAATGTAGAAAAAGAAAGTGAAAGAATATAATGATGAGTGGTGGTTGATGGCCCTTTTTTAGATATTCATCTAGATGTTTAGGAGTCTCAGGGGTGAGTAACTCTAACTTCAACATCCATTATACCCATGCTTCTTAACTAAATCATGAGAGTCCAGGTATCTAATCTGGAGGTCTTATACTTTAGAGACAACTTATATGGTGGGAAGCTACTGGTAGGATAGTCTCTTGGTGGCAGTGATAATATCCTCTTTCATGGACGAGTATGGGTTCTTATGGGTTTGTGTGAGAAGATGATAATATAACTTCACACTTCTTGATGGGTGGTATATCTTGGATTGACAAAGATGTATCACGACTAACGAATATAGTACTAGTTTCTAGGGATGAATAAAGAGATAGAAAACTTCTTAGAAATATGTTTCACCTATCAGTAGGTTAAGGTCGATCATCAGAGGCCTACTGGACTATTGTAGCCTCTACTCATTCTGAAGTGGAAGTGGGATGATGTCACAATGTATTTTTTGACATGACTACCCATGAAACCTCACAAGAATAATGTTGTGAGGGTAATTGTATATAGACTAAAGAAGGTATCCCACTTTTTTCCTATCAGGGAGAGCTTCGCTATTAATGATATGGATAGTCTTTACATGTGTGAGATAGTTCGGTTGAATGATGTTCCAAGGACCATTGTTTCTGATTGAGGTCCTCATTTCACTTCTTAGTTTTGGAGAGGTCTTTAGAAGGATTTGGGATCCCAGGTTATTCTGAGTATAGCCAACCATCATTAGACAGATAGCCAGTATGATCATTCTATTTAGAATATGGAGGATATGTTATGAGGAAGTGTTTTGGATTTTAGTGGTTCTTGGGAGAAGAATTTGGAACTCATGGAGTTTTCATATAATAACAGCTTCTAGGAATGGAGTGAAATTCCCTTTTTTCCTCCAGACCTTTTTTACTACTTCCTTATTTTCTTCTCCTCTTACCTATTCAAAATATGTCTCCCATAGATATCCTCCTCTCCTCTCTTAGGGATAAAGACATATCCTCTATCTGAAATCCATTTAAACCATCGTTCTATAACATCCCAGATCCAGATGCCACCTTATAGTGCCCCGAGCCCGGCTGGCCACATGGCCACAAGTGAATCTCTCCAAATGCCAGAGGCTTCCAACTAGAAGAGAGGGCCTAGTAGAGTCAATTGGGAGACTATGCCTTCATTACCAGAGTATCACATCCGAATTCAAACATATAATAAATAAAATAAGCAAAATAAATAGCAGACAACTGAAAGTAAGACAAGACATGAATACATATCAATAACAGAAGTCACTACTACAAATATGGCCTTTATCAGCACTAGAAAAGTCTATTAACAGTGCTAAGAAAATAATCGTTAACTTAGGAGAAGATAAAGGGGATCCCTTTTATCAGCACTTTTTTTAGAGCTGATAAAATGTCCCTTTTATCAACACTCTTAAAAAGTACTGATAAAATTTGAAAAAATATTTAAAAAAAATTGCAATTCTGGGGGCTTCAACAGTTCTTGAAGCCCCCCTTTAACATTTCCCACTACCCACGCACGCCCCAGGCTAGCTCCACCCAACCCCACCCCCCTTTAACAGCGCTATGTAATTCCCCCCACTTGCGCCCTCGACCTTCCTCCCTCAGCATTCGAACTCGAGACCTCCTGTCTACATGCCTAAGCCTTTACCACTCCACCAAATTGCTTTGCTCTTCATTTATTAATATATCAATTTATTTATATATATATATATAGTTATCTATACTCATATAGTAATATATATGTATATTTAGTTATATTAATATATATATCCGTATATTAATATATATATATTAACATATATATTTAGTTATATTAATATATATATATATTTAATTATATTAATATATATATATCCGTATATTAATATTTATTTATATTTATTTATATATAGATATATATTTAGTTATAATTTTTTATCCGTATATTTATTTTTATATTAATATATGTTAATATATATTTATAAGATTAGTTTTAAATAAATTTATAAAATATGTTTTCTTATGTGTGTTTTTATAAACAAATACATATATACAATCAAACATACATTCATACATATATACAACACACACACACACAAATATATATTATATGTATATCTATAGGTATAATTATATATATTTATATATATTTACAAATGTTATATATTAATATGAATATACAAAAGTGCTAGAAATGGGGTCTCGAAAAACCAAACAAATCGCAGAGTCACAGAAAAAACATAGCTTCTTCTCGGAGTGTTCGTTTCAGATTTTTGAACAGTAAAACTAACTCTCATATAATGAAATATGATAAACCAGGTGGTGGAGGCTGAACAGACACACAGATCAGAAGTTATGATAGTTTTAAGAAAATTTGGATAGGGGTCCGGACACAGAAACTGAGTTTTGGAGGTATCTCTTGTGGTTTTGGGGATTTTAGTGTCCCAAACATGACTGAAATTGTGTATGAGTCAATCCTCTGCAAATATCTCTTCGCTGCCTTCGATTTGATATGTGGTAGAGCCCAAATGGACACCTGGAGATAAAGTTATGGCCGTTTGAAGTTGGACTTTTTTTGGAGTGCTATAACTGATATATCATTCGTTCCTCTGATATTATAACTACTTCAACTAGTTCTATTCGTCACTCATTTCATGATATTGGATTTGACTAGTCGCGGAACTCAAACGGACAATCGGAGTAGAAGTTATGCCCATTTTAGTGAGTTGATGGTTTCGTAGGTTTTTAGGAGATACGAGAGTTGTAAAATTTCGAACGACAATAACATCTATTCCGAGTGTCTATTTTGCCTCATCCACATATAAAATAGAAGCTTACGACCATACCTACACTACAGTAACCATTTTAACAACTTCTCAAATTCTTCAAGGTACTAAAAGGTCCTTAATTCCTACAAACGACCATAATTTCTGCTCCGGTGTGTCCATTTTGGGTCTACGACATATCAAATCAATATAAAAAAATATTTTAAAAAATATTTATTATCTTTATATCAATATAAATATACTTATTTATCAATATTATATTTTTTATGAACTTTTTTTGAAATATACACATTTATCAGTGCAAGGAAAATTCACGCTGATAAAACCCCCCTTTATCAGCACTACTAAAAAAACGTTGATAAAGGGGGACCCTTTATTAGCGCTAAAAAAACACTGATAATTGGTCACTTTTAATAGAACCTTTTTTAGCACTGTTAAAATTTCCCTTTATCAGTGCTTTTTTTAGCACTGATAAAGCCCCCCCCCCTTTATCAGCACTTTTTTTAGCACTGATAAAGTGTTGCGCTGCAGAAACCCAGTTTTTTGTTAGTGAGTGTATCATATACAAAATGATTCAGATGATACAAGTATCTAGAAATCAGCCAAAATAGTACATGGAAATATAGTAAAGTACAAGTATCCTAAAAAGAAAAAAATACCAAAAAGCTATCCCAGCATCGCAAGCATCAGCTTGGTCCTATGTTCCCCTTCTCCAAAGCCACCACCAACAACCTATACTTGGGCTCCTACCCCTGTCATCACCTGCAACCATATAATCTTTTTAGGTCCCCAAGGAGGCCCAAATAGGGTGTGAGATAAACATCACAGTAGGAAACCACCTAGGTCTATATAGTTCTAATATAAATTCTAAAAAGGTTCTAGTAAGTGTAAAAAACCAGTAAGTAAGTGCACATTCCAATGGAATTAGTCTATTGTAACAAGTGAATCCAAACAACCCTCAAGGATACCTTAAAAAGAGAGTCATCTACTAATAAGGCAGTTATAACCAAGTAAATAAGCAATTCACATGGTCACAACGTACACCCATCAGTATCATGAAACCACGACCACATTGTATAGAGAATTCAAGTATCCCACAGCCACGACGTATTGTGAAGTGTGGACTACAACGGCTAGATCCACGGTGTTAGTAGACCTAGGCATCCATGTAATTAATCCTAGACCATAGAGGGCTGGATCCAAGGAGCATGTCCAACACATCCCATCGAGTCCCATGGGAATCCCTGGTGGAAACTCGGTTGTGCACTAGTTGGGGTCATAGGAGCATGGAAATAGAAAGTCCTACATGAGCCCAAATAGCCAGATCCACAGGGTAGTAAGGCTTGATGCATCCCACAAAATCAAGCCCCAAGGGGTAGAGTCAACCCAAGATTCCCTCTACCACATTCTAGATCCATGGATATCAGTACATGGAATCAATTAAACCATTCATTCAAGCATTCAAATTAGACATTTATAACCATGTGAGTATACCCACTCACATCACCAAGCATCATCCAGGAGTATACCCCCTCAGGAAAACCAAAAAAAAAATTTACCAATAATATGGGCCTACCCTCCCATATAGTCCATTTAACATTCCATTAGTCATTTCATATAGGTATACCCACCCATATTATCTTTTTAACATTCCAAACAATCAAAATAGACAAGGAATAACATAATATCCATTAATCAAGGAGGCATTACATGTCCTAAATAATCTATTCAAGCTATCAAGGCATTAATAGGCTTCTGTTAACTAGGAAATCACTAGAACACACCCCTTGGGTGGTTTAAATAGGCATAAACAAGATAAACCTAAAAGGAACACCCCATGGGTGACCATGAAATAATAAACTAGTGCCAATGCACTGAAACAGAACCTATGGTCAACCTCAATAGGTTCGACTGTAGATATTAAAAGATTCTCTCTAAAAAACGAGATCTTTCCGGAAAGTCCGACAGATGGAATATTGGAAAAACAGTCAAAAATACCAAGAAATACCAAAAGAAAGTATATACCACCTGCCTCACCTTGACATTAGGAAGCTCATCCAGTATCAAGTTATGATTATTCCTGGTTAGGAAGAAATATGAAGAAGGGAAGAAGAACTGAATATTAGGGCATATGAACCTAAATCCAAATAGCATAGTCATTGTTCTGAAAAATCAAGAATGACTAAAAAGTAATGTAAGCTTTACTGATGCAGATCCATAGAGACAATCGGTGATCAAAACAAAGATCAGACGGAGATTAGGGCTTAAAGCTGAATTTAGGTTCCTCAAAGGAGCTCCACGAAAGGCCTATTGTGCATTAGAGAAGAAACCCAATTTGGGTTTAAAAAAGTAATCGAGTTTTTAATTTAAAATATAAAAAACACACGGTAGGGTCGCACGGTTTACCTGTATGGTTTCCCAAACCGTGCGGAAACCGTGCACACCTCACTTCCTAAGAGGACCACTTTTCATGGTTAAAACACATGGTTTGACTAATCATGTCTCCCGATCCTCCTGTGTCCCAACCTCGATGAAAAACATAAGAAAAACTGATCCCTGACCTCGAACTCTAGAGGTCGTCTATGGAAATCAGCGTATTATTTCTAATGAGACTGTGGTGTAGCTATCCTCTTTTAAATCAACTGGACCTGCTCAGAAGTTTCCTACATGAGACATGGTCATAGTAAAGCTTCCTCTCCAACCTCAAACTAGGATAGGGGAGAACGATATGGCTTGCTGTATAAATCCTTGTAATGTTCCATCTGTATTGTCACCTGATAACTACTATTGTAGATGAACTCAAATAGGGGAATGTGCCTCTCCCTAGAGCCCCGAAAATCTAGAATGCATGCTCACAGCATGTCCTCTAGCACCTGTATAGTACGCTCTGACTAGCCATAAGTCTGAGGGTGGTATTTTGTGCTTAGAAGTACCTGGCTACCTAGCGACCATTGAATAATCTTCTATAAACGATATGTAAAATGGGAATACCTATCCGAAATGATTTTTTGGGGGACCCCATGAAGTCGTACCACCTCTCAGATGTAAAACATTCCAATATCATCAACCCTGAAGGTATCCTTGATCGGTAAGAAATGTTCATCCATCGTAATCCTATAAACAAAATCCCACATGACATCATTACCTCGAGGCGATCTCGGAAAACCCATCACGAAATTCATCGCGACATCATCCCATTTCCACTTCGGGATAGGTAACTACTATAAAAGCCCAGCTGGCCACTGATGTTCCGCCTTCACCTGCTGACAGGTGGAACACCTAGTAATAAAACCAGCTACCTCTCTCTTTATTCCCAGCAACCAGCACTGACATCACAAATCACCGATCATTTTGGTAACCCCGGTATGCACAACCCAAGATGAAGCATGAAACTCCTGCATCAACTTCTCACGTATATACACTGGAACCCAAACACATCCATGGATATGAAAGATCTCATCATCACCTACCATCCAACCGGGAGGAGAGTCCTCAACTTCCACACCTTCCCGTAGAACTAGTCCATAAGAATCTGATAACTTCCTTATCCTAACTCAATCCAATATGGTAGTGGTAACAGATAAGTATGAAAGAAAAGCTTTCCCCTATATATTGTGCACCTCTAGATATATCTTAGAGAAAAACACAATAAGATGCCACTCGCTACTGGTCTGCTTGACTTCATGTATCTATGTCCTCCTGCTCAGTGCATCAGCCACTGCATTTACCTTACTAGGCATGTAAGAAAGATCAAAGTCAAAGTATTTTAGGTACTCCACCCACCTTCGCTACCTCGAATTTAAACCACACTGTGTAAAGATATACTTGAGGTTTTTGTAGTCTGTGAACACCAAAAAATGCTCTCCCAGTAAATAGTACCCCCAACAGTGCAACACATGAACAACTGCAGCTAACTCAAGATTGTGCATAGGGTAGTTCCTCTAATGAGGCATCAGCTTCCAAGACCCGTATTCCACAACTCGACCCCTCTACATAAGCGCATCCCCCATCCTAATACCCGAAGCGTCATAGTACACCATGTAACTCTTTCCCTGCACTGGTTGTATCAGGACTGGTGCTGATGTCAACCTCCCTTTCAGCTTCTGAGAGGCTATCTCACAAGATTCTGACCACACAAACTTCACACCCTTCATAGTCAATCCTGTCAATGATACTATTAAGCATGAGAAGTCCTGAATTCTTGTAGTAGCTATCTATCCCTAAGAAACATTGTATATCAGAAAAGTTCTTCGGCTATTCCCAGGAAACAATAGCTCTCACCTTCTCTGGGTCCACTGATACTCCTATCTCTAAGATAATGTGACCTAGTAAATGAACCTGATCCATCCAAAAGTGGCATTTTTTCATGCTTAGTATATAACTGATGATCTCTCAATGTATTCAAAATGATCTCAATATGGTTGGCATGGTCATGTTGATTGTGAGAATAAACCAAGATATCGTCCACAAAAACCACCACAAAAGAATCCAAGTAAGGATGGAACACTCATTTCATAAACTCCATGAAAACTCTTGGCACATCCATGAGACCAAACGATATAACCAGATTCTCGTATAACCCATACCTACTACAAATAGGCTATATGAGGTATGTATGTAGGTCGAACATGCACCTGGTGATATCTTAACCTCAAGTCGATATTTGAGAACAATCAAGATCCTTGAATCTAATCAAATAGTTCATCTATTGGTGGTAAGGGATATCAGTTTTTAACTATAAGCAAGTTTAGTTTTTGATAGTCCATACATAGCGTAAGAGTCATGTCCACTTTTTTACAAAAAGGACTAGAGAACCCCACAGAGAAGTAATGGATCTGAAAACCCCCTTCACCTCCAATTCCTCTAGATACCTCTTGAACTCCTAAAACTCCTTCGTAGCCATCCTGTATGAAAGAATGGATTCTGGTGCAGCTCCTAGAAATAACATGATTAAGAAATCCACATATCTCTCAAAATGTAAACAAAAATAGTTGTCAAGAAAGACTTCCCTGAAGTGCTCAACCACTGGAGGAAATTCAGACTGACCCACTCCCAGATCATCCAGAAACAAATTATAAATATGGGATATCATCCCACTAATCCCATGATGCTAAGGTCTATCTCACCTCACTTGGACATCCCATTCACCCTTTTGAATAAACACTACACCATATAATGATGAGAAATTCACCCTCCGACGATAGCAGTCTGCGTATTCTTGATAATCCATGAGACAGTACATTTTGAGAATGACATCATACACAATCATCTCAAGGACATAATGATCCCAGATGATGTGACACCCTCCAACCTCAAGGGGACACTCCATACACTGGCACACATCACCCGTTCTAACTCCCAACAGTGTGTATAACATCAAAATTCCATTAGAAAGAAAAACCATAAGCCCAAGTATCTTCAACACTTGTATAGAGATAAAACTATGAGAGGATCCTATATCAAAAAGAGCATATGAAATATTAGAATCTACTAAGATCATACCTCTCACTATAGAAGGTCTGGGATCCTGTTCCTACTGGGTCTGTTGCACTGTATAAGCTTGGCCTATACCGTGGCCCTATGACCCTTCTTGGCTACCCTGAGCTAATCCACCCAACTGCCTCAGAGAACCTGGTGTCTGGCTACCACAACCACGACCACCACTACCCTGGCCTGACCAGCCTCTACTACTCCAGCTCCTAGCCTGACATGGAGCTGAAGAACCTGCTCCTAAACTCGATGTTGGAGATGACCCCCGACCACTCACAATTGGTGGGAAGGTGCTGCAAAACCGCTACATGTTCCCCATCCTACCACATGCTCGACACTCAACTGGGTCGCGGTCACACAAATTTTTCATGTGGCCTCACCTACCACACTGATGGAAAAAAACCAAGCTGCATGTACCCATAGCCTGACTAACATTCATGCCGTGGGAATCCTCTAAACGGCGCTTCCTTCTTGAAGACGTAGATCCACTGGGGCGAGAAATAGCACTCCCCTATTCTGTACCCCCCAGCTTCCCATAAGTTTTTCTCTATAATTAGTACTTTATTCACAATATCTATGATAGAAGGAAACCTGTACATGTTGACCTGAGATCTAGTAGCATGTCTGAGACCTTCCTCAAAGCGTCTCACTCGCTACATCTCATTGATAAGATACATCAGTTCAAAATGATGTATCTCTGTAAAGTGTGTCAAGTATTCCATAATTTTCATCTCGCCCTGATCTAGACGCATAAACTCACTAGACCTCTCTGTTCACAGAGTCATGGGGTAAAATTAGTTGTAGAAGAAGGTTTGGAATTCATTCCAACCCATATTCTGTAGCCCATCAGCCTTGTTAAAAATATCACACCAGTACTATGCTGCTTCATGTAGAATATATGTTGTGATCCTGACCCTCCACTCTAGATGTGTATCTAGATTCTACAAATCACTAATGTGGTCTCTAGCCACAGCTCCATAGCATGTGGTCCACCATCCCCTGAAAACATAGTTGGAGGATTCTGTTAGAACACCTGTGTTAGCTATTCCATAGTCAAGTCTGGCTGTAGTGCTCCCAAAAAAGTCTGCATATACAAAAAGAAACCCTCACGGAACTGTTCCTCAACAACTGTTTCTGGAATAGCCTCAGGTTTCACAGCTGGAACTATATGAGGATCAATTGGTACCTTGTGGCTCACTATCTCCAAAGTACGGTCATTGGCTCCATTGTGGTATACAACTAGAGGTCATTGTGGTGGCATGTATCTAAAATTCCAAATGTATGCCTCAAGAAATAACAACATCTAGGAACAAAGTTCAAAATCATAGGAAAGGAAAAAACCCTCATAGAAACCATGTCAAACCCAAAAACTTCTCCTAAATCCATGATTGAATGAAGAATATCCATCGAACCACCAGAACCTATGCCTCTCGCCCACTTGAAATTAGGCTCTAGGTTAAGTCTCTATTCCCCATTGGTGTTTCCATTTCCATTTCACATTCAGTTATTTAGGAAATTCCACCAAGTGTTTACCAATTTTTGAATCCATGAGGGCCCATAACACCTCATGAACTCAAAACATGGTTCCCATTCAAACCAAATATATAACAAGTTCATTTAGAATTTACATTGCACTGGTGATTCATTTCCCAATTCATAAGGTCCCATACTACTTATGGATTGAAAGAGGACATCACACCATTATCTACTACACCCATGTAACACAAAAAAAGGCACAACTATCACATCAATTATCACAAAAACATGCAGTATCTAGTGCATCCTAGATGGCATGACATAATGCATGGCATGTGATTCTACCAAGTTTATATATGATGCATAATATGGCACACCCTCATCTAATAGGGTTTCAACTGAAATAGACCCCAAAATTTCATCAATAGTAATAGAATAAATCAATTGCGTCACCCAATGATGAAATTAAATCAACTATAAAATTCAAAATCCGAAAAATCAAATCTCAATTCAAGGAAATTTGGCTTTTCCCTATATAAGGGGTAACTACTCCTGGAAAATGTGTATTACCAAACTCTATTTACTTCATATCCCTATCTAATGTCATCAATAAGGAAGTTAAACCATAAAAAAACTCCTCTGATACCACTTTGTAACATCCTAGACCCGGATTCCACCTTATGGTGACATTATCCCGGTTAGCTACATGGCCTTAAGCACATCTCCCCAAATAACAGAGACTTCTAACTAGTAGAAAGAGACTAGGAGAGATAGTGGGGAGATTAAACACTCATTACTAGAGTATCACAATAGAATTCAAACATATAATAAATAGTATAAGTGAAATAAGCAGCTGAAAAATGAAAGTAACACCAGATAGGAATAAATATCAATAAAATAAGCTTTTCATATACAAAATGATGCAGATGGTACAAGTATATAGAAAACATCCAAAGTAGTAAATGGAAGTATAGTACAATGCAAGTATACCAAAAAAAAAATACCAAAATGTTATCCCAGTATTGCAAGCCTCAGCTTTGTCCTATTCTCCCCTACTCCAAAACCACAATCAACAACCTATACTAGGTAGCTTTCCCCTATCATCACCTGCAACCATATAATCTATTTGGCTCCCCAAGGAGGCCCAAAAAGGGTGTAATATAAAAATACCAGTAGGGAACCACCCAGATCTATACAATTCTAACACCAATTCTATAATGATGTTAGAAAGTATAAACAACCAGTAAGTAAGTGCATATGTCCATGGAATAAGACTACTGTAACAAGTGAAGAAAAATTTCCCTCAAGGATACCTGTAAAAGATAGTTGGCTCCTAACAAGGTATATATAACCAAGTAAACAAGAACGTCACATGGCCACATTGTACGCCCATCAGCATCATGCAACCACAACCACGCTATATAGATAAGTCAAGTATCCCACCACCACATTGTATAGTGAAGTGTAGACTACAAGGGCCGAATCCAAGGTGTCAGCAAACCATGACATCCAAGTAATTATTCCTATACCACAGAGGGCCTGATCCAAGGAGAATTTCCCAGGCATCCCATAGAGTCCCATAGGCATCCCTATTGTAAACTCTATTAGGTACTAGTTGGGGTCCAAGGAGCATGGAAATAGCAAGTCCTATGTGAGCCAAAGCAAGCCAGATCCACGGGGTAGCAAGGCCTGAGGCATCCCACAAAATCAAGACCCAAGGGGAAGAGTCAACCCAAGGGATCAACTACCATGTTCTAGATCCACATAGATCAGTCCATGGCATCTATCAAACCATTCATTAAAGAAATACATAATTCAAATTATACATTTATAACCATGTGAGTTTACCCACTCACATCACCAAGCATCATCCATGAGTATACCCACTCGTGAAAACCAAAAATCATTTACCAAGAATATGGACCTACCGTCACATATAGTTCATTTAACATGAAATTATTCATTTATTATAGGTATACCCACCCATATTATCTTTTTAACATGCCAAAATAAGAAAATTAGACAAGGAATAACATAATATTCAATAAGTAGGGAGGCAGTACAAATCCTAAACAATCTATTCAAGCTAAAAAGGAATTAACAGGCTTCCATTAACTAGTCAAGCACAAGAAAACAACCCTTAGGTGGTTTAAATAGGCATAAAAAATATAAACCCAAAAGTCACACCCCATGGGTTTCCTTGAAATGAGAAATGAGTTCCAACGCACCGAAACAGAACCTATGGTCAACCTCACTATGTCCCACTCTAGCTACTAAAAGCTACTCTCTCAAAAATGAGACCTTTCTAGAAAGTACGAAGGATGGAATATCGGATGAATGCCCAAAAAACTATAAATTCAGAAAGAAAGTATATACCACCTACCTCACCTCGAAATTAGACAGTTCGTCCAGTATCAAGTCTTGATACGTCCTGGTTTGGGAGAAATCTGACGAACGGATAAAGAACTGAATATTAGGGCATACGATCCTAAATCCAAATAGCACAGTCATTGTTCTAAGGAATCAATAATTACTAAAAATAAATATAGGCCTTACTGATGCGGATCCATAGAGATGATCGGTGATCAAAACAGAGATCCGACAAAGAGTAGGGATCAAATCCTACTTTAAGCGCCTCAAAGTATCTCCACAAAAGACCTCATGTGCATTGGAGAAGAAACCCAATTTGGGTTTAAAAAAGGAATCTTGTTTTAATTTTATTTTTTTTTAAAATACACATGACAGGGTCACATGGTTTACCCGCACAGTTTCCCAAACCCTGTGGAAATCATGTACACCTCACTACCAAGGAGCGACACTTTGCACGATTACCCCACACGATTTGACTAACGAAGTAGTAACTATTTCGAATCATCTATTAAGAACCTGTAACTTTTCAAACCACTCACACAGTGTACCAAAACCATTCTCAATCCATGTGCAAACTGTCCATCAGGTCATTTCCTGCCCAAAAAATGGTTTGAGCCTCCGAACAATCCTCTAAAACCTCCAAACCACCCATGATCAAGTTAAGCATTCACATAAGGCCATAAAAGTTATTTAAAACGAAAAGAAAAGGATTTGTGCCTCATATGAAAACCCAGGTTCTTAACATTAAAATCTATCAAAACAGATAAGGCATAACATAATATTCATTAAGCAAGGAGAGTGTACATCTCATACATAATCTATTGAATATATAGAGGTATTAACAAGATTCCTTTTACTTGGAACGAACAAGAACATACCCCTTGGGTGGTTTAAACAGGAATAAATGAGATAAACCCAAAAGGCATACCCCATGGGTGACCTTGAAATGAGCAATGGGTGCTAATGCACCGAAATAGAACCTATGGTCATCCTCACTAGGTCCAACACCAGCTACTAAAATCTAATCGCTAAAAAACGAGACCTCCCCAAAAAGTCTGATGGATGGAATATTGGCCGAACACTTGAAAAAAGCAATAAATACCAAAAGTAATTATATACCACCTAACTCACCTCGGTAGTAGACATCTCATCTAGTATTAAGTCTTGATTTGTCCTGGTTTGGGTGAAATCTGAAGAATGAATGAATAATGGAATATTAGGGAATATGAGACTTAATTCAAATAGCGAAGCCATTGTTCCAAAGAATCATGAATGACTAAAAAGGAACATAGGAAATACCGATGCAGATCTGTAGAGATAAACAACGATCAAAACGAAGATCAGACAGAGAGTAGAGCTCGAATCCTACTTTAGGCACCTCCAAGGAGCTCCACAAAAGAAATATTGTGCATGGGAGAAGAAAGCCAATTTGGTATTAAAAAGGATTTAAATTTTTAGTTTAATTTTAAAAAAAATACACAATAGGGTCGCACGGTTTACCCAAGCGGTTTCCCAAACCGTGTAGAAATCATGTGCACCTCACCGCCTAGGAGGGAAACTTCGCACGATTACCCTGCAATATTTGACTAACCATGTGGTACCTGTGCAGATGCATCTGTTAAGAACCTACAACTTTTCATACCTCTCGTATGGTTTTCCTAAACCGTGTGCAAGTTGTGCAAAAACAGTACGCCAGGTCATTTCCCGCCCAAAAAATGGTTTTAGCCACCGAACAAGTCCCAAACACCTCCAAAACACTCGTTATCAAGTTAAGAATTCACATAAGGCCATAAAAAGGTATTTAAACTGAAAATAAAAGGATTTTTAACTCATAAAAAACCCAAGTTATTACATGTTCATTGCATTGTGGGTGTATCAATGAGTCTTCATCTCCTTCTTTATCATTTCTCTGTTTTATTTTCCACCTTTGTTTCTAAATTCATGCAAGTTAGTTCTCTCTATTTTTAGAACATTGGCCCATTTCGTCAATTTATCTCAAACCATACCACATCAATCCTCTATATCATATTTTTGGGTTATCTTAAGCATGAGGTAGTAGGTATATATTAGTTTCCCTTGAATTATCGCCTTTCATAAATTTTGTTATCGTTCCATGCACTGGTATTGTAATTCAACACCTCTTAAATGGGAATTTTAATTTTTTGAACATTATGCCTTAAATATAATAGCCCTTGTGAATTAAGTTATCATTATTGATGGTCTTGAACCTTATTTTTTAACCATCCTTAAGGGTATGTCCCTGAAATTCCTTAATTAATTATTGGTTTTTCTAATAAAAACCCTTATTGAGGTTTTTTGTCTTATAAAATATAAATGGATTGTTTAATTCGAATGTACAAGAATATGACACACATATATGTTACTTATTAGTTAAAAAATAATATATAATGTGGTTATTTCATAATTATTATGGAACAATTTGTGGATTCCACATGGCATGCATATTAGAAAGGACTATCTTGTACAATTGCATGTATGATGTTATCTTCCAAGGGAAGACCACCTGGACATAATGTATTAAAACAATTCTTGGAATTACTTAATAATGGAAAGAACCACATAATGAATTAAATGAGAAGTTATGGGTGTGGTACTATTTTAGTTTTCTTGTTATGAGTTATGTCATGCTTAGGTACATGGAATTTCATGTCCTCTACTTGAATTGGTAAATTGGATCCCCCCTTAATGTAAATGACTAGTGATGTGACATGTTTATGAATATATACTTATACCATATTAATTTATATGATTAAATAAGTTATGGTACCCTTTTAGTTCTACTCGGTTTCCATTTATAGAAGGCCAAGAATGGAATCATAAGATACTTGACTTGTGATACACTGTGAGTGATACATGGAATGCCATGGATGGGATCATTGTCAGTTTTTTATACCACCTTATGAGATATTCAAGTTCCCCCGGGGAGACACTGTGGATGGGATTAGTGGATAGATAGTTATACCATTACATGAGTGATACTCAGACCCCTATGTGCGATACCAGGGAAAGGATAAGAGGGTTTTCTTCATACCATACTAAGAGTGATACTTGAGCTTCCATTTATGGATTTCCTTGGATGAACTCAGATAGTGATGGGTATTTATAGTTCCCATAGAGAGATACTTGTAATTTGATTTACGGATCACCTTGGATGGGATCATGGTGCCTCTTAATAAATTAGAATGATTAATTAAACATTAAAGACTATGATTACAAAGCTGTTATCCAAGGATGTGTCTGCTATGAGAAATCACATTCCTATGATCATTCCATTATTCCCACTTATTTTATAATGATTCATATCACATCTCTATACTCTCACTCACTAGGGTTTCCCTACCAGCGATTTGGAGGGGGAGGCCTGCGCTTTTCCTCGTCTCCCCCCTTTCCTTGCTTATTCCTCATCACATCCACTGATTTCTCAGTGTTCTTCTCACTTGGTGATGGCTTTGATGGCTAGATTTGGTAGTATTGGTGAGGTTGAGTCTCTCTTGTGGCACCCAAGCCCGATCTGAACTCTTCTCTGGCTTCCAGAACCTTTACATGTCTCCTAGTCGGTTTGCAGAGGTGGTTTCAAAGAGGCTCTGGGATGTGCTGTCCGATCGGTCGAAGGTGTTTCAGGAGGCTCTTCCATCACTGGATTTGTTCCGGGTCATGGTGGTTCTTTCAAGATGTTTTTCGTGAATGGATTGAGATTTCTGGTGCTTTCCTCTGATGAAGTTCTGTCGATGAGGATTTCTGGAACGGTTAAATGTTATGGCATTGGTTCTTCCTTCTACGGAGGCCTCAGTCTGCTCAAACTCTACTCTGGCTTCGGGTTAAATCGCTCCTCAGTAGGTCGGTATGGTGAGATGGTTCCCAGGAGGCTTTGGGTCTTGCTGGTGGAGTGGCCAACATGGTTCTAGGAGGTGATTCATGCGTTGGATTTTCTTCTTCTTCTAGGTTTTAGTTGTAGTTTCTATTAGATTTGGTGATTTTCTAAGAAAGTTGATATCTACGGTGGTTTTGTCCATTTTTGTGGTTGTGGAGCATTTTCAGTGGTTGTCTGTTCTGGTTTTTATGATGGCATCTTTGGGCTCCAGCGGATGGCTCTTGGTGTTTTTTGTGAAGCAGTTTTTAGTTTCGTTGATTTTTGTTTATGGAATGTTGATGAAGAGGGTGAAGTGAAGAAAATGTGGCATTGAATGGTGTTTTGATGATGGTGATGGTGGAGATAAAGATAAAGGTGACGATTTCCTTAGAGATGGTTGGATGATTGTTATGTCTCTTCTTCTCAGGTTGTTTTTTCCTGTTACTGGCTCCGGTGGTGGTGGGGCGACGACGGTGTCAACGGTGGAGATGTAATAATGATGGATGTCGGCGACGTGGCGTCATCTGATTGTGTTTGATCTTGGATCGGGGTTTGGAGATTTCTATAAGATTGGTCTGTGGATGTGCTAGCATTGGGCACGTGAATCTACGAGATTCGAGGGTGCCAACTTCGTGTATATTTAAATTTTAAGCTTTGGTTGAACGGTGTTTGAACATTTGAAACTTGAATGTACGATGACCACTTCCTAAAGTGGATTTTTAGAAAATTAAAAAATGTATTGAGTAAATATCACATCTGTATAAGTTCATCTTATTCAGATACATTCTAGATTTGGGGAAATCAGTTATGTTTGTCCAAGTGTTCTTTGGGTACCTATGCCTAACTTGTTACATTTATTTCTTCATTTATTTCTTATCTTTTCCTTATGCCTACACACTATTATAATTTTATACTCAAGGACTGGATTATGATTTTGACACAGTTGGTGGTATCCAACTAATCACATCTCACACCCTAGTTGGCTCTCCATTTAATTGGGGTAACCAAGTATATCTTCATATTCACAGTTCTATGGTTTTTTGCTTGTGTTGTGCATTTTACATGGGATATTAGGAGCATAGGAATGAGGTAGTACTCAGGATTCCCGAGGAGTTATCCCTTAGGGTTTTTATTATTTTTCTATATTTATGTATTGTATCATATCTACATTTTGTATTCTACTAATTTATTTTTTAGTATCACATGAACATGTATGCATAGTTGTATCTTTGGTGTTGGCCATGTTTATCCTGTTATTATATTTTTCTTCTTGTGTTTTTCATTCATTACAGCACTTATAATATTGAATGATTTATTTATCATAGATTATAATTTATTGATATTGTTATCATGAGGTTATAGTCTCCAAACTATACCACCATTAGACCTTTTCTACTATTCAACTGCCTTTAGTGTACAGGCAAGCGCGCTTGATGGCATATAGTGACCTGTCCGGCTACTGGTTCCATAGTCAGTCAGGATAAGAAGTTTCACCCATGAAAGATATATCCTAAAATGGATATGTAAATACCAATAATTTTTATTAGAATCATCATAAATTAAATTCATGAGCATTATATACACCACATAAAATAAATAGGTGGTAAATATGGAATGTGTCTCATAGAAGTAAAAATTGAGACAGAAATATGTTACCTTAAGTATAAACATCATTCATACATGTTCAAACCTCATTTATAATAAATATAATTTTTTTATACAAATATTATAGAACCAAACTCATATTTATAATTAAAAATATGATTTACTTGTGACCTTTTATTACTCGTTTATTAACAATTCCTTGTTAAAATTGCGTTTTGGGTAATAACTGCTTTATTTTTCATGTATGTTTTTATTTTGATAGTTTTTTCCAATTAATTTTATCATGGTTAAATAATATAAAAAAATTTAATCATGATATAAGTATCATGTGTATTTTATAATTTTTTATAGTAATCTATAAGACATAGATATAGAAAATGAAATACACCGTTCATGGAGACGGTAGGTCATACATACTCATGAATGTTGTTTCCATTTTCTCAACGGATTGAAAGAGATAAGGGTATGTAAAATATCTAAATTATAGAATTATTTTATTTCATATATATCAAATATTTTTATTAAAATCATACTTATTTTCATACATTTAAAGCATGAATGAATCACATTGCTTCACGAGGCGGTAGTCCATCGTACACACGAGTGACATTATCGTATTCTCACGGAATAGAAAGTATAAAGATATATGTCATATAATAATTAAATAAGTATAATAATATCATAAATATCATATATAAACATTTAATCCATCATTACATCATGACATGATAGATGGGGATGAAAATTGAATAACATCGGTTCATGAGGTGGTAGTCTGTCGTACACAAGAATGATTATTCCATAACCCATTTGATAGAATAGGATTAGGATTTAGGTTATTACATTAACATAATAACATATAAATATATTTAATATACTAAGGTTATTATATAATCATGTTCTAATAATAATTGAAGTAGTTGGATGAATAATTAAAATAAAATGCTCGGTTACAGATAGTACCTCTTCTTCGGAAAACTTATTTTGTTTTTCCCCAAAAGGATTCATAGGTTGGATTTATGAAAAAAAATATTATATGATAAGAGTATGAAATTAAGAAATATATTTGGGTAGGTCCTTTCCTAACCAATTTTTTTTTGGAAATATTAATAAGAGAGGAGAATGTGTGGCCTTTTTATAAGTGAGGTGAGTGGAACACCAGTAATTTTGGAGTAGAAAAAGGTGCACACATGTTTTTATCTGAAAAAAGGATCAAAAAAGGATAATTATCATTAATATAAGTGATAAGGTCTAAATATGTTCACACAATGGGTGGTGTACACGTTTTTGGTCATTTTTAACCCTTATATTTTTAGTTTAACCCCCAGTAAACCCATTTTTACCTTAACCACGAAAAATAAGTTTTACTATTTTCACTATTCGTTATGATAAAAAATTAAGTTGAAAATATTATATTATATAAATTGTTTTTATTATATATATGGAATCAATTTTTTTTAAATTCCATTAATATAAGTGAATAAAATTTAATTTAAAATTAAACCCACAAACATGATAATAAATCGGTTTTCCAAAGAGAAAATGTTCAAAAGTATAAAAAATATTTATATCAATATTAAATTTAAAAATGATTCCAATGAACTAAATTGTAATAATTGATATATAATTTAATTAATTTTAATTTTAATCCCATTTAAAAAAAATCTAGTAAACTCTTTAAAAAAAGGATATTTTTAATGAAAACCAATATTTTTCGCTATTCACTGAAAAAATTATCTTTCTTTAAAAATCCCAAAAAATTCACCGTAAGATTAATTTGATATTATTATTTCAAAATTTAAATTATTTTATTAAATTAATTTTCTAAAAGTTACCAAAATTATTTTTATTATTATTCACAAAAATAAATGAAAACATTTTTTTCGAAAATAGAATTTTCTAAACATATAAAGACTTTACCAAAAATTAATTATTTTTATAAATATGATTTATTTATATAAAACGATTATAATTAATATTTAAAAATTACTTATTAATATTAATACCTCTAATTTTAATTGATAGGTTATAATGGTCACATTTAAATAATAATATAAATAATATATCACAGATTGTTAAAATTTGATGTTGCATGTAACCCAAGCTAAACTTAGTGTTGCGTGTATCACAAGATATCAATGAAACCCGTTATCATGTGTAACAAAATCTATCAAAAAAGGATAATTTCTTGAAAAAAAATTATTCATAAAAACTTTGGGTGATAAACACTAACTCACTAGCACTGGGTCACACTGTTTGTATAGTCTATACATTGTGTGTGATGCTTATCTTCCTAGAAACGCAAGTCCCCATAGCTAGGGGACTACATGATGTGTGTTCCTAGAATTAATATCTTGTAGTTTTTTTTTCATAGAAACCTATTTAATCCTTCACATATCTCTCTACACCATCTCCACCTCTGCTTCTACCTCATATCTCATTAGGGGGTGTGGATCTAGGGTTAACTGTTCTTAATTCTTCACCAGTGGTAAGATTCGAGCCAACCGAAACTATGTGGGATAATCCCTCTGCACCAAGCCTCTAACGATGATGCTTTAGATCTCAAAAACACAAATTAATCACCTAAATACCATATACAACCTCTATATACCTAAAAATAGTCGTTTCATTCATCATTTGGACAACTACCACAAATCTAGGGGTTTGATCACGCACGAAACTACCATGTCATAGTTGAACTGTGACCCCATGGTCCAATAATGAAGAATATGAAGAAAGGTCATGGAAAATAAAAATTATTTGGTAAATATATCAATGGTTGATAAAATCTTGTCCAATGATCATAATATTGGTCAAACCAAGGTGAATCATGGTAAAAAAAATTATAAATCAAGGTTTGGTCTCATGCGAAGAGAGGCAATCACCATAAAAATAAATTAGTTAATAAATCCCTACATAATATTTAATCAAATGTATGAATCCAAAAATAATGATCCCTAACTTGATTATGGATCAATAATTGGTGAATTTCACATTATATGGAGATGAATAAGGTCTGTTGTGTTTGTTTCCTACCTCTTAATCCACCTCGATCTGATCATCAATCTGCATCCATGGGTTTTCCAAGGACAACTAAGAATTATATCCTCTAATCCTCACCGGGTTATATGGATAACCCTACAGAAAAATAACAATGATGTATTTATAGAGGCTTAGTCTAGGTTAGAGAATTTAATTAAAGTAAATTATTTATTTTATTAAACGTTTCCACCAACGGTCACCTCCTACAAAAAATCTGACAGCCACCATATTTATATTATATATAGGGTAAAATCCATGTTATAGAATCAAACATGGTCTTAGATTTCCCATAAAAGTTCCCAAGTTATGGTAAATCCATTTATATCAAACTGATGGATGCACATGCATTAAATTATATTAATATTTTTAATATATATGTTTTAGGGTCCTAACGCACCCAAACACATTGTCGACACTACCTAAAATCTATATATATATATATATATTCAAAGGAATTAATATAAGAAACTAGAGTCATTACGTTATCCCCTCCTTCAAGGCTTTTCACCCTGAAAAGATCAAGATAAACAAAAATATTGGGATTTTTTGGTCTGTATATAACTCTTATGCACCCAATAGCTCTCATTCATTCTCTCATGCTTCTAAAGAACCCAAAACAAAGGAATAGTCTATTCATGTAGGATCCTTTCATTTGGATACTTGATCACCACAAGGTACTCCATGAAAGAGTCTCTTCATTTGATGTCTAGATCTCCCTATTCAATAACATGTGTAGGGTCATTAACATGTCTCCTTAGTTCTGATGCGTGAAATACATCATGCACTTGATAAAACTATGGGGGAAAGTCCATGTGGTATGAAACCTCACCAACCCTCTGTTGAATCTTGAATGAACTTATGAACCTACGAGATAGATTTAATCCATATCCAAACCTCAAAAATACTTTTTTTGGTGGGAATCTTAGGATAACGTAGTCTCCCTACTCAAACACCAAATACCTATAATGTTGATCTGTGTAATATTTCAGTATTCTCATTGATATCCTCACATTCTTATAAGTCACCTGAACATTCTTTTTCTTCATCCACACCATCTATTTCCCAAAAATTAATGCCTTTCCATTCTCATTCCAACATAAGGTTGACCTATAAGGTATCTCGTATAGGACCTCAAAAGGTTACATGGTTATAGTAGATTGATATATGTTACTATAAGAAAACTCTAACAATGAAATTGTTTCCTCCCAACTTCATCTAAAGTCCATCACATAGGCCCTTGGCATAACCTCCTATGCCGGGATAGCTTAATTGTTATGGTTGTCCATCTGGGGGTGAAATTACATGTTTATCCTAAACTAGGTCCTAAAGGCGTCCTACAAACCTCTCCAAACCCATTATATGAACCAATAATGATTGTAAGAGTTGATCGTATAGGTTAACCCATGAATTTAGATGATCTAACACACATACAACTACCTAGACTCCCAACTGATCTTTTCTACCAAATGGAAAAAAGTGTACTGACTTCTTAATTTGGTAAATAATCACCCAGATAACATTGTGGAATCTCATTGTTTACAGAAGCCCTATTAAAAAATCCATGGATATTCCATCCCATTTCCACTATGGGATCTAAAGAGGCTATATCAAACCTAGCATAACTTATTTTTTAATATTTAGCTGATAATACGTGATATACTGAAGGCAAACCCAGTGACAATCATCCTCATTCCAATCCACCAAAACATATGTTAAAGGTACTTGTACATCATTTTCACACTAGGATGTATAAATAAGAGGGAATTATGAAACCCCCTCATCACCTCCTCTCAAAACATGTCTAGAACCACCACCCATCCCCAAAAAAGGATGATGTTCTCCCCTCCTTTAAAAAATCCATATAGTGTATCTTATAAGGATATCTAGTCATGTAGAACCTCACAATCAATGTCACTCAATTGAACCTCTTGTACACTCCAAAAGAATATAGGATCCCCCACTATGTACTGAAGAAATGAGTCACCCCTCTCCTCCACCAGATTCAGCTAAAATGAATCAAATTTCTCATATGCCTCCTCCACGAAGCATGAAAGATACATCTTATTAAGGGAATCTTCCACCAATTTTCCTTTCCTATGAGTAAAGACAATCTCAAATTCATAGTCTAATTGTAACTCTAACTGGAATCTCTAACTCAAGTTAAGATCTCTCTGAGTGAAGATGTAGCTGGGACTTTAGTAGTTTTAGTAAATTACACAATTCTAACCCAGAAGATAGTGAATCTACCTCATTGGAATGAATATTTTTGTTGCAAAATATATGTCATAATTCATTTAGTCTTGCCCATGGGGTATCAACTACCTCTACCCATATGTGATCACTACCTAACTCTGTATTAACACACAATTGAGCCTTGCACCAAAGGTATTAGAAAAAATTATGTACTACATTCCCTCCTTTGGTAGTCTCAATATAAGAGAACTGGTAAACTTTAGACTCAAATACTCAATGGATATCTGAAATTAATCTATCCTGGTAAACAACTACCCATTTCATATGAAGGCAGTCATAGGGGATGAAATCTGGAATAATTCCACCATGAACCTACTATAGTACACTACCAATCCAAGGAAGCCCCCCACCTTCGACATGCTCTTGGGTGGATACAAAGGAAGAACCAAATAAATATTCACTGGTTCTATAGCTAAAGCATGCTCAGAGATGACATGCCCTAAAAAATGGGCCTCATGGATCCAAAACTGAAACGTTTAGATCTTACCATAATATCGGTGCTCTCGGAGTAAGTCTAAGACCATATTCAGAATATTTTCTTGCACTTCCTCTAATGTGGAGTAAATGAATTTTTCCTAAATGAAGATAATAACAAATTATTCCAAAATCTATTTGGAAGATCTAGTTTATAAGATCTATAAACACAGTGAGGGAGTTCATTATAGTGAAAGGCATCACCAATAAATCATAATTTCTATAGAAAAAATAGAATGTCATTGAAAACCCTCAACTGGTGGTATCCGGATCTAATACTGTCCTTCTAGAACTAACTTTCAACTCTCAAATGATTAAATAGGTCATCAATCCTTGTAAAGGGGTACTTGTTCTTTATTGTGGCATTATTTTAGAGATGATAATCAATGAAAGGATTCAAGATCCCATCCGCCTTTTTATAAATAGGACTAGAGATGACTAAGAGGACACACATTGTCTGATAAAACCCTACTCTTTATGGTCCACCAACAACACCCTCATCCATAGAACCTTGGGTTGGGATATTTGATATGAAAAAATATAAATTGGTGCATTCCTAGGGAGAAATTAAATGCATAATTATATATCCCACCTCAAAGGTAGTCCATTATCATCCTCAGGGAAGACATACATATAACCATCTACTACCTATGGAAGTTAAATGCCTAAATATCATGTTTGACCATGGACTAAACTCAACAACTGATGGGTGATGGGTTGCAACTTCCCACATGGAAGACCCACTTTCTCATCCATGATATATATCTCATGTGCAAAGGAGAATCTTATCTCATCTATCGGAAATCATCTAACTCATTGGTGATAATATTAAATCTTGGCATGAACCATGGACAACTATTCCAAGCCCAATATGAAGTCATAAGTTCGAATCTTGATGAAAAAGAAGTCCTATGAGAAACTCTCTCAATTGATCACCATCTCTAATTACCGGTAGATATGAATTATTGAAGAATCACTCCCAGATAGAACCTCTAGAAAAAGATGTTAGGATAAAGCCTCAACTAGAAGATCCAACTCTCACACAAGGGAGAAGGTGATGACGGAATGAATAGAATCTATGTCAATTCATATTGGGGAAAGATTATAAAAGAAACATATCATACCTTGAATCATCTTATGTGTAGCATGGTCATAGCCCTCTATGGAAGGAAGCTTCTCATGGACCTGACCTCCAAATCCCTAATCCTGACTTGGGCCACCTAGTGGTGGTGGAGATTGGAGTATCTCATAGCATTGACCCTCACTAGAAGCTCCTCCCTCCATATTTCCACATACTCATCTTCTAGCATTGCCTCATTGTGGGTCACCATAAACATGCCTAAGAGATCTCTAATCACGGTGTTTCCCCTATCATGATGGTCCATCAACTACTTTTCTACCCTCCTCGACACACCAGGTTGGGAAATCATGTGTCATGTGACCTCTCTCATCAGAAACATAGCTCCTCTCCTCTCCAAGATGACCATATCCTCTATGGAAACCAATGATGTAGATCTATATGCTTAATTCATGCCATGGGTTGGTCTCCTACACCGAGACCATAATGAATGATTCCTTCATGCTACTATAGATGACTCAGCCACATGATGTTCACCACCATCTCCAAATTTCCAGTATACCTCTACCATAAATCACTCTATAACCAGATCCCACTATATCACTCATGTATAGGTAGGTATACACAAATAGTCTACATTGAAAAGAATGTCTCTATGGAGTCCCTTCTCAAAAAAAATTTCATAAAAGAATCCATCTCATACAATGTTTTTGGAGTAACATATGAATTTAATAAATGTCACTACATACTCAATAATCATTATATCACCCTATTGTATCTCATGAATCTTTTAAATCATCATGGATAACTATAATGAAAGGTAGTACTCATCACAAAGCTTCTGTTAGAATTCTAAACAAGAGAGAATCATCTCATCACGGGTCTACATCATCAGACTCCACTATTACCCTATTGATCTAGGGAGAATATTGGATACTAACATAACCATATATTGGTTAGGTTCTGAACCACCCAAAATATTTAGATCACCAGCTCAAGACATTCCTCCACTGACTAGGGATCCGACTTTTTGTGGAACCACAGTAATATCTGACATTGGAACTCACTTAGTGCACTAAACCTATATGCATCATGATCATATCCTCATGGTATTAACTACTTATCAATAGGTGATGGAAATTATACCTATCGTCATTGAGGAAACACTTTATGAGATGGCCTCTAAACTGATGCGTCTTCACTCAACGGATAATCATCTTGAATTTTGTATCGGCAACTTAGTTGGATATATTCACAAAGGCATCCTAAATTTGATCAAGACATACCCATATTATATGAGCATATATATGGGAATCTAACTCAAGATGAATAAAAAAATAATAAATCCCATATTATTCATGTATCAATGGTTCCCTACAACCGATGTATTAGTATTTCGATTCATCAATAAGGTAGTCAATGTTTTGGTGAATGGATACATCAACCACTACACCAATACATGGTTCCCTAGTCTGGAAGCCACACTTGAGACCTTCCAACTCTATTTACCTAAGTTCCGAGACTAATCCTCACCATGGGTTCCACTCCAAAACTAGACCAAGGACGAAATCCTCTAATACCACTTTTCATGACTTGACCCCTCAGGTCCCGCTTGGAGGGAAACAAGCTGGGTATGGAAACCCCAATACCATATTTAATAGGATAGGTGATAGTGACAAGAACAAAGAATGAATAAACTAAAATGGGATTCCTTATCCAAATGCACCTATATGCACACACCCAATCATTTCCATGAAAATGTGAAAAGGAATAAATAAAGATGAGAACATCTAGAGTGTAACAATGCATGAAATAACCTATAGGAAATACATCAATGTATGATTATATAAACCAAATTATAAAGGTAAAAAATACATGCCAAACCAGAAATGAAGTCCCAACCAGACAAAAACTAGAAAAGGAATGATAGAGAGAGCTTGGATCCTAATCTCTAAGTCCAACTGCTGAACGCTTTCAATACACCCCAAGTATCACTAAGCTCTACTAATGTCACTGTTAATATTTCCTTTATCTGTGTAAGATATGACATATGTGGAAAAATCCCATGAAAGGGTGAGTATATACATACCCAGTAGTTCACCCTAAAGGTATAATGTGAGAAATAGAATGATATAATAAAAATCATCTCAAGCCATAACAAGAGGGAAAACCCAATATGTATGCTCATAAAGAAACCCAGATGAGAGAGAAAGGGTATATCTATATCCAAATCCAATCCAAGTATTATGATCATTCTTGTATCTCTAATAGTATATCTCTAATTCCAAGAATCTCACTTTTCGACACAAGAAACCATGTGGAGGACTCACACCTCTCCACTGCGCTGCACATTCAATGGGAGGAATCTTTAATATAGGGATTTCACCCTAATGTGATAGGATGGTTCCACTAAATATATAGATGAACCACACCATGTTATGTCAAGGGGTTCCACAGAGTAGATAGAGGACCTTCACCCCAGTGTGGTAGGGGGTTCCACTCAGTAGATAGAGGACCTCCACCTTAGTGCGCAAAAGGGGTGTCACTCAATAGATAGAGGACCCACACCCTGGGGCATCCGGGGGGGACTATTTAGTAGTTAGATGACTCATTAATTATTACATCCAGGGGTACCATTCAGCTCGAATAGAGAATATGGGGACTTTCACCCTTGTGTGAAATGGGGGGTTACATGCCCTAAGAATCTCTCTGATGATCATTCCTAATCACTACTATCGATCCAGTGTCCCCTAAAGAAGTTTCATGCTCAAAAAATATTACACAAAATCTAAAAATCCACTCTGAAAGATTACATCATGTTCTAAATAGAAAAATACCTAGGATATGATACTCATGGGATAACATCCACGTTCTATAGAATTTGATATGGAAGGTGGGATGATATGGCAGAGGTACAGAAGATGAACATGGTTCCCATGGTGTGTACCCTCTCTTTTTCACCTGGTTGTTTCCTTTCCCACAAATTTCCTCGATTTCTATGCATCACTACATAGATTGTACACATGCTACATGGTGTGTCTTGTCCACCCGAGTCCCTTCGCATGCACCTCGGTCTGTGCATGTGTATTTATGTTCATGATCATGTACTCCTATCTTTGTCCATGTGCCTGACAACATCTATGCCCATTTAATCCTGGAGTACAGTTCTAATCCTCAGCATCAGGACACATAACATGTATAGTCCATACATGCTGTATGATACTTATCTTACCCAAAACCCTGCTTTCCATAGACAAGGAACTATAGGGAGTTTTTCCTTGACTACATGTCATATCTTGCGGTTATTCATAGAAACCCATGGAATAATTCAAGCATCTATCCACACTACCTCTACCACTAATTCCACCTCAAATCTCAATGGCGAGTGCAGATCTAGGGCCGAAAATGCCTGATATATTGCCAGTGGAAAATTACTACCACTAAAACCGATGCAGGAAAATCCCATCACACCAAGCCTCTCTTTATTTCATTCCATATCTCAAAATAATATAATAAATCACCCATATCCCATACCCAACACTGATCCGCCTTTAAACCATCAGTTTTTTCATCATTCATGCAACCACTATAACTTCGAGTGTTTGATTTTTCTTGAACTATCCCTATAAATGTTGAACAATGAACCTGTGAGTCAATGGTGAAGAACATGAAGAAAAGTGGGGGAAATTGAAATAATGTGGTAAATACATCATTAGATTATGTGATCATGGACAACAATCATAATATGGGTAAAACATGGGTAAATCATGTAAAATAAAATATAAATGAATCTTTGGGATCATGTGAAGAATGGAACTCTCTAGAAAAAGAAATCAAATAATATATTCATTCTTAATATTTAATCAAAGGGTGGAAACCAAAAATAACATGACCTACCTCTACTATAGATCAACCATTGTTCAAGATCATGTTTTCTAGTAATTAATAAGGCCTGAAATGTTCAATGAATGCCTCTCGATGTGATCATCGATCTGCATCCTCTGTTTTGTCAAAACCAACGAAGAAAGCTATCCTACTCTAATCCTCCTAACATTATGTGGCTAACCCAGGAAAAAATCATAGTGATGTATTTAAACAGGATTATTCTAGGTTAGTTCATTTAATTAAAATTAATAGATTAAATTATTTATTTTAATAAACATTCCTACCAATGGTCACCCCATGGTCTTGGATTTCTTATATGAGGTACCAAATAATGGGGAAACCATTTGTATAAAAATTATGTGTTCTATTGCATTAAAATATATTAATATTTTTAATATATTAATTTTTGGGTCTCGACACACATAAACACAATGTCAGATATTTCAGAAAATCCAAATATTTATATTCAAAGTTATTAATCTACAAAATCATATTCGTTACAAAATTACATTGGTTGGATACTTGAGTAATCATTGTTATAATTTAAAACTTTATTTTTTTTGAACTTTTACTCACTTTTAATGTCAATGTAGTATCATAACCTAGACATACCATGCCTTGATCATCTATTCTCAACACTTTGTGAATATCAGGTAAAAGTTTCTTAAACTCATTCATATTGTCAAAACATTTCCATTTATTATTATATAATGAATTTCATAACCAAATATATCCCTAATGATATATTTAGTCTTATTTAGTCATCGTCATACTCAATCACATTGAGTATATGATGGATGACTAAAGTTACTTAGGCCATTTTTCATCTAATTCTTGTAAAACCTCAATTGAACCATTCTATGTTAATACGAGCATCTAAATTACTTTATCGAATAAATTAAATAGTATAGATAATTAGTATGGTGTTTCCTTGACAAATATTACATATTTTACTTAATAATTTTTATTAAGTTACCATTATCAGGAGTTTATTAAATTTAGTTTCTCCTTTTCAAGGGTTAGTATCAATGTTATGTTTGTTTTTTATGATGTTATTATCTAAAAAATAGATTTTATTGGATGAGTTTCATTTTTTACATTTTTCATCAGGTAATATTAATGAAATTAATCCCAATAAAAATAATTAACCCAAAAATCATACCCATTTGGTAATGTAAAACCCATATTTTAACATAACTTACACCAGTTTAAGCATATAAATAATATGTATCTATATTTGGTATAAATATTTTATCAATAAAACCATATATTTTTCTTGGATAGTTGAGTGTATAACCCTTTATCCAAACCCATATTAGGGATTCATTCAATATGATTCATATGGTATCCTAACCATTAGGGTTTATTGGCTATGGGTAACTCAAATAAAATTATAAGAACAAGACACTTAGTAATTAGGGTCCATTATTACATTATTTTCTAACATAAGATATTCCTTGGGAACCTCACTGTTAGGGTTACCTATAATTAATGTTAGAATTATTTAAAAGATCCATTTTGGAAGCAATCTCACACTTAATATTTTATGGGTTTAGTATCATCATCTTATCTCATTTTATTCCCCTTATGTATTCATGATTTTAATTATTTAGTTCTCGAATCCATATTACATCCACCAAATCAAAATGTTCGAACCATATTAATGTGTAACTCTTCACACAAGGAACATTTTTTTATTCAACTAAAAATAGAATCTAAACATATTTACACATATCCAAATGCATCCGTTGTATAAGGTGAATGATAATTTCACATAAAAGTTTATAATTATTTAAAATTATAAATCCCAACATGAGTAATCCTAGAGCCACAGATAACCAACCTCCAACTTTATAGAATTATCTATAAGCCTCTAGATAATATGAATTCTAACCCAAAGTCCCTCTACCAAGGAATAATTTACTCAAGATAGATTTCAATTCATAATAACTATAATAAATAATATGTATAAACCATATTAAAAACTAAATTAAATCAAATAACATTAATTAAAATTGAATTAATGGAAGAATAAAACTAAATCCACTATCATACCTAGCATGTAACATCTTGGATACATGTAATATATTATATAAGTAGTTTAAAAACATTAAAATAAACAATAAACATATTCACAAAATAAATAATTTATATCTTTGAAAAAAATTTGTAATAAATTTTAAATAAATGAATAATTCACATATTTAAACCTGAGATATACATTTATGAGAAATTTATAAATAAAGATAAATATAAACACTTTTTAATTCAGTTACCCTTATGTACATTCAAGGATTTTTAATATAAACATATTATATTCATTTAATAATATTAACTTATTCATATTATTCAATATATGGAATTTATGATGGGTTTTGGAAGATCATCGTATGATTAAAATAGTGGAAGAAAGCTGTTAAAGTGATTAATCTATCAATAATAAAGCAACAAGAAGTGAAGAACATGATAATATATATAGGAATACCATAATCATATTTAAATCCACATTATTCTACTCAATGGAGTATGCTTTCTTTAGTTCAACTAGTGGAAACCAATGAACTGTTACCTCCATAAGTAGTACACTGACTACTAGAATCCTCATTTTTAATCAGAGGGTCCCTAAACACAAAAGGTGTGAAAACATCTTCTTTGTGAATATGAATAGTGAATTTGGATGAAGATAGATTTAGATATGGATTGATTGTATCACAATATTTCACATACACACACCAACAAGAGTATTTTATCCTTTATATAGGATCTCTTCATTTAATTAAGGGAGTCAAATTTCGGTTTCCAAGACCTTAAAACTGATAAACGTTATGATAATTTATACCTATTGATGTTAAACAATCATTAATCATTTCAATTATTATACCAAAAATTTATAGACATAATGAATCAAATCATTGATTCATAACTAAATAAAACCATGTGGAAGAAATGGTGGAATCCATATGCTCGATATCATAAGACTACCATTATCTATAATAGAGGAATCACATGCCTTATACAATATCAGGATATCATAATTTTTTATAGAATCACATGTATTTCACATGGTATGACTTAGGGGATATCATAAAACAAGATATCCCTATTTTTTCATTTCAAAAAATCTACCAGTGAAAATAAAATTCCAAAATGACTTATATATAAACTTCAAAACTCTTTTTGAATATATCCAAACTCTTTTGGATACATTTTATCACACTCTCTTCACTTAGGAAAAACACATTTCCAAAATTTAATCATTCTTCTATGGCCAAATGTGTGACCCTATAAGCCTTTTAAAATTGATAATAAATATGAAATTCTCAATTCATAGATATAATAAAGGAGTGTCCTGAACAAAACATTGGTGTTACTCAAGCTATAGATGGGTCTTGTGTGATATAGATCGAACATAACCATATATCCATATAAACATGTCGATGAAAATATATATTATATACATTTTATGTATATCAATACAGTCCCCTTTTCCATGACATCGAGTGACCGATAGTCATGGAACATGTCAATCTATTATAGGTCATCCCATACATTCATGATCATTTGAAATAGGCTGGCCAAGTTGATGAATACATCACATGTCATTCATCTCATAGATGAGCACATAACATGTCCCTTGTACAAGTATCTGAGCACATCACATGTCACTCAACTAATCATGGACATGAATTTTATTACTCTAATTCTATCTAGGTCCTGATTTTCTTTAACTCTTTATACAAGTGAATAAAATTTATCTTGGTTGAGCTCAAACCAATGACCTGATCAGAAACTTACCCAATCACCCCTAATTAGCTAATACTCAAGGACTTAGTAAGAATAGAATCAAAGTATGATGGTTCCCATGGAAGGTATATAACTAACATTATGTAATGGGTATTCATAATAGGAAAACTCTCCAAGTATATCAATGGTTTTTTGATATTCCATGTGTTATACTTTGGTGGGTTAGTCCAGATAATAAGTCACTTATTATTATCGCATGAGTCTATTTTATGTATTTCATATATAACTCTTTTTATTGAGTACTGTATTTTACTCAAACTAATCTTAGTATATCATCACAACCCATAATACTATGTGATAATCATTGATTAGGGGAAACTCAAAGTCATACTTTGAGGGGATACATATCATTTCACTTCATGAAAAATATGCATCCCACATGAAATAATGATAATGTGGAGATTTCCTTTTTTATAAAATGATACATTTTATATTCTAAAACCCATTTAATAATACTTAACAAATCAATACATATGAACCTTATTAACATATCATATATGATGTACTTCCATAATAGCCTTATATTTTCTACTCTATCAAGGGTTTTCTTCTATACTCCTTACATTTATATGAAATATCATCCACATTTATATGTGACCACCAAATTAAACTCTCCAACTAAACTCGTTAGTGAGTAACATATATGAAGTAATCTAGTTTGAATAGAGGTATGATTTAGTAATCATATTCCTAATGCCTAAATCTTTTAACATATTCAAACTCTTTAACTCTAAAACATAAAATGTTATGATGTTAATAACATATTTTATCTACTTATAATTTTTTATAATTACATCATCATAATTCTTGTATATTATTACATTAAACTTTTTCTTGAAATATACGGGTAAATAATGTATCTATTACTTTACCAATGGATCCCAATCTACTTTAGGATATGAAAGTGGCATTCACACTGTTAGGGTAACTAAATGTGACTCTTTACATTTCTATTTACCAAAATATCATAAATTATATTAATATATTATGTGAAATTCACATTGAATTTGGACTAAAATAATATTTTATTTGTTAACTATGAAATTCCCTTAGTCCAAACATACTCTCACTACTCTCTTAGACACTATATTCTCTTTATAATATCATACTAATATAAACAAACACATTTTTGTTTAAGAAATAAAACTAATTTAAGTTATCTAGGAACATTTAATAAAGAAACTACTATATCTATATCATTTATAGTATGTTATGTGTTTAGAGAATTTAATTTTGGAAATAAGACTTTATTCTCTATAATATGTCACTGATGGTGGTGGAATCTCAATTCGTGGAATCTCAACTCCACATATTTTAACAAAATTTCAAGATAAAACACTTTTGTCCTAAACAAAACATTTTTATCCTTGTCTCCTTTTCAAAAATGCTATAGAATCCAATTAATCATAATCCATTTATATTATCTCATATTTTTCATAAAATATATTTATTAATAAAAAAATTTACAATAATATAATAAAAATGAGATAAATATACACATACTTGACTAAGATCCATCTGAGTTTTATAAATTATTTTTCATTCAACTCCAAGATTTATAAAACTATGAAATATTAAAAAATTTACCTTAATTTCTAACTCTTATATACTCAAAAATATTTTTAATGTTTACATTTGGTATCACATACTATTAAAAATTTAAGAATTATTTTCCATAACAAAAATACCTAATGTGGAAATAGTTACAAAAAATTCTCCATGTATTCCAGAAAATTCCATCCTATTGAATTATTACCCCTTCCCGATGACTTCTTCAACTTCCAATGACCCTTGCTGACTACTTGAAGAAACATCGCAAGAATCTCTAACTTTTCATCTTATGGTTTGAATTTTTACCCACTTATGCATTCAACACAACACTAAAATCTAGAAATGTTATGCCTAGTTAATCTGTTATAAAAAATATTATAATATCACATAAACTTATCTTAAAATCATTAAAATTATCAAAAAATTTCCATTGATGGATACAAAATTAATTCAATAACTATATTTATCCTAAAGGATATCTTTTGTCTCATAAATTATTTAACATGATGAATTGTAATGAATATATGAGTGAATACTAAGGTTCCTTAGGTAATTTTGCATAGATTTCCCTTGAAACCTCAAGTGAATTATTTATAATTCCATAAGCATCTAGATTCATTGGTAGAATAACATAAATAGTTGATTACTTTGGAAGGGTTTACTCAAACACATTTATTTTCTAATACTTAAAGATTCCAGTCTTAGGGGTTACTTACATTAAGATTCTCTATTTAAGGATTGATTTTATTATCTATAATATAATCTTTTATCAAATGATTGTCATGTTTTATAAACATTTAATAAGTACTTTCATTAAACGTTCTCCCACTAAAATGATTACCCATTTTTTAAAATCATTATATCCATTAGTGGGATAGAATCTGTATTTTATTATGTAATGAGTCTAATTTGGAATTAATTTCACCAATTAGTTGTTTAAGTAGGTAATATTCTATATAATGTTTGATATTAATCATGGATGGTTGAGAGACCAACCCATTTCCCAATCCATCATCAATATTTTCTCAACTATATTACTGTGGTTTCATAACTCTTAGGGTTTCCATGATAATTGTAACCCATAAAAAACACCAAGAATTAGGAACGTAACTCTGAAGGTCACCCAACTACTCACTTTCCTTATATAAGATAATTTAGGGGAACCACACTTTTTCATGAACCTATCTAGTTTTATAATCACGGTCTTAACAAGTTCCACTTTAAAAGGAATCTTAAAATTGGTATTTTAAAGGGGATTTAATTATCACTATATTATCTCATGTTATTACCTTTATGGATGTATGAATTTAATAATTTATTTTGGAATCATATTACTTCCACCAAACCAATATATTCTAACCATATTGTTGTGTTACTCTTTTCATAACCCAAAGTCTATGTTACTTACAAGGATAAAACTCAAACATATTTAAATATTTCTAAATGTATCATATGTATAAGGTATATTAAATTATCATTTAATGTTTTATAATTATATGAAATTAGTAATCCTCATATGAGTAAGCCTAGAGGTCCAGATATAGAAAAACCCTACCTTTTTATAATAATTCATAAGCCTCTGGGTTAGTGGGAATTCTGACCCAAAGTCCATATACCTAGGCATAATTTACTGAAGAGAGATTATAATATATTATAAATATAATACATCATATATAAAAATTCTATTAAAAAATAAATTCAAGATAATGAATTTAATTAAAAACCTATGTTATGGTAGACAAAAACTAAACATTATGTTGTCATACCTAACATGTAATATATAGAATGAAAATTTTATACAAAACAATTTATTTCATAAATTAAATAATACATAGAAATTCATAATATCTCAATTATATATATGAATAAAATAGGGAATAAATTTTAAATAAATGAAAAATTTATGTATTTAATCATGAGATAAACATTTATGATAAACTTGTGAATAATGATAAAAATAAACATTTTATAATTTAGTTAACCTGACTGAAATTCCTTAATTTTGAATATAAACACTTTATATTTATTTAATAATATAAAATAATTCCAATACAAGAAAAATACCCTATGATTATGGTTTTAAACCATTTATATTGTCACATCCCAACATGGATAACAAGTCAATCTGGGCTCTAAACTAAAATGCAGCAAGACACGAATGGAGTTCCCGATCCACATGGGTCGGGGACTATCACCTGGGTATCGAACTACAAATAGAGGGAATGATTTCACCCAACCTGAATATAAGATACATGGAGAATATAAACTACATAGATAAATATTTGAATAGAACTAAAATAAATATATACCATTTTTAATGTGAAATAGTGGTATCGATAAAAATCTAAAATAAAGGTCAAAACCAAAGGAATATGTCCAAAAAACAGAAAAAATGAAAAATAAAACCAAAATATGATACTCCATGTGATATATTGGAAAAACCCCTCCATATACCCAGACACAGTAGACATGAACCTCACTACCTCACTGTAGTGCCTTAAATTTTTCTGTATTAAAATACATAGCAATGTCTATGCATTGTCGAAGGGATGTGAAGGGTTTGAGATAAAAAAGATCAGTGGGATCCCAGCTAGTTATTCCATATCAAGTCTTTGTATAACAATCCCAATATTCACAATTTATAGAAAACCATGGTATGATAAGTATTTAAACAATTTTTATCTCATAAGCATGGTAAATAAATTCTTATTTCCACAATTCTAAAACTAGTCAGGTTAAATAGTTCAAATAATTTTACATTTATAAAATTAGGCAATCAAACCAAAATAGTAAAAAAAATAATAGGTAAATCATTCCATGGTTCACAAAATGTTAGGATATCATAATACTCACATTATAATCAATGAATAGTGCATAATCAAGGCCTTACAACACATGACTAAGGAGCATAGGAACACCCCATCGATGATCCCCCTAACAATTTCAAAAGTGATTCTAAATAAAAGCAGACATGGGGAGTAAAATAAAACCCCATAAATAAACCTAAAAAATGGATGTTATCCCTAAGCTATTCCTTCCACCTAATTACTCAAGGCTTCCCATGTGCTGCATTTCTCAAATCATTTCATCAAAACCATGCCCTTAAAACCATCTTCTGAAGAGACTCTGAAAGCCATTTCATAAATCCATTTCAAAATGATTTAAAAATAAATTTTCTTTTACAAATGAAATGGTAAAACCATATTTTCTCAAAAACATGTTTCCACACACATGAAAATAAATAAATCATGCCAATTATTTTGGAAAAAAAATTAATAAAACAAGAGAAATCAACGGTTCACATAAAATTGGCTAGAGACAGAACCACCCACCTTAGATCAGGTCATACACCATAAGACATTGGATACCCAACCACTTAAAGTAATATATTACAACTAATGGAGGCCCTATCAATGATTCCCTTATCTTGGAATCTTATTCCACAATAAAAATGGTTGTTGTAGAGGTTGGGTCACACATACCTCTAGAACATGCATGATGAAACACAACCAATGTAAGGAATATCCCATAGAATAATATCACACAAAGGATCTTCAAGGATCAAATAAGAATCATCATCACATGATAAACCAATCCATAAACATAAGAAAATGCTACAACTGCAACCAATGGTAATGAATATGTTGAAAGGTCACTTATCGAGAGAGATTTAGCACAACCACCATGGATATAATTCATAAAACAAAGTGATCTAGAAGATGAGGAAGCCCCAAAAACCACCTAGATGATCCTAGGGTTTGAGAAACGGAAAAAAAGTTAGTGAATTAATATTTAGGCTTAAAGTTCATAAAAACTACTAGACATGAGGGGTTTATGTCATAAACTAGGGATTTAGGGATTAAATATACCATGAAGTATATGCACTAAAAACACATCACATTAGGTTAAAAATCCCAAATGGAATATTTAAAAATGTAATTACAATGTTTACAGAAAAAATGAACTTACATCCCAAATTACATTCATTTCTTGTGCCCTGTGACCCATTTACACTATAAAAGTGTCTGACAGGTAGTTCCTCTCTAGGCTCTACTGAGAAACTCAAAAACAATTCCAACACCCTCCAAACCCAAAAAACATACTCTTAGAAACAAAATAGGGTGTACCTTATATATAGTATGTTATAATCTTCCCACCACAAGACATTCCATCTCTAAGAATTCATATGGAAGATGGCTGCTCCGGAAAGAGGTGAGGCCTCTACTCCGCCACTGATGATTTACACACCCAAGTCTCCTGAGAATATGATCTATGACACCATAACAATATTTACAAATAGAATAGAATTCACTCACAATAATTTTACCTGAGAATCAATGATCTCCATTGTTTTCACCACAACAAAAACATTTGTATCCAAATCAATCTATTACAAACTCAGAATGTGAGAGGGATCAAGATGATATCTCTTGAGCTGAGATATATTTGAAATATCAGGGATATTTTTCAATTGAGCCAAACATATTTAACCGATAAGAATCCTACCCAAGATACGTAGTGACCTCAAATGCTCCAACATATCTTGGTGTCATCTTCCCCTATTTCTAAAGTTGATGTTGACCCAACCGAGGAGAAAATTTCTAGAAAACTCAATCAAAAATGGAAAACTCCAATGGATGGAATCAATGATCCACATATTATTTCTTCTAACTATATTATATAATTAGACAATGATATATATCCTAGATCCTCACCAACATCTCTTGAATGTTTCTTAGTCCCAAAATAGAGGCATCTCCTACTTCTTCCCAATAAAGAGGTGACTTGAACAGGTGACCATAAAAATCCTTGAAGGAAACCATTATGATTGATGACTACTGACTATTTTTATAAATAAACTCAACCAGTACTATATGTATATCTCACAATACACCAAATTCCAAGATATATTCATGGATCATATCCACCAAGATCTGAATAGAATTCTCTCTCTGATGATATTTTTATGGTTGACAAACTATACTCAACCAGACCTAAGTCCCCATAGCCTCTTGGATACTCCTCCAGAACCTATAAGTGAACCTAGGATTCTTTTTTGAAATAATGGAATAGGAATCCCCAAAAAACCTCATGATCTCCTTCATGTACAACATACCCAGATCTTCAACCTTAGTGGTGTTCCTAATCAGAAAAAAATGATAAGTCTTTATTAACCATTCAACAACCACCTAGATAGAATTATTATCTTATGGAGTAAATTGTAGTCCAATAATGATGTTCATAGAAACCTCAACCCATTTCTAAAACAGAATTAGAAGAGGCTGGAGAAAACCAGAAGGTTTCAGATGATTTTACTTTATCTGTAAGAATGTGTAATAGTGGGATACTAAATAAGCAATTCCATTATTCATACCAATACACTAGAATCTTCATGTCATGTCATAAAACATATTCATATTTCTAGGATGAATATCCCATTATGAACTATAATAGTCAAAAAAATTGAACTCCTTGAAAATACTAGGATGAAAAACAGATTTCCAAAGAGGAGAATGCCATAAGAAGGGAGAGACCAACCCGAAAGGGTATCCCCACCATCATGGGTTTCTTTGATTCATTTGAACTCATTATACTACTACTAAATATAGAAAATATACTCAATGAGTGATGATAATAACTGAAAACTAGTCAAAACCATACATGAATCATACTTGTGATAGACCAAATGCAACTGAGTGAATATCCCTATAATTTTACACTCTTCCTTTGATTCAATTATACATTTCTATGGTGCTTTTCTATTGAGAGCATTTTTGATGACATTCCCATTCCCTAGGGTGTAGGTAATATCAAAATCGATCATCTGAAGGTTCTCCACCCACTTATTCTATTTAATATTCATTTTTTATAAGAAAATATATACCTCATATTATTATGGTTAGAAAAGATTATGAATCTCTCCCAAAAATAGATAATTTCTCCAACACATAAGTGCATTTATAACTTTAGTAAGATTAAAATCCTATGTGGGGTAATTATTCTCATGTGTATGAAGATGATGAGATCCATAGGCCACCACATGATTATCCTTCATAAGCATACAACCATGATCACCAGTATAAGCATCATAGTATACCGTATACCCCTTACCGAGACCAGGTCAGATAATAATAGTTTATAATATCATAATTATTTTTAGATTATCGAATTAAGTCTGACACTTTGCAACCCATATGAATTTCATCCCTTCCCGGTAAGAGTAGTCAAAGGTGAAACCAACTTCGGTAAATCCTTTATGAACCACTGATAATATCCATCAAGACCTAAGAAACTTTGAATCTCTAATACATCTTGTGGCTCTTCCCGTGAAAAGAAAACCTATACCATCTCAGGATAAATTGATAAGCCATGCTATGAAATCATGTTCCCCAAAAACATCACTTATTGAATCCATAAATTATATTTCAAAATATTTACATAAATTTGGTGGTTCATCAATATTTCCAAAACCATATTCATATGGTGCTTGTACCCATGCTTGGATCACATGTAAACCAAGATATTTTCCACAAATACAATAACAAAGGTGTTGAGGTACTGATAGAATATTTGGTTCATCGAAGATATAAAAACTTTAGGAACATTAGTTAGAAAAAAAAGGAATCATAAGATATTAGTAACGACCATACCTAATTATAAAATCTATATTTTGTATATTAGACTCTCTAATCCTGAGATAATGATAACCCGACCAAATATCGATCTTCAAAAACGACTTTCCCCCCTTTAAATGATCAAACTAGTCATCGACATGGTGAAAATGGTACTTATTATTAGAAATTGCTTGGTTAAACATTAAATAGTCCCCAAACAAACTAAGAGAACCATAAGAATTCTTGGTAAAGATAATGGGGGATACCCATGGAGAAACAATAGGGAAAACGAAACCCTTCTCTTTCTGGTCATCTAACTAGATCTTGAGCTCCTTCAACGCCAGAAGTTATATATGATAAGAGGGTATCAAGATCATCTTCATACCCAATACTAGTTAAATAAAAAACTCTACCTAACAATCTAGAGAAACAATAAATAATATATCTAAGAAGTCATCAGGAGAGTCCCAAACAACTATGGAGAGATCACTGAAACAGGAAATGCCATTGGTCTCGACTATAGTGGTAGACAAACAAATCATGATCTATGGGCAGGGAGGTCATACATGACCAGACCTAAGATCCCACAACTCCTAAAACACCCAAGATATCTCATCGATGGTAATTGATTAAATACATAAGCAATGAAAATAAATCTCAGCATAATGAGAAAAAGTCTAGACTATCCCAATAATGATGTCGAATAGATCTAGATCAAGAACCAGCAAATACCATACCAAATATTCATTAACTATTGAGAGAGAACAATATATACTTTGAAACCCCTTATCTCTCCCCTTTCCAATAGGAATATCTATATCCATAAAAATTATATGAGATCCATTGGAATTTTAATCACATCAATGAAATAAGTAGTTATAAATGATTGTGAGGCACCAATATCAAAAAGAGAACTTTCTATATAATATGAAATAAAAATGGTACATCTAAAAATTACTAGGCCCACATCAATCTCTATTGAAAACCCATCCACTGTGTGAATTTACATTACTATTGAGGCTAATGGATGAAGCCCTATAGAATTTTATGCTACTGAATTCACTGTATTAGCCTTTAGAGTAGAAGATCTCTATCCATAACGAGGCAAAGACATGTTCTAGAAGAACCCATATAGATGGTTTTATCAAACCCAAGCATTGTAAAACTATGGGGGTGAATAACAAGAGATTCAGGTGTTCTCGACATTACTGCACTAGTAATAAGTTAGGGGAACACTATCATCTAACATAGATGGTGAATAGAAGGCCCGCTACTGAGAATCACCCCTACTACTTTGATATGATCATGAAACTTCTTATTCCATCCCCTTGTGTCACTAAATCTTCCACTGGGTAGATGATAAGGGATAGTATATCCAATATTTCATGTCATGTTCATCTCTACCATTATATCCCTATCAACTATATCGATATAGGTAAAAATATTTAGCAATTACAGCTATGATCATACATCCTTTTTCGAACCGTATATGTACTTCTAAGCATTCATTTGATCATTATTTACTACCTCTGTAGAAAAATGAACCATATCAACAAACTGATTGGTGTACTCTAACACCAAACACTCTCCATGTATCAAATAGAGGAACTACATAGACTTTACCGTCATCAGAGACTCTAGGTAATACTTTTGAAAGAATAGGGTTTTAAAACCCTTCCAATCCAATCACGCGTATTGATCTTCCTATATCGTGGAATCCCAACACCGCTTTTTGGGACCCTCAATCCTAAATTTTTTTCACTTAACCTTGATATAATTAGTTGTATCTATAATGTAGTAGACCTAATCAATCTTCTCTAATGATTCCTCTCCCTCTTGGGGTTTATTCATACCCTTAAAGTATGGGGCTTATGGTGTAAAAACTGTTTTGATCGATCTATATCTCCTATATCTCCTGGATATACATCAGTGACTAGGTTCTAAGCCCATGGTACATTTTGTTCTTTAATAGGAACTACCCGAATAATAGCCTCTATGAAATTATGATCCAAAGGAGGATTCCCTTGAGGAGATTTCGTTAGACCCTCCTATGGAACCTGTATAATATGCCTTGGTGCCATACTGTTATACACTAAAAATAGAAGAATATAATTAGACAGTAGAATAATATTAGATCAAACCAGAAATCCCATAAGTAATGTTGGGATTAATAACAAAACCCAACATAATAGATGCACATCCAAACATCTCATGGTAACTTGAGTCTCATCATAATATGAGATGTTTAGGAACTCACTACAACCTAGATCTCATGTTCTGAAAATCCTATCTCTTGACTAACAGCTTCCCAAGATAGAGAAAAACATACTTTGATACCAAATTGTAACATCCCATATCAAATAACCCATCTATATTGGCTCTGAAATTAAATATATCAAGACCCGAAGGGCATTCTCTATCCCCATGGGCTGGTGCCTATCACTCGGGCATCGGACAACAAACAGAGAGAATGATTTCACCCAACCTAAAAATAAGATACACGGAAAATATTCATAGTTCAAAGAAATCATGGAATAAAACTAAAATAAATATATTCTATAACCAAAGTGAAATAAATGTAGTGATAAAACTCTAAAACAGCAGATAAAATCTAAGGTATGTTTCTAACAAAACCATAAAATGACAACTAAAACCAACAACTACTACTCCGTGTGATATATGAGAAAACCCCACCATCTCCCCACAAACTACCAAGACCTAGATGACATGAATGTAATCACATCACTAGTGTGCCTTCCTTTTTCCTATATCAAAATACATAACAAGTTCTACACATCACCTAAAGGATGTGCAGGCTATGAGCTAGACAAGCTCAGTGGTATCCCGCATAGGTGTTCTGTATCAAGTCTCTATACAACAAACCCAACATGTTCAATTTATAGAAAAACATAGCTTTATAAGAAGTTAAACAAGTTTATCTCAAAATAAAGTTAAATACACCCCCATTTTCCATAATTTGAAATGTTTTTAAGTAAAATAGTTTAAATAATATCACATTTATCAAATCAAGTAATCAAATCCAAAAAATTAAAAACCAGAGCATGGGTAAATCAAACCAAGGATCACTATAGTTTAGGATATTAGACTAATCAATACATAATCAATTACTAGTGAAAAATAAAGACCTTATAATAAAATCCTAAGGATTATAAGAAAATACCATGAGTGAACCACCTAAGAATTTAAATACTAAGTCCCTTGAACAATATGCTTACAGAGAAGAAGAACATCCCATGAGTGAGCCCCGCAACAATAAAATGGATGATTACCATAATATACACCTTCCACATAAGTACACAAGGCTTCCCATGTGTTTCATTTCCAAAATTATTTTATCTAAACCATGCTTAGATACTTATTTCATAATCCATTTCACAATGATTTAAAAATACCTTTTCTTTTACCAAAATAAGGGGAAACCCATATTTTCTCAAAAACCCATTTACACACACACATAAAAATCAATAAATCATTCCAATTCATTTAGAAAAATAATAATAAATAATGATAAATCAATAAATCGCATAACATAGCCTAGAGACAGAACCGCCTACCTCAACTCAGGTCATACACCAAAAGTGACAGGATCCCCAACCACTAGAAGGAACACATAACAATAAAAAGAGGTCCAATAAATTATTTCCACATCTTAGAATCATATTCCATAACAAAAAAGGGTTGGTGGAGAGGCTAGGTTGCACATACCTTGAGAACCAGACACATCACACCATGACCAAAGTAAGGACTGACCCCCAAAATAAGATCTCACAATGGATCTAGAAGTATCAAACAAGAATCACCAAACATCGTCAATAGATACATGAATATATCCCAAAACCACAACCAAAACTAATATAAATGAATAAATGTAAAGGATTATTACCCAACGAAATTTGGTGCAACCACTACGGAGAACAAGTATCGAACAAAATGATCTTGAAGAGGAGGAAGCCACCAAAATCACATCAAATATCATAGGGTTTGATGCATGGAAAAAAGAATGTGATTGAATTATGATTTAGGATTTCAATGAATAAAATCTACTAGGAATAAGGGGTTTATGGAATAAACTATGTATTTATATCATAGATCTCCCGTGAAGTATGTATGCTGAAAAACATATCGCATGGGGTTAAAAAAATAATGTATGAAATATTTATGATGTAAAAACATAGTTTATGGTGTAAATGGAATTACGCTGGAAACAGATTTAATTTTTTATTCCCCATATTCCATTTACACTTTAAATTATCCATTTATACTATAAATATGCATTTCACATAGTGACCAACTCAGGTTCTTCTGAAAAACGCCCAAAACATTCCCAACACCCTCCGAACCTGAGAAAAACAATCTTAAACAAAAGAAAGTATGTGTTCTTTTTATCCATGATGTTATAGAAATAAGACATAGAACCATTGGTATAGGGTATACCAATGTTTCTATTCATAGTAGGGTCTTTTTCCATTATTATAACATTATACCAATAGTTTTTATTGAAAATAATGGTACAGACCAGGGAGTATTTTGAGTACTAATAGTTTAGTGTAAACTATATGTATAAATGTAAGAAATGGTTTTGATGAATTGTAGGTATATATTTTTTTACCTATGCAGCACCATACACCCACCCAATATAATTACACAATCAATACCACAACTTGTAAAAAAATACCAATAATTGTATACATTCCATGTAATAAATATATTTTATATTTGTCATTTAACCCAAAAATAACTATATCGATAGTTTTCAAATAATTCAAAATAATATAACATTCATATACAATCGACATAATTATTATTTTTCATTAAAAACCATCCAACCAATTTTCTCATTACTATAAACTCAAAATGGATGGGATCAATATCTCTATCATCACCACAATTTCTATCATAATCATCACTCTCATCATGAGCATCCTCACCAGTATTGTCATCTTCAACATCAACATCATTACCATCACCAAAAGTGTCATCACCTCGACCATCACTAGTAACATCATTTACATCACCCATTCAATCATGTAAGGAGAACATTGTTGAATTAAATGAATTAAAAACCATAGTATCCTTTGATGTTAGTGATGTAAATAAAGTTGTCATATATTTTAAGAACTTCTTAGTGATCATTGTTCCTCTTTTAAGCTCATGTATAGAAATTGGTTTAGCCTTGTCTTCTTCTTCCTGAGTGTATTGATGCTTGGTGATACCAAAGAATTGAGAAGTTCTCAGTTAGGGATATAAAATAGTGGGGATGATTCTCTTATTAGGTTGAAATCAAACTCTCTCATGGAGATCCTCACCTAATATCTATCTCAAATGATCATTTGGTCCAAATTTTTCATCTTATTAATCATCTAGGGACTTTATGGCACACTTTTGATAATATAACTAATATATTTAATTATGAATTAGGTATCAAAATTTTAAATAATAATAATACTTATAATCTTTTTTCTTTATTTAAATCAATTTCATATTTTTACCTCCTATTCAAGAAAAACAATTTTTCTTTAAGTAAAATAACATGTGATGCTCAATATTTCATATTGGAAATGAAATTGATTAATACAACACTTCATTATTCAATAATATGAAATTCAAGAAAAAAATTATCAGATTTAACTGATTTTAGACTAATCAAAACAAAAAAATCAATAAAATTTCAATAAACATTCAATAATTGTATTTAGATATACTCTTATTAGTTTTATTGTATTTTATATTGATTCATTTTGATCTTAAATTTAGGTTTAATAATTTATGTTCATTTTTTATAAATTTGATTAGTTTTGAGTTAGTTTCATTTAATAAAACATTTTTTAGTATGATTTCACACTTTTATATATTGATAAATTATGTATGGTTCAAATAGAATTATTTTGGTTCCATATAGGTCATTTTATGGTGGTTTGTTTCATCTCAATTCAATTCAATTCAATTTGATTTTTTTATTTGGTTGGGTTTTTTATGTGTTAGTTGGGTTCACTTCCATTAAATTAAATTTGATTTTATTTGAATCAATTTCATTTAGTTTGATCCAAATAGAGTTGGATTTGTATATTTTTTTGTTCAACTTGGTTCTTTTTCATCTAGTTTCATCTTGTTTGGTTTTTTTCAAATATATTCTATGTGTTTTTAATGCCTTCTACACAGTATGATTTGGTTTATTTGCCTTTTATTCATATCAAGATTATTAAATTCAACTAATTTTTTTATTATTCTAGTTTTAATCAATATAGTTTACATTATTTCACATTAATTCAATTCACATAAATATAGTTTTAGATAGTTTGATTATTTTTGTGGTAGACTATTTTGTGTCGGATTTGTTAGACATAATTTAGTTATGTTTGGATCATGTCAATTTGTTTCATTGGGTTTAAGTGGGTATTTTCCTATTATCAAAAGTTTCATAGATTTGTTTAACTTTGGTTTTGTTTTATTCTATTTAAATTTATTAATATCTATTTAGTTTGATTCAATATGTTTTGGTTTATTTTGTTTGGTTTGGTCCAATTCATTTTAAGGTGGGTTTCATTAGATAGGATTATTACAATTTTGATTATAGAAGGCTTTTATGATTATATTAGGATTGATTCTATTTGATTTTAGTGGGAATTATTCTATTGGTCATAGTATGGTTTTGTTGGTTTTGTAATTTTATGATTCTATTCAATTTGATTTAATTAAATTCAATTTAGTTCAGTTGAATAAATATTTGGTTTCACATAATTGTGATAGTGCCTAATAACACTCAATTGGTCATAAAAAGTACATGATATCTCTCATGATCTTCCATTGTAGTGAACCAAAAAGTGTTCTCGCAATTTATAGCACCCTTGTTCTTTTTAATTACCAATAATGAATCTTGAAAAAATATAAATAATAACTAAATTTTCAATACAAACCGTTAAAGTTGGAAAATACCTTAATCACATTAATCATTGTATAAATGATCATTTATTAATATTGTGTAGTGGGATATTTTTTTAAGATTGGTACACTCTATAACTCAATGTCGAAACTAATATTCCAACCATCATATATCTCATGTTTATATGATTTCCATAATTCCCTAAGTTTCATCAACCATGTCGCTAGTTAATCTTGATCATTAGGAAAGTTACATTAAATATATTATGAAAAGATTAATTCATATAAAAATAATAATAATATAGATTTTAATTTAAAAAAATTTCTTACCTATATCTCATGCCATTAATTATCCTTTATTTGGTTACTGATATGCCTCTATGGGACCGGCTGAACTGGAATGATATAACTATTCTTGGACAATGTCACCATGAAACTTATAGATTGTCTATCATGTTTACCTATCATTTGGTTATCTTTGTTATAATTTATTATGAATTTTAATTTATGGTTATGGGTTTCACGTATATATGTGTTCCCACTTCTCCAATTATAATATCCTACCAAATAAGATTAAAGAAAAATATTATAATTATAACACATTAAAACTAAAAAAATTGATCTGATATAATATAACTTGATTGTAAACATAAACTTGATCTAGGATGATCATTAGGCTCTGATAGACCTGTGGTTTTTTCTAGATTGGTAGCATGTAAAGGATGTGCCGGTTCCAATTCATGATATGGTTGATCTACATGATATGGAGTAGAAGTTCAAGGAGAAAAATCATAAAATTTTAGATGTATAAGAGTTTAAAATAGAGGCATCATAGACATAGTAGGATAAGGATAGAATGATGAAGGATACATCCTAGGATAAAGAAATGGTATATGAGAAATCGAGCTTAAATAACAAGATCACAGAGATATAGGAGCGAACATCCCTAGAGGATCAACTATAGTGGTAAAAGTGTGGTAGATGGGATGTTTTATATTGAGTTTGGGTGTGAATTAGTATAAGAAGTTCTCCTTGTAACACTAGTAGCACCACCAATCGATTGGACATGATATTAACCCCTAGTAGTAGGTTGTGTAGAGGTAAAATATGATTCTAATGGATTTCCCTTAAATAAATTTGATAAATAATAATAACATGGCATTAAATGTAATATAGAATTAAATATTGAAATTATTACACTCACTAAGGGAACCATAAGAGGTGGCCTTAGGTCACGTATTATTCGATCATTATCAAACAATATATTCCTTTTGATTTATTCAATATATATCATAATCTAAATAAGAATGAAATAAACATTTTGGAAAAATATTTTTTAAATATTATGCATATAGATTAGAATTAAACATTACATAAACAATATCAGGACATACTATTGAATATGACCAAATTAAAATAGTTTTAAGAGCCCAATTTAAAAAAAAAATTAAAAGGTGTTTTAAAGTAGTTTTAAAATATTATTTTCATGATCTTTATTTAAGAACATGTTTTAGAAACTATAATTTAAAACTAAGTTATACATGTTTTTTAAAATAGTGTTAAACCGAAAAGCAAGTCCTTTAAAAAGGTAATAATATAATCAAATACAGTATTAGAAATTCCTTACATGGTTTTTCTATGATATAATTGCATTAAAAATTATAATTTTTTATTTTAATAGAATCTAAAAATACAGGAGTTCAAGAACCATCCATTAATTTTTTTACTCACTCAATATCATCATTTCTGTTATTTTCCTCAGGTGTATTGATATCATTGTCTTCTTGCAATGTAATACTATCTTTATCATGGTGATGAAAAAATAGAAAATGATAAAATATAAAAGTCTACATACCACTCATTTTATTTTATTCATGAACAATATAATATTGTCTCATCACTCCATTATAATACCAAACATAATAGTTTTTTTGAAATATGATTTTTTTAATATTCTAGATATATTCTTCCTAACATAACCAAGTTATTCCAACAAAATTATAACATGGACAGTGTATAAGAGCTCCATCTGAAGTATTGTTAACACAAAATTTAAAAAAATCCAAATTCTTTTGAATCTCGGTTGAGATTGGATCAGTATGATACATATAGTTTTATTCAATCTATTACAGGAAAAAATGTTATATTAATATCAACAAACAATAATTAAAAAAATCATCAAAACCAATATTCTTTTGAACATATGGAATAAGAAGTATCTATTAAATACTATTAGATAAGGTAGAGGTAGAAAGTGACTATTTTACAAAATTTTATTCATTATAAATTTTAATATTTCAAAATTTCACACCATATTAAATTGAAATTATTTATAAAAAAAATTATATTTCAAATGTTAAAATAAAACATTGAAATGAATATTTTCATAACCACTTAATATATTCACAAAACAAATAAAGTAATGGAATAAAGTACCTGGATAATTAATTAAAAAATTACCTAATATATATGAAATAAAAAATACTTTTATATTAAATCCAAGCCTATCTAGGACCTTAATAATTTCTTCCAACATTCAAAACCTATACATGTTCTCCTCACTTATTAAATCTCATAACAATGTCCCACATAACATTAAAAATCCTGAATTTGATACATATGTTTATCAGGAAAACATTTATAATACCATAAATACATAATTTACTATTACATGTATACAGAAAATATCTAATAAGATAATCCATATCAAATTTTAATAATAAATTCATCAAATAATACTAGTATATAGCCAAAAAAATAATCAGAGAAATTAAATATTTTATAAATGATTCATACAAGTAACAAACCAAATAAAGTATAAGATATGGAATGGAAAACAACTATTACATAATCCAATTAAATACATGTTTCTTTATGAATAATTCTTTTTTTAAAATAACTTCCTTTTTTAATAGGACATAAATTCAATTAAATACAAATGTATTTAACGTGGAAGGCATTTACTAAAGAATAAAAAAATCCCACCCAAAATCAAAACTCTTGTCTTAGATACATAAGTTTTTATTAGGGAGACATTCATAATAGAATCAAGGCAGGATTTAGTATCACATGTCTATATATGAATTCCAATAAGATAATCCAAATACCAATTTTAATATGAAATTCATCACACCATACTAGTAGGTATACAAACAAAGAATAAGAGATGAAATATTCTATAAACTATTTATACTAGTTACAATCCAAACAAAGTATAATAAATGGAATAGGAATCAACTAATATATACTATTATATTGAAATTGATTATGTTGAAATTTTGATTATTCAATTATGAAAAAAAACTGAAAAATTTCATAAACCCCTAATACATTGAAAAAACAAAAAAAATTCTATAATAATAAATTACATAATTAGTTAATTTATATTACACAAAAAAACAATATATTTTATTTATGTAAAATTAGTAAATATAAAAATTAAAAAACATATATATCTATTATAATCTCATTTATTTTGAAATGATACAAAAATATAATCCAAATGAACCTTTGTTCAAAAAAATTGGAAGAATCGTGACCTAATAGGATATTGGTAAGGTTTTAATACATAGATAAAAAGGAAAACAACACTTGGAAACAATGATGATGCATTTTGAACACACAATTTTGATGTTTCAGAAGAGAGAAATCAAAAAATAAATGAATGTGGGAAGATATCTAAGATAGAAGAGAGGGTAGGCCTCCACTTAGGATACAAATGATTATGAATCATGGGAGGGTAGGTGAGTAGGGGAGGTCTTTACTCTTAATTATCATCCCTATTCCAATATTTTTTTAAACTATTCTTATAGGCTACTCTATACCAACAGTTCATACAAATCGTTGGTATAGATTTCTGGCTATGTCTCTTTACCAATGGTTCTAGAAAACTGTTAGTATAGATACATGGGTATAACCTAAAATTCTAATGGTTTTTATATTATTCATTATATGGAATTTACATTAAATATATTATATTACATGAAATATAAAATTTTTACATAATCCAAATATAGCAAATTTATATTATTATTTAAACCTTATTCAAAATAATCATTAAAATCTCATTTGATGTGTTTTAAATAATTTCTTAAATAAGGCTCTTTATTTTGAAAAAATCAAATTAAATATATTATGAATGATTCATAATATTAAATAGAAACTATTTTTATATTTTTCCTTATTTAGTAATTTGTAAACACTATATAAATGTCACATATAATTTCAATATAATCACTTTATATCTATACTATAAGTCATGTGATATAAGATCCACCAATTTAATATACATCATATGCATATTTAATCCATAACTAATATATCCAATGCAATATCTCATTTTTTATTCCTCTATGTGTGATTAACAGTCTATAAGAATAAACTTATCAATTAAATTAATTCATATATAGTATTAAAATTATATAAAAAATTTACCTATATATATATATATGAGTATTTAAAAAGAATAAATAAATAAATAAACATTTTATTTATTTTTTAAACATGAAATATAAATTTGAACATTTTATATTTAATTCAGGTATGAAAATCTCTTATTTACAATGAGTAACACTTATTCTTTATAAAAAGTTTATAAACTATAAATATTTGTAGCCAAAAATTTTATTTTTCATTTTTAGTTTAAGTACTATTTTATGATTGATATATAAGGATTATCAACCATAAGCTAAAATAGTTATTATCACTTACAACAAGAGTTTTCACACAAAGGTAAAAGCCTCACATATCAATAAGTACCTGTATGTATGAAATTATTACTTCTACTATAAAGGGATTTTTTATATGTAACCCTTACATATAATAGAAATCCTTACATAATAAATAATCATACATAAGAAATTCTATCATGAAATGTAAAATACTTACATATTGAGTGGACCATGTGTATGGACAAATTATAATTGACAATATATGTAATATCTCTATTACAAGTCAATAATTATTTTTACACAATTTGGGTTTTAGTCATAGACTATGATATTAGATATTATAAGTAATGGTATAGAAAAGAATCATTGTTTTTAATTATATCATACCATACAATACAAAACCATAATGTATTATGACAAATCAAAAACATTTTTAAAATATCTAATATCATTATGTGAAGTAATCAAGTGGTTTCTATTCATCCACAACATATCATACACTATGATATTTCCTCATATTCATTACGACGTTCATGTTCAACATAAAAATAGTAAATAACATGTAGATTCGTTTATGAACATGGATACTATACCACTAATGGGTTTTTGTGGATCATTATATGTTCAAATAAATAAAAAACCCCATTAAAGTGATTGATCTATCATTAATAAAGAAACATGTAGTGAAGAGCATTATAATATAAAAAAGAGTGCCTGAATTGCATTGAGCACCATATTCTACACTTCGATAAAGTATTCTTGATTGAGATCACCTACATACAAAAAATGTAATATTTCCCCTATAGGTATTGAATTTGTCACTAAAATATTCATTAATAATGAGAGAACCCCAAAACACTAAAGGTGTGCTAGCACCTTCTCCGTAAAGATGAACAGAGAACTGACTTGAAGATATCATATGTTCTCAATTGATTATATCATGATATTACACACACACAAACATCAATAAGAGGATCATATACTTTATATATCATCACTTCATTCAATAAATAAAGTTGATCATTGACTAATTCTGCATGATAGTCAATATACATTTTGTCTCCCCCTGACCATGAAATTTATTTTATTTTAACCCTTTATTGACATTGGATTTTTTGGTTGAGGTTTGGGTTGGGTTCCCAGTTTTAATTTCTGATTTTTTGAGTTTTGATTTTGTTTTTGGCCTCTGCACAGTTTGTATACATGCTTTGGAGGTTAATCGTGCAGCTGATTGAGGGAAAAGGTATTTTTAGTACATATTCTTCTTTCATAGTTTGGCATGCACAGTTTGAGTTTGTCTTGGCCTAAACTATGTGATGTAAAGGAGAAACCATTCATCTTGTATTTGAATGTCTGTGAAATGGCCCACAACTTACACTCGGTTAAGAGAAACCATGAATCAAGCATGTGGGGAGGCTTTTCAATTTGACATAGCCAAATCACATGGTTGGTGAATTGTTTCCCAAACCATGTGGCCAAAGTGTGTGGGGATACCCTTTTCTCTAGTATGGTGTGCCTGGTTAGTGTGTAGTTTTGAAAAATCATGTGGCCAAACTACACGAGTTTCCCTAGTCATTAAAAATTGTAAAATTACAATCATTAACCTTCTCATTTTTTAACCCCAATTCATGATTTTCCTCCCATGTTCGACCTAGGAACATCCTTAGAACTCCCAATCTTCCCTCCTTTGGCGCTCCTTCCTCCATGGATACATCTCCAATATTTTGAGGTGAGTTTCTCTTGGTTTTTAGGTTATGTTCTTATTTTTATGTTTCCCACTCTTGGATTATTGGTTATTCTTGGGTCAATTCTCTCTTAGATGAGCCCTAGAGGCCAGGGATGATGTGTGGGTTGTGTTTCTTGGATGTTAGGGTGTGCGGATCACCTTTCGAGCTCATTTCATCCTTCCCTTAAAGTTTCATTCCATTCACATGTCATTGAGGTAGGTGATTCCATCCATTTCCTTTTTAACTTTATTGTTATACTATCCTTTAATGATTAAAAAATATTATAATCTTTCTTTTGATTGGTTAGTATAAGTTTTTTTGGTGTTTTCATGATGGAAAATTGGTGTGAATTCATTTTCAAAGTGTTTTATTAAATACATCTATGTATATATGTATGAAATGTGTTTGATGAAATTCCAATTGGACTTTTTAAATGAAATTGGGTATTTTGAGAGTGTTTTTTCCTTGGTTATGAATTATTGGTTTGGTTTCATTGTGATTTGATCCTTGTGTGCGAGTTACGATGACTTTTATTGGTTGGTATTATGTGTGTAATGAATTTTTTGGTTCCTTAAAATGGTTTTTGCATACTCTCTTAGTTTTCAAAGGACGTTCCACTGGATGTGGGAATGTCCATGGGTACACAAGGTGTGCTTATGGATAGGCACATGAATGAAGATGGACATTTAATGAAATTATCATTTTAAATATTGTATTTCAAATATCCTTCCCTTTTTTCTTTTTCTTTTTCTTTAATCCTCCTCCCAAAAAATGGTTCTTTCAAGCTAATATTGTTTTCATAACAGTTCCTTGAATTCTAAATTGTGACTTGGTTCTTAAAGTGAATTTAAATTTAGTTTCTAATGTGTTCTATAAGACTTGGCCCATTTGGATCTTTTAAGTGAGTTTTTGTATCTAAATGGTGTAAAGGCCCACTTAGAAGTTTTTGTATTGTTCTATGTTTTCACCTTGGTTGGAGAATGGTTTTGAATGTGGATTTGGATTTAAAAATTTAAAGGCCCGATTTCTATTTTATAATGGTTTGGAAAATGATTTGAAAGTTTATGTGATTTGAAGGACTAGTTGGAACTTTTGTGTGGCTTGATGTGATATAGGAACCTCTATAGTGGATTATTGGAGGATAGGATCATCACATAGGTGGTTTTAGTGTTTGGGATAATCAATCATAGTGGTTTTGGGTTTCAGTTCGATCCATGTGTTTGAGGGCCTCCCCATTCATTGTGTATTACTATCATGAGATTCCTGGGAATCATCTAGAGGTTTGAGTGATGGTTTCTTATTGACCCCGATTATATAGGTTGGTACCCCCTGGATTAGATAAGGCCAGGTGGGATGTGCCACTAGATTGGATAGTTTAGAGCGGCCAATTAGTTATTGACTGTGGAGCTGCACCATATATCAGTAGGTGATTCTAAACAGAGTACGTCTATGGATTTCTTCTATATATGTTTGGGAAACACCCATTATTATTGATCTATATGTTCTAATTACTTTTCATTCACTTGTTTTCGTGAGTTATTAGTATCATTTATTTGTATCTTCACAGTTCTTCTTATATATAGCATCAACTTTTTATCTTTTTCTATATTTATCAATGGTTTTTGGTGTGGTAAAATGGATTTTGGAATTGGAATAACATTTTAAAAAGGAAATTAGTGTGTGTTGTTTTAGATATGTAAAACTATGTTCGGATATTTAAAATGAGAGGAACCTATTTTATATATGTTTTTAATACTAGTGTTTGTGGAATATTTTTAGGTAAGGAAATGCATGGACTCTATAGAGATTTCTTATTGAGTTATTTTTTTCTCACACCCTACTTGTGCCACAAAGCATTGGTAGGCCTGAGCTATTTTTCAGGTCAAGGCTTTTGGTTTGAGTTTTCCATTGGAGTAGGTTATTATTGTGGTTGGTGTGGATGGAGAGGTCACATGAAAATCAGGTTAGCATGGTTCAGTTTTTTTTTTGTATTTAGTTTCTATTTTATTTATAAATTATTATATCTAGATTGGTTTTTATATATATTTATGTTCAACTTTTTGTTTTTTTGTGTGCTCTATTTTTTATTTGATCTTGTTTCATTGGTAGAAATCATTCCTATTTGGATTATATTTGGTTCTCGGTGCTCATTTCCAGCCTATGAGGGTTGGGAATGCCTCTCGGGCCTTAACATGGGTTGGGTTAGGTGTTGGGTTGGATGGAAGCCAGGACTGTTTCATGAAAAATTGTATTAAAACAACCATTTTTTATTTGGAGTGTCTAGTATATTTGAGATTAGTATTGTCAGGCCTCGAGAGGTAGGTACGGGAAGGATTTCATGAACCCTTGTTCGTTCTGATCCTCGAGTATCTAGGGGTAGTTTAGGATTTGAGTATTTATTTTGGTTTTATATGTGTGGGTGTGGAATAATAATGGAGGTGAGCCAGTGTTATGTTCTGATCTCACATGGAGTATTGAACCATGTGGAGTCTAACTGGATGATTCAAGTCCCTTTTAGTGGTTTGTGCTTACTTGGTGCATGTCCCACTAATCATGCCGTTGCATTATTCATGGCCAATAGTTCCTCATTCCTGATGTTTGGTGTGAGTTGTGTTTTGTTTTGGTTTCAGCCGATGTGAATGAACTTTTAAAATGAGAACTGTTTTGGGAAAAGAATATTTAAAATGGGAAAATGATTTTGGGTATGGGTTTTTTTATAAAATATTAATTTTATTTTTGAGTTGGATTGGAAAATGGGTTTTGGTATTTGGAAGGTGACTTAGAGGGAGGAGGTCCTGAAAAATTAGAAATGGTGGTTTTTTAAAATAAGAATTTGTTTTTGTTTGTAGTGTTTGGATTATGAGCTTGTTGTTTTGGCCCGGGGTAATCTTTTGGTTGAGTTTGGTTGATGTTTATTTTGGTTCTGCATTTTTCTTCTATTCGGAATATGCTTCCCAGAAAGGACCCTGAGGTTTCAAGTGAGTCTTTTCCAATTTTAAGCCCTACACAGACTCTGAGTGGGGTAGCAGAGTCGAGTTCTTATCAGTTTCATCCTTTTTTTATGTGGTTATTGAGGTTAGTTGGAGGTAGTGGAATAGATTTAGGAAGTTGATAATATCTCTATGTAATTGGTAACTCACAAATTTGTTAGAGTGTGTGTTGTTTTGAGCTCATTAGACGGTCCAACATTAGTATGGTGGGAGGTGATCATCCAAAAATCATTTTAAGATTGGATGTCTTGGGAATTGTTTAAGACCACTTCTATATGATGGATCATACTAGAGGATATGAAGGTGAATAAAATGGAAAATCTATTAGCTGTTTAGTAAGGCCAGCAGACAGTGAAGGCCTATGTGGAGGATTTCAAGGATTTGGTTTCTTTATCTTTAGAGATGTCATCAGAGGAGTAATTGAAATCTCCTCTCATAATTTGGGGCCTTATAATAGAGATTGGGGAATGATCCCTCTCATCTGGTGAATTACATTTTGAGAAATTGGGGTCTGATGTGTTTCTCACCAAGTTGGTTCCTAGAATGCATTCATTGGTTTTCAATGAACTAGTTATAATCGGTTACTATGATGTTTCCTCACTTGATTAGAGGTGTGTTCTAGAGGATCTTATTTTTGAGAATCCAATTTCATCAGTTATAGCTTCTCACTCATTATATTTTTTACTTTTTTTATTTCAGTGTGGTTAGTTTGGAAATTTGAAGTCATCTTGTTGCAATCCTATGAAGTCGTGTTATCATTGTGAAGATTTGGGTCATATAGAGATGTTTTGTAAGAAAAATTTGCTGAGGAAAAATCATTGATCAAAGGGTGTCATATCCTAACTACAGGGTAGCAGATGATTCAAGAAATCATTGCTCAATATATAGTTCCTGGAGTAAATCTTTTCACATAGTCAAGAATTTCTGGGGGTGTGGGGAACCTTTACCCAACTTCTGTCTCCATTATTGGAGTGGAGACATCTAAATTTTCCATATTATGGTTTTTGATTCTACTTTATCTTTCTTATTTTTTTGGGAAAATACTTTTGGTATTTTTATCTTGAAATTATTGTGGTTTTTTTCTTATAGATGAAAGTTATTTAATAGTTGGTCCCTCTTGTGTGTGCTTAGCCTTTTTGTGGAATCATATTGGTCTTCTATTGTGTTCATTTGGAAGATGTGGGAGGCTTGTAGAAATGATGAATCGTGGTTAAGTTATCTAATCATTTATAATATTTTCTAATAGTTCCACCTTGTGTTAAGGGGTTTTGGTTCGAGTTGGAATTTCTTATGTTGGTGTCATCGCATTAGGAGTTTCAAAGTTGGTGTTGTTAGTCAGGTTCTTTTGCTGGGGAGAACCCTCTTATTTTCCGCATGGTTATTCTTGTTTAATTTTCTCTTATAGTTTGTTGAGTGTAAATTTTATAGTGAAAATTCACCTGGAGGTTTTTGGTTTCGTTCGACTTTATTCAGGTTTGGTATTGAGTTTTATTTATCATTTGACTAGGTGACTTTATGGGGGTAGAATGTGTCGGTGGTGTTGAGAATTGTCACACCCCAACCATGAAATTTCTTTTATTTTATTATTTTCTTGATGTTGGATATATTGGTTGAGGTTAAGGTTGGTTTCTCGATTTTATTTTTTGTGTTTTTGAGTTCTGGGTGGCTTTTTTTTTCTTATACACAGTTTGTATGCATGGTTTGGTGGTTAACCATATATCCAGTTGAAGCAGATGGTGTTTTCAATTCAAATTATTCTTACATGGTTTGACTTGAATGGTTTGAGCATAGATTGTACTAAAAAATTTAAGGTCTAGTAGAAACTATTTGGCTTGTCATTGCGTGTCTAGGACATTGTGCACAGCTTTCACATGATTAGGAAAAATTGTGTGGAAATTTTGTGGGAAGGATCTTTAATATGAAAGAGCTAAATCACATGGTTTCCCAAACTATGTGGCCAAACCATTTAGGGTTCCCCTCTTCTCTATTAGGGTGAACGTAGTTGGTGCATGGTTTGTAAAATTGTGTGGACAAACCATGTGATTTACCTAGGTCATTAAAAAGTATGAAATTCCAATCTTTCCCCTCTATTGTTTCAACCCCAATTCTGGATTTTCCTCCCTTATTTGACCTAGGAACACCATGGAATCTACCAAGATTCCCTCCTATGGTCCTCCTTCCTCCATGGATGCATCTCCATGCTTTTGATGTGAGTTTCTCTTGGTTTTTAGGTTCTTTTACTCTTCTTCCTTTTTCCCTATCTTGGTTTATTAGTTCTTATTGGGTGGATTCTCTCTTGGATGAACCATAGAGGCTATGTTTCATGTATGGGTTGTGTTTCATATATGTTAGGGTATACAGATTTCCTTTTAGGATCAGTTCTTCCTTACCTTGAAGTCTCGTTCGATTCCCACATCTTTCTAGTTGGTGTTTCCATCTATTTCATTTTTATCACATTCTATTGATTCTTGAACTTTCCTTTAATGCTTCCAAAATGTTATAATATTACTTGTGATGTGTTATTATAAGTTGTTCTTGTGCTTTCACAATGTAAAATATTTGTGAATTAGTTTTCAAATGGTTTTCTTAAATATGTATATGTATGTATGTATGCAATGTGCTTAATGAAAATGCCAATTGGACTTTTTATATGAAATTGGGTATTTTGAGAGTGTGTTTAGCCTTGTTTATGACTTGGTGGTTTAGTTTCATTATTATTTGAGCCTTGTGTGTGAGTTTTGGTGACTTTTTTGGTTGTTATAAAGTCATTAATGCATGTTTTAGTTTCTTAAAATGGTTTTTGGGTACTCTCTTGGTATTTTAAGGATATTCCATTGGATATGGGCATGTCCCTGGGCGCAGGAGGTGACCTTATGGATAGGTACAGAAATGAATATGGACCTCTATTAAAATTTTCATTTTAAATATTTGATTTAAAATATCCTTCCCTATTCATTATTTTATTCGTTGATCCTCCTCCCATCAAATGGTTCTTTCAAGCTACTATTGGTTTCACAATATTTTCTTTGACTTCTGAATGGTGACTTGGTTATTTATGTGAATTTAAATTTGGTTTCAAATGTTTTCTATAAGACGTGTCCCATTTGGAACTTTTAGGTGATTTTTGGTAACTAAATGGTGTAAAGTAACACTTGTAACTTTTTTTATTGTTGTAGGTTTTCACCTTGGTTTGGTAACAATTTTGGAAGTGAATTCAGATTTGAAATTTTAAAATCCTAGTAGGTAATTTATAATGGTTTGGAAAATGAATTTAAATTTTATGGGATGTGAATGTCAGGTTGACATATGTGTCTAGATTGATGTGAGCCAGGCACCACTATGGTGGATCCTCTGAGGTGAAGCCAATTTCATAGTTTGTTTTGGTGTTTGGGTTGTCCGAGCATGGTGGTTTTGGATTTTAGTTTGATCCATGTATGTGAGGACCTCCCCATTAACTGTGTATTACTATCAAGGGAATCATGGGTTTTATATAGAGGGTCAACTGACGGTTGCTGGTCGACCCTGATTAGATGGGTGGGTGCTCCCTCGATAGATGAATCTTGGTAGGACATGCAACTAGATTGTCTAGTTTGGAGTGTCAATTTGGTTATTGACTGAAGCGATACACCATACACCAACAGGTGAGTCTGAAATGAGTATGTCTAGGGATTACTTATAAAAATGTTTAGGAAACAACCATGATTATCAATCTGTAAGTTCTGTTTACTTTTTATTTACTTTGTTACTTGAGTTATTGGAATCATTTATGTGTATTTGTATAGTTCCTATTATTTGTAGTATATAATTTTTATCTTTTTTTGGATTTCTCATTTGGCTTCTGGTATGGTAAACTAGATTTTAGAAATGGAAAATTATTTTTAAAGAGGAAATAAGTGTGTGTTGTTTTATAGAAGGAAAGCTATGTTTCTCTCTTTAAAATTATAAAACCTTATTTTCTATATGTATTTCAAACCAGTGTTTGTGGACTATTTTCGAGAAAGCAAATGCATAGAATCAGTATTGATTTCCTACTGATATTTTGTATGCTTGCACCCTACTTGTTCCACTCAGTGTTACTAGACCTGAGCTATTTTGAAGTTCCAAGTTTATGGTTCAAGGTTTCCTATAGAGCATGTTGATCTTGTGGTTGGTGGTGACCGAGACATGACATGGACATCCTGTTAGTGTGGTACAGTTTTAGTTTTTTATTCAGATTCTATTTTTTATCAATTATTTTATGTAGTTTGGTTTTTATATTTATTAATGCTTGTTCGTTGGTTTTGTTGCATGATCTATTTGGTTATTTGATCCTGGTTGTTTGGGAATAAATCATTCCACTTTGGAAAATCTTTAGTGCTTGGTGCTACTCACCATCCTGGGAGGATCAGGAACACCTCTTGGGCCTTGTCTCAGGCAGGGTCGTGTGTTGGGTTGGATGGAATCCTAGACTAGTTTGTAACAAATTAAAATAACATGTTCATATTGAAGTTAAATAATCATTGAATGTTTCAATGATAGGATCATGTATGTATATTCATAAATGAATCAATAATTTGATTCATAACTGAAGGGAATTATGTGGTAAATGTGGCAGAAGTATCACACTCAATATCATGATCATATCATAAGATACAATATAGGCATCGCAAGCCTTATATAATATCTATATATCTTAATCTGTGATATGAATCACATTCAAATCGCATGTTACGATTCATGGGATTTAAAAAATGTGACACCCCAAAATTCTAAAGTATGAACATTGTATTCGATAGCGTCTATGACACGCAACACCAAGCGCGTAAGGGAATATAATATACCAACACTTTATAATATTTTATTATTTTAAATTAAATAAATATATGATATATCTTTAAATTCATGTGATACTTAGTTAGCATATGTCACACGCAACAACGAGTTTCTTCAATGGTTTGTGTTACACGCAAGACCGAGTTTTACCGACCAATAATATATATCTAAAATATTATTATTTAACAAAATAAGAAATAACCTAGCCATTAAATTCGTGGTTATGAAAAGTATTAACTAACTTATTAAAATATCTGGTCTATAAAAATATAAAATAAAATAATAGTTTAAAAATTATTTATAAATGAATATAAAAACCAATTGAAAATAAATGAAATGTATTTATTCTCACAAAGGTGTTTTATCCTAATAAATTAAATTAATTATTATTAGTGAGATATATCAACGAAATATATATATTATAAATCCAATAAATTTTTTTGACTTTCATCCAATATATTTTATATTCATAAGATTAGAACGAACTTAATATTACACACAAAAACCTATATTTTTATAAAGGCACTTTTATAGCCTTTTAAGGGTGAACCTATTTTAAATCCAATTTTTGGAACTTTTCTAATTTTTATATGTCAAAATAAAATTCATTTTTGAAATAGGATCATAAAAATTAGGTTAGGGTGATTTTTTGTTATTTTTCTATAAAGTTTCAATTTTTAATGAATAGTGAAAAATACTGAATTTTAATTCAGAACTGTTTTTTCTTATAATTTATTTATAAGGTTAAATTATATTTTTGAATTACATTAAATTTTAATGACATCAATTTTATATAAATTAATCCAATTTAGTTCATTGAAATTAATATCACATTGAAATTGAATATAAAAACGTAGAAAAAATTCGAACATCTTACTTTAAAAACCTACATTATCCTACCATCTATGAGATTAAATTTAAATTAATATCTACCAATTATGTGATTTAAATTTTAAAACATGTATTATATATTTTTAATCATCATAATTTTTAATTTCATAAAATTTGAAATTATTTTATAACCCAAAAGATTAGTTTTTTAAGAAGTAGAGACATGAATTGGTTTCCCAATTCTTGACCCAAAGAAATTTATTAAAAAACACAAGTATAAGTACAAAAACGAGATGTAATGATCTTACACTATTAGGTAATAATGAGGGGACAATCCAAAAAATAAAAACAAGAAACACAAGTAGAAAAAATGAATTAGGTGACTTGTCATCATACAACTGGTATCTTTATGTTTTTACTGAAGCTTGATAGATAAACATTTCCTTCCACCACATCCCATCAAGCCCCAATGTAAATGATGAACTATCCATAACAAGGCTGAAGTCACTAGACAGATCAAGGAGCATAAATCAGTGGAAAACACCATCATAAAACCCAGTGTACTACATATTGTGCTTATAAGAACAAAATTCATGGTTGATGGACATCTCCTAAAAAACACACATAAAAAGAGAAGACTCCATGAAGAAAGAGATTCTAATCTGTTGTAAGAGAAGAATGTATTATCCACCAGGGGTATGACAACACTACTTTTATTACAAACTTAAAAATGATTTATTACATAAAACATCACTTGATAAAACAAATAAGATCAAGAGGTTTAGTGTATTTGGGGCTTAGGATCATTACATAAAAACATAAAACATGAAATACAACATATTTATTGAAAACTTCCTTTACATGACCACTACATTCCGTCGTACTTAGCATTGCATGGGATAGCCTGAGGACATGCATAAGAAAAGGGTGAGATATAAAGACCATTAAAGGAGTACACATGGAATAACATGAGGAGTACAATACATGTCAGACAATAGGAATATCAATAGAGCATAATAGAAACATGAACATAAAGGAATGATAAAGCATGATAATCATAACATGGAAATTTGGCAACAACACTTAACATGGAATTAGCATGAGCCAAGGCTCATTGCACATAGATCTTGAGTAAATCCACATTGCACATAAATAACGGCTAAACCCTAATTTCACTTGAATTATCATGAGTCAACACTCATTAAACATGGAGTATCATGATACTATACTTTACCCAATGCATTGGAGCGCTATAAGGGCACACCCTTCTTAAACATTTCCTTTCATGCATAAGTGTGCCAGATCGATCATAAAACATGGATTCATAAAAAATAATCATTTATTACATGATAAAGGAATGTGGAATTCATACATGAAACTTTATAATCAATAATTAAATGTGCATAAAGGTAAATACCCTTGATGGAGAAATGGGAATGGTATTCACTACACAATGACATTGGCTTAGAAAATCGGTGTGATTTCGGCAGCGTAACGGCGTGACATAAGAATTCATAAAAATGGCTGATGAGAGATAAAGTGGTTCCTCATCATATTTACATTTAATGGAAAGTAAGGAGGTCATATAGATACATGTCCCAGCAATTGTAATGGAATTTAGATTCATGATACAAAATTATTGCTTGAATTTAAAAGAAGAGAGAGAAGTTCCTTTCGGAATTTCGGCATAGTAACGGGTGTACATGGGAGGCATTTAATGAGGGGGAAAGGGGTCTCCCATCATTAAAACAATAATAGGGAAGTATGGGGGATGTGTGAAACCATACCCCAAAATTCATAATTGAAATTAAAAGGGAAATACAACATAAAGAAAATTGAAAAAAATGAGAAAGGAAGAGAAACCCTTAGTTGGAAGTGTGCTTACAAAGGCTAGAGAGAGGCTTGTGAGAGGCTTCTTGGGAGAATTGGGAACCTTGGGAGGATTATAGAGAGATTAGGGAAGAATTTGGATGAACTCCAAAGGCTTTGAGTGAGGAGGAAGTGGGAGCTTGGGTGGGTTTATATAGGAAAGGTGATGGAATTCTTCATTTTTTAGGTTTGGGACCCCTTATATTAAATTAATCTAAACCACAAACCATCCCATGGTTTTTGCACATGGTTTTTGGAAAAAGGAAGAGGAAAAAAATATTTTATAAGGACAAAGTCCGAAATTATTAAAATAACAAGGTTTCTTATGTGGAGGTGACTCACACTCCCATTGAAATTAATTTAAAAAGACAAGGTGTTTAATAAGTTTTGAGGGGTCCATTAATGCTTTGAAAAGTTATCCAAACAAACCCAAAATCACATTATTTTAATGGTAAAACATATATAGGCCTAACATAAATATCATATTATTTTATTACATCCCTATTGGGTCATTATGATGTCATAAAACACATTATATATTTAAACGATATTTATTTTTTACCCAAAAATTTGGCTGTCTCAGAAAATTATGAAAAATTCACCATTGGATAATTATGACATCCTGATTCTAGAAATAACATTTATTTTATCTAAATAATTTTCTAAATATGTTAATTTTCACTTTTAAAATAAAAAATGCTATTTATCGAAAATTCACGTGTTTTGACAAAAATGGCTTTCAAACCTTAATAAAAATTATAAATGCATTCATAAAATTATAAGATCATTTATATTTTATAAAAATTAATTTAATAATAATAATAATATTTTATTAAAATATTATTTAATTCAAAAAATCCCTTAATTTAATAAAATATAGTTCTTAATTAAATAATAACTAAAAACGCTATTTGTACTTTAAAAACTATTTACAATGTATCAATAATGACTAGAAATTATATTCATTATTATATAAAAAAATAATTTACATGAACATAGTACTATTTATTTGTTAAATAACCCCTTAAAACAGCCGCATAAGACCTAAGGGTAAGGTGTGCGATAGTGACAAACTCTTGGGGTGGCTCGAATAACATCGCTCGAGTGGTAATTTCAATCAACATCCACTTTTCCCTTAGACGGTCATGTTCGAGCTTGACATGATGAAGCTCAGATTGGGCTTGGTCAAGGGAAAAGCCCAAAGACGCCACCTCTTTTCTGAGCTCTGACAAATAGGATTCGTATGGGGAAATTCTACTAGATGAGGCCATCGCTTCCTTTGTCTGATTAAATTGGATTTGTTAAAGTCCTATATTTATACTAATCATGTGATCACTGTTAAATGGCTATATTAGCAATGGTCAAAATTCTTATCATAAAACCAAAGAATTTGAAATTTTATATAAACATAATTATACATTTAATTAGATCAAGAGGGATTTCAATTAATGAAACCTCGGGTCGTTACAATATTCCCCCCTTAAGAAATTTCCCCATGAAATTTTTCTTTTCCCACACTAAAACAGATGTGTGTAACTCAGTTTCATCACTTCCTCTGATTCCCAAGTTGCTTCTTCAAGCTTGTGGTTTCTCCACAAAACCTTGACAAGGGGAATTGTCTTATTTTGTAGAACTTTTTCTCTACAATATAATATCTTCACTGGTTGCTCCTCATAAGAAATACCGTCTTCTAATTGTTCCACCTTAGAAGAGAGTACACGTGAAGGGTCTGGTATGTACTTCCTTAAGAGGGATACATGAAAGACATCATGTACTTTGTCCATAGTAGGCATAAGCTCTAGTCGATAGGCCACATCCCCTACATGATCAAGAATCTTGAAGGGGCCGATGTACCTTTGACTTAACTTCCCTTTCTTTACAAACCTCATGACCTTCTTCCATGGAGATATGTGAAGAAAAACCATGTCTCCAACTTTAAACTGAAGGTCTCATCAACGTTTATCTTCATAATTCTTATATTGACTATGAGCTGCCTTGATATGCTGCTGATTGGTTTTGACCTTCTCCACCATTTCCTCGACCATTTCTGGTCCAAGAAGCTTACGTTCACCGACCTCATCCCAACATGTGGATGTTCTGCACTTTTTCCCATACATGGCTTCATATGGTGCCATTTGGATGCTCGAGTGGAAACTGTTATTATAAGAGAACTCAACCAGAGGAAGATGTTGATCCCATACTCCTTTAAAGTCCATTGATCATGCTCTCAATATGTCCTCAAGTGTTTGGATAGTCTGCTTAGATTGGCCATCAGTTTGAGGATGATAGGTCGTACTGAAGTTCAGTTCAGTATTCAGAGCATGCTGAAGACTCTTCCAAAACATAGAGGTGAATCTTGGATCTCATTCAGTCACAATAGATAGTGGTACTCTATGCAACCTTACCAGTTCACTGATATATTTCTGGGCCAGTTGATCCAATGAGAAATCCTCCTGAATAGAAATGAAGTGTGCAGTCTTTATAAGACGATCCCCAACAACCCAGATTGCATTGTTGCCTTTGGATGTCCTTGGATGTCCGGGGACAAAGTCCTTGGTGATGTTCTCCCATTTCCATTCTGGTATGGGCAATGGTTGCATCATCCCCCTAGACTTCTACCTCTCTGCCTTCACATGCTGACACACCAGGCACATTGATGTATATTCAACGATCTCCTTCATCAAATTATCCCACTAAAAGTTTTCTCGGAGATCTCAATACATCTTTGTGCTCCCTGGGTGAATATGGAAATTTGAACTATGTGAATCATCCAAAAGTTCCTTCTTCAGCTACAGACTTGATGGAACACATAGTCTTTTCCCAAACCGCACAATTCTTTCTTCATTAACATTAAACACCGAGGATTTCCCTTTTTCTATAGCTTCTACTTTTTTTTTGAATTCCCACATCATCCTTTTGAGCATCCTTTAACCTTTCCAAAAGAGACAGTTGAGCAATCATTTTTGAAACGGTTTATGATGTTCCTTTATCTATGATTCCCATGTCCATCTTCATCAAGTTTTAGAAGAGTGGATCCCTCTCAATTCTCATCATTGATAGAATCGCTGGATCCTTTCTACTTAGGGCATCTGCCACCTTGTTCACTGTCCCAGGGTGGTAATGTATTGAATAGTCATAATAGTTGATGAGCTCTATCCATATTCTCTGGTGCATATTAAGCTCTTTCTGTGTGAATATATATTTAAGACTCTTGTGGTCAGTATATATCTCACATTTCTCTCCATAGAGATAATGACTCCATATTTTCAAGGAAAAGATCACAGCCGCCAACTCCAAATCATGCGTTGGATAGTATTGCTCATGGATTTTCAACTACCTTGAGGCATAGGATATCACTTTATCATTCTGCATCAGCACACATCCTAACCCCTTCTTCGAATCATCACGGAATACCACAAAAATCTCCCCACATGTGGGTAATGTGAGGACAAGCACAGTGATAAGCCTCCTTTTCAACTCCTTGAAGCTTTCTTCGAATTCATCACTCCATGAAAACTTTAATCCCTTTCGAGATAGCTTGGTAAGAGGTTTGGACAATCGTGAGAAATTTCTGATAAATCGTTGATAATATCCAGCTAACCCTAAGAAGCTACGGATATCCGTTACTGATGTTGGCCATGGCCATCCCCCAATTGCATCTATTTTGGAGGGATCCACAAATATCCCATTTCTTGTGATGATATGGCCCAAAAATGATACCTCCTTCAACCAGAACTCACACTTGTTGTACTATGCATAGAGCTTCTCCTTGCGCAAAGTCTCTAGAACAGTTCTTAAATTCTCCTCATGATCCTCCTTGGTTTTGGAGTATAATAGAATGTCATCTATAAAGACTACCACAAATTTGTCAAGGTAATATCTAAAGACTCTATTCATCAAGTCCATGAAGATTGCTGGAGAATTAGTGAGTTTGAAAGGCATTACTATGAATTCATAGTGCCCGTATCATGTACGAAAAGCAGTCTTGGGGATATCATCCTTCTTCACCCTTGCTTGACAATATCCCGACCGCAAGTCCACCTTGCAGAAGTATTGTGCTCCATGCAACTGATCGAACAAGTCATCAATTCTTGGGAGAGGATACTTTTTCTTTATTGTGATTTTGTTAAGTTCGCGATAATTGATGCAAAGCCGCATTGACCCATCCTTCTTCTTGACGAAGAGGACTAGTGCACCCCATGGTGAAGCACTTGGGCATATAATCCTTTTATCCAGATTCTCATATAGTTGTTTATTTATCTCTTCAAGCTCTACAACAGCCATTCTATATGGAGTATTGGATATTGGTAAAGCCCCAGGTATAAGTTCAATTTAGAACACAACATCCCTTCTAAGAGGAAGACCAGGCAGTTCCTCAGGAATCACTTCCATGAATTCCCTCACAATAGGAATTTCTTCAAGGATGGTTTCTTCCTTGGACTTAGTCATCTGAGCCAGATACGCATGCTCATATGGTAGTAATATCCACACTTGAGATGATGGAGCTAAAGGAGATTCATCTTCCTCCTTACACTTTTAAAGAATCGGGGGTCGATTCTCCATATGGAGTGTGATTTCCCTCTCCCGAAAATTTATGTTGGCTCTATATAAGGAAAGCCAATCCATGCCAAGAATTTCATCAAATTCCACTAGAGGGAGTATGGAGAGGTTCACCGGGAAATTCAATCCATATATTATAATAGGGGATGACTTATATTCATGGGATGCAATGATTACCCCATTTTCCGTACTCAGCGACATCTTCACTTCCATGATTTGTGGTGGTGTTGGGATTATTCTACTAAACATTCGAGATATAAAAGAATGTGTAGAACCTGAATCAAAAAGTATGTTCTCTATTCTTGAATGAATAACTAGCGTACCTATCACCAATTCGTTTTCGGGGATCACTTCGGTAGAAGTGATGGAAAAATCTCTTCCATGCTGCCTTGGAGGTTGTTGGTTGTCTCTGAAAACCCTTGGATTAGGGCACTGATTTGCAAAATGAGCTGGTTCTTTTCATTTGTAGCATTGCACAACGCATTGAGGTTTGAACGGAGAGTTCCTCTCCTCTGTTGCAGCCGCGGGTCTTTCTTGCCGACAATTAACAACTAGGTTCCCTTCACTTCCACACCTGAAGCATTTCCTTGTCCACTTAAGTCAATTCCCTGGGTGCTTCTTACCACACTTTTGGAAAGTGGGGTGATGGATCTTCTTAGCACCATTGGATTTATCCATCGGTCCACCAGCATTGAAGTTCACCTTATGCTTCTTGTCCCCATGATACCCCTATGATTCCCCGATCTCTATTTCGACCTTGATGGCACATCAGACAATTTCTCATAGCTGTCGAAGTCACAGATCACTAATGCTTTTAGCAAGCTAGGCTTCATCCAACCAAATAAGTGGTCAACTTTTCATTCGGGGGTAACGACAAAGACGTAATCATATCATGCAAGCCTTGTGAAGTTTGCCTCGTACGCTCCAACAGATTCTTCAACTTTTTTCTTGAGGGAAAGGAAGTCCCTTTCCATCTTAATCTGTAGGGTGCGCAGAAAATATTTATCAAAAAACATCTTCTGGAAATCCTTCCATTCCAATGCCTCGATCTCCTCCTCAGGCTTCGTATTTTTGATCAACGTCCGCCATTGATTATCTTCACCCTCCATAAGATAAGACACTAAGAGAACCTTCTCTTGTTCAGAACATTGAAGGATGGATAAGATCTTTTCAATGGAGTTGATCCATTGTTCAGTGATCATGGGATCAGATGATCCACTAAAAGTAGAAGGCCTTTGTCTCATGAAGCTCTCGATAGAGACTTGTTCTTTCTTAGGGGGGTTGAACGTTCCTCTTGACCCGTGTTTCTATTCAAAACTTATGTTAGCTGAAAGAGAAGCGTGACAAATTTCACGATTTCTGCTCCCATTGGATTGGGCATCTCATTAGTACAGTCATCACACTGATCTTTACAACGGTTGTTAGCCCGAGTCCTCCTATTACCGGCCATTGGCTGGAATAAAAAGAATGTTATGGGTAACACATAAAGGGTAATACAAAGAAAAAATTTGATGACTTATAAATATACTTTTATTTCCTTAACTCGTGAGTCTATAGGCTTCAATCTAGGCTTCTCATGATCTACTTTCTTATATATATTCATAGGGGTTTTTTTATTCATTTAATAAGGGTTCATACTAAGCGTGTGAATTTATCAAAAAATATCCCCCGGGAGTGTCGTAACCAAGAGTGCAGCAAGGCCTGTTGTCGTGTACCAGTTCCCGTTCGAGTCTAGCTCAAAGCGGTGTTTTTGTGTTTTACCCCTAGGATACATCTGTGCCAGAGCCGCCGCTACCTGCTCGTATCCAAACAAGGATGTATTTGTTTGAAAAACCACTTACTCAGTAATTACCAAAACCTAGGGATGTTTTTATTATACATAGTCTTGTATCTAAGGCATTACTAGGGTTTTCTAATCCTAATCCCAAAAATAACCAAACTTATCCTCTGATACCAACTATGACAACCCAGCTTTTATTACAAACATAAACATGATTTATTACAGAAAACATCACTTGATACAACAAACAAGATCGATAGGTTTAGTGTCTTTCGGTCTTAGGATCATTACATAAAAACTTAAAACATGAAATAAAACATCTTTATTGAAAACTTCCTTTACATTACCACTACATTCCCTCGTACTTAGCATTGCATCGGATAACCTGAGGACATGCATAAGAAAAGGGTGAGATATAAAGCCCGATAAGGGAGTACACATGGAATAACATAAGGAGTACAATACATGATAGAAAATAGGAATATCAATAGATCATAAGAGAATCATGAACATAAAGGCATGATAAATCATGATAATCATAACATGGAAATGTGGCAACAACACTTAACATGGAATTAGCATGAGCCAAGGCTCATTGCTCATGGAGCATGAGTAAATCCTCATTGCACATAAAGAATGAGTAAACCCTCATTGCACTTGAATTACCACGAGTCAATAATAATTGCACATGACATATCATGATACTATACTTTACCCAATGCATTTGAGCGCTATAAGGGCACACCCTTCTTAAACATTTCATTTCATGCATTAGTGTGCCACAGGGATCATAAAACATGGATTCATAAAACATAATTATTTATTCAACGATAAAGGAATGTGGAATTCATACATGAAAATTTATAATCAATAATTAAATGTGCATAAAGGTGAATACCCTTGATGGAGAAATGGGCATCGTATTCACTACACAATGACATTGGCTTAGAAAATCGGTGTGATTTCCGCAGCATAACGAAATGACATAAGAATTCATAAAAATGGTTGATGAGAGAGAAAGTGGTTCCTCATAATATTTACATGTAATGGAAAGTAAGTAGGTCATATATATACATATCCCAACAATTTTAATGGAATTTATATTCATGATACAAAATTATTTCTTGAATGTAAAAGAAGAGAGAGAAGTTCCTTTCGGAATTTCGGCATAGTAACGGGTGTATATATGAGGCATTTAATGAGATAGAAAGGGGTATCCCATAATTCAAACAATAAGAGGGCGGTATGGGGGAGGTGCGAAACCATACCCCAACATTTATAATTGAAATTAAAAGGGAAATACAACTTAAAGAAAACTGAAAAAAATGAGAAAGGAAGAAAAACCCTCACTTGGAAGTGTACTACCAAAGTCTAGAGAGAGGCTTGTGAGGGGTTTCTTGGGAGCCTGTGGAACCTTGGGAGGATTCTAGAGAGCTTAGGTCATAGGATGGACTAACTCAAAAGGCTTTGAGTGAGGAGAAAGTGGGAGCTTGTTTGGGTTTATATAGGAAAGGTGATGGAATTCTTTATTATTTAGGTTTGGGACCCCTTATATTAAATTAATCCAAACCCCAAAACATATCATGGTTTTTCCCATGGTTTTTGGAAAAGGGAAGAGGAAAAAAATATTTTATAAGGCCAAATCTCTAACTTCTTAAAATAATAAGGTTTCTTATGTGGAGGTGAGTCACACTCCCATGGAAATTAATTTAAAAAGACAAGGTGTTTAATAAGTCTTGAGGGGTCCATTAATGCTTTGAAAAGTAATCCAAACAAACCCAAAATAACATTATTTTAATGATAAAACATATATTGGCCGAAAATAAATATTATAGTATTTTATTACATCACTATTGAGTCATTACGATGTCATAAAACACATTATATATTTAAACGATATTTAATTTTTACCCAAAAATTTGACTGTCTCAAAAAATTAAGAAAAATTCACCCTTGGATAATTTCAATGTCCTGATTCCAGAAATAACCTTTATTTTACCTAAATAATTTTCTAAATATGTTAATATTTACTTTTATAATAAAAACCTCTATTTATCGAAAATTCACTGGTTTTGACAAAAATGGCTTTCAAACATTAATGAAAATTATAATTTCATTCATAAAATTATAAGATCATTTATATTTAATAAAAATTAATTTATTAATAATAATAATATTTTATTAATTTATTATTTAATTCAAAAAATCCCTTAATTTTATAAAATATAATTCTTATTTAAATAATAACTAAAAACACTATTTGTAATTTTAAAACTATTTACAATGTATCAATAATTACTAGAAATTATATTCATTATTATATAAAAAAAATAATGTACTTGAACATATTACAATTTTTTGTTACATAACCCCTTAAAATAGCCACATAAGACCTATGGGTAAGGTGTGGGATGGTGATAGACTCTTGGGGTGGCTCTGATAACATCGCTCGAGTGGTAATTTCAATCAACTTCCACTTTTTCCGTAGACGGTCACATTCGATCTTGACATGATGAAGCTTAGCTTGGGCTTGGTCAAGGGCGAATCCCAAAGACACCAACTCTTTTCCGAGCTCCGACAAATGCGCTTCATATGGGGAAATTCTACTGGATGAGGCCATCACATCCTTTTTCTGAGTAAATTGGATTTGTTAAAGTCCTATATTTATACTAATCATGTGATCACTGTTCAACGGCTATATTAGCAACGGTCAAAATTCTTATCATAAAACCAAAGAAGTTGACATTTTATATAAACATAATGAGACATTTAATTAGATCAAGAGGGATTTTAATTAATGAAACTTTGGGTCGTTACAAGGGGGGACATCTAAAAGAAGAGGTGTGGGAAAAAAGTGGCTCAAGCCCATGAAAATCTAAAAAAATAAACTAGTCACTAGGAATCTAAAAGCAATCCAGCAAGTCTGGTAAACAACACTGAATGACTCCAAATAATTGTATAATAAATACAAATACACCAAACATCACAAACCACACATGAGAAAAATAGAGAATCATCCAAAAAATATAATGAGATGTCAATTTTAGGTATGGGGGTGATTTCCATGGAAGATCCTTGAAATGGAAGTTTAGATCCTTCTTAAACTCCTCTGCAACTCTGATAAACATTCTATTTAGGAGATCAAGATATGTATCAACCGTCATGTCACCTTTTTTGTAATGTTGAAAGGCAGTTGTGTCATTCTATTCCATCCAAAATTTATACTCTTTTGAGAATTATAATTTCTATTCTATTTGATAAGCATATCTAAATTCAAGATCATTCTCATCATCCTCAATGTAATAAGTTTTAGTATCAGTTGATTCATATGATTCATAGGATTTAGACAACATTTTATAAGGAATAGGTTGTGGGTAAATAATATTGATTCCATTCATATTGGAATTTATGGATCATGTGACAGTTTTGTAGGTTTCGGGCACAGTGGAAGCGAGTTGGTGGTTGTACACCACATTAATTTTATTGTTAACAATGATCAATCTGAGATCCATCATGATAATAAAACGTCGGATCTTCAGAATAAAAGAAATAAATAAAAAAATAGGGGAGTCCCAGAATCATAGATAGGATCATTATATGTTGGTTATAATTAATTTAATTAATTGACAAGAATTACCTTGAAGGAATTATTTCATTGTTGATGTTTTCGGTCAGGATCTGTTGTGATCCATCGTTGTGTCGTAGAATCCAAGTGTAGGATTCCTCTAGCGGTGATCCACATGTGCTCTAAGTATCTCTGGATATCGCCAAAGGGATCTCTAGGTGCTAGCGTGGAAGAGCCTCCGCTTGCGATGTCTGACTTCGATCGCCTTGATCCGGTGGAGGAGGACCTCTCTCTCATATCTTGAGAGTGTTCTTGGAAGAAAATAACTCTCTCTTAGATTGAGAGCTTTCTCTAGATCCATCGTGCACAACCATAAACAAATGTCTAGGAAAATGATAATTATATAAATGGGATTTTAATTACATAGAATAATAAAATAAATTAATTACCCTAAAGAATTTATTCATTTCATTTAATTCATAGTAATACCCCATGTCTAATAAAAATAGTTGACTATTATTATTACTTTACATGCACACAGTGAATTACACCTTATATTATTTAATTAAATAAATAATATTATTACTAATAAATTACAAGAAAAAATACACAGCGTGTATATTTAATATACACGGTGTGTGCTTTTATTTTTCTGTTTTTATTTATTTCCTCGACCACATTTATTAAACTATAAATAATGGCTAATTATTTCCCAAAAAAATATCACTGCACTACTCGCTAATAAATATATTATTTCACCCACAGTATATTCTCTCAGATTATTAGTGTCGAAATAAATGTGATCAGGCATCCTTGAATAATTATTAAACCACAATCAGGAATAATCATTATTCAACCTGTTAAATTAATATTTAAATGAGATACTCAGTCACACTTAGTGTGTGACCCTCTGAGCCTCTTTCTCAGTGGTATTAAGCAGAGCCTACCTAATTTCCAAGTTTAGCATCTATTAACATGCCAAGGCACCCATAGAGAAAGAAGTTAATGCTTCAATGATGTGTCACCTCCTACGAACACTTACCTTGTAATATAATCCCTTTGTCTCAATATCTCGAATCAAGTGGGATGCATGCTGGTTCCATCAACCCATGTGCTCGATTATTCTTTCTTTTCCTTTACGGAATTGAACTTGCCCATTCCTCACCATGGCCATGGATTTATTTAGGCTATATCAATTCCATCAAAGGGTCTGACATTTCTACTTCTGTTATGGAACTGAAGGGACTAATCCTTCCATGCATTATCTATCAATGCAGTACTACTCGTGATGCACCCAACATATCCTACCTCACTATGAATAGGGTGTCGTCATAGTTTTCCTGAATACAACTAAGTGTGTGAGTTGTAATACCCATTAATAATAATATTAAATTCTAAGGACCAATACACATGTCCGTAGATAGGAACATCTAATGACACTATGAAATGTGGATTTCCTACTGGCGGGTCTTGTTCGCATAATATCCTCTAGGATATTACCAAGGGAACACACTAAGAGAAGCCACCACAAAGTTTTATGAGTCGTCACCCCAAATGGCCTGTATTATTTGTGTTCCTCAAATAACATCATCCATCTATAGAACATATATTCAAGAATAGTGTTATGTCAGATTTTGGTTCTCATCATAGTAGGGAGCTGCTATGACCCTTTAATGAAATAATTATCCTTAACACATTGCCACATGAGTTGTCATGCAGAAGAACAATCAATATGTAATAAGTTATTTATTAATTAATAAAGTACAAAGTAGTAGATTCTAGGCCACCAAATCCAACAGACACCCAGTTTGACTAGAGCTAACTGCTAACAACCTTTAACCCACTATCTCTTATATGATATTCATGCATCTACTATGATAGGAATTTATTCATGGGGTCTAACATGTTCTGTTCGGTGGACACTCTGCACACTGCAACTTCACCCCTTTGATATAAATCCCTCAAGAGGTGATACTTTTGGAGTATGTGCTTTTTCTGTTGATGTGATCATTGTTATTTTGAAAGAGACACTGCTGTAGTATTATCATAATACAATTTGATATGATCTTTACTATTAGGAACCAAATCAATCTCCTGGAAAAGGTTCCGAATCTAGAAGGCTTCTTTAGCTGCATCAGAAGCCGCTATATATTCAGACATTGTGGAAGAATCAGCGACAACTAGTTTCTTTGAACTCTTCCAGCTCACACCTCCTCTATTGAGACAGAAAACATATCCAGATTTTGATTTTAGATCGTTCTGATCTGTCTAAAAACTAGCATCATCATACCCTTTGATCACAAGCTCCTCATCTCCTCTATACACCAGGAACATTTCCTTAGTTCTTCTTAGATACTTAAGGATAGTCTTAACCATAGTACAATGCTTTTCTCCTAGATCTTCTTGATATCTTCCTATCATGCCCATTGCATAGGCAACATCAAGCCTGGTACATAACAAGGCATACATGATGGATCCTACAGCCAAAGCATATGGGATCTTAATAGTTATATCTTTATCCTATTATGTATGAGGACACATTTTCATAAAAAGATATAGGCCATGTGAAACTGGAACCAATCCCCTCTAGGATTGTTCCATACTAAATCTATTTAGTATCTGGTCAATGTATGTACCCTGACTTAGTCCAAGAAGCCTTTTGGATATATCACGAATGATATTGATCCCTAAAATGTAGGCTGCTTCGCCCAAGTACTTCATATAGAAACACTTGTTCAACCAGTCCTTAACTAACTGTAATACTGGTACATTGTTTCCAATAAGCAATATGCCATCAACATACACTACTAGGATAATGAATGCATTACCATTAAACCACTTATAAACACATGGCTCACATTCTTTCTTAACGAAACCAAATTATTTTATAGCTTCATCAAATCGAATGTTTCATGACATGGATTATTTCATTAATCCAAATATGAATTTCTACAACTTGAAAACTCGTTTGGCTTCACCTGGTGTCACAAACACTTTTGGTTGTGTCATATAGACATCTTCTGGATGGTTTTCATTAAGGAATGTTGTTTTGACATCCATTTTCCAAATCTCATAGTCATGGTAAGCTGTTATGGTAAGTATGATTCTTATATATTTAAACATGGAAACTGGTGAGATGGATTCATCATAGTCAATTCCATGATGTTGTCTGGATCCTTTGGCAACTAGAATTTTTTTATAGGTTCTAACATGACCTTTCATGTCCAATTTTCTCTTGAATACCGATTTTCATCCAATAGGCTTTACATCGACTAGCACATCGACCAGAACCCAAACTTGGTTCTGATACATGGAATCCATCTTAGAATTCATATCCTCTAGACATATTTCTTCTTCGAAGATTTCTACTTCTTCCTTGTAGGATAGAGGTTCATCATTGTCCAAAAATAATGATTCACCATCCTTAGTGACTAGTAAACCAAATCTCTCTGGTTCCCTTACCTCTCTTAAGCTCCTATGTTGTACTTGTGTTTCTGGAACCTCTTCCATGGGGACCTGTGGAACTTGTTTCTATACCAACTCTTGTGTATGTTGAGCATCAACTTCATCGACGTCAATCTTTCTCCCATTATCCTTTTTGAGGACCTGATTCCTCTCAAGAAATATGACTTGTCTGGAAACAATAACTTTCTTGTTTGAAGGGTTATATAGGTAATATCCTTTCGTTTCATTAGGATATCCTATAAGGATATACATTGTGCCTTGGTTGGATTTTTTGTTACCTGAGAAGGCCTTAACAAATGCCTAGCATCCCCATACACATGTGTGCGAAAAAATGGGTTTCTTTCCATTCCATAACTTAGAAGGAATTCCATTTTCTTCCTTATTTGGTACTCTGTTTAATGTGTGTGATTCAGTTTGTAATGAATAGCCCCAAAAGGATAATAGAAGATCTGCATGACTTATCATCGACCTCACCATGTCTAATAAGGCGTGGTTACTCCTTTCACTAACACAATTTCATTGTGGTGTTTAAGGAGGAGTGAGAAGAGTTTCCACGGAAGAGGACTGAGAAGAGTGTCCTGATGGTATAGGTTTCCATGTTCCTTAGACATAAAATCAAATAGTTAAGAATTTCATTCATTTTGATTAACTATTTATTATCCATGAGATTTTCACTATGACAAAAACTATGGATGTATTTCATTCTCAGTTAATTGATTTGATGGAATGTGTTTTCAGTTTCTTACCTTTCTATATTGATTATTCCTTATCCATTTATTTTAAATGGAATTATTTCATAGTTATTTACATTTTCATTTTTTTACGCACTTACGTCTTTGTTTATTGATTTCATGGCATGTTTCTTTAGTTATTTCTTTGCCATATTGACTATTCTATTTGATTAATTATTGCTTCTACTATACTTTACACTTAATGACCATTTGAGATAACCCTTATCTTCTTCCCATTTCCCCATGATTCCATAAAGTGTACTAAGAATGATATGCAAGGATATACTATATTGAATAATGTTATTATCCATGAAAAAAAATGTAATTAGTGTATGAATTTACAAAATAAGACTCATGTATGTATTTAGTTTACCAAGACTGCTAAAATATTTTTTCATTGGGATTAAACTTACATGTGTGTTAATACATCCATAATTGGATAGTACAAGTGGATATCGTTCTGACACAGATGTACCTATGGGAAACAACTCTGGAAAGGTGCATCAAGACTGACTCAAGCATAACCTGGAACATGAAAATGAGCCTGACTGTGAACCTAGTTTGACACTCCTAGGGGATATGCTTAGGAAAATTCATATTCTCTTTACATACCATTATTAATGATTTTAATAGATAATGACAATGAATAGACTAGGTTAAACATGAGGTGTCTTAGATTGAAAATAATGTGTCAAGATATAGACGTCCTAAAAATGATTATATGGTTTTTTCAATATGATCATCGATGCTCACTGTATAGTTATTAGTTTTAGTAAATTTCTTCTTCTAAAGGTAAAACATTAGTCCAAGAAATGACCTATACTGAATAAATAGATGAAGTATTTATGCATTGGGGTTGTATTGAAAACCTTAATTAAAAGGATATTTAGTGACTAAATTTCGCAGATGTCCATCACATTTATTTTGGAAATTTTATTAATATAGTTTTAGAAAATTACAAACTATATTCCAGGAAACAACCCATAAAATATGTCAATGTTGTGGGACTTAAACCCCTGATCAAAGGATGATAAGGGTTTTGTGGTTACCACTGGTCTATGTGATATCCTGGTTAATATGTAACTGTTTTTAGTTATACAATTTGATGAATAAATATTAACGATGAACCAATGGTGTTAGTTTTTAGGATTAAAGATTAATATATTATCCATTTTGGATTTGTATAATAGTTATAGACAAATGGAAACACATTTCACTTTTTTATGGGCCTTACGATCCATTAAACATGTATTTTAGTGCTTTGAGCATCAAAGTTCATTTCTGGTTATCGATTTCATGAAGTAATGGATAAATTATGAATTTATAAAATCAAAAAAACAAGATTAAAATTATGTTTATAAAATATAAATATGTAAAGTAATTAAATTTCATTATTATGTAGTGAAATAATTACTCAACATTAGGAAAATGATCAAAAAAATGTTGTTATAATACCTTAATTTTTGTTGAATAGATGGTCTTATAAACCATCACAGATATATGAATTTGAGACCCTCAAATTTAGATTTATAATTCACTTGTTTTTTATTTATGAACTCAATCACTCCCTATACATATTTATTTTTTTCCTCCATTAATGTATCTCCACTTCCCACTAATGTTCTCCTACTTAGATACCAAGTTACATGTTAGCCCACGTAACCTTTTTAATTCTCATTCTCCATTTTCTATAGGTTGTTTTACAAAAAAATTCTCATGATTTGGGATTTAAACATTTGAAATATCAAACAATATATTACCAAGATCCAGTTTTAACTATTATGATGAAATTTATTTAAGGTTTGGAGAATGTGACACCCTGAAGTTATAAAGTAATAACATTGTATTCGATAGCGTGATTGACATGAAACACCATGCATGTAAGTGAATATAATATCCTAACACTTTAAAATATATTTACTATTTTAAATAAAATTATTATATGATATATCTTTCAATGCATGGGATATTGATTTAGTGTGTGTCTCACACGACAATGAGTTTTTCAATGTCTTATATTATACACAAGACAAAGTTTTACCGAACAACAATATGTTACTAGAATATAATTATTTAATATAATAAGACATAACATAGTTGTTAAATTAGAATTTATGAATATTATTAACTAAATTATAAAAATATATGGTCTATTAAAATATAAAATTAATTCATAGGTTACCAATTAATTAAAAAAGAATATAAAAACCAATTAAATAGAAAGGAAATTTTTTTATGGTCCCAAAGGTGTTTAATCCTAATAAATTAAATTAATTACTATTATTTAATGAAATTAATTAAATATATATTATATATCTAATAAAATGTTTTTAATTTTAACCAATATATTTTATAGTCCTAAGATAAGAACGATCCCAATATGACATGTAAAAACCCATATATTTATAAAGGCACTTTTTCCACCCATTAATGGAAAACGTATTATAAATCAAATTTTTTGAATTTCTATAAATTTTGTATGTTAAAATAAAATTCATTTTTGAAATGAAAAAATCAATATTAGGTAATGCTGTAGTTTTTGTATTTTTCTGTGTAGTTTCATTTTTTAATGAAAAGTGAAAAATACTAAATTTTAATTCCAAACATATTTTTCATCTAATTGTTTTATAAGGTTAAATTATATTTTTTATAGTTTATAAATTTTAATTAGATAAATTTTATATAAATTAATTTTATTTATTTCTTTTGAATCAATGTCAATTTTAAATTTAATATAGAAACATAGGAAACTTTTGAACATCTTACTTTAAAAAGTTGCTTTGTCATCCTGTCTATGGGATTAAATTTAAATTAATTTCTTAAAATTCAATGATTTTAATTTTGAAAATTGTTTTAAATATTTTGAATCATAATTATTTATAAATTCTAATAATGTTAAAATATTTTATAACCAATAATATTAGTGAATGTGATTAAAATAAATTTCAGTAATTAGGAGAAATATTAGCTTAACAAGAGACTAAACCATAAACTTAACCGCCAAAATGACCTATAAACATGTAAAAAATGCATTTAATGTTAAAATTTATACCATATAATCAATTTTATTAAATTTTTTCCATTACTAGATCCACTTCTTATAGGAAAAAACATGGGTGGAATTCCCTTTTCAAAAGTTTACAAGAATGTCACTCCTCCTCCACTATAAAATGACACTCAACCCTACCACTTATTCACACCTATAAAAACATTTGTCTCACCATAAATATATCAAAATAATATCCCAACATCCCTCACCTAAATATAGAATCATAAACCTAGGTATAAATCCAACCAAGGAATTCTTTTGGTATAAACCAAAAGGAGTTACCCGAAAATAAGGTAACATTCTTCAATGATCACATTTGTTTTATTTATTTCTCAAATCATTCAATTATTCTTATTGATTCATTATATAATATAATAAATATATTCAATATACTAATATGTTCTTATAATAAGGTTTATAACTATAACTACACACACTTCAATCAAATGGGGAACGAACATACCATTCGTGTATGACAAACTATCACCTCACAAAACGATGTTGTTCATTTTTTATTTACCACATCTCATGGTTGGGAATTATGATGAAAATTATATTTATATGTTATATATATTATATTTACAATTTATTTATTCTTATTTAATTTTCATATAACACATACCTCTATGCTTTACATTTTGTGACAATACAATAACATCGTTTGTGGACTTGTGGACTACCGCCTTCTCAAAGCGATGTGATTCATTCATGCTATACATGGAATATAGAAAAGAATTATTTTAATAAACCTATGTAATATATATTAAATAGATATGATACTTGAATTATAATACTCGTATATATCATTTAATTTTAATTCGTTTAAATATGATAAAGAAATGGATGTAGTGTTCATGCGTACATACGGTCTACCGTCTCCTTGAACGGTGCATTTCTTTTCTTATCTCCAAATATTATAGATTTTAATAAATAAATATATACTGGATATATATATTGTAATTAAATCATGGTTTTCATTAGGTGGATTATTAAATCATGTTTTATGTAATAGGAACAAATATAACAAATCAAAACAAAAATGAATAACTAGGTCCTTAACACAAGAAATAGTAAAAATAATCAATGATTTTTAAAAAACAAGTTATATGATATTATAAAAAGATTATATATGATATTATAAATAATATTATGTTTAAGTTATAAGTAAGTTTCATGTTTAATCCATTATAAAGGTGATTAAAGGGTGTTCACCTGAAAGGAAAATCAAGGTAATGGATTCTTGTCTCATTTTTCTTTTCATGAGGCATACACCATTTTCACAACATATTTATTTTTGGTGGTGTGTATATTATCCCTATTTTATTTAATATCATTAATAAATTTATATTAATGTTATTTATAGTTTCATTTGAAATTATTTCTTCCAAGGTAATTATAATTCAAAAGTTACCAAGTAATAAGGGACTTCATTTCAATTTCCATTCTCTGAGACATGCTTTATTATTATGAACCCAGTTTCTTATATAGGGTGTAAATACTACCAATTTGATATATAATATCTTGATTATTTCATTATTAATTATATTTTTTAGTTTAAATTTGAATTATTTAATCTAAGAGGAATTTAATTAAGCTTTACTAAGTATAAAATAATTTTCATAACCCAATTTCTTTATTTGGGTTATATTACTTCCTCGTTGTTTTTAATATTCTAAGATTATGTGTGCGATAAATTTTTAATATATATTTTTGTATTTAAACTTGTTTTATTTGGATTTAAATTTTACACACATAATCTATTTATCAATTTATTCTCATATCAACATTGTGATCTATTCAACGGTTTACTTCACAATCTCATTTTATTCGAGATTATTTACACATGAATTTATATTAGAGGAAATTATTGAAAAATTGCGTAATAAACCCTTTAATTTTATTATCATATGGTTATTAATGATATTTTTAAAGTAATAGAGTAATTTTTCAATCTTTAGTACTCAAAATTTTTTATAATTTCTTTTAAGAAAACCCAACTTTATTTCTCTCTTTAGTCAGAGAACCTGTTTTCTTCTAAAAACCCTATGTTATAAAGATATTTTTTTAAAAAACATAACCATTTAAAAATTATTTATCAAATTAATTTTTTCAATTTAAATAATTTTTTATGTTTTTTAAAATTTATTTTCAAATAAATGTTTTTTCAAATGTTTTTTCAAAAAAAAGGATATTTTCCTCAAGAATGTCTTCAAAAGATATTTTTATAGTATTTCCATTCATTAATTATAAAACCCCATTATTTTTAATCCTCTTGGGATCTTTTTTATTGATACCATACTTATTAATCATCTGGATGGTTTATGATTGAATTGGCCATGGATAATTATGGCATTCACTTCCTTGATTCCTTTTTTAATCCTATTGAAATATTCAATTTCTTATGATCATTGGACATTTAATTTTCACTAATTGTCCATATCATTTTTCATGGATGTGTTTATTTCCTAATACATATATAATTTTTACATAATATGTTTATATTGATAATTATTTTATTTTTTGGGGAAATATGAATAAATCTATTTTTTTTATCCGATACGAATATTTGATAATGCATATTTTCTATCAATTACATCGATTACTCAATATGAGGAATGATTTGGAAATACAATGATGGTTTGGGAACACACTTTATATATCCCCTCGATGAATCTATTGGTTCTCATGTGACAAATAAGTTTAATAAATTAAATGGGTTTCTACCTATAGTTTTAAACTATCTTGTGAATTATCTTAATGATATAGGTTTTCATGTTCCTCATACCTGACATCAAATAATTAAGTATTGCCTTCATTTTGATTCAGTATTTATTATCCATGTTATTTTCACTATGAAAAAATATATGGATGTATTTCATTCTTAGTTTATTGATTTTATGGAATGTATTTTTAGTTTCTTACATTTCCATATTGATTGTTCCTTATCCAATTATTTTAAATGGCATGTGTTCTTAAGTATTTACCTTTCCATATTATTTATGAACTTCCTTCTTGGTTTAGTGATTATATGGAATGTTTCTTCAGTTATTATATTATCATATTAACTATTCTCATTGATTTATCATTTCTTATTTTATACTTTATCCTTACATAGAATTTAAGATCAACCTTATTTTTTCCATTTCTGTAGGATTCCTTGAAGATTCCTAACAATAATTTGAAAGGATACTCTAGAGGGAATAAAGTTATTATCCTTAAAAAAATTATGTTGTGAGTAGTGTCTTCATTTTCAAAATAAGACTCATGTATGTATCTTCTTTATCAAGACTACTAAACTCTCCGGTCCTTTGGGACGTGATTTACTTGTATCTTATGCCAATGTAACGGTAGAACAACAAGGTATCTAGGATTTCTGGGGTATAGACGCTACAATAAAATATTATATCCCATTTTTACTTCATTTTCAATAATTTTAATTAAATATATTATTTTACATGAAATATAAACATTTAATATTTCAATTTCTATTATTTAAACTATTTATATAATCCAAATATCATATATTAATTGTTATTTAAACCTTGATAAAATCAATCATCAAAACTCTTTTTGATGTCGCTTAAATAATTTCCTTAAATAAGAACTTCAATTTAAACAATGAAAATTAATAATTGTGAACAATTAATAATTTGAAATATAAATTATTTTATATTTGGACTTATTTTTTCATGTATAAACATTTTATATTTAGATATATGTGAGTAAATGGGATACATTACAAAGTATATAGAACCTCAATTTTCATATATTATCATTACATCACTTTTAAATAATTATTAAAACATTAAAAAAATAGACGCACAAAGACCGTATTAGTCTAGTGCATTTGGAAACATGAAAACATAAACACTAGTACATAAGGGAGCTACATTATCTTCAACTAGGTTCTTCATGAATAGAAACATTCTTAGACACATCATACTCAACACATATCATCATAACCTAGGGAAGGAAACATAAAAACGGGGTGGTCTCAGATGCTTAGTAAGGGTAAACAAGGAATAAATATAAGCATAAACATGAGCATAGAGGTAAAAGAATGTGATCATAACATTAGAATATTATATCCTACATATTAAAGATCATAAACATGAATAATGGAATAAATCATGGTAGTTCATAAGATAAGAATTGATATAGATAATATTTCCACTGTTTTTAATGTCTATTTATGTGATTTAAACTCACCAATTTACCAATTTGATATTATTTGTTAGAATTTCGGATTTACAGCGTGTTTTGGGATAAATAGTTTAAATTGCATAATTCTAGATTTTAAATAAATTTTTATCACAATGGTATTTTGGTCATTTTGTATAAAATATATTTCCCAATTTTGTGATTAGAATTTTTTTTGAACCCTTATTTTATTTCCATCATATTTTTATGTCTGACCGGGGTCAGATTCATGCATCTTGAGGCCCAAACAAATCAATGAAATTGACAATTTTTCTGGACGGATTGCGTGGACCCTGCCTCGGAAGCAGAATCTTAATTCGACCTACACACCTCCAAATGATAAGATTCCACTTGTATATGGACGAGGACTCCAATTATCATTCCCTCATTTAGGTTAATGCTCTTTGGAATCCATTATGGCAGCCATTGAACCACATCATTTTGAAGGAAGCAGCCTGAAAGCTTCATCTATGAAACATCATCAATAATAAAAAAAACATAACTCATTATAGCCGCGTCCAGTGCATCTGAAATTTGGAGGGTGGATGGAAAACATATTTATAAACAACATTTATCAAGGGGTCCATGCGTGAATCGACCAATTTATGGGTCAGAAATGCCGAATCTTTTGGAAGATGAAATCTGCCTATAAAAGGAGAAGAGCTCCTACCTCTCAAGGACATTCGATTCATCCCCACACCATCCGTCATGAAGGGACATGGATTGTGAGAGAAAAAGTGAAGGTGTAGATTGGTAACCTTATGAAGATTTCATCCTTTTAGGATTCAATAGTGAATATGAAGGCTTATCAAGTGATGCAACGATAAGCGACAAGTGGTTGCGGACGGCAACTCCCGACGGACACTCTATTTTGAGTTTGGATTTTAATGTCTAATAGCATCTTGAATTTCTCTTGAAACTATATTTTTGAACGAATCTAGTTGATTTATTTCTTAAATATATTTTCAACAAATGTTTTTGGGCGTTGTTCCATCTATAAAGTTGAGCAATTTATTTTACTATTTAAATTTTTTTGGTGAGGTCTTGCTATTGAGCATAGTGAATTCAATTAGGTTCAATTACATTGAGGTGTTTATGTAATTGAGTCACTTCTATATGCGAGACCACAATCATATTGATGTTTTAATATTATGTCTATTCAAATTTGAGTGTAAACCTGGGGGTCCTTGGGGTTACATTTAGGAATTTAAATTAATAGATATTTTTTATATACCAGGGAGAGGGTAGTGTCCAAAAGGGTGAAGCTTGTCTATGACCGTTGTTTTTAATCCTGATTTTAAACCCACTTTATCATTAATTTAAAATTATTTCACTTTATTATTTAATTCAATTTTTTTTTCAAATTGTTAATCAAATCCCCATTTTCCTTTCTGTAAAAATAACAAAAGTGACAGTTTTGCAACTCGATCCGCAACCTCCTTGAGAGACAACCTTGTGATCCCTACTGTGCTACAATAAAAGGGAAAATATTGATTGAGGTTTTTACAACAGAAAAAAAACTCCCACATAAACTAGAGCCATTACCGGGGAGGTTGCTAGAGTGGATTTTATTTTGTTTATTTTCTTTTCTTGCATGACCCAATCTTCTGACCTGAACTTGTTACCTTTAGATTCTGAACATGATAGAACTTTTCACACTACGGTTAGAGCTACTAATCCCCAAGTTGCATGTTATAAATCTTCCTTCAATGCACCTAGGAGGAACTTATTTGAAACTGAAATCCAAATGGCTGAAAATAGAACTTTGAAAGAACTAGCTTTATCCTATGACGAAAATCAAGAGAATCCTATAGTGTACCCTGATTCCCCTGCTGGATTTGAAATCAAGTTCGGTTTCATCTACCAGCTTCCCAAATTCAATGGGTTTCCCGGTGAAGACCCACACAAACACCTCCATGAATTCATCTACTTGTGTGTCAACATGAAACCTCATGGAGTCGATGCCAATCAAATGAAGTTGAGTTCATTTCCTTTTTCTCTAGATGGAGTTGCTGAGAAATTATTTTTCTATTCCCACTCAACCTTGATTAGAAATTGGTATAAATTATCAAAGATATTCCATGAATTTTTTTTCCATGCGTCCAGAACTGCCTCCATTCAAAAAGAGATATGTGGAATTAGGAAGACACAAGGAGAAACACTTCACGAATACTAGGAAAGGTTCAAACATCTTTGTTTTAGTTGCCCCCATCATAAAATCAGTGACCAACTTCTCATTAAATAATTTTATGAAGGGTTATATCTCACTGATATAAGTATGATTGATGCTGTTGCAGGATGAGCTTTAGTTGATAAGACACCAGCTGTTTCTAGGATTCTAATTGCAAACATGGCCCAGAATTCCCAAAAATTTGGAATAAGAGGCCATATTCATGTCAAAGATGCCCAAGAATTCCCTACCACTAGTCCCAAAATCAACACAATTGCAAGTCAATTATCTGATCATACCACCATGGTAAGGTAAATAATTTTGTCTAACACCCCACCAACCCAACCAAAACCTAAAGCAACTTTCCAACTACATGTCCACTATGGGATTTGTTCTTTGAATGAACTTTTTAGTGACCAATGACCACAAATGCAAGAGACTCTTGAGAACTACATTTCAATTTTTCCTGGAAGACCATTTCAATCAAACCAACAAAGACCATTTCAAAACAACCAAAATATCAATCAGGGATGGAACATCAACTCAAATGAATGATTTTGTCATCATGAATAACCAAGAGGATTCTTCCAAGGACAATCTAGTAATTCTCAACCAAGATATTTCAATGAGAAAGCCAATGATCATTTTGGAAGAAAATTTCAGCCTACCCCTCCAACTCAAAACTCTGATAGGAACCTTGAAGAAGCAATGAGAAAACAACAAGAGGAAATAAGGGAAATAAAAGAATTTTCAAAACAAAAAGATAACAAAATTAATACCTTGATGACTCAAATGGGTCAACTTGCATCTGGTATTAATTGTATAACAAATAAAATGAGTGGTGGTTTACCCTCATAGCCACAAGTAAATTCGAGGAATAATGGAAAGGAAAATGTGAGTACAATTGAACTCAACAGTGGCAAAAAATTGAACAACCCTCAAATTGAGAACATCAAGCCTGATACCGACACTATTGATAAAAATCATACCCTTGATGAAAATGCTGATGAATCTAAAACTGATAGAACCACAATGTCATTGGATTAAATCTTTTTTGAATGAACAATGAATGATTGGAAGAGGATGTCTCTTCCTTATGTTTTTCCAAAACATACATAGAATACCCCAGAAACATTCAAACCTCCACTGCCTTATCCAAGGTGTGAACCACCTCTGATGTCAAGTGCTGAAAAATAATTGGATAAGAAGGTTTTGGAAACATTCATGAAAGTCCAAGTCAATATTAATTTTCTCGATGTTGTGAAACAAATTCCATGGTATGCTATATTTTTGAAATGCATGTGAACCAACAAGAGAAAGTTCAAAGGAGGTGAAAAAGTAAACTTAGGAAGGAATGTTTCACCCATGATTCAACATGTCCTTCCTATCATGTGTAAAGACCCTAGGACATTTTCTATTCCATGTACCACTAGGAATTGTGAATTCAAATATGTGATGCTTGATCTAGGGGACTCCATCAATTTCATTCCACATTATGTCTACTTATCTCTTCAGGTTGGAGACGTGAAACCCTCTGGAATTATCATTCAACTTTCCAACCGAAGTACCACCAAACCTACTAGAGTTATAGAGTATGTTCTCGTTTAAGTGAGAGACATGATATTTCCTATTGACTTGTATGTTTTGGATATGGAAGATTATCGATTCAGCACACATGCTCCCCTCATCCTAGGGAGACCATTTCTAAAAACGGAAAAAGCAATCATAAATGTTCACAAGAGAACACTTTTACTTGAATTTGGAGGAGATGTTGTAAATTTCAACATTTTTCATTAAATGAAACACACAGTTGATGATCATTCAACTCCCCATGTAAACATGATTGATTGGTTTTCCCCTGGCATGTTACCTAATTTTTTCTGTGATGAAATTCCAACTGATGTGGAAATTGATGGAAATTTGTATGATACTAAATCAAATCAAAATGAGGATGAAATTTGAGATTTTGAAGAGTCTTGGGATCTTGAGACTAAATATATGAGTATTGATGGGGATGAATTTCTAGAAACCACTGAACCTATTAGTGGTATTCCATGAGAGGTTTCCAATTTTTCACACGAAACAAGTCTTGAGATCATAGAAATAGATCACCATGATGAACATGGAGCTTCACTAAATAATCTAAATTCTAAGAATTTCCCTGTTGTCAGTGAAACCACCCCAACTGAGATAGAATTGAAACACCTTCCGGATAACCTCAAGTATGCCTTATTAGGTCATAATTAACAATTCCCTGTAATCCTTTTAAAATATTTGTTAGATGTCCAAGAAAACCAATTGTTGGAAGTTCTCAAGTGCCACAATAAAGCCATAGGATGGACTCTCTCTGATCTAACAGGAATCAATCCTTTAGTTTGCATGAATAGAATTTTACTGGTGGATAATTCTAGGCTGATAAGACAATTTCAAAAAAGACTGAACCCAACAGTTCTGGAGGTTGTGAAGAAAGAAGTAACCACCTTGCTGGAAGCTGGAATAATTTTTCCCATATCTGATAGTCAATGGGTAAGTCCAACCAAAGTTGTTCCTAAAAAAGGAATCTTTACAATCTCAAGGGATGAATTTGGTGATCTTGTCCCCATAAGGCTTCCAAATAAATGGACAATGTGCATTGATTATAGGAAACTCAATTTGGTTACAAGGAAAGACCACTTCCCATTACCATTCCATGATCAAGTCCTTGAAAGACTAGCTGGGAAAACCCACTATTGTTTTCCTGATGGATTCTCTGGATATTTTCAAATTCACATTTTACATTATGATCAAGAGAGAACCACCTTCACATTCCCCTTGTGAACTTTTCATACAGAAGGATTCCCTTCGGTTTATGTAATGCCCCAGGGAACTTTTAAAAGGTGTATGATAAACATCTTATCTGAATTTTTGGAAACCTGCATGGAATTTTGAATGGAAGACTTCACTGTTTATGGATCATATTTTGAATGTTTCTTAAAAAGCTTCGCACGTGTCCTTGAAACATGCATTGAAAAGAACCTTGTTCTAAATTTTGAAAAATTCCATTTTATGGTTGCTAAAGTGATCATTCTTGGACATGTTGTGTCCCAAGATGGAATTCAAGTTGATCAATCCAAATTTTATGTCATTTCTTCATTACCATACCCAAAAACAGTGACAGATGTGAGATCCTTCCTTAGGCATGCTGGATTTTATAGGAGATTCATTAAAGATTTCAGTACGATTGCACTTCCAATGTCCAAATTACTCCAAAAAGATTTGTCATTTGTCTTTGATGAGAATTGAATAAATTCATTTCAGCAGATGAAACAAAGACTGATAACCTCTCCCATTGTTTAACCTCCTAAATGGGACATTCCCTTTGAAATCATGACCGATGCATCTGACTTTTCTCTTAGGGATGTATTGAGTGAATGGACAGAATTGAAATCCCATGTGATTGCCTATGCCTCCCGAACACTAGATCAAGCCCAATAAAACTACCCAAAAACTGAGAAACAATTACTGGCTTTTGTCTATACTCTAGAAAAATTTAGATGTTATCTCCTGGGCTCCAAGGTGATTGTTTTCACCAATCATTCTACAACCAGATTCTTGATGAAGAAACATGATGCAAAACCAATACTTCTAAGATGGATTTTACTTTTATAGGAGTTTGATGTTGAGATAAAAGATAAGAATGGATATGAGAACCTTTTTGCTGATCATTTGAGAAGGATACCATCTATTGAGAATAGAAAACATCAGATGTGTCCACCAATTAAGGAAACCTTTCCAGATGAAGATTTATTTACTGCTAAATGTGAAATTCCATGGTTTTTTAATCTTTTTAACTATTTGGATTCTAATGAACATCCCCACTAGTTTTCCAAATGTAAAATTGATAAAATTGTTAGCGATTCAAAAAAAATACATTTGTGATGATCCTTATTTATAGCCCATTGGTAGTGATCAAATGATACGAAGATGCATTTCGAACTCTGAATTTCAATCCATCCTACATTTATTCCAACCATTAAATTGTGGAGGACACTTTGGACTATAGAGAACATCAAGAAAAGTTCTTGATTCTGGATTCTATTGTCCCACAATTTTTAGATATGCTTTCGAATTTTGCAGAACCTGTAAAAATTTCAATTCCAAGGAAACATTTCCAAGCAGAATGAGATGCCACAAAAACCACTTTTGTTTTGTGAAGTTTTTGATGTACGGGGAATGGATTTGAAGTGTCATTTTCCCAATTCTTTTGGATATCTATACATCATGTTGGCTGTTAATTATGTGTCCAAGTGGGTAAATGCTATCCCCACCCGAACTGATGATGCAAAAATTGTGTCCAAATTTTTGGAACGAAATTTGTTTTCATGGTTTGGATTTCCAACGTTTCTAATTAAAGGTCAAGGTACCCATTTTTGTAATAGGACTTTGGAATCTCATTTGAATAAATATGATGTTAATCATAGGGTTTGTATGCCCTATCATCCTCAAACAAATGGAATGGTTGAGTGTCCAATAGGGAGATCAAAAAAATCCTAGAAAAACAGTGAACCCAGATAGAAAGCAATGGAGTTTGAGACTTGATGATGCTCTTTAGGACCACATAACTACTTTCAAAACCCCAATTTGAATGTCACCATTTAGATTAGTCTATGGAAAAGCTTATCATCAACCATTTGAGTTATAACACAAATCCTTTTGGGTAGTAAAAACATGTAACATGAATTTACATTCTGCTGGGAAAGAAATTAAATATTGCTTGAATGAGCTAGAGGAGATCAGGAATAATGAATACGAAATCTCTAGGTTATACAAAGAGACAAGAAAATCCTTTCATGATGGAAGGATTATCAACAAAAAATTTAAGGAGGGAGAAAAAGTTCATCTGTTTGATGCTAGATTAAAAATCTTCTCAGGTAAATTTTGTTCCAAATAGTATGGCACATTCAATGTTACTCAATGTTTTTCTTTTTGTGCAATACAGATTAAAGATAAAAACAAAGGTTCATCATTCACTATCAACAGGCATAGGCTAAAGCTGTTTAGAGAGAATTTTCAAGATCCTCCGGGGGAGGAGATTCAACTTCATAATGCAGAATATAATTAATGACAGGTTTTGTCTTTCCTTCTCATTTATTCTTGTTATGTCTTTAATTTTGTAAATTTCATGCTCAAATAAATTTCCTTTACAATGAGGACATTTCATAGAATTAGTGTGGGGGGAGGAACAATGCTGCGTAGATTAGGTTTTCATGAGCTTTTATTTGACTTTTTTTTTCTTTAAATTTATCTTTCCATATTTGGCATGTTTCTTTTTCAAATTTTATCTATTTTCTTTTCAAATCTTTCTGGTTAAAAAAATGTTTTCGAAGTTTTTTAATTTATTTTGAAACTCATCCCAAGGAGTGAACCAATTGATCCTTTGAAACTGAATATAAATGAATGCTGAAAATGGCATTGTTTCAAGTTCAAAAATCTGGAAAATTCATGAAAAGGCCACTGATTTTTAAATCTCATGGCACATATCACTGACGCTGTAATTGAAATTCTCATTACTGTGATGCCTCTAGACTCATTTTTTTACATCTTCTTCACATTCTCCACTTTCTTGAGAGAACCAATTTGTGTTTGTTTAAACCAGAAATTGATTTATTTCTATCTAAACTTGAGGTTTGAGATACTTGTGATTAAAATGATAGAGTCATTATTTTGGATATTGGAGACCCTTTTTCATGATTATCCTTTTTATTTCGGCCTTCCTTGAATATTTTATCTTTCTTGAGCCCTTATTAGCCATGTATAGCCTATTATATTAGACACATTACAAGACAAATTTCCCTTTAGAACTAGCTCTGGAAGTGTAAATGCATGATCTAGTTGAACTTATGTGTGGAGGGGAATAATACTTGTGATGTTCTACCTCATTTGGTGTTGCTTTGGGAGGACATTCAGACATTGAAGACATATTTTTTATGCTGGAATATATTTTCCTGAGAGCTGTTCCCATCTGGAGCTTTCAAATGAAATAGAGTTGTGCCTATCTGAAGCTCGCAATAGAAATAAGTTGTGCCCTATCTGGAGATTTTAAAAAAAAATATGTCATATTTTCTGCTGAAATATTGACGGAAAAGATATTTTCAGAACTAATTATTTTTCATAGGAGAATATTGAGGAGACCATAGTTTAGTGAAAATTAAAATCATGTATTTCTTCTTCAAAAAGAGCCAAAGGCTCCTTATTCAGCCACAAAATTTTTGACATTTAAATCATACCAACCCCAAACCACAGAAAAAATTTATAAAAGTCCTCATGATAATCACATGTTCTTTGCTCACATCTAGTGGATATATAGAAATTTATCAAGCCTATGGTGATTCTTTCATGAGTTGGATGAGAAAAGACTTTTTACAAATTATATTGTGCACTGAGAGATAATGAATGTGATGTAAGTGTGTTCTGTTCATGAGAAGAAAAAAGAAGTGGAAATGGATTGAATGATTTAAATTGATAATTTTAAATATTTGTCTTTAATGAGGCATGATATCTTTTTAATTCATTTCGGTAAATTGGTAAAATCCATTGGTATGTGTTTTGTTTTCCTTGATTCTGTGCTCATCTGTCCAGGAGTCCAAGAGCCATGTGTGGGGGAATTGATAGAGATAATATTTATAATATTTTTAATGTCTATTTAGGTGATTTAAACCTCGTAAATTTACTAATTTTATCTTATTTGTAACAATTTTGGATTTACAGTGTGTTTTGGGATAAAAATTTTAAATTTCATAATTCTATATTTTTAATAGATTTTTATAACAGGGGTATTTTGGTCATTTCAAATAAAATATATTTCCAAATTATGTGATTCTAATTTTTTTGAATCCTTAATTTATTTCCATCATATTTTTCTTCAGGATCAGGGTCAGATTCATGCATCTTGGGACCCAAACAAATCAATGAAGTTGACAATTTTTCAAGGCGGACTACATGGACCCTTCCTCAGTAGCGGAAACATAATTCGTCTTACACAACTCCAAATGATGATATTACACTTGGATGTAGACAAGGACTCCAATTAGTGTTCACTAATTTAATTTCATGCCATTTGGAATCCATTATGGTGTCCATTGAATGATATCATTTTGTAAGAAGCTGGTTGGAAGCTTCATCTAGGAAATGTCATCAATAATAAAAAAAATCATAACTCATTATAGGTGCGTCCAATGAATCTAAAATTTGGAGGGAATACATTAAACACATATATGAAAAACATATATACAGGGGTCCACATGTGAATTGGCCAATTAATGGGTAAAAAAGTGACATATTTTGGAAGATTTAATCTACCTATAAAAAGAGAAGAGCTCCTGCCTCTGAAGGACATTCGATTCATCACCACACCATCCGTCACGAAGGGAGTTGGCTTGTGAGAGAAAAAGGCAAGGTGGAGATTGAGAACCTTAAGAAGATTCCATCCTTTGAGGATTAAATAGATAACATGAAGGCTTATCAAGCGATGCAAGGCTAAGCGGCAAGTGGTTACGGATGACGACACCCAACAGACACTCTCTTCTGAGTTTTGATTTTAATGTGTAATATATTTTGGAATTTCTCTTGAACCTATATTTTTGAATTAATCTGGTTGATTTCTCTCATAAATATATTTTCAACAAATTTTTTTGATCGTTGTTCCATCTATAATTTAGAACAATTAATTTTTCTATTTAAAATTCTTTTGTGAGGTCTTTCCATTGAGCATAGCGATTTCAACTAGGTTCAGTTACTTGGAGGTCTTTAAGTAATTAAGTCACTTCTATAGGCGGGACCACAATCAGATTGATGTCTTAATATGATGTCTATTTAAATTTTAGTGTACACATAGGGGTCCTTGGGGGTATATTTAGGAATTTAAATGAAGAGATATTTTCTATATACAAGGAAGAGGGGAGTATCTGAAAGGGTGAAACTTGTCTGCGAAAGTTGCTTTTAATCCTAATTTAAAACCCACTATATCTTTCATTTAAAATTATTTCACATTATTATTTAATTAAAATTATATTTTCAAATTGTTAATCAAATCCCCATTTTCATTTCTTCAAAAATAACAAAAGTGACAGTTTTGCAACTCGATTTGTAACCCCCTCGAGAGACACCCCTGTGGTCCCCACTGTGCTACATTAAAAGGAACAATATTGATTGAGGTTTTTACGACACAAAAAAATGCCCACATCCGGAATAATAAAGAAATAAATAACATAATCCATGAAATCATATCATAAGAATAAGACATAGAATTTTGGCATACATATATATGTGATATCACTCCCTATAAGTCAATACTCATTATTAGAACTTATCAAGGAACATAATGGGAATTGTACCTAATGGACGGGACACACCACCATCCCTAACCATAGTTCTTTCCTTGTAATGGACCAGGTTACCCCATATTCTCATAGTGGATCGCGCTTCCCCATATTCCAACTTCAGGGTGACTACACCTACTCGGAAGGACACACCACCATCCCCTGTTGTATTCCTTTCCTTCTAAGGGATCAGGTTTGCCCATCTTCCCATAGTGGATCATTCTTGTCAACTTTAGTCACATAATTATCTCATTAGATATAAATCTTAGCCCAATATATTAGAAAGAGATATAGGGCCCACCCATATAATAATAAAATCATTCATAAATGATCCACAAGATAATAAAACATTCATCATATCATGACCCCTAAAAAGATATGGGTTTTATAAAAATCCTATCATAATATAATGAAATGAAATGGGTTCCATAAACATGTAATTATATCTTAACATGTGAAAAAAGATAGGTTTCATAATCATTTTATCAAATCCTAACCTGTGAAAAGAATCAGGTTTCACACGGATAAAGCTTGTGGAAGATCAAAAAGTATCATAAACATCATTCCATTAAAAAAGAAACCATTCATATAAATAATATTAATGAAACCTTTGAATCATTTCCGAAAAAGACATGAGTAACATCAACGGATGTCATCTTAGATAGAAAATAATTTTAAAATATATTTTCAAAATATTACTTGAGGAAAATGTCCTTTATTATTGGAAAAATTCTATTTAAAGCATAAAACACTTTGAAAACTATTTTCTTGAAAATAAACTTGAAAACTTATAAATAAATATTTAAAAACATTTTGGAAACAAGTTTCTTTGAAAATATTTAAACATATCTTGAAAAATGTTTTTAAAACTATTTCATTTAAAATACATTGAAAATTTATAAATAAAACATGAATACTTTATGAAAACCTTTTTAATTTAAAACTTATCTATGAGTATTGAAAAAAATTTGAAAACCATTTTCCTTGAAAACTTATGAATGAAGCTTGAAAATATTTTGAAACCCTTTTCCATTGAAAAAATAAAATAAGATTGAAAACATTTTGAAAAAAAATTTATTGAAAAAAATAAAAACAATTAATTTCAAGAATATTTGGAAAACATTTTTATTAAAAAAATAATTTTGTAATCTTGTAAAGGAAGCTTCAACAGAATGACGTTCATGATGATGGGTAAATACGTACATGACGAATATTCCTTTTTCACTATAAAAAGTGACTTGAATGGAAAATAACAAGAACAATAATTTTTAAAAACACTTTTTTTAAGGTAAAAAATGGGTAAAAGTGTATTTCAAAGTTCATATGAGGATAGTAGAATATTTTTTCAATCCTTTTTGAAAACATGGTTTTGAAGGAACAGAAATTTTCGACTGAAGAGAGAGGTAATGTTGGACTTTCATGAAAATATTTTCTTAGTATATTAAATAATAAAGTGTGTAAATTGTAATAATTCATTAATAGATCTTGAATAAATATCATGAAGTTTTTATAGAGATGAACAATAATATTTCATTAGTGGAAGCATAATCATAGACAATGTCAATAAATGAGGGGATTGTTTCAATAAACTGTAACAACATAGTAAATTGGGATCATACTCTCTATGTAAGAAAATTAAATTAAATTAATCTTAAAATATAATTAATATATTTATATTCATTAAATAACATGTCAAATACACCTATAAAGAATAATGTGGGTTCATAAAAAAGAATATGTCACAAAGAAGGAAAATTGAGACAAAACTATCTTACCGATTTTCCAAATTTTGAATCTTAACCCCCATGGGATAAATATAATAAAAAGTATATTTAAATACCCATAAATTTAAGCATAATATTAATATAATACATTAATGGTGGGTATATACACCACAAAAAATAAGTGAGTGGGGAATAAGGCATGTATCTCATGGAAATAAAAAGAGATATGAAATCCCTTTACCGTGTGTCTTCACTCTCGCCAAACTCATTAAAACCTCCTATATAATAAATTTAAGTACATTATAAATTTTTAGATAACTATATTATTATATATAATACCAAATATCATTTTATTATGGCTTGATATTACCTTCTTGTTAACAATTTCATGTTAAGGTTACACTTCGGGTAATATTCATTTTGTTTTTCACTTGTTTCATAATTTGTTATATATTCAGTACTTATACATGTATCATGATTTCCAGAATATAAAAAATGTTGTAAATTTAATTTAAATTAAGTATATTTTTATTATAATAATATATATAATATTGAAATATGAAATGGAATACACCGTTCTTGGAGAGGGTAGGCCATACGTACGTATAAATGTTGTTTCTGTTTTATTATCATATTTATAGAAAAGAAGAAAATGACATACATGTATATATGTGTATAATAGCATTAAATTATAATTATTATGTAATTTATATCATATAAATTTACTAGATAAATCCCTAATACATTCCATGTAGTGTGTGAATGAATCACATCGCTTTGAGGGGGCGATAGTCCACACTTCCTCAAACAAAATTATCATATTTATACAAGATGGAAAGAATAAATTTTTTTATAAATAAAAATTACAAAAACATAAAGAAATTATAAATATAATATAAATAATATATAAATATATTTTCTATCATAATTTCCACCATGAGATTGGGTAGAGGAAAAATGAAAAATCATCATTTCGTGAGACGGTAATTCGTGGTATATGAAAACAATATGTTTGTTACCCATTAGATGGAATTGTGTGTAACTATAGGTAAAAATATTATCATAACAACATAATTATATATCTAGTATACTTTTTTTGTTATAAAATCATGGAATATAGATATTTTAGGGAGTGTATAATGGAAAATAAAATAAAGGAGCTTGATGAGGGATGATACCTCTTCTTTGGGTAACTCCTTTTGTTTTTCACAAAAGGGATTCTTTGGATTTCTTTATTAATAAAGGGTGGATTAAATAAGTAAGGGAGGTATTTTTTGAAGTGTATTTAACATATCTTTTCAGAACTAATTGGTTTGAGTGGTGTGAAGAAAAGGGAGAGGTGGTGGACTTTTATAGGGAAAGGAGGGGACACACTTGGCATTTTTTAAAATAAGTTAGGCATACCCAAGTTTTTACCTAAAAATTCATCTAATACAAAAAAACTCAATAATGGTAGGTTTATGGATTAATATTTCCATAAAATGGGTGTTGGACAAGTTTATAGGTTATTTAGGACCTTATGTTTATGGTTTAGTCCCTTGTTATGCTTAATTTTTCCTTAATTGATGTAATTAGTTTTAATTACATTCAGTATTATTTTTGGTAAAAAACTAGTTTGAACTAATTATAAATTTGAAATTATGATTATTACAAATATTAAATCCATTTCCCAGTTTCCAATCACATAAGTGGTAGAAATTAATATAATTTAATCCCACATATGGGATGACAAAGTGAGTTTTTAAAGTAAAATCCTTAAAAATTTTGTTATGTTTTTATAGTAAATTTCATATTGAAATTGAGTAAAATGACCTAAATTGGATTAATGTATTAAAATATGATCTAATTAAACTTTAAAACCAATTTAAAATATAATTTAACCTCATAAATTAATCATATAAAAATAAGTTTTGAATGAAATTTCAATATTTTTCAGTATTCATTAAAAATGAAACTTCAGAGAAAACACCAAAAATTTACCGTAACCTATTTTTTATGTGTATATTCAAAATATGGAGTGTATTTTGATATCTAAAATCAATAAAATTTCCAAAAATTTTGTAATTCCCTATCCCTAGTTACCCAGAGCTGGTGCATTATTTTAATATATTGGCATGATTACAAGGAATCAAGTCTCGAAGGACCGATTAGTTTAGCAGTATAAGAAAATAGATTACATAAATTAACTTTACATTAAAATTTTAAACATAAAACATAGAATATATAGTTCTTTGAGAACCCCATTATTCCCTTTATCTTAACCCAGAATATCAATCATAATACACTTCTTGGAATCATGGTAAAATAAAACATAAGAAAGGGGTGAGCTCAGATGCTCAATAAGGGTAAATAATTTAGCAGAAGCTATAAACATTTAAGGAAATATGTGTAATAAAAACAAAAGCCTTTTTAAACATAATAATGAACATAATATGGAAACAATAAATCAAAAATCACCATATAAACATGCACATGGATATTTTACTAGTCAAATAATCACATGTAATATCTAATTTAAAAATGAGGGAATGTCTAACGCCGAACATCATTACCACATAGTCAAGGCCTTATACAAAAAATACAAGTAAACTTTTTTTCAAGGCCTTGTGGAAAGAAACTAATTTTTCTCATCATACCTACCGATGCATCAATGAGCTATAGCGGGCTCTGCTCGTCACTTACTAAGTTCACTGCATTCCACATATAAAAATGTTGAAACATGACATAAACATTCATATTAAAACTAGCATAAAAAATGTTAATACATGAACCATAAACCATGAATGGAATGAAAATTACACATCCATAGTCAAACATATCAAAAAAAACTTCAATAAAATATGGAATAATGTGTTAAAATACATCAACCTCAATCAAGAATAATATCCATTAAAGGATGTCGACATAGTTGAAAATGATCAGTAAAACTCTTTGAGAGAAATATCTTTTTTCATGAAATCATTTAAAATTTGGATAATTTATAATGGAATAAATTTAAAAGAATTTTTTTAATCAAAGTGGCCCATACCAATTTGAAACTTTTGAAAGGAATTAACATTTAAAAACAATCATGTCCATATAAATAACTACTTAAAAGAATTTTTAAGACATGGACATTAATTAAAAAGATTTAGAAAAATAAATCATTAAAACATTTAAAATGTTGATATTGATAAAGATACCCTTCCAAAAAACATTAAAATTTTCATTTTGAAAACAGTTTTGTGAAAAATGTACATGGATGATAAAAATTTCCCAGTAAATACATGCACATAAGAAATCTCAGATAATAATGAGATTGAGGAATTAACCCTTACCTTGGACTTTCCTTTGGTGGAGGATAAGTTTAACATCCTATATAATGATCATAGTTTGTTATTAAATTATACCAGAACCATATTCATATTTATTATATCATACATGATTCATTTATGACTTTATATTATCCATTTAATAATGATTTCCATGTTAAATTAACATTTCAGGTAATAATTTCTTTTTTTATCATATATGTTTTAACTTTTTATTCTTGATCGTATCAGTTAGATCATGATTTAAATAATTCCAGAATATTAGACATGATTTATATATCATATATATATATAATATAAATATTTATAATAGACAGGTATATCAAATGGAAAACAATGTTTATGGAGACGGTAGGTTGTACGTATGCATAAAAGTTGTTTCCGTTTTCATATCGTATTGAATTGAAGTAAGTGAATAAGATATATGTAAGTACATAAATATATATATATATATATAGCTAGTAGAATTATTATTTCATATATTACATACTTATTAATAATATATATTTTTATAATCATCGTTGAATGGTGAACGTGAAAACGAATCTCATCGCGTCGTGGAGACGGTAATCCGTACATACGCATGAGCGAAAATATCATTATATTGATGGTGAAAAAATATGTAATTTGATGGAATATAATATATTAATAATCATTAAAATGTTATATTTATTATTTATATCATTTATACTCATTATTATACTCATCTAATTAATTATGTTTTTGAATAACAAACTACACGACGACATGGAGACGATAAGCCGTACGTATGCATGTATGGTGACATTGTCATTTAATGGATGGAGAGAATAATGAATATGATTGTACCATATTTATAATAACATCACAGTATGTAGAAGGTACTAGATTTATTATTTTGGTATAGAAACAATAAAGAAATAGGAAGTGGAAGAAGAAAACAACTTGAAAGAGGGTGCTAAAATTATTACTTCTTCTTCGGGTGTTTCCTTTTGATTTGATCAAATGGACTCCATAGGATGGCTTTATGATAAACTTAATGCCTCTATGATGAATTTAGGGAAGTTGGGATGATATTTTGGTAGGTTTTGGCCGAGAAAAATGGATTTTGTGCTGTTATTTGGTGAGAAGGGGAAGTGCCCTTTTATAAGAGGGGTGAGGGTCACTTTAAGAAAAGATTAAAATATTATTTTATTATACAATCATATTCGGTTTATAATGGCTAAAAATGAATTTATTTAGAGCCTTAGGTGAGTATGGGTCGAAATCCTCTCATCCAATAGGTTTTAGATAGGTTTAGGATACCATTTTAACCGTTTATTTTTTATTTAACTCTTAGTTAAATAGTTTAACTTTTACTGTGTCTTCTTGTATTCTTACACTATATGGTTAATAAACTTACTCTAAACTTACAAGAGAACCTAAAGTGGTTCATTAATGACATATATAATATTATTTAAGACCTTTTTCTGAACCTAATATTTTTTGGAATATTATATCAATAAAATATATAGTATTTGTTTTAAAAATTAGTTAATGTCAATTTTGACACTATTTGGTATTGTGATTTTGTGAAAGTCATAACAACCTTATCACTTTAAAATAATTATCTAATCAACCCTAACATGTCATATTAGTCTATAAAATATGTTTATTTCATCAACACATTTAAATTATATTTATTTTAATATTTATAATATAAACTATTTTAATATTTCATTAAGAAGGTAATTATCGTATCATCATTGTGTCATAAATATATTTAATTATTTAATCTCTAAAAATTATCAATTAAATACCATTATGTAGGAAATATTTTTAACTTTATAATGTTATAGTCTAATTTATCTTATGTATAACCCTATACTAAAAATGGTTTAGTTAATAAACTATGAATTTAACACTTTTAACTCTTCTTTAAATAAAATAATAATTAATGTCATAATCTAATCCACGTGGTCCTAAAGGATAATATTTTATTCCTAATGTTGGTTTTGGTTGAAATAAACTTATCCTATAGAATTAGGACATGCGGTAGGTTAATTATAATATCATTTTTACCATTAATTACCCTATTTTATTTTAACCGTGGTAAATAAAAGTCAAAAGTAACTATTTACCAAAAAATTATTTTTATCTTATTGAACCAAATTTTACTTACTAATGTTAACCTTTTCTCTTGTATTTTTTAAATTCAACTCACAGAAGCGGTAAAATTATGTTTTATGTAAATTTTCAAATGCTCCTAGAAGGTGTGTAAAAAACGTTAAAAAGTTCAATAAAATTTTATACATAAAATTTTATTATAAAATGACTCCAATTAATTTAATTGAAATTATATAGGTATTATATATATTTTTTGGACTAAAATAATTTAAATAAATTAAATAATTATTTAAATAAAAAGTTGGTTTTAAATAATAACGCAGTGTTTTTTACTATTCATAAAAATTGAATGTTTTGAAAAAAATACAGAAAATTTCACCCTAAGATAATTTTGATATTATGAATTCAAAAATGAAGTATATTTTACCAAATTAAAAACATATAAGTTTCATTTATTAATTTAAAATTAATTCCCGTTGTCAAAACCAAAAAGTTGGTTTTTAAAAAGAAAAAACTACCAAAAGATTGACATGTGTTTATGTCAAATTTTGTTTTGAAATTATTTATAATGAACTACATTGTATTTAATGATAAAAATATAATCTGGTTATACATAAAAATCATTCCAATTTATAATTTGACACTATAAATTATTTTGATTAAATAATTTGTTTTCAATTAAAATTTAGAATTTTTCACTATTCACCAAAATATGAAATTTATGAGAAAACACAAAAAATTTATCAAAACTAAATTTTTATGTCCCTATTCTAAAGAATAAGTTTATTTTGTAAAATTGAAAATATAAAAGTGAAAAATATTGGATTTAAAAAGGATTATCCATTAAAAGGCGGAAAATTTTCATTTTCTAAAAAATACTTCCTTTATCTAAAAAAAATTGTTCTAATATTATGATTAATAAATACATAATATGGATGTTAAAATTATATGGAGTATATAAAATTCAAAATTCAATTGATACTATTCATAACAATTATTTGAATAGCTAGTTTGGTAAGTTGTGGTGTGCTCAAACTCGGGGTTGCGTGTAGCGCAAGTTATCAAGTTACTTTGAAGAGATAAAGTCCTATGAAATATTGGGGTGTTACAAATTGGATTTAAAATAGGTTCTCTATTAAAAGGTGGTATAAATTCTTTAACAAAAATATAGTATTTTATGCATAAAATTGAGTTTAAATTTACCTTTAATCTATAAAATATATTGGATGAATATCAAAAATATTTTATTTAATTATATATATATATATATATCACATTTATATCACTTGATAATTGTAATTAATTTAATTTATTAGGGTTAAAAACTATATGGGTATAAAAATAATAATATGTCCAATATTCAATCAGTTTTCATATTCATTTATAATTCATATGTAGCCAATTAATTCATTTTATATTTTTATAAACCATTTATTTTCATAAGTTAGTTAACCCTTTTAATGAAAATTAATTTAACGGCTAGTTTATAATATTTTAATAATATATCATTTTCATTATTTGTTCTTTCACGTTACACAAGCCATCGAGGAATGTTATTATTGCATGTAACACAAGCTAACCTTGATGTTCTGTATAGAGAAAGATAAAATTAATGTTGCATGTAGTAAAAAATTAACTTGGTTTTACGTATAAATCAAGCCAAACATGGTGATTTAATATAAAATTAACTATTTTTAGTATTTCTTGAAATGCATAATATCAAAAAGATTAAATTAATTCGAAAAAAATATTTCAAAAAATCTTGGGGTGTTACATTATACAACCCCTGAAAAGAATTTCACCCACAATATTCATCTGGTTTATCTAAGGTTTAATTATTTAAAGTTTAATTCATAGACACCCACATCGTAAAAATGAATACTAAATCTTCCCTTAAAATGGGAAAGTTGGAACCATAATCATTACCCGAAGTAACATATAATTAGGTTTCCACATAGGATAACAGAGGTTGGGAGTGAAGATTGGACATGGAGGAAAAGTTTAGATATTTATACGGAGTGATTGAGGTCATCAATCCCAAAAAAGTGAATAATAAAATAAAAGTTTTGGGACTCAGGGTCATAAATCTGGGATGATTTAAAAGGTCATCGATCCAACAAAAATTAAGGTATTAGGACATCACATTTTTTTGATAATTATCTTATCTATGAGTAATTATTTTATTGAGAACGAATATAAGGAAATATATTTACTTGATATATTTTAATAAAAAAATTCATTCTTTGGTTGTGATTTCATCTATTTCTAATTCATCCATTACTTCATGAAAAGGATGTCTATAAATTAATTTTGATGACCGAATCACTAAAATACAATTTTATCAGATCATAAGGCCCATAAAAAAATGAAAATTATAACTATTTATCTCTAACTATACATAAAAATCAATATGGTTAATACATTAATCTCTAAACATAAAAATTAATACTATTTTTTCAACCTAAATATTTATTCATCAAAAATTATTTTACATTAACTAAGACATCGTGTAGGATAGTGGTAGGTGTATAAACCTTATTGTCCTTTGGTCATGGGTTCAATACCGATGGTCTAAACAAACATGATTGGTTTTCACCCAACATACATGATTTCCTTTTCTAAAACTACACTAATATAATATCCAATATAAATATGATGGACATCCTTGAAATATGTTTAATCACTAAATATCCTTTTAAACATGATTTTCAATACAATTTCAATACATAAATACTTTCTATAAAGTTTAACTTAATATTTTCCAAACTGGTTAACCTTATAACCCTTTTTAAAGATGAAAATCAAAAACTTTGGAAAGAAAGTCATGAAATCATCTTAACATTGATTCCTAAAATATCACAAAGCATCTCTAGGTTTTCAAATTCCAATCATGCGAATAGCTTCATCAAGTATTCTCTTGAAACAAAGTAACGACCTAAATTACCATAAATCATTATTGAAAACATTAATTTTTCATTATTCCAAAGTATATTGGATCTATTCCTTAAATACAAAAATGTTGTAAACTTCTTCAATGATAACATAAAACACCTTTCAACAAGTCCTTAATTAGTTCCAAGGTAATCAGTATCAACCAATTTACTTATTCATATCCCACATGTATTTATCCAAACAACATTATCATAACATAAGAAACATATTTAGGGTTATCTTTCCCTTAATCACGTGTTTTCCATGGACATCACCTTTCCATTAAATCACTTTTCTATTCCATCGGAACCATTCAATGTGTTCTTGTAAATCTATAGCAAAAAAAACTAAACTGAAAAATCCCTATATATTTTAACACTAATTTAACATAATTATTGAATCCAAAATACATTAAAAAATCAATTATTCCACTTCATCCTCAATACATTAACAATGATACCTCATCCTGTTACATAATACCACTTTCTTTTCACATTTCATTTGTAGTCTCATCATCATCACCAATGTAACCATTACTCACACCACCTTACCGATTCTCTTCAATATTTTTCCTCTTGAAAAATTGAGTTGCATAATTACCATTTATTACACACATAAAACTATTAAAATTTGATTATTTATTAAGGATTCCAATATTTCCATCCATTTCATTAACTAAACTCTTCATTTTTCCCATTGTAGTCACTTTCTTTGGTTCCTTCTTTTCCCTAGTCAAAACACCTTCTTGTTCCTCTAAGACATTCAATTATGTGATTATTCCCATATTATTAACACCAAGTAAACCAGGCCTTCATTCATACATGGTCTCTATCACCCAAAATCTCAATGGAATCCTTTATTCTCTTCTTTGGTGATTCCTAGAGTTGGTTAAGGTACATTATTAATCATGTTCTATGAAAACTGATTAGGCATGATCAAATAATCCTTTAATTGTATGATCATCTCATTTCACTTCTCATCATAAAATTTTATATCACTTTAATCATTAATGTAGTTACTTTGGGTTCCCACCATTGACTAAAACTAGAAAGCATAGTGTGATAAACACTTATCATAGTGGAAAACCACATTATCAGGAAAAAGAATTACTTATAGGATTTATAAATCCCAAAACCTAATTATTTAATTTATAACACCTTATTTTTATCCTAGGTCATTCATATTCATCCTCTAATTAAATCATTCATTATGGTTCATAAATATTTGGTGAATTCATAAAGAATAGCCCCTAGGACTGTCAAACTAGGTGTGCAGCGAGTCCAGTTGTCGTGTACCAGGTCGGGCTGAGTCTGGCCCGATGTACCTTATCAAAGGTGTTACCCCTAAATACATCTATTCCAGAGATACTTGAACTTGTAATATCTATACATGGATGTATTTATAGGAAACCAATCAATATATCCTTTACTAAAATTCTATGACATTTTATTATACATTAACTCATCCTTATTCTTATCCTTAAAGACATCCCTAGACATATCTTTATATATATACCTACGGATCTCACTAAAGTTTTCAAATCCCAGTTTCCAAATATTAATTAGTCGATTACACTGATACTAAAATTAGAGACCCTTATTTTTCATACATTAACATTACATCACTTTTTTAGAATATTTAAAACATTAAAAAAATATATTCCGAAAACTGTATTAGTCTAGTGCCTTTGAAACATAAACACTGGTACATAAGCGAGCAACATTATCTCCCACTAGGTTCTTCATGACTAGCACCCTTCTTAGACACATCATACTCAATACATATATTCATAACCTGGTGAAGTAATCATAAAAAATCGGTGAGCTCATATGCTCAATATGGGTAAACAAGGGAGACATGTAAGCATAAACATGAGTATAGGGGTATGAGAATGTGATCATAACACTAGAATATTATACCCTACATATCAAAGATCATAAACATGAATAATGATATAAATATTGGTAGTTCATAAGACATGAATCAAAAGGAAATAAAGAACATAATCAATTAAATCATATCATAGGAATAAGACATGGAATTGTGGTGTACATAGACATGTGATATCATTCACAATATATACAGACTCATTGCAAGAACTTGTTAAGGAACTTCATGGGAACCACGCTTACAAGGTGGGACACACCACCATCCCCAATCGTAGTAATTTCTTTGAAATGGATCAGGTCTCCCCATCATCCCGTATTGGATTGTATTTTCCCATCTTCCAACATCATGGTGACTACAGTTATTGGGTGGGACACACCACCATCCCCAGTCGCAGTCCTTTCCTTGTAATTGATCAGGTTTACCCTTCATCCCATAGTGGATCAATCCCATCAACTTGATTCATATCATTATCTCATGAGATATAAATATTTACCCAATTCATTGGAGGGAGATATAGGTCCAAAAACATGTCATAAAAAATCATTCATACATGTTCCACAGGATAATAAAACAGTCATCATATCACGACCCATAAAAAGATATGGGTTTAATAAACATCCACGAATAATCCCGTGAAATTATATGAGTGTCCTAAACATGTAATTATATCTTACCCTTTGAAAAAATATTGGTTTCAGAATCATTTCATCAAAACATAGCCCGTGAAAAGGAGTGGGTTTCACAAGCATAAAACCCATAGAAGAGGAACAGGTTTCATAAGCATCATGCCATCAAAATATAAACCATTCAGATAAATAATATAAATAGAACCTTTAAATAATTTCCAATAAGGGAATTAGAAACATCAACAGATTTCATCTTAGATGGAAAATAATTTTAAACTATATTTTAAAAACATTTCTTGAAGAATATATCATTTATTATTTTAGAAATGTTCTTTAAAACCTAAAACACTTTGAAAAACATTTTCATTAAAATAAACATGAAAGCTTTTAAAAAATATTGCAAAATTTTTTGGAAACCTTTTCTTTGAACACCTATAATGATAGCTTGAAAATGTTTTGAAAATAATTTTCCTTGAAAACTTTTAAAATAAGGTCGAAAATATTTTGAAAACCATTTATTTGAATATACATGGAAAAATTAAAAATAAATTATGAAATTTATTTGAAAAAAATATTTCCTTGAAAACTTATATAAGAATCCGGAAAATTTTCAGAAAACAATTTCCATGAATTCTTATCAAAGAATCTTGAAAACTTTTTGAAAACCCATTTCCCTTGAAAAATTAAAATAATATTGAAAATATTTTGAATACCTTTTTCCATTATAAATATATAAAATAAGCTTGAAAACCTTTTTGAAAACCTTTTTATTAAAAACAACTTTAAAAAACAAATTTCTAGAATATTAGTATAAAGTTTTATTTAAAAAAATAACATAGAAATCTTGTAATGAATGCTTCAATAGAATGACGATCATGATGATGGGTAAATCTGTACATGCTAAACATTCCATTTGCACTGTAAAAAGTTTAGAAAAGTGCCAGGACCATAAAATGACAAGAATATTCCTTTTTAAAAAACCTTTTTTAGGTAAAACATGGGTAAAATTTTCATTCAAATATCTCAGGAGAATAGCAGAATATTTTCGGAAGCCTTTTAAAAAAACGTGGTTTTGGAGGAACATAGATTTCCGACCGAAGAAAGAGGTAAAGTCAGACATTCCTAAAAACATTTTCTTAATTATTTTAAATACCAAAGCGATTAAAATCTTACTATTACATGAATATATATTTAATAAATATAGGTGAATAAATATCATGAATTTTCATGAGAGATGGAACATTATATTTCATTAATGGAAGCATAATCATAAGCAATCTCAATAATCGGTGGAATTATTTCAATAAACTCTTACAACATGGTAACTTCGGATCATACTCTCCCTGTAAGAAAATGAAGTTATATAAAGCTTAAAATATTATTAAAATAAATAGATTCATGAGGTAACATGTCAAATAGACCTCAAAAAAATAATATAGGAGCATAACAAAACATGTTTCTCAAAAAGGAAAATTGAGACAAAACTATCTTATCAATTTGGTAACTTTTGAAAATTAAACCCCGTGAGAGAAATATCATAAAATAGATAGGTAAATACCCATAAATTTAATTATAATTCGTGTATAATACATTCATGGGCATTATTACACAATCCATCAAGAAAATTCATTATTGCATGTAACGCAATCTAACCTCGGTGTTTCATGTAGAGAAAGATAAAATTTATGTTCTGTGTATTGCACGATTAACATAGTTTTCTATATATTACAATACAATCATAGTTATTTAATATAAAATAATTTTTTTTAAGTGTTTCATGAATTGAAGAATATCAAAAAGATTAAATTAATTTGAAAAATATATTTCAAAAAATCCTGGGGTGTTACACAAGTAAAATCATGCAACACACAAATGTATGAAATAACTCAACAAAGATCAAACTCGAGACCTTGATGAGACCCATATATAAAAATACCACTGAGCTAAACCCTAAGGGATATAAAATTTTTATAAACCACACTTAGAATTTCAAAATGAATACTTTATATCTAAACTATAAGTCATACCATAAAATTTCCACATATTAAATATGAATCATATGAATATTAAATCCATAGTTTTTCTTTCTCATGAAATCTTTATTTTATTTTTTTATTATCTATGTATGATTAATAATATTTAAGTATTAACATATCTACTAAATTAATAAATACATAATATTAAAATTATATAAAAAAATATATATTTGAATATTTAAAGGAATATGAAAACAAATAAATATTTTATTTATTTTACAAACACGATTTTTAAATATGGAAATTTAATATTTAATTTAGGCATGAAAGTCTTCTATTTATAATGCCAAAAATTTTTCTTTTATAAACTATAATAATTTTATCCATAACATTAAATTTATTCATTTTTGTCTTATATCATATTTTATGATTAGTGGAGGAGGATTATCAATTGTAAGTCATCACAGATATCGGTTCACAAAATAAGCAGTAACATTGGTTGAATATCATATCTTATGATAAATCCAAACTTTTATATATCAATTTTTTTTTAAAACACAAAAAAACTCATGTTTTGAGTACCCATATATAAGAAACACAAATGAAAAAACCTACATGTTAATTAACTCATGTCTAAGAGTCTATTTATTATGCAATGGTGGATCCTTATGTATTGATTAACCCCTAAATTTGAGATAAAACCACATAAAGGAAAATCTATTATGTGCGGAGTTGTCTCCTATGTATCGGCTATCATAATCAATGATATATGTTAAATCCCCATTATGATTTGGTACTTTATTTTCCCTCATCTTGGGATTCATTCGTAGTCTACAATATCAAATATAATAATTAATGACACAAAAACCCCTGGGTTTTCATTATATCATACCTTACAATACAAACCAGTCATACATTATAACTGAGAAAAAATGGAATTATGATATCCTATATCATAAATAAAAGTGATCGAGTGGCGAACATTCATCCATGGTATATTATATATTATGATATGGCCTAAATAAGATTATGATACACATAATCTTCATGAAAATAATAAAATAACATATTTATGCATTGATAAATGTGCATTTGATGTCACTGATGGGTTTTAGAAGATCATCACATGATCATGTCAGTGGAATAAACCCATTAAATTTCATGACATCAACAAAGAAACATCTAGTATGAAGAAAAAAATAATAAACTGTTGTATCAAAAATCCAAAAATCTATATCTCTAATTAACTTTTGAGATTTTCATTTATATATATCACCAAGAGACAACCAATGGAATCCCACAAGCATATAAAGAAAACTAACCATTAGAATCCACATTTTTACTAAGAGGACCCTCTGAACATCAACGGTGTGAAAGGACCTTATCCAATATGATAAATAGATAATTATGATAAAAAATATTGGATATAGATTTTATGTGTCTTACAAATATCAATTGGAGGATCATATCCTTTATACAGGCTCTCTCTATTTAACGAAGAGAGACAAATGTCAGTTTCCATCACAAGATAGCCTATATATGTTACAATAACATATGCATATTCAAGTTAAATAATTTTTCCATATTTTAATGATTATATCATGTGTGTATTACCATAATTGAATTAACCTATTATTTTATAACCAAAGGAAACCATATGTATAATTTGGTAGAATTCATGCATTTGATATCACTGTCCTATCATAATATGGTAGAGGAATCACATGACTTATATAATATCTAGATATTTTAATATATGATATGAATCATATGAATATCGCATGTTACAACCCTATGAATCCCATTAACTACAATATCCTTATTTTAGTTCATTTATAATATTTGAACCTATTATTCTAGAGAGGAGTGTGTCCTTAAATACTTGTATGTATGTGTCCATCCACACTTAGGATACATCTCTTATCATAGAAAAGAATGTAATTATAGATACATAAATATATATCTATATTATTCCACCTATGAGACCATGTAACATATAAGAATAATTTATGACGGTATCAAAAAATATACCAAAAATATTCCCTGAGTAAGAAAAATAAAAATGTCTAATAAAAACCAACTTTCATGATCAAATAATAGTGGGATCAATCTATATGTAATAACAAAATAAAATATTGGTGTATCAAACAAGGAATAGATTCTAGTCATATTCCATCATTCAAAGTATGTAATATGGTTTCATATAAAAATTATATTAAAACTATATTCTTAACCACAGTAAGACACTCTTTTTTCATTAAAAAATTTTCAAGTAGGTTCCACTTGTCACTTATTACATTTTACCAAAAATAAATATCCTGCTTTAAATCCCAAAAAGTATGCATAATATAAGTTCTAAATCTTCATGATTATGTATCATCACCTAGACCATAAGGAATTCATAGGATTTCCCAATGTTTATACACTCCTTCACATTCTATATAACAAATTCCTACTAAAATATAACCATATTTCTAGCTACAATAACATCATTTCACTCACTATTTAGTTCCAAAATAATTATTCACTCTCCCTAATAAAAAATCCCACAATAACATTCAAACCACTATCTATAATATAAATTAATCATAAAGGAACCAAGAAATTAAACCAAAGACTCAAAAAGTACCAAATAAATAGAAGGAGAAAGAAGTACCAAAATACTTAAAAATCGTGACCAACGGAGAACCCAAATACGAAATTCAATAGAAATAAAGGTGTGGTAGATACTATAAGAGTCAAATTATGGAAAGAATAAAAAATAATATAAGTAAAAAAACAATCCAAATAGTTTACCCTACCAAATAAGAAAACTCTCTAAGTGATTTTCTAAAACCTCTCGATATGATAACACATACAAATTGAAAAATATAATAAGAATCACTGGGAAAATTTCCCAATCCTAATAAGATAAAGTTTATCTTTTTAAGAAATTATGAAAGAAAATGATTTTTTTAAGAAATTTTTTACCAAAACCATCTGACTAAACCATAGCTTTCCATACATCAAAACCCATCCATTACATTTCCACCGATGTAACTTCTTAATTGTAAATTAAGTGTTTTACATTGACCTATAATTCATTCAGTTTATCTATGAAAATGAATAATTTATCCTTTTCAATTTTAAAATAATAATTACATGGAGAAAACTTAATAATAAGCAACATTTCAATAAAAAATAACTCAATAAGTAATCATTGATCATATAAATAATGACATAAATAACTAGAGTTGGTCATGGTGACATAACCGTAAACATGGTAAAATAAATTTCCTTTTCATAAGAAAACAATTACATGAAAATTTTACATATAATCCTTAACATGAATCATCATAATAAAGGTTTTATCAAAAACTAAAAATTAATATGGTAACATTATATGAATATTAAAGGAAGTGTATACCCAATATATAGTTAAACATTCTCCATTAACATTTATAAAAAATAAATTCAATTTAGCCTTAAAATTTCCATTCAAAATATTCTGTTTATGTTTCTAAAAAGACTGTAAATTTTATTGATGACTTCAAAATGGAGTAGAAAACACATCAACGGTAAAACCCAATTATATATAAGGATGATTGAAATCACCTACCTTTATGACTCATCAACGAGTATATCATGTCATGGGGACCATAAAGTAGCATTCTGGAAATGGAAAATTAAATTCACATCACACTAATATTGTAATAACCAGTAATAACTTATGTAGAAAACTTATATCATTCTCCAGATACTATAAACCAGAAAATACAAAAGTTTAATAACCTTCATAAACATCAAATTGAACTAAAACCACTAAAATCCATAAAAATATGCACATAATAACAAATCACTATCTGAATAGGAATTTATGGATTTAAATCAACCTTCAATGTCCTTATTTAACACTTATACTAGAAATATTATTCATTCAAAGTGATTTCACATTTCTCTAGTGGAATCAAATACCTAAATCCTTTAAACTATTAACCAAAAATCATATAATAAGATAATAATAAATGGATAGTATTTCCTAGATTTTGTGACAAAAAACACCCTAGGATTCCATGAATTGAAGATGGGGAGAGAGGAGGAGAATAGGATAAAGGTAAGGGAATTCTTCCCCCAATCATATAACCAAACAAGGAATAACATAAAGGGGTCCAAATTGATTTTAGGTTTAAATACCAAAATACCATAGGTTTTTAAAAATATATATAGGTGGATGGTACTCAGTGGCACCCCACAGGTCACTTTATGGGCCTCCAAAGACCTAGTAAATGTCCACTAACCCTTTGATGGTAACATGATAGTTTATGCCTTACTGGATGTATCACTAGGTACTTGGTGGAACTGTATTGGGAACTGTACAACTTACTTCACCCACCTCCTTAAAACCTAAAACCCAAAACACTTGAAACCATCAACCCTAATCTTTTCCAATGACCTTACCCTCTCCAAATTCCTACTTTAAACTTCCTAAAAGACTAAAAATAAAATATCACTTAATCAAAATCCAAATAATCAAACAATTATAGATTTTTATCTATTGAATTCCCAAATTGAATCCAAAATAATTCATTAATTAATTTAATTAGATTATAGGTAATTAAAAACTCCCCTTTGTAGTGATTTTCATCCTTAATGAAATAAATTATACTCTCATTCCAAAATTCTCTACCTATACAAATCATCGATTCATAGCAAGAACATAAAAACATATCCAAATTTTCACACCATGCTTTCATTACTCAACTCCCAAAACTAAGACCCATATCTCACTTCCAAGTAACTTTCATCCTCAAACTACCCATTCAAAAAAATCCCCTCATAGACTCCCCAATATAAGATGTCACAACCCCCTCCCCTCAATGTTTACCCCTCCTAGTCGAACAATGGGAGAAGAGAGATAGCAACCCCCAAGTCCCACCTCCAGTAGTCCTCGGGTTGGTGTCTAGCACCGAGAGTATGGTAAACACACATATGGGAGGAATTACCCTCTATGAGAACACAATAGAAAGATAGAGATAAGATAAACACCAATAAAATAATAATCAGAATACAATAATAAATAAAACCCATATACACATATGTAATTTCATGCAAACACTACTACAACCAAAAAGGAAAACTGCAATTGCCAAAAGGAAGTAAAACAACAGTGACCAAGAATCTCAAATAGATCCTGAAAACCCAAAGTTAGTAGTAACCAGCTTAATATCCAACCTTCTCCAACTAACCTGAAAATAGATTATATAAACATAGGGTGACTACAAGAGTATACTCAGTATGATCCTTCCCAGAGCCTCTTATGTGAAAATAAAGCATGCTAAATCACAGTGAACAACAAGTCAAACTAACTCATCACCTAAACATGTATTCTATGTTTCCGGACTCACCATGGCTACTCTCACTATGTTTCTAAAATAAGAGTATATAATATAATAAATAATTTCAAGTGTAACCTTCTACCACTTCCCCACTTGTTTTCTACATTTCCCCAATGTCATACGTCTTGAGAATCCCTCTCCAAAAATCCTAGCCCAAAGACACCTTAGATAATCACCACAACATTTACCTCATTAAACACACCACCACATCCACATAACCAAAAGTAACCAGGTAGTTTCCAGGAGCCACCATAGCCTACAAAACATTTATAACACATCGAGTATTATACCTCAATCCATCACAGCCCATACGCCGAGTAAGGATCCTCAATACATCAAAACCTATACACATTATGACTATTGTATCACTTAGGAAACTATATCCAGAATTTATGTGTGTGAAATAAATAAAATCCATTACAACCCTCTACACACACATTTGGTGAAAACTAACTTTTTTGCATACCAGTACTAATAACTGCCAATAGAAAATAGCGGGGCCAAATGGGGTAGTCAGTCATCCATCCTCCTACCGGGATGTTGGAAAAAACACACCCCCATGGCTCAGAATCCCTAGGGTGTCAGTCATCCTAACAGATAGGGTCGATTAGCATATAGAAACACAAAATTACATGATATAATATAGCTCACAACCACACTATAGTACCAACCTTGTCTTAAACAATACTATAGGTAACGACTCTCAGACTCATGGATGCCATTGCTAAGACTAGATATCCTATAAGCACACAACCATTTAAAGATCTATATCTAGTTACTTATCTCTTTTTATTAGTTATACTTTATGTTAATTAATTATTTAACAACTAATTAACCATTATAAATTCAACATTACATTCTATTATCATTCCAAACAAAATCCATACCCCATAAGAATAATCAAACTGATTCCACGAATTCACAAAAATATTACCTAGACATTGCATCCCATCACGCTCTAACCTCATTGGATAAAAATTTAACCATTTATTAACAATGTTAAAATGTTCCATATTTCCATATTTCTAGGTTTTCTAGGAATACATACTATTCTACCAAACATAAGTGACTCAACATGGTGAGTAGATGAACTACCCATTTAGTCTTTTCCACCTATAACTAGAGTTTGTCCCCATACATCCTTGAGAATATAAACACGAAAATCACATGGCATACCCCATGAATATTCGCCAATTTTAGAAGCAGGGTAAGAAAGACCATATTCCTCATGAAGTGGGGAAAGTGAAGTAGATAAAAAAATGATAGATTCAAACTGCATCCAACATTCATATCAATGGGTAAGCCTAGCTTCAACCCACTCCATCATCTTAAGTGCCCTCCCTAACACCCACATTCATAAAATAATGCCTTTCACCGCTCTAGGTTTCAAATGCTATCACAACCACTAGGTCTCCCTTCCCCCGTATACCACAACAGCCATCCAGGACTATCCATCCCAGTTTTATGTCACATCACATGAAGTAGGAAACAAACATAGCAATGGGATCTTGGACCCAAATAATGGCATTCATTCTTCACACACAATGAGTTCTCATGACTCCAAAATATAAGGATCTTGGACTTTACAAGTATACTGGTAACTCATACCCAATAAGGCATTAATTTTTTTATCACACAACCAGTTCTTATTCCACCTTTAATTAACTTATTCGCTATTCACAAGTTCCAACTACATGAAACCTATGAAACAAGATATCATAGATATCAAAAATTAATTAAAAAATTAATATAACATGTCTATAATTCATTTATCGACAAGAATAAAAATGTTTCATGTAATTTTAATAATTAAATTAACCATGAATAATTTCATCCATTTGATTATCGTCAAATCATAACAACAACAACTGGATTCATTAAAATGACTTTTTAATCCTTTAGACAACCAATTTAAAATTAATCCCATCTTTACGTTCTTTACCAATTTCCATCAAGAATGTCATTAAAAACAAGAAAATTATATATATCACACTATCTAGAAAATCAATAGGCAATAATATCGGTAAGAAATTGATACAAATTCTTTAATCTGTTTCAAATATTTATTATGTCAATTTTATTTTGATACCATGGGATAAATCATACTATATCTATGATTTAACATAAATAAAATAGAGAAGAAAAAATTCCCTTACCTCAAATGGTTTTTGATGTTCTTTGCATAAGAACAGACCACACAATGGATCGTGATCACATATCCTGCAATGACTGCATTCACTCGAGGATGTTGCGACATCATCGCACCAACCAACAACTAAGAAAGGTCCATTAGAAAAATAGATATCACATTCCATCACCTGGAAAGGAGAAATGGTAGAAAACAGAACAATGAAACCAGAATAATAGAGGTATAACATACCTTATATCGAAGATGGATTGACACTTCCTAGTTTCACCAAAATAGGAGGTGTGCATGCAGTAGGAAAAAACTCCTAGGGGAAAACAATCCAATGATTGTTGTTCAATCACATGACTCCTATTAGAGGAAGAACTCCAGGAGTCCTGTACCAATGAAAAAAAATAAATAAGAACAACAACAAAAGGTATCTCAGTTCTTTTAAAAATCAAAATGGAGTAGCAGTTTAGATATGGTTTAGATTTTCCATTAAAGGTGGATCTAGTCAAGATTACATGTTTTGACTATGTATAGGCAACCAAGTCCTTATAAAATCTTAGATGTCATTTGTGGGATTTGAATCGGCCTTAAATCCCTTAAAATAAGTCTTTTAATGCATTTTACATCAATGATAACATCAATGGGATAAAACTATAGGAAGTTGGAAACATTGTTCATGACTCGCCATTGGACGAGTCACTGTTGGATGAGTGACCATTCATTGAGATAACTTTCAGTGATCCACCACTTGAGAGTCATCGTTCGGTGATCTAACATCATGAGTCACCATTATGATTCACTATTATAGAAATAATATTCATAAAACTGTAAATTTTTCAAAGTGTTGAAATATTTCTCCTTAAACTCCCAAAACAACTCAAACTATAGATTTTCACAAAGGGGTGGACCAGAGAGGTTTGGTACATTACATCAGATACCTCTCAAAACATTCTCATCCTTGAGAATCCAAAAACAACCAAGAGAGTAAATGGAAAAGGGGTTGTCCAAATATCCACCCTAGGAGATACCTCTCATGGCTCTCACCTCCACGAGATCGTAACCGCTTAAAAAAAGGAATAATGTGAAACCCAGTAAAAACCAAAAACAACTCCTAAACACTCTCTTGAGGGAGATACCGCTAAAAAGATAGCAAGCCACAACAAGCAATAAGATAAATTCATCTCATAACCATAAAGGGTCTACAACAACCATGGGAACAACATTACCAGAGAATAGCTAAACATCAAACATCTCAGGGTACTAAGCACAAATTTTTTGAATCATGCTCCCAAGTACTCTCATCCATTCCACCGTGCTACTATAATACATGAACTAAGGAGATATCATGCCCACAAAAAACCTTCTCATTATGGTCCTAGATCTCTACAAGACACCCCTTTAAGGTCAGATCATCATCAACATCGGTCTTTCCCCAATCGATGATGTTAGAGTCATCATGAAGATAAAAACAGAGCTTCGGCACATGTAAAACAATGTATATCCAGCTCATCTACATGGGAAGTGTTACCCGATACACTACAGCTCCAACACGAGCCAACACCTTGAAAGGCCCAACAAACTGGGGATAAGGCTTACTCCCACGACCAAACTGTGTCTACCCATGATGGGGAGTCACCTTCAGAAACACATGATCCCCAATTTCATTCTTCAAAGGTATCATCCTATGATCGGCACAGAACTTATGATGATCTCGTGCTGCCTTCGTCCTCTCGCGAATAACCTAAACCATCTCTGTCTTGTTCTGTACCAATTCCTGCCCATGAATTACTAACTCTCCAGCCCCAGTCCAGCATAATGAAGAGTGAAAATGTCGTCCATACAAGGAATCAAATAGTTTCATACCAATGGTGTAATGCAAACTATTTTTTTAAGTTAACTTTGACAATGGTAAGTGCCTCATCCAAGAACATCAAAAATCTATAACACAGGAGTGCAACATGTATTTAAGGGTTTGGATGGTTTGTTCTATTTGACTGTCCATTTGTAGATTAAAAGTAGTGTTAACATATAGTTCAGAACCAAAAGCATGTCAGAGAGCTCTCCACACCTTGGAAGTAAAATGAGGATCTCAATCAGAAATTACCATCCTAGGGACTTTGTGGAGTCTCACCACCTCCTCCAGATATTTCCATGACAAAACCTCCACTGAGCTCGACTCCTTGATTTCTATGGAGTGGGATGATTTTTTCAAATTATCCACTACTACCAATATAGCATCACAGCCTCCCTGAGCAAGAGGTAAACTAGTAACAAAGTCTATCAAGATGTCCTCCCACTTCCACTAAGGAACATCTAACAGCTAGTGAAAACCACCAGGAATGCAGTTCTTAGCCTTCACCTTCTAGAAGACCAAACATAGAGATACAAACTCTAAAACTGCATGCTTAAACCCAAGCCACCAAAATTGACCTCTCGAAGCTTGATAATTATTTATCACGCTAAGATATACCACTAAGGGTGAACTATGTAAATCTCTGAGAACCATCTCATGTGATGCCAAAAGAGAGAAAATCCATCCCTAAAACAACACCTAGTGTTGTTCATCCTCATACCCACCATCAGGGGCCTCCCCACAAATAACTCGGTCTCTCCATACCTCCACCTCAAGATCCCCCAACTAGGACTCTTCCACCTAATTCACCAAAGATGACTGTACCATCATTTGAAAAAGAAAACCTCTTCCCCCAACTTCTCCCATATCCATATGTAATGATGAAAGTTCTTCTATCACTCTCCAAGATTCACTCAATTCACACACTACATCACTATACAAATTCCTACTCAGTGCATCGGCTACAACATTCCCCTCTCCAGGTGTATATGAAATTTAGAATTCATAATCCTATAATAACCCAATTCACTAATGATATTACAAGTTCAAGTCACGCTGGGGGAAAATGTACCTTGTGCTCTTATGATCAGTGAAGACCAAAAAACACTCGTTAATGAGTTAATGTATCCATAAATTTAGGGAAAACACTACTTCCACAAACTTCAGATTAGGGGTGGCATAGTTAAGTTCATGGGGATGTAGCTACCGAGATCCATAATAAATGATTGATCTCTACTACATCAGAACATAGCCTAACCTCATATGTGAAGCATCACAGAAAACCTCAAAATGAACTCATTCTACTAGAAGACAAAGAACCAGAGTACTGACCTACTTCTCCTTCAAATAATCAAAATATTCCTAACACTGATCAGTCCACATGAATGCTTGATCCTTTCTAGTAAAAAAATCCAGTGGCGTCAAAACTTGAGATAAATTTGATACAAACCTCTTGTAATAGCTTACGAGACCAAGGAAACTTTGCACCTATATCACTGTATTGGGGTATTCCCAAGATACAAATGCTTATATCTTTGATGGATCCACAAATACTCCCTACTGGGATATACAATGACCCAAGAAACAAACTTCTCAAACCCAAAACTCACACTTTGATAACTTCCAAAATAGCTTCTCATGATGAAGGACTCCCCAAATAATAAACAGATTCCCTGGATTATTCTACTCGGATGCGAAGTACACAAGGATTTCATTGATGAAAACCAACATGAACTTATCTAAGGACTCACAGAACACAACATTCATCAACCCCATGAACATAGATGGATAATTCATCACACCAAAGGTCATCACAATAAAATTTTAATGCCCATGATTTCAATGGAAAGAAATCTTCAGGATATCCTCATCCTTCACACACTTCTAATGATATCATAACTACAAATCAATATTTGAGAACCAACTTTCACCCTTAATTTGACTGAATAAATCATCAACCCATGGAATAGGATAGCGGATCTTCAGTTTCACTTAGTTCAAGTGAAAATAATCGACACACAACCATAAATTGTCATAAAACTTATTAACGAAAAAAACCAGTGCACCCCATGGTTACACTCTTGGACAAACTAAACCGCACAACAATATAACATCATGCTATATACATAGCTCCCACAACTCATAAAGCGCCATACTATATGAATAAATCAAGATATGAGACACGCCTGGCTTTAGTTTGATCCCAAACTCGATCTCCCATCGAGGAGGAAATGCTACAACCTATTCTGGAGTGAAATCAGGGTACTCTTCCATGACCCCAGGAAGTGCTGATAGTTGGACCTCTGATGAACTCAACATTATCTCATACATCAATAATGACAAGAAAGGAACATGAATCTGTCCCATCTGAGGGTCTTGCTCACCAAAAAAAACCGTTGGATCTCCATCAGCATCGAAGAACACCACCCACCTCTGAAAGAAATCCATGATATCATGCACCAAATAAAACTAATCTATGCAAAGGTTGAAATAATATGGTTTTATTCATAAACACAGTAAATATCCCCATGAGTGTTGATGCCCCATCACTAGCACACAATCTCTACACACATCAAAAAAGTAAGCTCGACCTCCAGTGGGCGTAGTCAATGCCAAGGGAACTGGAAACCTTTGTAACTCAAGTCACAAGGAATGTAAAAGGGTAGGTAATGTGAAGGAGTGTGTCTCTATAGAATCAAAAAAAGTCATCGACCCAAGTAGAAAAAAAGAAAATGGTACCTTGAATGATGTCTGGATATCCTAGCACTGGCAACGCTAACGCATGAAGCTAACCACGACCTGCTCCATGGCCTCTCTGACCTTGATAATGACCACCTCTATGAACATGCTCGGCTCTCTGAGGATGGGGATAATCTCAAGGTTTTCCTCTACTTACCATATCTGCTCTCTACTGATCCAAAGCTTGTGAAACCTGCTACTCCTGCCTCAGCTGGAACTGCCTCAACGAAGGAACCTGGAGTGGAACACCAGATGCATGTTGGCTGCTCAGAAAGGTTAGGCACTCATGATGTTTATGAACTCAACCTCCATAATAAAAACAAGTGTCTGGTACCTTGGCATAGGCCTCAGAGCTACTTCCCTCTAGGAAGTGATACATTGAAGGCTGGGACCTACCCCCGGCCAAATGGAAACCCTTCTTCCCGGAAAACTGGGAACCCCAGACTATATCTCTATTTCATGAGGAATCATGAAGACTCCGCTATCATGATGATCTAGCTCTGGATAACATCCCCTCAGTGAACTCCTTCCTCTCCATTACCTCATGATATGTTGTTATCAAAAAGATGGTGACCTTGTGCTGGATCTATAGACGCAAAGCCTCCTCGAAATGCCTCGCCCAAGACTCATCATCTAGAAATAGGTCTAAAGCATATCACAAAAGTTCCCTGAAATGTATCCTGAACTATCACATGATATAGATTCCCTACTAAAGGGTAAGTAGTGGACGTTGATTTGCCACCTTTATAGTAGAAAAAAAAAATCAACTCTGAACTACTTTAAAAACTTATCCCACGAGACCGTTGAATCATCACGGTCCTCGAGGAACAAGAACCACCACTTCCTCACTGTCTCACACAACATCACCACAACCAATGATACCCAGTTCTCCTTCTGAGCATAGATCAAAATGAAATCAATCTAAACCTCTTCCAACCAGTCTTATGTGACTTCATTTGAAATGGAGCCCTCGTACTTCTACATACACTGCTGCTAAAACTATCGGAGTGTCCTCCTCTAAGTTTCATCCTCGTTAACCTCTACTCTGTGATGATCTTCTGCTGAAACCTACTGAACATCTTCTGTGTGAACCGAAAAAGGATGATATCCTAGAGCCATGCCTGCAAAATGAAAACAAATAGACCTCCTAAACTTATAATAAGGAATAATTTAAAATTAATTAATTATTTTCTTTTATTCATTTTAGGTTAACCCATCCCAAGGTCTAACCAGTCTTACACAACTTCAACGATGAATGATACATGATCCATTCCTAGTACTATACCCTCCAACAATAATCACCTCGTTTAATAGACATTTTATGCTTGAAGGTATCTACATCAGATCACAGGGGGCTCTAAATAATCATGTCTCGGCTGGTCTCTTGTGTTTACTGTACTTGATAAATTTAGCTGACACTATTTCCCTACCAACACATGAAACCTCACATATTCCAAAATCCAAAAATCATCCTATATCTCAAACAGATCCTTTGATACCACCCTATCATAATCCCCTCCCCTCAAAGTGTACCCCTCCAAGGCTGACAATGGGAGAAGCAAGATAGTGACCCCCGAGTCCCCCCTCCAGTAGGACCTGGATTGATGACTAGCACCAAGGGTATAGTAAACACATAGATGAGAGGAATTACCCTCTTAGAGAACACATGCAAAAGAGAGAGATTGGATATACACCAAACAAATATTGATTAAAAATCAATATTAAATAAAACCCAAGTATACATATGTAATTTCATGTAAAGGCTACTATAACTAAATAGAAAAAATTTAAAGTACCAAAAGGAAGTAAAATGACAATGACCATGAAGCCTGAATAGCTCCCGTAAACCCCAAGCTAGTAGTAACCAGCCTAATCTCCAACCTTCTCCAACGGAACTAAAAACAGTACATATAAACATAGGGTGAGTATAATATATACTTAGTAGGACCCTCTCTGGATCCTCTTGTGCAAAAGTAAAGAAATCATGCTAAATCACAATGAACAAAAAGTGAAACTAACTCATCACCTAAAAAGGAATACTTTTTTCCTTGCCTCACCATGGCTACTCTTTCCAATTATCGCATAAAAGAATATATATTATAAAAAATAATGTCAGGGGTACACCACTACCACTTCCCCACTGGTTTTTCAATTTTCCCCAGCATTGCACATCTTGAGCATCTCTCTCCCAAAATGCTAGCCCGAAGACACCTGGGAAAAGCACCACAGCAGACACCTCATGCAACACACCAACACATCCATATAACCAAAAGTAACCATGTAGTTTTCGAGAGCCACCATATCCCACATAACATGTATCAAACATCAGATATTATACCTCAAGCCATCACAACCCATAAGCCGAGTAAGGATCCTCAAGAAATTACATCCCATATATGTTATACCTACAGTAGAACTTAGGAAACTATATCCAGAATTTGTGTGTGTGAAATAACCATAATATATTATATCCCTCTACATGAAAATATGGAAAAAAACTAACCATTGTTCATACCATCACTAGTAACTACCATGATAAGAGAGTGGGGACAAAGGGGGAAGTTTTCCATCCATCCACCCACAGCGATGTTATGGAAAACACCCCCAGGGCTCAGAATCCATAAGGAGTCAATCACCCTAACCGAAAGGTTTGGGTATCAAATAGAAACACAAAATTAAATGATATAATATAGATCAAAACCACACTATGGTAAAAACCACTTCTTAGACTCAACTATAGTTAACGTATCTCGGAATCGTGACTATCACTACTATGACTATATATACTATAAGCACACAATAATTTAAATAGACATATTAAGTTACTTATCCATTTTTATCAGTTTAACTTAACATTAATTCATTAATTAACCATTAATTAACCATTATCAATTCCACATTACACTCCATTATCATTCCAACCAAGATCCATGCCCCCAGGAATAACTAAACTAAGTCCACGACTTCTCAAAAATATTACCTCAGTGTGGTATCCTATTAAGCTCCAACCTCATGGGTTAAACATTTATCCATTTATTGACAAAATTAAAACATTACATATTTCCATATTTCCAGATATTATAGGAAAACATTATAAGCTACCACACATAAGGGGCGCAACATGGTGAGTAGATAAACCACTAGTCGAGTCTTTTGCCCCTATAATATAAACGTAGACCCATCCATACTTGAGAAGATAAACACTAAAATCATGTGGGAAACCCCATGAATATTTTCCTCTTATGGAAGGAGGGTAAGCAAGACCATCTTCCTTGAGTAGTGGGGAAAGTAAAACAGATAAACAAACAACGTATTCAATAATCATCCAACTTTTATATTAAGAGGTAAGCTCAACTTCAACTTGTTCCATCATATCTGGTTCCCTCCCCAACACCCACATGTAAAAATAGATGTATTTTTCTACTCTGGGCATCAACTACAGCTGCAACCATTGGGCCTCCCTGCCCCCACATACCTCAACAGCCATCTGGGCTCATCCATTCTAGGCTCACATCGCATTACAAGCAGCAAAAAACAAACATAGAAACAGACTCTTGGACCCAAATAAAGGCCTTCATCCTTTACACACAATGATATCTAACATCTCCAACACATAAGGAACCTGGACTTTACACGTAGTCAGGTAACTCAGGCTCTATAAGGCAATAATTTTTTTTATCACACAACTAGTTCTTAATCCACATTGAAATAGCCAATTCATTATTCATAGGTTCCAACTACAGGAAACCTAAGAAATAAGCTATAATAGATATCACAAATTAATTAAAAAATTAATTTATCATCCCTTTAATTCATTTATAGACTAGAATAAAAAAATATATGTTCCTTAACCAATTAAATTAATCATGCATAACTGCATCCATTTTATTATCATCAAATCACAACAACAACAACTGGATTCATTAATATTCCTCTTTAATCCTTTATAAAATCAATTTAAAATAAATCCCGTCTTTACATTCTTTATCAATTTCCATCAAGAATGAAATGATAAACAAGAAATGTATAGATATCACATTATCTATAAAATTAGGAGGCAATAACATCACAGAGAAATTGATACCAATTCTTTAATCTGGTTCAAATATTTATTATGTAAATTTCAGTGTGATCCCATGGGCTAAATCATGAAAACTCAACTATTACTTGTAACTAAAATAGAGAATCAATGAAACCCCTATCTCAAAAGGCTTTCGGTGTTCTTTGCACAAGAACGAACCACACAACAAATCGTGATCACCTCTCGCACGACGACTGCATTCACCTGCGGATGTTGTAACACAACTGCACCAATGAACAACTAAGAAAGATCCATTAGAAACATAGAGATTATATACGATCACATGGAAAGGAGAAATAGGAGGAAACATGTCGAGGGACCTAGAATAATGGAGGTAAAATAAACCTTATATCAAATATGGATTGACACTTCCTGGTTGTACCAAAATAGGGGTGCACATGCAGTAGAAAAGACTCTAAGGGGAACATGATCCAAGGATTTCAGTTTGATCACATGAATATTATGGGACGAAGAACTTTGGGAATATCATACCAAGGAAAGCAATAAAAAAGAACAAGGTCAGAAGGTATCTTGACACTTTTCAAAATCTAAATGGATCAGTGGTTTAGATATAGTTTAGATTTTATATTAAAGTAATATTGGGTCAAGATTATGTGTTTTAAGTAGTAAAGGCACCTTGACCCTTAAGAAAATTTAAATATGAGTTATGGTCTTTGAATCGGCATTAAATCCCCTAAAAAGGCTTTGAATTAATTTTACATCAAAGATAACGTCAAAGAGGTTAAACTGTAGGAAGTTGGAAACATTGTTCATGACTCACCATTGGATGATTCATCATTGGACAAGTCACCATTGGACGAGTCACCTTTGGACGAGTCACTATTAGATGAGTGACCATTCGTTGAGCTATAATTCGGCAAGTCACCATTCAGCGAGTCACCATTCAGTGAGTCACCATTCGGTGAGATACTGTTCGGTGTGCCATTGTTCGTGATTCACTATTCAATGAGCTACCATTGTGAGTAAACATTGCATGTCACCATTCTAGAAACACCATTCACAAAACTAGAAACATTTCCAAGTGTTTAAATATGTCTCTGTGACCTCCTAGAACACCCCAAACACCATATTTTCACAAAGGGATGGACTGGAGAGGTCCAAGACATTATATAAGAATTACCCATGAATTATTATTTCTATCCTACCAATATATTTCAACAATTAAAAATTAATTACAACCAATTTAACAAAAAATAATTAATCATATATACATGAAACCAATCGAAATGGTTTTATTTAAATTCAATATTTGTTTAAAATTTAAAATATTTATTTCATTTTAAAAAACTTCTAATTTCACTAAACTCGACACATTTTAAATACCACTGATAATGTTCTCATATAATTTAAATCATATTTCAGAGGATATTCAAATTTAACCTTTGAGGAATATTCATAAAATATCATGGAAATAATAATAATTAAAATCAATTTCTTTCCCATAAGAATCAGTCAATGGCATATATTAATCTATTTCTCACCAATAAATAATTAGGAATACACTATTTATTTGTTATTAAGTTTTAATTAATATAAATCCCCGTTTTATTTATATAATAACTACACAAGAACACATAAACAGACCATGGAATTCTTTACCATATGTGTATACTAATGATGCATGATCAAATGTATAAACTATCTCTTGGTTGATCCCTATTACTCTTCTCTAGTTCCAAAATATCGTACATGGGATACATAAACCAATACCTCACTTATATCTAATTTTCTTATATAAAAAACTCAGATATATCGGGTGTCTTAGGTTTCTAACTTGTCCATAATAATAATATATACACAATATGTACTCTCTAAGTCCCAAAACCTTATCTCATATCTAAAAATCATATAATACTCAAACATCTCTCTGATAACACTTTTTATTTACATAAACTCAATATTCCATCAACCTGAAGCAAACCCCCACCACCACTACATGTTTACTTTGTAACCATAGTTATATTCCATGACTATAAGTCTCAAAAACATTTTTATAAGGTATAATGATGGTTCAAGGAACCATGGATATAGGAACTATCAATATAGTTCTATAGTAAGAGTTGAAAAAAAAACTATGACTATAGGTAAAATATTGTAATGGTTTATCAGAACTGTGAATATATGATTATGGAGAGAAGATAAAGTCATAGATAATAAAAAGGTGATTATATTTGTGATACTATTATGGTTTACTGAAAAATTGTGAGTGTATATGGGCTATATTTATTTTTTTCTAAAAGTATGACTATAGGTTTATGTTTTCTAAAAAATAGTTCATCCAAAAATCCCCTAAACCTATTAAAATAATAAAAAAATAACCAATATCAATTAAACCAGCAAACAGAAGAAACTATAAAATAAAATTTTACTTCCTAATAACTCCAAATACACATAAACAAAGTCTTTCCCATTAAAATACAAGACAAAAAAAATTTACTTTCACATCTAATTTGAAAATCATTTCAATTAATCTTTAAATATAATTATATATATAATAATAATAATACAAGTTACAACTACTTTATAAACACAAAATCCATGACTAAACAATATAAACAAGTCAGTATGGTTCATTACTATAACAAAATCATTATATATATGTACATAAAAACACATTTTAATACTAAAAATACAAGTTATACCTAAACGTACACGTATATATATACACATAGATTGAAAATTATATTTTCAAAAAAATTTACTTTGAAAGTGTAGTTTTAAAAATTACACTATATCTATAATTAAATACCCATTAAACAACTTATAATCATTTAAAAACATTAAAATAATGTGAAATTCAAATAAATATTGTCATTCTAGTAAATTTTAGAATAAAATTTTGAAAATATATTTAATGAATTCTAAATCAATTATAACTATAATGACCCAGTGTTTTATAAATTAAATTTCCTTTTTAATGGATAAATTCCATATTAAGTAATGTAGATATAGAAACCACATGGACTATATTTCAATTTTTATTTTGGTCCATTATAAAATATAGTTATAATTGTCTATCAGGCTTAAAACACCATTAATTATCATAGTAGTTGATAATGTAGACATTCTACACTGATCAATAATATTATATGATATTAAGGGTTGTGATAATATCTAATTGACATCGAAAGAAGAAGGGATGGCTTTGAAAAGTATGATCATATCCTAGAAAGCCCATTTTTTGAGCATACAAGGTTGGTGGAAACATTGGGATTTAAACTTGACATGATATAAACTATTTATAGGAGAAGTTCAAGATTATAAATATCACCATCCAAACCCTCTTCTATGAGCCACCCCAAGAAATTACCACCATCACAAACCTTATACTTAGTGATTTTGATATATTAATAAGGAGTTATGTATCTAGACCCTAGTATTATGAATTTTTATATTACCTTTTTAATCAAATAATGATTATATTTATCTATTTCATAATTAATTAATTTATATTTACATACACATGATTATATAATGAGTTGGGTGAACATTATATTTTCCTACGAAGAAACCAAAATTGAATTTTTAGAAATAATATAGGTTTAATCTAATCAAAAATTTTTATAAATTCAAAAAAATGAAATAAATATTATATTCATGAAATATTATTATTAAATAATATCTATTTAAATATAAATAAAAATATAATTTAATGATGTACAATGTCATTTTTATAAGGGTCGGAAAGTGATTAGTGTCGTAAAAACATATATTTTCTAATAAATAAATTTTTTATTTAAAAGTGTAAATTATCATTTTTAAGAAATTATTTTGTTAAAATTAGTATTAGTTTTAAAATTAGCACATTTAAATTATATAATGGTTAATTTTTTATAATTTTCTGAGATTGTTAATTTTTCTGGGTAAAAATCAAATGCGGTATAAATATACAGTATGTATCATGACATCATAATATCCCAAAAGTGATGTAATGTATACTATAAATGCAATACATGAATAAAACTATATTTTACCTTTAAAATAATATTCTTTTGAAGTTATTTTATTAATTTCACCAACCAATAATGAATCCTCCAAAACCCGTATTATATTTTCTGGTTTTATAAATAATTCTTTATTAACATGACTCACCTCCATATCATGAATGGTATTATTTTAAGGAATTACGTTATTAGACTAATAAAATAATGAAAAATACTCCTATTTGGTAGAATCCATTTTGATTTTTATTATTTTATAACTTTTAATCTAAAACCTATGTTTAGAAATTAATATAGAATTCCCCTATTTTTTCTATAAATACCCTCCCAACCTCCGACTCCTCTTCACTCAAAACCCATTGAGTGTGAATTTAATCTCCTTATACCTCTCTAAATCCATCCTAATGTGTTATCAATCTCTTATGAATATTATATAAATCTTTAAAAGTTCCCTCTTAAGGTAAGGGATTATCTTCTTCTTCTTCCTTATTCAAGTACCATCTTTATATTATGCCTTTTGATTTCCAATTATTCATATTGACACCAATGTAATGATATTCCACATTTCACTCTCATTAATCCCTTCCATGAACCTTTATTTACACCTTATTCTATCAAAATTATTCTATATCTTTCCATGAAAAACTTTTTTTTTATGAATACCCATCCTCATTTCCACTCAATGGTAATCACCATGTTATACCATTCTGTAATTTATTTGGTACTTATATGTATATAACTAACACTAATTGATGATGGGATTAAATGTTATGTAATATGTTCTTATGTTGTTTGATCTATGTGGCACACAAATGAAGGTATATGATATGAATGTGATGGGTGGACCCATAATTTTATAGTCCTCAAATGCATTGGGTAATGTTTTTATCTCATGAGATACTATATATAGAGCACAAGTGTTTAGAATAAGTACACTGTGTTATGATGTCTTAATGGTTATACATGACTTATTCTTAAGATTTCATGTATTATGTTGTTTCCACATTCCTATGATTCGCTGATGTTATCATCTTATATCATTTTTCAATGTTCATGATTCTGATTCACACCCTTATATTTCATCATTTTATAATAATTGAATCATGTGTATTGCTTTACTTTGTGATATAATTTTATTATTCTCTTACTTGGATTTATAGCTCACCCTATTATTATGTATGTCCTCAGAATATGTCATGTATTTTTAGGAGATCAGTGGAATTTTAAGGGCATGTTATGGAGTTTTTAAATAAGGCCTTTGTATCCATATTTCATTTTATTGTGATATGTATCTAATTACTCAAAGGCACTAGGACTCTCAGTTTTTTGTTATGGTATTTTTTGTATCATTATGTAATAAATCATGAAATAAAATGAAAAAAAGATATGGGTGGTCATAGTTTGTAATAGAGAAAGGTCTTGTTTTTTCAAGCATTAGGATTAGATGGCCTTAGTGAAATCATTAAGTATAAGACTAAACATAATAAGACATCCCTAAATGTTAGTTTAAGTATAGAGTGTCTGGTTTTCCAAATTAATATATCTCTTCTTGGACAATGTCAAGTGGATTTGGCTATATAACAGATGTACCTAGGTGTAATAACTCTAAAAGAGTTCATTGTTTATTAACTCAACCTTTACCTCATGCATGAAATAATGTCTTAATATTAAAAACATGGCCAGACACTCCTGGGGGATATACATTGTTTAATCACATGACTTTCAAAAACCATTATAAAGGAAACAAAAATAACTATGAAATTTAATGTTATGAAAGAAGTCACTAATAAATTATATTGAAACCTATAAATTCATAGGATAAGTAAAAAATGCAATATATTAGTTATCCATTCAAAGTTCATAGTTTCACTTTTAAGTGTTTAATAATTTGGAAATTTTCAACCCTAATTTTCCTTTATTTTAGTCAATGGATGGATTTAGGAGGGACTGAGTCAAAAACCAATATGATGGGAATTGTTATGATTGCCTAAAATATATTCCCAAAGTAATAGGAGTAGAAGTTGACAAATTATTAATAATACTTACTCAATTAACTTTTTATTTTAATAAAAACATGAATTAGGAGGAATAACCACACCACCCTAAGAAAGTGAAAGTTGCAATTGATACCATTTTGAGAAAAAGGCCTCCAAAATTTTGTCGATCTTCTAATCACTAAATCATGGAACAATGGATCAACTCCATTAAAACCATCTTATTTTTCCTTCAATTATTCAAAAAAATATCATTTTTCTATTTATTTATCGAATGGATAGGGACAATGATCAATGTTGGATGTGGATTAATAATACAAGTCATAATAAAAAGATCAAATTGGTGGAGTGGAAATAATTTAGGAATTTTTTTAGATAAATACTTTCCTCTTACTCGCCACCTTAAAATAGGGAGGTATTGACTTGGACTTAAGAAAAAGGAGGATGAATCCATCAGGGAGTATAATTAAACATAAAAATACTTTTTTAATATGCCTTCATCTTTTTCATTGAACCTAAAAGTAAATATAACCACTTCTTTAGAAGGATAAAATTGATTTTAAGATATTTTTTTGGTGATTTAATAATTTTATAGCTATGAATGAATTTTTTTTTACCCTAATATTCAAAATGGAAATCAAAAAATCTCAAGGGTCTCATGGGATGGGAGATAGGAATAAGATAATGGAGTTTAACTTTAATATAGTGATGGAGAAATATCTGGATGGTAAGAAAATATAACATCCCCCTTGTAAAAAGTATGGGAAGAAGAATCCCAGAAATTATCTGATGGGGTCAAGTAAATACTTTAGGTGTGGGAATGAGGGAACCTAATTAGTGAATGCTGATAGAAGAAACCCACCAATGTGATGGAAGAAAGGAATTCTAAAATCAACCCTTATCCTACTGTACAGTTTTTCAACTAAAAGGAATAAGGATATTATTAAAACCAATGCACTAGGACAAGGGTTTTCTAAGATAACTGAAGATAAAAACCTCCAATTCATAGAGAGAAAGTATGAAAATATTTCATCAAATATACTAAGGTGTGTCCTAGAAAGGAAGTGGTGATAGATATTCTAGTTATTCATTCAGTGATTAAAATTTTATTATTATATTCATGTTCTATACATTCTTTCATATCATGAAAGTTTATTAGAACTATCCAAACACTGACTCAATACATGGAAGTAATTTTATCGATGAAAATAGTTGATGGGGAAAATATTACATCCTAATAATATAACTTTTTCCTTATCAATATTTGTGGTCGGAATTTCCTAGTGAACCTTTTGATGCACTGTTTAGAGAAATTTAATGCTATTATAGGTAAGTATTGGATTTCATTGTATAGATCCAATATAAATTTCCTGGAGTTGGAAATCACCCTCCATATCATGAATTTCTCTTTGATTATATACAAGTGTGAATAATAGGATGGATATCCTTTGGAATCATCATGTCAATCATGGATAATATTTCATTATGAGGAAGTATATCTAGATGAAATTATTAAGACTATGGAAAATATCATCCTTTATGACATAACAATTATAAGGCAATATACTTATGTGTGTTTTGATGAATTGTACGGTCTTCCTCTTAGCTAATAGGTTGAGTTCTCAATCAAAATTATCCTCAAATATTTTCCAATATCTAAGACTCTATATAGAATGGCAACAAATGAAATTGAATATATGAAAAAGAAACTACAATATCATATATATATATATAGATATATATAAGATTTATACAACCAATTGTTTCACATTAGGGTGTACCGGTCCTTTTCATCAAAAATAAGGATGGGTCAATTCACCTTTGCATTGATTATCATGATCATAACATGATCAAAATAAAGAACAAGTATCATATACCATAGATTGATGAATTTTTCAATCTTCTATGTGGATCCCAGTACTTCTCAAAGGTGGATATTCTATTGAGATATTATCAAGTAATGTTGGAGGAGGAGGATATCCCCAAGGCTTATTTTTTTACAAGGAATGTGCACTACTAGTTCATTGTGATTCCATTTGGACTCACTAAAAATCTAGATATCATCCTGGTCTTAATTAAGAGAGTCTTTAAGGATTACCTTGATAATTGTTTGGTATTATATATAGAAGATATTCTTTTATACTCTAAAAAAGAGGAACATGTGGATAATTTTAATATTGTACTGAAGACCTTACGAATGGAAAAGTTGTATGTGATGTATAGTAAATGTGAGTTTTGTATGGAGAATGTAATATTATTTACGAATGTTTTCTCTAGAAAAATAGATGTCTATGGATACTTAAAATATATAAGAAATTGAAGGATGGACTAGACTAACATTTTTGATAGAGATCCATAGTTTTCATGTATTAGTTGGATACTACCATTAATTATTTAGAAACTTCTCATGATTTTCAAACCCACTAAATTAGCTAAATTAGAAGTTAGTAATATTTTTATGGTTTTAGGAATTTGAGGAGTGATTTAAATAGTTAAAGAAGAGGATAATAACTACACATACTCTTACATTACCCACCAGTGTGGAAGGATTTTTGGTCTATGGTAATGCATCAAAATATTATTGGGTTTTATATTCATGAAAAATTATATAGTGATAGACTTTTCCTTCCTCCAAATAAATATACATGAGAAAAACTACCCAAAAATGATCTATAATTAGATGCAGTGTACTTTACATTGAATATTTTGTGACATTATCTCTATGGGAATAATTGAGACATATATAGGATCATAAAAAATTTTGTTTCAATGATATCTGAAGAGTGTGCCTCACATGATACCATGTTTCAAAATTCACCATAATGTTGCTCTAGCAATGGAATACTCAGTCTAGGTAGTGGATCCTCCTATGATGGTAGTGTATTTTCTTTCCCCTTCTAGTTCTCTCTTATATATCAACAACATTGGCCCTCTGGTGAGTCAAGATCCATGTTTTATAGATAAGGACATGTTTATCGATCCCTCTCCTAAAGATGTTCTTCTCTGATTATCTCCCTCTTAGTATCCTCTCCTTCTTCAAATACCTAAAGTACATTTAGAGTCAACCTAGTCAAGTGTGGTGGAGGGATCTCAATTTCTTTATTTTCTAATCTCATCATTATATGAGGAATATGTTTTCCATAGATAAACACGGGTGGCAAGATTCATGGTAGACCATCCTCCCCTCCCTTTCTTCCAAAACTTCATTAGATCATTGGATTTAATTATTATAGTGAAGGTTTTTATATTGAGTTAATGATCTTTATGAGTGATCTATTCTTCCAGAGAGGAATTTGTGTGAGCTTGGTCCAGAAGTTCTAGATCAATTGGTAGATTGAATTTTTCCCTCTTCCAATGGTTCATGTAGGTTCACCTAGGACATGACTTGTAACGACCCAAACGTCTCAATTATATTTTTTGTGTTATTTTACTTTATACTCAACAAAACTATATCCTTTAATTAATGAGGTGGGTATAATTAGAATGAGATCATGGTATTCGACTGTTATATGACCATTGGTCAATATGACTGTCAGAAACTATAATCTTAACAATGTGTTTTTATAAAAATGGTTATCATGGTTAATTAATGCAGAAAGAAAATTGAATTCCCTCATCCAGTAGACTCGAACCATATAAATCCCATCTGTAAGAGCTTGGGAAGGTGGTAGCATCACTGGGCTTTGTTTTGGACCAAGCCCAAGCTGAACTTCAACGTATGAAGCTTGAACAGAATCGCATAAGGGAGAAGTTCAAGATGATAGAAATCACCACTCGGGAAATGTTGTCCAAGCCACGACAAGATTTTATCACCATAGCACATCTTACACTTAGTTTCTATGCTGGTGTTACAAGGGGCTATGTAACGAGACCTTAGCTACTTTGTGTAATCCTTTTATATAAATAAAATTGTTAGTTCTTATTATGGAAAAGTTGGTAAATTTCTTATATCCAGATAATATAGGATGTGTATTATTGATGAATTTAGGAAAAAAGGGTGTTTTAAAATATTTTTAGTATTCATTAAATAATTAAAAATGTGAAAAGATTTTTAAGAAATGGTCTTCTACAATTATGTTCAGTAAGAAATTTATAGTCTAATAAGATCGATATAGTTTTTAGTGAATAGTAAAGTAGGAATGGTAACATACCCATATGAATAGTAATGAATAGTAATGATTAGTAATTTGACAAAAAAATATATACTTCACCCATGAATGTATAAATACATTTTAGACATCTTAAATGTGAAAAAACTATCATTGTTTATGTTTTGGTATTTTTGTATGTCATGAGTATTTTATTTAAATTTTTATAATTAATTTAATAATTTAAAATGAAATTTATTTTCATTAAATTTAATCATAAATTGTTACTTTATTGTCTTATAGTTATTAGATAATTTTATGGGACCTTGATTACTCTTTTAAGGTGTTACAAAATGAGTTATAGTTTTAAATTTGTTTTTTTGGGATAAATAATGATTTTATTTAAAAGTAGAATTAAAAATATTTAGAACCATATTTTCATAAAATGGACTTTATTTTTGAATTCAGAGCATCGATGATTGGTTAGGGTGAATTTTAGTGATTTTTCTGAAACAGTTGAATTTTCAGTGAATAGTAAAAATGCAATTGTGAGTTTCGGGTGTTTAATGACATCATTAATGATGTAATAATGATGTAAGATTTTTGGTTGACTAATTAATAGTGAGATATTCTATGAGGTGTACCAAGGGGAATATACCATTGGAAAATACCATGGGCAAGCCCATGGTTTTTCAAATACAACTGATAAGGTGTCACTTAGAAATTAATAATTTATTCACTCACTTTTCCTATAAATACCAACCCATTTCTCTCATTAATTTCATTCAAAAATCATCCTCAACGAAGTTCTGGTATCATTAATTCCCAAGTAGTCCTCCCATGGTTCCCTCAAGCATCCCAAGATCCTGAAAATCAAGCATTTGATGTTACACTTCAAGGTAAGGGAATCCTTCACCCTCCTCTTTTAAGTTATAAATTCTTTTATGTTGTGTCTTCTAGTTTCCATATCATTATGTTGAGGTTATGTTATTATATGTTATTATTACTGTACTATTCATGTCCAAATTATTAGATACCATTTCTTCTATCATCAAGTTGTTTTCTGAATTTTTAAGTGACGCCAATAGGCTGCCAAATTTCTCATAAAAGAAATCACATCTTCTCCTTCCTTTCATGTTTCCTTTTTTTGTGGTAGGTCATTCAAATATACATACCATGTTCTTATCTACATGTTATTATGTATTTATATTGTAATATTATTCATTTATTGGGTTTTACCCTTGTACACTCACTTTTTATTATTTTCTAAAACCATGTTATATAGTCGTTATGCTGCAGAAATTTTATCTCAAAATTTCTATCTCTTTATCTCAAGAAATTCCCTTGTTCATTAATTTGAATACCCAGACCTATTTCGTTTCTATGGGTGTTCATAAATATATAAAGATGATATATTTAATTTTTTAATTGACATACATAGGACCACCACTCCCTTTCCATTAGTTATAAATGATATAATGAACCTATTTTAATGAACTTTTAAAACGTCACAATTTTTAAATGAAACCCATTATTTTATTCTCTATGAGTTATTTAGGAAATTTTTTATTATAATCTATGTGGATAACATGTAAATGAATATATATTAAGGGTGCGCACTGATAGCGCTCCAATTCATTGGGTAAATAATTAATCTCTATAGATGACAAGTTTCATGATACCTTGGTAAATAACCTTGGTAATTTTTATGACACCTGGGGGATAATCCTTGATTATATGTTCATGAATGTCTAAATGAAATTTTTTAGCCACATATTAAAATTATTATTAATGTTCTTTTTATTATGATATGCCTATACTTTTATTTCTCATGTCGTTATGTTTTTATTCATGTTCTTATTGAGATCACAAATAAACTGATTCCCTTGTTTACCTTACTAGGCCTTCTGCTCACCCTTTCCATTGAATGTATGTCTCCAGGTTATGAGATGTAGTAATTGTACATATGATGAACTTATGATGAAGCCTTAAAAGTGGATTATAAGAATTTTTTATGGTGTTTTTCATGTATTATGTTCCTGATTTCCAAGACACTAGGCTTTAATGATCCTCTATTTGTAAAATGTAATGAAAATTTATGTAATAAAAAGGCGGGATGCTATAGTTGGTATCAAAGGATTGTTTTTTTATTTATAGAAATTAGGCTATAAAATATTTAGGAATAACCCTATAGAAAATTTTAAATATAGGAAAAACTTTCTGGTATTTTGGTGAGTATTAAGTAAGTGGTTTATCAAGCAAATAAATCCCTGTATGGATACGAGCAGGTAGAGGCGACTTTGGCACAGATGTACATAGGGGTAAAACCCAAAATAACCACATTGATCTTGAATCAAATGAGAACTGGTGCATGACAATATTACTTGATGCACTCTTGGTTACGACACTCCCGGGGGATATGTTTGGTTAATCATAATCTTTTTATGAATCATTATTAAGGATTTATAGAGAAATGTAATTGTTTAATGTAGTTTTAAGACATAAATCTTTCATAGTTTAATGATTAATAAATGAAATAACTTTCTCATTAAGGTTTTATTCTTTTAGAAATGGCATGAAATAAGAGGTACCGTTCAAATGGTGACAACAATGGACCATGCACTGATGGACCTCCGATGGAAGCTGGAATGGAAACATTCATGCGAATAATGAACCAACTGACTCAAGTTATGGGAAACAACTTGAATAAAGCTGAGAGAACGATATCACCATGAAGGGAATAACACTATATTGAGTCCTTTATAAGTCAATGACCACCAAAACTCAGTGGATCGACTGACCCATTGATTTCTGAGTAGTGGATCAGCTCTATTGATAAAATCTTTTCTATGCTCCGTTGTTCAGAACAAGAGAAGGTCACCCTGGCTGTCTATCGCTTAGAAGGAGAAGCTGATCAGTAGTGGGAGCTGATTAAAAACACGAGGCAAAGAGTGGAGGTTGAAGCTATGGAGTGGGAAGAGTTCAGATGGATTTTCATCAGTAAGTATTTCCCTCGATCCATGAGAACAAGAATGGAGAAGGAGTTTCTTGAGCTGAAGCAGAGGGAGAAAAAATCTATCGGAATCTATGAGATAAACATTACCCGACTTTAACGATATACCTCTAGATTTTTCATGGATCCAAATGGTAATGTTAATAGATTCTTTTGTGGACTAAGACCTCATCTGTGGTAGAATCTATCCAACTGAAACTATAATAGCTATGAGGAGATCATGCGGAGTGCGATGAAAGATGAACTGGAGTTTGGTGAGATACAATGGTCTCATAAATCCAACGACAAAAAGAGATCAATGCATCCAAGCATAGGGGGGAGCTATGATCAAGGAAGAAGAGGCAAGAAAGTGCAATGTCCCACGTGTAATAAGTGTGGGAAGAAGCATTTGGGTAACTGCCTTCTCGGGAGCAGGAAATGATACAAGTGTGGAAGAGATGGCCATATTGTGATGAATTGTTGTAGTTAGGTGAAAACTCAACTTCCTATCACTAACGACAAGGGGAAGATGGTGCAGGCCCTACCTGATGTCCAGTACTTTATGTGTGGATAGCTGTGGAACTTTTCCAATCACTGTCCAAATCCGAGGGCAATGAAGGGGAACCACCATCAGCCTCAACAAAGGCCAAGGGAGAGAGTATGTGCTTTTTCTATCTAGACAGATGAAGTTGAAGCTCCAAATGATATGGTAGCAGGTACTATTGTTTTCCTCTCAATGCTAGCAAGTACGTTGTTTGATTCTGGTTCAAATCAATCCTTTATTTTCTCCATGTTTGCAATGAATTTAGAATCAACCCCTGACTTTCTAATAGTAGAGTTATCTGTCAAGAATCCTGGTGGGATTATCCAAGCATCATTAGTGTTTAGAAACTCTAGAATTTACGTTGGTGAGAACAATATTATCACAAATATAGTAGTCATTCCCATGAAAGAATTAGAAATTATTCTAGGGATGGGCTGGCGCACAAAGTATAATGCTAATATCAAATGCTGAAGTAAGGAAATCTCAGTAGTCATGAATGGAGAACCCACAGTTATCTTCCAAGGAGAGATATCTCAACCTAATAATTGTCTAGAAGAACCTCCTATATCCTTAATTATATAATTTATTAGTGAATAAGAATAAGGAAATGTGAGATTGAGGATAGAAAATGTACCCATCGTCCAGGAATACATTGACGTATTTCCCGAGGATTTTCATGGAACACCCCCGGAAAGGGAGGTAGAGTTCTCCATTGAAATCGTAGCTGGATCTCTTCAATTATCAAAGACCCTGTATAGAATGGAAAATGTGGAGATGTAATAATTAAAGAAACAGCTCCAAGATCTTTTGGATAAGGGGTTTATCCGCCCAAGTGTGTCTCCTTGTGGAGAACCTGTTCTCTTTGTGAAGAATTAGGATGGATCGATGTTTCTATGAATTGATTATAGAGAACTGAATGGGATCAAAGTAAAGGAGAAATTCCCTCTTCCAAGAATTGATGATTTATTTTACCAACTTCATGGGGCTCAATTCTTCTCTAAGATTGACCTTTGATCTAGTTATCATTAATTGAGGGTGAAGAAAGAAGATATTCCAAAAACTACCTTTTGATCAAGATATGGGCATTATGAGATTGTTGTTATTCCCTTCGGACTGAAAAATGCACCTTCCATTTTTATGGATTTGATTAATAGAGTCTTCAAGGACTACCTAGATAACATTTTGGTAGTTTTTATTGATGATATTCTGATATATTCCAAAAGTCGTGAGGAGTATGAGGATCATCTAATGGTTCTTTTTCACACTCTGTGGAAGGAGAGGATTTTTGGAAAGTTCAGTAAATGTGTATTCTGGTTACAACAAGTTTCTTTCTTGGGGAACATTTTTACCAATGAAGGAATCACAGTTGACCCTGCAAAGACAAATGTTGTGGAGGAGTGGCTTACGCCAAAAATAATAACTAAAATTTTATGTTTCCTTGGATAAGAAAGATATTATAGGAGGTTTTTGAAAAAAATTCATGACTTTCTAATCCATTAACCAAGTTAAATAAAAAAGGGGTCAACTTCATCTGCACAAAGAAGTGTGAGGAATGTCTTCAAGAGCTGAAGAAGAGATTTCTTACTACACTTGTGTTAACTCTTCCCTCAAGTGGAGAAGGATTCATTATTTTTAGTGATGCATCTCTGAAAGGTCTTGGGTGATTCCATATGCCAAATTACAAGGTCATTGCTTATGCATCTCGACAGTTGAAGACTCATGAGAAAAAACTATTCTACGCATGATCTGGAGCTGGCAGCGGTCATTTTTGCTCTCAAGATAGAGATTCACTATCTTTATGGGGAGAAATATGATATATACACACACCATAAAAGTTTGATGTATATTTTCACCCAAAAGTAATTGAACATGAGAAAAAGTAAATGGTTGGAACTCCTTAAATACTATGATTGTTCAATTCATTATCATCCCAGAAGAGAAAACAAAGTCACTAATTCATTAAGTAGGAAATACCCAGCTATTCTTTCCATGATGAGGATTCAAAAAGATACTTTGATCAATGACCTAGTAAGGATGGACATGGGAATCATAAGGTAAGGGACATCATCAACCCTAACCCAAATGATTTCTCAATTTTCATTAACAGATAAGATCAAGAAAGCTCATAAAGAAGATCCTTTAATGCAAAAGATGTTTGAGGATATGAAGGATGGGATGTTTCTTGAGTTCAATACTGATCAAGAAGGTGTGCTGAAATTTCATACAAGACTATGTGTTCCATCTATTCTGGAAATAAAGGAGTTGATGGATGAAGCTCATAGCTCTACTTTCTCAATACATTCTAGTAGCACGAAAATTTATAGGGACTTTCATGATCATTATTGGTGGGATAATATGAAAAGGGAGTTTTCTAACCACACATCAAGGTGCCTGGTATGTCAGCAAGTGGAAGCATAGTGAAAAATTCCTAAAGGAGTATTGCAACCACTTCCCATACCAGCATGGAAGTGGTACAATATCACTATGGACATTGTCACTGGTCTCCTGATAACATCCAATGTAAATAATGCAATATGGGTTATTGTGGACCGTCTCACCAAGACTTCCATTTTATCTCCATTCGTGAAGATTTCTCTCTTGATAAGCTTTCCAGGATTTATGTGAAGGAATATGTAAGGCTTCATGGAGTTCCACTTTCTATCTAATCTGATCATGATCCAAGGTTCACATCAAAAATCCGGAGAAGTCTTCAACATTCTCTGAGCACTGAATTGAATTTTAGTATGGCCTATCACCCCCAAACTGATGGCCAATCTAAAAGGACTATTCAAAAACTCAAGGAAATGCTAAGAACTTGCAATATGGAATTTAAAGGTGGATGGGATAAACATCTCTCTTTAGTTGAGTTCTCTTACAACAATAGCTTCCACTCAAGCATTCAAATGGCACCCTATGATGCTCTATATGGGAAGCGATGTAGAACTCCTACTTGTTGGGATGAAGCTGGTGAGAGAAATCTTCTCTGGCGTGATCTTGTGTAAGAGATGACTGAAAACGTCCATTCCAACCAACAATATATTATTGCTACTCAAATTCGGAAAAATAGCTATGCCGACAACCGTCGAAGGGACTTGGAGTTTGATTTTGGTGACAAAGTTTTTCTTCGTATTTCACCGTGGAAGAGAGTCATGAGGTTTGGGAAGAAAGGGAAGCTCAGCCCTAGGTACATTGGCCCCTATGAAATCCATGATCGTGTGGGAGCAGTGGCCTATCGGCTTTCACATCCTCCAAATCTAGCACAAGTTCATGATGTCTTCCACGTATCCTTCTTGAGGAAGTATACACCTGACCCTTCACATGTACTTAATCCAGAGGTGGTACAACTGGAACACGACCACTCTTATGAGGAGTAACCGGTGGAGATCTTAGATCGTAGAGATAGGGTACTACAAAAAAAGACTACCCACCTTGTTAAGGTGTTTTGGAGGAACCACAAATGTGAAGAAGCCACGTAGGAAGTGGAGGAGTCCATGAGACAGAAGTACCCACACCTTTTCCCATCAGAGGATACGAGATAAAATTTTGGGAACGAAATTTCTTAAGGGGGGAAGAATGTAACGACCCGAACTTTTAAATTATATTTGTTGGAGTTATTTTATTATATACTCAACAAAACAATATCTTTTAATTAATGAAGTGGGTATAATTAAAATGAGACTGTGGGTTTGGACTATTATATGATCATTGGTCAACATGATCATTGGAAAATATAATCTTAATGTTGTGTTTTTATAAATATGGTTATCTTGGTTAATTAATATAGAAAGAAGATTAAATTGACTCATCCAGTAGACTCGATCCATATGAAGCCCATCTATCAGAGCTTGGGAAGGAGGTAGCATCACTGGGATTTTCTCTGGACCAAGCCAAGCCAAACATCAATATATGAATCTTGAACGGAATCGTATAAAGGAGATGTTCAAGATGATAGAAATCACCACTCAGGAAATGTTGTCCGAGCCACCCCAAGATTCTATCACCATAGATCACTTTACTCTTAGGTCCTATATTGGTGTTAAAGGGGACATGTAACGAGACCTTAACTGCTTTGTGTAATCCTTTTATATAAATAAAATTTTTATTTCTTCTTATGGAAATGTTTGTGAATTTCAAATATCCGGATAAATATAGGATGTGTATTATTGATGAATTTAGGAAAAAAGGGTATTTTAAGATAGTTTTGTATTCATTAAATAATTAATAATATGGAATTATTTTCAAGAAATGGTCTTCTAGAATTGTGTTCAGTATGAAATTTAGAGTCTAATAAGATCAACTTGGTTTTTGGTGAATAGTAAAGTAGGAATAGTAAGATACCCATATGAATAGTAATGAATAGTAATGAAAATGTAATTTAAAAAAAAACCTCACCAATGAATGTATAAATATATTTTAGACATCTTAAATGTGAAAAAAATGAACATTGTTTATGTTTTGGTTTTTTTGTATGTCATAAATATTTAATTTACAATTTTATAATTAATTTAATAATTTAAAATGGAAATGTATTTTCATAAAATTTAATCATAAATAGTTACTTTATTGTCTTATAGTTATTCTTTAATTTTATGGGACCTTGATTACTCTTTTATGGTGTTACAAAATGAGTTGTAGTTTTAAAGTTGTTTTTTGGGGATAAATAATGATTTTATTTAAAAATTAAATTAAAAATATTTATAAAATTATTTTATTAAAATAAAATTCATTTTTGATTTTAGAGCATTGATATTTGGTTATGGTGAATTTTTGGTATTTTTCTAATACCATTGAATTTTCAGCGAATAGTAAAAATGTAGTTTTGAGTTTCGGGTGTTTAATGACATCATTAATGATGTAATAATGATGTATGCTTTCTGGTAGACTTATTAATTGTGAGATATTCTATGAGTTTTCCCAAGTGGCCAATACCATGGGAAAATACCATGATCAAGCCCATGATTTTGAAAATACCACCGATGAGGTGTCCCTTAGAAATTAATAATTCATTCACTCATTTTTCCTATAAATACCAAGCCATTTCCCTCATTCATTTCATTCCAAAATCATCCTCAAAAAATTTCTGGTCTCCTTACATCTGAATTAGTCCTCCCAAGGTTCTTTCAAGCATCCCAAGGTCCCTACCTTCAAGCTTTCGAAGATTCAATTCAAGGTAAGGGAATATTTCACCCACCTCTTTTAAGTAATAAATTCCTTTATGTTTTTTCTTCTAGTATCCATCTCTTTATATTGAGGGTATGTTCTTATATGTTCTAATTAATTTCCATTTCATGTAAAAATAATGATAGACCCTTTCTTCTCTCATCAATTTGTTTTATGGATTTTTAAGTGACGTTGTTAGGCTGTCGAATTTCTCATAAAAGAAATTGCAACTTCTCCTTCCTTTCAAGTTTCCCTTTCTTATGGTATGTCATTCAAATATCCATACCATGTTCTTATCTCCATTTTATTCTATATTTATATTGTAATATGAGTTATTTATTAGTGGTTTACCCTTGTACCCTATCTTTTTATTATTTTCTAAAACCATGTTATGTAGCTGTTATGCTATAGAAATTTCGTCTCAAAATTTCTATCTCTTTCTCTCAAAAAATTCCCTTGTTTATTTATGTGAATACCCAGAAATATTTTGTTTATATGGGTGTTCATAAATATATAATGTTGATATATTTAATTCTATAATTGACATACATATAACCCTTACTCCCTTTCCATCGGTTGTAAATGATATAATGATCTTATTTTTAAGAACTTTTAAAATGTCACGATTTTGAAATGAAACCCATTTCATTTATTCTCTATGAGTTATTTATGAAATGTTTGATTATAATCTATGTGAATAACATTTAAGTAAAGAAATATTAAGGGTGATTCCTAATATCACTCCAACGCATTGGGTAAATAATTAATCTCTAGAGATGACAATTTTCACGATACCTTGGTAAATAACCTTGGTAATTTTTCTGACACCTCAGGGATAGAGCTTAGTGATATGTTCATGAATGTCTAAATGAAATGTTGTAGCCACATATTCAAGTTATTATTAAAGTTATTTTTATTATGATATGCCTATAATTCCATTTCTTGTGTCCTTATGTTTTTATTCAAGTTCTTATTGATGTCACAAGTAATCTGATTCCCTTTTTTACCTTACGGGGACTTATGCTCACCCTTTCCTTTGAATGTATGTCTCCAGGTTATGAGATACAGTAATTGTACATAGGATAAACTTATGATGAAACATTAAAAGTGGATTTGAATAATTTTTTATGTTGTTTATCATGTATTATGTTCCTTATTTCCAATACACTAGACTTTAAAGATTTTTTATTTATAAAATGTAATCAAAAGTTTTGTAATAATAAGGCGGGATGCTATATGACTCCCCCCAGGAGGTGGTTTTGATCAAACTTATAGGGCTCCCTCTCCCTTTACACAACCTATCCTAACTTTTATACATTATTTACTCCCTTATATCTTTCATATGAATTAATGATCATACCCTTCACCACCTGGATGGCTCAGTGGCTTGGATCTTCCATACGATGAAAATTTCCCAACCATTTCCATTTTTCTTTCTTCATTGGACTAGAGTGGAAATATCCTGGTAAAAAAGATTGATCTACCCATCCCAATATTAATTTTTCTTATCCAATAACTTCCAAGGTCATAATGTATCATCCTATAGAAATTTCCATCCCAATATTAATTAATTTCATCGCAATGATGTTTCAGACTTCAAAATAAACCCTCTGGTAGAGATCATCAATTACCTCTTCTCCCCCCGATCTCAGAAACTAAGGGCAGAGTCATACCAATTATATAACCTTTTCCGATCAATAACATGTTTCCCCCACTACTTATATTGTGAATCCTATCTCTTTATACCTCACTTGATTTCTAGGAGGGTTGTGTTTGGTCTTGGTTCCCTTCAAGATGATCCCCATCCCTGACCCTCCAAAAACATGTTCTATTACCATGGTAGTGAAGCATGGTTCTATTTTTCATAAATTTAAGGCCACCATCCTTATTATTTCTCCCTTACTTGTTCACTCTCCCCAGGATCTTGGATCCTCCCAATGATCACCCATACCCAACTAAAAAATCTATAGTATATTATCACATGCTCAAAAAAACTTATACCATTAAGTTACCACTCCCATTTCTACTCCCAATAGTGTTTTCACTAGGTCATATTCCCAGCATGCTTAATCATGTTCATATTCTCAGGTAAGGTTATCTTTGAGGTTGGGGGATAATACTAGGTTCCTCCTATTTTGATGATCTCTATTATCATATGGAATGCTCATGGCCTAGTATCTCAATTTAAAATCAACTTCATATACAATGAACTCTTTCAAAACAAGGTTTATTTATTGGTAGTGATCAAACCCAAATATAAATCCTCGAAGATTGAAATTTTTTCTAAAATAATTGGATTTTAAATTTCATGCATAGGGATCCTATCAATCAACATATTTGGATTTTTTGGAAATATTTTGTTTTAGTAGAAAATATTGATTTCTTTGAGCATCAAATTTTAACTAAGATTAGTTTAGTAATTTTTTGTTGTTTATTTACTTTCTTTAATTCCAAGTGTGATGCATGGAAAAGAGAATAATTATGATATGATCTGGTGTATTTTAAAATGAGGGAATAATCATGGCTAGTGGGTGGTAAATTTAACTCCATTATGGATGTGTTGGGGAAGAAGATATGTGGGGTGTATCCATAGAAAGATATGTAGGACTTCATTTCCTTTACATCTTAGTAATGGATCACGGACCTGAGTTTATTAGGTGATATGTTTACATAGTGCAAGAACCAAAAGGGTAACCACCACACCTAATTCTAGATTTATTGATACTTCACTAATTTATAGGCTATTTCAAATGTCCTGAATGCTAATCTTTATCAAATAGTTTGGGTTATCTCGGAACACTCTCCCCTCCTCATCAACCTATCATCCATAAGTGTAGGAAATGATCATTTTTTATTCACTAATCATTGGACCTAAGACCCTAATTACCGCATAGTATAAAATTCATCATGGAAGAAACCAATGCATGGATTCTCGTTAACTACCTTTCCATGACAAACTCAAATTATTAAAATGGGACCTCAAAGCTTGGATCTCTAATCATCATTATCATTTCAATGATCTTGATTCCATAAAAAATGAGATTGATTATATGAAAGACAATCTTAAAGATAGTTGGAATGAATACCTCTTCAGTAACCTCATATATAAAAAGAACCAACCTATTGATATGTTTCTAAAACAAGTGAGAGTTAAAAGTTACAAATCCAAAGTTACATGGTTAAAATGGGGGAAAGGAACATAGTATTTTTTTTCATGATTTCATTAAATAAAGGAAATAGGGTAGCATCTTGAACATCCTCATGGAAGATGGATCTTTCACCAATGAAATTAAGGTGGTTATAGGTATGGTTTAGGCTTACTTAAAATCCATTATTATTGATGTTAATCCTTGTATGTAAGAAGGGTACCCAAGAGGAAAGTATTACCTTTTTTAGTCCATCCCTCATATAGTGACTAGCTCCATAATTTTTTTTGAGAACATCTTGGATGAATGTAGGATTTGGGATCCATTATTTCCCTCAACCAAAATATCTCCCTAGCCCATATGGATTTCAAGTATCATTTTACATGGCCTCATGTGATATTTTCAGGGATGATCCCATTGATTCTATTCAAGATTATTTCCATGGGAGTCTTACCTTAGGTGTCTTATGCAACAAATCACATCCTCATTCTGAAGGTGAATGCCCCCTCCCCATTCAAACAATTTAGGTCCTTTAACATGTGAAACATCCCATATAATATTCTAACAAGTTTCATCAATAGGATACTCTCAACCTATCTTCATGAATGGGTGCCTGAGGAGAAACATGGTTACATTAGAGAAAGATCCTCCCAAGAGGTCATAGGATTTTCCTAGGAAATGATTGGTGGAATTGATAAAAAGAACCATGGATCCAATAATATTATTAAAATTGACATGGAAAGGAATATTAAATAAATTAATGGGGCTATATTATCAAGGTGATGGATTGAATGGGGTTCTTGTATTGGGTGTGAGACTTATTTTTTAGATGTTATATCTTCCCTTAGCTATTGGTTTCTCTGATGGGTAAAAAATAAAACTTCATAAAGTTTATTTTTTTCCTTAGATAGGGTGATACTTTATCCCATAGTATTTTCATTATGGTATTAGATTCCCTTAGTATATTTATTGCTAAGAATATCCATAATGGAACCATTCATTCTTTCAAGAGTAGGAATCACTTCAATGGTATCTCACACCATGCCTTCACAAATTACTTGGTTTTCTATATTAATGGGAGTAGTAGGTCCATAAATGGCCTCAACACTATTATGACTTAATATAGTAGGTAGAGTGTAAAAATCATTAATTATGAGAAAATCAGAATTTAAATCTCTAAATTATGTTGGTACAAACATGGTAAATTAATAGAGGATCTCATGGGATTTTATAGAAGATAGTTTCTCACGAGAATTCCTAGGAGATCTGATCTCTTTGAGAATATTATGTATTCATCCCTATTAGGGGGTGGTAAACAAGATTACCAGTCTCATTAACAACTGGGAAAACCACTTACTCTCCTTTGGGGGTATGATCACTCTCATCAACAACGTTCTCACCTACATTATGATGCATGTTTTATCCATCCTAAGGGTGCCTAAATCTATTTCGAGGAATATTGAGAAGATATTGACTTCTTTCATTTGGTATTATCATGAATAGGGAAGGTTTCACTAGTATTCATGGAATATAATTTCCTAAATAGTGAAATAAGGAAGGTAAAATATTCATAGTGTAGAGTGTACTATGAATTATCTTTAAGTGAAGCTAGTTTTGGAGGTAATGGAAGGATTCGCCCTTTAGGTTAGGTTCATCATAGGTAATTACTATCTAATTATGAAGCTCCATAGAGGAAGGTATCATGTCTTTGGTAGTTAATATTTAGATAAATTCCTATTCTCATGTGACATTCCTAGTGGATTTTTGGATTTAGGGAATCATTTTATGGTTCCAAAAATGGGAGGGAAGTACTCTTAGCTTATCATGATACCAAACTCCCAATATTTCATTTTCTCATAAAATATACCTCCCTTTATTTATTAATAATATCCTTAATCAACATAAACATGATATCTTTGATCGTATTGTGATTTATCTTAACCAAGACCACTTCATCATTACAAATTCCTCATTGGGGGTTTTTTCAATTAAAGAATATTGGTACATCCATCAGGAAAATAATGATCACATTAAATGTGATAGTTTGATTTGGTGAAATGATATTCTTGTTAAATAAAACATCCTTTTCTAGTATATTTTTAACCATTCTATATCAAAAAAAGTCGATCAAGAGGAAGGGGATAAAACTTGCTCCTAAGTGTATGTGATACCAAAAAATCCACGGAAGAAACACATGATCATATTTTATTCGAAGGTGAATGGGTGATTACATTGTGGAATAGAATTAGAAACCTCACTAACCTCGATACACGAGCAATATCCAGTGTTGATTTTCTTTAGAACTAGTTCAATGGAATGGGAATCAATAACCAGAAGCCGAAGCAATGGGCTACCCTTTTATTAGCTAGCTATTGCTGTATCTAGAATTCTAGAAACAAACCATGTCTCAAAGGAAATACCAACTCATATTTGGCCATGTAGGTTGGGTACAAAAGTTTAGCACTCGAACTAGGTTCACTTGTAAAATAGTGGGTGAATATTTTTAACTATTGAATGGCCATATATGGATGAAGAGAATTTATTATAGCCCATGAGTTTCTTATCTATGGAAGATGGGTTTGTTTTAATCCTCCAAGTAACGGGATAAAACTCAACATCAATGGATCTTTTAGTCCCAATCTTATGAGAGGGGGAGGTGTTTTCCATGACCCTAAAGGTTTGGTTGGGGTATATTTTAGTAGCTTCTATGGTCATGGAGACTCTATGATGACAGAAACCAATGAAACTCTTACTGGAATAGAGGTATGTCATGACTACATCATCACACTATTTGATCTTGAAATAGACTCATCAGTGATTCATCATTCCATCCTAGGTAATTGTAACATCCCCTGGTCAATAGATTATTAAATTTTCAAGTATGGGATTCACATTTCTAATAGTGTGAGATTACTTCACACATGGCAGGAAGGGAATAAAGTGGTACCTTTTCTAGCTTCAAGAGGAATCTAGGAAAATCCTTATATGATGTTTTCTATCATGGAATCCCTACCCAATATGTTTATTGATCTTATCCAAACTAATTTCCTAGATTTACACTATTTCAGACACCCTTGAACCTGTTGGACCTTTTTGGATTAGTTTCGTTATCTTGTTAATAACATTTATAGTGAGTATTTGTACAAGAATATATATATATATAAAAATAATAAAATCTTCAAGGATATATTCACTCAAAATAAGATTCATTTGAACCAATAATGGGGGTTATTCATAATAAAGGATTATGACTATTCAATCCATTATCATCATGGGAAGTTGAATAAAGTTGTAGATACTTTGAGTAGAAAGGATTCCATAACCCTATCCATGATGAGGATTGAATGATATCTAATCTTCTAGGTCCTGTAATGGATAGACATAAGGATACTAAAAATAATTTCATCTTCACTTTCTCAAATAACTTCTTAAACATCCATTCTTGAGTTGATCATAGAGGTCCAAAAAGATGATAAGGGGTTATAGAGAAAGGTATAAAATTTCCAGATTTCAACATTTCTAAATATGAGGTTATAAGGCTTGGAACCTGGATCTGTGTCCCATAAAAAGTAAAAAATGAGAGTTAATATATGGATGATGCACATTTCTCATCCTTATTTATTCATCCAGGAAGAACTCAGATGTATAGAGATCTAAAACAAAATTTCTCGTGGGATAGCAGGAAAATAGAGATTAAGGAATTTGTATTTCGATGCTTGGTATGCCAAAATAAATAAATCCTAAATAAAAAAATTATAAGGTTATGATACAGACATTTCACATACAAATATATAAATGGGAAAACATAACAATGTATTTCATTGTATGACTCCCAAGACATCTAAATGCAATAACACCATTTGAGTGGTATTAAACCACCTTACAAAATTAGTGCATTTCATTTCTATTAATTAAGATTTCTATCTTGAACAAATTTCCATGATATATAAAAGATAAGTGGTACGAATTCATGATGTACCACTCTATATTGTATTTTATTGAGATATGAGGTTTTCCATATGGTTCTGGAGAAAACTTCAACAAGTGTTGGATACAGTTCTGAATTTCAGTACAACGTATCACCCTTAGACGGATGGTCAATCTGAGAGAACCATTCAAACTATGGATGATATATTGAGATCATGTTAAATGGATTTATAAGGATGTTGATATTGGTAACATACTCTAGTGTAGTTCTCATATAACAACAGTTTCCATTAAAGAATTCAATTGGAACTTTATGAGGATCAATTTGGGAAGTGGTGTCAGAATCTAACATATTGGGATGAAGTTAGAGTTATGAAGATGATAGGACCTGATATTATCTGAGATATGATAGAGAACTTTCAAATCATTCAACATCATATGAAATGTGTGCATATACAAAAGAAAAATTATTCATGCATTCATTGATGATGCCTAGATTTTGAGGTCAGAGATAAGGTGTTTCTTTGTATATCACCCTGGAGGAAAGTCATGATGTTTGCGAAAAAGGGAAGGATTATTATTAGATTCATATTCCCCTTTGACATCCTTGATGTAAATGGAGCCATGGACTATCGACTAACACTCTCACTTGACCTATCTCAAGTATATGATGTACTCCATGTATCCCTATTAAGGAATTATATACTAGACTCCTCCATTTACGGAATCCAGAGGGGATTCCCTTGGAGAATGATATTTCATATGAGGAGTAGTTGTTAATGATCTTAGGTCATGGATATAAATTTTTATGAATAAGGAAACTCACATGGTCAAAGTATTGTGGTGGAACAACGAGTTTGAGAAGGCTACATGGGAACTAAAAGAGGTGATTAAAAAACAACCTCATCAGTTTTAGTGTAAGAAATAAATTTTTGATGGAGAAATTTTTAAAGGGGTAATAATGTAAAAACCAAATGTTTTTTAAATAAAATTCCATTCTAATGAATAAATACCTTATTGAGTAATGTATTTATAAAAAACAAATGCACTATATTTCAATTTTTAATTTGTACCATTATAAAATATAGACAAAATTTTTTTAAGGGTATAAAATACCATTAAGCATCATAAGAAATGATAATTTAGTAATTAAATAATGGTTGATAATATTAAATTATATTAATGGTTCTGATAAGATATAATTTAAATTTAATGAAGAACTGATGGCCTCGACCTGTTAGATCATACACTATAAAGCCCGTTTATCGGATCTTATGAGGGGGATGAAATCACTGTGGTTTTCCCTTAACCAGGTCCAAGTTGAGATTCAGAAAATTATACATAAGTGAAACTGTATATGGGAGAAGTTCAATCTCATAGAGATCACCACCCAAACCATGTTCATCAAACCACCCTAAGAAAGTACCACCATCACACCCCTTAAACTTCGGGTGTACATTGGTGTAATAAGGGTTTATATATCTAGACCCTAGAAGTATAAATTATTATATTATATTTTTAGTAAAATAATGATTATTTTTATCGATTTTCATTAATAATTTATATATTAACATTATTATATAATTAGTTTTATAAAAATTAGAATTTCATATGAAGAAACCAAAGTTGTTTTTTTGAAAAATATTTAGTTTCAACTAAAATAATTCATTTCATAAATGTATGATTTTTGAAATAAATTTTACTTTTAAGAAATATTATTACTAAATAATATTTATTTAAATATAAATGAAAATATAGTTTAAGGATGCCCAAATTAATTTTCATAATGGCAGAAATGCAGTTAGTGTTTTAGAAAATAATATTTTCCAATAAACAAGGATTTTCATTTAAAATTGTAACTTATCATATTTATAAAAATATTTTGGTAAAATAAATATTATTTTTTAAATAATTACATTGAAATTATCCAATGGATAATTTTTCATTATTTTATGATATAGTTAAATTTTTTGGTAAAAGTTAAATATGGTATAAATATATGGTATGTATCACGATGTCATAATAGCCCAAAAGTGATGTAATAAATACTATAAAATGAATAAATGAAAAAAATATATTTCTACAATAAAAATAATAATTTTTATGTCATTTTATTAATTTTATAAACCAATAATGAGTCTTCCAAAACCTATATTATATTTTACGGTTTTAAAAACAACTCTTTATGAACATGACTCACCTTTACATCATGAATGGTATTGTTTTATGGAGTTCGGTTTTTATCCTAATAAAATAGTGAAAACCAATTAAATTTTTATTAAAACACTGAAAAAAATAATTATGAGTTTTTTTGTTTTTATTATTTTATCACTTAGAGACCAAAACCTATGTTTAAAAATTAATATAGAATTCGCCTATATTTTACTATAAAAAATCACCAAAAAACTCATTAATATTCACTAAAAAACCATTTATGATGAACTTACAATCACAATGCCTCTATAAATACCTCCAAAGGTGTTTCCAAACTCTTAGAAACTCCTCCCAAGCTTTTAAGAGCACCCTCTCAAGGTAAGGTATTATCTTCCTCTTACACTTTATTCAAGTACCTTCTTTGTATTATACCTTTTTATTTCCAATTGTTCATGTTGAAAAATGTGTTTACATATACCTTTATTATCCTCATGATTCCCATGTAATGAGATAACACCTTTCACTCTCGATAATATGTTCTATGAACCTTTATATACACCTTTTATGCTCCCGAAATTATTCCATGATTTTCCATACCAATCTTCTATATTATGAATACCCATAACCATTTACACTGAAGGGTATTCATCTAGTTATACCTGTCCTTAATTGATTTTGGAATTCCATATATGTAACTCATACTCCATGACCTTGGTATTAAATGTGATGAAATATATTCTTATGTCTTTTTTGTTTATGTGGCCCACAAATTCATATACATGATATGAATGGGGTGAGTGGGCTTGGAATAATATTTCCATCCAATGCATTGGGTAATGTTTTTATCTCATGAGATACAATTTATAGTGCATGAGAGGTTATCTTAAGCACACTATGTTCGGATTTCTTAGTAATTATCCTTGACTTATGATTATGATGTCATGTATTATGTTATTTCTGCATTCCTAGGATTACTTGATATTATTATTTTATATCATGATTTTATATTCATGATTATGAATATCACCCTTCCATGTCATCTTTTTATTCCTATTGACTCAATTGTATTTCTTTATTTTATGTTATGATTTTATTATTATTTTACTAGGCATTATATCTCACCCGTTTCTTATATACATCCCCGAGTTATCCTGTGTAATTTTTTATGATAAATGGAATTTTAAGAGCATGATATGGAGTTTTTAAATAATTTAATTGTATCCTTATTTCAAGTTATTTTGATATGTATCTAATTACCCAAATCCACATTGTCACTTGATCTTTTGGGATGGTATTATTTGTATATTTAAGTATTAAATCATGAAATAGAATGCATACAAGATATGGGTTTTCATAATAATTACAACCAAACATGACATTATATAATGAAAACTACTTTATAACCCTTTTAAGAGAAAAATAATTTTAAAATAGCAATCAAAAATTCAATTTGTATAATTAACAAAATCATTTATTTGAAAATAATATATTTAAAATTTTAATTTCAATCATAATTTTTGTTTATAATCATGAAACCAGTCATTTAATGATTCCATGTTATGTGTGTTGTATTTTCTTAAATGTTTTTAAACGAGTTATAATTATTTCATTGATGTAAATATATTAAATAGGTTGTAAATAATAATCTTCCTGGATGTTTTATTGAAGTATCCAATATTTTTTGTAAATAGTTTGTAACTTAGATATTGAATGGAGATGGTAATAATAAATAATTGATGTTTGTTTAAGAGGGGAAGAAGTTCTCAAGTATTGTTACCGTAGAAGAATATAAATGGTGTTCTTACCTTTGGAATAATTGGAATATATTTTTTACTTGAAGGTGAATGATTATTTTAAGAATTTGAGTTTCTTATAATGATTGGTGAGCCTATATTAATGTCTTAAAGGTATGATTTGATGTTTCCAGAGGCACGTTTGTTAGAAACATAATGAAGTCAAATCCACTATATGAAGTTTTATTGTGTGAAGGGAGATATATAGTCCAATGGATTGAAATTAACCAAAAGAGTGTTCTAGATAGATGAATAGTGATCAGATAGAAGGTGGAGAAAAATCCTTGATAGATTGTGTTCACAGGGGAATCAGACTGAGTATTCTGAAAAAACTATATCAGTTAATTCTTGGTGATTTTCCCCATTTATTAGGCATCATAATGCCTTATGGTTGTGATTAATGTTATGTATTGGAAGAAGACAAGCCTCTGTGAAATAGAGGTAAGTCATTCAATTCAAAGTGAGGTGTTCTTATAAAGATCATATATCATGATATTGTTTATCATGTTTCTTACTTTAAGATTTTTGATGAAGAGTGTTCTAGATATTTGTAAACATTATAGGACAAAGAAGTATGAATCTATCGAACTAAGTATATCATACAAAGGAAATCAGTTTATTTTTTTTATTATTAAAAGCACCCAAAGAAATTTATACTAATATTTTCATGATTCTAGATTACTTTGTTTGAAGGAAGAAGTAAGTGACACCTGGTGGAACTATGTTATCAATCAATGGATTCAGAATGATAAGAAAAAGTTTATAAGTGAATTCATTAGGCAAGATGTTTCCAAGAAAATTTATCAAACAATAGTTTTGAATAGAATCATCAATCAAATTAACTAACAGATCTATAAATTGAGGAAATCTATAATTCATATCATATAAAAAATTTTAAATTTACTAGGGAACAATATAAAGAAGTTCCCATGAAGTTTTAATGGATATATAATTTCCATACAAAGGAGTTCTTATAAATATGTATGAGATGAAATGTTGGAGGATCTTGATAAATTATTTTATAAATTTATATATTGTTATTATTCTGATACTGATTTCCAATTCTCTAATAATCATAATATAATAGTTGTGATTTTATCTAATATTTTAGGAATTTTTGTAAGAGATAGTTGAAATTGAGATTTTAAAAAAGTTCCTATGATGTTTTATGTCTCATATTTACTTTGAGATTTTATGTTGTCCTAATGAAGAAATAGTTGGATGAGAAACTCAAATTTTAAGAGTTTTTTGAGCAAGAAATTTGATTTTTGAGTTTGTGATCCTCCATTATTTTTTGGATAAATGCTGCCTATATAAAAGGGATCTGGTGCACTATGAAAAGGCTATTTTAGTTGTTATGTCTATGATTGTAATTAAATATGTGAATTGTCAAAGTGATGTACTACCAGGAATCTTGAGTGTAATTCTATTTTGGGTCAAAGTATCAGACAACAAGGTACAATATGAAGAAGAAAGGTATTGTGTAAATATGGTATTGGAAAAAATTATATCGAAAAAATGATAATAGACAAATAAATTACAAACAAATAGTATCAGATGAGTCAGTAGAGAATCTTATGAATAGTTACTAGATGAGAGAGTTGTGCAGTTCAGTTTCATAGGAATAAGATGGTATAAAAATAGGGGAAGAAGAATTCTTGCAACTAGTCCAAGAAAAGTGTCATTCTAGTATTTTGTTGTGAAATGGAAGAATGTTATATACAATAATTTTCATTCTATATAAGAATAAGGAGATTGTATTTCTCATTGTTGTACAAGTAATAATAAAATAAGAATAAATAGAAGAAAAAAAGAAGCATTATGACATTAAATAGAAGTCACATCAGGTGGATGAAATCCTTAGTGTTTCAGAGAATTTTAAGAAGTTGAAGACTATCTACATAGGTGATGTAAAGATCTATAAAGGTTTTTTATTTGGACTAATCATTCACTAGTCCAAGGAATCAAGATTCTTTTTCATCCTCCCTTTTTGAGTATAGGGTATCACACTTTTTGTTTGGGATTGTTTTCTTCCTAAACCATTGTATTTTTTTATCACATTTTAGTGGATAATATGTGTACTTATCACCTCTGCACATAAAAATAATTGGATACTCTTTCTGAGTAGTGAACCTTATAAAATCATCAAGTGTGATCCATTATTTTATTTCATATATATACATACAAAACATAAATATAACAAGACAATTAATATCCTAATAAGTTTAAGAGGTAAAGGGAAATTTTTTTGATTGGTTTAAAAATTACCCAACACTAATTGCCACCCAACCCATAAATATTTAGCATATACTAAAGTTATTTTAAAAATTGGTATCATTTCCAAGGTTTACACCTATTGGATTCTCTAATTTGAAGTTATTATTTTTTGAATATTTTAGTTTCTTTCCTATTTTATAATAAAGTTTAGTTTTGGTTATGAATAGTGTGTATCATATAAGAATTATATTTCTATTAATACCATGATTAACATGATAAAGAAAGATAAAACAATGTTGAAGATGGTTTCTCTCTTGATCGAAGAGGAGAAAGAAAATTCAGTGTCTCCAAGCCATAATAATAATGAATATAAAACAAGCTTGTAAATTTAAGAACATGTTGTTAAAATTACCAACATGGAGAGGGAAAACATTGTTACGTAAAAATGATAATGTTTATGTGATCGTGAGGTATGTGAAAATTATTTCATAAACTGCCCTCAAGAATAATAACTTAGTATAAGTGGTGATGATGGTCTATATACAACATCTCAAGATATATCAGTTAGTATATTAAAATATATTCTACATTGTATTCTCAAAGAAATGGTTTCTCTTGTTTGTGAAGTCTTTGAAATAATGGAGGAAGAAATCACCGATCTTGAATATGAAATAAATAACATGGACAAGACATTGTAAGAAAAATTTATAGATGTTATAAATCTCTCTAAGAAATTTTCATCCCTTAAGATGAGGAATGTGGATCATGAAATAAGTTTCTCAAAATTCGAAAAAAAATAGATCAAATAAGTTAAAAATAAAGATGATGTCAAAATGAATCATTAATAGAAGATCAATTCTCTTGAGTAAAAATTGAAAATTAGCAATGATATTAAGGATACTCAATTGGTTTTAAAATTAAAGAGGATCAAATAACATAATGTCGTTCTTCAAGAAAGTAAAAAAGTTTCATGTTGAAAAAGATGATAGAATGGAAAGGTATTGTTAAGAGAAGGTCATTATGATTGATGATTATAATAACACCCTTAATATGAGGATTTTATAATTGGAAGTAAAATTAGTCAATCATGAAACAAAACATATTAAGTCTTCACAAAAGGAAGATAAATTCACTGCTTATACACAATGTTCAATAGAAAATTATGATAATAAAAGACCTATAATATATGAAAATAAGGTCATGACATTACTTAATGATCTATCTAAAGTTGTTAAAAAGAAAATGGTATTATAAATTCCTTTTTATAAAGTTTTATCTAAATCTTATTTAATTAACAATTAAAGATTAAAAAAAATATATGTATAATTATGGACGAAAAAAATTGATAAGGATCCTACCACAATGTATATGGTGGATTAGAGAAGCAATATGGAAGTTATTTCCCCATGAAGATCCAAAAAATTTGTGAATAAAATATAAAAACATCATGCCCATTTTGCTGGAAATTTTGGAATGCATGCAATAGATATCAGAATATCAAGGTTTCTAGGTCAATATTTTTGTTGCAATAGGTTTGGGAATTGTGCACTAGATTGTTGGTATAATTAACTAAATAAAAGGCATAAATGAAACCCATATCAAGGGGGTATAAATCATGTAACACCCCAAGGTTTTAAAAAATGAATTCAAATTCATGAAACTTCTTTTAATTAGATAGTTATAAATATCTTTTAAACATGATTTTTTCAATTCTATTATTTGAATTTCAAAAAAAAACGGTCATCTACAGTTGTGATCATTAAGTAATTTGAAGTCTAATAGAACAAACTTGTTTTTTTTTCTGAATAGTAACATACCCTTATGAATAGTAATATAACCCTTATGAATATTAAATCATACTATTATTATATTTTCTTAAGGTTATAAGATAATGGGATGAGGATTAATTTTTTAAGTTGTTAAAAAATGAGATGTAGATTTAAAATTATTATTTTTCAATAAATTATGATTTTATTTAATATTTAAATTAATAATATTTGGAAAAATATTTTTAAAAATGGAGTTCATTTTTTAATTCTAAATTTCAAATAATGGTTAGGGATAATTTTTGGTATTTTTATGAAATTCATGAATTTTTTATGAATAGTAAAATACAATAAATTACGATAAATGATAAATACTTGTTTTACTGAATCATATGTGATTCAAGGCTGATGTAATCCCACATGGTTTGAGCTCACATGAAATCATTACTATTTTGGGTCACATTAATCATGACTATTCATAGTCTTGATCAATAATATTATGATAATGATAAAAATAATGTAAAATCCCTCCTCTCCTCCACTATAAATACCACCCTCATTACCCTCTCCTCGCACACCTATCAAGCATTGAGCATTTTATAAGTTCCCAAAAATCCCATACATAAGGATATTTCTCATTTCCAAGACCCTTTGGTCTCACTAAAAGGCCAAAAACAAATGCCTTAAGGAGGATCTCAAGGCGAAGAGATCAAGAGGTAAGAATCATCTTCCCTTTTCAAGTGTTTTGATTCAAATTCCTTTATTTTGTTATACTCTATTCCCCTACAATTTTCTCGGAGGTATGAAATCTACATAATATTATATATTATGTATGTTATTATGTTCATGTAAAAGATTCATCATCTTTCTTCCTATCCTCTCCATATTATTCTAAAAATAAAAACACTGTCTGCGATGTGTTGATTTACCAAAATCAGGGGCGATGTGTTTCCAATTTATATTACTTCCTTCAAAGCTGATCATAGACCCCTTTTAATGGTTTAATAATAATTTAAATTATATTTTTAACCTATTTTATGTTCTTTAATTAACTTCTATGCATGTCCTTAAATTATATAATGAAACAAGTTCATGGTTATCGAGGAACAACCAAAAATGATCTAAAAAAACATCATTAATGTTTTATCTAATGATCCATCATCATATTTGATAAAAATATAATTTATGGTATAATTATATATTATGGAAAAATATTAATACAATTTAATTCCACTTATATATTTTCCTTTTGATATGACAAGAAAATCAAATACAAACCGGCCATGGAAATCATGTAAAGAACGCACACAAAACAATGGAAGGAACAAAATACTAATAATTAAAGGGTGATATGATGTTATGAAATGATCATATAAGGTGTTATAAACATGAATATTTTTCTTTAATTTATTAATCACACTCTTTTAACCATTATATAGAAGGCTAAAATGAGTTTTATGTAAGAAAAACTTGAGGTAAAGGAATTTTTAACCCAATTTCCATTCTTTGGGTTAACCTTATACTTCGTTAATTATATGGTTTTATGATAATTTATGTGACAAATTTTGTTTATATTATGTTTTATTATGTTTATTTATAGTGTATACACATATCCCTGTCCTTCTATTGATTCTTATATTAATTATATGATATTAGTAAGGGGATTTTCTTTTAAAATCCTCTTCTAAAATTATGTTTTACAAAATTAAAAAGCAATGATTTTATGTAATTATAAATGTTATATGATTATGTTATGGTTCTTGGAAATTGTTTATTATTAAGGTAGGTACCTATATCTCCCTCCAATTCATTGTTTATCTGTATGTTTTAGGTCAGTTGTATGGTAACTCCATGTGTAACGGTGATGGTTACACCATAATGTAGTTGTGAGGGTTACATTGTAAGGTAGCCGTGAGAGTTAAAAATCATAAGGTATCCATGTTGGTTAAAAAAAATAAGTAAGTAATTACCCAAGATAAATTTATGGTTATATTTATTTTCTATGTGTTTTTTTAAATATCATGGAAATCTCAAGTTTCACAAAGTATGTTTATATGGGTAACAAGTATGCTTTTTTTAAATGATTTCATACGTTACAAGTATTCGTGGACTAATGTTTTCTTTCCTTATTTTTATATCCCATATTGATCTTTTTTTAATTATCCCTAGTTTTTAAATGATTTTCATAGATTATAAGTATGTGTAAGACAAATAAGAAATCCAAGTTATATGTTATGAATATTTTTCAAAGAAAACTTGTTTTATTTAAAAAAATTATATTTTGGAAGAAATAGATTCTATGTTTTTTGTAGATTCCCTATATAAATGTGTAATGTTATGTATTATATCCCAATTCACTAAAACTATAAACTTAAAAATATCCTCAATATGAAAGGAAGTGGGTTCTTGACTAAAATTCAATATTATGTAATGTAATAAGGTCTGCTCAGTATAAATCCACAGATGAAGTAGCATCCACATATTATGAAAATTATATATACTTCAAACAAATTTGGAATAATTGAAAATATGAGTGATGTATGCAATAATGGTGTTTAAAATCTTAGTTCATGTACATATAAACATCTATCAAAATATTATGGGAATAAAAGTCCATAAAAGTTGGTAAAGAAATAACAAGCATCCTTGGGAAAAATTCAGAATACTATTTCAAGTTAGAACTCTCCCAAGAAGATATCAGGGAAGAAATATGAAAGGACCTTGGATACCAGATCTATTAAGTTGAATAATAGTGTAATATATTAATAACTTAACTCATAATAATCCATTTGGAGACTCCAAGAAGGATACTAATGACCAAAAATATATATTAATAGTGTAAATTATATTTGGAGAAGGAAATATTGATGTTTAATGAACAAGAAGAATCCAATGATAAATTAAAAATGATAAATCCACATGAATATATCAAAATTCATTAGTGGTTATCAATAAAATACAACTATTTTACTGAATAAGTTATTTTTAGATATAAAATAATGAAAATAAAAATTCAAAATATTTTTTAATTATTATTCTAGTATAAGGACTGTCCTTACAATGTATTAGGAATAAACTTAACATTATGGATGATAAGAACACTTTCTCGCCACCAAAAGGATTTTGAGAAATGAATATATCCATCCATCAAATAGAAAAATAAAAATTTAAGAAAATATATGCAAGAATGAAGAGTGGAGGAAATGACTTATCTTTATTGGGAAAATAATATCAACCTTCTTGTTTACATTGGGAATCAAAGAAGATCTTCTTTATTCCCTTAACCATTATGTACTGTATCTATTCTTATAATATAGGGATTTGAAGGTGAAGTATGATCTTAGGGGGTAAATTGAGGTAGTGGATGAGTTTTCCACATTGCATGGAATTAATTAAAGAATTATCCATCCTAGAATGATTCATAAATCATTATACTGAATGAAATCTAATTAGAGGATCACCCTTGATGAATATTAAGTGTTTTTTGTCTACACGTGACAGAAAAGTGAAGAAGATCTCATCTTTGTAACAACCCAATATTTTTAAAATAGGAACATCATGTTCGATAGCATGTATAAAACACAACAACAATCTTATAAGAGAATATAAATTCTTGATACACTATTATATAGTTATTTTTAAATAAATTTGATCTCTTTGAAAGCTTGCAATGAAAACGAGACTGGGTAAAAACGAAACACGATACTCCATTAAAATATTACTATTTAAACATTACCATTATAACCCAGTTGTTACGTTAGAAGGTATGAATATTACTAACTAAATTTTTTTAATTTAATAGTTTAAACATTAAAAAAATAAATTCATCGTTTATCTATTGATTATAAATAAAACAAGAACCATTTTAATGTAAAAAATGTTTTCTCAAAAACTATATTTTTCTAAAAGATTGATTAGTAGTGCTTTGTATGAAAAATTTATAATTAATTTGAAACAATTTAAGAAATTTTAATTGAAAAAAATAAATTAATTTTTAAAATCATCATATCAAAATTATATTAGGGTGAATGTTTGGGATTTTTCTATAATGTCTCCTTCTTTTAATAAATAGTGAAAAATACTAATTTTTACTGAAAACATCATTTTTGATTGAATTATTTAAAAAGTTAAACTATATTTTAAATTTTTTTTAAAGTAAAATGTGCTCAGTTATATTCAAATTTATCTAATTTAGGTAAATTTGATAAATTTAATATTGAGTTTTTATATTAAAACTTTTATATTTAAGAGAATTTTCATTTTGAAAAACAGCTTTTTCGTCGCGTCTATTGGTATAATTTTAAATTAAATTTTGTAACTTCTATGAATTTAATTTGTAAAAATGGATTTAATATTTTAAATTTGAATAATTTATATTATATAAAAATATAAACTTAATTTTCAACAAAAATTAACAGTGAAAATAGTAAAAATTAATTATTGTGGTTAAGGTAAAAATGAGTTTCCTATGGGGTTAATCTAAGAAAATAAGGTTTAAAATGACCTAAATTTTTTAAAAATCATATTTTATGGTAATATTTATAATTAATAATATCCCAAAATCTAAACTAATCTTATTTTGAAGCATTTTTAATGTGAACTAATTAAATATTTTTATTCTTTTTGGAAATTTCCAAGTAATTTCGAAGAGTGTTCCCTTTCCCCGCTTATAAAAGGGAACTTTATCCCCTCACTTATTCACACCCCTAAATACCTTTTTATAGAAAAAATATTACAAAAATATCTCCCTAAAATACTTATACACATTCTATATCTATTAGGCCTCCCAAAGACCATCCCTAGGGTCCTTAAGAGGATATCCAAAGGGGGTTTCTCTTAGAGAAGGTAATTAACTTAACAAAGCTCTTTCATTTTATTTCTTCTTTTCCAACATAAATTATATACTAAAACATAAAATATAATAACACCATAATATTCCATATAATTTTATGTAATTATAATATTTATTCATCTTCTCTTCCCTCAAATGGGTAACAAAATCATCAATCATGTATACAGCGGACTACCGCCTCACGAACCGATGTAGTTTGTTTTACATCACCACCTCTGCAGGGTTTATATAAGGATATATTTATCAGATGTATATTATATTTATGATATTATTACACTTATATAATTTTAATATCACATATACCTTTTTAGGTTCCATTTTGTTCGAAATACGATAACGTTGCTCATGTGTACGATGGACTACCATCTCGCGAAGCGATGTGATTCATTTTTTAGTTATGATTTACATGGAATTTAATAAGAATAAAATTAATAAATATATTTTATATATATGATATGATAATTATTTTTTAAAATTAATATATCACCTGCTTCCTTGGCATTTCACTCATTAACGGAATGATATCGTCGCTCGTACGTACGTACGACCTACAATCTCCACGAAGCAGTGCGATTCATTTTCCAAGTACAACATTAATAAACAGTTATTAAAATGTATATTTTGAGTAAATATCATATTTATAACATTATAATAAATCTATATTATATATATATATATATATCCTATGTACAAGAACCATAACTTTTATAACCAAATTCACATGAGAAAACTAGGCAATTAACACCCGAAACAATGAAAATAATGAATAATTATTTACAAATGGCTGGTAAAATGTTATAATAGGATCATGTATGAAATTATAAATATTAATATGGTTATTTTATAAATTAATAACATGATAAAAACCATTATACATGATGTACATACATGTATGAAGGAAATCAGACCTGGGGTAAGGGTTTCTCGTCTCACTTTTACATCTGTGAGGCATATTCCATAATCACCACTTATTCCTTTGTATGGTGTATATAATATTGATTTTTATAGGTTATATAATGAATTTATTTCTCTTCATGGTATTAAGATTTTCATTTTATATCATTTCTTTTATGAGGCTTACGATTCAAAAGTTACCAATGTGGTAACGGTTTCTCATGTCACTCCTGCTTCTGTGAGACATATGCCATATTCACCACTTATTTAATGTGTGTGGTTTATAAACATACCATTTGATTTGTTATATCATTTATCTATTTATATTCAAGGTATTTAAAGTTTCATTTCATTTTATTTATTTTATGGGGAATGTGATTCAGAAGATACCAAATTGCTAAGGGTTTATATCAAAATCTCATCATTATTCAGGATTATTTATGTCTACGTCTCCCTTGGGGAAATTATTTTATATTTATATCTTAAAATAAATATATTTTCTTCACCTATGGTTATTTATGACCTTTTCCAATTAATAGTATCATTTTATAGTCTTTTATACTTAAAATTAATGATAATTTTTTTAAGAAAATCTGACTTTATTTATCACTTCGGTCAGAAATACTTTTTCATCAAAACCCATATTTTAGAAAAATGTTTTAAAAAATGTTTTTAACCTTATAAAATGATTTATAAAATAAATTTTTACACATTTTTACCATTTTTTTAAAGGAATATTCATGTGTTTTTCAAAATCATGCTCATTTGGATTTTACTAAAAATTTGAAAGGAGTCAATGTTTTAACTTGTACGACATGAACAAAATTTTCTAATTTCATGATAAATAATTGTTTTAATGATTATATTACAAGTTTTACAAGATAAATTTAAATTAATTTTTTATTGATAAGTTTTTTGAACTATTCCTTTTAAAATTTCATTATCAAAATGAAAATATTGTCTTTCTCAAAAATGTTTTTAAGGATATTTTCATGGTATTATTGTTAATCAATGACATAAAACCACTATTTTACTTATGATTCATTGATGATATTTTGTATTGATACCATTATTATTATTTATTTTGGAACATTATGATCAATTTGACTAGGGATGTATAATTTTATTACCATTTACCATTTTACTCGGGATAGTTTATTATTGTGTTTATTGATTAGGGTAAGTATTAGCATTTCATATGTCAGTTTTTCAATATGAATGTTTATGTTGATTATGTTTAATCCCTTTAATATGAGGAATTAATTGGACTTATTATGTGATAGAAGGGGACTAATATAGCACCTTGATGTATCGATGGGTCTCATGAGATAAATTAGAATTAGTTTTGGCTAAGTCCTTAACCATTTATTTAGATTTCTTGGCATAATGCCGCGATGGTATGTTTTATATGTCTGTAATTATGCATTCAATCATTATGAATTAAATTATTGATATTCCATGTGATTATTCGATAATTTCGAATATCCATGGCTAAGTTTTAAAGATCATGTTATTATTTATATAGAAATATTTTATCACCATTTATTCATACCATATTATGCTCCATTTATTTATTAAATGGAATATGTTTAAATTATTAGATTTTCCATATTTATTATGCCTTATTTATTCATATCTTTTATTGTATGTTTACAGTTAAGGATCATCTAAGCTCACCCATTTCTTATGTTTTATTTTCACTAGAATACAAGGATGTGTTTTGTAACTGATATGCAAGGATAGACTATGAGGAATAATGGAATTATCAAAGATAATATTTTTTATATTTTATGTTTTAAATTATAATAATAATTTAAATTATTTATCTATTTTATAAATATTAATAAACTATTCATTACTTCGAGATTTTATTCCTTATTTCTTATTACAATGAAATAATGTAGACACTGGTTCTGGGCTACTGAGGTTGGAGTCACTATAGTTGGTATCAGAGTAAGTTTAGTAGAAACCTTTGGAAATATATTTAAAGAAACATAGTTTAGAAAACATAACCCTATGATGTACTTTGAGGATAAATATATAAGAACATATTAATATTTTTATATGGAAGTGATTGTGTGTTTTCCCCATCAATACATCCATGTTTGGATACTACAAGTTGATGTGGTTATACCACAGATATATCTATGGTAATAAATATGAAAAGGGAATATTTAGATTGACCTGATCATCACCTGGTGCATGAAAATAGGCCATACTATGAACTTTTATTGACACTCCCAAGCGATATAATTAGTATAATTTACTTTTTATTTACCAAATGTTATTAAGGATTTTAAAATAATGATATCCCCAAAGAAAGCATGTTTATGATTATGAGCGTATTTACGCCTAAATTTGTCAATTTATGCTATATGTTTCACTATTTTTGGGATTATACATTATACTTAATAATTTATGGATTTAATATAGTTTATAACATCATTTAAAAAAATTTCCTAGTAGAAGGATTGGGAAACGTATTAATGCACATAATCCCAAGAGTAATAATGATCATTTCTTTGAGGAGCTTAATACAATCATTCAAAGGATACTAGTCTCCAAAACATTCTAATCATGCAAGGACATAGTATTATATGCAATAAATAAAGAGAAATAATTATCTAATTCTTATGGATTCATTGTTAATCAAGAGAAAAAGAGGAAGGTAGAGAAAAAAGAATGATAATAGAATAAATGGGAAGAAGGATTTTCCAACACGTGATACTTGTAGAATGAAAAACCTTGGTACATGCTTAAAAGGATGATTTTTATTCAAGTGTGGAGAAAAAGACCATGACTTTCGTGATTGTAAGGGAAATAAATAATCTTCCAATGTGAAATGCTTCCACGGTAAGGATATGGGGCACTATGAAAATGAATGCCTCAATTATTAAGGGAATATGCCTCAAAATAAGCTAAGGGGTTAAGGACAAGCTTATGTTGTTACTATAGATGAAGTGGAATGATTAATGTTATTGTGTTTGGATTCAAGAATTGTGTTATAGTGGTATTTTAATTGATGATATTCTGGTTATAAGAATTATGAAAGGTATAAGGATTTTACTATTTTACTATTTCTTTAATGATTTGAAATCATGTGTTGAATGGTACCAAGACAAGTGATTCAGTGTAAAGTTGAACATCTTGTAAAAAACGTGATTGGGGGAGGATAACAGTTAGTATGTGCCTGATGTTGAGATAATAATGATAAATAGGTTTTGATGAATTTATTGGTAACCATTAATATTTATCTAATCTTTAATTTTGAGGTAATTATTGGCTATTAAAATTTAATAACATTATAGGAATTATATTAAAATGGTTTTAGAAAAAAGGCAACCCACATTCTTAGTGAAAACACATCACATCCTACAAGACCATAGGGATTGAACCCATAACATAATTAATATAATTCTTTAGTGCCTACTAATGATCTATGTGATGTCCTATTTAATATTTCATTGTTTTTAGTTAAACAATTTGACAGAAAAATATTAATATTGAAACAGTGTTCTTACTATTGAGGTTTATAGATTAATGTGTTATATTTGATAACTTGTGATAACTATATTGGTTTTTGAAAATATTTATAAATATATGAAAATAATTTTAACTCTTTTATAGATCTTATATTCCATTAAATGTTTATTTTAGTGCTTTATCCATAAAAATCCATCTTGGATATTCATTTAATATAGTAAGAAATGAAGTGGAAAATTATCGAAGCAGAACCAAAATATGAAATTGTTCCTATGAAATATAAAGATATCAAGTGAGTATATTTTCATATATTCTCAGTCTAGATAGAAATTGAATTCCTAAACTATAAGAAAAATAATATTAAAAAAATCTTTATCTGAACACCTTTATTTATATTGAACCAGTGGTCTTTTAAATCATTATAGATTTATGGTTTTGAGGTCCTTAACTTTCCATTGATCATTACATTTATTATAATCAATGACATATATCACTCTCTATAATTATTTATTCTTTTATTCCATGTTTATATCTTTAATTTCCACCAATGTTCTCTTACATCAAAACCTAGTTATGTGTTATTCCATTTGACCTTTATACTTAATTGTATCTCTTATTAAGGGGATATTTTATTAACCATTTTAATATGTGGGGTTTCAATGATGGTATTTTCAAATTTCAAACTCTTTATTATCAATATCAAGATTAAATTATGGGGATAAAATTTATTTAATGGGTAGAATGTAACACCATGAGATTTTAAAAATAGGGACATAATGTTTAATGGAGTGTTTGACACAAAAATCTAATCTTAGAAGAGATTATAACATCCTAATACTTTTGGATACATTTGTTTTTAAATAAATTTTATCTATTTGATCTATTGTGATGCACTCATTATTGGGTTTAAATGAAACATGATACTCTCTTAAAATATTATTAGTTAAAAATGACCATTATAACCAAGATGTTAAGTTAGTGAGTAAAAATATTTCTAAAAAAATTATGATAATTTTATTGTTTAACTATGTATAAAATAAATATAATTGTTATATATTGATTATAAATAAAATAATAATCATTTTAATGTAAAAGAAACATTTTCTAAAAGCCTGTATTAATTTAAATGGTGGTTTAGTCGCGGTTTTCACACAAAATTTATAATTAATTTTTAACACTTTTAGCAAATTTATTTTTTAAAATTTATATCATTTTTTAAATAATAATATAAAAAATATCTTAGATTGAATTTCTTGTTATTTTTCTTAAATGTTTCATTTTTCTATGATTAATGAAAAATACTAATTTTTATTAAAAACTGCCTTTTCATCAAAAAAATTTACAAAGTTAAATTATATTTTATATTGGTTTTAAAGTAAAATTAGTAAAATTATATTATATTTTAACTAATCTAGTTCATTTTAATCAATTTTATATCAATTTTTGATATTAAAAACTTCTATACTTATGAGAATTTCCTTTTTCAAAACGCACTTTTTTATTTTGTCTGTGAGGTATAATTTTAAATTGAATTATGCCACTTCTATGAATTGAATTTATAAAAATGGATTTAATATTTATAATTTTAATAATTAATATTATCTAAAAATTTCAACTTAATTTTTAACCCAAATAAATAGTGAAAATAGAAAAACAAACGTCATTGTTAATGTAAAAATGGGTTTATCCTGGGGTTAAACTAAGAAGATGAGCATTCAAATGACCTAAAAACTTGTCAAAATATTATTGTATAGAAATATTTACACATTATACTTTCCAAAAATATAACCTAATTTAATTTTTCATCTTTTTTTCTATGAATTACTTTATCATTTTGGATTCTTTTCGGAAATTTCCAATTAATTTCCAAGAGGGTTCCTTTTCCCCACTTATAAAAGAGAACTCCCCCCCTAACTTGTTCACACCGCTCAAGAACATTGGATCGAAAAAACCCTGAAAAAATATCTGCAAAAAATCATTATAAATATTCTATATTTTTTTTCCTCTAAAAATACCATCCTTATGGTCCTTAAAAGGATATTCAAAGGAGGTTTCTCTTTGAGAAGGTAGTTATCTTATCAAAGATCATTAATTTTGTTTCTTCCTTTTCCACATTCAATTATTTATTAAAACATAAAATATTATAACACTATTATATTCAATATAATTTTATTCTATTATAATATTTATCCATCTCCGCTTCTATCAAATGGTAAACAAATCAGTGATCATGTGTACGGCAGACTATCGTCTCGCTAACTGATGTAGTTCGTTTTCCATGGCCAACTTTTAATGATGGATATAATGATGTATTTAAAAAATTTATAATATATTTATGATATAATTATAATTTTAAATTTTAATATTAAATATGAATTTTTAAATTATATTTCATTGCAAATATTATAATGTCTCTCGTGTGTACGGTGAACTACCGCCTCATGAAGTGATGTGAATCTTATTTCACTTACACTTTTCATGAAATATAGTAAGAATAAAATTAATGAATATATATGATATATATGTGATGATATTGATTATTTAATATTAATATATCTTTCATTCCTTACCCTTTCACTAATTAATGGAACGATATTATCGCTCATACGTATGTACGGCCTACCATCTCCATGAAGCAATGGGACGTATTATCCATGTACAAATTTCATAAATGATTTTAAAAATATATAAACTGAGTAAATATGATATTTATAACATTATTAAAATATTATATATGATATATATATATCTAATTGACAAGAACCAAAACATTCGTGACAAAGCCTGCATTAGAAAACAAAGCAATTAACAACCAAAACAATGAAAATAATGAAATATTATTGGTAAATTGGTGGTAAAATGTTATAATAGGATCATATATGATATTATAAATTTGATAATAATTTTTTTATGAATTAATAACTTGCTTAAAACCGTTATACGAGATTTATGTATCTGTATGAAGGAAATTAGACCTTAGTTAAGGGTTTCTAATCTCACTTTTACATCCATGAGACATGCGCAATAATTTCCAATTATTCCTTTGAATGGTGTATATATTATCCCTTTTGATATTTTATATCATGAATATATTTCTATTAATTGTATTTAATGTTTCATTTTATGTCATTTCTTTTATGGGGCTTATGATTTAGATGTTAGCCACGTGGTAAGTATTTATCATCTCGCTTTTTCTTCTGTGAGACATATGTCATATTCACCACTTATTTCCTTTATGTGGTGTATGTACTACCAATTTTATATGTTATATAATTAATAAATTTATATTAATTTTATTTAATGTTTCATTTTATGTCATTTATTTTTTTGGGATTATGATTTAGAAATTACCAATATAGTAAGTCTTTATTTCACAATATCATCATTATTAAGGATTATTTATGTTTTCATCTCCCTTAGAGAAATTGTTTGGTATTTATATATTAAAATAAATCTATTTTATGTAAATATAGTGTTTCATTAACTTTATTAACTAATAATACTGTTTTTCCACTCTTTGGTACTTAAAATTATTGATAAAATGTTTTTAAGAAAATACAACTTTATTTTTCTACTTGGTTAGAAATAATTATTCACCAAAACTCCTGTTTTTATAAAAATGTTTTCAAATTTATTTTAACATTTTAAAAATGATTTATTAAATAAAATTTTACCCATTTTTACTTTTTATAAAAAAAATTAGAGGAATTTTCATGTCATATTCAAAACAATGGTAGTTTGAATTTTATTAAAAATGTGAAAGGGAACCATCTTTAAACATAAATGGAATAAATGTAATTTTTCAACATCATGAATTTTTAAAAAAAATTGTGAAATTTTTTTAAAGGTGATTTTCAAAATGAATATGTTATTTTTCTCAAAAAAAAATTTAATGATATTTTCATGGAATTTATATTCATCAATGACATCAACCCATAATTTTAATTATGATATATTGAGGATATGATGTATTGATACCATCACTATTATTTCTCTATATGGTTTATTATCATTTTGACTAGGTATGTACAATTTTATTACCACCCCACTTTTTAATATTGTTAGTTTTTTATTATGCTTATTTATTGGGGTAATTATTGAAATTAAGTATGTTAGTTTTTAAATGTGAAATTTTATGTTTATTATGTTTCACCCCTTTCAAATGAGGAATGCATTGGGCTTAGTAAGTGATGGTCGGGGCCCACTATATCCCCTCAATGCATTGGTAGGTCTCATGAGACAAACATAATTGGGTTTTGGCTATATCCATACCCATTTATTTATATGTCATGGAACAAGGTATCGATGATATGTTTTAGATGTCTGAAATTATGAATTCCATCATTATGAATTCATTTATTTATATTCCATGTGATTATTCAATTATTTAGACTATTAATTATTATGTTTTCAATATCATGTGATTATTTATATGTAATTATTTTATCATCATTTATTCATAACATATTATATTCAAGTCATTGATAAAATAGAATGTGCTTCATTTATTTACCTTAAAATATTTATTATTTCTTATTTATTCAAACATTCACCATACGCTTTCCCATATTGGGCATCTGAGATCACCCTTTTCTTATGTTTTATTTTACATAGGATACCCGGAAGTGTTTTTCATTGATATGAAGGGACATTATATAAGGAATAATGGAATTATCAATGAAAATACTTTGTGTATTATATTTTTTAAAATTATAATAATAATTTAAAATATGTATCTCGTTTATCAGGAATACTGAACTATTCAGTCCTTCAAGATGTGATTCCTTGTATCTTATGCCAATGTAATAATGTAGACACTGGCTTTGGGTTACTGGGGTTAGGGTCACTACAATTTCATTTTGATCTTACATTTGTAATTTCTAAGGAATGTATTAAAGAATATCATCAATGGTGAAGATTTGGAAAGTTTCAAGTATATAAAACTACATTAATAAGATACATTTTGGTGTTTATCTGCATAAACAATCATAAAATGAATATTTTTAAGAGGTCAGCCATTTTGAAGATCATGAGGAATGTCACCTTAAGAGTGGGACAAATTGATAATATTGAAGAAGTAACCATAATTAATATTTCGTATAAATTTGATTATTTTGGAATGTTCAAAAATTAGTGTCATTGTAAAAGGTGAATCTTTTTTAATCTCGCATCCATGGTTACTAAAAAATAAAAATATTAACATAAATGGGGAGAAATATAATTAATAAATGACATGATAAAAATTTAATAATGAAAGTGTAACAAGGTAGGTAATCTTAAAATTTTTTACTTTAATATTTTTTCTTGTTTTGTAAAGTAATTTTAGGAGTATCAAATTGATTTATTCTATAACAATTTAATGTCAAAACTGGTATCTTAATATTGGAATATAGATGGTCATCCCTTAAAGATGAGATTAGGTGTTCTAATATAATTTGGTATCATTATATTTTATATGGGATGGATTTTTTTATAAATTAAATCACCTTGTTTTCTACAATGATCATGGATCATGTATACATAGAGTGAAACAATTGATGGAAAATTTCTTAAGAATGAATTGATAGATTTTTTCCTATGTAAATTGTATTTCTTATCGATAAGGGGGAGAGATTGAAATCAATGTTTGGATGCTCTTTTTTTCATAAGTAACTTTCCCTAGAGGTTTCATCATATAATCATCACTAAAGTGACTTGATTAGTCAAACCTTCTTAAAATATCCTCTATGGATTCAAACGAGTTTTCCCTTAATATCCTTTTATATTTTTATGACTTTTCTTTTTTCCTTCTTTTATCTTTACAATGTTACTCTATTTTCTTCCACTATTACTCCCCCTCAATTTAGTTATACTTCCAGGGAGAGAAATTTTGTGCCAAAAATTATATTTCTTATTACCATATAATTCAAAAAACAAAAAATATCAATTGAACCTCAATATTCTATAGATTTATGTTTTTTATATGATATATGTTTGTTGAGGTTCAGCATATGTTTCAGCAACTGATTTCCCTTGGCATGTGGAATCATTCTTCTTGAAGTTGTTTTTAACTTATATTGATGTGATGTATATCTCAAATACATTATTAACCCAATCTCCCCAATTATTGATTATTAAACCTTCATGGTTAGTATAATAAAATTAACTTTTAATTTTAGTGGATTTAGATTTCACATGATTCTTGATATGAGTTCTTTTAGCAACTTGATATGTTTCAACCTTTACTTATGATTTTTTTTGAAAATATCATTCATTTTATCCAAGGTATTTTTGACTTCAATGAATTTTTATTATGTCTTATATAGCTATTATTTCTTAGTACTAATATTTTAATCAAGATATTTTATAATTTTTCGTTATTATATAGATTCTATCTTGAGGTTTTTAATTTATTCTATGTACATATCTTCCCTATTAAGAAATTATTCTTTTTCTTCATTCTTATTTTCACATTCCTTATTCAGAACCATGGCTCCCTTTTCTATTTTTATTTTCTCAAAACATTTCTCTAGTTATGATCTTAGTTAATATTCCCTATAGGTTTTTCCACCTTCTTCTTCTTCACCATCATAAGTATCTTCCATTATTTCAACATGATCTATGAAGGTTATGAACATATCTATAAATTCATCTTTGGATTTCATTTATTTGAAAAGGTAATTTTTTATTCAAATACATACATGAAATCATTAACGAGGAGCTCAATGTTGTATAAAGAAGTGAAGGCCAAGGTCATCCCCTAGAGCCACCTCCATGATACCTGAGGGGAGGTAATAGATTGGACTGAACACTATAAGGGGGATACTGGGAGGCTTTGGAGGCCATGAAGTCCACAAGACGATTTCCCACATGCCATTTGTGAAGAATATCAGTGATGTTTGGGAGAAGAGGACGGCACTTGCGGATGATAAATGAAATATTCCAGGGGGATGGGGAGGCTCCCTTAAGCGAGCTTCAGATGACCCTAGATTCTGTCTCCACCAAAGTGAGGGGAATATTCCTTGGATTGTAGAGCTCCAGTCCAGTCAGTATTTCTCTTGCCTCCGCCATCAAAGATTCCCCATTCCCAATGAAGGCACTAAAATCCAAGATAACAGAACCATGGGGGGTCATGGATCACTCCACCTCCCCTCAAAATATCCTATCTACATTCGCCATCATAATTCAGCTTAAATCCCTGAGAAAAGGGAGTCCATCTCACCTAACACGTAGATTGAAGAGGATGTGAAGGGGGCTACATAGAGTATTAAAAACACTTGAGAGAAGGCGCCTCCTCATATCTACTATGGAGGGTAGCCAAGTCGGTGATGAGGCATATGGTTTTGAAGACCAGTCCTTGGGGATATGTACAGTTGTCATTGTGCCGCCCCCTGTTGTGTGCCTTCCAAATGCCCCAAAACCCTGTAGCTAGGAGAATGCAATGGCCAGTTTCCTCCTTCTTACTCTTATCCCCACTAGAACCAGCATTGAAATAAAACCTCAATCATCTCAAAGCCACCCGACACCGTGATTAAATCACCAAGGGAACTCCAGAAACACCTAAGGGATTTCTTAACTTCCTTGTAAGTATTACCCAATTTCTTCCTCTTGGTATTTTCTTTAGAATCATCATTATCATATTCACCATCTTTATAATTTGCGAAATTAATTGAAAAAAAATTCATGTCTATACACTCATAACATTTAAGAGGCAGTTTTTATTTTTAATTACATATAATTTTTGGGCAATTTCTATAGGTAAGGGACATAATCCTCTCATTCACTTCAGCATCATCTTCCTTATATTCTAATTCGTTGTAACCCATTAACTCATGCTTTGGTTCTCAGATTTTATCTTACTCATAGCTTAAAATTCCATCCACTACTTAATATTCTTTTTAAATTATGTAGATTTCCTTATTTCGTATAAAACAAGCATGTCATGCAATTCATAAAGGTATAAATCATATCTATCTTATAAAGTAAAGGATTCAAGATTAGATCTATCTAGAAATTTCCTCATTAATTTTTTAACAATAGTTAAATCTTTCAAGAAATTCCCAGGATCCTCTGATGTTGCTGAAAATTTCATTTTCTCTAGTGAAGTAATCATTAATACATTCATCTTCTATAATAATGATATCTTTTACCTTCATTATCTAGATTTTAAGCTTTCATTACTTCTCTTTCACATTTCCCTCGAAGATTATTTTGAGTTTTTTTATGCTTCCATTACTATTTTGAGACCCATCACCTTCATTTAAACCTTTTCAAATAAGGATATAAGAATATAATTATAATATTTTATATTAACATTGAGATTCATTTTGTTAGTAAATGTTATCGGAGTATATTTCTCAATTGTGGAAAACCCTAATGTAGTTGTATCAATCACATCTAGACCAAGAGACAAAATATAGGGTATCATTATATTTTTTCATCCATGATAATTTTTTCCATTAAAGTTATGAAGACTTGTGTTATTGACTCAGATAAGATTATCCATGATAAATAAAACATTACTATTATAGAGGGAACATCCTACTCAGATATTAATTAAAGGTCATTGTATTGTGTACACCATTGAGAAGGGGGTTGAATTTTTGGTTATATTTTATAAATTCGTTTCTCATAAAATTAACCTCTAAAACTTGTTAAATTTTAAATCCTCTCAAATTTATTACCCAACCTCACTCATATGCTCAGATAAGTAAATAAAAAAAGAAACTTGATTTTTTAAAAGGTTCAATTCCAATGTGGGTTCATAGTACTTTTCATGTTGATTCTCTTTGATCTATGGATATCTACTATATAATGAATTAAATACAAATCAACCAACACCCATAAAGATCATTTTTGTTCCTAATATGAAATTATAAAGGTTCCCACTAGTTGTAAAATTTTATTATACATCAGATTCAATGAAATAATAAAACATTAAAAGTAGATCACAATGAACTCTATCTAGTATTTTTCTATCAAGTACCACATAGTCCATTGAACATTTCTCTTATACGCCTTGGTCTAGTATGCATCTTTATATTAACTCTATCTGATGATGCTCTATCTGATTCACCTATATTTTCTAAACCACTATCTGGTGATTTATTTGATGTCTCTTTTTCATCCAATAGGATTCATGGTCAGAAACTCACGTTGAACCACTAATAAAGTTATGCCTAAAAAATTTCATTTTTTTCTCACATTTTTTAGTATACAATCTCAATGATACTATGCCTCTTTATAAATGCTCAACTTCCTCTAAAAATAAATTAAGAATCACTGACTTCATATTTGAATTTCCCTCTCGACTCAGATTTTTTTTTGATCTCCATCAATGAAACTAAAAATTCAAAGTTAAGATCTTCATATGAATTTCCTCAAATCTGATGGTCAATGAACCTCTTCAAATCATACTAAAATATCATATTAATTTACGAATGATGATAGTATAAATCATCATCATCATAATTTCTATAGTATACATCCATGAAGGTATATCTATCTGATATAGTATAAAAACTATTCAATTTTGGGCTTTCATAAGATATCCTTTATCTGGTGTAGCTTTTTCTGGGTCCCCTCCATCAAATTTATTTGTCTAGTGAAATAATTCTTAGAGATTAAAAACATTAGGGCCACTCAATTTGATGACAATATATTTCTCCATTCAACACAACTTTGTACTTTTCTTCATCTGGTGTAGTCCATCTGGTGGTCTTCAAATTTATTTTTCCAATGGGATATATAGAAGATTATCTAGCATGATCTATCTAATGAGTTGTCATGTCTCCAACCTATTATCCTATGTCTGATCAAACAGAATACATAGATTATGCCACTAAACTCTATCTAGTTAATTTTTATCCATATGATAATATTCTGAGTTCTACATCTATTAAACTTAAGTTATTTATCTTTATATTATAACATTATTAATTTCCATCAAGAACCCTTCATATATTTCTATTCAGTACAACTTTGTAAAAAAATTTATCGTATCCTTTAGTGATTTATTCTTATGATAGAGTGAAAAAGTATAAATTTGATCATCCTATTTCTAATCACAACATTATATATCAATCTTCATACACCACTAACTCAATGACTTCATTACTTCTAACTTTATAAAATTTGAAACTTTATAATTTTATAACTTGAATTTAATATAAACTATCTATGTTCATAAACTTCATGAGTGAACTATAGCTTGAATCATGTTTATCATTTAGTAATAATGATGTTAGAAACTTTGAATTTTAGCAATGCAATATATAAATTTATAAGGATGGTAACTCAATCTTCTTGTGATAAAAAATAACTCACTTTAACTTGAAACATAGAAATATTTACACTAACATTAACTAAAAATAAAACAAAATTTTTAAAATAATTCAAACAGATCATCAAGAAATATATAGGAAATATCATTGAAATCTCTAATCAGAGTGGACTAGTCATGGAATGTAATATAAAAGACACACTTGATAAGCTGATAGTTGTAAGAGGGGTAAAAGGAGGTTATTGTTTCATCAAGACCTAGAAAATAGTAATCATGAGATATAAACATATATACTAGGAAAATATTTTTTGAAAATAAAATATGTATACACACCCAGATGATCATTGGATCCATTTTCATATCTCAAAATCATTGTTCGTTTTGAGAAATCACATGCCTTCAAACCTCTTTATAATCTCATATAACTTGAGGGAAAAATAAATATTAATATTAATTTATTAATAAATATATTAGTTAATATTTATTAAAATGTTTATTAATGTAGATTAATGTTGATTAACATTGATAAATTTATCAAGGAGTTGCTCAAGATTTATTAAAATTAATAAATTTATAAATGAATAAAATTATAAAAGTATAATTTATAAAACCATATAAATATTATAGAAGTATAAAATTATATATATTCTATAAATTTTTTTATATAATTTATAAAAGTATGATACAATATATTATATAATTTATAAAATTATATAAAACTATAAAAAGTACATATAAATGTATAAAAATATAAAATTATATTTACCAAAAATTATATATTTATATTGATTAGTATTTATAAATTTATCAGATCATATTAATTATAAAATTATAATATTGTATACTATATATAAGTATGTAAAACTATAAAAATAATATAAAAAAATTAAAATATATGAAAATATATTTATATTGAGTAAAATTTTTATATTTATAAAATTATTGATCAATATTTATAAAATCATATGAAACCCTAAAATAACATTCCCAAATACCATCCAATTTAAGAAAAAAATTATTTTCAAATAATAAATTAAAACAATATGAATTTAAAAGCCTAATTAATAACCAAAATACTAAAATCAATGTGAAATAAATTAAATTCATAAATATTAATATACTTTTAATCTAAAATAAAATTGATTAAGGTAAAAAATAGGATTTCATGGAAATAACCAGAAAATGGAGGGGTGGCAGTCGAATAAAGGAGGGGTGGCGGTTGGGGAACAGAGAGGCTATGAACAGAGAATAAAGGGGTGATGATACAACAAGAGAAGGATGTATAAGGGAAAAAATACATGGAATTACATGGGGGAGGAGGGAGGAAGATAGAGTTGGGGGTGGAATTTGACTAAGTTGTTTTTTTATTGTATTATTATTGTTTAAAAAACCATAAAAACGGTGACATCAAAAATTAAAACATAATACTAGATATCATATTGTTATGGTTTTTGTAAAATCATAACAATGGCCTCATATGGTTATTGTTTATAAATATTTTGATAATAGTGGGGAACCATAACCATTGAAAAAATCATGAAAATAAGACTAAGGGCATTGGCCTAAAAAGTAGTATTTCACATAAAACAAGTGTATTCCTAAATCATTAGGGGTAAGAAACTAACACCAATTACATAAAGGAATCATTGGGGAATGATTTACCAAATTTTGGTAATATTATGGTTCAATTCTATATTTTACCAAAAAATCAGCATCACCCATATACATATCTGGAATTCTCAAAAATAAAACAAAAATCATGAATCACCCGGAGTGACTATTACACCTATATAACAATATAAAACAACTTATATATGTGTGTGATGTCACACCCAAACCCTTATTTACATAATTATTTTATTTATTTATTTATTTTATTATTATTCCTTAGGTTCAAGTATTTTTAATTTTTAATTCTTATTTTTTTATTTATTAATAATTTTTTCATATCTCATGATTAGTGCATGTATAGTGCTAATCATGAAACCACCATATGATATATTTCTATAACTTAACAGATCCATTCTTCATGGTTGTTTCAGGATTTTCTCACCTATGTGGGTAAAATGTGTGGGTTCCCTAAGTGTCTAATGAAGGGTAACTCAATTGGAACATAGTTTGTCAATCCATGTAGCCAAATCATGTGATTATCCTAGTACATTATGTTTACAAATATACCCCTTACAAATTTAGACACTAAAAATCAACCCTCTCCCACGTATCCCTCTCCCACACGACACCTAGATAGGGGGACCCTTTTATATACCCCTCATATTCCCCTCCTTGGACTCTTGGAATTATTTATTGTAATTTTGAACAGATTCATTCCAGGTTAGGGTTTCTTCCTCTCCTATTCTTTATTTCCTTATCTTCCTTCTTGATTTTATCCTCCCAATTATAGTGATTCATGGATGGTCAAACCCTAGGGTGTTATTCATAACCATTTTCTATGATTTATTTATGTCTATGGTGTGATATGTCTCTATCATGTGTATTTCATTCTTTATTAAAGGTTTCAAACCTTTCGACTTTTATTTGAGGTAGGTTTTCTCCAGGCACGACCCGTTACTTTTATAACCATTAATTTTTTGCCTTAATATTTTATATTTTTGATTCATAATGATAGTATTGTCACGACACAAAAAACAATTTTTAGAAGTGGTTTATTAGTGATGGTTTATAAAACCTCCACTAAAAAACTGAAATATTTTAGCAACAGTTTACTAGAAACCACCACTAATTTTTTTGTAGAAATTAAAAAACACTCTTTTCCTCCATCTCCCAAATTCATCCCCCTCGATAAAACTTTCTCCACCAAGCCCTCAACACTGCACCCCTTTCCCCCTCGCCATTTCTCACCTTTCCCCCTCACCATTACTCCCCTTCCCCCCTCACTTTAACTCCCATTTACCCCTCACTACCATTACCCTTTCCCCCTTTCCACTATTGAAACTCCCAGATCCCTCACTAATGTCGCTCCTCAATCCCTCGTCGATCCCTCCCCAAGCCATCGACTCACCTCCCCTCACCACTCCTTGATCCCTTAACTCCCCTCCCCAGGCCCTTGCTACCACTCCCTTTTCCCATTCCCACATTTCCTCTGAGCTAATGCGCCCCTTTCTTGAGGTTTTTTCCACCATTCATCCAATAGCGCCTCTCCCACACCCTCCTCTCCCCCTTTGAATGCCATAGTGGATCACCCTCATCCATGGTCCATTTTTCACATATTTGGGTGAAATCAAGACTTTAATGTGAGTCTCTAAGTACTATTACAACCCTTATTCATTTACTTTAGTGCATAGTGATTCCTTAGAATTTTACTCTAATATGTCATATTTCTAGGTATTTTCCTCACTTTTTAGGAAAAATCGTTAACTGATATTTAGAAAACCTTCTAATCCCTCATTTTCTAGCCCTCACCATTAATCCATTAAGCCCTCACTATTGCTCGAAATCCCTAATCCTTAACCTTTTGGTCTCTCTTGCTGCCTTTTCTCCCAACGCAACCCCCATCTCCGGGCATCACACCACTTTGTTAGCCCACTTTCTCATCATCCAGGGGTGATTTTTATAATCTATGCATTTTAGTTTAATATTTTTTTTTATTTTTAATGTGTTTTTTGTGTCTTTATTCTCAAATTTTAATTCCTTCTTGAAAAAACTATAATGATGAGATATTCCAATCATTATTGATATTATGGAATAATGTATAAAAATTTAAGGTTTGTTTTATCCAAAACTCATTTGATTTTAAAATTATACTTAAATTTGGATTATAAGGTTGTTGAATTATTTGAAATTTTTTTAACATCATACAATAGTGTCCATTTTACATTTTCAACTCATTAAACATACTTATAAAAAAGCTATAATTTTTTGACAGATTGTATACTTGGAAATTAAAATCTAAGAAAACTGATGTTGTTCAAAAATGTAATAATCTTAATCCATATAAAGAGTTTTTTATATTGATGATTTTGAATAAATTAGAAACTATTATTTAAATAAAATAAAATTTCATATTTTTTTTAATTTTTTTTTGATTTAGTGTTTTAAATTTTTTATATATGGATAAAAGTTGGATCACATTACCAAGGAATACACCTTAGTATGTTAAGGATTTGGAAGAGTTTTTAGATTTTTCAAATTCCAATAAATCAGTTTATAGGAAAGTAATATATATATGATCTAAATGTAAATTTATAATATAGTTAAAGATATATGATGTTTATGAACAGTTGATATTGAATCAATTTCCTACTCAATATTTATACTCGATTTTTCTTGGAGAATAAAACATTACATAATGTTTGAGCACTAATTTTAATCAATAGAATGATCTCCCAAAATCATTGAAAATTGAAAATAAAATTTATAACCTTATAAATGATTCCTTCATCATTAAAAGGAAACAGTGTCAACATCATTACATATCAGAACATCCAGTTGAGGGTGCTACAAATTGAAGTTCCCAATCAGGATCCAAGTATCACTGAGAGGGGGAGGGGGTGAATCAGTGATATCTTTTTCTTTTTAAGTTTCCCCTTTTTGAAACAACCTTCGCCTCCTGTTAAAGAGTTTCTTCCCTGCTGAACACACACATCCACAGGAACACAAGATTTACAAGGTTCACTACTCAACAAGAGTAGCTACGTCCTTGGTATGGTACGGAAATAATCCAGTACCACACAATCCACTAGAAAACAATCCTTTTATGTGGAATACAACGAGTAGGATATACCCTTACACTCGTGCAACACTTTGAAAACAATCCAATAGTGCGTGTCCTCCCTCTTAGCACAAATAGGATAACACAATGTTTCAGTACTTCTTTACAATTAAACAGATGTATTCTTCGAAGTACAAATCTTCACTTTCTTACCCAGAAGCCGGTAAGAACTCTCTCGTGCACAACTGAATACGTGCGAAGACCCCAAATATTTCGCGCAGCCTTTAGGGTGCCTTGCGCGCAATTAAAATGGCTTGCGCGTAAAATCACCTTTTGGCGCGAAAAATGTTTTCGCGCAACTTTCCTTTTACGCGCAACTTTTCCTCTTTTCGCGCAACTCACTTAGCATATAATTTACGCGCACCAGAGCTCGGGATTTCTTCTAAGTGTCGAGCATTACATAATGAGAGGGGTTCACCTCATATTTATAGGCATTTTTGACCTTGCGCATAAAAACCACTTCCTCCGCGTAAAACCTCCTCCATGCGCGTAAAAACTCTTTAATGAAACTTCATATTTCGCGCCATGCTTCAATATTTCGCGCACCTCATGCCTTTGGCATTTTTCATCCTTCTAAGCCTGAAGCACCAATTGCGCGCAAAATTCCGCACCGTGTTCTATATTGCGCGCAAACCCAATCTTTCCTGCGACATCAGATTTCGCGCACTGCTCCAATATTTTGCGCATTTTATGCCTTTGCCAATTTTTGATCTTCTGATCTCGAATCATCATTTGCGCGAAAACTTCATTCCCCAATTTCGCGCACCATGCCAATATTTCGCGCAACCCGCAGATTTTTCGCGCAACCCGCTACTATTTCGCGCATCCAGCAGATATTGCGCGCACCACTTTATTTTTGCGCGAAACGTGCCTAAATTTCCGCGCACTCCATTCCATTGTCATTTTTCATAGTTATGACCTTGAATAACTCTTTTGCACGTATAAACCATCTTCAGCGCAACATCCATTGCCAAGCAGATTTCTTCATCTCCCGATTTTCAGGCCCTAAAATTTGGCAAACACTGGAAAACGGCGCCACCTTAAACTGTTCTTTTCTGCCATCCCCAGATTGTCTATTGCTTTGCCATTTTATCTCTTTACTGCTTCCCATATCCATTCTTCTGCTCTTATCACGAATCCCACTATCGTGATATTTATCCTTTGATAGATCAGCTTAAGCATCGTCAGAGTTGCAATGGGAACTGAATCTTTCCTATCTTCCAGCAGCATCATCCCTTCCAATCAAAACATTATCTGACTGGCATCATCATTTCTCCCCCTTTCCTTCATAAGTCTTGCATCACAAGTTCTCCTAACTCATGATTTGTGTGAAATACATACCAGCAAAGCATCGTCTGATTTATGATCCTTCTACACAGTGAATTGATTTATCGCCTTTGACAACAAAATACAACACTCTGCAAAAGCTAACTCTTCAAACTTTCATCTTCATTCAACCTGGTCCCAACACAAATAGTAACTTTTCAACTAATGATTTGGGACTACATGACAATGCGATTATGATCATAGCATATTATTAGATCCTACTATTTATGTTATGGAGACTAATATAAGAGAGAACTTCAATAATAGAAAATTTTGTTTAGTTATTTAGTTGACTATGGAAATTAATAGTTTTATGGTGGATTTCTTAAATATTAAAAAAAATCTTTTCTATTGAAGTTTCAGCATATCAAATGACAATGTAGAATTAAAAATAAAGTGATATTCGGGGTATTGGAATTTTTATGTAATGAATTTCATAAAGCTAATTTCCCTAAGTATTTTTATGATATGAAAAATATTAACATGTTTGGTATGAATTATACAAAAATGCTTTCTTGTCATAATAATTGTATACTTTATTAGGGAGAAAATTTAATTAGACATGATTAAAAAAATTCATCTTCTAAATGGCAAAAAATTGGTGATATTATAATTATGAATCAATATACTATATAGAATAAGAAGGAAAATAATATACCTACAATGTGTTTTGTTACTTCACTTTAAAACGAAAACTCCCATGATTCTTCATGTCATTAAAACCTGTCGAGCACATAAAGTGGCATTCTATAGATAATAACAAGGATGGGTTAATGAAACATCCAAGAGATTCAAAGTCATGGAATAAATTTTATTTATTACATTTACATTTCTCATCTAATCCTAGGAATGTGTGATTGGGATTGGATATCGATGGATTCAATCCATTTCAAACCATGAGCACATGTTATTGCATTTGGTAATTTGTTTTGATAAATTAAAATCTACCTCCATGGATTTGAATGAAACAAATTAATTTTATAATTTAGATTAAAATTAGTTGAATAAAAATTCCTAGATATTATATTTATGCATTCTTTAAACCTCTAATTGATGAATTATAAGAGTTATGGAGCAACAGTGTTGAGATATACTATGCATCTTCTAGAAAAATGTTCAAAATGCACAATGATCTAATATAGACCATTAGTGACTTTCCTAAACTTGGGAACTTGTCTATTTGGAACACTTACACAGGTTTGGATTGTCCTATTTATAACTTTTATTTTGAGCCTGAATGACTACCTTATAGTAAAAAATTGTTCTTCTTGTGTCATCAAATATTTCTCAATGAATCTCATGGATTTTGGTTGAACAAGTCAAAATTCAATGGGTCTAATGATCATAGAACAACTCAAAAGTGGTTGATAGGTTTTGAAATATTAGAACAACTAGTAAATATTACAACAAAATTTGTGAATTTGTATCATTTGAATGATAGTGGGAAACATGTTCGAAGTGCATCATCAGTTTAAATTAGAATGAAACAATGTAAGAAAAAGGTATATTCTTCAAACTTATGTATTGGGAATTTAATTTTTTGTTCCATAATATTTGTTTAAGCATATTGAGAATAATTTTTGTAAATTTTGATCTTCAAAATACTTAATGAACATGAAAAATTTAAGGACCATACCAATTCTTGGAAGTAATTACAAATAATGAGATAAAGCATGATCGATAGCTAGATGAGAATGAAAAGTATGATCTGAAAATTTTTTCTAATGAAAAAAATGTATAAAGATATATTTTTTGAATTTTAAAACATTTGAAAGTTTCTGATGGGTATTCAGGTAACATCTCAAGGTGTGTCGACATAAAGCATCATAGGATTCATGGATTGAAAATTCATGATTCGCATATTCTGTTATAGAAGTTATTAACATTGGAATTTCATACAATGTTACCTGTAAAGGTTAATATAGTAGTACCACAATATTTTGCATTCTTTGGAAAACGATGTGAGAAAACACTATAACCAGCTGATCTCGACAAGCTTTAGGATAGATTTGTACTAAAACTTTTGTAGTGGAGATTATCTTTCCTCCATCATTATTTACTGACTTGATGCATTTAACTATGCTTTTGATCGTGGAAACTAAATTATAAGGTCACATAGATTATTGATGGATGTCTCCAATTGAGAGGTAATTTATTTATATTTTTTCATCTTAAGTAAACCATTCTTGGAACATCATTAAATACATAACTATGTTTTATTAATTTCATTTCATAGACACCTTGGTCATTTAAAATCATACATGAAAAATAAAGCTCAACCTATTGGATATATTTTTTAAGTATATTTATCATAGGAGTGTCTTACCTTTTGTTGTAGATACATGGATGGTAATGAGACATGATTCAATCGATTTGGATGTGTTGAAGATATATCGACTCAATCTCAACTAAATGGGAAATAAAAAATATTTCCTACTATTGGTTGATCATTTATGAGGATATCAAATATTATAACGATAGAAATGGAATTATTATTATAAAATAGATATGTGCTACTAAATAGATAAATTTAAAATCTATTTATTGAATAGATCATGATACAAACAAAGAGATGCATAATAAGTTGAACACAACATGTTAAAGATATAAAAAATTTTGTTAATAAAGAGCTTGTATAATGGTTTTCATAATATTTATGTTCATATATATTTCAATAAAAATGGTTATTATGTTGATAGATATATTTTTTAAATATAATAATGTATATTACATTTTTTTTGGATTATGAATACTAATAACTCCTTTTACGTTTTCAGAAGATTTAAAGATTTTGGCTCAAGGTCCTCTAAAAGTAGCTCAAAATTTTGGCTCTTATAATGTGAATGGATTAAAATTTCATAAATCCAATCAAGAATATTGTTTAAAAACACAAAATATTAGTATATTTACAATTTCTAAATTGCGATACTTTGTAATGTTGAATGCTATTATCAAATTAAACTACCCTAGTTATTTTTCAATTATATTATTCACATGCAAGTGGGTCGATATACTAGGGGGATTAAAAGAGATTCCTTGAAGTTTACTTCTTTGAAAATATCTAGCCTAATATATGACAATGTCCATGAATTACCGGATATGTATATATTTTCATCATAAACAAAAATTGTATATTATATGAATGATGTCATGGATGGAGGGTGGGGTGTAATTTTTCACCTAAAATAAATAGATTTTGTATGATATGGGTGATGAATTGGAAGATTTTACCTCTATCATTTAATACTATAAATAGAAATATACTAACATATTTATACATAATGATAATAAAAATATTATTCTTGTAAGGGTGGATTAAGTAGATAAAGTAATGATGGAGTAGGATAACGACATGACTGAAAGACAAAATGATTGTATGTATAGTCATCCATAAACTTAACAACCATCACTTTTATATGTTATTAACTTATGGTACTATGGATTTTTTATCATATTTAAATTCATTTTTATTCATAAGTTTTTAAATTTTGAAAACATAGATGTTATATTTGTTTTTATGTGCAGTCATTCATTATCATACCTATGTATATTATGTTTTTTTATTACTATGAATATGTTATCATTTCTAAATTTATTTATTCATGAATATTTCTAAATATATATTCCAAAGTTATTTTTACTTGTTTAAATGATAATAATTCTATGGAAGAATCATTTCAATGATCCTAGTCGACCCCCAATTTTTGTTCCCCTGGCCATACAGATGTCATCAGTGTTACCCGATAATCCATCAGACTCCCTCCCTATAACATAGGGTACAACCACTTTCATCCCCTAATCTAAATATTATACACCATTCATCTCCCTCCCATCAGTGTCTATAACACCCTCTTCCTCCCTCCCATTAGCATCCGGAACACTACCTCCTGATTTAGTAGGCTCAACATGTAATAACTCTATAGTGAAGGAACAAGTGGTCACTCATATTTCTTCATTAGGATACAAGAGGGTGGTGATTATAGGTACAAATTCTAATGAGAGTAATGTTATTGAAATATTTATATGATAATAACTATTTTTTCATAAAATATGGAAACAATATTACTACCAGGGCAAATATTAACAATTCAGATGTCTGGAATCTGAACAAATTGAAGATAGTTTTCCCCTTAGAATATTATAGGGTCCCCATATATGATACTATGGGATTATTTAGCTGGATTTTAGGATAGTTGGTGGTTGAGTTGATTACACTTCCAATTATATATTCTTATTGGAGGCATATTCCTCAATCATAAAAGTATAAAAAAAATTATTCCCAAATAAAGGTAATTTTAATATGTTATAGCTCAATTAAATTCCATTATTTAATTAAATTTTTATTCCATTTTATCTTTGATAATATTATCACATGAAAGTGAATGTTTAAAATTTTGGGTATGAAATAAAAAGATTTTAAATGGATGATATGGAATAAATTCAATGATACATCATTGACCACTCATCAAAGGTACGATAAGGTACCTGAAGGGGTACCTAGAGAGCAGTGGAAGGTGTTTGTTTATAATAATCTCCATGAGAAGCACATGGTGCTGAAAAATATATTATTATGTTAATACCATTTCACATATATACATTCATATGAAAATTAGATGACATTTCATACATTACTATTAAATTTTAAGTTATTTATTTCATGAAGTTTTAAGAAAAATGTATCATGTCGAGCTGAACAAATCATCCCCCACAATTCAAATTCGAAGATTTTTTCAAGAAATAGAAAAAATGTGGTAATATTTTTATTAGTTTAAATATTTATATGAAAAAATTATTTGTTTCATGTTTTAGGTTATTGATTTATATTAGTTTAATGTAGCTAAATAATTTAGGGCACCAAGTCTCTCATATGGAACTTTAGTTGGATTCTTATATGAATTTTGTTAGGTGTTATATGAATGATCCTATCAAAGAATTTGGGATACGAATTCCTTTTTCATTGTAATAACTTATTATTATTTGCCACTTTTTTAATATGTATTTATTTAAATATGATTGATATTTGATTTATAGGTAAAAATAAAAGAACTATGGGATTAAAAACCCATACAGTCATTCTCAGTATCCTCGGATAATCCAGTTGGACAAGTCCATAGGAAGTAGTATCCAAGTCACGTGCATAGGATGGGTTTGGGAATATTACTATCTGAGGTCTTTGAAAGGTCACCATGGATTACAGTAGTATATACTCATGGTTTTAGTTACTCCCTACCATGACATTCTCATATGTAGTTTATTGCAATGAAAAACAAAATTCAGCAATATGGGAGCATAATCCATCAATATGGGGCCTCATATATAGATTCAGGAAGTGAAGTTTGTGACTTTTTATAAATAATTAGTTGAATTATATCAGAAGATAACTGGATGTGTCCCTAATTATATTGCATAAATGGATGGTTTGAGTGAGTAGGTAAATCACACAATTTCACAATAATTTAGTACAAAAACATTTATTGGGTTTCAGTTGAAATTTTAATATATATTACTATTTAGTTTTCAAGAAAATTGTCATGTTATCATTGATAGAAAAATGTGGAGATGGATATAGAGACAGTGTTAGTATTAGTTTTTTTGGTAGTGATGAGCCTTTACATTGGATTCAGTGGTGGTGATGTGTAGCTAAACTCATGACAGACTAACACAATGATATGGTGATTGAGAAACCATGTTGTGGTTTCACGTTGGGTATTTTTTTATTTCTGTTACATTACATTAAATCTATATTCATGGTTGATATTCTATTTTTCTTCTGAATTTTTCCTTATACTCATCATTATAAAGATATTTTGTGTTATTTTTAAAATGATTCCATGTAAATTCTTCCATTCTAGTTTGATGGTTTTTTTCTTTGATTTTGGTGGAGTAAATTGATGGTAATAGTCTAGAGAAGTCATGAATTGGTGTGTAATTGTTGATGGATGGTGGGTACCACTTATTGGGGGTTTGTGTTGGGAGGTTATTTTCTTTCCTTTATTATTTTCAGACTAATAAAAGTAACTAATGTTGTTATATCTAAATATTGGGGGAAAATGTGATAAAATAAATAAATATGGGTGTTTGGTATCCTACTAATATGATGTTGTTATGGTCTATTGGATTTGTTTGGTGATGGGTGATGTATAAGAAAATGTAATATTTGTATCCTTTTTTAAAATTTTATATTATAGTTGGGATGGGTAGCATAAGATTGTTGTAATTAAAGCACGTATTTTAGTTAAATCATTTTTATTAGGGAGAGTTTGGTTGACCCATATAATGAGGAGGTTATAAGTAAGTAATGGGTGTATATGTTTTGGGTTTTATCCATTGTTTCACATGTTATCATTTTTATGCTTATTTTCTTGGGGTGTTGTGTGGTTTCTAGATTGAAAGTGGGGTTTTGGAAGCATTTAGGGGTCTATGGAGCAAATTTCAATGAGATTATGGGGGATTAGTTCATTATTGTCTTATTATGTGGAATCTTGTTATAGAAAAATTAATATAGTATTTTATTTCATGTTATTTTTTGATTTTTTGTATGTTGGAAGTTGTTTTGTGATTATGTGATAATGATTTATGAGGATGTGTGTGGTGTAAATGTAGAAGAGGTGTGCAACGAATATGAAAAGGTGGTGATGTTATAAAATGAAGTGTGGGGTTCTATATATATGGTCGGGTTATGTGATTATGTGAAGGTATGTAGTGATGTGGTAATATTGTGAAATTTCGTCATATGTAAGCATGGATGAAGTGGAAACATTATGAGATTGTTGTGTGTTGATTTTATAGGCACTTCTTTATTATTGATTTTAGGTAATGATTTTGGAGTTTTGATATGGTCTTTCATTTATTATTATTTGATATTGATTTATGATATTTCTAATCCATTAATTTAATATTTTATTATTAACCATGGGATTGTTAAAAAAAATTATATTTTGATGTATCTTTATTTGATTCAGGTTTCAATATTTGTAAACCCAGGTTTATGTTCAATAATATCACAAGCTTGTTTAAGCCTATATTAACACTCTTCAAGTTATTATTGTTGATTCTCACTTACTATTATAATTATTTATATACAAGAAATCTATCAGTTCTAGAAATGTATATATTTGAATCTTTCAAACATTTTTCACATGTTTTGATTATGCTTTAACTATATATCTATTTATAGTTGTCCTATTATGGTTTTTAGAATATCAATATGATTCTATTTTGTTTTCATGTATTATTCACTTCCTTCTTGATTTGATTATGGATGTTGTAATCATTTTTAATTTTATTTTCCTTAATTTTATTATATTAATATTATTTATTGTCTGTTTTTTTATGTTTTTTTCATGGTTTCTCATATGTTTGGTATCTTTTTTCTAAAGGCGGTAAATTCTACCAGTTTTTTACAATATTATATAGGGTAGGTTTAAACTAACACTAAATATAGTAAAAACATTAGTAGTGATATAAACCACCCCTAAATCCTTAATAGTTTTGAGATATAAAACCACTGCTAAAAACTGAAATGACCACTTCTAAATATCATTTTGAGACACTTCATTGAAACCACTTCTAAATGGGTGAAATATACGCTAGTTGGATGTCAAAGCCAACTTTAGTGGTGGTTATAAGAAACCTTTATGAAAACATTTAGCAATGGTTGAAACTGATGATATTCCCCTATTCTCTTCTAGTGTATGTGTGTTTATTAAATATTTAAAAATAAAATTATATTTAATTTTGGTTTCCATAGAAATTGAATAGTTTTTTATTTTAGATATTGATTCAAATATGATTTTCCCTAATTGTGCACACCAGTGGTTTATGAAATTGTACAAATGGATCTTTAAGAGGTATTTTAACATTAATAAATGTATCCTTGATTTTCAATTTGATTTATAAAGGTGTTTTTTAGACTTTAATGATATTTTTTGTTTTTAAAAGAGGAATTTCAAACTATTAAGTGTTTTAATATATTTTGTAAAGTAAAATGTTGTTAACATGTAAATAATGTTATAAATGTTTTATGTTATCCTTAATACTTATACCCATACACAAAGAAATATATATAGATTAATTTATGAACATCTTCACACAAATATGTGTGAATATGTGCATTGAGATAAAAGTATCTATGTATTTAAGTACATATGTGTGTACCGATAAAGGAAGAATCACAAACATAAATTTTATAGCCTAAATCCTGTTTTTGAATGATATTTTAAAAAGGGGTTATTTGAGTAATATTTTTAATTATAAATACTATTTTTTAATTATCAAACCCAAATGGGTATTTTGAATGAGACTTTTCTTAATATGTACGCACCATTTGATTTAGAACCCTTGATTGTATTTTATTAAAGTGGAAGGGGTATTGCCATGGTAGGTAACCTTCATAATATATATATTGTTTAGGGTATTAAGGGGGTTAGATTCCAAGAGGGGTTTCCAGAGGTGAGTTTTTATTATGGTTACTATTTAAATGATTGGATACATATATATAATATATCTATAAATATATATACACATGATGTATTTATATATATATACTCATATACTTATATAGACATATATTTACTCATATACTTATAAGTATATTTCCATGTGAATCGTACAATATAATTCAACATATCATAACACTTATTAAATGGCCATATTATAGTCATGTCATACAATATGATATGCTTAGAAAGTGGCATGATATATCTATACCATGCCTTAAAATATACCTATAATAAGTATTAAAATATTCCTTGACTTCCTATAATCCATTCCATATTATATACACATATCATATACAATGATATCATCCAAAAAAATCATTTTTAATTTGGATTTAGGGAATATCTTCATCTACTAATACTTAAGATTCAACATTATTTTATGTATTACTAACCTCATTACCCCAACATAACAAGATAAATGTAATTTTTTAGAAATTAGGATAAAAAGTAGTTATTTTAAGAGACCTTTACCAACTAAAAAAATAATCCCATCTCATACTTAAAAAATTATCAATTACATCATCATCAATATAACTGCTTTACAGGAGGTTAAGTGTTATCAATTGACCTATAATTTATTCAGGTTATCTATGAAAAGGAATTCCATTTGAAATTTTAAAAAAAATAAGTACATGGAACATTATTTAAATTGAATAATATATCAATAAAAACATAACGCAAGTTGTAATCATAGATCATATAAGTAATAACATAAATAAATATAGGTGGTTATGGTGATATAACCATAAACATGGTCAACCAACATTCTTTTTTATAACAAAATTATTAAATGAACATCTCACATATAATCCAAAACATGAAAAATCATGATAAAGGCATTATCAATAATTAACAATTCATATGGTAAAATTACATGAATATGAAAAGTATTGTATACCATTAAGATAATTAAACAAGATCTATTAACTTTTTAGATAAAATAAAAATTCAATTTAGTGTAGAAATTTTATTTCAAAATTACCCATTTATGTTTCCAAAAACACTATGTGTTAATGTTTTAAAAATACAGTGGTAGATACATGATAGTAATGAACTAATTAAGAACGAGGAGGGTTGAAACTACCTACCTTTTCAACTCATCAATGATCTCAACATGATATGGAGACCTCAAAGAAACTTATTAAAATTGTAAATCAAACTCCCTGAACACTAATCCCACAATAACTAGTAATATAATTTGAAAAAAACTTATAATGGACTCTTGAAGCTATAAACTATAAAATACCTAAATTACATAACTTTCATAACAGTAAATTTTGACCTAAACCACTAAAACCTCTAAAATAATCCATCGAATAATGAACCTCCATAAAAACAATACTTAATGGAGAAAAATAAAAAATTCTTAGCCTTTTTTAACCATCATATAATAAATCATATTCATTTAGAGTGAATAAACCATTCTCAAGTGCAATCACATACCTAAATCCTTAATATCATCAACCAAAAATTAGAGATAGATAAAATGAAAAGAAAAAAAATAAGAAATGAATAGGATTTCCTTGATTTGATGTGAAAAAACTCCCTAGGATTACATGGCTTGAATATTGGAAGAAGGAAGGATAATGAGAGTGATGGAATGGAATTATTCCCCCGGTCATACAATCTATCAAGGAAAAACCCGATGGGGTTAAAATACATTTTAAGTGAAATACAAAAATACCCCCAATTTTAATTTATTATTAATATTTTTTTTTCTATGTATCCCATTGGGTACCTGGTGAAACCAAATTTAATAAGTAGTGGAATCCCACTAATCATCTGTGGAAACATAGTGGCTACTATTTTTCTATAACCTATATTTTGGAATAAGCTTCTTCCAAAACCTCAAATATAGAAAAATGAATACTATGAGGTATTAAATTCCATATCATCATGGACTCAATGTTTTAAAAAATGAGAATCCTAACACCCCATCCATGTACTAATTTTTTTAAACATCAGATAATAAATTTTGTAAACCAATATGAAGTAAAAATAGGGAACTCAATGAAAAAACATAAATAAAAACATATGGTAGTAACATGGTTTAGAATGTAACCTACTATATTAGAAGGAGACTATAACCTTATATTTAGGATAGAATTACAAGAGGTAACGCTTGAGTTACAAGGTCCCTAACATCTAGAACCCTTCTCAAAAATAGAAGAAGACTCCATTTATTCTATATAAAACACCTACCACAAGCACTTATATTGAGATGACCTACAACGGTGAACATAATTTCAAATAATATCCACTTGTATCATAGAAAAGTGAATAATTACCACCTATTTATTAGGTAGTATCTATAGTAAAAATCTAGTTCTACCATTGTAACGATAATCTGATCATTGTAGAGAACCACCACTTGATCATATCCACTACTAGTTTTCTAGTACACCACCTCAACTTCCTATCCCTTTTTAATGGTTTAAGTGTTCAGAAACACATCCTATGACTTTCACACTTCATATTCTAGAATTAGTTATCATCATTTTTTTCATTTGATTTTATACTTTTCTTAGTTCCATAGAATAGACTCCATCTAGTTCCAAAAAAGAACTTCTAGAAATCAAACATTCCATAATTTCCATCACTTGGATAGAAAATAATTATCACTAGGAAAACTCAACAATATGTTACTCAAGAATTTTTTGATATGTTAATCCTATAAATCTCCCACTTAAAAAAAGTTATCAAGTATTCACCACCAAGTCCGCAACCACTTATGAAACATACCTTGTATTCAATCTTCCTTTACAATGTCACCATGGTCATAACTATACTAGTCATCTTCCATGCCCCACTGGGGAGAAATGAAACCCAAGACTTTATTGGACTATAAAAAACCATTTCATTTAAAAAAAAAATATAATTGATCCATATTGTTTTTCTTCATAAAAAACTATTCAAGAACCATATAAATTTATTGTAACCCATATAAAATGTACACTATATATCATGATCATGGCCTCACTCCCACTATGCCCTACATTTCTGAAACTCCGCAGAAAGCTTCCAAAATCCTAGATGATCATGGTACACCTAGATTTAGAAATTCTAATAGAATATTATATCCATATAAATCTACTTTTGGAATTTATGGTATCAATAAATTTATTATAATCCCTAAATAATATAGATTCATCAGTACATTGCTTAGTTAAACATCAATATGTGGTGGTTATTTTCTCCTGACTACATATTCAATATAGTTCTAATCCTTTCAAAGTATCCCCTCATAAAATTGTACATTATAATCTTTGATGATTTTCCTTAAGTAATTATTCCAAAGTAAGAATTAAAATTTATCATCAGCATACCCAATAAATAAACATTACATGGACTTTGGGTTGCCCAATTCCTAGTATCTATGTCGGAATAGGCACAAATTTTGAAAAACAATTAGGTGGGATATGTCAACAATCCTTCTATAAAAGATTTCTTTTGTAAGTTCCTTCCCCAAAAAATGTATGGACTCTAATTCAAAACATAATCCATGCAACTAACTACCTCACCCGAAATTCCTATAGGAAATTAGAACATAACTTCCTGAAACTATATTTCTCATTAAAATTCTAAGACACAAACTATACAAAACCAATTTCTCTTAAATTTATTGGCATAGACTTATCAAACCATATGCCTTTTCTCCAGAAAAATATCTAAAGCTCTTTTTTCTAAAACATTCTATAACCAATAGAACTCAATCATTTAATATTTTATATAATCTCATTTTCTACCATGGATCTCTATATGGTGAAGGTACTAAAATAAATGAACTTATTCTTGAGAAGAAACACTCACACATTTCATGTTACATAATGATGAAGGTACCAAAGTACAGTAACCCACTATGTGAATGAAACGTGGTTGGAGACCATTATTTTTTATGCACCATATCAATCTTATAATTCACAAGTACATTGCCATTTGTATTGAAAAACACCTTTCTTTGCTTCCCAAGTCCACACATATCACATTTTTCATACTCTATACTTTTAATTTCCATCATGCCTTTAATAGGTTTGGTTTTTATCCCCATATGACCCATTTGACTAATATTCCATACAAACAATTGATCCATTGGTTTTTTGGCATAAATTGATCCTTCTGAACTCTTGGTCAGAAAAAAAGTTCTATTTATCAAATATTTGGTAACCTCCTTGGAGTCCCACGTTATTTTCCACATGAAATCCACAAGTTTTTAAAAAAAACCCACATCATTCACATAACCAATGGAGATATAGTTCTTCTATAACTTGGGTATGTTCTAAACCCATTTCAATTCCATAAAGTATTTATTTCATATCTGGTTAAAAACATCGCCCATGCTAATGATATCAAACACTTCTCCATCAACAAGAATAAAAATGTCAATGATTCCAAAAAAAATAATTCTTCATGATCGTAGTCTAAAATAATGAATAAAAATAAAGCCCATAGTCAATTATCAATGAATCAAGTTATTTAATGACACTCAAAATATAAAAAAATACTCCCATCAGTTGTGGGATTTGTGGATCTTCCATGAACATGACTTCAGGAACAAGCCTTTTGGTCCTAATAGTCCTTATTTAAATGCACTTTTTGTGTATCCTCTATTTTAGGTATGACTATTCTAAATTTTTATGTAGATTTTGAGCTCATGTTTAAGTGTTTAAAGGTAGGTTAGTGGTGTTTGAGAGGTTGGAATTAGGATGGGGAAGGGCATGTGGATGTGTTTTAACACGAAAAGTTACATTAGTCTCACCTGCCTATCAATGAGGCTCCTGGGAAAAGGAAAATTTTTCTAGAAGACACCAACAAATTCATGGTGTTCCTAGGAATAACTAGATCTTCCTAGTGGTTGTTGAGTATATTGTGGATGCCACTGGCTAGTCAGTGGAGTATGACGAAGACCAAAAGGGACACCAGTTTTATAGGTGATTTTTTAAAATGCACCCTCTATTCACTCTTTCTTATTATCTCATGCCTTATTCATATACCGGAGACCTAGGAACCCTCTCTAGTGATTTTGTATTATTATCATCCTTTTTCTCTCCTCTGTTTGATGCCTAGATAATGGATCAATCTTGCGCTTCAAATATGGTAAGTCCTTTTTCATTCTGGATCAATTCCCTTATCTTATCCTTAATAAAAATTAATAAAAACCATTATTGATTGATCATATATGGGGGTTTTGATATGGTATAATTAGGGATTCATGGATATTTAATAGAATGGATGGTATTATTTAAGGAATTGGCATCTCTGCATCAATTGGACCATGATCATTGTCGGTAGTGGATCTTACCTAGTATGCATGACCTTGAACTACCTTTTGGGTGTGTTTAATTCTCAAACTTGATTTTAGGATTCTAAATAATTTCAATTCAGGAATTTTTCTAGGTTTCGATAGTGATTTTGGACCATGATGGTGAATTTTTCCACCAATCATTTTTTCACCTAAGGTAAGAATTCGTTAAATTTAGAGTATGTTTTATACAGGTTATTTCCATGATTTTTGGTATGAATGTGTAGCTTAGTGATAAATATGTTTGCTTCTTGATCACAGGAGGTGTGCATGTGTATCCCTATTGAGACCTATTCTTGATATTTTACTTACATGTTAATTGTTATGGCTTGTGATTCTTTGTTGATATAACTTGATTTTGATCTTTCATTGGTATCTTGTATCATATATTTTATTCTTATATCATCTATAGTAGAGAATATAGGTTGATCTGGTTGGAATATCCTCTAAGTGGGATGTTTCAGATATTTTTTATCATGTTCTTATGATATCTTAACTGATGGGATTTGTCACATGAATTTTTTGTATATCCTATCGTGGGGGATGTGTCAGGAGAATGATTGATGTTCCTTCTAGAATAGAGACAAATAAATTGTGTCCTAAATCTAAGGACCCATGATATGTATTTTGATTATGTGATATAATTTCTATTTGTCTTTAGTCTATATAATTTCTTGGCATACACCTATATATCTTATGTTCTTATGTTAAGGGTTGTTGGATTTTCCCTATTGAGTCTCGTACTAACACCCTACTCGGGAATTCAGTGTGCTTGTATATTTAAGGAATAAGAATCCAAAAAAGGGAAAGGACCCTATAGTGGATGGTTTAATAGATTATTAGGAGGATTTTGGATATTTATAGATATATTTTAGGCTAGATGTCTGGATATTATTTTTTTTATTGGCTTTACCTCATACTTTGGATCAGTTTTTTCATTAGTTGTGGATTATCTATCTAACATTCCATATTTATACTACATGGGTTGGTTTTATTTTTATATACTACAGCTTTGATGATTATTTGTTTATTTATTATTATTTTTATTATTGGATATCACTTCCTTATTTTACATTGATGTTTAATTGGTACTGAGGGCATAGTCTCCCCATGATATTTTGTATGCCTTGATCATTAGTCATCAACCTCTTGTGCACAAGGAGGTGCATATGTATTAATGTGCCATCCCAGTGTAAACCAAGTTGTTCAAGTTGGCGTGTTACAAAATGGTATCATAGCACTAGGTTCACTAACTTGTTTCTTCTCTTTACATTGATTTGGGATATGGTGGATATGAGATAGGAAATTTGGGAATCGAGTAGGGGAACCATGTTAGTGTCTTGACATCACTATGTAGTAAAAATATGAGTTTCTAAAAAGTGGTAATTGTGGGTCTTTTTGTTTTATTTTACCATTGATTAAATTCAAATTTCAGGGATGCACATGATGTTTGTATACTAATTTATGGAATTTTTTTGTGTTCATGAATCATGTTAGGCACATAGGATTACATGCCATACACATGTTTCTTGAATTATATAGAGCCAAAATAATTAAATGTGTATTTAAATTATGATATGTGACTTTGGTGAATTATTTGTTACATTATTTTATTTGATCCTATGTATTATATGCTTGAGTGTATATATGTGGTTGTGATTATTGTTTGTGTACTAGAGGCTTGGATTGGATTTTGGATCGTTCTTAGGGTGTTATTCCTTATTGTTGTGGTTATCCTCTTAGGATGAACTTTTTTGTGAAACCTTGTGTGTTCCTATGTTCTATAAATGACCTTATTCTTTAAGAATTTATCTTCTCTAAGGTTTGTTCTTGAATTTCTAGTAATTTTTCCCCATAGATGCCTCACATAGCCAGTTCCACCATATGTTGTGTAAGAGGATTCAACTGAGCATGTATCCTTGGTTTATCCTGTGGGTAAAGCTATAGAACTAGTCCAACTATCGTATATTTGGGGTGATTGATCCCACAAGGGTGGACCAATGATGGCCAATTATGCTTGGTAATTCCATCTCCAACACACCCATCCTTCTAAGGTACTAGAGGCCCCTGAGATGTGGAGGACTAGATATGAGTCATCAAGAGTTTTTTTCACCTCGTAGAGACCCCATATGATTCAAATGTGAATCCATAAACCTTTATACTTCAAGGAACATATGGGTTATAGTGGGATGTCATGATAAAATTCCTTCAACATGAAGGTATGACATGTGAAACCTTCAAGGATCTCTTCTTTGAGGAGTTATTTCTAGAAAAACTGAATATAGATCGTGTACAATAATTCATGGAGCTCTGGTAGGGTGTGATGATAGTGTATTCCTATTCATCATAATTCGCAGAGGTGATTCTATTTTCTCCTATCCTGGAAAGGAATGAGGCATAGAAGTCCAAAAAGATCGAAATTGGTCTTCAATTAATGTTGGAGTGATGGGTTAGGAACTTTGACCTAATGTCCTATGTTGCATTTCTTCATAATGCATTGATGATCAAGAAAGACATGTAAGAAGATAGAGTAGCATGTCTTATTATAGATATCAGTTGATCGACATGTACTTTATCCCGTGTTGTTCTAGTTTCTAAGTATATAAATAATAATATAAAGTTAGAAGATAGATGTTAAGTAATTGTTCATCCTTCAGATAATAGAAAAGTTTCCTCAAATCCCTCTAATGGAGATGAATATGCTAGGTGTTACCAATGTAAGAGGATGGGAAACTTCCTTATGTACGATACTTAATCTCTCAAGACCATTCATCGGTGTGGCATTATAGTGTTTCTAAAGTGGTTATATTATAAATATTTATGGATTGGAATGATAAGGGTAGACAAGAGTACTTAGTAATAGGTGTAGGGTCCACTAGGGTTAGTGATCCATGTGACTCCTGAACCTATAGGGAGTCATGGACTAATTTCTAGTATGGATTATGCAGTTGATCAGGCCTTGGTAGATAGTGGAGAGATACCTTCAATGGTGTGAGGTTTGACCCTAACATCCTCTACACTATATATTTCTTTGTTTAATACAGGCATATCCCATTCATTAATATTGGTTCAAGAAATTATTGGGTTATATTTTCCAATTAAATTCTCTTCTAAGATGTTTTCTATCAATAAACCCTTATGAGGTAAAGTAGATAATCTTTATATCTATCCATACTATCTAATGGTGGTTTCATACTTCAAGCATGATTGGAGCGTCGCAATTCTAAAGATTATAGGTTTTTATGTGATCTTTAGCATGTATTAATTAACAAATTATTGTGCACAAATCAATTTTTATTAGAGATGACTAGCATTCACATTACCTAAATGGGAGAAGATCTTGTTTACTGGTGAATGGGACATCGAGTCAGGTGGAGTATGACTAGATAATTATCAGAGAGAAGTATTTTCAGCACATATGGTTAGTATGATTCTTGATTTGAATTAGGCAGTAACTGCCTCCTCTTTACCTCTAGGGGTATACCTATAATGTGATGTATTTATAAATGATTTCTCTTGGTTTACTTCACATAGGGGAGTATGGTATGAGATCAGCCTCATGTCTGGTTCATGACCAATATCAATTTCACTATACCACATGGCACCAACTGAGTTGAAATATCTCAAGTTATAGTTGGACGATATTGAGAATAAATGATTCATTAGATATATCACTTCCCCTTGGGGTAAATTGATGTAGTTTTCCAAGGAGGATAGTGGACTTTGACTCTATGTGGACTGCCAAAAGTTAAATCAAATCATTGTGAATAAAAGGTACCCATTTCCAATAATAAATTACTTATTCATTACATTTAAGGGGGGAAATGGTTTTAAAATATTGAGCTACATTCTTGCTACCATCATATTTCGGTGAATGATCTGATATTGTCCATGTCCATCATGAACAAGTTATTTCACCCATATATGGAATAATTAATTGTTGTGTTTGTCGATGATATCCAAGTATATTCTAATATTTCATAATCTCATGATATACACCTTGATATTTCATTGACCACTCTTTGAGAACACTATCTTCATTCCAATCACTCAAAGTATAAATCCCCAGCCTTAAAACTTACTTAATCTTGAGTTATTACAAGATTACTATAAGGCCCCATCCTTAAACCTTACTTAATATTGAGTTATTACAAGATTACACATTGAGGATCTTTTCAGGTTTAGAGTTTTAGAGAATTAGATAATGAAACTTGAATTACATTCTACATTTAAACAAAGTGGTTACATAAAAGACAGTATTCATTCTTCCCATCAACGGAAACATATTTAAAATATAACACGGATTCTTTCTTGACACATCCTTGACACTATCATCACATCATGTACCTTTCCCTTGACCTCTGAAAAACATTTCAAAAACATGGGATGAGCATAAAAAGCTCAGTAAGGGTTATAAAAATATGGAAGGGAAACATGAGTTCATATATACATGAGAATGAAATCATACTTTAACCATAAAACATAGGCACTTTAACATACCTCATCAAACCATGAATAAATCATAGAAAACATAAGACATAAAGGTAACTTGAGGCATTCATAAAATTCTTACATAGGGAGTAACCCTCTTGGTTACGTTTGGAAAACCCATCACAGTATATTCCCTAAATCTCTTCGGAGAAACTTTAACGTTTCACTCCTTCGCGTTACCCAATGCATTGGAGAGCTATATCGGGATCACCCGCCCTTAGTTTATTACGGAACCACCCATTCTTCATAACAATGCCCAAGAACCATAACATAATCGTATCACATAAAAATGAATAAAGGAAACATAACATTTCCACATTTCAATCACAATATAACATTTTAGGATATTGAAATAATGAATCCATTCAAAAAGGAACCATTTCCAAAACCATTTAAAACATTTAATAAAGAGATTTTTTAATCAAAGTTTCCCATACCACCTTGAAGCTTTTAACATTTTAAACCATTAATATCCATATAAATAAATCCTTAAAACCATTTTGAAAACATGGATATTAATAAGAATAAATAATTAAAACATTTAAAACGATATTTTGGTTAAAGGGGCTTTACCAAAATTAGAGACACTTGAATACAATAATCGAGGAATAACATTTAGTCAGAACTTTATAATATCATGAGAATAAAAGGATTCATGATATAATACTCCAAAGGACAGTATATACACCATATAAGAGTGAATTGGTGCATAACAACAATGAACCCTCAATAGAAATGTCAAATGTGATGAAATCCCTTATAAAGAAGGTACCCTTAAATTAAGGACAAATAAATCTCAAAAATATGTGTGACAAATATATAGACACCCAATATAAGTGGATATTAAGTGTAAAACAATAAAAGGCCATTCTCACATATTCAATGGATGACATATTCAATGACTACAAGTTGTACCCAAAGAAATCGAAATTGGGTTAAAAAGTTCCCTTGACAGCCTAACGGCATCACATAAAAATGAGTTGATGAGAGATAAAAAGTGTATCTCATCACTTGGACATAAAAGTTACATCAATAAGGATGTATGAGAACATATCCCAACATAAAAATATGTAAATTAAAAGACCCAATAAAAGAAGTCTTTAAAAAAAAGGAGGGTGAAATGTTCCCTTACCGACTTGGGTATCTTTCAAAACAAACACCCCATGAATGAAAGACAATAGGTCATTGATGTAAATACTCATAAACGAAAGTATATTACACAAAGAGTAGAATAATGGGCATTACATACACCACTCAATGGAATTTGTGGCAAATGTAGCATAAATCTCATGGGAATAAAAGTGAGATGAAAAATCCCTTACGAAAACTCGGCAGCCTAACGACGCCACATAAAACTTCCGAATATGGATTGATGAGATAAAATAGGGTATATCATCACATTACAATAAAATGTACAGCAAGAGGAATATAAAAGAACATCCCCCAACATTACAAAGAGGAGCTTAAAAGAAGTGACATAAAGGAGAGTACTTAAAAAGAAAGAGAGAGGTTAGATCTCTTACGAAAGATCGGCAGCCTAACGGCGCCACTCAAAACATTAAAAATGGATTGATGAGAGAGAATAGGGTCTCTCATCACATGAACATAAAAATTACAGTATTTTTAATATATAATATCATCCCAATAACAAGAAAGATGAGCTTTAAAAGGAATGACATAAAAGTGTGTACTTAAAAAGAAAGAGAGGAGTAGGATCCCTTACCTCGGGTCCGACTTGACTCGATCGTTATTTAATCTCCTGAATAATAAAGTTGAGTTAATTTATAATTCCTTAAGAACCTTTTTCAAGTTCATTATTACTTTTATACAACTTATTACCATGTCATAAAAATTATGTAATCATTTAAGTTGATAATATTGGTTTTGTCGATATTTGGTTCTTAAGTCGAAAGTGGACTTCTTACAATTACATGTTGTTCGTGTGGCCAAATGTTTATTATATCCAGAATTTTATTCATTATGTAGATATCATATATGTCATATATATCCAGTACATGCATGCATTTATAACATTACATAATCATTTAGAGGTAAGAAATGAAATGCACCGTTCATGGAGACGGTAAGCCGTACGTACGCATGAACGCTACTTTCATTTCTATTTCATATATTATAGAATGGAATAATAATGATATAAAGTTATATTATAATTGCAGTATAATATCATATATAATATCATATTTCCATCCTTTACACATCTCACATATGGTATTTAACGAATCAAATCACTTTGAGGGGGCGGTAGTCCGCACATCCTTAAATGAAGATATCGCGTATACCCATAATGGAAGCCATAAAGGTAAGACAAAAATGAAAAATACAGAATCATAAATAAAACATAAACATATTATATATCGTATATAAAAATAGTGACATCATAATGGCCACCTTTGAAGGTGTTAAATGAGTATTGAACAATCATCGTTTCGGGAGGCAGAATTTCACCATCCACAGAAACCGTATGTTCTTTAACCATTTGATGTAGTTTTGTGAGAGTGTAGCTCGAATAAATCTTATAACAACATCCTAGTATATTGAAGATACTGGTTTTGTTATAAAATATGTAAATAAAAAGAGTTTAGGGGGTTGGAGAAGCAAAATAAAACAAATGAACATGAGAGAATGAATTACCTTTAAAAGTGTAACTCCTTTTGATTTGAGCCTAAAGGCTTCCATTGAAAGGATTCTGCCCAAAGGGAATCCTCTAGGATGAGGAGAGGGATGTGTAGAGAGTAAATGGGCAGGTTTTGGCTGAGCCAAAGGCTTGAGGAGTGTGTTAAATGAGGTAGAGGTGGGGGCCTTTTATAAGAGGAGAGGAGGGGTACTTTTGGAAAGTAAAGAAATATTACTTTATTTGAAAATGTGTTTCGGTTTCAAAAGGTCCCACATTGATATAATTCGTGGCTAAGGTGATAAGGCTTCTAAATCCACTCATCCAATAAGTTTTGGACATGTGTAGTTCATAGATTTTACATTATCTTTCCATTTTATTTAAATCGTCAAATAATGATGTCATCGCTGCATCATTATTATGTCATAAATAATTTAATTTATTTAATGTCTAAAAATTATAAAAAAAATACTATGATGTAGGAAATCCTTTTAGCATTCCAATTAATATTTATAATCAAAATATGACTTGCATAACCCCACTTAAATTTTTTTTTGGTAAAACATATCATGTTTGTGTCAATTTTACTTTTACATTAAATAAAATGTTATTTATGTCATTTCCCAACCAAAGTGGATCCATGGGGTCCCCAAGTTGACCCATGGCTTGTCTTGGTCGGCCATGATACAACCAATGAGGGTAAGACATGTTTCAAACTCATCTCATTTTATTAAAGCATTATTTTTACCTTAAACTACACTAATTACCACTAATCGCGATTAAAAACTTAATAAGTTACTATTCACCAAAAAATTATTTTAATCTCATTGAACCACATTTTACTTCTTAATGACAACCATGTATGTCGGATTTTTGAAAATCAAAACACAATGATGGAAAAATTTCATTTAAACGGAAAATCAGTTTTTATAAGTACCACTTAGTGGTTTCACTATTCATCAAAAATTGAAGTTTTTCAGAAAAATCCCAAAAATTCACCCTAAGCTATATTTGATATTCTGAATTCAAAAATGAAGTCCGTTTGACAAAATTCATAACATATAAGTCACATTAATTAATTTATTAATTAATTCCCGCTGTCATGAAAAATAGCGTGTTTTATGAAACAATAAGTATCAAATGATTGACACTAGTTTAAGTCTGATTTCCAAGTGAAATTGATTCCAACGACCACTATTGGATTTAATGGTAAAAATATTTTCTAATTCCACTTTAAAACCAATTCAGAATATAATCTAATCATATAAATAAATTAGATTAAAAAGTGGTTTTTAATTAAAATACAACATTTTACACTATTCATTAAAAAAAATGAACTTTATCGGAAAGATACCAAAAATTTACACAAAGTAAATTTTGATGTCCCGATTCTTAATAAGAGTTTTATTTGGTCCAAAATAATGTTTAAGAGTGAACAAAACTATATTTAATGACGGTTCTCCATCAAAAGGTGATAAGTGAACCTTTAGTGAAAACTAGGGCATATACACATAAAATTGAATTCTTTCCGTATTTTAAGACTTTATCATTTATTGTATAAATGTAAAAATATTTAAGAACATATATAATCATATTTTAGTTATTTCTATCCATTCCCTCCATTACAACGGCTACATGTTAATTACCATTTAAAATAATATTATTTTATTATTAGAGTGCAACATAAGTTTCCCAAGAAACTCGTTGTTGCGTGTTGGGTACGCCATCGAGCATAGCGTCCCCTTTAAAGTCATATTAATATTTTATTCACAAATATGGATAAATATGAAAATGTCATATTCCTTATTTACCTGGGGTGTTACAATTACACATTGAGGATCTTTTCAGGTGTAGAGTTTTAGAGAATTAGATCATGAAACTTGCATTACATTCCACATTTAAACAAAGTGGTTACATAAAAGATAGTATTCATTCTTCCCATCAACAGAAACATATTTAAAATAAAACATTGATTCATTCTGGACACATCCTTGACACTATCATCACATCATGTACCTTTCCCTTGACCTATGAAAAACATTACAAAAACTTGGGATGAGCATAAAAAGCTCACTAAGGGTTATAAAAATATGGAAAGGAAACATGAGTTCATATATACATAATAATGAAATCATACTTTATCCATAAAACATAGGCACTCAAACATACCTCATAAAATCACGAATAAATCATAGAAATCATAAAGACATAAAGGTAACTTTAGGCATTCATAACTTTCTTACGTAGGTAGTAACCCTCTTGGTTACGTTTGGAAGACCCACCACAGTATATTCCCTAAATCTCTTCGGAGAAACCTTATCGTTTAACCCCTTCGTGTTACCCAATGCATTGAAGAGCTATATCGGGCTCACCCGCCCTTAGTTTATCACGGAACCACCCATTTTCATAACAATGCCCAAGAACCATAACATAAATTTATCACATAAAACATGCATAAAAGAAATATAACATTTCCAAATTTCAATCACAATATAACATTTTAGGATATTGAAATAATGAATCCATTAAAAACAACCATTTTCAAAACCATTTAAAACATTCAATAAAGAGATTTTTGAATCAAAGTGTCCCATACCAGCTTGAAGCTTTTAACATTTTAAACCATTAATATCCATATAAATAAATACTTAAAACCATTTTGAAAACATGGAAATTAATAAGAACAAATCATTAAAACATTTAAAGCGATATTTTGGTTAAAGGGTTTTTAACAAAATTAGAGACACTTGAATACAATGATTGAGGAATAACATTTAATCAGAACTTTATAATATCATGAGAATAAATGGATTCATGATATAATATTCCAAAGGACAGTTTATACACCATATAAGAGTGAATTTGTGCATAATAACAATGAAGTCTCAATAGAGATGTAAAATGTGATGAAATCCATTATAAAGAAGGAATCCTTAAATTAAGGATAAATAAATCTCAAAATTATGTGTGACAAATATAAATACACCCAATATAATTGGATATTAAGTGTAAAATAGTAAAAGTTCATTCACACATATTCAAATGATGACATATTCAATAACTACATGTTTAACCCAAAGAAATCGACATTGGGTTAAAAAGTTCCCTTGGTAAAATTCGACAGCCTAACGGCGTCACTTCAAAAATTCAGAAAATGGGTTGATGAGAGATAAAAAGGGAATCTCATCACCTGGACATAAAATTTACATCAATAAGGATATAAGAGAACATATCCCAACATAATAGTATGTGAATTAAAAGACATAACAAAATAAGTCTTTTAAAAAGAGGAGGGTGAAAGGTCCCCTTACCGAGTTGGGTCACTTTCGAAACGTACACCCTAGGGAAGAAGGGTCATACAATGAAGATGTGAATACACATAAATGAAATTATACTACACAATGTGTATAATAATGGGAAGTACACACACAACTCAAAGGAAATTGTGGCAAATGTAGCATAAATCTCACGGGAATAAGAGTGAGATTAAAAATCCCTTACGAAAACTAGGTAGCCTAACGACGCCACTTAAAACTTCCAAAATGGATTGATGAGAGGAAATAGGGTCTCTCATCATATGAACATAAAAATTATATTAAGAGTAATATAAAATAACATCCCAATCACAAGAAATATGAGCTTAAAAGGAATGACATAAAAGGGTGTACTTAAAAAGAAAGAGAGGAGTAGGAACCCGTACCTCAAGTCCAACTTGTCTTGTTCGTTTCTATATATTCCTGAATAATAAACTTTGGTCAATTTATAATTTCTTAAGGAACTCCTATAAATATTATTATTCAGTTCATATCACATATTTTAATGTTATAATAATTTGTTAATAATATGAGTTCATATCAGACGTTTTTGTCGATGTTTGGTACATGAGTCAAAAATTGAACTTATTGGAAAATAATTTTCCATGTAGTTATAGGTACATCATATCTAGAATAGTATTGATGTTTTAAATATCATATATATCCAGTATATATCCATTTTATACTATTCCATAGCATTTGGAGATAAAAATTAAAAGCACTGTTCATGGAGACGGTAGGCCCTACGTACGCATGAACGCTACTTTAATTTTTTTTTCATATTAATGGAATTAAAACAAAATGAAAGATATATATATATGTTATAATTACAGAATTATATCCATAATTTATATGTAATATATTACATATATATCCATTATATATATATATATACTTATAATAGTACACAACATTTTGAGATAAGAAATGAAATGTACCATTCATGGAAACGGTAAGCCGTACGTACGCATGAACGCTACTTCCATTTCTATTTCATATTTATGGAATTAAAAAATGATTATACATAATAGTATTTTAATTCCAGTATGGTATCATATATATTATAATTAAATATATAATTTATACATACCACATATGGTATTAACGAATCAAATCACTTTGAGGGGGCGGTAGTCCGCACTTCCTTAAATGAAGATATCGCGTTTACCAATAATGGAAACCATAAAGATATGCCATAAATGAAAAATAAATAAGCTTAAGTAAAACATAAACATATTATATATCATATATAAATATAGTGTCATCTTAATGGCCACCTTTGAAGGTGTTAGAATAATGTTGAACAATCATCGTTTCGTGAGGCAGAAATTCGCCATCCACAGAAACAGTATGTTCTTTAACCATTAGATGTAGGTGTGTGTAAGTGTATCTCGAATAATTCTTATAAAAACATCCTAGTATATTTAATATACTGTATTTGTTAGAAAATAAATGAATAAAAAGAGTTTAGGTGGTTGGAGAATCAAAATAAAACAAAAGGACTCAAGTGAAGACATTACCTTAAAATCGGGTAACTCCCTTTGGTTTGAGCTCAAAGGCTTCCTTGGGAAGGATTCTTCCCAAAGTGAGGCTTAAAGGAGTTATATAGGGATGTGGAGAGGCAAAATGGGCAGGGTTTGGCCGAGCCAAAGGCTTTGGAAGTGTGGTTAAGGAGGTAGAGGTGGGGGCCTTTTATAAGAGGAGAGGAGGGGCACTCTTGGAAAGGTATAAAATGTAACATTATTTTCAAATGAGTTTAGGATTTTAATGGTCCCACATTGATGTGTTTCGGGGATAAGGTGATAAGGGTTCTAAAGACACCCATCCAATTGGTTTTGGACATGTGTAGGTCTTATATATTACATTATCTTTCCATTTTATTTAAATCGTTAAATAATGAGGTCATCGCTACATCATCATGATGTCATATATAATTTAATTTATTTATTTTCTAAAAATTAAAAAAAAATACTATGATGTAGAAAATCTTTTTATATTTCCAATGAATATTTATAGTCTAAAATATCATTTATTTAGAAAAAATTAAAAATATTTTACTTAGGTGATACATTCTTTGTTACATTTAACATTCTTTAAAAATAAAAAGATAAAAAGTCACTTTCTCACAAAAGTGATTCCCTGGGGCCCCCAAGTTTGGAAAAAGGCATCCCATGGTCGGCCATGAGACATCCAGTAGCCTTAGGACACATTTTGTGGTAATTTTTTATGATTATGATATTATTTTATTATCTTTAACTACCTGATTACTCATTAATCAAGATAATTAAAGATAATTACCGTCGTTACAATTCATAATGTCCAAAAACAAAAGAATCTTAATTAAATAATTTGGACCTTATGATTACAAATATGTAATCCATTTTACCAAATTCCAAAAACATAAATTGCAATAATTAATTAAAAAAAACATCATGTTGTCAAAAAAAATACCGGGTTTTTTAGAAACAATATTTATGAAAAGTTTGGCACTTGTTTATGCCTAATTCCAAAGTGAAATTATTCTCAATGACCATAATTGTATTACATGGTAAAAATATATTCTAATTACAATTTAAAACAAATTAAAAAGATAATATAACTATATAATTAAATTATATGAAAAAGCAGTTTTGATGTAAAATGCTGTATTTTTCACTATTCATTGAAAAATGAACATTGTCAGAAAAATACCAAAAATTAACCCAAGGTAAATTTCAATGTCCCAATAATAAATAATATTTTTATTTTGAAAAATATAGCTTAAAAAATTGTCAAAAGTTTGATTTAAAAATGGTTTTCCATCAAAAGGTAGTAAAACTATCTTTTAAAAATACTAGTGTATTCCATGCTTAAGATTGGATTCATTTGTATTTTAAGCCTCTAAAATTTATTTGATAAAAGTAAAAACATTTAAAAAAAACATATATATTCGTATTTTAGTTATTTCTATTCATTCACGCCAATACAACGACTATGTGTTAACTACTATTTAAAATAATATTATTTTATTATTAGAGTGCAACGTAAGATTTCAAAGGAACTCGTTGTTGCGTATTGGGTAAGCCATCGAGCATAGCGTTCCATATAAATTAATATTGACATTTTATCCAAAAAATAGGGATAAATATAAAAATGTCATATTCTTTATTTACCTGGGGTGTTACATTCTTCCCCCCTTTTAGAAATTGTGTCCTCACAATTATAAAACTAGGCTTGGAAACATCATTGGAAATCCCACATCGGAACAAGAGTCGGTAAAACAATCACTTTAAAATAAACAAAGAAAAGTATAGAGGTCACCCGAGTTAACCCATACTAGGATTCCATGTAGGAAAACATGGACATGGAGGAGAAAACATAGGGTCATGTTCTGATGGAGAGTGATAGAAAACATGTTTAGGAAAAAGATAACCACAAGAAAATCACAAACATGTGATGGGTTAAACGGTATTCGATTCCCCAGTAGGAAAAGTTAATAGTCAACATTTTTGTTTTATGTTACTTTTTATTGAGGAATTTATTCATAAGGAAACATAATCACTTATCATGTTGGATTTCAACTTTTATTAGATTCATTATACAAACTCATATTTTCTCCAAAAGACGAGTATTTAGGAAGACTTGTTCACATTAAGAGTACTATAATCAACTTCTAGAGATTCACCTAATCCACAAAAGATAACTATATACTTCCCATATATTTAGACCTTAACCAAAACCAAAACCAAAAGGTTAGTACAATTTCAGATAATCCAAAAAAGGATAACCCTTTATAAAAAGAAAATCTATTCTTAATCTCCATAATTTGTCCAAAAAAACCCAAAGTTCAAAGAGGACCATACGATAAATAATTTGTCCATAAAATCCTTCAAAGTAAACCAAACTAAGATTGAAATGCAAAAATTTGAAGGTTTTAGTCACATAGTCTTCCAAGTTAAATCGTAACATTTATCTCCAAACAACATCAGTTGCTCTTAAAGTCTCATATTGAAGAGTAATTAACCTAATCACATATCCTCCATGATAGGATAATAAATTTCCATAGATAACCCAAAATCAAATTACTCTTAATTCATAAAATCATCTAACAAAAAGAATCAGTCAAACTAACCAGGAACTTCACGTAGTCGAGTGGTAGGCGATAAATACCAGTTGCACTTTGGTTGTGGGTTTGATTCTCGTAGCTTTGTCCGACGCGATGGGTTGTCACATGGTCTGCGTGTTGTCCTTTTTCAAAAAACTATATAATTATTAAATCATTCCCCAAAAAGAGATAAAATCATAAAAAATAACCATAACATAATTTAACCTCAATTTTATCTCATGCCTTTCACTTCCATCATAACTTATAGTAACCCATAATTACCTCAAAAGTAAGGATCATATAAACCCAAATGGTTCTTTATATCTACGTCCACAAAAGAACAGATAACTATTCCTTGAATAAAATTTTCATATATTAAACATCAGGGTTACACATACTATGAAAAGTATTCTAATGTAATCCCATCATCAAAAGAGACCTAATACTCTTAAGAATTTCACCATAACTCTTGAAGCCCTTATATGTTTACTTCTTACTCATTCAACATTCTTCATGATCCATTAACCATTCCTTTCCAACATATTCTGAAATACTTCTTTCCTAAAAAAATCATGAATCATATCCTAAGATTCCAAAATAGGAAAAAAAATAGTTATGAAATAATCCATACCTTTGATTGGTCATTTTCAGTTTCTTCATCCTCAATCGGAATGGCATTATGTATTGGTAAACGAACATTTGTACGATCTTGGTGATCCCATTCACGAAACTTCTTCATAGGACATGTGTTTGCATAATGACAATGCACACCACATTTAAAACATTCAATTGATCCCTCAGAATGAACTTCTTTCCCTTTCCTCGAGTCAACTGGATGCTTCCTTTTTCCATGGCAGGTTCTTGCTTTATGACCTTCATTTCCACATCTATAGAATATTTCTGTCCCTTTGAAACATTTTCCTAGGTGTTTCTTTCCACATCTTTGACACATAGGTTTTTGAACACACATACCTTTATGATTATTACCTGTACTTCCGTAGGGATTTTTTTCTCGCATATATGATGCCTTATAGAAATCACCAAGGTTTAGGTGTTCAATCATGACTCTAGATAGTTTGTTGAGGATAATCACAAGAGTTCTCATTGCAGCTCCCATATCATTCAGTTTCTTGCTCAAAAAACTGTCACAATTTCCTTCACATCCACTGTTACTTTGGTGCCTCCTAGATCCAGCCATTTACTAAAACCAAAAAGGTCAGTGTGAGTATATCAAAAAAACCATCATGTACTAATGAGGATGATAAACACTAAGATATACTTACTCATTAACATTATCTAAAATTAGGACTCTTTCTGAAATCCTAACCATTATGGTAATTTCACTTATGCTTAAAGAATACCCTAACCTCTAAAGTTATCTAAACCGACCTTTGATACCAACTATAAATCCCCAGCCTTAAACCTTACTTAATCTTGAATTATTACAAGATTACACATTGAGGATATTTTCAGGTTTAGAGTTTTAGAGAATTAGATCATGAAACTTGCATTACATTCCACATTTAATCAAAGTGGTTAGATAAAATACAGTATTCATTCTTCCCATCAACGGAAACGTATTTAAAATAAAACATTGATTCTTTCTTGACACATCCTTGACACTATCATCACATCATGTACCTTTCCCTTGACCTGTGAAAAACATTTCAAAAACATGGGATGAGCATAAAAAGCTCATTAAGGGTTATAAAAATATGGAAAGGAAGCATGAGTTCATATATACATAAGAATGAAATCATACTCTACCCATAAAACATAGGCACTCTAACATACCTCATAAAATCATGAATAAATCATAGAAATCCTAAAGACATAAAGGTAACTTGAGGCATTCATAACCTTCTTACGTAGGGAGTAACCCTCTTGGTTACGTTTGGAATACCCATCACTGTATATTCCCTATATCTCTTCGGAGAAACTTTAACGTTTAACCCCTTCGCGTTGCCCAATGCATTGGAGAGCTATATCGGGCTCACTCGCCCTTAGTTTATCACGGAACCACCCGTTTTCATAAAAATGCCCAAGAACCATAACATAAATGTATCACATAAAACATGCATAAAGGAAATATAACATTTCCAAATTTCAATCACAATATAACATTTTAGGATATTGAAATAATGAATCAATTAAAAACAACCATTTTCAAAACCATTTAAAACATTTAATAAAGATATTTTTAAATCAAAGTGTCTCATACCACCTTCGAGATTTTAACATTTTAAAACATTAATATCCATATAAATAAATCCTTAAAACCATTTTGAAAACATGGATATTAATAAGAACAAATCATTAAAACATTTAAAGCGATATTTTGGTTAAAGGGTTTTTACCAAAATTAGAGACACTTGAATACAAAAATTGAGGAATAATATTTAATCAGAACATTATAATATCATGAGAATAAATGGAGTCATGATATAATATTCCAAAGGACAGTTTATACACCATATAATAGTTAATTGGTGCATAACAACAATGAAGTCTAAATAGAGATGTAAAATGTGATGAAATCCCTTATAAAGAAGGTATCCTTAAATTAAGGATAAATCAATCTCAAAAATATGTGTGAAAAATATAAATACACCCAATATAATTGGATATTAAGTCTAAAACATAAAATATCATTCACACATATTCAATGGATGACATATTCAATAACTACTTATTGAACCCAACGAAATCGAAATTGGGTTAAAAAGTTCCCTTGGTAAAATTCGACAGCCTAACGAGGTCACTTCAAGAATTCAGAAAATGAGTTGATGAGAGATAAAAAGGGAATCTCATCACCTGGACATAAAATTTATATCAGTAAGGATATAAAAGAACATATCCCAATATAATAGTATGTGAATTAAAAGACATAACAAAAGAAGTCTTTTAAAAAGAGGAGGGTGAAAGGTCCCCTTACCGAGTTGGGTCACTTTCGAAACGTACACCCCATTGAAGAAGGGTCATACAATGAAGATGTGAATATCCATAAATGAAATTATACTACACAAAGTGTATAATAATGGGCAGTATATACACCACTCAATGTAAATTGTGGCAAATGTAGCATAAATCTCACGGGAATAAAAGTGAGATGAAAAATCCCTTACGAAAACTAGGTAGCCTAACGGCGCCACTTAAAAGTTCCAAAATGGATTGATGAGATGAAATAGGGTATCTAATCATATGAACATAAAAATTACAATAATATTAATATAAAATAACATCCCAATCACAATAAATATGAGTTTAAAAGGAATGACATAAAAGGGTGTACTTAAAATGAAAGAGAGGAGTAGGATCCCTTACCTCAAGTCCAACATGTCTTTTTCGTTTATTTATATTCCTGAATAATAAACTTTGGTCAATTTATAATTTCTTAAGGACCTCCTATAAATATTATTATTCAGTTCATATCACATATTTTAATGTTATAATATTTGGTTAATAATATGAGTTCATATCAGACGTTTTTGTCGATGTTTGGTACATGAGTCAAAAATTGAACTTTTTGGAAAATAATTTTCCATGTAGTTATAGGAAAATCATATCTAAAATAGTATTGATGTTTTAAATATCATATATATCCATTATATATCCATTTTATACTATTCCATAGCATTTGGAGATAAAAATTAAAAGCACCGTTCATGGAGACGGTAGGCCGTACGTATGCATGAACGCTACTTTAATTTTTTTGTCATATTAATGGAATTAAAACAAAATGAAAGGTATATATATGTTATAATTCCAGAATTATATCCATAATTTATATGTAATATATTACATATATATCCATTATATATATATACTTATAATAGTACATAACATTTTGAGATAAGAAATGAAATGTACCGTTCATGGAGACGGTAAGCCGTACGTACGCATGAACACTACTTCCATTTCTCTTTCATATTTAATGTAATTAAAACATAATGATACATAATAGTATTTTAATTCCAGTATGGTATAATATATAATATCATTAAATATATCCTTTATACATACCACATATGGTATTAACGAATCAAATCACTTTGAGGGGACGGCAGTCCGGACTTCCTTAAATGAAGATATCGCGTTTACCCATAATGAAAACCATAAAGGTATGCCATAAATAAAAAATAAAGAAGCTTAAGTAAAACATAAACAAATTATATATCATATATAAATATAGTGTCATATTAATGGAAACCTTTGAAGGTGTTAGAAAAATGTTGAACAATCATCGTTTTGTGAGGCAGAAATTCGCCATCCACAGAAATAGTATGTTCTTTAACCATTAGATGTAGGTGTGTGTAAGTATAGCTAGAATAGTTCTTATAACAACATCCTATTATATTTAAGATACTGTATTGTTACAAAATAAATTAATAAAAAGATTTTAGGGGGTTCGAGAATCAAAATAAAACAAAAGGACTCAAGTGAAGACATTACCTTAAAATCGGGTAACTCCCTTTGGGTTGAGCTCAAAGGCTTCCTTGGGAAGGCTTCTTACGAAAGTGAGGCTTCAAGGAGTTATAGAGGTATGTGGAGAGAAAAAATGGGCCAGGGTTGGCTGAGCAAAAGGCTTTGGAAGTGAGGTTAAGGAGGTAGAGGTGGGGGCCTTTTATAAGAGGAGAGGAGGGGCACTCTTGGAAAGGTATAAAATGTAACTTTATTTTCAATTGAGTTTCGGATTTTAATGGTCCCAAATTGATGTTTTTCGGGGTTAAGGTGATAAGTTTTCTAAATACACCCATTCAATAGGTTTTGTACATGTGTAGGTCTTAGATATTACATTTTCTTTCCAGTTTATTTAAATCGTTAAATAATGAGGTCATCGCTACATGATCATGATGTCATATATAATTTAATTTATTTAATGTCTAAAAATTATAAAAAAAATACTATGATGTAGAAAATATTTTTAGCTTTCCAATGAATTTTTATAGTCCAAAAGATCATTTATGTAGAGAAAATTAAAAATATTTTACTTCGGTGATACATTCTTTGTTACATTTAATATTCTTTAAAAATAAGAAGATAAAAAGTCCTTCTCACAAAAGTGATTCCATGGGGCCCCCAAGTTTGGCACAAGGCATCCCATGGTCGGCCATGAGACAACCTGTAGCCTTAGGACACATTTTGTGGTCATTTATTATTATTATGATATTATTTTATTATCTTTAAATACCCGATTACTCATTAATCAAGATAATTAAAGATAATTATCGTCATTACTATTCATAATTTCCAAAAAAAGGTCTTAATTACATAATTTGGACCTTCTGATTCCAAATATGTAATCCATTTTACCAAATTACAAACACATAAATTGCAATAATTAATTAAAAAAAACTTCCTGTTGTCAAAACAAATAACGGGTTTTTTAGAAACAATATTTATGAAAAGTTTGGCACTTGTTTATGCCTAATTCCAAAGTGAAATTAATCCCAATGACCATAATTGTATTAAATGGTAAAAATATATTCTAATTACACTTTAAAACAAACTAAAAAGATAATATAACCATATAATTAAATTATATGAAAAAGCAGTTTTGATGTAAAATGCAGCATTTTTCACTATTCATTGAAAAATGAACATTGTCAGAAAAATACCAAAAATTAACCAAAGGTAAATTTCAAAGTCCCAATAATAAATAATATGTTTATTCTGAAAAATAGAGCTTATTAAATTGTCAAAAGTTTTATTTAAAAATGGTTTGCCATCAAAAGGTAGTAAAACAATCTTTTAAAAATACTAGTGTATTCAATGCTTAAGATTGGATTCATTTGTATTTTAAGAATCTAAAATTTATTGGATAAAACTAAAAACATTTAAAAAACATATATAATTGTATTTTAGTTATTTCTATTCATTCCTTCCAATACAACGGCTATGTGTTAACTACTATTTAAAATAATATTATTTTATTATTAGAGTGCAACGAAAGATTTCAAAGGAACTCGTTGTTGCGTATTGGGTAAGCCATCGAGCCTAGTGTTCCATTTAAATTAATATTGACATTTTTTCCACAAATAGGGATAACTATAAAAATGTCATATTCTTTATTTACCTGGGGTGTTACACAAAGTATCACTTTTGGATATAGGAGGTGTCCTTCCTTGGAAAAATGTTTTCTCAAGTGGGAATATCAATTGATCTAGATAAGGTTTATGTAGTCATATCTTAGGCATGACCAAGGAATGTGTTTGAGATTCAGAGTTTTCTCAGTTTTTTAGAGTACTAAATAAAGTTCATTTAGGACTTTTCTCACTTGTTAGTTCCCATGAATGCATTTTCCCAGAAGGGGGTCATGTTTGAATGGACAGAACAATGTGAATAAATCGTCTTAGAGTTGAAGAAGAGGTTGACTCTAATTCTAATCATTATTCTTCTTGAACCTGTAGTTGGTTATGTGGTGTATTCCAATGAATATAACATTTTATTAGCATTATTTATGATGTAGGGTGATAAGTTAGTTGCTTATGGGTCTCATTAGTTGTGACCCTATTAGATAAATTTCCCTTCTCATGACTTGTAGTTAGTGGTGGTGGTTCATGCAATGAAATATTGGTTTCATTGCCTCTTTGGTGATATATTTTTCATGTATATAAACTAAAAGATTATGGGATATATTTTCTCCTGGTGTGAGTCGAATATTCATCAGAGGCATTACGTATAATACCTTCTTACATTCAACTTTGAGATAGAATATAAACTTTGGAATGGTGATGTAGTTGTAGATTCACTATATAGGAAGACACAAGAAGTGGTAGAATAGATTTTAGAGGAAAAATAGAATCTTATAGATTTTTTGGAATATTGATATGTGGGAATATATGAGGATTAAGGTTTAGTGTCTTATTCACCATTAGTGACCACATCCTCATTGTTAGATTCAGTGAAATCCAATCAGGAGCTTGATATATATTTTTTCATGATGCAAAAGGGGTTAGATGAAAATGGTTCCATTTCAAGTTTGTCTTTGGAAAGATGTGGAGTGATTCTAGTTCATGGAAAGGTGATGGTTCCATCATCCATGAGAAAAGAGATGATGATAACCACTCAATCTTCACAGTGGACAATGCACCCAGGATCGACCATGTAGTATCACGATGTCAATAGACTGTTCTGATGGGATATCATGAAAAGATAAATTGAAATATTTTTCACCAATTGTATGACTTGTAAGAGGATCATGTACATGAATCAGAGATATATAGGGTTACTCTAGTCACTTCTAGTTCCTATGTGAATGTAGGATGAGGGAAAACTTTATGACAAGATTGCATAGGACCCTGAGAGTCTAAAACACCATTTGGGAGGTAGTGGATTAGTTGACTAAGGTGACTCACTTTAAACCAATATGAGAAACTAAATCATTGAATGAGTAGGTAAATATCTATGTTCAAGGTATCATGTATATTTATGGAGTTACTTCAAGAATGAAATTTGAAAAATAATATTGGCTCACCACATGGTTTTGTAAAGGCATACAAAAGGTGATGGGAACTCAATTAAAGATGAGTATAGCCTTTCATCCTCAGATTGATGGGAAATCATAGAGAATGATTTTGAATTTGTATGATACTATTAAATCATGTATTCTAGATTTTATAGGTTCTTGGGATGATCACTTAGATGTAGTGGATTTTTTCTACAATAACATCATTCAACCCTTAATTCATATGGATCCGTTTGAGGATATGTATAGATAGTGATGTCATTCACCACTATAGTGGCATGTGGTATGTGAATATTTAGTTATTAGGATGAGTATGGTAAATGAGACCTCAGAGAAAGTGAATTTGATATATAAATAGTTAGTTATGTCCCAAAATAGAGAAGATTATTGTGTGGAATAAATGATATGAAAATTGGAGATTTCCATGGGTGGTAAGATCTTCTTGCGGGTGTCCCCTCGGTTAGGGTATATGTGTTTGAGGAGGAAAATAAATTTGGAACCAAAATACATTTCTATATTTGATATATTTGAGCACATTTATATGGTGTCCTATCAATTGTACCTTCCCCCACAGTATCATGGTATTCACAATGTTATCCATGTGTCGTAGCTTCGAAAGTATGATCTCGATCCTATGCATGTCCTCAACTACGAGGATATTGAGCTCAAGAAGGATGCATATTTTTTGGAATTACCTATTTAGATAGTGGGAAAATTCAATAAAGTATTATGAGGAAGTATCATTCCTCTTTTTGGATTCTATTGAAGCATGGTAATTTTCAGTAAGAGATATTGGAGTGGGAAGCTGACATTCAAGCACAGTGGTCTAAGTTATTCGAACAGACCTCTGGGAATACTTCTTGGGGAAAATAATTCATAATAGGGGGATAATTTTGACACCTCTAATGTAGTTATACTAATTTTCATCTATTATATAGAATTTAAGCACATTTTTAAGTGTTTATAAGAAGGATATAGATGTTTGGGAGGTTAAAAATAGGCAAAGACAGGGTTGGTGGATGTGTTATAACATGAAATGTTATATAAATCCTACTTTCTAGCCTAAGAGCCTCATAGGATATGGTAATTCTTCCCAAAAGACACTAGATAGCTGGTGGTGCTTCTAGGTCGAACCAGATCGGCTCGGAGGCCACTAGATAGTTGATAGAGGCCACCATCTAGTTAATGGAATTCATTGGATCCCAACAGGGATGCCTATTTTATAGGATTTTTTTAGTGAACCCTATTCATACATTTAACTATTATCTTAGTCCCTCTTTATTTCCCAATTACCTAGGAACCCTCTCTAGTAATTTGAGAGTTCTCTCCTCCCTTCCATATTCATTTTATGATCAAACAAGTAATTGATCCTACACTTCCAACCCAGTGAGTCCTTTTTCATTCTAGATAAATTCCCTTATCCCCTCATTGATAAAAACTAATTAGATTCATGATTTATTGATTGGTTATTATGGTTTTGATATGATGTTACAAGGTATTTAGTCATCTTTGATAGGATCAACACCCTAACACAAGTAATCGGAATCAGTACATTAATTGAACTAAGATAGTTATCAGTAATATACCTTCTCAAGTGTTCATGACCTTGACCTGCCTTTAGGGTGTGGTTTCTTCTCAACCATGATCTTAAGATTCAAAATATTTTAGATTTAGGAATGGTTCCATGTTTTTATGTTTCTTTTGTACCAGGATAGTGAATATTTTCAATGATCATTGTTGCATCTAAGGTAGGAATCCCTTCACTTTAGTGCATGTTTTATACTATTTCTTAGAATTATTATTAGTATGCATGTATAACCCAGTGAGACCTATGTTTGATGCTTAATCACATGAGGTGTATTTGTGTATCCCTGTTGAGACCTATTATTAGTATGCATGTATAACCCAGGAATGGTTCCAAGTTTTTATCTATCTAACATGTCATATTGATACTGCATGATATAGTATTATTTTCATGATGTTACTATAATGATTATTTATTTATTCATTATTTTTTGTATTATCGGTTATCAATTCCTTATTGTACTATGATGTTTTCTTATTATGGAGGGTATAGTCTTTCTGTGATGTTCTATAGACCCTCACCACTATTCGGCAACCTCTTACACGTGGGGAGGTGTATATAAGGTCGTGCAGCATCCCAGATCAGGCCTGATGGTTTGGGTTGGAGTGTCACACCTTTATATTATAATTCTAGCATACAAGACTGGTCTCAGAAGAAACACATTGAATCATTGTTCTTTATTTGTCCTTGAATAATTCTCGCAGTGTCGTCATTAACATATTAGTCAATTTCACCTTTTATATTTCAAAGAACTTGTTTTGGGCCAATATTTTTTAGATAATTACCAATTCCTTTTGATTAACAATTTTACATTATTCCAACAACATCACTTCTGACATGACTCTTATCAACAGAAGATCAAAATCTATCAAGAGCAGTAAAAAATCTATTTGAATTCTCCAAAATATAAAATATATTATGTCGAACATATAAATCCATGTCATACTTTTAAAATAGAACTCATGTAGAAATAGAAATTCATAAGGGTACTAGGAAGGGTCATCTGAAGTCTCCTATAAGTTCAATCTAATAATACCACTCTACCATAGGCATTGAACACCTGAACATGTTCTAAAACACCAACAGTATCAACTGAGATCTATTCTCAAAACTTAGTAACCTTCTTACCAAAAACTAAAATCATTTTATGATACCACTTACTATGATGGAACCCATATTTGGAAATAAATCACTTACAAAATATCAAATATAGAATAAGGAAAACATGAAGGTCTAAAATTCCATAACACTATAGATGCATTTTTTTAAATAAGAATCCTCAGACACCATCCATGCACTAATCTATCCAAATATCAAGCAAGAATTTTGTAAACCAATGAATAGTAAAAATTAATAACTCGATTACAAAAAAAATAATATTAATTTTGTTTATATGTGATCCTAATATATAAGAGGAACACTATGACCTTATATTAATGATATAATTACAAGATATAACACATGAGTTACAAGGGACCTAACATCCATAACCCAACCTAGAAAAAAAATACTTCAATGATTTTGAGACAAATAATTTCTAATGAGCTTCCATTAAGATGACCTCCAATGGTTAATATAAGTTTAAATTATATCTTATATAAGTGACCATCATCCACCTATTTATAGGTGAGCATCCTATTTGGTTTTACAGAATTTATTTTGTTTCATCGGACAAATTTTTTTAGATATAGTTCATCAGACATAGATGATTGGATGTAGATCATCAGATAGATATCACTAGATAAATGTTTCCAATTTTATAGTTTTAGACTGGTTGGGTTCACCAGATAGACTTGCATCGAATGGAGTCAATTAGATGGAGTTCTCACATATGGTTTTTACTAGGGTGGAGAATCAATTCATGGGTTGTGTGCATGGTGAATGTTTTTTAGTAGCCATTAGAGGGTTCAATAGTGTATCGGTAGCTGACCAGTTCAATGAGAGGTTGACCATGAATCTCAAAGGTCGGTACAACCAGTTGACCTGATAAATATGTATATAAATAGAGTTGGGGGACTATCAATGAAATGTGTAAATTTATACAAAATAATTGGCTGTTTATAAATTTACTTTCTAATAATATATAAATAAAGAGGAAGTGAGTGATAATTTTTTTATTCACTTTTATCTACGGTAATGAAAATGTTGGTAGTGTTCTCCCATTGGTAGAGTACATTTTTCTAAAACACATAAATCATTTATGTTCTATTGTGTTATTGTTTGTGTGTTAAGTGTGTTCAAGGAGTTTTATGGGGTTATTAGGTGCAATCTAATCTTAGTTACAATGTGCAAAATCAGAGGAGTCAATTATCGAACAAAACATTGTCTGGTGGTTTTTTGGAGCTTTATGTTGTGCATACCAAGATGATTAGACATACATCTTTCTGGTGTAAAAATTGTTTCTCATATCCACATGTTATAACATAAAGATTCCTCATTACTATCAATCAATTGGTATCAAATGGATTTGTTCTACTTCAATTACAGCATTCATACTTCTCATCTCCCTGACTTTTATGTTGTTTTTATTTTTTCTAATTTTATAGTTATCAGAAAAATGACTTTACAGGAAGGGAAGGTTTGTATTGACAAGTTAGATGAAATGGATTTATCCTTTTAATGGATTCAATTGGATGATATTTTGATATAGAAACATTTGGATTCTCTTTTTTCTAGTAAATGCCCAAAAATTAAGGAAAATATGTTATGAGAGAAGTTATATAGGAAGGTTTTATTATTGATTAGGATGTCACCTGCTTATAATGTTTTATTTAACATTAAAGAGAAGAAAACTACTAAAAATGTTATGAAATCATTGGATGAAATATATGTGAAGCCAATGGATCTTAAGAAATTTTTTATGATGTGAATACATTTCATCTTGAGGTTATCAGATATAATACCTGAAGATAATCACATGAATTACATTAATATAATCTTAGGGTATATAGAATTGGGTAAGGTTACATTCATAGATGATGTTTGGGATTTTATTCTTTATTCCTCACTTCTTGAAATTTGGTATTCCATGGTGAAAGTAATGAGAAACTCTTGTGGGAAGATGGATCTTGTGTTTGATGAAATTTGAAACATGATCTTGAATGAGGAGTTGTGGTAGAAGGACTTTTAAGCTTCATTTGGTTTTGATAATAGTGCTACTATATGAGGGAGTTCACCTTATTATAAGGGATTTCAGAAGAAGTATTCAAATGATAATACCCAGAGTAGAAGTGGTGGAAAACCAGCTAGTCCAACTCCTATATATTGGAATTGTGGGGAAAAGGGACATGTCAAGAATGATTGCAGAAAAAATGGAGTCTTTGACTTCCATAAAGACAAACACAGTAAGTACAATGGATTAAGGTTCTAGTTTGATAATGAGTATAATAATTCCATAAGATTCATGGGTTATTGACTCTAGTGTATTTTTCATTTAACTGGTGAGCATGAGTGCATGATAAATTATGTACTCGAAATTTTGGGAAGAGTACATCTTGTAGATGATAAATCTCTAGATATAGTTTGGAATTGTGATGTTAACTTTCGAATGAAAAATATAATTGTATTGAGATTAATATATGTTTGACATATTCCAGGTCATCAGAAGAACCACATAATAATATAACAACTTGATGATTTAGGTTTTAGAATGTATTTTTCAAATGGAGTTTGGAATGTCAACATAGGTTCCAAGGTGATATCTCATAGAGTAAGGAATGGAACCCTATACTTAATCTGACAAAAGGATGAAGTTTTAGTGATAAGAATCACTACATTGAATGGTCCAAAAATGTGGTACTGTAGGGTTGGTCTCCTAATGGAAAATAATTTAAAAGTTATAACATTAAAGGGTATAAAGACCCATACTTTACATACATGGTTGTTACATAAATATTTAAGTACACTTATTACAAAATATAACAAAACCATGAAAGGACCGTATAGGTATAGTGTCTTTAGAAACTAGGAAACATAAACAACTAGTTCATAAAGCATCTACATTGTCTCCCATTTATTTAATCATATCTAGAGTCTCTTTTGGAATATCCTACTTAATAACCTTCTTCCTGACCTGGGGAAAGAAAACATACAAAAGGGTGAGCTCAAATTCTTAGTATGGGTAAACAAAAGAAATATCAATCACATCATATTCATAAGAACGTAACATTTTGGAAATCTTAACCTTCAAAAGAGATCATAATTTCATAATCATGGGATAAAAATAGTAATGAAATGTAATCCCAATAATCATAACATAAAACACGAAACATTCTGTCATACACACAAAATCATAGAAAATCATTTCATAGTAGTCAAGACTCCTTTCCAAGACTATCTTAGTGGACAAAGTCCATTTATGAACCGAGTTCACTCCTCATTTCAGTCCTGTTTCACTGAACCGGTTTAACCTGCCGTTCCAGCCATGTCTATCTCATGAGATATAAATCTTTAACCAATGCATTAGAGGGAGATATAGGTCCCACGCATCTCATAATGATACCATTCTTATGTCTGCCACAAAATCATAAATCATACATCATTGCATAACCCATGTAATAAAAATGGGATTCTTAAACATCGTGACATTATAAAACAATTCATATAAGATAAAGGAATTAATAAAAATAATTCCATCACAACATAATCAAATCAATGTAATAATAGGTATATAAACTGAACCCCATATTATCTTAGATGGAAAATAATATTGATAAGACACTTGAACTCCATTCTTGAAGAAAATATCCTTTCTACTTCAAAAAAAATTTCTTTTCTTAACATGTCATACAATTTTAAACTAAAAGAAATTGATAAAAAATAAACTTGAAAACTTTTAAATGAAGCTTCTTGGAAATAATTTTTTAAAAATCAATTCATGCCGTATAAGTTAAAAAAACATTCTTCTCGTACTTATGTCGGAAAAGTCAAAAAGTACCTCGTACGAAAAACGACAACAGATTCCTTTCATATCTTTTACTAAAAACTCACCGAAGGGTAAAATTGGATTTAAAAAATTTTAGTAGGACATAAATAATATTAAATATTGAGGAAATGTAGATGTGGAAGATAAATATTCCCCAGTAAAGTTTGAAGTATAAACAATCTCGGATAAAAATTGAGATTGCGAGATTGTCCCTTACCTTAGGTCCGATTTGCTTCATAAGTGTCCGAACCTCCTGTATAACGATTTAAATAATGTCATTGACTTATTCCAGAATCATACTCATTGTTATGATATCATATATGGTCATATTCTTAGCTTCTTATTAATAATATTTCATTGCTACTTATTATTCGGGTGTCTATTACTTTTTGTTCTCATGCGTGTTTTGTCGAAAAAATTCTTATTCTTCTTGTTAGGTTATAGATACCTCATTTACAGAATGGTATTAGTGTAATATATATCATATTTATTCACTCAATTCATTTATTTAATCATTATTCAATGAAAATCATGTAGAACATGTCGCATCACATCGTGGAGATGGTATTCCGTACGTACGCACGAGCGATGATATCGTTCCCATGATCGTGGAATTGTGTTGGAGTGTATGTATACTATTTCAGAATCAATATCACTTTAAAATAATCATATATAGTTATTATTTACACCATTATAACCATTCGTGTAAGGTGGTGGTGGAAAATAGATTACACCACGGCGTGGAGACGGTATTCCGTACGTACGCACGTGCGGTGATTTCATTTTCCGTAGGATGGATAGATGGTGAAATAGGGTTGTTTTATAATTATAATAACATATCATTATATGAGTGATACTGATGTTATTACTTCAAAATTAAACAACTAAAGAAGAAGAAGTGGAAGAAGAAATAATGTTGAAAGAATCGGTAACGGACATTACCTCTTCTTTGAAGTGCCTCTTTGAGACCTCCTCTTAGAGCACTAAAATTGGTCTTTGAATAATACCAGTACCTCTAGGATGTTTCTAAGGAAGTGGAGAAGAGAATTGTTCAGGTTTTGGCCGTGCTTGAAGGCTCAAAGTGGTTTGAGGAAGAGAGGGAGGATGTGCCCTTTTATAAGGGAGGAGAGGGGAACCCTTGAAAAAACTAAAAATATTATTTTATTATAAAGTCATATTCGGTTTTTAATACCTCCAAATTCATTTATTTTGAAGCTAAGGTGGGTATGGGTCGAAAGTATCTCATCCAATAGAATTTATACAAGTTTAGGTATCTATTTTAACCTTATCATTTAGATTTAACTTTAAGTTAAATAATTTTACTTTTACCATGTCTTCTTGTTTTCTTACACTATAAGGTTAATAAGCATACTATAACAAGACAAAGGAACCCAAAGTTGTTTATTATGAATATATATAACCTTATCTAAGTCATTTGGAAGAACCTTATATTTTTAGGAATAAAATAACAATTAATAATATAATATTTGTTTTAAAACTATTTTATGTCAATTTTGACACTATTTGGTAATTGATTTTTGTGAAACTCATAACAGAATGATTAGTTCGAAAAAAGTTAATTAAATCAATTCTAACATGTCATATTAACATATAAAATTATTTTAATTCATAAAAAGTATCAAATTACATTTATTTGGATATTTATAATATCAATTATGTCAATATTTCATTAATAAGATAATTACTGCATCATCATTGTGTCATAAATACATTAAATTATTTAAAGTGTAAAAATTACAAATAAAATACCATTATATAGGAAATAGTTTTATCTTTCTAATTAATATATATAGTCGAATTTATCTTATGTATAACCCTATATTGGAAATGGTTTACTTATTAAACATTGATTTTAACTATTTTAACCCTTCTTTAAATAAATTAATATTAAATGTCCTAATCTAATCCAAGTGGGCCTAAATGGTCATATGTTATTCCTAAGGTTGTTTTGGGTCGAATTACACTTATCCAATAGAATTAGGACATGTTTTAGGGTAATAATAATATCATTTTTACCCTTAATTACCCTATTTACTTTTAACCGTGGTAAAAAAAAGTAAAAAGTTACTATTCACCAAAAATTATTTTCATCTCATTGAACCACATTTTAGTACTTGATATTAACTGTGTCTCTCGGATTTTTGAAATTCCACTCACAGAAATGGTAAAATTAAGTTTTATGTGAATTTGGAAATTCTCCTAGGAGGTGGGTAAAAGACGGTGAAAAGTTCAATAAAATTTTTATATATCTAAAATTATTATAAAATGACTCCAATGAATTGCATTGAACTTATATAGATATTATGTATCAATTTTGACGTAAAATAAATTTAATTAAAATAAATGATTATTTAAATAAAAAGTCGGTTTTTAAATAGTAACACAGTGTTTTCACTATTCATCATAAATTGAATGTTTTCAGAAAAATACCAAAATTTCATCCTAGGAAAATTTCAATATTCTGAATCCAAAAATGAATTCCATTTTGAAAAATAAAATTTACAAATTTTCAAAAAGTTGGTATTACTATTCATAACGGCTAGTTTTAATAATATTTTAATAGCATATCATTGTTTAGTGAAACTCGGTATTGTGTACGACGCAAGCTATCGAGGAGGGTCGCGATTGCGTGTAAAGCAAGACAAGTTAGTGTTGTGAGTAGTGAAAGATTCCTTTGATGATTTATAAAAACAAAATATTTCTCATAAAAGTCTCGGGTGTTACATTCTACCCCCCTTAAAATGAATTTCTCCCTCGAAATTCATCACTTTGTAACAAACAGATGAGGATACCTCTCCCTCATCATATCATCAAGCTCCCATGTAGCTTCTTCTAATTGGTGGTTCCTCCATAAAACTTTCTACAAGCATGTTGTCTTGTTCCGTAGGACTTTTTTGCTACGATCCAGAATCACTATGGGTTGTTCTTCATAAAAAAGATCTTGCTCTAGTGGTACAACTTCTGAGTTGAGTACATGTGAAGGACCAGGTATATACATTATCAGGAGAGATACATGGAACACATCGTGAACTTGAGATAGATTCGGTAGAAGCGCCAATCGGTAAGTTACCTTCCCAACACGATCCAGCATTTCAAAAGGACCGATATACCTAGGGGTCAACTTTCCCTTCTTTCCAAATCTCATGACCCTCTTTCAGGGAGATATTTGTAAGAACACTTTATCACCCACTTCAAACTATAGGCATTTTCTTCGGTTATCGGCATAACATTATTGTCGACTCTGAGCTTCTCTTATGTGTTGTTGAATAGATCTGACCTTTTCTTCCATCTCATCAACAAGATCAGGTTCTAATAGACTTCTTTACCCAACTTCATCCCAGCAAGTTGGAGTCCTGCATTTCTTTCCATATAGAGATTCATAAGGAGCCATCTGAATACTGTTGTAAAAGATATTATTATAAGAAAATTCCACCAATGGAAGGTGTTGATCCCAACCACCTTTGAAATCCATAGAGCAAGCTCTTAACATATCTTCTAGAGTTTGAATTGTCCTCTCAGACTGACTGTCTGTCTGAGGATGATAAGAAGTGTTGAAACTCAACTCTGTATCCAGAGTATGCTGAAGACTTCGCCAAAACATTGAGGTAAACCTCGGATCCCGATCAGATATGATAGAAAGTTGTACTCCATGCAATCATACCACTTCCTTTACATATATCCTGGAAAGCTGATCTAAAGAGAAATCTTCTCTAATAGAAATGAATTGTGTAGACTTTGTAAGACGATCAACTATGACCCAGATAGCATTATTTCGATTGTATGTTTTTGGAAGTCTGGTGACAAAGTCCATAGTGATGTTTTCCCATTTCCATTCAGGTATGAGTAATGGTTGTAACATCCCCTTAGACTTCTGTCTCTCAGCTTTAACTTGCTGAAAAACCAAGAATCGAGAGACATATTTAGCAATATCTCTTTTCATTCCATCCCACCAGAAGTACTATTTCAGGTCCCTATACATCTTCGTACTTCCATGATAAATAAATAATGAAGAACTATGAACCTCATCCAGCAGCTCCTTCTTTAATTCTAGGATGGGAGGAACACAAACCCGATTCCTAAACCTTATTATCCCATCACAATCAAGGTTGAATTCAGGAACATTTCTCACCTTCTTTTGTAACTCTATATCTTCTTTATGTGCCTCTTTAATTTTCACATGTATAGATGGTTGAACCTTCATTTTAGAAAGATACGATTTTCCCAATCCATTATAATTCCAAGATCCATCCTTTTTAAATCCATAAATATTGGATCTTTCATGATCCTCATCATGGATAAATTGGCATGGCCTTGTCGACTTAATGCATATTCCACCTTGTTTGCTTTCCCAGGGTGGTAATGAATTGAGCAGTCGTAATCCTTAATCAGCTCCAACCATCTTCATTGGCCCATATTCAGCTCCTTGTGTCTGAAAATATAATTTAAACTTTTATGATCACTATAAATATCACACCTTTCTCCATAAAGATAATGCCTCCAAATCTTTAATGCAAAGATTACCGCAACTAACTCCAAATCATGAGTTGGGTAATTTTGCTCATGGATTTTTAACTATCGTGAGGCATAAGCTATCACCATATCATTTTTCATAAGAACACACCCCAACCCCTTCTTGGATGAATCACTGTAGATCACAAACATTTCTCCACTACAAGGTAGTGTGAGCACAGGTGCACCGGATAACCTTCTTTTCAACTCCTTGAAATTATCTTCACATTCCTTCGTCCATACGAACTTAACTCCTTTTCAAGTCAACCTGGTGAGTGGATTAGATGATCGTGAAAAATCATTCACCAAACGTCGATAATAACCAGCCAAACCAAGAAAACTTTAGATATCGGTTACTGTTGTTGGTCTCGACCATCTTTCGATAACCTCTATTTTTGTTGGATCCACAGATATCCCCTCTTTTGAGATTATGTGACCCAAAAATGTTACTTTTTGAATCCAAAATTCACCCTTGGTTAATTTGGCATAAAGATTCTCATTTCTTAGGGTCCTCAATATAATTCTCAAGTGATCTTCATGTTCTTCCTTGAACATTGAACAGACAAGAATATCGTCTATAAAGACTACCACAAACTGATCAAGATAGTCTCTAAAGACTCTATTCATCAGATCCATGAAGATAGTAGGGGAATTAGTAAGACCAAATGGCATCACTATAAATTCATAGTGTCCATACCTTGTAAGGAAATCTGTCTTTGGTATATCCTCCCTTTTGACCCTTAATTGATGATACCCTGAAAGAAGATCAATCTTGGAAAAGTATTGAGCTCCGCCTAGTTGGTCAAATAATCCATCAATGCACGAGAGATGATATTTTTTCTTGATAGTGATCTTGTTATGTTCTCAATAATCAATGCAGAGCCTCATTGATCCATCTTTCTTCTTAACAAACAAAATATGTTCTCCCCAAGGTGACGCACTAGGGAGTATGAATCCCTTATCAAGATTCTCTTGAAGTTGCTTCTTCAATTCCTGAAACTCAATTGGGTCCATTCTATAAGGTGTCTTTGAAATAGGCAAAGCACCCTGTACGAGTTCTATTGAAAACTCAACTTCACAATTTGGTGGAAGACCCAACAATTCCTCCGAAAAGATATCATCAAACTCTCGTACAATGGGCATATTCTTAATCATGAGTTTCTCACCAACCATTTGAGATAAATATCCTTCATTTAGTGGAATCAAGACCCATAAGATGGAAGAAATTTCCACTGGAAGGTTATGTTCATCCTTGCATCGATAGACAATCATAGATTGATCTGGAATATGAAATGAGACTTCCCTTCTTTGGTAATTGATATGATCTCCATATAAAGAAATCCAATCCATGCCAGGAATCACATCAAATTCCACTATAGGAAGGATTAAAAGATTTTCAAGAAGCACTTTCCCACAAACTTCAATCGGAGAAGAATTATAAACTTTTGATGTAACTGTTGTGCCATTAGGGGTTGCCAAAGCTAACTCAACATCTAATTTTTGAGGTAATACGGTGATACCCTTAGAAAATTCTTTAGAAATAAAATATTGGGTGGATCCAGAATCAAATAAAACATTTGCTACTTTAGAGTGGATGGTAAGTGTACCTTTCACCACTTCATTATCGTACTCCACATCGCTGATAGAAATTGCATGTGACCTTCCTTTGTCTTTAGCCTTAAGAGTTTGTTGACGATGATCATCATAAAAAACCCTTGGATTAGGGAATTGATTGGCATAATTCCCTATTTCCTTTCACTTGTAACATTGAAGTGTAGGAGGTGCACTCTGTGTAGCCTTTTCTTTGTTCGCATCACTAGACATCTTTTTCCCATCATTGTGGCATTCAAATTCCCAATGACATTCCTTTCCACATTTGAAACATTTACATGTCCCTTTAAGACAACTCCCTCCATGTTTCTTTCCACACTTTGAGAATAAGGGAAAACTCATCTTCTTTTCAGTGTGCTGTTTAAATTTTCCTTTGAATTCCATTTTCCTCTTCTTATCAAACCCATATGACTGATGGGTTACTCAAATATCCATCTCAACTTTGAGAGAACAATGAACGATTTCCTCATATCTACTGGAGTACCTTATGGCTAATTCCCTTCGAAGACTTGGTTTTAAGCCACTAAAGAATCGATCGATCTAACTCTCAGGTTGGATAATAATACCAGAAGCGTACCCTGCAAGTCTTGTAAAATTTGCTTCATAGGTACCAATAGATTCATCATCCTTTTTCTTTAGTTCAAGAAACTCCTTCTCCATCTTTGTTCGAAGAATACGAGGGAATTACTTATTGAAAAATATGTTCTTGAACTCCTCCAATTCCGTGGACTCAATTTCATCTCTTTGCCTCGTATTATTGATAAGATTCCACCATTGATCAGCATCTCCATCCAAACAATATACTGTTAAGATGACCTTATCATGTTCAGAACATTGAAGAACTGAATATATATTTTTAGTGGTACTAATACATTGTCCAGCCACTAATGGATCAGAAGACCCGATGAATGAAGGTGGACGCTACCTCATGAAAGATTTGACAGAATGTTGCTCCTTCCTTTGCTTGTTTGTAAGTCTTGCATGATTCATAGCTTTAGAATGTTGTGTGAGCATGGCTACATGATTTTTCATTCTAGCTCCCATAATGTTTGGTTGCTCAGGGGGACAATCATTGCATTGCATGTCGCATTCCGCATTAACACGGTTCCTTTGGGTTCCATCCATTGATTAAAACCAAGAAGAATAGTGTGAGCAACACTAATTATAATAGAAAAAACAAATAATCATGAATAAAATTTTACACTTAAGGTCTTATCATTGGTTGTTCATGGACATTTTTAAAACACTAATATCATGTTCTATGCTTAGGCTTATCCTTAGGGTTCTTACTAAGGCTTTCACATCCTAGTTTCCAAAGGTTGACTATACCTTTCCTCTGATACCTACAATAACGACCCATACATTCATAAAAGGTTGTTACATCAAAATTTAAGTACACTTATTACAACATATAAAAAAACCATGAATGGACCGTATAGGTATAGTGTCATTAGAAACTGGGAAACATAAACAACTGGTTCATAAAGCATCTACATTGTCTCCCATTTATTTCATCATATCTAGAGTCCCTTTTGGAATATCCAACTTAATAACCTTCTTCCTGTCCTGGGGAAAGAAAACATACAAAAGGGTGAGCTCAAATGCTCAGTAAGGGTAAACAAAAGAAATATCAATCACATCATATTCATAAGAACATAACATTTTTGAATTCTTAACCTGCAAAAGAGATCATAATTTCATAATCATGGGATAAACATATTAGTGAAATGTAATCCCAATAATCATATCATAAAACATGAAACTTTGTGGCATACACACATAATCATAGAAAATCATTTCTTAGTAGTCAAGACTCATTTCCTAGACTATCTTAGTGGACAAAGTCCATTTCTGAACCGAGTTCACTCCTCGTTTCAGTCTGGTTTCACTGAACCGGTTTAACCTGCCATTCCAGCCATGTCTATATCATGAGATATAAATCTTTACCCAATGCATTGGAGGGAGATATAGGTCCCACCCATATCATAATGGTACCATTATTATGTGTTCCACAAAATCATAAATCATACATCATTGTATAACCCATGTAATAAAAATGGGATTCTTAAACATTGTGACATCATAAAACAATTCATATAAGATAAAGGAATTCATAAAAATAATTCCATCACAATATAATCAAATCAATGTAATAATAGGGATAGAAACACAAACATATATTATCTGATATGGAAAATAATATTGATAAAACACTTGAACTCCATTCTTGAAGAAAATATTATTTCTACTTCAAAAAAAGCATTTTTCCTTTCTTAACATGTCATACAATTTTAAACTAAAATAATTTGATTAAAAATAAACTCAAAAACTTGTAAAGGAAGATTCTTGGAAATAATGTTTTAAAAATCCATTCATTCCGTATAAGTTAAAAAAACATTCTTCTCGTACTTATGTCGGAAAAGTCAAAAAGTACCTCGTACGAAAAATGACAAAAGATTCATTTCATATCTTTTACTAAAAACTCACCTAAGGGTAAAATTGAATTTAAAAAATTGTAGGATGAAATAAATAATATTACATATTGAGGAAACATGGATTTGGAAGATAAATATTCCCCTGTAAATTCTGAAGTATAAACAATCTCGGATAAAAATTGAGATTGCGCGATTGTCCCTTACCTTAGGTCCGATTTGCTTCGTATGTGTCCAAACCTCCTGTATAATGATTTAAATAATGTTATTTACTTATTTCAGAATCATACTCATTGTTATGATATCATATATGGTCATATTATTAGCTTCATATTAGTAATATTTCATTGCTACTTGTTATTCGGGTGTTTATTACTTTTTGTTCTTCTGCGTGTTTTGTCGATTAAATTCTTATTCTTATTTTTAGGTTATAGTTACCTCTTTTCCAGAATGGTATTAGTGTAATATATATCATATTTATTCACTCAATTCATTTATGTAATCATTATTCAATGAAAATCATGTAGATCAAGTCGCATCACATTGTGGAGACGGTATTCCGTATGTACACACGAGCGATGATATCGTTCCCATGATCGTGGAATTGTATTGGAGTGTATGTATAATATTTAATAATCAATGTAACTTTAAAATAATCATATATAGTTATTATTTACACCATTATAAATATCCAAGTAAGGTGGTGGTGGAAAATAGATTACACCACGGCGTGGAGACGGTATTCTGTACGTACGCACGCGCGGTGATTTCATTTTCCATAGGATGGATAGATGTTGAAATAGGGTTGTTTAATACTTATAATAAAATATCCTTATATGAGTGATACTGATGTTATTACTTAATAATGAAACAACTAAAGAAGAATAAGAATTGGAAGAAGAAATAAAGTTGAAAGAATCGGTAACGGACATTACCTCTTCTTTGAAGCGCCTCTTTGAGACCTCCTCTTAGGGCACTACAATTGGTCTTTGAAAATGACCAGGACCTCTAGGATGTTTCTAGGGAAGTGGAGAAGATAATTTGGCAGGTTTTGGCCGAGTTTTAAGGCTCAAAGTTGTGTGAGGATGAGAGGGAGGAGGTGGCCTTTTATAAGGGAGGAGAGGGGCACCTTTGGAAAAACTAAAAATATTATTTTATTATAAAGTCATATTCGGTTTTCAATATCTCCAAATTTATATATTTCTAAGCTAAGGTGTGGATGGTTCGAAATAATCTCATAAAATATAATTTAGACAAGTTTAGGTATCTATTTTATCCTTATCATTTAGATTTAACTTTATGTTAAATAATTTTACTTTTACCGTGTCTTCATGTTTTATTACCTTATAGGGTTAATAAAAATACTATAACAAGCCAAACGAACCACAAGTTGTTTATTATTATTATATATAACCTTATCTAAGTCATTAAGCCGAACCTTAGATTTTTAGGAATAAAATAACAATTAAAAATATAATATTTGTTTTAAAAACTATTTTATGTTAATTTTGACACTATTTGGTAATTGATTTTTGTGAAAATCATAACAGAATGATTAGTTCGAACAAAGTTAATTAAATCAATTCTAACATGTAATATTAACATATAAAATTATTTTAAATCATAAAAAGTCTCAAATTACATTTATTTTGATATATATAACATCAATTATGTCAATATTTCATTAATAAGATAATGAGAGAATCATCATTGTGTCATATATAAATTAAATTATTTAAAGTCTAAAAATTACAAATAAAATACTATTATGTAGGAAATCTTTTTATATTTCTAATTAATAATTATAGTCGAATTTAGCTTATTTATATCCCTATATTAAAAATTATTTACTTATTAAACATTGATTTTAACTATTTTAACCCTTCTTTAAATAAATTAATATTAAATGTCCTAATCTAATCCAAGTGGGCCTAAATGGTCATATTTTATTCCTAAGACTGTTTTGGGTCGAATTAAATTTATCCAATATAATTAGTACATGTTTTAGGTTAATAATAATATCATTTGTACCCTTAATTACCCTATTTACTTTTAACCATGGTAAAAAAAAGGAAAAAGTTACTATTCACCAAAAATTATTTTCATCTCATTGAACCACATTTTAGTCCTTTATATTACCTTGTCTCTCGGATTTTCAAAATTCCACTCACAGAAGCGGTAAAATTAAGTTTTATGTGAATTTGGAAATTCTCCTAGGAGGTGGGTAAAAGACGGTGAAAAGTTCGATAAAATTTTTGTATATCTAAAATTATTATAAAATAACTCCAATGAATTGAATTGAAATTATATAGTTATTATGTATCAATTTTGACCTAATATAAATTTAATTAAAATAAATAATTATTTAAATAAAAAAGTCGGTTTTAAAATAGTAACCCAGTGTTTTCACTATTCATCAAAAATTGAAAGTTTTCAGAAAAATACCAAAATTTCACCCTAGGATAATTTCGATATTCTGAATCCAAAAATGAAGTCCATTTTGAAAAATAAAATTTACAAAATTTCAAAAAGTGGGTATTACTATTCATAACGGCTAGTTTTAATAATATTTTAATAGCATATCGTTGTTTAGTGAAACTCTGTATTACGTACGATGTAAGCTATCAAGGAAGGTCATGATTGCATGTAAATCAAGCCAAGATAGTGTTGTGAGTAATGAAATATTCCTTTGATGATTTATAAAAACAAAATATTTCTCATAAAAAGTCTCGGGTGCTACAAAGGGTATACTTCAACTCAATCATATTGATCTTGGAATATGTGATATTTTTATGTTGGGGAAACATAAGAGAGTATACTTTAGCTTATATGGTATAAATTAATGGAATTAAAAGATAGAACTTTTCTATTCTAATATTTGGGGACTAACCCCTATTCATTCCAATAGAGGATCACTGTAAATTATAAATTTAATTGATGATCCCACTCAAAATTTTTGGGTTTAATTCCTAAAAAATAAATATGATGTGTTTCATATGTTTATTCAGTGGTTTTTTTTATCTGAAAAATAGTGTGAAAGAATGTGGAAGTTTCTTCAGATAGAAAAGGGTGGAGATTATACCAGACATAACTTTCATAACATTTTATGAAGGAAGCATGTCAGGAATGTGAAGACTATTCCAAGAATGCCACAAAAAATGGTCAATTTGAAAGGATGAATAAATTTCTGTAATTTAATTCTATGAGTATGAGGCTTCACTCTGGAATATATAAAAGAATTTGGGTAGAATCCATTAACACAGTAGTGTATTCATTGAATAGAATTTTGGCTTCAGTTGTGGGACAAGATCTTCTAGAAGAACATTGGTATAGAAAGAGTCTGTAGGTAGACCTTCTAAAAGTCTTTTAAAGTATCACATATGTTCATATCAATGCAAAATATATAAAGTTGTTAGAGGTTAAAGACAATGTTTGTTTTTTAATAGGATATGGTGATGAGAAAATCTGATATCATCTATGGGATTATGAAAATAAACAAGTCATCTAGAGAAAATAAGTTGTTTTCAATGAAGTAATTATGTGTAAGGATCAAAACCTAACAAATAAGGAAGTAGAGTTTAAATAAAATATTAAATTTCAAGGTGATCAGATAAGGAATTCCAAATGGAATCTTCATCTAAAATACTCAGATGAAACTTTAGATACTGGCTATCCAGTAGTCAGACTACAGAATAGAGAATGTTCAGATAGACCATTAATAAAGAGAGACATATCAAATAGGTGACTATGAAATATAATGGATATATTTGATGAAACTAAGGTTGTGATAAGAATATCAACTAATATTATAAAACTATATCATAGGTTGTTAGATGATATGAACTTTTGACATCTAATAAACACAGGGAAATTGTAATGTTCAAAAGAGGCAGCTATATTCGAAGACTCAAAATAGTGGGATTCATCCATGGAAGAGGAAATGAATTCCATAAATCTAAAAACACTTGGAAGTTGGATGAACTACAAGAAGAAGAAAAATCTCTAGAAAAAATCTATTTTTTCATTTGAAATAGGATTCTAATAGAAGTAAGAGATACAAATCAAGGATGGTGGTGAAGGGTTCGATATAAAAGGAAGGGATTAACTTTTCTGAAATTTTATCACCAATGGTAAAGCACACAACCATTCTAATAGTTCTCTAAATTATTGTATATGATTATCTACACTTTAACTATTTGGATATAAAGATAGATTTTATTTTTGGGTATTTGGAAGAATAAATTTACATGGTTCAGTCCAAGGGATTTGAAGTTCATCAAAAGGAGGATATGATTTATATATTTAAATGGAGTCCTTATGGATTAAAGAAAGCTCCAAGACAATTGAATCTGATGTATGGAACTTTCATGCTTGAGTAATGTTTTAGTCAATGTGATTATGATAATTTTTGTTATAGGAAGCAATGAGATGATGTAAAATATATCATATTATTATTATTTTGGTGGATTATATATTGATTGATAGTCTAAGGTTCCATCATATTGAGAAACTAAAGATAATTTTATCTAGAAGGTTAAAGATGAAGAACCTCTAATAAGATAAGAAGATCTTGGGGATGATAATCGAGAGGGATAGGAAAAACTGGTCTTTGATTTTATCAAATAAGGAATATACAAGGAAGTTTATAAAATGGTTCGGAATGATCGGTTGTAAACCTATCTCAACCCCCCTCACCGGACACTTCAAAATTTCTAATGTACAATCCCCATCAATAGAAAGATAAGTTCGTAACATGTAAAATGTTCCTTTTACCTTATTATTTGGATGCTTGCTTTATTCAATAGTTTTCATATGACCAGACATCACTTTTACATTAGGATTTGTTAGACATTTCCTATCAAATCCTGGAAAGAAACATTGGGACGCTATAAAACCAATCATTCAGTACATAAAGGGTTCATAGTATGAATATTTATATTTCAATGATGATGATTAGTTTAAGGGGTTTATTTATTCAGATTTTGATGGAGAAATGGGCTCATGAAAATATACTACAAGCCGTGTGTTTACTTTTTTTTAGATAGTGATCAACTGAACATCCTAGTTGCAGCTATTTTTTACTTTATATACAACTAAAGTAGAGTATGCTTCTACTAGTAGAGTAAGGAATGATTTGATATAGTTTATGTGATTGATGAAGGAACTTGAAAAGTGATGGGATAGAGTAATGTTATTCTTTTATAATCAGAGTTCCATCCATCTTACCTGAAACACAATGTTTAATGTAAGAACCAAAAACATTGACCTAAAAGATTACTTTTCCCAAATCCTGATGTAAGATAAAGTGGTGAATCTTTATAAGATTAATAGGAAGAATATTCCTACTGATATTTTTACAAATGTGATAATTAAAGAATGTTTGTGGAAATATTGTGTCTCTGTTGGACTTCGATGATCAGATGGAGAGGATAACACTTCATGAATCAAATAGAAGATGAGAACAGGTAGATGGTTGAAGAATGTTGAAATCCTGAAGTAATTTTTAGGTGGGATGTTGTTAGTTAATGTGAATGTTTTTTTAGTTTCACTAGGAAGATTTTTCTGGATGGAAGTCATCAAACAGAGATCATAGGATCACAAAATTGATGTTTCTTGTTATAAAACTTCAAAGTAGATGGGTAGATAAGGTTTCATTAGACATATCTTCATCGTATGGTGTCTATCAAATGGTTTCCTTCAGACAAAGTTCTCATATATGATGTTCATTGAGGTGGAAACTCAATGAGAGGGATGTGTGCATGGTGACTAATTTTTGGCAATCATCATAGGGTTCAATATTGTATTAGAATTTGACAAGGTCAAAATAAGTTTGATCATGAATCTTAGAGGTTGGTGCAACTGATTGTGTAGAAAAAGACCTTTATAAATAGAGGTGGGGGAGAACATTTATGTGTGTGCATTTATACTTAATATTTATTAGCTTTTGACTTTATCTTTTGAGACTTTGAAAATATATATGAAGTGAGAGATGATTTTTTTGTATTTTCTTACATCTCCTTTAATGAAATTGTTTATAGTGGTCTCCCTTGGATATAGGATGTTTATTAAAAACATGTAAATCTTGTCTGTTTTATTGTATTGTTACTTTTTTGTGAAGTGTGTTTGTGGAGTTTTGTGGGATGATTAAGTGGGATCTCATCCTAGTTCCTTGGTACAAACATAGAGGAGATGGTTATCGAACAAATTTTTTTCCAGCGGTGTTTGGATCATTCCACTATGAACATAAATATGATCAAACAAACATATTTATTTTATAAAAATTGATTTCCGTGTCCATATTTTGGAAGGGATAGAGTGTTCCTTTCTCTCTAACCATCCACAACATCCATATAGTTTTTCTAGTATCACCACCAACCAATATTCATAGAGAACCACAACTTGATCATGGCCACCAAAAACTCCCTTTCTAGTTCACCACCTCAACTTCCAATCCATGGTGAATATTGTAATAATTTATAAACACATCCTCCCAATTCTTTATTTCATATTCTAGAATCAATTACCACCATTTTTTACACTAGGTTTCTTAACTATTTCTAGTTCTAATGAACTGACTTTATCTGGTTTTGAATTAGAACTTCTAGAAACCACTCTTTGCAAAATTTATAAAACTTGGCTAAAACAATAATGACAATCAAAACTCAACAACTACTTATTTATTAAAAAACTCACCAGGTACCCATTGTCACTATATAGGGTACCTATTATAGACATGGAGGGAGTTAGATAATGACTTAAGATAGAGGTGAATTGAGTTATTGAAATTTTAACCGAATTAAAATTATCACTCAAATTGTTCTTTACTCATTTATCACAAAGGAAGTGGAAATAAAAAAAATAAAAGATAATAATAGGACCCAATGAATTTATAGTTTTTTAGAGTATAATAATCCCCTAGTTCACTCGACCAACACTCTCCCTTCAAGCATGATGATTTTCACTAAGAAAATACTTTTTCCATGGACCTCAATAATTGAGTGAAATAAATTGCAACTTGCTACAATAAAAGGTGAAAGATATTTCAATGTAGATATTACTTTTTAAAAAACATTTCTTCAGTCTTAAAACACTCATAAAAATGAGTGTAAAATTTTATATATAAATACAAATAGAAGGATTGTGAGTTCAGTGGACAATTGTATGAAGAAACTGATAGATAACAAATAATTGTTCCTAAAAAATAGAAAAGAAATTTGAGAAACTCTAAAAGATCATAATTTATTATAGATGTTGCTAGAATATTACACAACAACAAAAAATTTCATTATTTGATGCATATAAAGTATATCTTGAAAAATAGAGTATATGTGCTTTTTTATATATCCTTTTTTTGATTACCCAAAAACTTTTTCTTATATACAACACTTATCCACTTTTGAATATGAACATATTTTTGTAGTTAAAATAGTAATGGGGGAAATATAATATCCATAAATTAATACTCTTATACTTTTTCATGTGATTTCATTTGAAAATATCAAAAATAGGATATCATGCTAGTCCATCTTATGTCTTTCTTGAAAATTTTATTTTCTTAGAAAATAAAACATTAATTACTTTGGCCTTTCTTTATTTAGATATCACTACTTTTCATAAAACATAAAGTAGGATTAGTATTATCTTGATATAATAAAATGGTAATAAGTAACCTTGGAATAGTAATAAAATATCTTGAATTTACATAAATGTATCTAGCATTGTGGGTCTTTAGTATCATAAGTCCTCTAAACATAAGACTTCACTTGATCAGATGACTTTATTAGTAATTATAAAGATTTAGTGAAAACTCATAACATTATATAAGAATAATAATTTCCTCTATTCATAATACTATGGGGTATGATCATAAATATTTGATTTATACCATTCTGATCATAAGTCTTTTTTATAAGACTTTATCTGGTCATAATACATGAACGTAAATCTTGGTCTGATCATAATACTTCCAGACTTGGGAAAATTTTATGAAAACCAAAATTTCTCTCAGACTTCAAACCACCATAAAGCATGATAATTAGGCTACGGGACATCATAAACCTTGAGAATAAGGCTTCAATAATAAGAAAAAATAGTAACTTAAAGGTTAACACCTTATTAAAAATAATATAACTTTATACCAATTGATCTACACACTTCACGAAAAATTATTAAAAACATAGTTGAGGGTATTTGTGATTATTAAAACATAGGATAACATGGGATATATTGGGACGACATTAGTATGATAAAAAATCTCCACATTTTTATGACAACAAACACATGAAACATGAAATATTAAATTTTATAGATTTAAAAAATGGAAAAAAATCAAATTAGAATATATGGATTAACAATTTCAAAATATGAAAAATGAGTACAACATTTGTGTTTATTCTAGTATCTTATCACCCTTTTATGATATAAAAAATAAGAGTAAAATAATAATGTGAATGCATTAAACAAGGAACACTATGGTATATAACTATAAAAATATATGACATAAATGAATTATAACATGTCATTTAAATAAAAAACCAAAAAATTAAAATACCATTTGTAAAGTACTAGATATGGAATAAAATAGGAATTCACTAAAATTTATTAAACAAATAAAAAAATTTCAGAGGAACCTAATATATATTATCCACATGAAAATAAAATATCAGTCTTTTGGATCAAGATATGTCTAGGTTGATGATTTAGGCTGGGTATAAGAAGAAGAAGGTTGACAGTCTTTTTCAAGAGATCGTTTCTTGAAAATACCCATAATGGGAAAGACAAGGATCCTTTTAAATATAGTATCTCTAATTTAATTCTTATATCTATCCCTAAAAGTATTAAAAAATAAAATCTAATCCAAAAATATTCTGAGGTTTTCATTATCAACCTCTACAACCTTAGAGTAGACAATCTTGGGAGTAGGTGGTGTTGTGTAAGAGTTTTGAGCTAATTGTCTCCATGTAAAATAAGTAGCTTGGAATTTTAGCCCAATATATAAATACAAATTTCTAAAACACTCTTCCAATCTATTTTTTAATGAATGATATATTTTGGGTGTAGTCTAACCAATTGATCATCAACCTATCATTTTAAATAATACTTTTCTAACTATGTTTGGAATTCTCATAATCCCATACATAGAATAATATAGAATCATAGTATACCCTTTCTTCAATAAATAGGTTTAATTTTTATTAATTAATAGAATATATGTCATGTTGTTTATAAATTTTATATGTATAGTGCCCTCCAAGGAATTTTCTTTTTCACTAATGTCAACATGCAGATCAATTAAAATCATAAAGAAGTTAAAAAATTATTCTGAGACAACCTATGGAACAATGGGAGAGTCAATATATATTAATATATGAGAGGTGGGAATAATAGAATAGTGTTAAAATTAAAAGGAAGTAATTGGATCAAATTTATCTTCTCTATCCGTAAACTATTTCTATGGATTGTTATTAGATGTTGATAATTTTTCTTGAATATGTGGTCTAGGGAGCCTGTTATCCCTGAGTTCAAAATGGATTTTCCAAGGTCCTCTAACCTCTTTTAAATTTCATATTCATAGTAATTCATTATAATTATAAAACCTTTCTTTATAGAAGATAGATTTACCAAGTCAAGTTGCTCCTTGGTCATTATATACTTTATTCCTTTAGATGAGTCTCTTTTAACATCTATGATTTCAGGAAAAGTTTCATAAAAAGGAGGTCCATATTTAGAAATCATAATATTACCAAGATAATCCTTGATGTATTTGATATTTGAGCTCAAAAATCTAAAATTATCATTCAAAGCTATTTCTCATCCTTTCACCAACATGACTAGGTTTTAGTTTTTAACATCTTGTTCCATGATCTTAGAAATAATTTCATGTGAAACTATTATGGGGAACCTATAGTTATTGCACCATATTATAGAGATTTAACCCTTTCACTTACCATATTGAAATTAAAAGATATTATATTCAACTAAGACCTTATATTTTTGGTTTCTAGAAATAATGCATTTAAAATACTAGATTAAATAGGTTGTCTTGATTTAGACATAACATTCTGTGTTTTCAACAAACCTGTTAACATATAAAAATAAGATTTGGAGATAGAATTTTGTTGATAGGAACAATATTTTTTCAAGTAATTCATGTTGGGAGATCACAGTTCTCATAATAGTACAAAAGTCTATTTTGGAAAAAAATAGTTATTTTATCCCACTCAATTCTTCTTAAAAATCCTCAAAAGAATACATAGAAATGATATTTTTCTTAAACTTTGAAAACTAATCCTTTAATCTGACTCCTTCTAAAAAATCAGATGATTCAAATGTCTTAATTGGTGGATATTTCTATATAAACTCATATTTATCATTTATCATGTCTTTCTTATCTTCCAACTCAAACTTAGAGACTAAGCTATCTGAAAAAAATTAAACTATGTTTTCAAGGGTTCCACTTCCTCCATAGATATATAAAAATTACCTATGTGAACAATTTTAATGTTCTTTAGAAATTAGTATTAGGATAAAAACATTTCCATTAGGTTAGATAAATCTGTTTTTGAAACTAAATTCTCTTTTAGATTCAGCAACTCACTCTTTGAAGCTTTAATATAATCCTTGAGCACATTTATTTTCATCTTAAAACTTCCAAATTCATTTAAAACATTAGTATATAGGGTTTTTATATGTTATTCAAAATCAAAATTACCCTTGTTATGATTCAAAAAAAAAATTCTTCTCATTTCTCAGAACTAAAGGATGGTAAATTCCCATTGTTACCTATGGAGAATAGATCATCATCATTCTCTTTAATAGTTTGTGAAGGAAGATTGTACTATATAACTTTATTGAATATCCTAATGGGAGATAGTTCTGGATTCCCACATATTTATTCCTTTATATTATCTCTATCCATTACAATAACTTCATTTATATATATGGTCTCATCATTATAAGCATCTAGTTAATCTTTTGGAACAGCCTCAATCTGAATAGTAACTTTAAAGTGTTGAACTTTAGGACCACAATAAGATGAATCTATTATATACCTAGTAGACTCCCCCTTAGTTGAAGTTTCATCCCGAGGATTTTATTTAACTATTTTCTCACCCATAACACCAAAAATTGTGTCTAATTCATCATAACTTAAAGCATACTTCTCACAATTTTTCTTAACAACCAACATATTCATTTAAAAATATAATATAAATTGTATATTCTTTAACAACCCTTCAATATAGGGTGTGATGATTTTAATATTTTTTCACTTTGTGTTAGTTCAACTTATTTCCTTTTGAATATCAAATTCAAGATTCATCCAAAGGGGTATAACTTGACCCTTTTCTTAGGCTAATAGCAATGATACATGTAGTGAATTATAAATCAAGAAAGGTTCAAAAAATATCATTGAGAAACATGGAAAAAATTGTTATATTGAAAAATAAATTTCTCAAATTCCCCACCTCTCCAAGATATACAAGTCTAAATTAATTTTAATATAACCCTGTGGTCTGGTGTTATATCCTTTTGAGACATCTTCTCGATTTAATAACTTTCGAACATGGATTCCATCATACCTGAAGGGATAATTTTATCATTTGAGATTAAAAAATGAATATATAGGAATATACCCTCATAAGGACATTTAAAAACTTCATCCATCTCCTCATATTAAAAATATAATTTTTTCCATTAAACTTTGACTGAACAGCATCACCTTTCTGAGAGAAGTGAAGCTGAGAAGACCTATAAAAATAACTTACCTCCTTTTTAAACATGGTTTCTATGTTCCTCTATTTTGAAATAAATTCCCATTTTTGAAAATAATGTATCATTTTTAGAAAAATATTCTTCATATGTATCCAACCAAGATCTATAGTTATTCTAAGAAATACTCATCAAACCTTTTCACTGGGCTTGGTTCACTTGGAACCTCCACCAACTCCATCATCATTCCTCTTCAACTTCACCATTATTGTGACTAATTCATAAGATAAAAAGGGCATAGTTTTATGGTTCATATTGTATTGAGAATCACACACATATATATAGAGATATATAGAGCAATCATTGGGGGTTGAGAGAGAAATTTTTCGATCCAAGAGACGTTTTGACTTCTAAAGTCTTACAGAAGAAATAAAAAACCATTTTGTCACATTCAGTGAAGCGGAAATCAAATTCATAAAATAGTAATGATAAAATATGTTATTTATGGGTTCAATAAAAAAAGAAACATTATAAATAGTTATCAAGATGATCAATAATTACTTTATTGAAATATAATAAGATCACTTAAATTTAAACATTCCTAAATCACTTTTAAAAAAATAAAATCTATTATCTAATAAGGGAATTGTAAATATATCTTCATGTTGATTATTAGTAAAAACAATTCAAAATAGATATCACCTTTTTGTGAGTGACCCCTTAAAAATTATTCCTTAATTAAATATATTTGGTTCATGAATGACTTATTGGATTTTTTTAAATGTTGATAGAATAAGTAATATCATATTTTATTGGTATATGATCATAGTAAGTCCAAAATCCATAAGTGTATGTTTAATCCACAACACATGTTCATAAAAACTCTCAGCTAAAATGTACTCAACTTTAGTAATTAACAATGAAAAAAAATATTTCTTCTTATTAAACTATGAAACTACATATTTTCCTAGAAAGTGATAAGTTAAAAATGTAGTATTATTATATGACCTATAAATTTCTAATTCGGCATTAGAATATGAAATTAAATCAAAATCAAAAGTTTTTGAAAATTTAATAATAGATAAATTTTCCTTTTAAGTACATTAAAATCCTTTGGGTAGTTGTTAAATGTTACTCTTTTAGGTTTGATTGAAATCTAGTAAACAACAATACTAAAAATATAATGCATGGTCTACTTGAAGTTGGATAAATAAAGGTCTCAATTATTTATATATATAGCCTGTTGTCAACAGATTTCCCAGTTTCATACAAGTAAAGATTTATATTAAAACTCATATGAGTTGAATAAGTCTTACTAAATTCAAGTATAAAAATTTTAATTAATTCATATATGTATTTACATTAATTTAAAACATTCCTAAAATATTTTGGTAAATATGAAAAACAAGAAAGAAATTTCACCCACTAATCATGCTCATTTCAAATTCATTTTTTCATAATCATTGAAAATCATTACAATGTTTTTGATTTATTGAACTAAAAATAACATCAACAATATAAATCTAAATTAAAAAAATATTTCGTAAAGTGGTATTCTATAAAATAGTGGGGTCAGTCAAACCCATAGTAAAACTATTTGACAAAAAAAATGAAATCAATCTTTCATACCAATATTTATGTTCTTTTTTAAGACCATATAATTATTTGGAAAGGTTGAAAATAGAAATTTAAAAATTAGGGTATTCAGAACATGGTGGTTTTTCAACATATTTTTCCTACATTAACAATCCATTTAAAAAATAAGATTTAACATCCATCTGGTATAAATTAAAATTAAAATAAGATGGATATTCTAAAATGACCCTAATGGATTATAACCTAGAAATTGGGGGAAATGATTCCTTATAATCTATTCGATCCTCCAGGTTATAACCCTTGGCAACTGTTCTAGCCTTATTTCTATTGATTACACATTGATCATCCTTATTGTTTCAAAATACCCATTTAGTTCCTATAATATGATAATCATGGGGTCTTTCAACTAAGTCTCATAACTTGTTTATTATAAGAAAATGGATCTTTATTTCAGGTATGCATCTTGTTTTTGGGTTATTTTGAGGAAAAAGGTAGAATTTGGGATTTTTTAAGTACACGTCGTGTGCCCAATTGTTGCGTATAGCCTCGTACTGGTCGTGTAATGGCCGAGTACATGGTCGTGTGATGACTTGGAAGACCACTTAAGATGGAGGCCGATTATGGCTACAATATAGCATGTACATTTAATTAACAAGATGTGTAGTTTTATTTTTAATTGATATATCAGAGTGGGGTTTCATCTCATGTCTGAAACTTTCTTATTCAACATTTGGTTCGTACATGAGAGCGATGAACGACTGATGAACTTCAAACCCCTCCCAATTATCCGTATGACCTCCAATTGAGACGTCATTGGGTGTTTTAGATTTCCACTTGTGAGTTATCAATTCCTCTTGAGTGTTTCTTCCTAATTCTTCCTCTATTTTGAGTTATTCAAGGATGAACGTTTTTCTCCTTTTTGTAGATCTACGCCAATTTAGGCTGATTAAACGGATGATATTCAAGTATATCAATCATCCAATATCAAGGTAGTTGGTTTGTGCCTTTTGTTATTTGTCATTGGATTATATATTCTAAAATTTCATATACCCATGATTGGGGTGTTTCATGTTTTGAAATTAAACCTTTTTTATTACCTATTACGGTTTGGTTGATTGATAAATGGTAGTTTCATATGCGTAAGGTTGAATACATTTGTTATAGGACACCGTGGTTGTGTTTCCCTTATTTGATTGTTTATGGCCATTTGGTCCAAGATGCCTGTTAGTGTTTCCTTGTTTTCCATTCCTTGTTTTGTTAGTATGGAGTTACTGATTATGTGAGATGTCTGGGATATGCATTTTGCAAGTTTGACAAAGGGGAATTTGACTGTGAGAGCTTCCCAATGTAGGGTCATTTATGTATGTTTTACTCTTATGTTGACCCAGGGGTATTGACTGTGAGATCCTCCAGTTGGTCATCAACCCAAGGGTTTAGATGATGAGGGCTACCTAGGTGGTCATTTATAATTTATTGATGCTATGTTGACCAAGGGGTATTGACCGTGTGAGTTGCCCAGTTGGTCGTTTGTAAATTATTAGTGATATGTTAGGCCAAATAAGTTAGACTGTGAGAGATTCCCAAAGGGTCATTACTAAATGAATTGTTGTTATGTTAGACCATGAGGATTTGACTATGATCACTTTTCAAAAGGGTCGTTATTGAATAATTAAATGATTGTGACAAGTATTCCAAGCCAAATCACAATCTTGGACTTGATCTTACTTATTTTGTTTAGATGGTCTTCTGAGACATTTGTTTGTTACTTTCACAGGGGATACAGATCTTAGGATAGATCCCAAGGTTTACATGATTCAAAGGCAGAATAATAAATGTGAATGAATGTAATTGAAAACTCTAGGATTGTTTACTTTTGAGTATTTCTTAGTTTGTTGCATCATTTCTGCATATTGTCTGCTATATATATTCACTGACAGTTAGGCACAAATATTTTGGTGGTTTTCTACTAGGATTCATCTCACACCCTATTTGGGTCATGATTTTGGACCACAAACAAATTATATGGTTGTAGTTATAGATAAGGTCAAGTGCCCTTCTTCATCAGGTACTTGATTTTTGTTGGAACTGAAGAGCATGTGACCAAGCTAAGGCTTGCGATGCTGCTGTAGTTTACTCTTCTCTTTGTACATTGGTTTTTGAATTACTTTACATCATTTTGACTTATTTGGATGTTTTATTAGATACATATTCAATGCATCATATATATATATATATATATGTTCTTCCTTTTTATTATTATTATCATTCTTCTGTTGTTTACTTCTGTTGTATGGTATTACTGTTACCGCTATTGTTTACTATTTTTCTTTCCACTGTGTATACTCTACCAATGACGGTATAGTTTCCCCATTATCACACCTTAGACCTCACTTTTAGTCTACAGCCTCTAGAATTTAGGGAAATGCACTTGTGGTAATGTGATCAACCGAGTTCGGGGTACTTTTGGGTGGCACCCAGATCCGGGACGTTACAAAGTGGTATCAGAGGGGTTTTCTTATATTTTTTACCTTACTATTTGGAGCCAATATATTGGGATAGGATGGAATGGTTAGTTGGTAATAAGTTGTGCTCAGGAGTAGGTAACTCGTGTATAGGGAAAACCCAAGTTTCCTCGAATATTGAAATTTTTCTGTTTTTTCAATTGTTAAAGTGGATTTGATTTCACCATTGGGTGATTTACTTGTTTTTTCTGTTATGATTGAAATAATTATTGTTCTATTTCTATTGAAACCTAATTATATGAGGGTATTACATCTCATAAATCATAAAGTATCTTTCTATAGATCGCATGTCATGCCATTTAGGGTTGATTATTGATTACATGATATTGTGATAGATATTGTGTTGGATATGCATGTTGTGGTGATAGATGTTGTGATATAAATACCTACTATTTTGATATGGTATCATTGTATGTAATGTTTAATTTGGATGGATTCCCAGATTTCGTCCCTGAGTTGTTATGGGCCCTCTTGGATAGGAATTTGGTGGATCATTTTTGAACATTAATTGAATTTTGTTAAGATATTATATGAATAAGGATGTAAAACTTTGATTCGTGGAGATTAAGGGATCTCACATATTAGAACATGGAATTCCATGACCATGTTTTAAGATTTTGGGGGTTTTAGAGTAGTTTCAGAGGCTTATTGTCCAAAACCCCCAAAAAAACACAGCATGGGTTGTTATGAACACATGCCATGTGATCTTCTATTCTGGAAGAAAATTTTTTCCTTAAGTACATGTAGTGTACTATATTTACACAACGTGTAGTTGTTAACCATGTGACTAACTGTGTGAGCAGAGACATGGGGTTGATAAATGTTAAGTAGAACATTCTGTGTACTAGGAGTACACGCCGTGCTGTAAAAGACCATGTATCTAGTTGTGTGGATAATGACACAAGTGGATAGAACCTTATTAGTACATGCCATGTCTTGGGTGAACACACCATGTAGTGTTACAATAGCAGAACAGTGTAGTTCTATCCATGTGGGTGTAATTGGGTATGAGGGAATATTCAAGTACACACCATGTCTCAGGATGAACATTTCATGTGTATGGGTGTTACACAACCTAGTTAGTAGAGGTGCACGACTATGTTAAGGCTAAAGGGAACACGCTATGTAGTTGTTCTATATGCCATGTAACCCTCTTTTGTAAGACTTGAATGCTTTCCTTTTTCTGTTCCATTCTTGGACTTCTAAGTTAACTTCCTTGATAATTTTGTACTGAGGTGTGTGCTTGGCCTTATAGATTCATGCCACCAAGACGTCCTCTAGTTGTAAACTAGGTATAGGGCGATTATCAGACATCAGAAATGGTATATCAGGGACTACCAGCAGATCCTCCCATCATGCCTATCTTGGTGCCAACTATTATAATGGATGAAGGTGATGATGCACAGTTCCATTAAGGCTTTATGAGGATGATGCATATCTTTTAGGGATCACCACACCCTGCCCCGACTATGGTAGAGTTGAAGCGGGTGTTCCAGCATCATCATCCTCCCACTTTTTCAAGGAATAGAGGATCACAAGATATAGAGTCATGGTTTAAGGTCATGCTTTCTATCTTGGATCATCTAGAGATTCCTCTAGAGGTGAGAGTGAATCCCACGACTTATATGCTATGTGATTCTTCACATAGATGGTGGGATTTTATCTCACAGGCGGGATGTCATCAACATATGTCTTGGGAAGAGTTTCAAAGTAACTTCTAATATTACTTCTAACCCGAGATACTGAGGGCTGATCTAGCCTAAGATTTCTTGAAATTGTAACAAGGCTCTCTTTTAGTAAAGTATTACTCTTATTTCTTTATATAGCTTTGTTGATTCACACCTTTTCCAATGAAGTGATGAGTTATCTTTGGCTAGGAAATTTGAGGATGGTTTCAGGTATGAATTCTGATCATAGGTGAATGTTTTCAGGCTGACTTTGATGAGTGCTATAGTAAATCAAGCGTTGGTTACTGAGTGCAATATGAGTGAGTTAGGAGCTGTGATCCAGAGTGGTTCAACATCTAGGGTTGGTACTCTTTCAACCGATAGCATGAAGAATCACATGGATCTTTCATGTGATGTTACTTCAAGTAGCTAAGTGGTGTGCTACCAGTGAGAACGGAGTGGGAATCTGAGACCGCAATGCCCAAGAGACCTAGTTGAGTACCGATCTTGTGGCAAGATGGTTCATATTCAGAATTTATATAGGAAGTTCTCACCAGCAATGATTGATAAGGGATCTATTATAACTCCACATTTAAGAGTAAGATCACCAATTTCTCATCATTTTGGGAATTGGGTTTCATCAGGTTGAGAAGGTGGTCATGGTCGTGGTATCCAGATGATAGGTTTTCAGTGACAATAGGGCCAATCAGCTTAGGGTAGCTAGGAAGGGTAAAAGTTCCATGAAACAATTTAGAATTTTGTAATGGAATAGGCCCAACAATAGTTGAATCTCGGAATTTCTACGGTTAGAGATACAATTCTAGTTTCTTCAGTTTTAGCTTCTACTCTTTTTTATACATGGGCTTCCCATATTTTTATATATGTTTCCATTGTGGAGAGCCTTGGGCTCTGTATCTTTACATCTGATGATGCTATGACACTAGACACTCCATTGAGGATTAGGACGGCTAGTGTATGTCAGTTCAAGGAGTCACATCTTTGAGGTTGGTGGGTGTCATATCCTGTGGGGCCTATATGTCTTATAGATGAAAGGATTTGATTTCATTCTCAGAATGGATTGGTTGGTCACCTTTCAGGCCTTTGTTGACTTCTATTGTCGTAGGGTGAGTTTCATGTCACTAGAGCGAGGGTATTTTCTACACAAGGGCGAATGGGATTTCTAGGCGAGCAGATTAGGCCCCAAGTATCATGGGTTGGGAAGAATCACAATCCAGATTTCTTGTTTGTATCTGGGTGAATAGGGGACTTGACAGATGGACTTTCCTCCATGGTGGATCATTTCAGAGATGTCTTTCCAGATGACTTTTCAGGTTTACCTCCAGATAAAGGGGTATATTTCTCCCTTGATCATGTTCTAGGAGTGGAACTAGTGTCCATTCCTCCTTGTAGGACAGCTACACCCTAGTTATAGGAGCCCAAGAAGCAGTTAGAGGAGTTGCAGGAAAAGGGTTTCATCTGACCCAGTACTTCTCCTTAGGGTTCACCTGTTCTTTTTTGTGAAAAAGGTTGATGGTACCCTCATAATTTGTGTGTATTATCATAAGATGAACCAATTTACAGTCAAGAACTGATATCCCTTGACTAGGATTGAAGATCTCTTTGATCAGCTTCGGGGATCCTGGGTGTTCTCGAAGATTGAATTGAGATTCGGTTATCATTTGTTACATGTCAGACCGTATGATATACCTCTTAGAGTCTTTCATAGCAGGTATGGTCTATACGAGTATTTGGTTATGTCGTTCGGTCTGAGAAACATGCTAGTGGTTTTCATGGCACTGACGAACTGAGTGTTCCATGCTTACTTGGATTATTTTGTGGTAGATGTTGTGGATGACATCTTGGTGTACTATCACACTCAACATGACCATGCCATCCATATTGAGATCATATTAATTACCCTAAGAGATCATCAGTTATATTCTAAGCTCTCAAAATACCACTTTTTGATGGATCAGAGTCACTTATTGGGTCATGTCATCCCATAGACAGTAGTATCAGTATACCCAGAGAAGGCGAGAGTGGTAGTTTCCTAGGAACATTTAAAGAACGTCTTTGAGGTACATAGTTTTTTGGGGATGGATAGTTACTAAAAATGATTTATATAAGACATTTTACGCTTAAAATCTCCATTTAATGGATTGACTAAGAAGGGTGTGAAGTACTTGTAGATAGATTCATGTGATTCATCCTTTCAAGAGATGAAAGGGAGATTGGCTTCAGCACCTATATTGATTTTTCCAGAGTCGGGTAATAGTTACACCATTTACTATGATTCATTAGGTATCAGGCTGGGAGAAGTGCTTATGTAGGGAGAAGGAGTCATTGCGTATGGGTCTCAGTAGTTGAGGCCACATTAGAGCAATTATCTAATGCACGATCTCGAGTTGGCTGTAGTTTTGCATGCTTTTCACTATTGGAGACATTATCTTCTGGGAGATCATTTAGTGGTATACAATGACCACAAAATCCACAATTATATATTTACTCAATGAGATATGAATTTGATACAGTGAAGATGTGTTGAGTACCTTTAGTATTTTGAATTTGAGCATTCCTACAAGCCTGGGTAAGGCAACATAGTGGATGATGTGCTGAGCAGGAGGACTCAAATACAGATAGTTCAGATGGCTAGTAGTGAGTGGCAGCTTATGGATATGTTCTATGAGATGCATTTGGAGGTGCGCAATAGATAGGGTATGACTTTTATTTCTTCTATAGTCATAACCTCTACTCTACTGGATCGAGTGCGACCGAGGTAGCTATCAGTTTCTGAAGGCCTTGTCCTACAGGAGAGTGTGTTAGGTGAGGACCCTACTCCTAGGTGGACCGTAGGTGATGATGAGGTTTTGTGTTTTCATGGATGTGTATGGGCGTTAGAAGACATATGCTTGGTGCTATTGTGATAGTTTCAAGCCTCAGAATGGGAAGTTCATCCCGATGTCACCAAGTGTATGGAGATATACATCGTCAGTATTGGTGGCCAGGCACGAAGAGGGATATATCTGGTTTTGTTATGAGATGTTCCAACCATCATCAGGTGAAGTCGGAGCATCAGCGACCAGTAGGGATGTTATAGAAGTTACTTATTCATGAGTGGAAGTGGAATCATGTCGTGATGGATTTCCTGATGGGTTTATTGAGGTTTTCTTGAGGGAATGACGTGGTTTGGGATGTTATTGATAGACTCATGAAGGTTTCACATTTTTTTCTGATCAAGGAAACCTTCAATGTTGATAAGAAAATGAAGTTGTAAATCCATGATATTGTACGTTTTCATGTGGTTATGCACTCTATCATTACATACAGGGATTCCTGATTTGCATCTCATGTCTAGTGGGGACTAATGAGGGCTTTGGTTACATAGGTGCTTCTGAGTAAAGCTTACCATCCCAGATATATGGCCAGTCTAAGTGCACAATTTAGGTTCTAGAGTACATGCTTCGAGCATGCGTCCTAGATTTCAAGGGATCTTGGGAGATACACATTCACCTAGTGGATTTTTCCTATAATAACCGTTTACAAGCAATGATTCATATGGATATTTATAAGCCTTTCTATGGTTGGTCATGCTGATCACCCATATGTTGTATGGAAGAAGGAGATGTAGCTATGTTGGGACCTCATCATGTCTAAGAGACCACTAAGTAGGTGGAGTTGATTTGAAAGAGGATGGATATTGCAGAGTCTCGGCAGAAATATTATACTGATCGATGGAGATGACCTCGGTAGTTCAAGGTCGGAGATCAGGTTTTCCTTCCTGTCACACCGAGGTTAGGACACAGGAGGATTAAGAGATTGGAAAATCATTAACATAAATACATCAAGACATTTTAGGTTTTGGAGAGAGTGAGTTTGTTTTCCTAGTGGTTATAGTTACCTCAGAGGTACTAGGCTATTCACGACGTCTTTCCTGTTTCTCATTTACGACATTAATTTTCAGTCTCATCTCACATTTTTCAACCCAAGGTTGTTGAGTTAGAGCTGGATGCATCCTTCTAGGAGCACCATATTAAGAATGTAGATCACAACATGAATGTTCATCATGGACGGTATGTTCCTATAGTACGGGTGCTATAGAAGCAAGGGCGTGTATAGGATGAGACTTGGGAAAGGGAGGCCAACGCATGATCATAATGGTCAAATTTTTTCATAGTTTCTTCTTCACTACCCTTGGAAGGGAAATTTGAGGTTGAATTGCTTTATGGGGGGAAGTTTTTAAGAACCCAAATCTTTATTTCATGTATGGATCTTTTTTTTATTTTGAGTGAAAATTAATAATTGGGGATTTTATAATTAAACACCATGTACTTATGAGTACATGCTGTGTACCAAGTTACCGCATACATCTTCATACTGGCTGTGTAATGGATGAGTACCTGGTTGTTTGATGACCTGGAAGACTGCTTAAGATGGGGGCCAGTTAAGGATACTACATGGAGTGTAAATTTAATGAACATGCAATGTAGTTTTATTTTTAATTGATAAATCAGATTGGGGTCATGTCTCATGTACGAAACTATTTTCTTCTCCCAGTGGTTCGTACAGGAAAGTGATGAATGAACGACGAACTTAGAACCCATCCCAATTCTCCATATGACCTCTGAGTGAGACATCGTCGGGTGTGTTAGATTCCAACCAGTGAGTTCTCAATTGGCCTTTAGTGTTTCTTCCTAATTCTTCCTCTATCATGAGTTATTCAAGGTTGAATGTTTTTCACCTTTTTGTAGATCTATGCCGATTTAGGATTATTCAAGGGTTGATATTCAAGTATATCAATCATATGATATCTAGGTAAGTGGTTTGTTCCTTTCATTGTTCGTATATGGATTATATATGCCTAAAGTTTCATATACCCATGTTTGGGGTATTGCGTGTTTGGAAATTAAACCTTGTTTATTACCTGTTATGGTTTGGTTGATTGATAAAGGGTCACCGCATATGTGTAAGGTTGAATACAATGGTTATGGGACACCATGGGTCTGTTTCCCTTATTTGATTGTTTATGGCCATTTGGTCTAGGATTCTTGTTAGGTTTTCCTTGTTTTCCATTCCTTGTTTTGTTAGGATGGAGTTACTGATTACGTGAGATGCCTGAGATATGCATTGTGGAAGTTTGATCAAGGGGAATTTCACTGTGAGATCTTCCCAAGGTAGGGTCATTTATGTTTGTTTTACTGTTATGTTGTCCTAGGGGTATTGACTGTGAGATCCTCCAGTTGGTCATCGACCTGAGGGTTTGGACCGTGAGAGTTGACTAGGTTGTTGTTTATAATTTATTGAATATCTGTTGACCAAGGGGTATTGACCGTGTGAGCTTCCCAGTTGGTCATTTGTAAATTATTTGTGTTATGTTAGGACGAAGAGGTTAGACTGTGATAGCTTCCTAGAGGTCCATTATTAAATGAATTGTTGTTATGTTAGACGAGGGGGATTAGACTATGATAAATTTTATAAAGGGTCGTTATTGAATAATTGAATGATTGTGATGAGTCTGCCAAGCCAAAGAACAATCCTGGACTTGATCTTACTTGTTTTGTTTAGAAGGTCTTCTGAGACATTTGTTTGTTACTTTCACAGGGGATACTGAGCATAGGCTAGATCCCAAGGTTTACATGATTCAAAGGATGAATAATAATTGTGAATGAATGTAATTGAAAACTATAGGATTGTTTACTTTTGTGTAATTCTTAGTTTATTGCTTAATTTCTGCATATTTTCTGTTATATATATTCACTGACAGTTAGGCACAAATCTTTTGGTGGTTTCCTATTGGGATTCATCTCACACCATGTTTGGGTAATGATTTTAGACTCAAACAGATTATATGGTTATAGGTATAGATAAGGGCAAGCGCCCTTCTTCATCAGGTACTTTATTATTGTTGGAGCGGGGGAGCATGGGACCAAGATGAGGCTTGTGATGCTACTGGAGTTTACTATTTTCTTTGTACATTTTTTTATGTATATCTTTCCATCATTTTGACTTGTTTGGATGTTTTCTTAAATATATATACCATGCATCATATATATATACACATATTCTTAAATTTTTTTATTATTATTAGTCTTCCACTATTTACTTATGTTGTATGGTATTACCGCTACCACTATTATATACTATTTTTATTTCCACTGTGTATACTCTACCTCATAATTTCCCCATTATCACACCTTGTCCCTTGTTGTTGGTCGAAAGCCTCTGGCATTTATGGATATACACATTAGGTTATGTGACCAACAAGGTTCAGGGCACTTTAGGGTGGCACCCGGATCGAGGACATTACATTTCTATTGAACTAGTTTAATTATTCTTACATAGAAACAACCAAACACCCATTACATAAATATTCTATTATGGCTTGAGGTTCTAGTAGGGATAGAAAATAAGAAAATTCATCAAGGCTTCCTACACTTCTTCTAGTCATAACTCTCTCTTCTAAGATTACTATAATTGTTTCATGATGATGGTTGTCAAGGGATCTAGGCTATATAAGAAGCGCATATTTAGGTTATTCATATTCAATTCCTTTTGGAATGTATTTTTCATGATCATGTTTCATATCATCATCATTTTTATCATCAAATAATGGTTGTAGTCAAATGTAATCAATAGATTTACTTAAGTCATCAACTTGATTTTTTGTGATCAAAAGGATCACTTTCATCAAATCATTCATGAGTATATTCTTCAACAATCCATGAAAGTTTATCAAAGACATTATATTCTAACCTAGTAATATTCATTCATTGGAATTTAGAATAAACTTACTAAGAGTATATTTGGTGTTTAGGATATACACTTTTCATCCAAAAACATTAAAGTATCCAACCTTTGGTTTTTTATTATTCCATAGCTTATAGGGTCTTTTCTATAGTATAGGCCTTATTATAACTCTAATGATGACATAACACGTTATGTTAACAATTTTATCCCAAAATGAGTAGTTATTCTATTTTTACACAACAGTTTTCTAGAAATATCTTGAAATTTATTATTCCATCTTTCCAAAATAATATTTTTTTGAGGTGTCTGAGGTGAAGAAGAGGTATTTTTAATTTCTTTTTTGAGAAAAATTATTTGAATTCAGGGTTCTAAAACTCTCCCCCTAGGTCACTTATTAGATCCAAAATTTTATCATCCTTTCACATTGTACTAACTTGTAGAAGTTAATAAAAATAACACAAGGTTCACTCTTAAGTATTAAGAAATGAAATAATGTAAATTAATAAAAATCATCAACTAACACATAGATAAACGAATTTACTGCAATACTTTTAGTTCTCAGACCAAAAAAATATATATTAATATGTTATATCGGTCAAGATGATGAAATTTATTTGATTGGTTTGAAAGATGAATTGGGTTTCTTTTTTATCAAATATGAATCACAAAGTTGCTTTTTATCAAATTTGAGTTGGGTAAAATTTGAAATCAAAATTTTTTAGACAATTTTAATAAATAACATACATTACAATGTCTAAACCTTCTATGAAAAATATAAGAATCATTGATTTAATTATTCAATTTGTTCACATTATGTTTACACAAAGATTAAATATCTAGAGTGTAAACATTTTTAGTTCTTGGTGATTTAAAATTAAGTAATTTATCTTTGAATAATAAACAATTTTTTTTAAAAAAATCAATAGAAAATTTTTTATCAAGAAGTTGAGAAATACTTATCAGTTTGTTTTTTAACCCTTTAATAAAAATTACTTTTTAGATGATTAATGATTGTTGATCTCTAATAGTTTCAACTCCAATAATCCTTCATTTGTAATTATCACCAAAGGTGGCATAGCCTCCATCAATTTTAGATAATGAGTGGATGTTAGAAAATTCACCCCTCATATTTCAATAATAACCACAATCCATAAACCATTTTAAATTGCATCCCTTTTAACTTTTTACCTACAAAAAATTAAACAAGAAGTCGTTTTTGTACTAAACTGCTCTTGGTCTGGACAATGTTAACTATAAAATATTTGGGAACCCAAAACTATTTATTATTTCTGGAATTAAAATTATATAAATATCTATAATTAAATGTCATATTTACCCCACATGTGAAAGGATATATTATGGAATAATAATTTTCAAAATATAATAATTTATTACACAGTCTAAATATATGATATTATAAAAGTTTCTATTTTAGTAATAGGAACAAAATAATTCTTATATAGTTTGGGGTTTTCCCCTTTAAATACAATATCATAATTTTTATTTTCTTTTTTCCGATCATGGATTTTATTTAATTAATTCTCCCCCTCAGTAAAAATAGTAGCATTAAATTTTAAATCTTTATCTTAAGCTATTAATTATTTTATTTTTATATCATGGACAACTCAACTAGATACATAATTTTCTAAAATATATTTTAATTCTAAAATATATTTGGTTAGTTCATTATTTTATTTTGACATTATATTATAAGATTTTCTAAGATACTTTTTCTTTTTCTTTAAAAATTAATATTTACCTTCTAACATTTAATAATATTTATTCATCTCAAATAAAGAATAATTTTTATATTTAGATTCAAAGGAAGAATAAAAAGTAGAACATTCCATATTAGTTTTTTCTATGAAACATGTATTTCCCATCTGATTAGATACTTAAACATCAGACATAGAACTGGAGTCATCACTGGAGTCCTTTGAGTCATTCCATATAGCCTTAATTTCTTTATTATCTTTCTTATAATGTGATCACTTTTTATACTTATTTTTATACTTTTTCTTATCCTTGATTTTTGGTAAATAAGGATTGATATTCCTGAGCTTATTAAATTCATAGCATCTTATTTCTTTTTTATTTTCAACAAAATTATAATACTTTCTAAAGGATTTATTGAATTCTATTCTCTTATTGTAAAATTTATTGAAATTATTAGAAAATTGAGAAAGCTCATCACTTGATAATAGATTAGTTGAATTTTATTTTTTATATAATAATGAAAATGATTTTTCTTTTCTTTTATTATCATCTTTTTAGTGGATAATTTTAAAGTGTAATTCATTATTTTATCATCTTATGTTCTACCTCAGCTTCCATCTCAGCTTCATATATCAAAAGTGTTCTAATAAGATATTTTATTTTAATAAAATTCACAGTAATATATTTCCTAATAATAGATGATATTCCACTACATTTTTATGGAAATATTATAAGTACTTTGATATCCTAGTTGGTTTTTTGAATATAATATCCTAAGGAAACTACACTGTTTAAAATTTAAGTCAGCCTTTCATTTATCTAAGTGATTATCTCACCATCAATCATTCTATATATATCAAACTTTAACATTCAAGTATCTTATCTATGTTTCCTTAATTTATCAGTACCATTATAAGATAAAGATTGAGTTATCCAAATTTCATATTTTGTGTTACATTGTTAAACTTGGTCGAACTCATAAGTACATAGTCTATATAATATCATTCATAAATTTGGATTTTATTTAATATTTTACTTCAGCGGTAGAATCCCATATCATTAGTTCTCCTTTAATAATTTCTTAAGGATTTACATGTTTCAAAAAACCTTTAAACCAATATTTTTTGGATAGATAATAATTTTATCCTTCTATCACATGTTGTTTTCTCCATTGAAATAAAGACCCATGACCATAGATATTCCCTGTATATTTTCATCCATTAGATCTATTTACGAATGATCATCACGACTTTAACCATTAAATTTGATAACTCAAGAGTCTCATACTTTTATAATAATTTTTAACCTGGAAATATTTGTTCAGTGATTGTAGGGGAGGTTAATTGAGTTCTTGAAATTTTATCCCCAATTCAAATTAACCCTTGAACTATTCTATACTCTTTTATCGTATAGGAAAATGAAATAAAATCTAAAAATATAAGGGAAAATGGATAATTCATAATAGTTTAGGGAATAATAATATTCTTGTCCACTCCACCATCACTCTCTCTTCAAGCTTGATGATTTCCACTAAGAAGATCATTTTCCCAGGGACCTAAATAGTTGAGTGCAAGAAACTGAAACTTGTCAAAAAAGGATCCAAAATATTTTAATGTGTTCTTCCTATTTATAAGATCCTTCATTGATCTTTATATAATCATAAAAAAAAAGATTAAAATTTTATAGATAAAGATAAAAAAATGATTGCGATTTCAGCACACGATTGCAAGCAGCAACTGACGAATGATGAAGAACTCTTTGAAAGAAGGTGTAAATAAGAAGCTAAAAATATATATGATTATTGTAGATATATCTAGAATAAAACATATAAAATAATTTTTGTTCTTAGATGAATGAAAAGGATAGCTTGAAAAACATAGTATACGCACATTTATCTATATCCCTTTTTTGATCACCAAACAAATTCATCTTATACGCAGTACTTATTCCTTTTTGAATCCAAACATAATTATCCAAATAAAATGACTAAGATAAAATAATATAATAATAATAAATCTATTTCCCTTTTTCATGTTTCTTCCTTCATAAATTGAAAAAATAGGGTATCGTGATGGTGCATCTTGTATCTTCCTTCAAAGATTACTTTTCTTAGAAAAAGTGGATTTAATTACTCTGACCATTCCTTATTTATAAATAAATACATTTGATAAAAACTAAATAATAGTATACTTATCTTGATATACTTAAATAGTAATAAATCACCATTAAATAATAATAAAATATATTATAATTATTTAAAGGCATCCAGTGTCTTGATTCTTTAGTTGTAGTGCCCCAACCTAGGATCTACATAACCTGTGCTCTGGGTGGGAGGGCCACTAGGCCTTAAGTGCACCTCCTTGTATGCTAAAGGTTACTGACTAGAATCAAGGGTCTGATTAGGTGATAGTGGGTATACTATACCCTGTGGTGATGATAATAATAAAGGTCATTTGATAATAAAATACTACAGAAGCATAAATACCAAACACAATGGAAGAAATAATAAATAATGGTAATAACAAGTTGAAAGCAATATCCATACATATAAAAAAATTATACTTTTCATGAAGTCATACATAAATATACATGCATGATCTCTCATCGCTTTTCACATAATAACGTACTAAAAATCCCAAAATAAACTCCATCTCGAAGAAAAGAACCATCGTGGTCCATCTACCATCCATCCCAAGCACTTATACATCCTCGATCCCTATGGTCCAAAGTATGATCCTGGTCCATATTATGATATCAAAACCATACAGTCTACATGTGTCTTAAGGGGCCCCTGTAGGGTGTGAGTATGAACTCAGTAGGCCACCACCAACATATTCTTATCTTACATTCATATTTATACAAGTGTATATATACATAAATAAATAGTGACGAACCTTGTGTATAAAATACATAAGCCACATTACTCATGCTCAATTGCCATGAGGAAGCATTTACCTTCTTTAACTAATTATATAGTGGAATGATGTATCCATAGTCAGTCTAACTTGAAGAACCTTAGTATCTCATCCATATACATGTCAGCTGACACCTTGTTACATCTAATTACATGCATGACTCATTTCACATCATTCTGATGTCCCATCGGAATAATGAATAGTCATATCACAATTCCCATAGAATTCCACTTGATCAATCACCATCCGCTCAATATCCTAATGTCCCAAAATCAATCACAATTCCCACAGAATTGTACTTCAACATTCATTGCTAGCTCTATAGCCTAACATCACAAGGCATGATGATATTAATCCTTTAATTAATGATGAATCACCATCAACTCAACATCCCAACATCTAGAGGCATAGCTAGTTCCATCCTCCCCTAATTTCAGCCCATGTTCCATCAATTTTATGGAAAGACTCTACCCTCATCTTATGGTCTCACTCACCATCAATTATGTCTTTCTATGGTGATCACACCTCTATAACTGATGGTCAACACCACCCTTAAGCCGCTATGTCTATGGAGGCATCCACCCACAATGAGTGGTCAAAACCACCTCAACTGAATCATAATCTATGTGAACATGTCTCCAATGGTGCTATTAGCTAAACTTGATGAGCAGTAATCACAATCCTTTCCTAAGCCACACCAATTGGAAACCTCATTTTCATATGAGACCTCATCACCCAAACACGGTATGGTCATCACCATCCGCCTCTACCTGATGATCACATCAACTAAATTTCTATGGTTAACACCATTCCACATATATCAAGTCATTACCTCGTCCAGATTAACATTGTAATCTTAATCTCAGTGATCAAAATCACCCCACGTAACTCGGTCCATGACCAAAACATTCCCACATAACCAATTCAATCATATCACAATATAATTAGTAAGATTTAATCAAATGGAATATCCCTTCCAAACATATAAATCCCAAAACCCAGTAAGACATAATTAAAGAGTCAATATAATTCCAATTAGAATATCACAATATCAATTAATTTATTGAAATACAATCATTAATTTATTAAATTTTTCACTCGGACAACCCACATATGTATATTTAGGTATCCATCCTATAGCATGAAAATAAATGAGGAGAGATCTAGGAACCACCTACCTTAGGCCTGTAGGTTCTCACTCATTGAATATCATCCTCTAATCCATTCTAAATTGATAAAAATTGAAGAATATGACAAAGACCATGGAAATAGGTCAAATGAGATCATATGAAAATAAAATTTTAAATGGTGAGATAAAAGAAGAATAGAATTAAGAGTAATCATAGACTTGACACTATCTTTCCAATTCACATAACAAAATATAAATCTGATCTAAAACAAGGAATATTGGAAAAATCTTAGAGGAGGAAAAGGGGGCTCCCTAACTGTTGTAGGAGGCACAGAAAGGGAGAAGAAAGGAGGAAGAAGAAGGAAATAAGAAGGGATGGATTTGATAAATTATACCTATTTAATGAACCATTAAATTTGGATAACTATGAGCCAACCATGAGGTGGCACTATCCAAACAGAACCTCCTTTAAAATGGGTTTAATGGTTTATTCGCATGGTTTGGCTAACCGTGAATCAATCGTATGCACTCACTATATACGTGCCACTAAGTATTTAGGCTAGGCTGTATGGTTTTTCAAACCTTATGCAGCCCATGTGAACCCTCTATAATTAATTGCAGGAGACTCACATAGCTTGTTGGACACCTCACATGGTTTTCTATAACTATTCTCCTGTTTAAAATGGACACATGTTTTGGGCCTCATGGTTATCACTAACCATGGGCCCAGTGTTGTATCTCCAAAAATTTGGTTCTCGAAAACCAACACTATAAAACTAAATAAAACCTCTGAGTCACATTCCAAGAATTAAAAACCATCTAAAAGCAATGTACTAATGCATTGAAATTTCAAAAATTAAGTTCTAACTCCCAATTTAATATTTGTTCCTTCCACTAATCTTATAATTTAAATTTACCCAAGAGTTTGACTCGTTCTGAAAACCTAAGATGTTACAACCTTCCCACCTTATGATATATCATCCCCAAGCTATGTGATCTCCTGATGAGATAGTATTGAATGTATCTATCTCATAAACATCACCCCAGTATACCCTAGTCACTCAGTCATAGTTCAATTACTTTTACAGTGCTTCCTGCCTTAGGAATTACCCACCCGATCACTTTCAAACCCAAAACTACATTTCTATGGTTCCACCAACCATCCTCTAGGAATACATGTACCCACATGACATATTATCATTCCATAACCTCATAAAATACTCAATTCATACTAATGTCATACATTACACCCACATTTCTACATCACATTTGATGCCCAAGAATTCCCACATCATATCTTCTGCTCAATATTTCTTGTGTCATCCATGATGCCCACAAGACCCTTTATCGCAATCGATGCTCAAAATACATGTATCACAATTATCCCCAAAATAATTTCATATAAAATATATATAACTTCTAAAAAAATTCTTGATGCCTACACATATTATATGAATCACGCATCAAACTTGATGCCCACATACTAACCAGCATCCGATTAGTTCGATTACAACATGTGAACCACATGTACCCATATCTGTCATGGAAAAAACAAAAGGAAATGCCAAAATAAAATCATACCTATTACCATCATTAAATCCATAGCCTACACTGACCCTACCAGATCAATAATATGCACCTATCCTGAAGCCCGAATACCCAAGCCCTAACCTCCTTGTGGAGCTACACTAGCTACCAACCACTGACCCTACTACCTGGTCACTCTCTCTCTATCGTCCATGACTAGTGCATATTGTAGAATCTTAGCTACCATCTCCTAATAATGCTTCTAGACCTACCTCAAATCTCTGTGTCTAACATGATATCTAACTCCTATTTGACCTATAATCCTTCTTGAAGAACCGCTCCAAGTGCCCCATCATGCCATACGCTCAAAAGTCCTTCAAAGGCCTCTCACATTTGGTTCTAATATGACCCATCTACCTACATTGGAAACATGCTATTGATGACCCACTCCTTCGTGGTATGCTCGAGTCTCTGGCCTAACTTCCCTACCAAGAATCCTCACAATCCCTCTTTCAGCTACCCGGAGAATCATTTCCATTTTCACATGGCTCGACTTGAATATGTCTAGTCCATCAAGTTTCCCTCGGCTATCAAATCTTATTTCACCACCTTCGATAATGAGGTAATCTTAATGATGTTTACCTACACCCTCATGGAATTCCATAATCCACCCTCAAATTTTATCACCCTGTGAATTCTATCACCTACAATAGAAGGTAAAAATCAGGACAGGTCTATAAAACTCACTGCATAATCCATTACTAATGTATCCCCCTACTACATGTTTATGAACTCACGAGCTAGTTCCACCCTCAGCATCTCTGTAAATATATTATTAAAGAACATCATCTTTAAACCCTTCCATGTATGTCCCTCGTGTCTACCAGGTCATACTTGTATGTCCCACTAGTGATTTGTCGGTCCTCTTAGCATATAAGTAGCCAGTTTCACCCTCTAACATGGGGGTGTCTCACGATGGTCAAATATCATCTATATGGACTCAATATTATTCTCAAATTCCTATGATCTACACTCACTCTAAAATAATGGTGGTTATTGAGACTTGAACACCCACATAAGATAATCCATAGACAGCTCAGCTCCCTGAGATCCCCTAGCAATACTCTATATGACTCATACCAAGTTATCCCAAAGTTAATCATCTATCCATGGCCCAAAATATGACATCTTTTGTGGATTCCTCACCTTCCTCATAGCCTATAGATATGGCTCATGATCAATCCAAACCGTAGTGGCCTCATCTCAACCCTCAGGGGACTTATCCCATCCACCCTCTAGCAACACCGCATCTCTGCCCTCATGATGCTCCATCAGACCCCGTCTAGGTTTCATCACTATAAATACCAAATATCATGGTAAATAATAGAAATAGGAGCATATATATGCATCAAAAATGGGGAAAACTATAATAGTTAGTGCATCTCATCACCCTTTAACTTCCCTATTGCACCTATATCACATAACACCTGGACTCGTGACCCATTACCTACCCATAACAAATTCACGTATCACATATCATGTATATCAAATATCATCCATCTGGGGTGGCATAGTATAATTCCACCAGAATTATATGTAGTAAAACACTATTTAATTTTTTTCTGACATTTTAAAGGCATCACAACCTTTCTTTATTTCTTTGTACCTTTATTAGAGTCAGGCCCATATATACCATATATGCATAACATCACAAACCTATCTCATCAAGAACCATATACATGGTCTAACTAAGTATAATTCTACCAAAAGGCTATACAGGAAAACATTTTATAGATTTATGTTCTAACTTTAAACATCCAAATCCCTTTTTGAATATTCTAGGTTCCCAATGACAATCCCAAGTATATATTCACAACATATGAGTCTATGTGTCTACTATGATGTATAAATAATCCTCTATTTCCATTCCAAGACAAGGGTCGAAATATAATAATCCAATAACATCACACCCATGTGTGACACTCGCTATGGAAATCAATCAACTATAAGAATGAAAATAATAAAATCAATTCACCATCTATAGAAACTTTTTTGGTACCCTGTTCATGGGGTTGTAGGCACCCAAACAAGAGATATTTAATCGGTTAAAAATACACCCTAGTCTATGGTATACCATAACCCAAATAGTAATACTAAAATGAAAAAAGAAACATCTATGATACCACATGTAGCACCCTAACCTAGGAGCCAATTTACCTATTCTCCGAGCCAGAGGGACACTGGACCTTAGGTGATCCTTCCTTTATGCCAAAGGCAACCGACTAGCAATGAGGGTCTGATTAAGTGATAGTGGAGAGACTATGACATCTGATGATGATAATAATAAAGTCTATAAGATAATAAAACACTAAAGAAACATAAAGACAAAACTCAATTGAAGTAATAATAGATAATATAAATTAAAAGATGAAATAAATATCCATACATATCAGATAAAGTATACATGTAATATTTTCATATAGAAATATACATGCAATATTTTCTGTGGTCAATCATATAAGAACATACTAAAAATCATAAAAGAAACTCCAGATCGAAGAAAAGAACCCCCATGGTCCATCTTCCATCCATCCCATGCACCTGTTCATCCATGATCCTCATGGTTTAGAGCAAGATCGTGGTACATGACATAATCTAAAAACCATAAAGTCTATTTTCATCCTGATGTACTCATATAGGGTGTGAGTATAAACTCAATAGGCCACCACCAATATGAGCATATATTATATTCATATATATAAAAGTGTATGAATATGTAAATAAATAGTGACAACCCTCATACATAAAATACATAAACCATTTTACTTGTTCTCAATATCCATGAGGAAGTGTTTACCTACTTTGGCCAATACTGGAGTAGAATGATGTATCTATAGATATTTGTACTAAAAGAACCTTGGTATCTTATCCATATACATGTCACCCAGAACCTCACACTATCTGATTCCATGTATGCCTCATATATCATAATTCCAACATCCCATCATCACAACTAATAGATATATCAAAAGTCCCATAGAATTCTACTTGAGAAATCATCATTGGCTCAATAGCCCGACATCCCAAAATAATGTTGAGTCAATAAGTTTTTCCTTATGGCTTTTCCATTCCTTCTTGTTTTGAAAATCACAAACACCTTTCTTTGAGGAAAATTTCTTTTATAAGGAAAGTCTCTTTTATTAGGAAAATCACTTTTATAAGGAAAGTCGCTTATATAAGGAAAGTCGCTTTTATAAGGAAGATCGCTTTTGTAAGAAAAATTATCCTTATCATATTATCATCCATATATTTCTTAAGTATAAGTTTCGGATTCATTTCCATATTCTCGGAATCGTTTTAAACCTTGATATGAAGAATTCTGTTTTAGGCTCCGAATTCTAGATAAGAACTATAATAATGTTCTATTCCGAATTTTTGGATATGAACTCTGATAAAGTTCTATTCCGAATTATGGATACGAACTTTGATAAATTTATACTCCGAATTATGGATACGAATTCTCATTACGAATTCTGATGACGAATTCTCATTACGAATTCCGATGAAAAATTCTCATTACGATTTCTGATGATGATTTCTCATTACGAATTCTAATGACGAATTCTCTTTACGAATTCTGATGACGAATTATCATTACAAATTATGATGATGAATTCTCATTCCAAATTCTCATTCTGAATTCACCTATTAAATATAATCTGATCATCTTTGTTTTATACACTTCGAATTTATTTAGACTCCGAAAATTATTTTTGGTTAGACTCCAAACATTCACTTTGAATCTTCACTCCGAACATTCACTCTGAATCTTCACTCCAAACTTTTTAGTTAGACTTAAAATGATGTCGTTCATTCTGTTATACTTTTTTTGTTATAAAACGATGTCATCTATTCTGTTATAAACTAACCGTTGGTTATGTTACACGTGTACAGGTCCCTCCGATTTTTAAGGAAATTATGACCGTTGGAAAGGAGGTTGACCTTGCCTATAAATAGGAGCTCATTTGAAAGAGCATAATGACTAACTGATGAATGACTTCTTTGACATTGTGCATACATTCTGTTGAAGTAATTTCTAGAAAGAGATGCTCCTATTTACTCTCAAAGCTTTGTGTGACTCCGAATGTTGGTGATTACATTCGAGGACTTCCGGGGATAAGAAGACAGAAGGTGCCGACTACCATGAAGTTGAGGGCTTCCTTGCTGAGGAAGACAGAGGTTGCCAACTACCTTGAAGTTGAGGTCTTGCGGGGATAGCAAGACAGAGATTCCGATCTTCGTATCGAGGGCTTACCCTGGTGTGGGTAAGACAGACTTGCTTGAAAGTATAAACCAAGGAACCTTTATCCAAGGTTGTTGGATACCCTTCTCTTTGGGTTAAAAGACTTTTATCTTGTTACTTGTAGTTTTACTACATGTTTGTTACCGTTGCATTTGGTATTATAAGGAAAGTATAATTTTATTATACTTCCTTACTTGTACTCTATTTTATTTAGATTATATATGCTTTAAGGTAGAATCTCATATTGTAATCTTTTTTTAAGTTTCAATTTCCAGAACCATATTTCTGGAACATACTTTCTGAATCACTTTCTAGTTATATGCAAGTACATAGGTTTCGATGTTTATAACATAATTCCTCTTTCCAAGTTTTCATTTGGTGTCAGAGGTGTTGTGAATTTTCTTAGTTTAACTTTGTTAAACTTATTTCTTTCCTTTGCTTAAAAAAACATAGTTATTCGTAACTAACTTTAAAGGTTCCAAATGAATTTTTAAAGTATACAATTCACCCCCCCCCCTCTTGTATATTCAGCATCTAAATCATTATTTCGATCCTACAACTGGTATCAGATGAGGTCTCTGAAATACTTGTACTCACGTATATGTTTTTCTTGCTCACTTTCTCATTCCGAACATTCTCATTCCGAACTTTGTTATTATGAACTTTTTCTACTAACAAGTTTGTGTGCCAAAACTTATTTTAAGTATGGCTGGAATTAATGTTGGTTCCATTGATAATCTAAATCCTACAAGACCACCAATCTTTGATGGTAATGACTATGAGTACTGGAGAGATCAAATGAATACTTTTGTTATCAATAATGGAGTGGACAACTTTTTTATGCTTACTGGAGATTATAAAATTTCTGATAAGGAAGTTATAACTTTTACTAACTAGGAAAAGAAAGAGTATCTACTCAACTATAAGGTATGCAATACTTTACTTTGTTCAATGACTAGAAATATATATAGCCAAATTTCTTCTTGTGAAGCAGCTAATTGTATCTGGAAGAAGTTAGAAGTTACACACTTTGGAACTTCTAAAGTAATTGAAACTTGGAGAGCTATGCTTAGAGCTGAATACCATGGCTTCAATTTTCCGTATGGTGAACCAATTTGTAATGTTCAACAGAGTTTTATGACTATCGTCAACAGTTTACAGTCTATGGGAGAGAAAGGGTTATATGATGAAGCACTTGTGGATAAGATAATTGATATCATGCCTAATGAATAGGAATCCAAAAGAACAGCTATAGATGAGAACAGGAAGGTCACTCAAATTTATCTTGATGAGTTATTAGGAACTCTTCTCCAACATGAAACAAGAATGAAGAGAGATGCTGACAACATAAAAAAGAAGAATGGGAATGGTACTGTTGCTTTTACAACAACATCAAATCATATAAAAGCTAAGACTCCGGAGAGAGTAACCAGATCCAAGTCTAAGAAGATGGTTGGTCAATCAGATTCTAGTAGAAGTGAAATCTCAGAAAAAAGAATTAGCAAATCTTTCTCGAAGGATGAACAAGATAGCTGGCCAGAGAAATTTCCAATCCAAGTATAAGAAAAAGGAATGGAAAGAATGGAAAGATGGAGAAGTTACTTGTTATGAATGCAAGAGATCTGGATATATTAGACTAGAATTCCCTTTACTCAAAACGAAAGAAAGGAAAGAAAAACATTCAGACAGAAACAGAAAGAAGTATTATAAAGCCAAAGATAAGAAAGTTTTGAAATCTAGTGATACCTGGAGTGCTAGTGGTGGTGACTCTTCAGATGAATCTTCTGATTATGAATCTTCAGGACAGAAGAATCTTGGTCTTATAGCCAGATTACCTGTTGATAATCATTGATTTATGGATAAGGTACGAAATGCTGAATCATTGACCAATGTTTCTTTAAACTCTAATGATAGTAAGTATTATAACTCTTTTGACGAAGAATCCTCTTTTGATGAAGAAAATACTTTACCTACTTATGATGAAGTTTCTAGATTTGCTGAACTTCTTGAGATTGAGAATTATAAACTCAATAAGAAACTTGATAAGGCAAACTCTAGGAATAATATTCTTACAAAAGAGATATCAGATCTTTCTAAAGATCTTGATAGGAAAAATTCTTATTTTAAAAGTATTTCAAAAAATTTTGAGGAAGTAAGCTCTGAGAAGAACAAACTTTCTAAAGAGTTAGAAAAAGTAATTTCTAAGGAAAATGTTTTCGAGCCTAGCACTAGTTCTAAAACTAATGATTTTGAGGATAAAAACTTGGTTATAAAACTCAAGTCCGAAATTTTTTCCTTAAAGAAGTGTTTATCAAACTTTACCCATGGTAAGGAAAATTTTGATAAAATGTATTCCCAAATATGACCTTTAAGAAATAAATCCGGATTTGGTTATACCCATGCAAAAACAATTTTTAGTAACAATTATTTTGTTCCTCAAAGTGCCCCATTTTGTACTAAGTGTCAATGTGGTGGTCACTGGGCAATGAATTGTTCCTAAAAAAACCCAATCTCTAGGATTTCACAAAGCTTATTTCTCTAAGAAGATGTGGGTACCTAAAATTTTATTGTCTGGAAATCTCGGATCCATAAAAGTTTGGATTCAGAAAGTCTAATTATCTTCTTGATTTCAGGAAAATAAAGAGAGTACCAGCAATAATAAATGGTACATGGATAGTGGATGTTCCCGACACATGACTGGTAACAAAAGTTATTTTGAAAATATTATCAAAACGAAAGAAGATATTATTCTTCATTTTATCGGAACGCAAGATCAACTTGCTGATATTTTCACAAAGACTTTGCCTTCTGATAGATTTGAATACATTAAATAGAAGTTAGGAATGATAATCGTAAGGTAATATTTCTTAATTAATTTCTGTTGAAAAAGTCTCTTTACAGTAATAAACTCTTTTTCACAGGGGGAGTGCATTTGATAGTTAGAGTAACTACGTTTTTCAAAGCTTCTTTTCAAACTTTTTGGAACTAAAATTAAGGAATGGTAATTTCCGGAACTAAAATTTTCTAGAATGGATATTTTCAAATAGAAATCTTCTGGAATGGAAAATTTCATACTGGTATTTCCGTAACGAGATTTTCGTACCGAGGTTTTCATAATGAGCTTATCGTTTTTCAATTTCTTGTAATGAAATTTTCGTACTGAGTTTTCCGTACTGAGTTTGTTTTTCGTAGTGAGTTTGCGAACTATGTCTTTTCATAGTAAAGATTTTTCATAGTTTTTTTAAAAAAAATTACACATTATGAATAATCCTCCTAAGCCAATCCGAAAGGTATGATATCCTTACTCAAGTTTTCGTAGTCATACTTTACTTGCTGGCATTTTCTTATATTTTGTTTTCAGATTATAGTTTTCTTAAATTGTTGTTTTAATAAAAACCTCAAAAGATCGGATTCAAGTTTTCTTGAGAATTGGTTTTCAACCGTCAGATCTGATCTCAGCTTGTCACAACCGTTCGATCAACTGAGGAAGTTGAACCGTTTTTTGGTGCCTATATAAAGGGGACCCCAAATGGTTGTCCCACATCGGGTTTCAAGCTCCAGCGTCCCGAAGTTCTACCTCTCTATTTTAAGACCATTCTGAACATCAGCTTTCTTTGTTCCGAACTTCTCAGAGGTCTTCAGATCCGAATGTCTGTGGAAGTAGCTTCTCAAGACATTTCTTCCTCTAAGCCGATTTCGAAGTGGTTAGTATATAGAGAAAGGTTGGTTCATCCTGATTTCTTCAAAAAGTATTATTCTCTTATATCCAATAATATTAAGCTCAATGGTTGGGAAGATGTTGTGGTGTCTAAGCCCGGGAATCAAGATAAGTGTTTTCAGATTTTCTTGTAGAGTTCTATGAGACAGTCTCTTTCCTTAAGAAAGATGGAAGGGATAAGTTGTCTTTTAAGTCTTACGGTAAGACTTATAAGCTTTCTTATGCCAAGGAATCCAACTTGGTAGGGATGAACAATGAAAGAGAATCCTAATTCATATCTCATGTGTTTCCAGATTCAAAGGGAAGCTTCGACACAGAAAAGGATTTGCAAACTCTTGGACTGTCAGATGATAAGGCTCCGAAGATTTCTTATCTGTCCACGAATTTACGGATTCTAGAATTATGGGTACAAGGCCTTATCATACCAAGAAAGGGTGACAAAAATAGTTTGAATAAGAGTGAGATCTATATTCTAGATTTTCTGATAAATCTAAGGAAGTTTAACCTGATGAAACACATTCTTATTACTCTTGAGAATGTTAAGAAAGGGAATCTGAGAGCTCAGATCATAATGTATCCAGCAATCCTCTCCATGTTGATATTTCGGTGCCTTGAGTCCTTCAAGGAGGCTTGAAAGTCTAAGACAAGAGTTTTCAAGAATATTTTGGTGAGTGATGGTACTCTTAAAAGGATGGATGTAGCCTTCGACAAGAAGACTGGTCAGTTTATTGATTTACCTACTCAATAAGAAGCGGTTCCGAAAGTTGCTGATCCGGAATCTTATAAATTAATGAAGAAGAGAAAGTTGAAGGAAGTTTTAGTTGAAGTAGAGAATCCAAAATCTAAGGAAGTTCATTCTGAACCTCCTAAACAGAAGAAGAAGAAAGCTTACCCAAATGAAGTAGTTTCCAAGTGGAGGGAAATCAAAGAGAAGAGAGTGCAAGGGGAGCCTCAGTTTGGCTTGGATCCTGCAGAAGCTAAGGCCTTGAAGGAAAGAACTGTGGATGAGCTAGAAAAACAAGTGAAATAAAAGAATCTTAAGAAGAAGATGTATGAAGCTGAGGTAGCTCAAGCTTTATTGAAGTTTAATGAGATGGTTTCAGCAAGCATTCATGTTCCGAGATCTTTTTCTTTGGAATCTCTACCTGAGACTCTAGGAAGAAACATTGTTGCTCCGGAAGAGGCAGTAGCTAAGCCTATTGAGGAAATAGAGCAGGTTGAGCAAGTGGAAGAAGAAGAAGCTGTTGCTGAAGGAAGTGGTGAAACCGGAGATGTTTTAAATCAAGTGGATGATTATAAGGGGACACCTTTGGAACATTTGTCGCTCCGAACTTCAAAAGATGAATCATCGAAGTTAGTCACTCCAGGGAAGGATGAGTAGGAAGGAGAAGAAGATGTGGATTATCATGGGTAAGAAGAAAAACTTCTACATGATATTGCTCAAATGGAGAATGTAGAGGATGGTTCTCAAAAGGCTGCTGATGATGAAGACAATGTTGTTCAAGTGTCTGATAGTGAAAAGAGAACTCTGGTACAAGACTTCATTCCTAAAAGGGACAAGGGAAAGCAACTTGTTGTTGATACCCCGAGCTCAGTGGTTGTAAAGAGAAGGGAAGTTGGTGATTATTCTAAGAAGAAGGTTGAGCATCTTGAAGGGAACTTGGTGATTCTTAAGGGTCTCATGGCGAAGGAAAAAGATCCAAAATAGACAGATCTGATCTTTTCTTGTATCTAAATTTCCTTGTTTCCGAGCTTTCAAACTTAATGAAATTTGTTCTTGCTCGTTTCTTTTGTTGTTGCTACTAATTTTTCAGGTACTTTGTTATATTTTCCATTCCCTTGAATTAATTTTGAAAATCAAAAAGGGGGAGAAGGAAAAGAACCCTAATAAAGGGGGAAAAATAATCTTATCAAAGGGTGAGAATGAAAACCAACTCTAATAGAGTTTATCTAAGGGGGAGTTTTCCATTAAAGAAGACTTTCTTATTCTTAATGAAATATCATTCTGAAAATCTAGAATATGATCCTTATAGTTTCAAATCCTAAGGGGGGGTTTTCGTATTCATCAACATCCATAAGAAAAGGGAGATAAGCTTTAATGTTTTCTTTCTTCTTAGACTTTTTTTTCATAAGGATGTTTGTGCTTTCCAAAAAGGGGGTGATTTTTGAGTCAATAAGGTTTTCCTTATGACTTTTCCATTCCTTCTTGTTTTGAAAATCACAAACACCTTTCTTTAAGGAAAATTGCTTTTATAAGGAAAGTCACTTTTATAAGGAAAATCGATTTTATAAGGAAAGTCTCTTTTATAAGGAAAGTAGATTTTATAAGGAAGATCGCTTTTGTAAGAAAAATTATCATTATCATATTTTCATCCATATATTTCTTAAGTATATGATTTGGATTCATTTCCATATTATCGGAATCATTTGAAACCTTGATATGAAGCATTCTGTTTTAGGCTCTGAATTCTGGATAAGAACAGTAATAAAGTTCTATTTCGAATTCTGGATACAAACTCTGATAAAGTTCTATTCCGAATTCTGGATACGAACTCTGATAAAGTTCAACTCCAAATTAGCGATACGAATTCTCATTAAGAATTCTGATGATGGATTCTCATTACGAATTCTGATGAAGAATTCTCATTAAGATTTCTTATGATGAGTTCTCATTACGAATTCTGATGAAGAATTCTCATTAAGAATTCTGATGACGAATTCTCATTACGAATTCTGATGATGAATTCTCATTCCGAATTCTCATTTAGAATTCACCTATTAAATAGAATCTGATCAGCTTTGTTTTATACGCTCCGAATTTATTTAGACTCCAAAAATTATTTTTGGTTAGACTCCGAACATTCACTCCGAATCTTCACTCCGAACATTCACACCGAATATTCTCTCCGAACTTTTTAGTTAAACATAAAACGATGTCATTCATTCTGTTATACTTGTATTATTATAAAACGATGTCTTCTATTCTGTTATAAACTAACCGTTGGTTAAGTTACACGTGTACAGGTCCCTCCGATTTTTAAGGAAATTATGACCGTTGGAAAGGAGGCCGACCTTGCCTATAAATAGGAGCTCATTTGAAATAACTTAATGACTAACTGATGAATGAATTCTTCGACATTGTGCATAAATTCTGTTGATGTGATTTCTAGAGAGAGAGAGGCTCTTATTAACTCTCAAAGCTTCGTGCGACTCTGAATGTTGGTGATTACATTCGAGGACTTTCGGGGATAGGAAGACAGAAGGTGCCGAATACCTTGAAGTTGAGGGCTTCCTTGCTGAGGAAGACAGAGGTTGCCAACTACCTTGAACTTGAGGGCTTGCAGGGATAGCAAGACATAGATTCTGATCTTCGTATCGAGGGCTTACCCTGTTGTGGGTAAGACAGGCTTTCTTGAAAGTATAAATCAAGGGACCTTTATCCAAGGTTGTTGGATACCCTTCTCTTTGGGTTAAAATACTTTTATCTTGTTACTTGTAGTTTTACTACTTGTTTGTTACTGCTGAATTTTGTATTATAGGGAAATTATAATTTTCTTATACTTCCTTACTTGTAATCTGTTTTATTTAGATTCTATACTCTTTAAGGTAGAATCTCATATTGTAATCTTTTGTTAAGTTTCAATTTCTGGAACTATATTTCCGGAACCTACTTTCGGAATCACTTTCCAGTTATATGCAAGTACATAGGTTTTGAAGTTTATAACTTCATTCCTCTTTCCATGTTTTCATTTGGTGTTATAGGTGTTGTGAATTTTCTTAGTTTAACTTTGTTAAACTTAGTCCTTTCCTTTTCTTAAGGAAAACATAGTTATTCGTAACTAACTTTAAAGGTTCCAAATGAATTTTTAAAGTATACAATTCACCCCCCCCCCCTCTTTATATTGTGCATCTACATCATTATCTAGATCCTACAAATCAATCACAAGTCCCTCAGACTTCCCTAGAAACATCGTACGTCATCTCAGCAACCCAACATCCTAAATCATAGTGATATTAATCTTTTAAGGAATAATAAATCACCATCAACTCAATAGCCTAATGTCCTGATGCATGATTATATTTTAACTTCCATCATCCCATCCCATCATCCATCAATTTCATAGTGAGACTCTGCCACCATTCAATGGTCTCACTTACCATAAATTGTGGCTTTATATGGTGATCACACCCTCTAAAACTGATGGTTAACACTATCCCCTCAGATGATAAATATACGCAGGGCTTCACCAAGAATGAATTGTCAACACCACCGCAAATAAGTCCTAATATGTTTTCACACAACTCCAATTACATTATTGGACAAACACGGTGAGTGTAAATCCCCAATATTTCCTAATCCACACTGACCGACAACCTAATTTCCACATCAGATCATGTAACAAAAACATGGCATAGTCATCACCATCTGCTTCAACATGGTGATCACATCACCTCAATTATGATGGTCAACACCATTCCATATATCTTAGGCCATTCCCTCAACCTAACAAACCTCATCATCTCAATATTTATAATCAAAATTAACCCAAATAATCCAGTCCATGTACATCACATTACCACAAAACCAATTCAATAATGTCATAATATAATTAATTAAATTTAATAAAATAACATAAACCTCCCAACCATCTAAATCCCCAAACCTAGCTTGACATAATTAAAGAGGAAAGAGAATTCCCATCGGTATCTCCCAATAGTAATTAAATTATTTAAATAAAAATATTAATTTATTAAGGGGTTCACTCAGACAACCCACATATTCATATTTATGTAAGAATCCCATAGAATGCGAATAAATGTGGAGAATGATAGTCAACACCTACCTTAGGATTATAGGTGCTCACTCATCAAATAATTTCCTCTAATCTGAGATGAAATGAGAGAAATCTAAGAATCTAACAAAGACCAGGAAAGTAGGGCAAATGATCTTATATGGAAATAACATTCGTAATGATGATATAAAATAAGAATATAAGAAATATGAATCGTAGCCTTACCACTAGATTTCTAATGCACCTAAAAATGTCAAAATTAGAACTAGAACAAGGAAGATTGGGGAAATCATAGTGGAGGAGAAGGGATCTACACAACTATTGGAGGAGGCATGTGAAAGGGAGAAGAGAGGAGTAAGAAGAATGAAATAAGGAGGGAGGGTCCATTTCATAAATTTTCCCTGTTTAATAAACCGAATGGTTAAGCCATAAGGTTTGGATAATCATCCACTAACCATGTGGTGCAACTATACAAAGGGAACCCCCTTTAAAATGGGGCACACAGTTATGTCGTATGGTTTGGATAACCATGACCCAACAATTCACACTCATTATATAAGTAGCACTAGGTGTGTTGGTTATTCCACACAATTTGTCAAACTATGTACCATTTTGTGAACCCTTTGTAATTAATTGTAGGTTCCTCACAAAATATTTTAGCCACCTCTCAAAGTTTTCTCTACCCCTTCTCTAGTTTAAAATGGTCTCACGGTTTTGGAAGCATGGTCAGCACTAACTGTTCTTCTACTATTCACCCAATGGTATGTCACATAGACTTTGGTTCTCAAATCATGATGCTATTAAAAGAAAACTCGACCTTCGAGACACTTACCGGTCCATAAACCCCATGTAAAAATATTGTACTAAAACATTTAAATTTCTGAAATTATGTTCTAAATCCCAATTTAAAATCTAGTCCATCTACCAAACATAAAATTCATATTTACCCAGGAATTTGACCCATTTCAAAAACATCTATCATTAAATTAGTATCATAAGTCTTATTAATGTACGACATCACATTATCGGATGACTTTTCTAGTCATCATTAATCTTTAGTATAAACTCATAACTTTCTCTAAGTATAATTCTTTCCTCTAGTCATAAGACTTTGGGGTCTAATTATAAATCTTTGATGACTTTCTTTCTGATCACGAGTCTTTCTTAATCATGAGGACTTATTATGATAGTAAAGAATAATTATGAACATAATTATTTAGTGTAAGACTTCATCATAAGGTTTTGTTATAGATATAAGTCTTTTTTCTTATCATACGTCTTAAGCATAAAACTTTATCTGATCATAAGACATGATTGTAAAATCTGTTATGATCATAAGACTTCCAATATTAGGAAAAATTTATAAAGATTAAAATTTATATTATAATTAAAAAAACATTAATATTGAGCATAAATCTTCAAGACTTATTAAACCTTGAATATAAGGCATCAATACTTAAATAAAACTTTAAATCAATGGTTAACACCTTATGAAAAACATACATATAAATATAAATAGATTGATTAGAAGTATTGAAGAAAAATTATTAGAAACAAAGCTGAGGGTATTTATAACCATTAAAATATAGGATAAAATGGGATATGTTCGAACAACATTAGTATAACCAACACCTATTGACATGTTATAACAAACTTCTTAAAACTTATACTCCAATCCCCTCCAAAACATCAACTCTTATATTTTTTTCAATGATCACATTATCACAAAAAATTGACTTTAAACATCATAAAACAATGAAAATGATATCTCCCTGGTACTAAGTCCAAAAAATCAAATAAGCCCATATTTTTCACCATTGAATTCAAAAATTAAATAAAAAATAATATCTTTTTAAATTTAATCAGATAATGGGTCATTATAAATATTATCTAAAAAATACCTTTCATTGTAAAACACTGAATCAAATTCAGTGGTTTTCATAAACCACATCCATTTTCACCATGTCCATGTCATGATTTGGTCATTATTCACCATAAAAATTTCATCAACCAAAAAAATATCCACACACCTCTTAATAATTTTCAAACATAATATGAGTCATATATTCACAATTTTTTCAAAAAATAAAACCCAAACATCGAAATTTATTTTGGGCCCGGTAATCTATCCTATTTACAATAACTTGAAATTTTCAAGGTTTATGATTCAATATATATGCAGATTTTTTATGAAATTCAACAATATTGAAGGTGATTGATATAAAACAATTAACAAATCTATTGATCACTTTCTTGAAGTTTTCCATGAAAAAAATAAAGAAAATCATTTTCTTTTTCGAAAAGATGAATTGTGTGTATGATATACTAATCATATAAGTAATTTATTTGGATCATCATGTAAATATATGAATTGATTAAGTGATTAACATGTGAAAATGTGAGATAAAGAATATTAAACTTTAAATTGTTTAATATACAACCAAACATTTATGGTACTACCTCGTTCAAAAAATATTTCCATTCATAATGGAACTTAAATTAAAAAATTAATATCACAAAAAAATGAATAATTATTATAATAAAATTTAAAACATTTTATTTTTTCTATGATTAAAATGAGAGGAACATTATCCCAGATTCCATAAATCATCCATGAAGTATAAGTTGTAGTCACATGGAATATTTTTTTCTCCAAAATTATACACCCTATTAACTACAAGTATTAATCACATAGAAAACCCTTATCCTTGTAATCATAATATTAAACTATTTATAATCCATTATCACATTGGGAAATAGTATGTAATTATTATGAATATAGTGAAACTTGGACTATGAATAGTAAGCATAAAAAATTCAATGTAGAAAATTATGTTACTAGTAATGGTTTTCTAATAAAGTCTTTTGGTGAAGGCTAATAAAAGTTTCTAATTGGTTTAATGTCAATAAACTTATCTCTTTACCAATATAACTCAATATATTATTCTTATTAGTAGGATTTAAATATTACATTTCTCTTATATTCACAAATATTTCCTTTATCACTTTTTATAGGGGCGGTAATCAATTTTGTAAATGAAGTTATGAAATTTACTTTTTAAAGTACCATGTACTAGTTTCCTTTTTTTAATCATAAAAACACTTGATCGTGGAGTATCCCAATGGAAATTATATGTCACATCCATGAATAATTTTAAATTTTTTTTTTCATTTAATTTACATACTTTCTTTTTTTTGGTGGTTTCCCATGTTTTTTTTGAGGAAAGGGTGAGTTTTCCTGATTTAGGCCAAACCGTGAGCTTATTTCCAGATTTAATAACCAATTTTGTTTCTTTTGTAACAATTTCATTTTTTAATATTTTTTACCCATTAAAAGTTATATATGTCCTAACCTGACATATTAACACCACCATTTCAATTTGGACCCTTTAGGAATCCATAATAATGGTGGATTTTGGTTTTTATTTTTGAATTTGGGCTAGCCCGAACGCCCATTTCAAGTTTTAAAAAATATTTTTTATTTAATAACTTCTTCAATTTTAACTATTTTTTGGTGATTTTACCTCTAACCCGATACTACTAAACCTTGGCACTCCCCAATTCTATTATACCCCTTTTTAGAGCTCATTTTCTTAGCAGATTATGTCGAACTTATTAAGATTCCTCAATTCGAGAAAATATATAAATGTAATTTATTTCCTTAATAACTCCTTAATTTATCACACTTTTCCCCCATTAAAATTCCTACAAGATCTCCTCGACCTTTTTGGAACCTCAATTTAATGTTTATCTGTTTGAAAATTCAGATACTGGTGGATTTAGGTCGATTTCTCCAATATTCGTTCAAGTAAGTGTTCCTCCTTCATTTTATTCCATTTCCTTAGGGTTTCATCCCTCTTTATTGATGTTCCAAAGTGTCCATAATATAACGTTAGAAACAAAGGTTTTACATGGTGTATTTTTTGTGTAATATTGAGATTTTATAATTCTCTTCACTTCCTTGGGGTGCAGTGGTGGTGGTCTTGATGTTTCTCACAAAGATCTGAGGGATTTGACACGTTTGGTAGGTGGTTCCATGTGTAAACAATTATTAATGAGTTATATTGATGTATTTTCTCATTCTTCATATTCCTCATATGTTCTGTGTGGTGTGAAAACTGTTCATGATTTATTTGGTTAAGAGTTTAATTTTATAGTTTCATTTTAGCTTGAAATTGGGTGTTTTTCATGTGTTTCACTTGGGGTATTATTTGGGTTTATTTTAGAACATATTAAATTGGTTTAATAAATCTTTTTTGGGATTCCAATTCATCATTGGTAGGGTTTTGTGTTCTATTGGGGTTGAAATTGGGTTTTTGAATGGGTTTAACGTATAAAACCATGTTGTACTTCTTGAAAGTGATTTTGGTGTTTTTCTTGTGGATCATTTCTGGTATTGTTTGAGGTATTTGTATAACACTTTGGGGTTGTTTAATAAATGTTTTTCAGGCTTTCAATTATTTTTTTAATTGGTATTGGTGTGATTTCTTCCTTGAAATATGATTTTGAAATGGGTTTTATGTGAAAAGCTTGGGTACACTCCTTGGAATTTTTTTATGAAAGTTTTGAATGGTTTATTGATTTAAGTAAGAGATGAAACCATATTGGAAAACTATTCTGGATTGTGTATATTTTGAAATGGTCTATTTTAAATGTGAATTGGGCTTTCAGGTTATGTGTATACTCTTGTAAATGTTTTATAAAAATGTTTAATGGATTTACTGAAATGTGAAAGAGGTGTGAATGTGATGTGGGCTGTTTGTGTGAGTGTGATGTGAAAAATGGATTTTGATTATGAAAAAGGGTTTTATGAAACATGTGAGTGGGATGTTATGTGATTTTTAGCATATTTGTAAAGATTTTATAAAATTTTTAAAGGATGTGTTGGATTGTGAAAGTTATTCAAAATGTGTTGTGGTCAGTTTTGGTGTGAGTTTGATTTCAAAATGCATTTCAATGAAAAGTGGATTTTGTGACTTTTGTGATGTACATGGGTTTTTTGGTTAATGTGTGATGTGGAAGTGATATTTTCATATGAAAACTACATTTATTGTTTTGTTGAACTTTTTTGAGCACAAGAGGGAAACCTGGGTATCTAGGTGGGTGGACGTGTACTAGTATGCTAGTAAATCTGTGGGGTATGACCCCAATTTCACATAGAAAGTTTTATGCTTACAACACTAACTAAACTATGATTATGATTATTGGGGACCAATATTTTATGGGTATTCTCCCTACTAGTGGATCGTGTGCATGAGAAATGATATTGTGATGGTTACTCTCACCGAGATACGAGGTACCTAGGACCCAGAACGAGCTAGTGCCTAGGTGTTATTTCCTATTGCATCTTCTCATTGGATTATTTATGACTACCATCGACATACAATATTTTTGGATGTAAATTTCACTAGTTTTGGCATTTATTTTAAAATTTATGAATCGTTAAATTATCCCACTTGAAAACTATTTTAATTTTTAAGTTACGTCTTATAGAATTTGTAACTAGCATTGCCTGTTTATGAAAACTTGAAAACTTTATCTCTTTGAATGTTTATCACATGGAATATCTTAGTGTTGGTATCCTAATGGGAATTGGAACACACCCTAATTACACCCTTCAGTGTAATAAGATTTGTTTATTTTTTTTGTCGAAGGTTTGGGTACAACTTCTGTGCCAATAGTTAGGGTTTTTACCTCTCGTTCGTGTTGCGGTGTTGTGGGGATGGATTGAGGGCGGTGCCTCTTTCCATGTGGAAGTTTTGGGGCTCACCTTATTTTGTTTTGTACATTTTTAATGGTCCTTAAACATAGTTTTAACTTATGTAATTCAGTTCTTAAATTTTTTAAAAGATGGTTTTAGTTGAAAAATCCATATTTTTTTATTGAGTTTGTTTGTTGTTTAGTGTTATAAACTCTAATAAATCATTTCCAAACTTTATGTTATGATACCTGAGCACTTGTGGAAGCTAGTGGGGATCGGGAATGCCCTTTGGGCCTTGTCACGGGGTGGGTCGGGTGTTGGTTTTGATGGCCACCAGATTCGGTTTGTGACATTCTACTTTTATATATAATTTCTTTCACATAATGTTTGTACGCATGCATTATAATATATATTTGAATCATTGATTTCATTATAGAATGATGTCAAATATAATTTTAATGTTTCAACTAATATTGAAAATCAATCATTTATTAATTTTTGAACACACACGTGTGCTCACACACATTCAATCTATTTATAGCTAATTGATATATTTATAATCCTTTGATACATTGATCAATATTGTTTGGTCTAGTTCTCAATATGAAAATCATCAAGTTATTTGACTTTCTAGAACATTTGACACAATGTGTGATATGTGTTATAATTTTGTTTTATTGAAGTTAATTTTCTATGTGGTTTTCTTTATTTGGTTCTCTCAAGAAGTATCCATAAAGTAATTTCCCTCTTCTTCCTCTAATTATATGAGTTTCATTTATTCATTAAAAAGGATATGTATACTAATATTTTTTATAAAATTTCCATTCAATCCAATTAAAAAAATTTATATTAGGTCACTTCAAATAATATTTCGTCTAGTACCTCTAATAAATATCTATATAGTTTTTTAAAATATAATTTCCCCATTTCCTTTAAACCATTATATAATTTATTTTATGAATTTCCATTAATTACCCTTAAAAGATAGTTTATTTGGTTTATTTAAGAGATATTTTTTTATTCCTTTACATTCTAATGGTTTGGTAATTCATGAACAATAATATTGATCAATTATTTTCCAAATTCTAACTAGTTTACATACAATCCAAGTTCATTTTGGAAAATGTAATTATGGAACAATTAGTTGATTTTCTGAATAATCTTAAGCTATTATTATACTTTTATAAATTATTAATATACTTTCATGACTTAAAAAACATGACCATTATATAGTTACATTATATGAATATTATATATAAGAATTTGAATACAAATCTCCTTATTAAGGATCAATTTAACAAAACAGTTATAGTTTTAGGAAAAGATGGATCAGTGAAAATGTAACTTAGCATCAAATGCGAAACATGAAATATACATGAAATCGATTCCAAATAAGTAAATTGTTAAAGAAAAATAATATTCTCCAAATTCGAACTTCATGGTTTACAAACATTATTTAAAAAAATATATTTTTCAAACTAGGTAAATAAAACACCACTTACATGTTATACATTCTTTAAAAAATTTAGACACACAAAAAACTTCATCATAGGGTCGATGAAAGAGTCTACCATATTTTTGATTCTATCTATGTTGATTTATATTAATATATATCATGATATATTTTTAAGATGTAAGATAATTAATACTTAGTAATTATGATATAGATAATTTCATCTTATTTAAACTTAATAAAATGATAATTCATTATTTAAAAGGTCATATTTTATATCAATTATTAAATTAAAAATTATCATGTAAACTTTATCCTCCATAAATGAAACATGTGATTTAAAGGGTAATAATTTTTTTAGTAATTTTCAAGTGGTCACACATCACATTAAAAACATGAATGATTATAAACCAAATTAATTGAGAAAAATTATTTGTATAAAATGATGACTCGTTGGATTCTAGTAATCTATGTGCATGACACATCATCTCCATTAGAGTTAATTGAGGAGTATCTAAATCATGAAATTTCTTTTTCATACAATTGAAATGATAAATTTCATTTCACAACATAAAATTTAAATGTATACACCTATCAAAGAATATAAAAAGATTCAATATCTAAAATTTCTCCTCATTAAGGTGTTTTACTTGAAATTCATTTGGTTACTCATTTGAATGATATTATAAAATACATAAAATTTATATGGTTATTTAAAAAATAATAATTTTGTAATTTTTTACTATTATTCAATAATATTTTAAAGGACAGATTTTGAAATCATATTTATTAAGAAAATTATATGAAAAAATAGTGGTTGGAGTTGGATGAAAACTCTTCAATAATTTATGATCTAGTGTGAAAGTACTAATCAAGATCTATGGTATCACTAAGAGGGGGAGGGGGTGAATTAGTGATCTTATCTTTTTATATATTCTTATTAAAAAACAACATTCATATCTTGTTAGTTAGAAATGTCTTTGTGGAAAAACAACAACCATGAAAAACCACAATAATACAAGTATTTACAAGGTCCGCTACATAATAAAAGTAGCTAGTCCTTGGAATGGTTTGGAAATGATCCAAGAACACACAAAACACTAGAGAACAATCCTTTGGTTGGTTATAGTAGGGGGGAATATCCTTTCACTTACATAGCACTATAATAAATGACTTTTTTTCTACTTGTATAGATAAATGATTTAACAATGTTTTGTAACTGCAGTAAGAACCTTCCCTAACAAGATTCATCATGTTGTCACTATGTTGCTTCAAAATTATACACAATTTACCTTTTTTAAAGTACTTATTCTAACTCTTAACATTATTTCATAATAAAAATCAATAAACTCCTTCCATACAATAATAGTTCATCTGGTATGTTCATTTGATTGCTCTATCTAATGCATCTGCCTGGTATACTCTGTCTAGCATCTTCTGTAGCCTGATACCAATCTGATTTATATCTATATAATCTCCATGGAACACTATTAATATAATACAAACTGATCCCTTAATCATTTGATCACCTTTTCACAACATTCATTTGATTCCACTAGATAGAAAGATTTCTTATAGTGGTTTTCAGGTCGATGTTTCTTACAATGTTCATCTGATCGACTCTTCACATTAGTAGTTCTTTTCCCAGCTTTCAAAAATGCACACACCTTCTCAACACACCAACCCCCTTTAAATAGGCAGATCTTATCTATGTTTTTTAGAAGAGGAAGAAACATTAAAAAAACTCCCACTCGAATATTTCTGTTTCCCACTCAAAAACTTCCTTAGCTTGACCAAACTCAAAATGCCTAAAAATTAAAAGTGTTACTTAAGAGCTAGAATCATAAATATTATTTAAAATTTATTGATACTTGTCTAGAATAAAAACCTTCATCCATGATTTTTGGAATGTCAATCAACCAACAATGAATCGTCACATTTAATTTATTTATGATGATTTCATAAAGCCCTTCAATCCTTCCATCTGGTACATCTCTAAAAAAATATTCCAACCAATTAAAATGTAATGGGTTCTCCTTCACAACTTCATAGGAACATATCAAAATTATTTTTCAAGGACTCTTCATTCATTTGATAGCCTACTTTGGAAAACATCGACCATTTCCTTCACTTGATAACCCATGTCTGAGGATTTTCGTAACATTTCAGCTTCACATATTTATAAAAGTCTGACTGATGGACTGTATACAAAAATAAATATTCTTTTATCAGATGAATTTGTAATAACTCCACCAAATTAATTTCATCCTAATAAACTATAAAAACTTCTCTGCTGAGTGGCTCTATAATAGGTTTATCTGATAAACTTGATCCGATGAATCAAAGTTTTCCTATCTGATGAACCTAAACACAACCTTATATATAATTAACTTATACATATTTGGTTGTATTGAATTCATGCACTCTAATTTCATAGCCTCATATCGTGATATTTTTATAAGTCCATCTAGTAGACCACTTATAACTCTTTGTTTGATCCAACTTCATTCACAACATCCTCAAAACAAGAAACACTCTCCCTCTGATTAGAAGACATTAAAAAAGTCTATCTGGTGAAAATTTAAACAACGTAAACTTAAAAATTCCACAAATTCTGACAATTGAGTTATGACACATCATGTTTATTGCACAATTGCACCTCTATGTAATTTTATCTATTTAGTGACTTCCACTAAACATTATAGTATATATTTTTCCATATGAATGATATCCCCCATTCAACTCAACCTTGGATCATGAGATCTTTCAGAACTCATGATATTTGGAACTTTATGATTAGAAAATAATCATTTGTTTTCCTTCATCAAAAATTCTATTCAATGGAACTTGTGATCATTCATGGAAAAAAATTTATTGTTAAAACTCTATCTTATCATATTAGACTTGTAACCATTATCTGTTAGACTTGGTCTAATACCCTCAAGACAATAAACTATGTATGATCACCTTTAAAGGTAATATCAATAATGTAAAGTTATTTATGTTAGGCAAAAAAAGACAACAACTTGAGAAATACATTCAAAAAATATAACGAACTTCATCTTAACTCTTTTAACTTCTTCAAAACACCTCAAAACATCTTGGTACCAAAAATCTTTCCCTTTGTACTTTGGTGTCAACCAAGAAACGTAAATCATTGAAACATAGAATCTTATTAAATGGATTTATTATTCAACAATTATAAACCTAATTGAGAAAAAACAATGTTGGTAATAAGAATCATTGAACAATAATACCATGTAATCCTTAAGTAGTGATTTAAGAAACATTTCTTAAATAGATTCATAAAAAACTTCTGAAACATTTAATCTTGCACTTATAACTTTTAACTTGTAAAAAACTTTAATATATCCACTTAAAAAACTATTAAAACAATTCAAACATATTGAAATCACAGCTTACCCCTTTCAAAAACTCCCCTAAATACCTTCCCTTCCTTAAAAAATAAAGTACATAAAAATGGATAGATTTATGTTACAACTTTTCTCCCCCTTTGAAAATATTATCCAAAATGAAATATGAGATAGGGTATGGGATAACACATACCATATCCTTGAATAGAGTGAGATTTTATACCCATGATAAACCTCATTTTTTGAAATGTTTCTTCTGGTAATGGTTTAGTAAAAATATCAACAACTTGCACTGTTGTAGGATCAAATTCCATCTTTAGTTCATTTTTTCCACATGTTCTTTAATGAAGTGATATTTTATATCCATTCTCATGGATCGAGAATGTTTCTCATGATTCTTAGTGATATTTATAGAACTTTTATTATCACATTCCAAGATAAGGGGAAACATCACATCAACTTGTAAGTATTTTAACTAAGTCTTCATCCACATTAAATATGTAATGAATTTCATGGAAGATATATACTCATCTTTAACCATGATGAGAGTTACTAAATTTTACTTCTTCATATTCCAACTCATAAATCTTTCTCCCAAAAACGAAATTTCAACAGATTTAGATCCTTTTTCATAAACAGTACCTACCCAATCTACCCATGTGTAACCAAACAGGTCAATATTTGTTATGATATCATATTTTATTTAAAAATAAATTGTGTCTTTGATATATCTTATAATTATTATTTTTCCATAATATGATATTCATTTATAGTAATTTGATATGTAGAACACAATGTAACAGTATGAACTATATCTAGTCTTGAATCCAATATGTATAACAAGCTTCTAACCAAATATATAAACTCTTTAGGATCAACCGCCTTACCTTCTCCATCTTTTGACATCTTTATTCCCATTAAAATAAGTTTGGAAAAATGTTTTTAATATTCCATTCAAAATTTCTTCAAAATTTCCATATCATACTTCACTTGATATAAGAAAATCTATTTATTCTTTCAAAAAACTTGTAAGCCAATAAAGTATTTCATTTCTACTAGCATGGACATTTTAAATAACTTCTTCATATCCTTCGTAAACATTTCACATGTTTCTTAATCATTACATGGTAATATGATATCACCAATATAAACATTCACGATAAGGGAAATCCTTCTTCCTTAAGTAAGTATCCAGTTTAGAATAACAAGTTCTCAAAGCTTAGTTCAATCCATACAAATCCTTCTTCAACTTTCACACATAAATTTCATATTTTCCAATAATTATGCCACATGATTATTAAATATAAACTTATTCATCAAGCTATTCATTGAGAAAATGTGACTTGACATCCATCTGAAATATCATAAATCCTCATTTTATAGTGTTAGAAATAAATATTCTAATATTTTCAAGTCTTTGTTCTGGTATAAATGTCTCATCGAAATCAATGTCATTAATATTTGAGTAACCTTTATAAACTAGTAATTACTTGTTTCTTATCACCTAACCTTTTTCATTCAAATTTTTATAGAACACCCACTTTGTAACAATCACATTATTAATGTTTGGTTTGGGTAAAAGTTTCCATATATCATTCTTCTAAATATGATCCAACTCATCATTCATATGATCAATCCACTTTTGATGTTTCAAGGATTTTTCATCATATTTTGGCTCAACTCATGAAAATAAATAGGTATGTGTAACTAACATCATTGTTATTATAGTTTGAACCTATTTCCCATTATCACTAATGATGTTTTGGACCTTCACTTTCATCCTCAGCCTAGGATGGGATGAACATAATTTTTCCTCACCACTTGAGATAAATGATTCATAATATTCATAGGGTACAACTTCAACATTATTACTCTCATTAAGAACGTTTTTGTTGTTTAACAATAATCACTTTATTTCACTTTCTCTAATATTTGTAATTGTCTGTGAAACTTCCTTATCAGAATGTTTTAGAATTTTCACATCTGTATAGTCAAAGATATTTCCCATTTCATTATCATAGCACTTGTAACCTTTACCATTATGGGGGTATCCATGAAGGATTCCATCAACACATATTTGATCAAACTTCTCAAGATTATCAACTTTGACCATGATAATGAAAGTAATTCCAAATACCCTTAGGTATTTCAAACATGGGGTTTCTTTATCATACATATTATAAGTATTCATATAAATTTTTTTCTGTAGAAACATTGATCCAAAATGTTGATTTATGCTCCAAGATATTGCCTCCAAATGTATTTATTGGCATCTTGTTAAATCAACATGGTTCATGCCATATCCACCAGAATTCTATATCTTATTTCAGAAACATCATTCTATTGTGCTGTGTATGGTTCCTTAAAATCATGATGTATTCTATGATTTTCAAGATAATATCTAAAATTACCTTTTTTATCAAGCACCATTATCAGTTCTTATCCTTTTCATGGGATATCCACTTTATTTTTTATCACTTATCATAAAACTTTTAATCATTTTGAGAGCCTCTAAATTATTTTTCAGAAACATTATACATTTAATGAGAGTAAAATAATCAATAATGGAAATAAAATACTTATCATAATTTTTTTATTGTTTTCTCATAGGTATACATATGTCAAAATGTAGCATGTACAAGGGATGAGTTGAATGTTTCTCAACTTTCTTATGTACAGAGTTTGTAATTTTCCCTTTCTAGCATATGGAACAATTCTAATCTATTATTCTTCTCATGTTAGGAATATCATGAATACTTTCCCTATTTTTTAACTTTCTAATATTCTTCCAGAACATATTTCTCAACCACTTATATCATAACATATTTTCTTCCATCATGCTCATATAGCATGAACTCTACGAATCACCATCTTGAAACAAGTTTCCCATGGTTTATTTCCCTCTTCTAATAAATTTTCCATATTCAAGTAATTTGACAAAAAAACCATCTCTTCTAAAAAACATTTTTACCTTCATCTCAATGTTGAGAGGCACTCAAAAAATTGTGTTCCAACCCACAAACAAACAAGGATCTTTTGTATTTTAACTTTTCTTCCCCAATGATTGCAGTTCCAATGCCTTTGTTTCTACGGGACTCATAATTTCCAAAAATAATTGTACATTAATTATAATATTTCATATTATTTAATAACATTAAATCTTCATTCATGTTTGAATAATAACCACTATCCAATAACCAAATTCGTTCCCTTTCTATAGCTTTGAGAGTAGTTTAAAAAAGTAAGGTCTTATCCTTACCTTTTACTTCCTTCTCATGAAACTTTTAATCTTTTTTTTTTAAACATTATTGTTCCAATTACATGACAATTCATCCTTAATTAATATTTTTTGGTTGATCACATCATTGAAAAATAGTTTCCAAGGGATGAAATCTATTTTCAATATTTAAACTGACATTCCTAGGTTGCTTCTCTATGTGGGTTGAATCCCCCTAAAACTTTTCCTCAAGTTGCTCCGGGATTTATTAAATTGTTTATGATTGAACTAACACATTTTAACCATATTTTTGAACCTCCACAATACCATTATTAACCATATAAGGTATATTTTTCTCTACAATGAAAATATTGTCCCGAATGAAGTTGTTTTTCCATCATCTTTCTTACCATCAACAATGACACTTTATTATGTACCAATGTTTTGGTAGTCTCCCAAAATCTTCTTATTTTGATTATATTTATTCTCAATATTAAAAGTATTTCTGGTTGTAGTATTTTTTGGTTCATAATTTTAAACCTTGACAATTCCAATTTTTTTTAACTCTATTGGTTTTGGCTACATGCCTGGTTTTCATAACTTCCTTCTTCTTCTGAACATCCTGAACCTTGTTTTTAACCTCTTGGGATAAGTTTTGTAGATATTTCTGAGTTTTAAATTTTTTATAACTTTCAAAATCTTCTAAAATCGAATTTTGCAATTTTTTTATTCGTTTCTCAACTTTGAGAAAATTTTATTGAACAAGATAGAATTACTTATACTTTACCTTCATCTATTCATCAAGATTGATGTTGAGGTTTTTTTCTTCATCAAGTAACTTCTTTAGATCATTAATCACTTTTAGAAACTTGGATTTTTCTTTATGAAAATATTCTTTATTTTTTGCTGAAAGATATTCTCTCTTTAGCTCTTGGTTCTCCCTTTCAAGACTAATGATCTTTTTAAGACATTATTTCAATTCCAACTTTATCATAAACTTCATATGAGTCTCCTCTTATTATTAGGAGATACTTGTTTCACCACTAGTTAACTTTTCATCATTCACTTTTTCAATGATTAATTTTCCAGTAGCATTATTGTTGGAGCTTTCAACTTCCATCTTGCTATCATTATCTTCCTCGTGTTTTGATAAAAAGTATCTCATTTTATATTTAGGGAACTTATTATAATTTACCATAGAATAATATTTTTATTTTTATATATTCTTATTTAAGTATCTTCTTGAATTTATATCATCTTCATCATTTTCTTCATCTTCCTTTTGTTGTAGAAAATTTACTTTTAAATTTCCAATGTCACTGCAACTAAAGAACTTCATAGGTAACATTATTTTGTACTTAGTTGTGCCTATTTTCACCCATTTATAAAACAAATACATAAATTCATCATGGTTTTTACATACCTCAAATTTGGTTTCTCAGTCACTAACTTCATCCATGAGAACTTTCTTAAACTTTTCTTTCTAAGTGGCTTTGAATGAAAATTATCAATCAGCCTTTTATTTATTTTTAAAAACCTTTACTCTTATCATTTCATAGGTTATGAGGATTCTATCTAGACCATATATAGATAGAGTTTTAGGATATATTTATTCTAATGATGATACATTGGCATTATATTTATCCAAAGTAATTCTTATAGTCTTTTAAACAATAGTTGAATCTTCCAGGTTCTCACCAAAACATCTTATGGTACTTATAATGTCATTAACTCTAGTAAAGATGTCACCAACCGATTCATCTTCACCCATTTTATGATCTTCATACTTCAATCTCTTGATTTATAACTTCACTTTGTTTAATTTTATATTTCCTTCATAGGTGGATTTTGACTTATCCTGTAACATCCCTCCTCTCCTCATTAGCTTGAGAAGGTTAAGGAACATTACATGGCCTTATGCGATATCCCATGATGCCAAAGGATAGAAATAAATTTTTAAGAGCTTCCATACACATGGGGGATGATTTATCCTTAAAGAATAAATCAACTAACCAAAAAATCTATAACCAAACAAACCACCATATGAAGGATGATAACGATGAAAGACAACTCAACATTTGATTTATCAAAATCAAACTAAAACTTATTACCATAATGGAAGAATACAATATTAATGTACATAGAGGAATACATACTAACAAAACTCAAAGACTAAAAATACATAGCTTCAAACTCCAACTCCATGCTCCAAAATCATGAAGTAACACTATAGAAGTGAAATTCATTACCTTTAAATGTTTCCCAGTAAACAAATTTTGCGAAAACACCAATGTGCCAAAGTAGGGATGAGTAATGAAACTCAGTAGATTTTCCCCCAATAACTTCCCTACTCATGACACTAGGATAGAACTAGTTAGAACATTTTTATAAAAAAATTTATATAAAATAACCTGAAAGAATTTATCTCAAATCAAAAAAAAATTAAAAAATATTTTTTCCACACTAAAACTTTTTCCCATGAAAGCAACCAAGAAAGTTCTGAAAATCATTCCATATCTCCAATTTTGGAATATCCCATTACAATCCACATATCTATATATCCACACATCCAAACATCTACACATGCATGCTTCGTTATGATAGTTCCATGATAATGAGAGGTTTCTCATTGATCTATCAAGTCGCCACAAGGTAATTAAATCCCATGTTTTGATACTCCTTTGGCACCAATAACATGGTCATATTTCAACCATGCCTCATAATTCAATATAAACACACACCATCAAGTATTCCCAAAACCATATCAATTCCAAATCCACTTCAATACCAAAACCATTTCAATAAAACAATTTTTTTAAAACCTTTCCTACAATCCATTTCAATAAAATAAACCTTTTATTGAAAACCCTATCTCAATAAATCAAAACAAAACAACCATTTTTTTAATCAACATTTTAAAACCGTTTAATAAATAATCTTGCACAGCAATTCAAAAATACCTAAAAATCCACAATCCATCACTAAAAAAGGTTTCTACCATGCTTTTCACACATGTTTCACAATCAATGTCAATATATTTAATCAATTTGAAACTAATACATGAAGTTCTAAGAAGAGGAGTCGATAGTGAGTCCACCTACCTTGAGCTTTAATAAAAAATGAATAATGGCATGAAAATTCCAACGAAACTAGGTTGAATCTTCAAAAACCCACCTTTGATCTCTTCCCAATCAACAAAAAAATAAATATAATCATATTTAGAATCCATTATATTTGATTTATCCACAATAGACCAATATTTAAGAATCATGATAGATAGTGAAAAAGATCCAAGAAAACTCAACAAGAACTACTAAGAATGAAAACATACCGTGAGAATCGAGCTTCAAAACACCAAGGAATGCCTTCAAATCACTTTAAAATTGACGGGGAGAGGTTATAAAACCTTTGAGAGGAAAAAATACTGATTTAGGGATATTTTGGTAGGAAATAAGGAATTAAAGAATTAAACTAACCTAGATCTACATTTTGTGGATCTAGTTTTTAAATTGTGCACGATTAATCGCACGGTTAGGCAAACCATGCGCTAATCGTACACCAGATAATGCCTCAAGGGTCAAACCTCACATAGCTGGCTCACATAGTTTCCAAACCATGTGTCAATAATGTCAAAGCCCGCTATAAAACATAGCATAGTTTCTCCTAGGATTCTGCATGGTTTTAAAAAATTGTGTGTCGCCCGTATGCCATCCCTTAAGCCCATGTCTCTTTGTGCATAGTTTCTTGTAGGTGTTGCATGGTTTTTGCAAACCATGCACCAACCACACACCTATAGGAATGTCCCAAAACCATCAAAAAGTTATATAAACTCTCCCAAACTTCATCTATATACTTTAAATAATTATAAAACATAAATAAAGGGTTACCTAATTGAAACTAGGGGTGATACATTCTCCCCACCATTGGCATTTCCATCCCTGAAAAGTAGAAAATCATCATCTTGCTAAAAGAGTTATGGACATTTCTATTTCATTAATTTATCCCATTCCCAAGTATCTTTTTTAATCTAACCATGTTTCCACAAAACCCACACTAGATCAATGTTTTTTTTTCACAAAAGACTTTCTATTGCCTATCCACAACCTGCAATGGCATGTGCACCAACTAAGAATCCAGCTCTAGTTTAACTTGATCCCATCGAATGACATGGTCAGGGTCAGGGTGATGTTTTTTCAACTGAGATACATGAAACTCATTATGAACCACATTGAACCATGGTGGTAATTCCAACTAATATTCCACCTCACCAAACCATTCTATTATCTTAAAACGGACTATGTATCAAGGAGATAAATTGACCAGCTTCCCAAAACATTGATGTCCAAGACATAGAGTGATCCTTAAGAACACATGATCACTCATCATAAATGACAACGGCCATAAATGATGATTTACATATGATTTCTGATGACTCTAATATATCTTCATCCATTTCATGATCAACTGAATCTTCTCCATCAACTCTTAGACAAGGTTCAGTCCAACTAGAGAATTCTCACCTATTTCCACCCAACAAAGTGGAGAACGACAAAGAATTCCATAAAATTCATTAAACAGAGCCATTTGTATTGAGGCCTAATGACTATTGTAATATGATAACTCCAATAATGGTAAATTCTTGTCCCACTAGCCACTGAAATCCATTACACAATCCTGAAACATGTCTTGCAAAGTTTTTATCATCTGTTCAAATTGTTTGTCCGTCTAAGGATGATACGCCGTACTCATAGTCAACTGATCCCTAAGGGATTTATGTAAGTATTTCTAGAAAATAGCTATAAAAATAATATATCTATCTGACATGATCGAAACTAGTATTCCATGTCTCTTTACCACTTCTCAGATATAGATATTTGGAAAGTCCTCCACAGTATGAGATTGACGAATAGGAATTAAATGAGCTAACTTTGTGAGTCGATTCAATATCACACATATGGAATCATGTTTCTGAACCATTCTTGGGAGACATGTTTGAAAATCCATAGTTATCTTCTCCCACATATATATAAGGATAGGTAAACATTCCAACATACCTGTTGATCATTGATGTTCTGCCTTAACTTGATGACAGTTTAAGCATATCAAAATAAACTCAGCCACATTCTTTTTCATATTGTACCATGAAAACATTTATTTTAACACCTTATACATATTTTGTATTCCATAATGAAAAAACTATCATGAATGGTGGAATCCATGAATAATTTTTTCCTAATAATCCATAGGTACGACCATCTGATTTATGAACCAAACCACTGAAATGTCATCCAGCCTCCAACCCTCAACAGTCTCCCCACCATTGAGTTTTGACCTCATTTCCCCACATTCTACATCATATGTCTATGACTCTTTATCCAAGTCCACCAAATCAAGATTAAATGAAACTGAAAGAAAATTGAAACATCACATTGGTCTTCACATTCTAATTGCATATCAACTAGGACTAACACTCACCTAAAGCTTCTCTTTCCAACTAATCAAATTATTTTCTGTTTAATGCTTCTACCGCTAAATTTCCTTTAATCAGTGTATACATAAATTCAGAGTAAAACATTTGGAGATACTTCATCCATATTACTTGTCTCGAATTTAAATACCTTTGTGAGAAAATATGCTTCATTCTCTTATGATTTAAAAACACAGTAAATTTATCATCGAAGAGATAATGATGTCAAGTCATCAAAGCATGGACTATAGTAGCTAACTCTAAATCGTTTGTTGGGTAGTTCTTCTCAAGAACCCATAATTATCTTGATCTATAAGCAACAACATAATATCCCAACATGAGAAAACATCCCAACCCTAATCCTGAATCATCACAATACAAAACGTATTATTGTCCTGATTCCATCAAAATCAAGATCGATGCAGATATAACGTGAACATTATGTTCTTAAAAAGGCTTCTGACATTCCTCATCCTATTGTAATGGAAAAGTCTTCTTTGTAAAAGATATCATAGGTAAGGTCAGTCATGAAAAATCATGAACAAAGCATCAGTAATAACCAACCAATCCAAGAAAACTGTGTATCTTGAAGATTTTCTCCAGTGGTTTCCAAGAGATAATAGACTCTATCTTTTCAGGATCCATAGACACACGTATTTCAGAGATTACATGGCCATGAAAGAATACCTCTTTTATCCAAAATTTATACTTAGACACTTTTGCATACAACAGATGATCTCTCAAGATTCCTAACACAGTTTCCAAGTGATGCTCATGCTCAACCCTTGTCCATGAATACACCAATATGTCATCCACAAACAACACCACAAAAGAATATATATATCTCAAAAATATCTAATTCTTCAATTCCATAAAGACTACTAGTGAATTTTTAAGACCTAAAGGCATTACTACATATTCATAATGGCCATATTTACTTCTAAAAGTTTTCTTTGGAATATCCTCCTTTTGAACCCATAAATGATGATATCCTCATTATAAGACAATTTTATGGAACCACTAAGATCCTGTTAATTGATTAAAAAACCATCAATGTCTGGAAGTGGCTACTTTTTCTTTATCATAACACGGTTAATCTTAGGATAATCCACATATAGCCTTAGAGTTACATTCACCTTTTACACAAACAAGATGGGCGCTACCCATGTGTTGAGTCAATAAGGTTTCATTATGAATTTTTCATTCCTCTATTTTTTAAAAATCACAAACACTTTATCAAAAGGAAAAATATTCTTCCCTAAGGATTATTATCATAAGTAAAATTTCCTTTCTCTTATGAAATTTTTATCCCTACCATTGTTTTCATTTTTATTATTTTAGAATCTCTCTAAATAAAACTCATTTTACTACTAAGTCTAAAATTCAGATTATTATGTAAAACCTCCGAATCTTATAATTCCTTGGATATAGAGTGTTCTGTTTTTAGATTGTGAATTCTCCAAAATTCAAATTCTGAATTCTCTAAAATTTAAACTCCAAATTCTCTGATATTCAGTTTCCAAACTCTCTATAATTCAGACTCTAAATTCTCTGAAATTCAGATTCCAAATTATCTGAAATTTATACTTTGATTTCTATGAAATTCAGATTCTGAATTCTCTAAAATTCAGATTCAGAATTCTCTTAAATTTAGACTCTGAATTGTTTAAAATTCATATTTTGAATTCTATAAAATTCATATTCTGAATTCTATGAAATTCAGACTCCAAATTATCTAAAATTTAGACTGTAAATTCTATGAAATTTAGATTCCGAATTTTCTGAAATTCAGATTTCGGATTCTCTAAAATCCAGACTCCGAATTCTCTAAAATTCAGATTCTGAGTTCTCTGAAATTCAGATTCTAAATTATTTATAATTCAGACTCCGAATTCAATGGAATTAAAACTCTATAATCTATATAATTTAGGTTCAAAATTCCTTGTAAAATAGAAACTAAATATTCATGTCTTACAGACTCTGAATGATCATTTGGTTAGAATTGAAATTCTATTTTTTCATTAGACTCTGAAAAAAAAGATTTGGTTAAGTAACTTCATTTTTACATAAACATGCTTTTGTTATGAAATAATGTTGTTCAATCTGTTTCTAAATAATTTTTGGTTGAATGACACATGTACAGGTCCATTCGAGATTCATGGAAAAATATGACCATTGGAGGTGCGATCTAACTATTAGAGTTATGCCTATAAATAATATCTCATTTGAAGGAGCTAAAAAACTGATCCATCAATCTAGAGATTACATGCTATGAAGTGAATTCTAGAGAGAGAGACTCTCTTGATTTGTGCGTATCTGAACATATTTTTCATCTAGATTAATGAAACTCCAATTTTTACTGAATACAATCGAGGGATTCTGGGGATAGGAATACATAGGTGTTGACTGCTTTAATGTTTGAGGACTTCCAGGGATAGGAAGATAGAGGTTCTAACTACCTTAAAGATTGAGGGCTTGCAAAGTTAGCATGAAAAATTATGATATTCTTATCGAGAGATTACCCTGGTGTGGGTAAGACATACTTTCTTGAAAGTATAAATCAAGGTACCTTTATCCAAGGTTGTTGGATACCTTACTCTTAGGGTTAAAGGATTTCCTACTTGTTACTTGTTTTGTTTCAAGATTTATTTCCTCTGTATTTTGATAATGGAAGAAAGTATAACTTTCTTATACTTTCTTATAATTTTATTTACACTGATAAATTAAATTATATACACTTTAAAGTTGAATATTCTTCTATGTAAACTTTCTTATGTTTCATTTCTGGAACCATATTCCCTAAACCTAAGCAAGTTTATCACATATAACTATTTTTAGATTTGTGAATTTACCATGTTTAAATTTTTTAAACATGGTTTTACTTACGGATAAAAATGATTGTTTTTTAACTTACTATTCACCCCCTCTTAAAATTGAGAATAAACGTTCTTTATTTCGATCCTACAATTGGTATCAAAGGGTGTATCTGAAATACTTATACTCACCTATAAGTTTTCTTGCTCAATTTTTCCCTTGTTCTAAATTTTCTTGATTAAATTTTTTTTCTTAAGTTTTGCTTAATGTTTCTTTTAAAACTTTTACTACTTATAAGTTTTGTGGAAATATATTTTTTAATAGAATGGTAGGAATGAATGTTGGTTCCATTGAAAATTTAAATCCTACCCGACCACCTATTTTTTATGGTAATGATTATGATTACTAGAGATATAAAATGAAGACATTTTTCATTCACACTGGAGTAGACAATTTTATTATGATTACTGGAGACCACAAAATTCTTGAAAAAAAAGTCAAAACCTTCACCAATCAAGAAAATAAAAATATCAACTAAATTACAAGCTATATAGTACTCTATTGTGTTCTATGACAAGTAATATATATAGTTAAATTTCTTCTTGTGAAGCTACCAAATGAATCTAGAAGAAACATGAGCTTACTCATTTTGGGACTTCAAAAGAGATAGAGACTAGAAGATCAATGTTGAGAGATAAATATCATGAATTTATATTTCCCTTTGGGGAAATTGTTTTCAAGGTACAAAAAAGATTTATGACCATGGTCAATAGTATACAATCTATGGGTGAGAAAGGTCTTGATGATGAAGCTATTGTGGACAACATAATTGATATCATGTCAAACGAGTGGGAATTCAAAAGAATAGCTATTGATGAAAATCGGAAAGTATCTCAAATCACTCTTGAAGAGATTTTTGGAACTCTTCTTCAGCATGAAACCAGATTGAAAAGATATGCTGATATGAATAATAAGAAGAATGGAAATGGAAGTGCAGCCTTTACTAAAACTAAATCCAATACTCCTAAAAGGGTTATAAGATCTATGTCTAAGAAAGTCATTGTTCATTCTAAGTCTAGTGAAAGTGAACATTATGAGAATGAATTAGCTAATCTTGCATGAAGGATGAATAAGATAGTGGGAAAGAAATATATTCAGTATAGATATAAGAAGAAAGAAATAAAGGAGAAGAAATATTCAGAAGTAACATGTTATGAATGTAATGGGGATGGACGTATCAAACCTGGTTGTCCTATGCTTAAGAGAAAAGATATAACGTCCCAGATCCGGTTTCCACTCAACGGGTGCCCCAAACCCAGTTGTTCACATGACCTCAAGCGCATTTCCCCAAATGCCAGAGGCTGCCGAATAGTAGTGAGGGCCAAGGAATGATAGTGGGGAAACTATTCCCTCATTTGTCAAGTATAGCATAGCGGAATACAATATATAAACATACAATAATGGAAGTAGTACACAGTATTAAACTGAAATGGACAACTGAAGTAAAATAGAACCAACAGTTATATATATAAAGATGCACCATGTCACTAATTCTATGAAAATAGCCAGAATAGGATACACTAAAGTAAAATACAATACAATACAACTCAAAGTACCAGGTACAACAAAAAAGAACAAAGAAGAGTAAACAGAACGCAGTAGCATCGCAAGTTTAATCTCGGTCCCATGCTATCCCACTCCTCTGCTACAGTCAGGTACCTGTATAGGGACCCTTTCACATATCCAAACCTACAGAAATGTAATCTGTTTGGGCCGAAAACATGAGCCAAATAGGGTGTGAGAAATAAATCCCAGTAGGCAACCACCAAAGGCCATGCCCAACTGTCAGTGAGAATGTGCAACAATAGTGTGCAAAAGTAAATGCAGTAAACTAGTAAGTACTCAAAAGTAACTATTATTACCAGTTTCATTTCCATTTTAATTATTACATATCAATTCAATATAATTAAATTATATGTTCTCGATACTGAACCTTATCCTACAATCTCTTATATAATGCCAGAACAAAAATCACAACAGTGAAAATTTAAATGCACCTTGCCCTCAGGCTAAATAGTGCCATGCCCTCAGGCTAAACAGAAACTTTCCCTCAGGCCACCCAGAACCTTTCCCTTAGGATAATATAATAAACCCACGCCCTCAGGCTTTCCCTCAGGCAATCAAATATTTCCCTCAATCATACAAGATATTTCCCTCAGGCACAGAAGTCACTGCCCTCAGGCATAAGAAGTGTTATCGTCAGGCGAAATAGAACATTTCCCTCAGGCTAAGTAGTACGTTTCCCTCGGGCTAAAAAAACAATGACCTCAGGATAAAAAGAATATTTCCCTTAGGCGCAAGTAACCGGGCCAATCCCAAAGCATAAATAAGAAATTTATATACAATTCCTCTCAAGGAAATTTAATACACAATATAATCATGGCATACCCTCAGGTATCCTGGACAAACGGCTAAACAGAGGAACGTACCCCCGGGGTGGTCCTGGATCCAGGATGTGATCCCAAAAAATAGTTATATATATTCATTAGACTACCTATGCAATTCTGGGTATTTAATTACGCAAGGCCTCAGCCATACGACACCCCAAACATGGGTGTGTAGCACAGTGGTACACAATACACATAGCAGTTGGAATTTAAACACCATAACACCTACCTCGATCTCCCCTGATCGATATACATGAACGATGCTTCCAGAAATGTCCGAAACGATGTTGATCGGGGAATAAAAACAACATGTTCAGTACTAAATAACTTCAATTAGAAGAATAATTGGTAAGAACAGCGCAATGAGAAGGGAGGGATTACCCGTACGGTCCCAACGTGATCGACAGAAGCAGAAACAGATTCCTGGTGTGTGGTCAGCTGATCTCTGAAGCTCTGTTCGTCCTCCCGAGCTCCAAATGGAGTTATAATTTTCCACTGTTAATAGAAGAGGCTACTACCCATTTTAAGAGAAAAAAACAAACTACATGTCGGGTACTCTCAAGTACACGGCGTGTACTTTTCTCATTTAATTGTTCCTCTAGTGGCTACTATTTCACCGCCGAACTGTTTACTTGGCGACATCAGTACACGGTGTGTATTCTCGATTACACGGTGTGCACTGTCGCTGTGCTAGCGGCTACCTCCACCACCTTACTCTTCACCATCCGACTGAATACATGGCGTGTAGTCATTTTTTACACCATTCATTTCTGAAAGGCCTACACACCCTGTATACCCATCCCAAACGGCCAAAGTACACGTTGTGTGGAAAAGTACAAGGTGTGTAGTCAGAAATTTTGGGATTTTTTCCCATTTTCCCTATTATCTCAAAAACACTTAAGAAAAAAATTAAAGAAAAACCCATACCTCAAGAAGAAGAACTGGATTCTTACAAACCTCCCCCCTTAAAACAATTCATCCCCGAATTTCTCTTCCAAGGGTAGTGAAGACAAAGCTCAGAACAACTCTGGCCACTGAGCACATATGTCGGTATCCCGCTTCTAGGTTTTTTCCTACACTCAGCCATGCTTCCATAGCACCCATACTAGAAGAACTGAATGGCCTCGGAGAACCTTTGTGCTCTTATCAATGATACGAATCAGATGATTCTCAAAGGACTCATCGATCTGAAGCTCAACCTCCTCCGGGTGAAAGGCGTTAGACAGGTCTGAAAGATAACGCCGCATATGAGATACATGGAAGACGTCATTCATAGCCCGGTACATCTGTGGTAACTACAACCGATAGGAAACTGACCCGACTCACTCCAGATTCTCAAACGGCCCCACATAACTCTGTGAAACTTTACCCTGTCTCCTAATCTGCCTGTTTCCCAACCTCGATGAAACATACAAGAAAACATGATCCCCAACCACTAACTCCAGGGGTCATCTACGGAGATCGACATAAGATTTCTAAAAAGACTGTGAGGTAGCCATCTGCTTCTGAATCAACTGGACCTGCAGGGTCCCAGCAAAACAACCTCACCTGCCTCTAACCAGCACAAAGGTGATCGGCATGGCCTACCATACAAAGCCTCATAAGGTGTCATCTGAATAGTTTCCTGAAAACTATTTTTATAGGAAAACTCGACCAGGGTTATGTGCTTCTCCCAAGATCCCGCAAATTCTAGGAAGCAAGAACATATCTTGTCCTCAAGCACCTGAATCGTATGCTCTGACTGGCCATCAGTCTGAGGGTGGTAGGTTGTTCTTAGATGCACCTGTATACCCAGTTCCCTCTGAAAAATCTTCCAGAAACGAGACATAAAGCGGGAATCTCAATCAGAAACAATAGAATGAGGGACCCCATAAAGACGTACTACCTCTTGAATATACAACTTCCCCAGATCGTCAACACCAAAGGTCTCCTTGATCGGTAAAAAGTGAGCAACCTTTGTGAGTCTATCCACAACAACGCACATGACATCATTAACTCGAGGTGACCTCGGAAACATGGTCATGAAATCCATCGCGACATCATCCCATTTCCACTTTGGACTGGGTAATTATTATAACAGTCTGGTTGGCCTCTGATACTCCGCCTTCACCTGATGATAGGTGGAATATCTTGCATCAAAACCAGCTACGTCATGTTTCATACCCAGTCACCAATACTGACGTCCCACGTCACTGTACATTTTGGTAACTTCAGGATGCACTACCCAAGCTGATGCATGAAACTCCCACATCATCTCCTTGCATATATCCCCTGGAACCCACACTCGTCCATGGAAACACAATACCTCATCATCGCCTATCGTCCATATAGGAGGAGGGTCCTCACTTTCCACCGACTCACGTAGAACTAGGCCTTCAGAATCAGATGGTTGTCTCATCCTCACTCTATCTAGGAGGGTAGAGGTCTCAACTAAGGAAGAAATATAGGTCTGTCCCTGACTGTCGTCAACCTCAAAATGCATCTCAGAGAACAAAGCCATAAGCTGCTACTCACCACTAGCCTCCTGCACTACCTGTATCTGAGTCATCCTGCTCAGTGCATCAGCTACCACATTACCTTTACCAGGTGTATATGCAAGCTCAATGTCGAAGTACTAAAGGTATTCGACCCACCTTCTCTGTCTTAGGTTCAAGTCACACTGGGTAAAGATATATTTGAGACGTTTTTTGATCACTGAACAAAATGTTATCCCAAGAGATAATGTCTTCAACAGTGCAACACATGAACAACTGTACCCAACTCGAGATCATGCGTCGGGTAATTCCTCTCATGTGGCCTCAACTGCCGAGACCCGTATACAACTAATCAATCACCCTACATCAACACAGCTCACAGCCCAATACTTGATGCATCACAGTAAACTGTATAGCTCTTCCCTTGCTCTGGAAGAATCAGGACTGTTGATGATGTCAACCTTCAATTTAGCTCTTGAAAGGCAGTCTCGCATGCTTCTGATCAAACGAACATCACACCCTTCATAGTCAAACCTGACAACAACACTGCTAAGCAGGAGAAGTCCTGTATAAAGTGCATGTAGTAACCAGCCATCACCAAGAAACTCTGTATCTCAAACACATTCATAGGCTACTTCGTGGACACTAATGCTCTCACCTTATCTGGGTCTAAAGAAACTCCTTCCTATGAAATGATATGACCCAGGAAGTGTATTTGGTCCATCCAAAAGTGACACCTTGAGAGCTTAGCATATAGCTGATACTCTCTCTGTGTACTTAGTATGATCTCAAGATGGGTGGCATGGTCATGTTGAGTGTGAGATTACACCATGATGTCATCCTCAAAGACTACTATAAAAGAGTCCAGATAAGGGTGGAATACACGATTCATCAAAGCCATGAAAACTGATGGCGCGTTCGGGAGTCCAAACGGCATAACCAAGTACTCGTATAGCCCATATCTGCTCTGAAAAGCTGTGAGCGGTATATTTGATGGTCTAACGCATAACTGATGATATCCAGATCTCAATTCAATCTTCGAGAACACTCGTGCTCCTCGAAGTTGATCAAAAAGATCATCAATACTCCGAAAGGAATATCAGTTCTTAACCATCAATTGGTTCAGCTTCCGATAATCCACACAAAGTCTGATGGTACCGTCAGCCTTCTTCACAAAAAGGGCAGCAGAACCCCTAGGAGAAGTACTCGGTCGGATGAAACCCTTTTCCTTTAACTTCTCTAACTGTCTCTTGAGCTCATGCAACTCTGGTCTAGCCATCCTATAAGGAGGAATGGACACCGGTGTTGCTCCTAGAATAAGCTCAATAGTGAAATCCCTCTCTCTCTCTTGAGGTAGACCCGAAAAATCATCCAGGAAGACATCCCTAAAATGATCAACCACTAGAGGGAAATCCTTCTGATAAGTCCTCGGATCATCCAGCTATAAACTCGCAATCCGGGCAGGAACACCACCTCACCCACAATGCTCAGGTCCAACTCAGCTCGCATGGACATCCCATTCAGCCTTGTATAGAAACTCTCCGCCATCTGGTGATGTGAAACTCACCCTGTGATGATAGAAATCTATAACGGCCCGAAAGGGTACCAACCAGTCCATCTCAAGAATCACATCATAAGTTGTCATCTCTAAGACATAGAGGTCCCATAGAAAGTGACACCCACCAACCTGTAGGGGGAACTCCCTACATTAACGCAGACCAGCCGTTATAGTTCCCAACAGAGTGTCTAGCGTCATAACATCAGAAGAAGAAGAAACATCGAACCCAAGGTTCTCCATAATGGGCACATATATAAAACTATTTATATCACCCGTATCAAAAAGTACAGAAGACAAAACAGAAGCAACTAGAATAGTACCTCTGAAAGTAGAAGGTCTGGGATCCTTCTCCTGTTGGGTCTGTTGCAATGCATATGACTTCCCAGTGCCGCAACCCTACAACATAGCCTGGCTACCCTGAGCTATCCCACCCTGCTTCCTCTGAGATCCTGGTGTCTGGATACCACGACCATGACCAACACCTCTTCATGTACATCCTAACGTATCCCAATTCCCCAACTGGTAAGAAGTTGCTGGTCCTGCTCCCACACGCGGAGTCTACACAGAACCACTCTCACTAGCCACTGGTGGAAACGCCCTGTAAAAGCACTGCAGATGACTCATCTTGCCGCAAGCCCAGCACTCCACTGGGTCACGGGTACACTGAGGTGTCTATTTTCCCCTCTCTACCACACAGGTAGCATATGACAGGGCCACCTGAAGTAATTTCATGGCTAGTACTACCACCGTGAGAGAAAATCATCTACCTCTTCCTCTTCTAGGTACAAATAGTACTAGAAATTGGTGTTGAACCGCACTGGCCTGCACCACTAGCTTCCCATAGGTTTCTTTCAGAAATCGGTTCCTGGTTCACAATAGCATGTACCATATGGAATGTGAAAACGTTCACCAGAAATCGGATGTCATACCAAATTCCATCCTCAATGCGTCGATCTCTCAACGCCTCATCACCCCCCAGAACAGGTGCAAAACATTGAAGCTCGGTGAAGCGGGCAGAACAGTCCATTACTAACATAGGACCATACTGCATATTCATGAACTCTCAGGCTCTATCTTCCCGTAGAATCTTAGGAAAGAAGAAGTCGTAGAATACTGCCAGATAATATTCCCACGCCATGTCTCTGTAATTTTCTAAATGGGTGGTAACATCCCACCACCTCTTGGAAGAATCATGTAGCATGTAAGTAGTGAGCTTGACCCTCCTCCCTAGAGGCGTCTCAAGATGCTCAAAAATAGTTTGCATAGAATCCATCCAAGACTTCACAGCCTATGTTCTTCCATCCCCTAAAAACATATGCGGATTCTACTGCTAGAAGATATGAGTTAGATTTACCATATATGTGGTGGCCTGCGGTGCTCCCTGGAAGGTCTTCATAAACCGCATGAAGCCTTCACAAAACTGTGCCTCTGCACCTGTGTCCAGTATAACTGCTAGCGCCACATCTGGATCTGCTGGAGGATACATTGGTAGCTCCTTTCCTACCATATATGGAGTATACTTATCGCCGCTTTCCTGGAAAACAACTCAAGGTTGTCTCGGTGGTATGAATCTACCAGGTCAAACACACACCTTAAATGCAGATTATCAAAGACTTCCAACTAAGAGACCAAGAAGGGAATACGAGAAAGAAATAATTCAAGATTTATAAAACTTATCTACACGGCGTGTATAAATACTACACGGACTGTTCTCACTATTCATTCAGATGGGAATGTACTCTAGCTATAACTGGTCATGTAACATCCTAAACAGACGGTGTGTTGTCCACACACACGACATGTACTTCAATCCTCCTTCCATGCCCGAGTCCTTCCATACAGCTTAGCCACACGACTCTCCTTTAAGAAAAACTACATGGCGTATCCCAGAGAGACATGGCATGTACAGCTTAATTTCCAACTACCTGTGTTGTTAGTGACATGGTAGACCACTCAGCTGACGCTACACGACATGTTTCACCCACACAGGGCGTGTACACAACTCCGTCGTCCTAGCCACACGGTCAGGTCCACACAGTCTTTCCCCAGTCAAGACTACACGACATGTCCCACAAGTACACAACATGTTCAAGAAGAGGTAACATCTACCCATGTTAGTTAGCTACATGGTTGGGTCCCCAAGTTAAACGACATGATGTGTTCATCATTAACACAGCTTGTACAAAAAGGACTTACTCCATTCGTGTTGTTAGTTACATGGGAAGACACAGGGTCCACAAAACACGGCATGTGAAATAAATACACGGCGTGTTCCCTCTATAACTTCCCCATCCTATGTCTCTGCCCACATGGCCTATGACATGGTTAGCTACTACACGGTGTGTACTTAGGGTACACAACGTGTACTCAAAACTTTTTCTCTTCTTCCTGAAAAAAAGAATACATTACGTGTAGTCAAAACTACACAGGGTGTATTCTGGGTTTTTCTGGACGAAAAGCCTTAGAAACTACTCCAGGACCTAGAAAAACACTGAAACAGACATTTAAGATCCAAATTCCGATCTTTGAGGTCCTATACTCCCCGTGAATCAATTCTTGGAATCTTATACATGTTATAAAAAGGTAAACTCGTCAATGATCCTCCAAATTTCGGTTTTTGAGGGACCATACTCCCCAAAAACCAGAGTTTGGAATTCATTATTTCAACAACCTCACACAAAAATATCCTATAAATTAGCATGTATTTGTCCAAGAGGCTATCAAAACAGCATGCATTTCTAGCACAAAAACTACCACAACAAAAAGAAATTTCTAATACACCTACATGGCATAGAAGAATGAATGACATGTGATTTATAGCGTGTGCCTAACTGATGTATGAGATGGCATACCCTCATCTCATCGAGTTGAGACTAAATAGAACCCAGTATAAAAAAATTAACAGTACACAACAAGTATTCCACCCAACGGTGAAAATCAAATCAACTGTAAAATTGCAAAATCTAAAAAAAGGCAATAATAGAGGTAGACTGGATTTTCCCTGTACATGGGTTAGCTACTCCCGGCCACAGCTTATTACCAACTACCATTTCCATCCTGTCCCTAAATAAGGCTCCAAACAGTAATTCAAATAATAGAACCCCTCTGATACCACTTTGTAATGTCCCAGATCCAGTTACCACTCAACGGGATCCCCGAACTCGGTTGGTCACATGACCTCAAGTGCATTTCCCCAAACGCCAGAGGCTGCCGACTAGCAGCGAGGGCCAAGGAATGATAGTGGGGGAAACTATGCCCTAATTTCTCAAGTGTAGTGTAGTAGAATAAAATATATAAACATACAAAAGTGGAAGCAATACACAATATTCAACTGAAATGAACAACTGAAGTAAAATAGAACCAGCAGTTATATATATAATGATGCAACATGTCACTAATTCTATGAAAACATCCAGAACAGGATACACTGCAGTACAATACAATACAATACAATTCAAAACTAGGTACATCCAAACAGAAAAAAGTAGAGTAAACAGAATGCAGCAGCATCGCAAGCCTATGCTTGGTCCTATGCTCTCCCACTCCTCTGCTACAATCAGGTACCTGTAGAGGGACCCTTTCCCTTATCCACACCTGCATAAATGTAATCAATTTGGTCTGAAAATATGACCCAAATAGGGTGTGGGAAATAAATCCTAGTAGGCAACCACCAAAGACCCATGTCCATCTATCAGTGAGAATGTGCAACAATAGTGTGAAAAAGTAAATGCAGTAAACTAGTAAGTACTCAAAAGTAACTACTATTACCAGTTTCATTTCCATTTTAATTATTACTTAAAAATTCAATATAATTGAATTATATATTCTCGAGACTCAGCCTCATCCGACAATCTCCTATATAGTGCCTTAGAAAAAATCACAACAGTGAAAATTTAAATGCACCTTTCCCTTAGGCTAAATAGTACCATGCCCTCAGGCTAAACAGAAAATTGCCCTCAGGCCATTCAAAACCTTTCCCTTAGGCAAATATAATAAAACCATGCCCTCGGGCTATCTAATATTGCCCTCAGGAATAAGAGATATTTCCCTTAGGCACATAAGTCACTTCCCTTAGCCATAACAAGTGTTTCCCTCAAGCGAAATTGAACATTTCCCTGAGGCTAAGCAGTACCTTGCCCTCAGGCTAAACAAACAATGCCCTCAGGCTAAAAAGAATATTTCCCTGAGGTGCAAGTAATGGGGCCGAGCCCAAATCATAAAAAAAAATTATATACAATTCCCCTCAATGAAATTTAATACACATTATAATGATGGCATACCCTCGGGTATCCTGGCCAAACGGCTAAACAGAGGAACACACCCCCAGGGTGGTCCTGGATCCAAACTGTGATCCCAGACAACAGTTATACATATTATTTAAACTACCTATGCAATTACAGGTATATAATTATGCATGTCCTCGGCCATAAGACACCCCAAACATGGGCACATAGCACAGTGGTACACAATACACATAGCAGATGGAATTTAAACACCAGACCACCTACCTCGGTTGACCCTGATCGGTATACGTGAAGGACACTTCAAAAAAAGACCAAAAATGACATAGATCTAGGAATAACAAAAACATGTTCAAAATTTAATAACATCCCTTAGAGGAAGAATTGGTAAGAACATCGCAAGGATAAGGGAGGGATTACATGTACGTTCCCAAGATGATGGACAGAAGTGGAAACAGATTCTTGGTGCATGGGCAGCTGATCTCTGAAGCTCTGGCCTTCCTCCTAAGCTCCAAACTGCGTTCTATGCTTCTTCTATGAACAAACATGGCTACTACCCATTTTATGTGAAAAAAAATGACACAGAATGTACTATCAAGTACACAGCGTGTACTTTTCTCATTCAACAGTTCCTCTGGCAGCTACTTTTTCACCGACGAACTGCTTACTTTCTGACATGAGTACATGAAGTGTATTCCCGATTACATGGCGTGCAATGTCGCTCCACTGGTGGCTGCCTCCACCACCTTACTATTCACCTGCCGACTGAATATATGGCATGTAAATACCCCATACTGGGAGTGTAGTTAGTTTTTACACCCTTCATTGCTGAGAGGCCTACAAGCCCGGTGTACCCATCCCATACGGCCAAAGTACACGGCGTGTAGTCATAAATTTTGGAATTTTTCCACATTTTCCCTATTTTCTCAAAAACACTTAACAAAAAAGGTAAAGAAGAAACCTTTACCTCAAGAAGAAGAACCAGGTTCTTACAAAATACAGGAAGGAAAAGAATTCTAAAAGAAACAGAAAAAAGTATTACAAATCTAAGATTAAGAAACTCATAAAGGCTAATGAGACATGGAGTGCTAGTGGTGGTGACTCATATGATGAATATTCAAGGTATGAAACCTCTACCCAGAAGAATCTTGGACTACTATCCAAACTAACCATTGAAAATCATTGTATAATGGCCATGGTACACAATGCTGAATCTATTAGTAATGTATCTTTGATTAGAAATTATAATAATGATAATTATTATAAGTCATTAGATGAAGAATCTTCTTCTGATGAAGATAATTATTTACCTTTATATGAAGAAGTGTCTTGGTTTTCCAAACTTCTTGAAAATGAAAATTGTAAGATTAAAAAGAAGTTAGAGAAAGAAAATTCTAGAATTTATGTTTTAGCTATAGAAGTATCAGATCTTTCTAAAGATCTTTATCAGAAAATTTTTTATTCTGAAAGTATGTCTAAATTTTTTAAGAAAGTTAATTCTGAGAAGGATAAAGTTTCTAAGGATCTTGAAGATATTATTTCTAAGAAAAATATTTTAGAGGGAAACTTTAGTTCTAAAACTAATAACCTTGAGGATAAAAACATAGTTATTAAACTAATATCAGAAATATTTTCCTTAAGGAAATTTCTGTCAAACATTACCTTTGGTAAGGAAAACGTTGACAAGATGTATTCCCAAAATCATCCATTAAGGAAGCATTCTATATTTGGTAATACTCATTCAAAACTTGTTTTTAGTAATAATTATTTTTTTCCCAAAAGATCCCTATTTTTTACTAAATGTCAGCGCGGTGGATTTTGGGAGAAAAATTGTTCTTTAAACAAAACCCAATATTTAGGTTTTCATAAAGATTATTTTTCTAAGAAAATGTGGATTCCAAATATTTTACTTTCTGAAATTTCTGGATCCAAGAAAGTGTGGATTCCAAAAGCCTAACTATTTTATTTTCAGGAAAAAAAGATAGTACCAATAGTAATACTTGGTAGAAGGATAGCGGATATTCCCAACATATGAATGGTTATAAAAATTTCTTTAAAAAGATTATCAAGACGAAAGGAGGAAAAGTAACATTCAGAGGTAATTCTCAAGAAAAAATTATTGGTATAGGTAACATTGTGCTTATTAGAAAAACTTTGATTTCAAATTTTTTATTTGTTAAGGGTCTTAAGCACAACCTCATTAGCATAATTCAATTATGTGATGAAGGTTACCTTGTGAATTTTAGGAATGATAAATGCTTCGTACACATTTAAAAGGAAGAGTTTATTCTTTCAGCACATAGGCAAGAGAATGTATACACGCTAAACATAGAAGACCTTAGGAGCCAAGATCTACCTTACCTTAGTGCATAGGAAGATCAATTTCGGTTATGGAATAGAAGGTTAGGACACTGTAAGCTTAGAAATCTACGCAAACTCTCAATGAAAAGACTTGTTAAGGATTTACCAGAGCTTATATTTTATTCTTCAAAAGTTTTTCATCCTTTATAATATAAAAAGAAACATAAATAAAGTATTAAATCAATCAGTGAAGTCTTAACATCTGATGAATTACAGTTAGTGCATATATATCTTTTCATTCCAACAAAAACTGGAAGTATTGGAGGCAAATATAATGTATTTTACCTAGTTGATGACTACACTAGATTTACTCGGGTCTATTTTCAAGAAAATAAATCTAAATAATTTTCTTATATTAAAACTTTTAGAACCCATGTTAAAAATAAGAAAAACCATCCGTTGATAATTTTACATAGTGATCATGGAGGATAATTTCAAAATTCATATTTTGATAATTTTTGTAGAAAAAAAGGCATTACTCAAAATTTTCAACTCCAAGAACTCCTCAATAGAATGGTGTTGTTGAAAGCATAAATCAAATTATTCAAGAGATAAATATAACCATATTGATTAAATATTATATAGATAAACATTTTTGGGATGAAGCTATTAGTACTACTTGTTATACTATAAATCTAGTTTTATTCAGAGCTTCTCTTAAGAAAGCACCCTATGAATTATGGAATGGTAGAAAACCTAGATTTTTTTACTTCAAAGTATTTGGTTGAAAAATATTCATCTTGAATACTAAAGACAACTTACATAAATTTTCACCCATGTCTGATGACGGAATTTTTCTAGGCTACTCCACCACTTCTAAGGCTTATAGAGTGTTTAATAAAAACACTTGTACTATTTAAGAAATAGTTCATGTTAAATTTAATGAAGTATTTACCCAAGAATATTTCATACCTTATGTTGATCAACAGGTTTTACAGTACCCAAATATGTTGTTTCTTAAGAATCATCTCAGTGATAGTATCATTGGTGATGTAAATGAACCTGTAAGGAATAGAGGTTCCTTAAGAAATGAAGTAGAACATCTAGCATTGCTTTCCTAGTTAAAACCAAAAAGCACTGATGAATCTTTAGGTGATGATGATTGGATTAAACACATGAAAGATGAGCTAAATGAATTTAGAAGGAACAAATTTTGGACCTTGTTTGAAAGACCTAAGGAAACTTCTGTAATTGGAGTAAAATGGGTCTTTAGAAATAAGTGTGATGATAATTGAATCATAGAAAAAAATAAAGAAATATTAGTTGCTAAAGTCTATAATAAAAAAGAAGGAATAGACTATGAGTAAACCTATGCTCCTATAGATATACTTAAATCTATTCACATTCTACTTTTCTTTGAAGCATTATTTAAATAAAATATTTCAAATGGGTGTAAAGTGTGCTTTCTATAATGGATATGTTCCAGAGGAAGTTTATGTTGAACAAACACCTGGTTTTGAATACACAAAACATCATGAATATGTTTTTAAACATACCAAAGCGTTATATGGACTTAAGCAATCCCCTAGAGCATGGTATAATAGACTTACAATATTTTTGTTGCAAAAAAATTATGTTAAGGGAACTACTAATCCAACTATTTTTATAAATAAAGATAGGAATAATATTTTGATTTTTCAAATATATGTTGATGACATTATATTCGGATCAACTCACAAATATTTAACTGATTCGTTTTTGAATCTTATGAAATCTGAGTTTGAAATGAGTATGATGGGTGAGTTAGAATTTTTTCATGTTTTTCAAATTTCTCAAAAACTAGGAGGAACTTATATATCTCAAAATAAATATATTTAATTACTGATTAATATGTATGGATATGAAAACTCTAAAAGTATAATCACTCTAATCGGTACCAAAAATACACTTGATCTTGATGATGTTTGGAAACAAGAAAATCATATATCTTTTAGAGTTATGATAGGAAGTTTATTATACTTAACAACTAGTCGTCCAGACATAATGTTTTCAGTATGCTTACATGCAATGTATCAATCTAATCCAAAAGAATCTCATTTAAAAGTAGTGAAAATATTTTTTCTCTATTTAAAGGGAACCATGGATTTAAGACTTTTCTATTCTTCTGGAAATGATTTTGTTTTAAAAGAAATTATATTCTGATTTTTTTGGATGTTTAATGGATAGAAAATGTACATTTATAAATTTTCTTTTCTTAGGAGATTCATTATTTTCATCGTCATTCAAGAAGAAACACTCTGTTCCACTTTCCACTGCTGAAGCTAAATATGTAGCAATTGGATGTTGTTGTGATCAAGTGTTGTGGTTTCAATAAACACTCACAGACTATGGTATGTGTTTTACAAAACATAGATATTGTGTGATAATAAAAGTTTCATCGCCCTAAGAAAAAACCCTAAACATCACTCTCATGCAAAACACATAGATATTAAGCATCACTTTATTAGGTATCACACACTCAAAGGAGATATCATTCTTCAATTTATCAGAATGCAAGATCAACTTGCTAATATTTTTACAAAATCTTTACCCTCCGATAGATTTGAATACATTATACAAAAGTTAGGAATGATAATCATAAGGTAATATTCTTTTTTTACTATTTTTTTAAACCTATCTCCTTACATTAAGAAATTTCTTTTCATAGCGGGAGTACATTTATTGTTTAACCAATTTTTTTTCTATAATCAATTTTTTTTGTACCCATTTTTTTTCTTCTTGATTTTTTTTTCAGAACTCAAATTTTTTGAACCTAAAATTTCCTTTACTTAATAAGTTTTTTTGGAATCTAAATTTCTTAAAGAAGAACATTTTTCATTACAGACATTTTTTTGGGCAATCCAGAAGGTTTGTTTCTTTACACAAATTTTCGTAATTGAATTTTTTTACCTGTTGGTATTTCTATTCTATTTTAAGAAAACTCTATTGGATTCACTTTAGTTAAATCCAATTTTTCCGAAAAACATAAAAATATCGGAACCTACCAAATCCTTCTTTCACTACTGGAAATTTAGGTTATATCCACTGTTTCAAACCGTGTCTATAAGTCCAAAAACCGTGGCTATAGGTTATAGCTACGGTTCAATGAACCGTCGATGGTAATGGTGTGGCTATAGGGAAAGACCTATAGCCACAGTTTAAAACTGTGGCTAAAGCGTGACAGCCACAGTTTTAACCATGTCTATAGCTCTATAGGCACGGTTTGAAACCATGCCTATAGGGTTTTAGCCACGGTTTGAAACCCTGGAAGAACATTAAGCCACATAAAGATTATATCCAAGGTTCAATACCGTGGATATATAGCTATAACCATGGTTTAAAACCATGGATTTAGGCCTATAGCCATGGTTTAAAACCGTGGCTCCAGGGCTTTAAATTTCATAAAAAACCCACTACAACCCCCCCCCCCCAACAGCCCCCTGCACCCCTGGGCAACCCCCTTGCACCAACATTCCCCCCTGAACAGCCCTCCCCCCCTGCACCCCCCCTGGGTAGCCCCCTTACACACACCCCCCAGACAACCCCTTGCAACCCCTGGACAGCCCCCTTGCACACCCCCTAGAAAGCCCTTGCACCCTCTGGACACCCCCCCCCCTTCACCCCCATGCCCCCCCTGGACAGCCCCCTTGCACCCCCTGGATAGCCCTTTCACCCCCATGCCCCCTGGAAAGCCGCCTTGCACCCCCTTGGACAACCCCCATGCCCCCCACTCCTACAGTAGCACACCACCCCACCCCCTCCCTACAGCCGCCCCCTTCCCCTCGGGCGGACCCCCCTCGACAACCCCCTTTCCCCACACCCCCTCTCCTATAGTAGACCCCCCCTCCCTACAGCCCCCCCCCCCCCTCGTACAGACCCCCAGCACACCCCCACCCCACCTTGCACACCCTCCCTAGACATCCCCTTACACCCATGGACATCACCCTTTGGATAGCCCCTTACACCCCCTAGAAATCCCTTTCACCCCCTCCCTGCAGCCCCCCCCCCCCCTCGTGCAGACCCCCCATCACACCCCCCTCACGCAGACCCACCAGCACACCCCACCCCACCTTGTACACCCTCACTGGACAACCCCCTTGCACCCCCTTTATAGTCCTTGCACCACCCTTGCACATCCCCTTGGACCCCCTAGATAGCCCTTTAACCCTTTGGACATCCCCCCTACACCCGCATTCCACCCTGGACAGCCCCCTTTCACCCCACCCCCTCCCTGCCCCCCCCCCCCCACCCCACCCCACCTTGCACACCCCCACCCCACCTTGCACACCCCCCTATGAGTTGAAAAAATCTTTAGAGATTTTCATGGTGTCTCAAATTAGATAAGAATGGGTAAAGATTAAAATGGAAAACATAAATGCAATAATGTCAAACAAGTTATATAAGCATAAACTACCACTGTGAGTTTTTGCAGATAGCGCACCTCCATTGGATGGGTTTTATTACAAAACCATGACTTGTTTATCAAATGAAACATTTATATTAACTAACACTTGATCAAGAATTTCAATTTAATATAAACAAGAAGTATCAAGAAGGCAGCTAAATGCAATTTAAAAAAATTGAATTAAAGAGGCTAGGAGAGGGCTCACTCCCAGCTGTGTTAGAGGGTCCACCTCGGCTAATGCCCTCTTCCCAATCCAGGAATAAAACTTCCATGGTCCTGGAGTAGCTCGTGTACTATCATCTTGTTAAAAATAAAATCTCACACAAGGAGGGAAGAAAGAAATCCATGTTGCCCAAGGTTACTTCAAAATGTAGAAGTGCATGCATGAAGAGTCCATTCAATCTTGGAGATAAATTTGATAGGACAAACTGGTTGAAAAAAATTTCTCAACCCAACAGCTCACATTGATGAGCAAGGGAATCCACCTTAATCCATAATTATTTATTATTTTTTTGTTATTATTGTGCCATTAAATTCAGGGAATTGATGGTGAAACTAGTTCTCACGAGGAGAGAAAATGAAGGGAAGTAAGCTGGAATAACTATTCCAGATATGAAAAAAAGCCATCATATTGGTATGATTTATCAAATGGTATTCTAAAGAAAATCACAAGGAATGATATGCATTAATGTAGTGAAGACAGTGTGTCTCTTCACTAGATGGATGAGTGGAGAAGAACCTTGAGAAGCTCCCAGAATTATTTATTCCATGAAAATCTAGAATTTCTGGAAAGTGCTTGAAAACATCATTGATGAGGTATGAATTTCTCACATCCCTGTTAATGACCGAATAATGTATGATATTAAGGGGGAGAAATTGAATTAATCAATGATAAGAATTTTGGGAAATTTGAGATCTCAAGGCTGATATATAAAACCTGCTACATGTACTTGAATGTTTTTAACATAGAATGAAGATATCAATTGGCATCATTTGATTTCAACTTGAGGACATCTGAACAACCCCTAAATGAGTAATGGGAATTAGAATCAGTTGGTATCATGTTCACACCCCTACCCCCTGCACATCCACCCCTGCCCCCTACACATCTTGGTATGATTTATTAAATGGTATTCTAAAGAGCATCATAAGGAATGATCTTCCTTTATGGAGTGAAGATAGTGTGTCTCCTCGATGGGGAGATGAGTGGAGAAGACCCTTGAAACCCTTCCAGACTTATTTATTCCATGCGAATCTGGAATTTCTGGAAAGTGATTGAAAAAACATTCATGAGGTATGCATTTCCTTCATCCCTATTAATGACCAAAAAAGACTAATATTAAGGGAAAGAAATCGAATTAGTCAATGACAAGAATTTGAGGAAATTTGAGATCTCAAGGATGATTTCTAAAACCTTATACATGTACTTGAATGTTTTCAACATGAGTATTGAGATGAGTGTAAGATCTCAGGTTTTAATTCCAAAAATAATGAAGATATCAATTGGAATCATTTGGTTTCAACATGAGGACATCGGAACAACCCTTCAACATGTGTATTGAGATGATTGAAAGATGTCATGTTGTAATTTTAAAAATAATGAAGATATCAATTGGCATCATTTGGTTTCAAATTGAAGACATCTAAACAACCCCTAAATGAGTCATGGGAATTAGAATCAGTTGGTATCATGCACACACCCCTACCACCCTGCACACCACACCCTTTCCCCCTTGCACACACCCCTGCCCCTGCACAACCCACCCCTACCCCCCCTGCACACCCCTCCCCCTTCCCCCCTGCACACCCCACCCCTGCCCCCCTGCACACCCCACCCCTGCCCCCCTACACACCCCGCCCATGCAATGAACATCAGAAGGAATGATCTGCCTTGATGGAGTGAAGATAGTGTGTCTCCTCAATGGGGAGATGAGTGAAGAAGACCCTTGAGAACCTACCAGACTTATTTATTCCATGAAAATCTGGAATTTATGGAAAGTTCAGGAACAAATCATTAATGGGGTATGAATTTATCTCATCCCTATTAATGACCAAATAAAGTATGATATTAAGGGGGAGAAATTGAATTAATCAATTACAAGAAGTTGAGGAAATTTGAGATCACAAGGTTGATTTCTAAAACCTCCTACATGTACTTGAATGTTTTCAACATGTGTATTGAGATGAGTTCGAGATATCAGTTTGTAATTCCAAAAAGAATGAATATATCAATTGGAATCATTTGGTTTCAACATTAAGACATCTGAACAGCCCCTAAATGAGTCATGGGAATTAGAATCAGTTGGTATCATGCACAGACCCCCTACCCCATGCACACCCCACCCCTTCCCCCTGCACACCCCACCCCTGCCTTCATGGAGTGATTTATCAAATGGCATTCCAATGAACATCCGATGGAAGGATCTTCCTTGATGGAGTGAAGATAGTGTTTCTCCTCGATGGGGAGATGAGTGGAGAAGATTTTTGAGAAGATTCCAGACTTATTTATTCCATGAAAATATGGAATTTCTGCAAAGTGCTTGAAAAAATCATTGATGAGGTATGCATTTCTCTCATCCCTGTTAATGACCGAATGAAGTTTGATATTAAGGTAGAGAAATTTAATTAATCAATGACAAGAAGGTGAGGAAATATGAGATCTCATGGCTGATTTCTAAAACCTTCTACATGTACTTGAATGTTTTCAACAAGTGTATTGAGATGAGTGTAAGATATCAGGTTGTTATTCCGAAAAGAATGAAGATATCAATTGGAATCATTTATTTTCATCTTGAGGACATCTGAACTGCCCCTAAATGATTCATGGGAATTATAATCAGTTGGTATCATGAAGACACCCCCTACCCCCTGCACACCCCTCCCCTGCCCCACTCCCCCCCACCCAGTATAGTCTCTGGTGACTCATGCTGTAGAGCTAGTTTACTAACGATTTTATTAGATTTTTCTTGTTTAAGGTGGAAAAATTCTAAATTCCATGACCAGACATAATTAGGTGTTCTATCTCCCACATCCACCATCCTTTCTTTGTATTGCAGGAATGTAGGATGCAAATGATTGGATAGACAAAAACAAGTGATTTTTTTCTCAGTTCCAGACATCTGTGGATGAGAGAGTGATGCTAGAGACCTCCATTTTCCATACATAAACCATTTTATGGTGGAATACCATTACTCAAGATAGAAGACATCTGTGGATGAGATAGTGATGCTAAAGACGTCCATTTCCCATTAATAAACCATTTTATGGTGGAATACCATTAATCAAGATAGAAGATGGGATGATCATTTATAGAAAACATTCATTGAGGTTTTCCATGAAAAATAAATTAATAACATGATGAGGTTGGACTATTACCCTGTGTTTATGGAGATTCATTAGAGACTTATAAATGTCTTTGTGTAATATTCTTTTTTCATAGAGCTGCTATGATTTGCCCAATTTTTTGCAGCAATCAAGGCCCAAAACGATCGTATGTTCTAGATATTCCACCATCTTGATATCAAACTGTATGTAAGGATATTTGATATGACATCATACACAATCGGATCGGGCTACACCAATCCGACAATCTCTCTTGTTGCATCCCTTGTTGCGGGCTTGAATTCTGGTGGCAGCGGGTGGAAATGAAGGTGGAAGGGGGCTGGTGTGGCCTAAATGTGGCTAGAGCAGGGAAAAATCACGGAATTACCGTGGCGTGACCCCGACATGACCGTGGCGTGTTAGCCCGGTCCAGTGACATCTGTGGGGCAGCATCTTCCATCCAAGAGCAAAGGGAGCGGGATGAGGCGGGGAAACATTCCATCCATCGCCCCGCCGACAGAAATTGTGATTAGTCAGTCTCAACATTGATCACAAGACTCATGTAATACTATCACTAATAACCGCCACAGGGTGTCATCCAAGAACAGGGCCAAATCATGGAGTGATAGCGGCATGACCTTGGTGTCACCGCAGCGTGGCCACAATGTGACTGTGGCATGACCGCAGCATGACCACGACATGTTGTCCTGGTCCAGCGTCATCTGCGGGGTAGCATCTGCCATCCAGCAGTGAAGGGAGTAGGAGGAGGCGGGGCAACATTCCGACCGTCGCCCCACAGACAAATGATAGAAAAGAACACCTATTTAATATTCTATAACAAGGGATCTCCATAGAAGGTTGTAGCGATCAACACAATGACGAAATTTCTAAAGTGAAAAAACTGACGGAAAATAATCATACACCCAACACAAACCATTTACAAATTCATTTACTTTTCCTAAATATGGAAATTTTATTTATAATATTCAAAGCGTGAAAAGGAAAGTATCATGGTCAAGGAATATGCCCACTCGGGCAATGTCATTTGAGTTAAACAAGTATGATAGGCCAATTTATATTATTCAGAGAAAACATAAACTAACTAGCCACAAAAAAACACCAACAAGAGGCATATGAAAGACTCAAACCAAATCTAAACATGATACAAATTACTATCACTACTCTTTTGTTTAAGAGACAGCGCACCTCCGTTGGAGGGGTTTTATTATAAAATCATGGCATTTCTTTATCACACAATTCATTTAATTATATTTAACATTTATTCTGAAACTCATTCAGCATAAATCAAATGCAATAATTTAAGCAACTAGATCAACATAATTATCACTGTGAGTTTTCACAGACAGCGCACCTCCATTGGAGGGGTTTTATTATAAATACATGACTTTAATTATCAAATGAAACAATTATATTAAAGAACACTTATTAAATATATTCAATTGAATATAATGAAGTAGAATTAAGAAAGAAGCTAGATTAAATTTAATGCATTTTTGAATTAAATAGACTAGAAGAGGGATCCTGCCTCAAGGTGGAACCAAACCGTCCACTTCGTCTCTTGGAACTTTCTAACTAAAATTTTCTGCTCCCCTACAAGGTATACAAACCTTCACACACATGCAAGGACACCTAGCCGCTATGCACACACCTGGATGGCCATGAGCATGTGAAAGGGGATCCTTGCACATATGCTTATATGCATATACCAGTCTCCACTCACCTATGTATGCATTTATATATATAAATGGGAATACATAGCCCCATATGTGCATAATCACTATTATGGTTGACTATACACATAACGGGGGAACCCACAAACATATACTTTCTTACCTATGCACCCGTAGGTGAGTCGCCCTTAACTTGGATACTCAAAAGCAACGAGCAGGGATCAACGCACTACACAAAGGATATTAGGAACATTAAAATTCATACAGGATGCTACATAACCAGTGAGAAACCAACCAACAACATTAAAGCCTTACCTCGATTGGGAGAACCAAGTCCACCTGAACCAACACAAAATGATCCAAATCCCTACTGAAAACAAAATATGGAGTAAAAAAACTGAAATCCCCAAATAGATGAGGTGGAAGACAAGTAGTAACCATATAATCTTACCTCAAATCAAATCCAGTTGACTAAATCAATCTAAACCCCATTTTCCCCCTTCACAAAATATAATTACCCTTTTTTTACAGAAAGAAGTAAAATACCTAAGTGGCCAATGCGATAAATAAAATAAAATAAAAACTAAACTAAAACATACCTGTATCCTATGACTATACACGTAACCGCCCAACATATAAGACCCACAATGCCCCATGAGTCAAATCATGTTCCTACAAGAAAGGGGGAAATATATCCATGTTTCAAAATGATACTATCAAATATTAAATTCCTATTAATTGGAAATTATTCTTATAGTTAATGGAATATAATTAGTTTGGCTCAAGTTTTTTCTTAATTTGTATATGTCCGATATAAGTTTTTATCCCACCCAATAATAAAAGTTTACTAGAGGACACTATTTATAATCAGATATAATATATCGTAACAAAAAATGGATCCGCACTTATGAAGAATGTTGAACATGAAAAAGATTGAATGTTTGATCATATATTCTGATGAGTTATAAAAGCATAAACCAAAAAAATTGGAAAACATTGAGACTTATCTAATTTCTCAAGTGAATATAAAATTTTCAAAAAATAATAAACATGTAAAAGAAGAGAGAACCATGTTTCCTCAACATAAATGTTTATAATGTGAGAAATAAGAAAGCGTAATGAAAATAAAACACTTTTGATCTACAAAGAAAAGTGCTCCAATGTTGAGAAAAAAAAGACTAATAATTTATAAGTTGATAATCCCACCTTATTACCATACTTGTTTATCAAACAACACAATTATTTTAACTAACACTTGATCAAGAATTGAAATTTAATATAAACAACCAGAATTAATAAGGTAGCTAAATGCAATTTAAACTCTTGAATTAAAGAGGCTAGGAAAGGGACTCTACCTCAAAAGAGTCAAGCCACACTCTGCACTTGACACTTTTAATCAGTGATAACTCTAAGCTGCTCCATCCTTCCTTCAGAAATATGCACCTTTGCATATACATAAGGATGCCCTAACCTCTATTTATGTGTATGCATGGGAGCTCGGGCATGTGAGGTTATACTCCTTAACGAGATCCAAAACACACTATAAAAATATAAGGAACAAAAAAATCACAAAATCCCTAATTAAAACTGGACCAAAGAATAAAAACAAAATAAAACTTACCCAAATCCAATGTTGAACTCACTATCTTCAATGGTGGTGGATAAAACTAGCCTCAGCATAAGAACCCACCTATAAGGAAATAGTGGGAAAAGAAATGAGATATGACTACTTATTATATATATATATATATGATCATTGTGTCAATTATTCATGATAAATGATACATGAATCCATAACCAACAATGAAAATATAATATTCAGATTGATATGTACATCCCATTACTAAATAACATGATCATTAATATAGTTAAATTTCAAAAACACCCATTCATCAATGAAAAAAAGATGCCAAAACTTAGACTTTACAAAACCAAACATTCTCGTTAAAAACACTATATTACATATGGAATAAAAACTCTTTTTTTAGAAACACATTTTTGAAAAACATGGAATGGTGAACCCAGCTCCCCCCCCCCCTGCACACACATCACACACCCAGCACAACCCCTATACACCCCTCCCCCTCCACTGCACACTTCTTTCTCACTGCACACACTCCCTCCACCCCTGAACATTCTCCCACACATCCCATGTCCTTGTACCCTGCACACCCCCTGCACACACCCAGCACACACCCCCTTCACACCACAACACAACCCCATCACACCCCCCTCCAATGCATGCTTCCTTCCCCCTACACACACTCCCTCAACCCCCTGTACCCTACACACCCCCTGCACACACCCAGCACACACCCCATGCACACCACAACACAACCCCATCACACCCCATACCCCCCCTCTAATGCACACTTCCTTCCCCCTGCACACACTCCCTCCACCCCTGCACACACCACCTACCCCTGTACCCTGTACACCCCCTACACACACCCACAACACACACACCTTCCACACCCCCCGCACCCCCGCCACCACCTACAAACCCTCACACACCCTCACACAACCCCAACACAACCCCAAAACAACCCATGCACACACCCTCCAAAGTATAAAATAAACCTCAAACCAAAAACTGAATTTAAGGTTAAATAGAGCCTAAGAATTTCATTTGTCTAAAATTCAAATCAAGAAGATAAAGAAGAGGGGAACCAAGAAATTGGATACTCCTATCTACCTAAAAAAAGATTCATTGTGCATATTTTTTTTCTAACCACATATAAGATGCTTCGTGAAAAACAAAAAATTCAGATTCTATATAACTTCAATATGTTAAAGATGAACTAGGCCACCCAAATCCAAATTATAGAATATTCATTTTTGGAAACACTACAAGAAATCCCTCCCACTTAAGTGATCTAAATAATTCCTCCCTAATAAAGAACAAGGATATCAAGGATCCTTAATTGTGTTTCTCATAGAAATGATACTCATCCATAAATATTTTATTTATTGATAAACATTGTATGAAAAAATGAATAATCAATATTTTATTATTCGAAAACAATTATAAATAAGGGTAACCATCTACTCTTAATAATTACTAAGGTATACATCATCAAGTCTAAAATGAGAAAAAACCCAAAGCCTTTTTGTGTCATTATTGTACTGATTAGTACCAAACAGCTGATATCCCATCCTGGTAAGTGCAGAAAATTTCTCAGAAAATATCTTATTCGGATTAGAAAGACCAAGAAGACAAAGCTTGTTTTTATTAAAGAAAATATTAAGAGAAATAACTATTTTAGGGTTATCCTATCCCTAAAAATTCCAGAACATAATCTTCATTTAAACATGGATTTAGAGATAGAGTTCTCTTTCCTCTTAACACCAGATTTTTTGTTCCTGGTTAATCTCATGAAAGAAACATATTATTTCTCATCCCTACTTATAATAACACATTCCTTGCATGTTGTTTTTGTATTGGGATAGCCCAATTCCCTTCCTTGGTATGATACAGCAGTGAAAATTCCCTTTGGATTAACTTTAGAAGTGAAACTCAAACTAGTATTAATTTGATGAGTGATACAAGAATTAAATCCATTCAAAATTAGAATTCCAGAATTGATTCCGGGATTAAAAACATAATTAAATCATTGTCTTAATATTTCATTACACTTTGGATAGTTTTGAAATTGAGTAACCTTCTTCTATATACAACTCCCATAGTGGGATGCATTGGCCTTATTGTTGTCTCCAGTAGGATTGATTGTATGTCCCACTTTTAGAATATTTGTAGATAGAGGAGTCTTCCTAGACCAGTATACAACTCTCAGACCTGCAGAATCCATGGTTATGCTAGAAGTTTCCATATTATCAGTAGACAGAAGAGTTTTCCAGGCCTGTATGCAACACTCAGACCTACAGAATCCATGTTTATGCTAGAAGATTCCAAATTATCCTTACAAAGGGTGTTACTAACCTCATGTAAAGATAAACCAGTCTGAGCAACAACAGTTTTGGAAATAAAAATTGGTTCATGCATATCATAGATACTTCTAAGTTGATCATCCTGAAAAGATTCAATAAGAATCGTAATATCTTTATCAAATTTAATATAGATGGACTCATCTTCCTTGTCTATAAATCCAGAACCTTAATCTTCACCACTAACATACTAGAAAACAACACACGAATTATTATTTCTAGGATGGGGGGTTGAAACTTCAATATGCTTAACAGGGGCGAAATTACAATGATCATCTTGATGAGAATCAACAAGGCACACAATATCATAGGCAATTTCAAGAAAAATTTCATCATCCCCACTATTTGTAACTCCATCATAAGCCATATTACTACTAGAAGGACTAGGTACAGACATATTAGTGGTGGGATGAGTTAAATCAGTATATCTTTCCTCTTCAGTAACAAGAGAGGCCCAAGATTTACTATTAATGTTTTTAACATCAAATGCACTTGATTGTTTTTTCACCCATTTACCAGGTCAGTATTTTCTAGGTGGATCATTTTTTTCAGGGAAGTAGCCTTTTAATTATTCCTCCTATTAACCTCTTTTCATGTATTAACATCCTAAGGGGGCTTCACTTACTTATAAATGACTCTACAGTTAGAGATATTATGTCCAACAATTCAACAGTAATCCCAAAATGGGGAACATATTCATAATCTACCTATACTTCAACCTACAGTCATTAGAAATGAAATTGATGGAGTCTGACAGCTTGGTATCAAAATCAGCTTCATCCAAGATTCTGACATATAATCCTAGCTCTCCATGAAGAGTGAGTTGATCCAATTTCAGATGAATTCCAATACAAGCATCAATATCATTCAATATTGTAGGGTGTCAATACACCTAGTTTAGGCCATTTAATCTAACATATATTTGAGCTATTGAATTCCTTTGATTGAATGGATCAAAATTAATATGTCAATCAGAAATCCTTAATGCTCCAGTCTTCAAATTAACATTTCTAATCTTTTGCACTTATTCGAGGTCATCCTTACTCTTCATCAGAATATGGAAGAATCCTCTTCCATTTATTTCCTCCCTAAAAATGTGAATTCTTCAATTTTAGATCTTCATTGGGCCATGGTTTGTCTCATTTGGAACAAAAAATACATCCAATAATTTAGAATTTACATAGATCGATTCTCTATTGAAGTGATTCTGGATTAGCAATGACTGAGAAACCACCACCATCCAATTTCTTCAAACAAGGAGGTCTAGGGAGGTCATCCTTGATGATATTAACACCATGAAGTTCACCCATAGAAGAAATTCCTTTGTTTTTTGAAGTCCTTAAATCTCCTGTAAGATTTAGGTTTTCAATCAGATGTTTCTCAATTTCTGAAGATTCACATACCAGATCATTGAAAGAGCATTCCCACTGTAGAAAAAATGCATCCATAATTAGAAGTAAGGATAGAGAGAAGATGAATCATTGCAGCAATTCACCAGAAGACTTAAAAGGAATTTTTGAAAGGGTCTCCTTTACTGAATAGTCTTGTTAATGAGGGTTTGTTTTTTCATTTAAGGACAATCGAATACATGTTGCATTTTAGTTACTTCATATGTTACATGGGCATGAGGTTTGGCTGGATCACGCTTATAATTGGGCAATACAGTTCTAGACTCAGATGTTACAGCTCTTGTAACTAGTGTTGTGGCTGCAGATCACTCTAAATCTACCCTACCAAATGTCGTTCGGTTCTTCAGGGAGAGTATTATTGAGGAAGTATTTGGCGAATTAGCACCAAATACCGAACATGCAACCCTCCCTCACTAACACCTGCACCCACCCTCCCCCTTGCACCCCTCTATCACCACCACTACCCCCCTCACCCCTTCTATCTCCACCCCACTGCACCCCCACCACACTAAACCCACCTGATCCCCTTCCGCCTCCTTCACCCCCACTAGCCCCACTACTCTCCCCAGCCCACTAATATGAATAGAACCTATATAAAATAACTAATGGGTCCCTAACCAAACTAAGGTAAACTATAAAAAAAATAATTAATTTCATTGAATGATATCTGTAACTCTTCTTTGTTTTTTAATTTTTAGAAAAAACCTTCTTTGGGTTAACTGTGAACGAACAAAATACATTACCAAAATAGCCAAAAATAAATTATAGACAGGAACTAAAATTCAAATTCTAAAATTAATCTTAACAAGTAGTTCAGCCACGCACCATAGGATTTGGGAGGAGATAAGACACGTCTCGAGATCAATGTGAGATTTGAAATCATGTGACACCTAAAGCTCTATGTCATCAGTTACTATCACCATTATTCTAGCCCCATTTATATCAATCAAATAATTGTTTCTAATATGCATCAACTCATTAAAAATTCCATACCAATGATACTGAACACCACTGCTCCTAACCTAGTTTTACCTGAAATTCCATTTTCATCATTGAATGAAGAAAATTCTGAACCAACAATAGACAAACCATCATCAAATTACACATGATTATAACACCCAAAATGACCTTCACCAAAGATAACATCAACCAAGAATACAAACCATGCTGATCCAAATACTCTAACTTAATAAAACTAATGAAACCAAATTGATTCACTAAAGTAAGAAGACCCAAAAGATATGGACTTAAACTAAACCAAACATAATTGACCTAATCCAAATCAAATAGAACATATAACTAATACTGCTACAAATGAGAAAACCCACCTAGTTTGAATAAAACCTAATAAAATCTACAAGGCTCTAACTAAATCAATGTAATCCAAACAAATTGATTCACTAAAATAATAACCTAAATTTATATACCTAAACTAAACTAAATATATTTGGACTAATCCAAAATAAATGGAATTAAACTAACACTAATAGAATCGAGACATCCCAACTTAAAATCATATCATCATAACTTTTTATTTCTAGAATTTTCATATTTAAACTCTATAAGATAATAAAATCAAATGAAAATCAGAAAAAAAAATCAAAAAAATCATAGCTAATTTAGTAAGTGAAAACAAATAAACTCTATTAAACACAAATGTGACAATTAAAAAGAAAATAAATCGAAACAAATGAATCTTACCAAATGAAAATTGAAGAGGTTGTGGATTTGAAATCAAAGAAGCCCTTCTCCGTGGAAAAAAATCATAGGACATTTAAGGAATTAGTACCATCCTAGTTCATATATATGTTGTTGTGCATTAGATAAAATCAAATATAATTGAAACCACAACAACATAAATAGAATAATTATTTGAGGAAATAGGAAAGAAACCCTAAAACACCCTACCGCAGGCCACTCACAAGCTCTGAGTCATGGACCACCCACCGGTGAGAATTAGAGGGGCGCCTAGAATGTGAGAATACTGAAAAAAACATTACCCGTTGCTGTGTCTAGGAGGAGGGTGTCCCGAAGGTAGAGGCGGATCTAGAGTCACATCGGAAGAAGAGGATCACGGGGAGTTTGGGTGGTTGGGTTGTTGGAGTAGGATCGTCTCGAGGTTGGGTGGTTGCATCGTCGTCTAAGGATTGCCTCGAGGTTGGGTGGTCGCGTCATCAGAGGAGAATCGTCCAGAGGTTGGGTGGCCGCATCATTAGAGGAGGATAGTGGGAGGTTGGGTGGCACCATCAGGAAAGGACGAAGGTTGAACGATAATCGAATGAAATCCATGAGGAAGAGTCTGGGAGGACGAGTCTGCGAGGAAGAGGATAAGGGTTTCAAGGTGAGTTGGCGAGCGAGAGAAGAATGCCATAAGGGAGGTTTAAATTCCGTGGCTAAAGAAAATATTTTTTTAAAACCGTGGTGATCCAATAGGATTTCGCCACGATTTAATTAAATTGTGGCTATATAAGTGTGGCTAAATCTTATAATTCTAGTAGTGTTTTCAATTAATCTCAACCGTCAGATCAGAGAATACTTTTTACAACCGTTAGATCAAATCATGTATTCAAATCGTTGGCTCGAAGCCTATATAACCCCCCCTAATCCTTTTCCCATATTGATTTTCAATACTTTGTGCACTGAAGCTCTGCTCCTCTTCAAAAAATTCGTTCAGTTTTCTAAGTTTACTTATACTCCAGATGTCGCTGGAAGCTTCCCCGCATAAACAAATGTCTTCAACTATGAAAATAAAGGATTGGAAAATCTAAAAGGAAAGGTTGGTTGACCCAAAATTCTTTTCTAAGTATAATTCCTTGATTTTGAAAAATATAAAGTTGAATGGATGGGAGTGTTTTTGCATTTCTAAGGCAAAGAATCAGGATCTGGTTTATCCTAACTTACATATAGAATTCTATAATACAGTAAGTTTTAATGAGGAAGGTGGAAGGGAGAATTCTTTGATCAAGAGCTACGGGAAAACCTATTCTCTATCTTTTAATATGGAAAAAAATATTCTAGGAATTCCGTATGAAGGTGAGGAAATTTTCTACTCTCACAAATTTCTAGATCAGTTAGGAAGATTTGAGAAGGAAAATGAAATTGAGTGCCTTTGACACAAAAGAGTAAATTCCCTTAAAATCAACCACATTTCAAAAAAATTTAGGATGTCATCCTTGTGGGTACAAGGTTTCCTCATTCCGAGAAAGGGTGACAAGGATTCTTTAAAGAAAATTGAAATATTTATTTTGGATTTTTTGGTTAACTTGAGAAAGTTAAACTTGGTGAAGTACATCCTTATGACAATATCCAACATAAAGAATGGATCTCTCAAGTCTCAGATAATTATGTATTCAATGATCTTGTCAAAGATCATAGTGATTTGTTTAGAATTCTTCAAAATTCCATGTAGTTCTAAACCCAAAACCTTCAAGATTATGTTGTTGGGTGATGATACATTGAGGAGAATGAAAGTCAGCTTTAGTACCAAATTAAGAGTGTTTTATGATATTTCTGAAAGTGAGATTGAATCATTGGTTAAGAAAGGGGAAGTGGGAGAAACTTCCAAGAAATCTCAGAAGAAGAGAAAATAGAAGTAACCAAAAACCAAAGAAAAATCTACAGTTCCAGAAATCTGGTTAGTACCACCAAAGCCGAAAAAGCAAAAAACATTCCCTAATGAAGTGGTAGTGATGTGGAGGGAATAGAAGAAGAACAAGAAAGAAGTAGATCCATGTTTTGGCTTAGATCATGATGAGGCAAAAGCCTTGAAAATTCAAGCTACTAAAGATATTGAAAGGAAATAAAAATAGAAGAAGTTGAAAAAGAAAATGTCTAAAGCCAAGATTGGTCAAGAACTTCCCAAGGATACTGAGAAAGCCTCTGAACAGTTTTAGGTACCATAATCTTTTCTCTGAGAACTAATACAATTAGAGACTCTGGGAAAGAAAATTCCAATCCCAAAACCTGTTGTGGAAGAAGAGATAGTTTAAGAATAAGGATTAGTAGAAGAACAAGAGGAAGAGGAAGATGAGAGTGATAATGTGATTAAGGAAGTGGAAGAATACCATGAAAAGTAAAGTCCTTCTGAAAAGCTTTCAATATGAACTTCCCACGTTGATTCAACCAAAAATGATTCTCAAGGAAAAGAGGATGATTGAAAGGAAGAGGTTGATAAACCTAGAGATGATCAGAGTAGAAACCATGACTTCATCCAACCCAATCATGTTAAGGAAGATGCTCAGAAAGAAGAGGTTGGTGAACATAATATAGTCCAACTCTCTGGTAGTGAGCATGAGTCTCCAAGGGCTGAAAAGGTTATTACCAAAGTTGATAAAGGAAAATAGGTTGTTGATGATACACCTAAGAAGGCTATGATTGTTAAGGATAAGAAGGATGTTGGTGCATCATCTAAGATGAAAGCTGAATATCTAGACAAATAATCCTCTCCTGCAAGGGAATTAGATTCCGAATCTTCATCTTCGATGGGTCAGTATTTTTTTGTTCAGTCTCTGAAGAAGTTAGTAAACACAATACATTTGATCCCTAGTATTAATTTGAGATGAAAATAACTTCAACATTGTTTCAATCAGAATTCAGATTCGATAAGAATGATCACAGACAAATTCATCAATCTTGAGGAATATTTCAAATATTTTCATATTGGTTATAATGCTCATAGATGATCATGTAAGGCAATAAAAAATGGTCTAAAAGGACTATTAAATACATGAGAATATTTAATGACTTCAAATATTCAGTAAAATATTTTTTGATATGTTAGATGATAGAATAAAAACCATTTCAACAAGTTTTCCAAAAAAGCTGAATATTGAGAAAATATCAAGGAAGCAAGAAGATAAAGATCCAAATGGGAAGTTAAATTCAGTTGCATTACATTTTAAGAGAGAAAGGGAACTCTAGGAAGAGTAACAAGAAAAGTTAATTCATCAAGATTAAGTAGTGAAGTCTCAAGTATGAATCCTAAAGTCTCAAGATGAAAAATTATGGCTCTAGAAATGAAGAATCAGGATCATGAACAGTTGCTTAAGCAGTTTTAGGATGATCATACAGAGCTCAAGAAGTTAAAGGATACATTGAAGAAGATCATTTCAAAGGAAAATAAGTATAAATGATTTTCATTTCAATATGATATTTTGTTCTATTTTTTACCCTGTAATAATGTTTTCTATCATAATGAAAAAAATATCCTTAATTTTTTTTTGTTTTGTATAGTTTTAATCTTTCAATTACCATTTTATTCATTCTCTCTATTCATTTTTCAAAATCACAAAGGGGGAGAAAAAATGATCAAAATAATACTAAGTATAAAGAAGATAATTCCCATAGTAAATGGGAGTTTATGTCAGGGGAATTCTACATAGAGAATACTTTCTTATGAAAGAATAATTAACTTCTCTACTAAAGATAATAATATGATCCTTAGGGATTTTAAAACCTAAGGGGGAGTTAGTCGTATTCATCATGGTTCATAAGTAAAGGGAGATATGTTTTTTTATATTTCAAAAAGAAAATTCCTTATCCCTTATATTATTTTCTGAAAGGGTGTTTTTACTTTCCAAAAAGGGGGAGATTTTTGAGTAAATAAATTTTCCATATGACTTTTTCATTCCTCTATGTTTTAAAAATCACAAACACATTTTCTCAAGGAAAATTATTTTTCTCTAATAATTGTTTCCTTAAAGAAAATTTCCTTTCACTAAGGAAAGTTTTACCCTTACCTTGGTTTTAGATGTTTTATTCCATGTCTTCTCCAAACCAGGTCTATTTCTTTAAGTCAAAAATTCAGATCCTTATAAAAAACCTAGGAATATTATAATTCATTAAGCTACCAAGTTTTACTATTTAAAGACATTGAATTCTCTGAAATTCAGACTCCGAATTCTCTGAAATTCAGACTTTGTATTCCCTAAAATTCAGAATTAGAATTATCTGAAATTCAAACTCCGAATTATTTGAAATTCAAACTCTGAATTCTATGAAATTCAGACTACGAATTCTATGAAATTCAGACTCCAAATTCCCTGAAATTCAGACTTTGAACTCTCTAAAATTCAGATTCTAAATACTCTAAAATTCAAACCCCGAATTCTCTAATATTCAGACATCGAATTACTCATAATTTACACTTAGAATTCCTCCAAATTTTGACGCTGAATTCATCCGAATTTTGGCTCCAAAATATATAGAATTCAGACTCCTAATTCCATGTAAAACGGAATCCAAATATTTAGGTTTCTATAATTAAATTTTTCATATAAATAGGTTCTGAATTCTATTTTTCCTTAGATTCTGGATATTTATATTTAATTAAGATAAACCATTTTCCATACACATGCTTTTATTACTATAAAATGATGTCGTGAATTTTTTTATAACTAACTGTTGGTTGAGTGACATGTGTACAGGTCCCCCCATGATTCAAGGAAAAATATGACCATTAGAGGTGGTGCCGACCGTTGAAGTTTTTCCTATAAATAGGATATCATTTGAACGATCTTGAAATAAATCTATCGACTAATGATCCTAGAGATTACATGCTGTGAAGTGATTTCTAGAGAGAGAAAGACTCTCGAGCCTTGTGCATTTTATGAACACCATGTTCAACCATAAAAGTATTGTTCAGCTTGCTTGGTGTGGCTCCGGTTTTTGCTGAGTACAATCAAGTGTTTCTGGGGATAGGAAGAAAGAGGTGTTGAATACCTTAAAGATCGAGGGCTTGTAGGGATAATAATACAGACTCTAATATTCTTATTGAGGGCTTACCCTGGTGTGGGTAAGACCGAATTTCTTGAAAGTATAAATCAAGGGACCTTTATCCAAGGTTTTTGGATACATTACTCTTTCGGTTAAAATATTTCCTATTTGTTTACTTGATTTTTGTTTCATGTTTTATTTCCATTATATTTTGTTAAAGAAATAAATTATATCATTCTTATACTTTCTTGTACTTTTTCTTACTCTGATAAATAATATTTTATATGCTTTAAGGTAGAATGTTTCTCTAAGTAAACTGTTCTGAAGTTTCTTTTTCGAATTCATATTTCCGGACCATAAGAAAGTTTGTTTCTTATTTAAGAACAAAATAGGGTTTGTGAATTTACCTTGTTTAAATTTATTAAACATAAATTTTCGTAAGGTTAATAATGAAAGTTTTTAAACTTACAATTCACCCCCCCCCCCCTCTTTTAATTGAGCATCTACATACACTATTTCGATCATACATTTTCAAAACCATAAGAGGTTGCTGGAACTAGAAGGTAGAGATCTGATGTAATGGTTTAGCTAAGGATTTACTTCTATGTTATGGTATATCAGGTTTGAGGTTTTGTTTCAATGCAGGTATTTTCTAGAATTTATTTCGCTATCTGCAAGTTTTGGGGGTTTAATTTATGTTTTGGGGGTTTAAACTTAGCATTGTTGATTTGTACCAAATTCAACTAGTGGTTTAATCTCTTTTTCTTATTCTAAAAAATTAGTTACCAAAAATGGTATTAATTCAAGGTTACATAACATATTATGATTATTTTATCAGGACTCAATAGAAAGTCTTAGTTTCAAGACTAATGGGTTTCCTATAGTGAAGTGGTTTTCTAAGATTTAGTGGAATTTCAATAGTAACAATGTGGTGGTTCCATTGAAATGGGTAAGGTTTGGATTGATATTTCATGGAGGAGGATTCAAAATTTGGGGGGAAATGGACTTTCTACTCTTGGAGAGTTCAAAAGTTACATTTATTTTGAATTAGTCAGAAGTGAGGTGTTCAGTAGAATGGGAAACCATGAGACGAAAGCATTTCAATTTTTTTAAAGGTGTGTCCAAGAGAATCTAGATCCAAGAGGGGATATGGACATTCCTCAAATATGTTGATTATTAAATGTGGATGTGTAGTAGAGGGAGGGATCAAGAAGTATGATTAGTCAAGGTTTTGGTGCAATAGTGGTTATCAGTGAGAATGTATCAGTGCCCAGATAGTGAAGAGTTTTGATCCATATCTAGGGAGATAGTATTTATTTTGAGTAAGCATGGGGATGTAATCCCATAACAGAAACTGCGAATCAATGTCTAGAAAGTAAATTTCCTACATCCCACCTAAGTAACTAGGGTTCCCATGATAAATGAAATGGAGGACATCAAAATGAATCATAAAATCAATCACATAGAATCTGAGTGACATAAAAAAATATTCATCTCACCTCTAAACACCCTACATTGAATAAACCCTTTTTTACCCATGTATAACACATTACAAAATAAAATCAACCCACATTATATAACCATCAAAATACAAATATAATATAGTGAAAATGTTCCCAAATCAAGAATATGTGAATGCCTCTTTGTGATGTGCTCTATGCGATATGCAGTGGTGTATTCAAACATGAAGTATGTGGATTTGTTATATGAGAATCTCATATATTATAAAAACATTTTAAATATACCCTTAAAAACATGGTTATCATGCATTGAAATCATAAAAAAATCCAATATCAAACCATTTCCATCAAAAAAAATTAATGAATCCATTAAAGAGTTTATCATAATGAGTAAACTAAATTATCATTTCAAATAAACATTTTAAATTTATAAAAGAACTCCCTTTTAAAATCATTTTAAAATAAAAAACTAAATCTAAAAAAAATTTCCATAACAAAACAATGTTTTATTTCCTTGAAAAAAAAACTAGATTATAATACAACACACACCATTTGAACCATTTCAAAAATCCTCATGATCATTTCACAAAAATTATAATACATTAAAACATTCAATTTCAATCATGGAAAAATGAAATTCAAAATAGAACCCATTTATTCTATGATCAGAACATCCATAAATTGTCATTTCTTAGGAGACTCATTAGTTTCTTGTTCATGAAAAGAGAAACACTTAGTAGCACTCTCCACTGCTGAAGTTGAATATGTAGCAGCTAGAAGTTGGTGTGCTCAAATGTTGTCAATGTAACACACACTCACAGACTATGGCGTGAGTTTTACTAAAACACAGATATTGTGTGATAATAATAGTGTCATTTACCTAAGAAAAAACCATTCACATCACTATCGTTCCAAACACATAGATATTACGCATCACTTTCCTAGGGATCACACACTTAAAAGAGATATCATTCTTTAATTTATCAGAATTCAAGATCAACTTGCTGATATTTTTACAAAATCGTTACCCTCCAATAGAATTTAATATATTAAAAAAAGTTAGGAATGATAACTGTAAGGAAATCTTCGATAATAACTATTTGTTGAAAACTATATCCTTATATTAAGTAACTTATTTTTATAGGGGGATTACATTTTCATGTGTAATCAAAATTTTTCCTTAATCAAAATTTTCATAATCAAAATTTTTCCTTTATCAAATTTTTTCTTAATAAAATTTTTTTCAAAATCAAATTTTTCTTCATAATCAATTTTTTAAATCAAAATTTTACAAAACTCAAATTCCATAACTCAATTTTTTACTTTAAAAATTTTTCGATTACAAAATTTTTCTTCCTTAATAAAAATTTCCAAAATCTAAAATTTCTCACGAAGAATATTTTTCCTTGCTGATTGTTTTCCTATCAATCGATAAGGTATGTTTCCTTAATTAATTTTTTGTAAATTAATTTTTACTTATTAGTGTTTTTATCTAGTTTTAAGAAAACAAATCAGATTCACTTTCCTTAAATTGGAATTTTTTACATTAAAAACCTCAAAAGATCGAAATCTACCAAATCCTTCTTCAGCTTTAATCTCAACCATCGGATTAGATCATTCTTGTTTCAACCATTGGATCAATTACGGAATATGAATATTCACTCCAATGACTATATAAAGAACCCCCTATTCTTTGTCCCACATTAGTTTTCAATCCGTTGTGTGCCGAACCTCTGCCTCTACTCAAAAGGGTCATTCCACGTTTCTAGTTTTCTTAACTACGGATGTCTTTGGAAGCATCTCCTCAAAAACAAATGCCTTCATCCAAATAAATAATATAGTGGAAAATCTATAGATAAAAGTTAGTAGATCCTAAATTCTTTTCTTATTATAATTCCCTCATTATGAAAAATATTAAGTTGAATGGATGGGAAAGCTTGTGCATAGCCAAACCAAAAGGACTTGATCTGGTTTACCCTCTGCTGCTTGTTGAGTTTTATGAAATAGTGTGTTTTTTCATTAAAGGTGGGAGAGATAAGTTTTCTTTAAAAAGTTATGGGAAAGCCTATTACCTATACTTTAGTATGGATGCAAGCTTCATTGGAATTCCGTATGAGGGTGAAGCTGTTTTCTGTACCCATAAATTTCCTGATGAATCAGGAAGATTTCATAAGGAGAATTCTATAGAGTACCTTGGTTTGATAGGAGTCAAGAGACAAAAAATAAATCATATCTCTATGAGTCTTAGGATCCTATAATTATGGGTTTAAGGATTTCTCAATCTGAGAAAATGGGATAAGGACACTATGAAGAAAAGTGATATCTATGTTATGGATTTTCTGGTAAACTTGAGGAAGATAAATTTGGTATAGTATATCTTTTGGACTATTGTAAATATAAAAAATGGGACTCTAAAATATCAAATTATTATGTATCTGGATATCCTATCCAAGATCATTGTGTTATGCCTAGAGTCAATTTAGATCCCTTGGATATATAAGCTAAGAACTTTCATGATTTTTTTGTTAAGTGATGACACTTTGAGGAGGATGAAGGTTGGTTTCGAAAACAAATCTGAGTAATTTTATGACTTATCTGAAAGTGAAATTGAGACTTTGGCTCAGAAAGTGAAAGTAGTAGAGACTTCTGAGAAATTACCAAAGAATAGAAAGTTGAAGGAACCTAAAGTCATAGAAAAAACTTCAATTCAAGAAACTCAGTCAGCATCCCCAAAGTCTAAGAAGAAAAAAACCTACCCTAATTAAGTGGTTTCCAAGTGGAGGAAAGAGAAGAAAAATAAGAAGAAAGGGTATCCCAGCTTTTTCATGGATCCTTCTGAGGCAAAATCATTAAAGATTATAGCTTCTGAAGAGTATGAAAAACAAGAAAAGAAGAAGAATAAAAATAAAAATATGTATGAGGAAGAAGTTTTTTAATATCTTCTTAGGGATACTGATAAAGCTTCCTAACAAATACAGGTATCAGAATCCTTTAAACAAGAATTATATTCAGTAACTCTAAGAAATAATGTGGTAATTTTGAAACCTGAAGAAGAAGAAGATATTTTGCAGGAAGAGGAAGTGGAATAATAAGAAGAGGAAGAAGGAGTTGACACTAATGATGTGATAAAGAAAAATTGAAGAATATCATGATAAAGAAAGTCCATTCGAAATGTTATCGATCCAGACATCCCAGGATGACTCTACCAAACTTTCTTCAATAGGAAAAAAATACGGGTGTCAGGAAGAATTTAATAAACCATCTAATAATGATAACATCAATCATGATTTTTTTCAACTAGATGATCTTGTGGAAGATGATAAGAAGGAAAAAGGTTGATGAAGATAGAATCGTTCATGTATCAGATAGTGAACATGAATCCCCAAAATCCACAGAGACCATTTCTAGAGCTAATAAAGGAAAACATGTGATAGTTGATACACCTATGAATGATGTGGTAGAGAAGAAAGATGTTGGTGGGTCATTAAAAAGAAAGGATGTTGAGATAGAGAAAGAATCTTCACCTGCAAGGGAATCAGATTCTGAATCATCTTCCATGGGTCATGACTTTGTGGTTCAGCTGGGGAAGAAGTTATTAAACACCATTCCCCTAATTCTTAGTATTGATTCAAGATGATAGTTTATTTAACATTCATTCAATCCGAAGTCTTATTCCGTAATCTTGCTCATGGAAAAATTCATAAATCTTGAAGAAAACTTCAAATCATTCCTTATTGGTTATGATACTCACAAAAGGTCATGAAAATAAATCACTAAGTGGCCCAAGAAGATGATTAAATATCTGAGATTTTTTATGACTTTAATGACTCTATAAAAGATTCTTTTGATAGATCATATAAGAGAATTAAGGAGCTTACGAAAAGTTTTTCAGAAAAGTTGAAGCTAGAAAAAGAACCCTAGAAGCAAGAAGTAAAAGATCTAAATGGGAATATCAATTTAGTTACAATGAATTTAAAGAGGTAAAGAGATCATAGAATCTAATTTGATGAGAAGATCAGAAAACAAGAAGAGCTTTTCAATTCCCAGGGCGAAATCCTAAATTCTCACGATGAAAAGATCAAATCTCTGGAGAAGAAAAATGAGGACCAGGAATAGTTGCTCATGTGCTTTGAAGAAGATAATAAGGAGCTTTAGAAAATGAAGACCATTGTAAAGAAGTTCATGTCGAACGAAAAAGAAGGATGAATTTTTTTCCTTTCAAATCCGGTATTTTTTGTACTTTCCTTGAACCAATTTTTCCTATCTTAATGAAACTTTTTCTTGAGCTTCATTTGGTTATTGTATATAGTTCTAATATTTCAGGTGCCATATTTGTTTTCCCTTTCTCTCAATTCCTTTTTTAAAATCAAAAAGGGGGAGAATGGAATGATAAAAAATAATACTATGTAAAGAATATAATTCCCTATGTAAGGGGGAGTCTATTTAAGGGGTTGTTTACTCAAAGAATATTTCCTTATACAAGGAAAATAAAAATCTCTTTAAGGAATTAAAGAATACGATCCTTAGGTATTTCAAAACCTAAGGGGGAGTTAGACATATTCACCATGATTCATAATTAAAGGGAGGTAATTTTTTCTTTTAAGTTCATAAGGAATTAATTATTATTTCTTATATTCTTTTTCATAAAGATGTTTGTGCTCTCAAAAAAGGGGGATATTGTTCAGTCAATGAGGTTTCATTATGACTTTTCCATTCATCTATGTTTTGAAAATTACAAAAACTTTATCGTAAGGAAAAATATTTTTTCCTAAGGATTATTTTCTTAAGGAAAATTTCCTTTATCTAATGAAATTGTTATCCTTACCTTTGTTATCATTATTTCATATTATTATCTCCCTAAATTGAACCCATTTTATTACAAAGTCTAGAAAAAAATATTCTTATGTAAAACCTCATAATATTATAATTCTTTATATATAGAGTGTTCAGTTTTCATATTCCTAATTCTATGAAATTCATATTCCGAATTCTCTGAAATTCAGACTCTCAATTATCTGAAATTTAGATTTTGAATTCTTTGAAATCCAGACTCCAAATTCTCTGAAATTCAGAATCTGAATTCTCTAAAATTCAGACTCAAAGTTATCTGAAATTCAGATTTCAAATTCTATGAAATTCAGATTCCGAATTTTCTGTAATTTAGACTCTGAATTCCTTTGAATTCTGACATCGAATTCATTGGAATTCAGACTCTAGAATCTATAGAATTTAGATTCTGAATTTATTGTAAAATAGAAACCAAATATTCATGTCTTATAGACTCTGAATTATCATTTGGTTAAACATAGAAGTCAATTTTTTCCCTTAGACTCCGAAAAATAGATTTGGTTAAGTAACTTCATTTTTCCTTACACATGATATTATTATGAAATGATGTTATGAAATCTGTTTCCAACTAACCATTGGTTGAGTGACACGTGTACAGGTCCCTCCAAGATTCAAGGAAAAATATGGCCATTGTAGGAGGGATCTGATCATTAGAGTTATGCCTATAAATAGGATCCCATTTGAACAAGCTCAAAAAATAATCCATCAATCTAGAGATTACATGTTGTGAAGTGATTTATAGAGAGAGAGACTCTCATGCTTTGTGCATATCTGAACATCAGGTTCAGCATTCTTAGTGAGACTCTGATTATTGCTGATTACAATCGAGGGCTTCCAGGGATAGGAAGACAGAGGTTCAAACTAGCTTAATGTTTGAGGACTTCTTCAGATAGGAAGATATAGGTGTCGACTACCATAAAGTTCGAGGGATTGGGGGGATAGTAATACATCCACAAAATCAACTTTTCCCCCATTTTCAAAAATCCAATTTAAGGGTACGCAAGAATCCTTACATTTAGGCAGTGCCATAGTCCACAAATTTCAAATTCAAAATACAACTTTCAAAAGGCATCATCACCCATTTCGGTTCTTGTGAATCACAAGTAATGCACTTTCCTTGAGTCACACACCAAACAGACTTTCTTTTAAGTATAAATCAAGTGACCATTATCTATGGTTGTTGGATACCATACTCTTTGGGTTAAAATATTTCCTACTTGTTACTTGTTTTGTTTAAAGTTTTATTTTTTCTATATTTTGATAAAGGAAGAAGTGATAACTTTATTATACTTTCTTATACTTTTATTTACTATGATAAGAAAGATTCTATACCCTTTAAGGTAAAATGTTTTCCAAAGTAAACTTTTCTTAAGTTTCATTTCTGGAACCATATTTCTTGAACATATGCAAGTTTGTCTCATAGAAATATTTTAGGATTTGGAAATTTACCTTGTTTAACATTTTTAATCTTAGTTTTCCTTAAGGTTAAAAATGAATGTTTTTAAACATACAATTCACCCAACCCCCTCTTGTAATTGAGCATATACATTATTTATTTCGATCCTACACTATAGAGACATGCTCAGTCAAATTAAGCATTTTCTTTCTAGAACTTATAATTTTACTTTCAGTTCTGTTAATTATATTACTACAATTTGATAAGATGGAAGGGAAATGTGACTGGTTCCCTGAAAGAGATCAAATGTAAACTCCACTTCCCTTATAGGTGGTAAACCTGAGAAATTATTGGAAAACACGTCTAGAAATTGATCAATAGTTTCTGGAAAACTATTATTCTCGATCATTTCCATTTATGTCAAAGATAACACTACAAATTGGTATGAGAACATTCCAACTTCTAGTGCTAACAAGCCTATTACACCAGCCTTCACATTCTGATCTCCTTGAAAAAGATAATCGATGCCATATTCAGCTATAAAACTGACCTTTCAGGTATAACAGTCGATGTGATCCTTGAACATTGTCAACAAATCTATACCCAATATTATATAAAATTCTCTAAAAATAGAGGCTCGACACTCTCTTTTACCCAGAGGAGTTTTAATTTTAATCAAAGAAGGCATCATATCTAGTTTTAAACATAGAAAATCAAAAGCACAAGAAACAATAAAGGAATGAGATAAACTCATATAAAATAACACTTATATAAGGGTAGAATTCAAAAGAATCACACCACTCATTGTCGATAGTCCAAACTAATTATCCACAATAACCTGTTCATATCCTTATAATTGCTTCATCATTTCTCTATGTTCTTTTTTTCTCCTATTGAGTTTTCATTGTTTTAGGATTCATGGTATTCCTGGAATCACCATGGCTAGCACTATTATGCTGATGATATTGGATCTGCTATCCTCACCCCATCATCATATACGACTTCTGTGACACCTGAGAAGTGTCTCAAACACATGACCATAGAGGACTATGACAAAAGTGATGAAGATTCCACCATTTTTCAATTATGGAATGCTCTCAGTGGTTCCATACACTCTCACTTAATGTGATTGGATAAACCACATTGAAAACATCTAGCTTGGATCTTTGGTCTTGGACGAAGATTTACTGATCCAGATATTAGATTTTGATTCATGATCCCACATTGGAAATATGTTTCCCTCTTTTCTTGCTCTCAGCATTAGAGTTTCCACCGTTTCTCATGGGTATCAACATACTTCCTCCTCCCATAGCTCCTAAGATGTCCCTTTTAGCTATCGTCTCTCTATTGATTATCTCTATATAATTTGTAATATAGAGCACAAAAATCATTGAGGAAATATTTTATCTCATCCCCAATTAAAAGATGTGTGCCTTCAAGGACTCACTAACAGCAACCTCAAGTAAAAATTTCACTAAATTCATGAATTTAGCCACATAATCTATGACAGAAAGATTTTCCTACTTTTTGCTAAAGAAGTTCATCATTATTTGAATTCTGAACTTATGAGGATAAAATTGTTTATTAAACAATTCCTCAAAATCCTCTCATGTCAGGACTTGGTCTGATTTAGCCTAAATTGATAAATCCCTCCATTAGTGTGCAAGATATTCCAATATATACATTGTCAACTTGACTTTCAACTCTACTAGTGTGCCAATAAAAAAGTTGGTACGATTCATCCTGTTCAAACATACGTATACCTTTTCTGGTTCAGAACCACCCAAAAATATGGATGGATTCTACTTCTAGAATTAGATAGAATGATCCACTTTCTGCACCTCATCCCTTTGGTTCCCTATATCTGTAGCTTGAAAAGCTTGGACTATACTCTAAACCAACTCTTGGTTCACCTATGGCTCCGATGCAACCATATTCTCAGTAGCTTCTTATGGTTGGTTTCTAGGATTCCTACCAGGTTCCATTGTCTAGAAACACAAAAACATCATAAGTCTCACTCTCTAGCAACTGAAGGCCTAACAAATTTCAAATTCTACCACATCATACTATCATATCATTGCTTTCCAAAATCAATATTTTCTAGGTTCAACCATTTTGAAAAATCTCTACTTGATTTGGAAATCAATTCATTTTAAAAATACTAAAAATATTATCTTTTTTAAAATATGACATTTAAAAAATTCAACATTTTTAAAAAATCTGAATTTGCACACAATATCATAAATCATTACTCAAAATGATATATGCAATCCTAGTGGGGATTCATTCCTCTATGCATGTCATGATCATATCATTGGATAAACCAATGAAAATGAGATCCAAAATCCTATAAGTGTTTCCAAAAAACTTATGTACAGTTAGCTATGTCTTTTTATGATCTACATTTCAAGTCCCAATAACCCAACTCCTTTCTATGATCCCAATTCAAGGAATAGACCAGAATGAATTCAACTCCAAGACGGAAAACCAATACCAAGTCAAGGACCATCCCAGACTTAGACCACTTATTCCACAAAGGAAGGACCAAGCTAATGCCACTTGTAACATCCATCCTCTCCTCATTCTCTTGAAAAGGTAGAGGAACATCAATTAACCTTAAGCAACATCCCCAAGATGCCAAAGGCTGGAAATAAATGTCGAAGGATTGTCACACATGTGGGGGGATGATTTTCCCTTCAAGAATAAAACAACTAACCAAATAATACATAACCAAACAAACCACCATACAATGCATGATAATAAGGAAAGAAAACTCAACATTTTATTCATCAAAATAAAACTAAAACCAAGTACCCCAATAGAAGACTACAATATCAATGTACAAAATAGAAGATAAACTAAAAAAACACAAAGACTCCAAAGACTAGCGCCAAACTCTAACTCCATCCTCCAGAATCATGAACTACCACTAGAGAAGCACAATGATTTAACATTACCTATGTCCCGGTAAACAACATTTTCAAAATCACCAAAGCGCTAAAGTAGGGGTGAGTAATAAAAATCAATAAATTTTCCCCAATGACTTCCCTACTCATTCCACTAGGATAGAACTGGTTAGCACATTTTATAAAACAATATATATAAAACAACTTGAAACAATTTATCACAAAACTAAAACTATTTTAACAAAATAGATCTTCCACACTAAAACCATTTTCCATGAAAGAAACCAAGAATGTTCTCAAAACCATTCCATATTTCCAATTTTGTTATATCCCATTCCAATCCACATATCCACATATCCACACATCCACACATCTATACATGCATGCTTCGTTATGATAGTTTCATACTCATGAGCAGTTTATCATCGATCTACCAAGTCATCACAAGGTAATTAATTATCATGTACCATTACACCTTTGGCATTGAGAACAAGGTCATATTTCAAAAAATCCTTGTAATGAAATATAAACACACATATCCAAGTATGCCCAAAAACCATTTCAATGCCAATACCACTTCAATGCCAAAACCATTTCAATAAAACAGATTTTTTATTGAAAAGATTTACAACAATCCATTTAAATAAAAGCAACCATTTATTGAAATTACTTTCTCATGAAATCAAAACCAAACAACCATTTTTTAAATCCACATTTTAAAACCATTTAACAAATCATTTTGTTCAACAATTCACAATTCCACCAAAAATCACAAACCATCACTAAAGAAGGTTTCTACCATGATTTTCACACCAATTTCACAATAAATTTCAATCAACTTAATCAATTTGAAACTAAGACTTCAATTTCAATGAAGAGGAGTCCAGAATGAATCTACCTACCTTGAGTTTAAGGATGAAAATGAAAAATGAAATGAAAACGCCAATGAAACTAGATTGAATCTCCAAAAACCAACCTTAGATCTATTCCCCTATCAATAAAAAAGCCAAATATAATTTTATTTGGAATCCAATATCTTATATCTATCCACAGTGGATGTAGATCTAAGAATTGAGAGAGATAGAGAAGAAAATCTAAAAAAACTCAACAAGAACTACCAATAAAGAAGAAATATTGCAAGAATTCGACTTCAAAACACAAAGGAACACAACTATATCACTTCCAAAATGATGGGGAGAGGTTTTCCAACCTTTGATAAGTAATAATACTGAGTTAGGGCTGTTTTGGGGAAAAACAAGGCATTAAAACATTAAACTGTCCTAAATCTGTGTTTTGTGGATTTGTTTTTTAAACCATGCACGGTTAGTCACACGGTTAGGAAAACTATGTGATAACCATGCACCAACTATTGCCTCAAGGGTTAAACCTTGCACGGTTTCCAAAACATGCCCCAATCATGCCAAATTGCACTGTCCAACATAGCACAGTTTCCCCTAGGCTTCCGCACAGTTTAGAAAAACCACGTGTCACCCGCATACCTTCCCTTTATCCCATGTATCATTGTGCATGGTTCCCTGTAGGTGTTTTACAGTTTTTACAAACTGTGCAGCTATAGGAAATCCCCAAAACCCTCAAAAAGTTCTTCAAAATCTCTCAAACTTCACCCATATACTTTACATACTTAAAAAGCATAAATAAAGGGTTACTTAATTGAAACTGGGGGGTGTTACATATCTCATATACCATTCGATGTTCCAAAAACCATGAACTTTATAAAATCACTTTCAGGGAGTGAGGGAAGTATAAATTTTTTGGATCGTCCATCATTCTACATATTTTTATTATCCACATTTGTTAAGGGAAAACCCTTTGTGGGAGGAGGGACACTGCCTTTATAAGCTTCAAGTACTTCATAGTCAAGGGATATAGGATAAGGTAACATTATATCCTTCTAGATATGATAGTTATTCCCATAAAATACAAGAATCCCCTTACTGTTCACAGATTTTTGAACATCCATCACCACAAACCTTTTCTTCAATCATTTACAAAGAGTGAATAAAGGTAACCTTGACCTGATACCACTTAAAAGAACCAATCATGATCTTTGTGATCACCAAGAGGTGGGTGTATTGGATCTGTGATCTTCTATTTTTATGTTTTCTTATTTAGAAAAATAACTTTCACATCCAGTTAGTGATAAATGACACTACTAAAAAACAAAAATCAAACACAACCCTAAGACCATAGGTTTTACAAGGTTAACTATTCAATAATATTAGTTAGTCCTTGGAATCATTTGTAAATAATACAAGAGCACATGAATCCCTAGAAAACAATACTTTGGGTGGTTATAGAAAAAAATTATATCCTTTCATTTTCATAGCACTATAATAAATCAACAGTGTTTGAGCTCCTCACACGGATAAATGATGTAACAATGTTTTGTAACAGCTGTAAAAACCTTCACCAATAGGATTTAGTATATTTTCATTGAACTACATAAACTTTATACACACATTCCCTTATTTCATATACTTCTTCTTCCTCCTCAATTTCTTTCACAACAGTAAGAAAGAACCTCCTTTCATTCATTAATAGTTCATCTGATGTGCTCTATCTGGTGTGTCCATCGAGTACACTTCATCTGGTATATTTTATAGTCTGATACCAATCTGATTCCATGTACTTCTGATAACCTCGATGCACAATTTGTCTGATACCAACATATTCCATGTTCATCTGACCCCTTTTCACTTTGTTCTTTCGATTCCACTTGATAAAAATAATTTTTCTGGTAACCATATGACTGATGTTTCTGCACAATGTTTGTCAGATTGACTCTTCACATTGGTAGAGATTCGCCCAACTTTCAAAAATCCACCCACCTTCTTGATGAACCAACCCCCTTTATATAGGTATAACTCATTTATGTTTTTAGGGAAGGTCACAAACTTTAAAAAAAAACTGTCACTCAAATATGTTCATGTAGAATTAGAAAAATTCGTTGTTTGACCACATTTAAACTTCTTAAAAATTAGTATCTTTCTTTAATCTAAGAACCCAAATCTTTATTTCAGGTATGGATCTTGATTTTGGGTTATTTTAGTAAAAAGGAAGAAATGAATATTTTCTAAGTACACGTTGTGTACCTAGGTACCACATACAACCGTGTACTAGTTGTGTAACGGTTGAGTACATGGTTGTGTAGGTGGCCTAGTAGACTGCATAAGGCAGGGGTCAGTTAAGGCTACTACACGGCATGTGCATTTAATGAACATGCTATGTAGTTTTGGGGCATCATATTTGGTATTTTTATACTCATCCCTACATGGGATTCATACCCATATATATTGTGTATGTTTACATAGTTTTTATTTCATAGGTGAATTTAATGGATGTGAATTTTATGGAGTTGGATCTTATATTAGCTTAGTAGAAATGGTAGTTGTAATTTCCCATGTTGGGTGCTGGTATGGTGTAGAATTTCCTTTTATAGTAGTTTAAGATCTGCATTTTTTTGGGATATTTGGCCCTTATATATTCCCCTTACATCATAGTGATGAATTTTTATACTCTAAGGATTTTTAAGACGTGTTTGATTAATTTTATATTACAAATGATTGTTATTTTTAGAATTTCATTTTCACATTCTTCACTAAAGATACATTTATGTGTACAAGTTTATTATGATAGATCCATTCGTGTGTTTCATATTTCTTATTGGTGTGATTCAAAAACCCATATACTATTATAGGTAGGCTTTGGGTGGAACATTTAGCCTAATAAAAACTGAGGGGGGTGTCTTGTTGGGTTGGGTTGTGTCATACTAGCCTAAAATATATAAAAAACATAAGGTTTTCACATTCACTGAGGTGTACATGAATGGTGTGAGTATAACACTCTATAGTTAACCAAAATAGAGGCTCCTATGACATTCCAAAATATATCAATTGGGTGCATGTACAATACAGTAAAAAAATATTAACACTTAACACAAACTATACAATAACCATGTTGGTCTATCATCTGTTAATCAGGACACCATGACACTCGACCCTATATGCTTTAGCTAGTGTTAGAGAATCATTCTAGGAACAACACTACATGTTCCATGACACATTGTCCATACCCCTATATCCAAGAAAAAATCAAGGGTAATAATTATATATATAGTTTGTTTCCAAATCATAGAATATTTTAGATCCTTTAGGAAATATATAGACTACATTTGAATAATGGGAGGTGACAGTTTACTTGGGAACTATACAGGACACATTTGTATCATGGGAAGTGATAAATCCCTATAAAAATATAAAAATTGTATCTGAATCATGGGAGGTGACAACTCCCTTTATAAACACTAAGTGGGGTAACCTGGCATACTACCACCCCTTATTTTCCAAACAACAATGGGGAAAGAAGTTTCACTACACATGTATACTGCAACACATAGGATAAAAAAATAGAAGTAAAAATTTTTATCGCACAACTAATCCATACCTCTCACTTGGTAACTAAAACATATAATGCATTTCACATCTTTATTTACACCACATGAGGCTCATTTATCCCAGAAAAAATCCCATTATAACCACCATACTTCCAAGTATCACTAAGATCATGGGATATGAACCATTATACCGTTTTTTTACTCGTAAGTCATCCAAATATGAATTGATTATCCACATAATCTCACATAAGGAATGCCACATCACTTGATATCTCGTTATCTAACCCATATCCTTATATTTTGTTATTAACTAATATAATCACCCTCTGTGGATCCCAAAACCCATAGTCTTAGACCATGCATGGACAATAAATTGATATATAAGGAAACCCCATTTTTAAATATCATCCCACTACCCTACCAAGAACAAAAAATCATTTAGTGTAAAAAAGGCATGCTAGGCCTACCCCGATACTACTCATACCAAAACCTAACATAATCACTCTTAGTAGATTACCCAAATTCCTTGGATATTTTTGTACCAATTTATTTTGATGGTTTCATAGGAAAGAACCATTTTTGAAATCCAAAAACTATATATATACAAAATATACCTCAATAATAGGATATACCGATCCACATAGGTCTCACATAACCAATATCAAACTAAACCCCCAATTATCCATTAAGGGAGTTCCAAGGACCATAGGATATAGCTACATCCTTTCCAACAACTAATAAGATGAATGTAACATCCCGCCATCCTAGACCACAGATCCAGGCCAAAACTAATGTTTGACACTATACCAGGGGTGTTCCTCCCAATACACCAGTGGCTGCATACTAGAAGTGGAGGTTTAAGATGGTACTTTGGGGAGAATATACCCCCTATATCAGAGTGAATAATAATAAACCATAACTAAAAAACATCCAATATAGTAAATAATATTAAAATAGAATAAATAAATATAAATAGGGAGGAATAATAAATAAATTTCAATAAATTCATGAACATCCATACCATATATACAATAGCATGTCCATTGGTCTAGTTACATATACATGTTAGAATAAATGATAATATAAAAAGGATCTACTTCATCTCTAATTAATACCTCATCTTAAAATACATGTACTCATATGATCCATCTCAATAGATCAAACCCCAGGCCTTGACCGAACCTATTTTTATATCCAAGTGAAATATATACTCGGGTACACAAGTATAGTAGTGGAACTAGCTGGCTGTGAGAATAAAAATCGGTAGGGAACCACCAACCGAGTCCCATGATAACCATCATATATAGTGATATATGTATGTGGAATTCTCACCTAAAATTAATAAATAAATAAATACTAATGATAAATAAGTTACTATTGATCCTTAGGTCTGTGGCCCCAATCAACCATGTCTTCTTTAGCTAGTGTAGAGGTTTCCCTAAGCATGTTGTGATTACTTTTCATCCCAAGTAACATGTTTATTTTCAAATCTATGGCATCCCCAACCAATATTTATGACTCTAGGGACCTATTCCATGATATTTCTATCATCCGAACTCTAAATCCATTGATTCCCATATCATATTCTAGGGACAAAACCTTGGGTAGTCCTTTCATCCGAGCTCAAAATCCTTGGTTGCCCCCATTATATCCTCATAACTCTAAGGTTGTAGCTCATAAAAGACCTATCATTTTGGATCCAAATCCCTATTAGACCCTATCATATCCTCATAACTATGGGGATGTAACTTGTGACAATACTATCATCTAGGATCAAAATCCATTACAACCCCTTTCATATCCATATTACTTTGGGGATGTAACCCATGGACATCTTATCATTTAGGCTCCAAATCCATTGTATCTCTTATCATATTCTCATGTATCTAGGGATGAAACCCACGGTAGCCCTATCATCCAAGATCCAAATCCATGGAAACCCCTATCAATATCTGAGCCCCAAATCTATAGTATATCCAATCATATATCGAGCTCCTAATCTACGGCAGATCCAACCACCAAGATCCATGTTCATGGAAACTCCAACCATATACCTGACTCGAAAATGAGGCATTCCATCCATATACCCTACCCTAAACGTGGAATCCCAACTGTGTACCTAAATCCATATCCATAGAAGCTGAACCTTATCACATATATCATGAGGTCACATTCCATAACCCATCATGAAGAAAAGCATAGGTCTATATGAACACACACTCTCATCATCCACATATTAGACAAAATGGGATTGTACATCGATTCAATTTCTATGTTCCACCCACAACCATTACTACCCATGGACATACATACCTATTCAAGGTTAGTTTGTTAATATAAAACCCACAAGGTCCCCTTAGTCTCAGTATAATAAAGACATTGTCGCATGGGTCCCCGATCGTAGCTGGGTCTAAGGTCAACACCAGATTGTCAAAGTATGCCACATCCCATGTTGTCATCAATAGGGTGGCATGGACTATCCAACAACATAGGGTCTCTCCATATATGAAATCCTCTGAAGATGGCCCACGACCTATATTAATCTATAGGGTATCTCTAGGTTATTCCGCTCACCCTACATGGTTCTGATCAGCCAATAGTTAGTCCACTTTGTCATGTAAATTGTCTATAAATACACGCTTGGTCTAGCCTCGCCTATCAAGAGGTCTAGAAGTCACCATGTATCTCAGAGGTCCCATATAACCCTTGTGGTCCATTCATTCTATGTCAAACACCCCTTCTTCAAGGGGTGATCAAGTCTCCTACTCTGGGTCTACTAAATCTCTATTGGTCTAACCTCACCTCTAAATAATTCTAGAGGCCACCTAGTATCTCAAAAGTCACATCCTTAGGCATTGGAGGCCGATGCATTAACTAGTTCATGGGGATTTTTATGACCCTTATAACTTGTTCATTTTAATCAAACAATTTAATTTTACTAAAAATATTCCATTTAATTAAATTAAATAGTGTATTTTCCCTCAGTGGAGTGTTGAAGCATCAACATGAAATATAAACCATGAATAAAATCCATAAGGAAATTCATGAGACCACCTACCTCATAAAAATATTTTCTAATTGCATCCAAGGTCCACCAGTAGCCTCTAAGTCCTATCCAGGCATGTCTATCCTCACCCACGGTCAACCAAGCCCATCTCCATGATCCGAGTCCCTAACTCAATCTAAATATATATAATTAATTAATTATAACATTTATAAATAATTTAATTTAATTTAATTCAATTTAAACATTTAATAAAGTTATATAACTCACCAGGTTATCATTCCACACCAAAACCACCTCCAACTGTACCCCACAGGTCCATCTCACATCCCCAACCCAACATTGGAAAAAACCCCAACATCTTATTCCAAAACAATAGTAATTTTAATTAACTTTTTATTCAAATCATAAGAAAAATTTAAAACACAACATACCTTAACAAAAAATATTATTCACCACATGAAAACGATGTCCCATGTCACTATCTTCATAGGAAGAGTGGAAGAGCCATCATTGATGTTCAATTCTACCAGGATCTGGTGGAATCAGAATTAAAAACCCAAACATGGAAAATGTAATCTAAAATGATAGATGGATAAAAACTAATAATATTAATATATATATATATATAATGGAACAATTTATTTGGGTTTTGATCATGTTTTTTACATTGATAATGTGGTTTTTGGTTGGTTTTTGTAGGAAGTTTGAGCTATGTTTGACAAAGGCGTATTGAAAAAGTCTACAATTTCTAACTATTTACTATGTAAACCATGTTTATAGATCAAATTCATCAAGATAAGCCAACTTAAAAACAATTAATAATATCCATTCAAGTCATAAAAGGTTCTATATGAACAATTATTATAGCGTAAGACTTATACTAACACCATAAATGACTCGGTGTTTAAAGAACCCTTGAATTTCATTAAAGCCATAAATCATGGAGATATAAAATCACTAGATATGGAAAAGCTATCATTTACAGTGTAAAATCAACAATTACATCATAAAAGTGTCATATGAAGAGAAAGAAACGAATATATATATATTGTAAAAGTAGTTTACACCGCAATGTATTTTGCCTATATATTTTCCAAGCATTATATGAAAAGAGGAGTTCACCGTTTTCTTTATTTTCTGCTTCCTTTTTTTATTTTTTATTCTTATTCTTATTTTTATCTCATTTTAATTCCAAAGTGTTGATATGGTTCTTTAATTTAATAAATTTTCAATTATTATTTGTTTTTTCAATGTGTTTACCTTTCTTCATCAACTGTTGTTCATTGCTTTTACCCCACATTTTCATGGTTCAATTTCTTTCATCATTATACTATCATGAATTGATTTGTTTCTTTAATTGAAATAAATGGAAATTGCATGATTTGATTAATATAACGATGAAATCTATTTCAATTACATTAATTATTTTTATGTTTAATACTGTCTTTTCCTTGTGTGACAAAACTGCAAGTGTTTAGGGATCAAAATTTGGGGTACAAATGATTTAATGAATTTCTACATCAAAACCTGGGTAATTTATTATCTAATGAATTAGGTTACTTTTTAAATTGTATCGCATTACCTTACCTAATCTAGACTAGGAGATTTAAAGGGAAGTAATATGACCTAATTAGGATATACTAAACTCTATCCAATAGTTTATTTTTTTATGATTATTTAGTTTCACCTAATTCATCTGGATTAGCAACCACATATGGACCCAAGAGTGGTTACCTATATGGATGGATCCAATTTGTTAGATGAAGACTAAACTGGTGACTTTTGAAAAACGATGCAATATAATCCTATAAACCTACCCTTGTTAGATTATGTGTCGGATCCTTAAAATTGATCTTGAACCCTTTCATTCATCAAATTGGTTCAATCAAAATCATTATCTTAAAACTAATCTATTAGAATCATGTGAGGAATCCGCTGTTAGGTTCCAATTGTTAGGTCATCAGCCATTACCAGCTCTTCCCTATGGGTTTGACTCCAGACTTCCATTGTCCTACATACCATCATAATAGTTCTATTTGGGTTATATAAATTTATATTTTGATCATACCCGTATGGAATCAATAGCAATGTGTATTCTAGTCCAATTTAAGCATCATTGGCAACGAATCAAGATATTTTCTTTATAATTATAACCTTTGGTATAAAAATATTATTTCCTATCACTTATTTTTTCCCCATTTCTTTTTTTCACAATTTTAACACATGAACTAGCTCTTTCATCCATGTTGTTCTACTACTTTATGATTCAGGCCCCTCTAGCTCATTTGAGGATCCTTGATATTGAAGGACTGTTTTCTTTTAGTCTTTATATTAGAAGACTTATATCTTTAGGAAGATGTTTAAACATGGCTGAGCACAACAATCTCGTGGCACTCATACCTTGTAATTCCCAATATGTGTCACCAAAATAGCAGGGAGAGCGACCTATACTATAGGACAACACCATCATGGATTATGGATTTCCATCCATTAGTGGTGTTTCACCCAACATAATTCATCCTCCCATTTAGGAACATACCTTTGAAATTAATCATGGAATCATTTATATGATCCAAAAGAAGGGACAATTTAGTAGAGTTCTGAGAAAAGATCCACAGAAATATATCTCAAATTTCCTTGAAGACTATAAAAACTCTTGGAACTATGAATTATTTTCTGATGTCATTCAACTTACATTATTTCCATTTTCCTTGTATTATAGAACCAAGGAATCACTGAAGAGTCAATCTTCTGGATCCATCACCACATGGTATGTCTTAGATAAAAAATTATATCCATCCATATGCACATGGAAGATCTTTAATGACATAAAAAACATCACTCAGGAAGATGATGAGTCATCCTGGGAATATTTCATCAATTTTAAGGAATTTAATTGAATGATTTCACATCACGAACTCAATTTGTGGTTAAATATTAAAAAAATTTATCAGGGTCTAGAAACATTTACATAGACTATGGTAGATGTCGTCATTGATGGAAAATTATGCTCAAGATACAAAAAGTTTGTCAAACACTTCTATATGAGGTCTCACACAATACTAGTCAATGGTAGAGAGATCGATGAGATCCTTAATGAAGAATTCAGAAAGTTGAAGAAATCACTTTTCTTGCAACCAAAGATGAAGCCCTTACTAATAAACATGAAAATTCTGAACTGAATTCCCCACCACTACCACCAACTAATCCTATCATGGAATTACAATCCTATGAGATTTTTGGAGGCCCATATCTATATCAATAATACCAAGTAGGCATGGAAGAATAAAAATGTTAGGGATATAATTACATTAAATAAAATCAATAGCCACAAAAATTATAGTAACCCTTCTTCCCACAAAGACCAGTATAACAAAAAAAGTCCAATCATGGTTATTATCAAAAGATTAGTGGCCAAACCCGGCCACAAAATCAGGGACCACCAAAGTACCCACCTTAGAATCTAGATCCTCGACCGCAACATCCCTTCCCACAAAATCCTTTTCCTCTTAGGGATTAGTAGTTTCCACCCCCTCATCAGCAACAGCTTCACCATGCTCCACCCAGAAAAAAAAACAATCCCAACCCAATAAATCAAACCATGAAAATATACTAACCACATTTGTTTAAAAAAATACAAGATAACGACTACGTAAGAGATGGAGATTCAAAATCAACAAGAATCTATCCACAACCATGGATACCAAGTAGGTAAGATCTCTAATACTCTTTCATTCTGATTACTAGGTATATTGGCCAGTAATATTGAGAAGAAATCAATAGGGGAGGATAAATATATAGTTCTTAATTACAAAAAAGAACATAACATTCAACATACATGAAAAAGTGACGAAATGAGGATAGAATAATAAGGAATCACCTGTGATAGTCATCAGTAAAGAAATCAATGATAGAACATACGGAGTTGATAATGATAAAAATCAAGAAATGTAGAAAAATTAAAAATATCATATACAAGTGAAACTCATAAAATAATATATATTCATTAAACCACTATTATATAGACCCTATCTTTCATTCCTAGAGATATTGATACAAGGAAATATAGAGGGGAAATATAATATTTTTTTAAATGTTCAAGGAAGTCTATATAAAAATACCCTTTACTGAAACCATTTCTTATATTCCCACTTATGATAAATTATTAAAAAAGATACTCTACAATTAGAGGAAGATAAAGGAATTAAGAGTTATATCCTTGAATTAAGAATACATTGTTGTACTTCAACAAAACATTCCACCAAGGATGAGGGACCTTGGAATATTTTCAATCCCATGCACTATTAGCTCATGAAATTTTGATAAATATTTTTATGAACTTAATTTTTGTATAAATCTCTTTATAATGAATTTTTTGGATATAATGACTTGAATAACTTAAAACTATTTTATTGGAACTTTTTATGGTAAACTATTCTATCAAGTATCCTCAAGGACTTATCAAGGATGTTTTAGTCAAAGTTGGAAAATTAATTTTTCCTACTGATTTTCTTATCCTAAATATGGATGAAGAAGGAGATGTCCATATAATTAGAGCATGTACATTTGTATCTATTGAAATATCCTTAATATATTTGAACCAATGTAGAATATTTTTTGGAGTTGGTGAAGAACAAGTATTTTTTAGTCTAGTGAAAGCTTCGAATTAATGTGGTGACTCATTTAATTGTTAATCCATTTTTATGAATGGTTAAAAAGAAGTTTTTAAGGGTATTTACGATGATACAAATACTTTATATCCTAATTAAAAGAATGTATTGAATATGATGAGGTAAGTTACATAAAACTCTAATGAGAGACATTATTCCCTAGTTCATACCCTCATTCATTAAGCCATCAACATTAGAATTAATACCTCTTCCAAGAATAATGAAGTACTCATTCATAGAAAATTAAGATTCACTGAGAGTTATCATAAGCTTAGAGTTAAATTAATAATAAGAAGATAAATTGATAAATGTACACAAGTGGCATAAAAATTAAATATCTTGAAGGTGGATGATTTCAAGGGGATTGGCCCCAAAATTTCAACCATAAGATTCTATTGAAAAAAGGTTCAAATAGAAAATTCTAACCCAAAAGAAGACGGAAACCACCAATGAAATAAGTCCTTAAAATGAATTTCTAAATCTTCTTAATGATGTGATTATATTTTATATCTCTATTAGTGAGTGAGTGACCCCGCTTCAATTCATTCCAAAGAAAGGAAGCATAATAGTTACAAAAAAAGAAAAGTAATTAATCCCAAATTAGGCCATTACTAGATTGTGGGTATGTTTTGACTATGTAAATCTCAGTACAGTAACTCAAAAATACAACATTCCACTTCCATTCATGTATTAGATTCTTTAGATATTGGTTGGTCATGAATTATATTATTTTCTATAAGGATATTCCTAATATAATCAAATCACTATCGACTAAGTTGATTACTCAAAGGCAACATTCACATGTCTATTTGGAACCTTCAACTATTGAATAATGAAATTTGGGATGTGTAATTCACTAAAAACAATCCAATGGTGTATAAAACATATCTTTCATGATATAGTAGAGGAGTTTTTTAGAAATTTTGATGGATTATTTTTCTATGAATGGTTTATCCTTTATAGTCTATTTTAGTAATTTGGTACTAGTTTTACAACACTGTGAAGAAAAATTCCTAATGATGAATTGGGAGAAATATCATTTCATGGCCCAAGAAGAAATCATACTTGGGAATAAAATTTCAAATAACAGCATGGAATTTGATCTATTATAAATAAAAGTAATCAAATACTTTCCTAAACCCATTACAGTGAAAGGGATAAATATTTTTCTAGGCCACATGGTATTCAATCACCACCTCATTAAATACTTTAAAAAATATCACAACCACTAACACACCTACTTTCAAGGGATGTTCCATTTGATTTAAGTGAACAATGTTTGTGGTAATTTAAAACTCTGAAAAATATCCTATTAGCTAATATATTTATTTTATTTCTTGATTGGGACAAATTCTTTTAAATGATATATGATTCTAGAGACTTTATTGTGGGCGCTATTTTAGGATAGTAGTTTGGAAATATCTTTCTCCCCATTTATTATCACATCTGAAATCTAAATAATGCTCAGATTTATTATATTATCATAGAGAAGTTATTGGATGTAGTCTTTATATTTGAAATATTTTGGTCACATCTCATTCTCTCTAGATTCATAGTTTACACTAATCATATTGCACTGGAATACCATCTGAATAAGAAGGATTTCAATCCTAGGCTGATTAGGTGGATCCTACAACAAGAATAATTTGAAATCATCATCAAAGACACTAAAGGAACTGAAAATGTCACTACTGTTCATCTATTTAGACTTCCGCTTCCTGGTATTGAGAAAGATGAAGGGATGAGTATTGAAACAGATTTGCTTGATGAGACACACTTTAATGTGGATGTTCAAGCACAAACATAGTTTGATAAAATAAAAAACTGTCTTTCCACTAAAATCTTGTATAATTTGTCCTATCAATAGAGTAAGAAATTCATTTTTGGTTCTTTTCAAAATTATTAGGATGAATCGTTGTTTTTTAATAATTGTGTAGATGGATTAATTCAATGCTACATTCTAAAAGAGGAAATTTAAAGTGTTCTGGAATTTTTTCATACATCATTGACCAAAGGACATCATGGGTATGATCATACCATGTATAAAATCCTTTAGATTGTATTCTTTTATCCCTCACTCCATTATGATGCAATAAGTTTTGTCCAAAGATATGATCGGTTCCAGCAGACAGGAACCATTGGTAAATGTAATGAAATTCCCAAGAACCTTATCCTAGAAGTACAAATCTTCGACATTTGAGAAATTTATTTCATGGACCGATTTACTAATTCCCATGTGAATTTGTACATTTTGATCAGCATGGACTATGTCTCAAAGTGGGTAGAATAAAAATCTACCACTTTTGAATCAAATATGGTTTTCATTCATTTTTTATAGAAAATATATTTTCCTGATTTGGATTTCCCTAATTACATATTAAATAATGAGGAACACACTTCAATAATAATATTGTAAAAGGGATACTTAAAAATTATGGGATTTGATACAATATCAGCACTCCTTACCACCCACAAGATAATGAGAAGGTTGAACTTTCCAATCAAGATATCATGCAAATTCTATAAAATAGAGTTAATATAAAATAGAAATACTGGATTCATAAAATTTATGATTCACTATGGGTATACCAAATGACTAACAAAACACCCATAGGAATGAAACATTTCTATATTATCTATGGAAAAACCTATCATTTTACAGTGCATTTAGAACATCTCTCATATTGGGAAATTAAAATAGTCTGGATGCATAGAGAGCTAGGAATAAAATCACTTAAATTGGATGAGATGGAGGAAATCAAAAGATATGTTTATGAAAATTACAAAATATATAATGAGAAGAAAATAAATGGAATTAATGATGCATCGTGCAACCAAATTTAACACCATGGGACAAAGTTATGTTTTTAAATTCTCATCTAAAATTATTTCCATGAAAACTGAAGTCCTGATGGTTCGGTCCTTTTGAAATTCGTAAAGTATTCATGTATGGAACTATTAAAATTTTAAAAAAATGGAAAACTCTTCAAGGTTAATGTATAGATGTTAAAAATGTACCAAGATCCATTTCAATAATAGTGTTTCCTTTATTTCAAATTCACTTAAATCGGTTGGATGTATTGCTCTATATATAAAATGAAGCACTGAATGAGAGATAGCCCAGGTAGGTTTTTAATAGGTTAGGGTCATTTAAGTTTACTTTTTTCATTACTAATAGACAATATTTGAGTTTTCCACTACAAAAAATTGAAAAAAGTGTGTAAAAAAATTTACCTTATTCCATAATTTTACGCAGTTTCCAATTCCCGTAACACTTTTTACACTATCGGAACTCAATTTATGATGTTAATGTGCTAACTAGGTTACTTAAGCCAAAAACCTAGGGGTTAAGACAATAATGCCTTCCCCTTCAACTCCTCATCCTAAGCCCACACCTCCCCTTCCTCTCCTCCTCCCTATCTTGCACCTCCCCCTTCCTCTCATCTTCATTATCCCTCCCTTTCTCTACCAAATCTTCACATCGTACAGTAAAATCATGGTCTATGGTAGATGTGGGGCCCATCCCCCTTCCAAATTCATTGGTTGGGGTTTTTGGAATCCAATGTCCAAACACACAACATGTGCACCTTCCCTTGCACTTCTTTCTCCATCACCACCCCAAATATCTCTAGATCCCAACTCACTTTCCTTTCCATTTGTTTCAGATTTGGGTTCAAAACCCCATAACTTAGAGGGTGTGGACGCACCTTCCCATATTCACCCATCACTTTAATTTATATAACCCAATCATTAGGTCTTGTTGGATCACTTACTGGCCAAGACGATGCACACCAACAAAACATTGGACCTGGTTGTGGTCCACAAGATCTTGGTGGACTAAGACTCGACTGTGAAACTTAAAGGGATGAACCTATCACATGTTATTGAGGTTAATTAGGAAAAATTTCAGGTGATCTTCCTAGATTTCCTTACCACTTTCGAGCTGGACATCATCCACGTGACCTTCTTGTTGAGCTTATAGGATTTCGAGTTCAACTTGGGAGAGTTTTGCATTGGCTTGGTGGTTTATGTATATAAATCATCTACCTTTCTTAACAATATATCATTATGTCCTGATCCAAATAATATTGACACTCTATAAAGTTGGGTGAAGAAAGACTCTGACCCCACTAGTATTCAAAATACATCAATTCTAGAGAGGATCCATTTGAATGGTGAATCCCTCAGGATCATTCATCATGACTTAGCACATTCCTGTATGGAAAGAGGCAACTCCCATGAGGCTATCACTCAGACCAAGGTGGCCATTTTTTCTACTAGCATGGTATCCCCTATTCTCAACATGGATTTCCATTTTTCCATGTACTATAAGAGTTGGTCCATTAGGTGATGCGACACTATGATGGGTGGATCATTGATCACCACTCTAGACATACATCTTGGAATCTTCTACAAGTCCCCACTACTCTCATTCTAAGGACCCATGTAGTCCCCAATCCTTTCCATGCTCCAAAAGATGGGGATGCTTTAGAAGGTGGTTGATTACTATAAGTGGGAACCTGAGTATGTTGAGTCAACTGATGAGATCTCTTCTCCTAATACATCTTCAACCCCTTATGTTGTCGATAAGCCCTCTACTTCCAAACCCAAAGCATCAGTATTTTATCATCATCCTTATCCTCCTTCAAATATTTGGTAGGTGTTCCATATCCATGATTTTATTCTCTAGTTTATTTTTGATAATTTGATATGGATCTACCACCATTCTAGGTTCATACCCTATGAGACTTCCTTTGATCATCCTCAATCCACTACATCTACCCATTCTTATCCTATGTTTGATCCCACCTTCAGATCCATCCCCACCTCATCCATCTTAGCACATTCAGCCACCCCAGTTAAGGTTCCTCTTGAGATAATAGACCCTACTACCCAAAATAACTTTCTAGAGGAGAATGCTCAATAGAGGAAGGGCCCTTCCCTACCATCCACCTCTAAGGTGTCATTTATTGATCTTGATAACAAACACTTAACCTTAGTTTGGATCGGATCCTCCCCTCCACTAGTGATTATTAATCCCACTGATAGAACCGTAAAACCTTGTACAATGTTTGAGTGATCATTCCCCTCAACTATTGATATTATTTACACTACATGGAAAATCCATCCACCCAACATTCAGGAAGGGACCACTTATACAACTTGTATATATTCTTCCTTATATTCTTTATTTTCCCCTAGTGTAACCCTCCACTTTTTTCTATTTTTGGGTGTATTTATATTTTCCTTGTATTACCTCTCTGTTGTTGTGTCATTTATATTATCTAATGAAAGGGATACAATAATAAATGATTCTATTACACTATTACTATCAGGAATGCATTCAGTTAGATATGTCTCAATCATCTGCCTCAACTATTACTTTCGATACATGTGTTAGGCCACCTATTGGTCTTCCCCATGAGGTATTCCCTCATGTAGCTACTTTATTGGGACCTCCCCATGAGATTGGATCATAATCTTCACTGATTCTTATACTACCACATGATAGGTATAGTCATACCATTTATGTGGAGGTGAACCCCACCAAGTGACCATTGTAGCCCGAGGACACGACATCTAGTTACTACAAGAGGCCAAAGACTTCTGAGATTATGGATTGCTCTAATTTATTTTTTTCCATCTATCTGGATGATGAAATTTTTGTTAGAACTCTATGGGAGGATATCCATATTTTTATCTTTTGAGTTTTTGATTTATTTTATTAGGTATTTTCTTTTCTTATTTTAGGTTTGTATGTTTGATACTTTATTCTAGTGCTTAGATTTTATTCTAATCCATGAAAATATATCTGAGATGATACCCATTCCTATTTATTGTGTTCCCCTTCCTATTTTTCTACTTAGATAAAGGTTATATTCTATGAACTAATCATTTCACTAGTATAGGTATATTTTGTTTCTAACATTATTGTAGGTGGCATAATTTCTTGTAAACATCCAGAATTTTCCCCCATAGAATGACATTTATTCTAGGGATCTCTTTATTCCCTACTTTGATTTCATTATTTCCATTTACAATGTGTTAATTCTTTTATAGATATATCTTCCACATCACGTTCCAAAACATTGTGGACACAATTTCATCTTAAGTGTTGGGGAGACATTATTGATCTTCATTTCATTTAAATTTCTATTTTTATCACTCTCATTAGTCTAGGATACATTTTTCATTTTAATCATAATTTAACTTGAAAAATAATTACACCCATGTAAATAAGAGAAATATTTTTGATGGAAAATGTTAAAATAAATAAATTTTACATGTATATAATTTTACCATGATTACTAGGTTGTGAAATTTAATTTTGATTATAAATTTCTTCAATTGGTTTTTATTGGATTAGTACTAGTTACTATACCCTAAGTGACTTCCTTTTTATATGTATTACCACTATCAAGAGGACTCTAGACCTACTTTTTCCAGATATTTTCTATTTATTTTTATTGAGATATAATTGGGGCTTGTAAACCTATAAAAAAATTTAATGGAATCCTATCAAGGTTATGACTGAACAAACACACTACTAAAATTATTGAGGCATCTTTTTTCCATTTTTTCTGAGAGTTGCATGTACATTTATCCTTATTAAGCTCCTGTAATCCATGGGTGACCATGATAGGATTGATCCATGTTATAAGCCCATTTTCCCTTCCCACCATTATCTTGGTATGATTACAAGATTGTCACATGAATAAGTTCAGGGGAACAATCACTACAATTGGACACAGGATGCTTATTCCTAAAGAGATGTGTGGTGACTTTTTCACATGATTTGTGGGATGTGGTCTATGATCATTTGATATACCATTCATAATTATCCTTATTATATATATATATATATGGTTTGTGTATTAGAAAGGTAAGAAATCACCATTACCAAACTGATGAATCTCAAGGTAGATCATATGTGGTTAGGTGGTGGATGTGAGATCTATCCTAAACATGCCTTTCAAAAAAAAGAGGTCGAGAAAAAGAATAAATTGGGTGCCTTCATTACACTTTCATAGAACATCCATGGAACTTACCTAATATTTTTTGGGGTATAGAAATTTTAATTTCTAGTGTATGATTTCAATTACACTATTATTTATTACAATGCATTGTACTTGAGATTTTACCTTCCTTTTTTAGCTTGATTTTTATCATGTACCCACCTGACGTCACCCTGAGAGTCATATTGAAAAGACATCATAATTAATTGTGTTATTTGAATTTATGGAGTTGAGATGTTAGAACCAATTCAATCCTATGGTTAGGAACATGTATTCATGGTATGATAATAACTCCATTTTCAATTTACCTTGATTTATGAGAGAAAATTCATGACGATGTAAATTGAAAATTGAGTAGCATTATCTAAGGAATAGTTGAAAATGGTAATTAAAGGAAGAGGGTATTTGAATAAAATAAATTTACTATGTGGCATGAATAATTTTTTTTGTAGGGTGGCTTTAGAAGTATATAATTATTTCTAACACTTTGATTCATTTTCATGGTTGTAATGAACATTTCCAATTAAAAATTGTTCCCTTTAGAATCATTGTTGATGAGATTTTTTATTGAAGATAACAAAATTTTTCAAGTGTGGGGTAATTTCTAAAGATTAATATATATATATATATATTGGAACAATTTAATTGGGTTTTTATCATGTTTTGTAGATTGATACTATGAGTTTTGGTTAGATTTTGTAGGATGTTTGAGCTAAGGTTGAAAAAGAAGTGTTGTTGAAAAAGACTAAAATTTCATACTATTTACACTGTTAAAACATGTTTATAGTCTAAATTAATTGAGACAGTAAAACTTCAGAACAAGTTATAATATCCATTAATGCTTTAAAAATTTCCAAATGAAAAATAATTACAACATAAGTCCTATACTAACACCGTAAAACACTCAGGTTTTGAAGAAACATTGAATTTAATTCCAGCCATAAATCTGAGAGATATAAAAGCTTTGAAGACTGAAAAGGTTAAATTTATGGAATAAAACAAACACTTATAGTGTAAAAGTGTTATATAGAGAGAAAATAATGGTGAATTGTAGTGTAAAATTACTTTTCAGTATAAGGTATTTTGCCTATATATTTTCTAGGCACCATATGAAAAGAGGGTTTCACCATTTTATTTATTTTCCACATCATTATTTCTTCTTGTTTTTTATTCATATTCTTTTTTTCCTCTCATTTTAATTCAAAATTGTTGATATGGTTGTTTCATTTAATAAATAATCAATTCTTTTTACTGCATCATTAGTTTTTCCATTATTTTTCAACTGTTGTTCATTGGTTTGATCCCTCACTATCACGTTTCTATTTCCATCTTTATTCTACTATCATAATTTGATTTGTTTCATTAATGGAAAAAATTGTAATTTCATGATTTTATTATTATTTTTATGACTATTGTTTTAATTTTATTAATTTATTTCTTTTTTAAAACTATCTTTTTAATGAATGGATAAACCACCTAGGGTTATGGATTGAATGTAAGGGTACTGATGCTTTAATGAATTTATAAATAAAAAACTAGCTAATTTATTACCTAAGGAATTTGGTTGTTTTTAACATAATATAATATTCCTTTGTATGAGGAGGACTAGAAGATTTCATGGAGATGAACTTGATCTAATCGTAATACACCAAACCAGGACCAATAGTATTATTTGTTTGCTATTTTAAATTTACACCTAATGAATCTAGATTAGAAACCACATCTGGACCAAATAGTGGTTGCCAATATAGGTAGATCCAATTTGATATAACAAGGAAAAATTAGCGACTGTTTAATAACGATATAGTCTAAGACAATAGACATTCCCATATTATAATTAGGGTTGTAATATATGTTGGATCCTTGAAATTAATCATGAATCTTTTATTTTATCAACTGAGTTTAATCCAATTCATTATCTTAAACAAAAAATATTAGAATCACATGAGGAATCTACTTCTAGGTTTTAATTTCTAGGTCACCATCCATTGTAAACTCTTTCCCATGGGTTGGACATTGGACTTCCACTATTCTAAGTACCTTTATAGTTGTTCTAGTCGGGTTATATAAATTTCTAATCTTATCACACCTGTATGGAATCAACGATGCTACCTAGGATGATCAAAATAATTAGAATTCAATAGAGGTAAGGAATTACCTATAACTGATGAAACAACACCTTTAATGTGACACCAAATAAAGGGTAAAGAGTAACCCATGGTGCAGGTAGGATTTTGATTCATTTGAGGAGGAGGATAAGAGAAAGGGTGCATCCCCCTTAAAAAGCTCCGTAGGGGGTCGGAATTTTTACTTTTCCATATTTAATGAGCCACATGGTTTTTCAAACCATGCACCCACCATACTGATAGTACTAACTCATCATAATCTACCATATATGGTTTTGAAATATGTTTTAACAAACTTTTCACAAACCACACAAATGGATCTGTGACCCCTATACAATATCTCACAATGTTTTTCAACAACAATGCACAAGTGTGAACCAAGTACCATGTCCCAAACACCTGGAATGGTTCCCTCTTTAACCTAAATGGTTTATCCTTAATCAGTCTCAAGCCATGAAATCAAACTATGTGGCTTGAAAAATTAACTAAAAGTTCATTTTGGGCAAGGGTACCACATGGTTTCCCCAATGTTGTGTGCCCCAAACTGTGGACTGAGGCAAAAAACCTCCAAAAGTCCAGAAACTCAACCTGAAGCACCCAAGGCTCACCCAAGAACCAGATATACCTTTCAATCCACATTCCATGTTTAATAATATGAATTTGAGGAATTCCAACTCTCAAAATTATTTTCCTAATCTCATATCAATATTTATTACTTAAAACAAATTAAAATTAATATTCCTCTTAATTTCTCAAACCTATATGAACATGGGGTCTTACAGTGAACCATTACCCAACCCATTTACTATGTGGTTACCAATAATTACCTCATCCTTAATAGGATTCAATGGTCAATCTATTACATAGACATAATATGAGCCTCTTATGATAAATTACAGGGTCCATATACGATATTTGTTCCACTACCTAAGAATCCCTCAAATGATACATCCTTCATGCCAATCATCGAAAGGTATACATGAATGAGACCCTTATAACCAAACCATGAGAGCCAATATTATTCCACTCATCATTAATCTCATTCCCAAAGACCCATTTACAATTCATTGTATAAAACTAGATTACCCTCCCCTTGGTGAATCAATCATCAAGTGATCTTAAAATCACTGAACCTAGTAGGGAATATTCATTCTAATATTAATAGTCTATAACAATTTTATGTATTAGTTATACACCCTATCGATCCTAATTTTATTCTCCTTGACTCAAAAACCCATCCATGCCTATTATACCATACATTAATCTCATAATGTATTACTTAATATATAAGGGATCAACTATATTGATGTATTATGAGTTATCCTATATGTTATCATAAAATAATATATCAAAACGGACTAAATTACGTATGTTTTGTATAGAATCACTAAACTTAGAGAGAAACCATCGATAAAAAAGTTGTGTATAATAAATTGGCCCATGATGAATAGACACGTCACTCAAACCGATTCTCCACTGGGCCTAAAGGGCATTCCCAATCGCAATGGGTTAGAAACTAGTGTCTATGTATCATGAATATACACTTAGGAATGGTTTCACCCTCATCTAAATAAATAAACAAGTATAAAAAACTATTGATAATATGGAATGGCCTATCCAGAAGGTGTACGTCTACTCATATAAAATAATTAGGTATAAATATATAAACAATCCAAATATGGAATAATGAAATAAACATCCATTCAAAATAAATACCTGGATACATGGAATTTTATACAGTACTGGCAAGTACAAGGGGAACAAAAGATAATAATATTCCATATTGAACTACCTGATACAATATTCAAAAAATAAAATGGAACCTAAAGAGCCCCAATGGAACCTCCATGTGGCCCACGATCACTCAACACATCCCAACACATATAACAAGAAACCTAACATGAATCTAATGAATTAGATCAAATATTGGCCACTTGATAGAAAACATAAGAGTTGCATACAGACACACACTAGTGTATATATTGGGAGTGAGCTAAAAATTCCAGGTATGATTCACTAAATAATATATACAGTTCCATTTATATTACATTAAATAAATTATTCTTCGAATATTATTTAAAAAATAGGTTTCTCACATGGAAAATAATAATAAAGAATGTAACATTATTTAAATATTTCCTTTCAAAACCAAGGTAAACCCCTTTAAGATTAATAAGGATCATCTGGCCTAGAATCATAGTCTTAAACCAATAAATAAATAAAAACATTCCTTTTAAAAATATTCCCTTTCTAAACCAATTATAAATGAGTTTGAAATTAAATAAAAAACACAATAAAAAATAATTCATAAACACATTAGCACCAACATATCAATGGAACAAAATTAAACAATCAGTAACCAAGCTAAGGTGTCTCGCAATCAAAATCAAGGTGATACAATCAAAGAATATGTATAGGGATACCCTAAATCATTCAAAAAGTATCCATCATCATAATAAACCCACTAGTCTCTGATATGAATGAAAATGGACCCATTTTCCTTATATTACACTATCTAGGGGACCCTAGTGGATACTAAATATCCCTCTCAACACCCTTTTGGGTCATAGATAACTAAATTAACCCCGTGGAGGGATATATTTCCTAGGAAACTACCTATACTACACACACTAATCTATAGTAATTCACATCCATAACTTCTTCTTAGCTACCAATGTTTTACATGACATTAATAAAAATGGAGATGATAAACAATAATAAATGATATCATCTCACATGTAATTTTTTTCATGAAAATCCATTAAACCTCATCTCACCCCCAAAACCCTCACATAAAACAACCCCTTCCACATATATTTATAAGTTTCAATAATAAATATCCCCCATATGGTCACATTCCATGGTGAACATAACATAAATTAAGGGGATCAATGATGAGGATAATCATAATTTCAAAATATGTTTTTTTTAACAGAGTTTCAATTGGTCCTTTGAAAACAAGTTCAAAATACAAATCCATTTAAATTTATTTAAAATACAATAGTTGTATAATTCCTTGAAGATGAATATGGAAACAACATTATCTTTTGAAAATGTTTCAAAACAACATCCATATCCAATGGTATCAAAACCATTGAAACTAAGATTAATTTCCTACTCTTATAAAACATTCTATTTAAATTGATAAACATCTGCTTTAAAAAAACAAATGTCAAAATACCTTTAAATAACTTTCATTCTTTTGAAATATACACACAAGAATTTTAAAAAAATTGTCATATAAAAAGTCTATTCCAAGTGTTGAAATCATTTGGAAAAATTTTTAAACTCTTCATGGGTATTAGATATATGTATAACTTGGAAAAAATTAATTTTGAAACACAAAAGCATCTCATGGAATTTAATATAAAGAAATGACATAGAAGAATCTACCTTTTAAAGAAAAATCTCATTTTAATGTTTCTACATTGATGGAGAATGAATAATTGATGAAGGAAACACCATATGCAACTCCTACACAACCAAAACCCCAATATTATACTCATCCAAAAACACTAAATTCGAGATCCATGGTTATTAGGGTTCATGTAAGAAACTAAATCTAAGAGACTAGGAGAAATGTGGAAGAGAATGAGGAATGAGGGGAAATACCTTTAAAAAATTTCTTGAAACTCTAAGAGGAGGATTAAAATTCAAAGTAGACAGAGAAGGAGGAGCTCCTCACAAACCCCTAAGGTTAGCTGAATGAGAGTTAGGGTAGAGGAAGGCTTAGGCTAAAAAGCTAATAGGGGAAATTGGTTAAATTCCCAATTTTAAGTGATCAGGAAGACAATATAGTTTTTATAAAAATTTTATGACTGTGTGAATGCCACTATTTACTCTAGGGATCTCTTTGTAGTTTAGATTCATAGTTAAGAAGACCATACTCTAACCATGAAAAAGTTTTTCTAAAAGTTATCGATGTTACAACATGATCATCGTATGGTTTCTTATAATCTTTCATAAATTCTATTCCAATACTCTAATACTAAGGATACTATCACATTTTACACTAGTTTTCATATAGTTTATACCCATTCCATGTATTACTCATATATACTAAACCATGAAAGAAAACAGGAACTAGAAAATTCTCTATGTATTTTTCATTGTAAGTTTCATCACATGGTTTTCCCCAAACTATGTGTGTTAAACATGGAACAAGGAAAATTTTCTTGATTTTAAAAATTTTAGAATAAATTCAAAATTTTTTAAAATAAAAAAATATAATATATAAATAAATAGTGTAACAATTAAATGTGGGTTTCAAAATTATCCCCACCATGTCACTTTCTACCTCAAAAAAATCATTAACAAAGGTAGAAACAATAAAAATCTAAAACTCCATACCTGAAAATAGGATTTATGGATCAACATATGGGAACAACCAAAACAACTAACATAAAAAAATATCCATGTTTCTAATAATCATCAAAGGAATCCATAAACTTCCACCAACCATAATAACCACAAAACAACTAGCTATAAACACCACAATTGAGTACAGCCCACAAAGGGGCATCTAAAAGGCCACAAAACCAGATTAATAACCCAAAACATCTCAAACAATAAAATAAACACAACTGATATTAAACATACACTAGTATGGAATATCATGGTTATAAACTTCTATCCTTAGACTACACAAAGGGTAACTCAAGTTCAGCCTATAAAACACTGACCAATGGTGATTCAAAAAAAATTCCATCCTAATAACACCCATGGCTAACTAGTAATAATTAAATCCTCCCTGTTAATTCAATATATACCCCAATGAAATCCCATGTTATACATCAAGAAACCTCAAAACATAGTCTAAACCATGCACAAATAAAAATGAGTGTCATTAAAAAATGAGGAATTATCATCCCAAAATAACCACTACTCACATGAGAGTAATCAAAATATCTCCTTAGGGATACACCAAACAAAGGTCACCTTAAAACCTCAACTTCTCCAAGCTCCATGACAGGAATCTCAAAAACGATCATCTCCCAAATCCATGCCACATCCCAAAATTCATCCCATTTCATATCCATGTAAAAACACTAATAGTGACCTGAAAAATGTCTCAAATAAGCATTAACATCTCACAAACACCGGGTCTTGAATGCCCATATGATCTACACTCAAACAATAAGAGTATTAACCCAAAAAGATTCATCCCAAGATATGGGAATTCTAGCATTCATCAAAACATTTATCGGAGGCATAATTATACAACATGAAACATGAATCCAACTCATTCATATTTCCAAAACACACTTAACCAGTCCCAACCCATTTGAAGGGAAACAATCCCACATCAAAAATCACTAAAGAAAAATACATTTTGAAAACATTTATTCCTTTAAAAACTATATAATTCCATAAGTAATAAAAACATTTTTTATAGAGATAAATGTTCTTTTAATGTCACCCAACCATTTTAAAACATTTTTCTTAATTTAAAATCTCAACTCCCTACCAGGTAATTTCAAAAAATTTAACCTAATGAAGAAAACTAACTGACATTTTTTGAAAACATGAAACCCACTTGAGCTTTCGAAAAATCTCTTTTATATCAAAACATTCATCTGAAAATACACTTTCCATCTCAAAATAAATTCTAGTTTCCATTTTATATCCAACCACCCATGGGATGACACCCCAAGATCCAAAAAACTCACCAAAGAGGTTTTAATCCAAAAATATTTATTAATTTCATTATAAAATCAACCATTTCTAGAAAAAATAATAAAAACCAATTACATTTACAAATACTCCCTAAGAAGTCATTACAATTTTGAGAATATTTTTCATGAAATCCACTTTTTCGAACACAAAAATCAATTTTCACAACAACCCTATAAAAAACACACTAAAAATCAGAAAAAGTTAAATACAAAAATATCAAAGTATCATAATACCTCCTTGAATTAAACCCCATTTCAAGGTATCACACATGGTTAGTAAAATATCAATCCAAAATGGGATGAAATACCATGATTGACTCATCCACATGGTTTTATGGACCACTGTCCAATCATACAAAAAATTACTGAGATGTTTACAAAATTAAGAATTTATTCACTACCCAGTTGTGCAAGATAATGTCACACCCCAACTATTTTTTTCATTTAAACACAAAATTAAAAGGATAAATCCACAACTAAAATCACATAATATTTATGAGGATTAAAACACCATCAATGAAAATCAAACCAAAATCCCACATTCAAAAATCAAACACCAAATACCCATGAAAACTCAAGTTTCATCATGAAATGTGGTGAGAAATCACCTATCATAACTAATATCTTGATTCCCCATGAAAATACTAACTCTAATCTACAATAAAACATCTTAAATAAAGAAGAGTGTTATAATAACTTTTTCCCCTTTTGAGAAACTTATGATTTTCTACCATTTATAAAAACCCATCTTAGTCTGACCTGACACAACACCCGATGCGATTCACCACTAGGCCTGAAGGGAATTCCTAATCCCCACATGTTGGAAACTAGGGTATGTTTATCAAAAAAATAATCTTGGTATTGATTTAAACCTTGTATAAAAAAATAAAAAATAAGGAAAAACTACCATTAATCTAAAACATACTATCTAGATGGTGGACGTCCATACATATAAAATAAGATTATGTAAATGAATAAACAATGAAAACATGGTGATATGAAATAAAAATCCATTAAAAATAAACAAATTAACGCACAAAATAAATTAAATTGAAAAAATATATGGGAAAAATATAAAAATGCACTAGGTCGAACTAGATGATACAACATCCAAAAAATAAAATGGAACCCAAATAAATCCAATCGAACCTCCATGTGACTAACAATCCCTCACCACATCCCAACACATAAAATAATAGAACCAACAAGAATCTATCAAATGAGATCAAATACCATGCACCTGAGAGAAAACATAAGAGTTACGCAAATACACACACTGGTGTATATACAAGTTGTGAGACAAATGACTCTAGTATACTTTCACTAATGAATCTATGTATCTCCATTCCTATTACATCCTTGAATGATAGTTTAAAAAAAATGAGAAAATTTATTTTTCACATGGGAAGGAATAATAAAACAAGTAACATGCTTTAACTCTATCTTTCAAAAACCAGGGTAAACCCCTTTAAGAACAATGAGGCTTATCCAACCTAAAACTATAGTTTTAACTTAATCAATATATCAAAACATTCCTTTTAAAAATATAAAATTTATAATACATTTATAAATCAATTTGGAAGAAAATAAAATACCTAATAAAAAATAATCCATAAAAACAATGGTACCAAGATATAAATGGAACAAAATAAAATAACCAACTATAAAACCAATGTGTCGTGCAATCAAAATCAAGATAGGGGACACAATCAAGGAATATGTATAGGGATCCCCTAAATTATCAAAAAAAAATTATCATGGGAAACACACTAGGATCAAATATAAATAATACTAAACCTAGTTTCCTTAGATGTCCCTCTCTATGGGAACCCTAGTGAAACTAGAACATCCCTCTTATCACCCCTTACGGTCACCGAGTAAAAAATTAATCCCCACAAGGGAATAAATTTCATAGGGTACTAGATGGCCTACACACACTAATATGGAGTAAAGAAAATCTATAATATCTACTTAGATACCTTAGGTTCCCATAACATCAATAAAAAGTGAGGTGAGAAATAACATACAATGACACCATCATATAAATCAAAATTTTATAAAAAAGTAAATAAAACTCATCTCACCTCAAACACCTTCACCCAAAAACAATCCCTTTCTCATCCAAGAATAATCCTCAATAATAAATATCCCCCATGGGGTCACAATCTATAATGAGTTTAACATAAATGAAGGGTGTTAAACAATAAGGGAAATATCAAGTTCAAAAAAACTCATTTTAACAAAGTTCTAATCAGGTCTCTAGAAACATGTTTCGTATACCAATCCATTTCATGTTATTTAAAATGTAATCATTGGAGAATTTTTTAAATATTACTAGGAAAACATTGAATTCTTTTGAAAACCTATAAAAACACCACTGATACCCAGTGGCCTCAAAACCATTAAAACAAGGAATTATTCCTACCTTTTATAAAACATTCCATTTAAATCTTCAAACATTACCTTATAAAATGAAACCAATTACAAACGCCCATTTGAAACATTTTCATTAATTTTAAAGAGACAATTGTGCATTTTTACAAACACTTGGTATGTGATAAGTCCATTACAAGTGTAAAAATAATTCAGAATCCATTTTAGACCCCTAATGGTTATTAAATATTGGAATAAATTGGAACGAAAATAATTTGAAAAAACAAAATTATATCATAGAATGTAATATGAAGGAAATATATAAAAACACCAATTTCTTTCAATCAAAAACTCATTGCAATCGATCACATTTGAGCGAGAATACAAAATTTTGAAAAGAAACCCAAGATACAACTCCTACACAACTAAAAAACCAACATTATAACTATAATGAACCCCAAATTTAGGCCCCATTTAAATTAGGGTTTAATTAAAAATGAAATCTAAGAAGGAATGAGAAAAGAAGAGGAGGGGAGGAGTATTGATACAAAACACCTTAATAAATCTACTTGAAACTCATGGAGGAGGCTATAAATTTGAATGATAAGGATAGTGCGGAGATCCCCATACAACCCCATGGTCAACTGAATTAGTGGAGTGTAATATTATTGAATGGGACTTAAAATTTTATAGAGGAAATTGGGAAAATTCCCAATTTTTAAGTGACTTGGTAGACCATATGGTTTTTCTTCATGATTTTCCAAACTATGTGATAATTATGTGGATGAAACTATTCAAACCTAGGAACACTATATAGTTTGGATACATGGTAAGGAAAGAAATGTTTCGACAATTAAAATGAATATGTTAAAAGTTATAGGTTCTCTTGAATGGTCATCGCATGGATTCTTCTAGTTGAGTGTAATTCATGCGCTAACACTCGAAGGCTAATAAGTCTCAAAATGTTTGCACCATGTTTCACATGGTTTGTACCCAAATAATTATTTACCCATGAACTAGAAAAATCATTTCACATATTCCATTATAAGTTTTATCCCATGGTTTTCCCTAAACTGTTCATGATTACTGTGAGAGTAAAAAAATTTAGATTTTAAAAAACATAATCCAAGCACTAAAATTTTTAAAATACCTCAAAATAATATAAAAAAATGAAATCTGACATGTGGGTGTTATAAATGTATCCATCGGTCCAATTTATTCCCCAATAAATTCATTGAAAAATATATAAATAATATAAAACTGAAAATCCTAAAAATAAGAGGTGGGAGGTCGAGGAAAAACTAGAAATGGATTATATGAATAGAAAATTATAGCCATTACTTAATTCCTCAAAAACCATGGGTTAAAACCTCAGTCATCAATCAAAAACCTCAATAATGTCCCAAAAGACAATCATTTAACAAATTTTTAACCATAATAACCACAAAAGAATGAAAATCCACAAATCAAACATATTTCCACTAATTATCAAAGGAATCCATAAAAATACATTAACCATAATAACCAAAAAATAACCAACTCAAAAAACTAAAAGAGAGAACAACCCAAAATGGGTCATCCAAAAGTATGTAAGACCGATTAACCAACCCAAGTAATAATAAACAATGCAAGAAACACAACCAATAATTAACATACCTCAACATGGAATACATTGGTTCTAACCTAAGGTCATGATACTATATAGAGGGTATCTCAGGAGCACCTACATAACACCAACACATGGTTATTTTTAAAATAAAATTCTATCTTAGTAGCACCCAAAAATAACTAGTAACAATACACTCCTCTTTGTTTCCCTAACCCACACCCTTAGCTATTCCCATGCCATCCATAAAAAAATATCAACCCGTGGTCCACACCATGAACAAGTGAAAAAAAAGTATCATCAAACAATGAGGCATAGACATCCATAAATAACCACAACTCACATAAAAAAATGAAAACACTGCCTAAAGGATACACCAAATGAAGGTAACCTCAAAACCTTAACCAATATGAAATCCTCAAGAAACAATCCCAAAACATATCATCAACCAAATCCATAACACATACTAAAATTAATATCACACCATATCTATTAAAAACCCCTAATTATGACCTCAATTATCTCCTAAACTATGCACCAAGATCTCCCAAAACAATTGGGGCTTGAATTCCTCAAGGCTCCACACTCAAATAACAAGAGGATTCACCCAAAAAGGTTCATCCCATGAGATGGTATTTCTACCTTTCATAGAAACCAAAATATAAAAACATCATAAAACATGAATCCAACACATTTATATTTACCAAACCCACTCAACTAGTCCCAACCCACACCTAGGGACAAAATCTAAAAGCACAAATCACTAAGATAAAATACTTTCCAAAAACGTTCATTCTTTTAAAACCTTCCCAATTACAATCAAAACCAATTTTTAAAAAACATGTTTTATTTTAAAATATCCCAAACATTTTAAAACATTTATATTTAATTAAAATCACAACTCCTTTCAAGGTAATTTCAAAAAATTTAACCTTTCTTTAAAACCCAATAACTTCTTTTCAAAACATGAAAGTCACTTAGGCATTATAAATTTCTATTTTATCTCAAAACATTCACCTCAAAATCCACTTTATATTACAAAATATATTTTTTTGATTTTATTGATAGAATAAATCCCTTTGGAACACACACAAAGAGGGTCAAATCATTTTAGAAACAACCTACCAAACTATTTTTATACATAAAATACTTTTCGAATTTCATTAGGACATCAATTATTTCCAAAAAAATCATGAAACACAATTCCATAGATAAATAATCCATAAGGTATCATTTCTATTATGAAACTATTTTTCATTAAATCATCCTTTTCACCAAAAAAATAGTTTTCATAAAAACCCAATATTCAAAACACACAAAAAATAAAAAAATCAAATCCAACAACATCAGCCTATCGCAAAACCACTATTGAATTCACCCCCATTACTGGGTATCAGGAAAAAATAGTCTAAATATCAAGAAAAAATAGGATTCAAGGCCATGACTGAATCAAAAAAAAGGTTTGATAGACCAAGGTATAATCATAAAATAATTTCTAATACATTTTTTAAGATCGATTGTTTAGTCACTACCCGATTTATCACGTCGAGCAAGATAACCTTATTCTATATATAATTTTTCCATTTCTCCCCAAACTTACAAGGTAAACACCAAGTAAACTCACATAATATCTACGTGGATTAAGAAAATCAATAATAATCAAAATGAAATCCCAAATTTGAAAATCAAACCCTAACATCCAATGATAGCTTAAGTGTTGAAATGAAAGGTGCGGACCAAGAATATACACATGAATAATGTACTCAGTGATCACAATAATCATAACTCCAATATACCATGACACAACCCAAATAACAATAGAGTTGTTCCAGAAACTATGCCTCTTTTGAGAAACCTATGCTCTGATACCATTTGTAACAAACTGGCTCAGGTTGACTCGACATATCACCAGACCCAGTTCACAATTGGGCCAAAAGGGCGTTCCCAATACCCAACAACTAGAAACTAATGCCTGAGTATCTAGAACATACACTTGATAATCATTTCACCCATGTATAAACAAATAGTCAAAACTATTAATAATCTTATAAGACCTATTTAGATGGTGGGCTCCACTCATATAAAATAATTAGATAAAAACAAATAAAAAATCAAAACATCACATAATGAAATAAACATCCATTAAAAATACACAAATGGACACATAAAATAAAATATATTGGAAATTGATACAAGGGTAACAAAATATAAGAATACACCGGGATAAACTTGTCGATACAACATCCCAAAAATAAAATAGAACCCAGATAGCTCCAATGGAACCTTTATATAACCCACAATCACTCACCACATCCCAAAACATCCAACAATGGACCCAACAAGCATCCAATGAACAATATCGCTTATCTATCACATGATAGAAAATGTAAGATCTATATATAAACACACTTTTGTATATGTAAGGTGTGAAAAAAACATTCCAGTAATATTTCACTGAAGAATATATATTATTCCTTTAATATTAATTCTATAAATTATAGTTTGGGTATATATTAAAAATAGGGTTTTCACATGGGAAAGAAAAAATAAAATAAGTAACATGATTTAAATATTTATTTCCAAAACTTAGGTAAAATCTATTATAACCAAAAGGGGCCTAGATACCATAATAGTGGGGTTAAATTAGGGTATGGATATTCTATTTCAAAATTATTCTTACCCCATTGGATCTTGTCCTCTATATTATAAGGGTCACTTTGTTTGTTCTTATGTTATTAATGTATATATTTTTATTTCCTTATTTATCTGATAATGATGCTTTGGATGAAATGCAGGGAAGCAAGTAGGAAGACACAAAGATTTTTACGTGGTTCACCATCACTGGGCTATGTCCAAGGAGCATACAACAACGATGTGCCACTATACCAAATCCACTAAAGCTCACATAAAATTTACAATGTTTTGGATAGATCACTTGCATGCCTAGAATCAATACCTTTACAATGTTTAGGGTTATCTCATAGCCTTCCCAAGGGTCACTCCCTGTTTCTCTCTCTCTGGATCACCACTGGTAGAAAGGATCACTATCTTCCACTTCCTTTTCTCACTGATCTGGATAGGATCCACTCACAGTTTATGGAATTGTATGTCCCTTCCTTATCTCTAATAAAATATGAATCCTTAACTATTGATAGATTCTCTGTTAACGTCCAAATTTCACCAGTAGATTAATCTCTATTTGCACCAGATGTATTGAGAAACTCCAATTTTTACACAAAGCCTTCACTAGGCCTTATGTGTAATTCCCTGCTTTTGCGTGAAATCCAATTTTTCTACAACACCTCTTTTACATGAAACAACTTATTTTACATGCAAAAAACTTATTTTATACACATCCTTGACTTTATATGAAACCACATATTTATGCACAACCTGAGGTTTACGCATAACCTTCCTTTTATGGGAAACCTAAGATTTATGCGCAAACACCTGACTTTTTGTGAAAACTTGACGTTTATGCGCAACTCCCTTGTGTATTCCAATTCTGCATGCCAGAGCTTGGATTCAATCTAAGTATTGAGCTTCTTCAAATGAGGTGGTTCACCTCATATTTATAGGAAAACTTGACCCCTGCCCAAAAAACCCTCCTTGAGCGTGCAATTCTCTTTAAGTGTGAAAAAAACATCTTCCGCACAACCCAGTATTTCGCGCACTTCTCCAAAATTTCACGTACCTCATGAATTTACCAATTTTTAATCTTCTGATCTCGAAACACCTCTTGTGAAAAAAAATTCCTTTGACTATTTTGTTCCCCCACTTTCTTTTAAACAAACCGCTCTAATATTTCACATACCTCATGCATTTTTTCAATTTTCGATCATCTAATGTGTGAAAAACATCATTCCTCTATTTAACGCACCAATTTCATTTTCTGCAGACCACTCTAATTTTGTGCGCACCTCCATTTTCCAAAAATCTATCTCTCCATTTTCCATTTTTCAGGCCCAAAAATTTGGCAAACACTAGAAAACAGCGCCACCTTGTATCTGATCTTTTTTTATCACCTCCAGATCATACATTCCATTTTCGAGGTTCTTCTGTCAAACTTGGATAGCCAACATCATCTCTTAAACTTGATAAATCTCTATGAAAACCCCCCTTTCCAACAAATTGGACATCATGGTATGCTCTATCAATAAACACACCATGGAGGCCCACTTTTTCAATAAACAAAATCCCCTAAAAAATGCTTCAATGATACCTTGAGGTATTTTTCCCAAAAAAATCATTTACGAACAAAAGGGTTCATATAACGTAATATCATAGTATTAACACATTCAATAAATCAAAACCCTCCTTTTAAAAATACACACTTTCTAAAGAATTTATAAATTAGTATGAAAGTATACCAAAAACAAAATAGAAAACATGGGATAAACACAACAACATCAAGGAATGAATTGAATAAGATGAAATAAACAGCAACCAAAATACGGTTTATGCAATCAAAATAAATCTAGGGGATAGAATCGATGAATATGTGTAAGGATCCCCTAAATCATACAAAAAGGATCTAGCATCATAGGAAACTCACAAGGCGTTAACTTGAATGATATTGGACCAAGTTTCATAGGATCACACTCTCTAGCGGTCCTTATTGGAATTGTGACATCCCTATCCCTTAGGGTCACCAAGTACAAAATAAACCCCTAGGAGGGTGTAAATTCCATAGGGAAATAGCTAACCTATGCACACTAAGCTAGCATAACATGCATACAAACCTTCTACATAGATACATTGGGTTCCTGTGAAATCGGTAAAAAAGAGATGAGTAGTAATAATTAATTAGATAATAAGATGAATCAACATTTTAAAGAAAATGAAATAAACCTTATCTCACCTTAAACATCTTTTCATGAAATAACTACATTTAAATCCATGCATAAGAATTAATAATAAAAATCACCCATGGGGTCACAAACTATAATAAACATAACATAAATTAAGGGGTTCAATCATGTGGGTTATCAAAAATTTCAAAAAAAAAACTCATTAACAAAGTGTCAATCTGTCCATTTAATACATGTTTGGAATACCAATACATTTCAAATTATTTAAAATATAACCATTGGATCATTATTTGATGATTACTTTGTAAACCATGCTTTACTTTGAAAACATTTTAAAATTTCATTGAGGCTCAATGAACTCAAAACCATTGAAACAATAGAAAACTCCATCCTTATATAAAATATTCCCTCTAAATCACCAAAAATATTATTTTAAAATTTAATTGGTGTCAAATACCCCGTTAAAAAAATCATTCATTTGAAAGATCTTCTTGGTAACTTTTATAAACATTTGGCATGCAACAAGTACATGTCAGGGGAATAAATCATTTATAATCCTCCTCAAAACCCTCATGGGTATTAAATATAGGTATAAAATGTAAATAAAATAATTTTAAAAAATATAGGAATATCATGGAATATAATATAAAATAATGACTACCTATGTAAATTAGAAACTCATCACAGCGTGTCACCTTTGATCATGAATGCACAATTGAGTAAGGAAACACCATATTTTAATCTTATAAAACCAAAAAACAAACATTACAACCATATAAAACCCTAAACTCAATCCCAAAATATATTATGGTTTAATAAAGAAATTATATCCGAGAGGGAAGGAGAAAGGGGGAATAGGTGTAGAGGAATGGGGGGAAATATCTTAAATTGTATGTTTGAACCTTAAGGATGAGGCCAGAAATTCGAAGGGGTAGGACAATGAGGAACTCCCCATGCACCTTGAAGTCCAATAGAATGAATGGAGGGTATGATAAAGTCTTAAGACTAAAAATTTAATAGGGTAAACTTGGTAAATTCCAAATTTTTAAGTAACTTGGTAGACAACATGGTTTGGCTGATTTTTCAAACCATGTGTCAATCATGTAGATGGTACTATCCACACATGGGAACATAACATGGTTTAGATGCATGGTTAGGAAAACCATACATTAATCATGTAAAAGGATCTGTTAAAATTTTCATGTTCTAACACATGATAATCATAAGTTTTATCTTAACTGTGTATAATTCATGCACCAACACTCTAAGATGAAAGAGACTCACATGGTTTATATTGGGTTTTACATGGTTTGGAACCAACTCGTGCACTACGTATGAATACTAAAATGTGTAAGAAAAACGAACTAGAAAAGTTAATGTTTTTGAGACATCATAAGTGTCATTACATAGTTTCCTCCAAACCATGTGTTTTATCCTTACAAGGTGTAAAAAATTCTATATTTTAAAAAAATTCAACCAAACACTCAAAGTTTTATACTACCCCAAAATAATATAAAAATAAATAATGTAGCATTAACATGTGGGTGTCACGCTATATATGGTTAAACTAACCAATATGAGTTTGCTAACTTAGATAGATCACATATCGAATAAAAAATGATATGAGAGCCAGAATCATGGATGGTCTCAACAAGAGAGGAGGGGCTTGGCTGATAGTTTGAATTGGGAGAGAGAGGAAGTAAATGGATGATTTTTTATAATTTTTTTTATAAAAAATGACCAAAATACCCCAACATCTAGTGGTGGAAACCAATAGACTACCAGTGAATTACTACAACGGTTTTTTGGATTGATGGTGGTTATAACGCCCCTACTAGCCCTGTCAGGCTTCAGTGGGACCTCACCAGCTATCCACTGAGGTCTACTACAAACCAAAACTAAAATTTTAATTATCCAATACTTGAGAATTTTCTATGGGTATTTTCTTCCCACCATACCTCCAAAACATCCATATTAATATTATAAAAATGAATAAATATTCTATCTCTTTATGACCATTAAAAACATAAAATTCCAATTGGGACTAATTCTATTTGAGTGTAGAATTTTTCTAACTTTCACTGAGATGCGACGATGTAGGTCATTTAAATTATATTTATCATATCATCCATTATTCTATTTTATCACAACAATAAATCAAATAATATACTCCAAACCATATCATACCATAATATAAACCCATAAATACATTAAGTATAATTCATTATCACATCATTACCACAAAATTCCCATAAAATCTAACATCATGAGAGGGACACAAGTATCTCATCATTAACTACCATTTCAAATCACATGAATCATCTCAAATTCCATGAGTACTATAAATTAACCTATAAATAATCTCCAAGGGTAATTAATTTTTCAACTCCATGAAAAACGTAATCAAATTATTATTGTAGCAACATGATATTTTATAAAATAAAACTATGTTTGGGAGTATATTCAACACGCAACATCGAGCGTTAACGACCTGAAAAATATATAACTGTTATAACTCAATCATTAAATTGAAAGGTATGAATAGTATTAACTAATTTATGATATATATACAAATATATAAATTTCCTTCAGAATATAAATTATTGATAAATTTCAAGTAAATAATGGATCAATTTTTAGTGAAGTAATTTTCATCTATAAAAATATGTTTTCTTGAAAAATGTTTTTTATTTATTTTCATGAAAAAATATTTTAAATTATTTTTTGAGATTTTATAAAATTTATTTAATAAAATTAACTCCACATTTTAAATTGAAATATAAAAATTTATAATGGGTGAATTTTTGGGTTTGTTTTGGAAAATGTTTATTTTTCAGGGAATAGTGAAAAATATCGATTTTTCTAAAATTGTCACTTCTTTTTAATAAATTTGGAAATTTAAAAGTAAAATATTGTTTTTAATAATGTTTAAATTAAAATAAGTATTATTTATTTATATTTAATCGACTTATCTTTTTAATAAAATTCATATTTAATTTTTGTATAAGTTTGTTTTTGGGTTTAAAAACAAGATTTTTCTGAAAACTATTTTAAAGTGCATAACATTTCTCCATATTCATTAATTAAAAAAACCAAAATAAGGAATTATTGAAATAAAATTTTTAGATTATATATCAATAAATATTAATTTATATTCATACAATGATTGTTATTATTATACATATAGTTAATATAAAAAAACTTTCTTACAAAATACACTTCTTAAAAACCCATTTTTTCATCACTTCTGAGAATTTAATTTTAAAATAATTTTGATATTTCTATAAATTGGATTTTTTATAATGGATTAAATATTTTTAACAATCATAATTTATATTATCTATGAAGGTCAACTTATGTTTTTAAGAAAAAAGTAAAAATTAATTATCGTGGTTAAGTTGAAAACAATTTTTACTTGGGGTTAAACTAACAAATAAGGGATAAAATGACCTAAAATATTGTCTAAAACTATTTTATTGATATATATAGACCATAAAATGTGTAATTATTTATATTGGTCCATTTTGGATCCTTTTTAATTGTGAAAAACATGGTTACACCTTTTTCATTTCAAAATATTACAAGTGTGCCACTCACATAATGTATAAAAGGTCAATCCCTCTCCTCTCCTCTTCACTCCTTAAAAGTCATTTAGATCAACCAATAACTTCCTAAATATATTCCTCAATTACCTATCCACATCATATATCACTTATTTTTATCATCAATCCATCTTAATAATCCTTTTAGTGCTTATCTATAGAGGGTTCTCGAAGAAGAGTTATCGTGCATAACCGGGCATCATTATTTTATTTCTTCTTCCACCACCATCAAATATTATTCAATTACGATTACATAATATAAAAATTATATAAAATATAATTATATTTTATTATATTAATGTAATAACCAAAATATATCACTTCCTCCACCAAATTTTATATAAAATCATCACTCGTGTGTACGGAAGACTACTGCCCCGTGAACCAATGTCATTCGTTTTCCTTCATCACCTCTCACATATTGATATAATGATGTATTTAAAGAGTATATATGATATTTTTAACATATTTATACATATATAAATATTATATCACATATAAATATTTTACTTTCCATTCTGTGGGGGATAAGATAATGTCACTTGTGTCTACGACGGACTACCGCCTCACGATGTGATGTGATTCATTTTTCACTAAATATTTACATGGAAGGTAATAAGGATATTGTTAATAGATATATTTTATTTAGATTAAATAATTAAGATATTAATTACATATATAATTTTGAAAATATAATATATCATTTTTTCTTAAATTGAAAAATGATAACACCATTCATGAGCATGTGTGTTCTACCACCTCTACGAAAAGATCGGTTTCTTTTTTCATCACCAAAACACATGGTTGGTATATATAATTATATTTAAAGAAATGATATTTTATTTATTATATTATGATAATTATTTAATGATAAAATATTTCTTACCTTCTTTTTATAAGGATTGCTGAAAAATGAAAATGTTACTCATGCGTATGTATGGTATACCGTCTCCTTGAATGTAATGTTATTAATTTCTCATAAACATCATTAATTATTAGTTTCAAAACTGTAATTGATTTATAAATATGATAAATATATAATCAATATTATTCTGTAGATGTTAAAATGAAGACAACTTTTAGAACGGTCAATATAGTGAAGTTGTTTTGAAACAATGAACCAAACATTCTCAAAACACCTGACGTGGACATTACAGATAAAATATTAAAATATTACATTAAAAATAAACAAAATAAATAATTTAAGTATAAGTTATTAAACTTGGGAAGGGTTCTTAAGATATAAAATAATTTTTTAAGCTTATTAAATAAGAGTTCAAGGACATACAAAGATAGCCTGGACTTGAGGTAAGGGTTTTTTCTCTCATCTCGCTTTTATTTCTATAAGACATATGCCTTAGTCACCACTTATTTTTGTTGTGTGATGTATATAATTACCATAAATTTATTTTATGATACTTTTAATTAAAATTATTTGGATTTACTAATTCATATGAGGTTATCTATTTCATGGGGTTTTGATCCAGAGAATTCAAAAGTTGTAGGGCCTTTGTCTTGATTTCCCTTCTTTGAGGCATATTGTATTGTTACACACCTATATTATTTTATGAGGTGTATATAACTATCCTTTGAAATGTTATATCATTAATTTCATTATATTATTTATATTTAATGTTTCATTTTAATTTATTATTTCATGGGGATTACAATTAAAGAGTTTCCAAAGTGGAAAATGTTTCATGTTACAATCTCCTTTCCTTCGAGAATTTTTATGTTTATGGTAAATTTTAAAGAATTAAAAAGATCTTAGTTTCATGAACCAAATATATTTTATAATCGTCTATTAGTGAACTTTTTTCACGTGTTTAATTTCCATTTCCTCCATTATTTTTTGATTAAATATCAAGATATTTGTTTTTAAGTGATACTAATCTTGTATCTTTTTTTAGATCTAGAAAATTTCTCTTCAAATATCCATGTTTTCTTAAAAAAATCAAAAATGATTTACTATGAATGTTTAAATTCATTTTTACCAATAATTGGGTTTTTTTTAAAAAAAATAAAATGAATCATGCTATTTTTTTTCTAAAAAACACAATTTTTACTTTTCTTACAAAAATGTGAAAGGAATATTTGTTTTTAACATATTCAAAATGAATGAAACTTTCCAACATCATGACCAACAATTGTTTTAAAGATTCATTTTTAAGTATCAAATTTTATTTTCAAATAAAATGTTTTCTTTATATTTTCATAAAATTTTATATTTTAAATAATCTTTTTCAAAATGAAAAGGATATTTGCCTTAAGAAATGTTCGAAGTGATCTTTCAAAATCATTTTTCATCTAATATGGCATTCTTTGATGTTACTAAAAATGAAAATTTTACTTTCCTAAAGTATTTTTTAATGATATTTTAATGTTATTTCCATTAATCAATATCAAATAGCCTTGATGTTACTTATGCACCACTGGGGATATGTTGTAATGCTACTATCCTCATTCTTTATCTAGATAGATTAAGATTGTTTCAAATATATTGACATAGAACCCATTTCTTTTATATGGGTTAATCGTATTTCAAATAGATTGTTATGGAACCCATTTCTTTTCCTTGGTTTAATCATGTTTCAATGATATTTATATAGAAGTCATTTATTTTACATGGATTAATTATGTTTCAAAGAGATTATTATGGAACTCATTTTTTTTATGGGTTAATAATGTTTTAATGATATTGTTATAGAAGCCATTTATTTTCCATAGTTTAATAATTTTTAAAAGATATTGTTATAAAACACATTTTTTTATATGTATTAATCAGGTATCAAAGATATTATTAATTACCTTGTTTCTTTTCTATGGGTTAATAAAGTTTTGAAAAGACTAACAGTTTTTTATATGAATTTATGATGATGTGAATTATCCATGTAATTCATTAATGAATAATATGTGGACATTATTGATGATAATGGGGGTAAAAAATAGTATTGTGTAATTGTATGGACCTCCCTGGTCAATTAATTTTTCAAAATCGAGTGTTTGGGGTGTTATGGGAGGTAACAGTAGATCATTTCAAAAGATTGTCAAAATTCCAGTTTTTCCATCAGTAGGTCAAGGTGTCGGTGACTCGTGGAATTGGTAGATTAGGGTTTCAGTATGTCGGGGTGTCGGGAGGGCAGGGCATCAATGACTCAGGGATTCGGTACGTCAGGTAATTGATAGGTCGAGGCGTCAGTAGGTTGGGGCGTCGATGACTCAGGGTGCCAGTAGGTTGGGGTGTAAGTGACTAAGGGTGTCGGTAGGTCAGGGCATTGGTAGGTCGGGTGTTAGTTGTTCAGGCATCAGTGAGTGGCGTTGGTGACTCACATAGGTGATTCAGGTATCAATGACTCATTGTCGGTGACTCGTGTTAGTGACTCACCCATCAGTGATTCATTTCCATCTTTTTCCAATTTTTCTACTTTCACCCCTCTTAGGTTTTATTTTAGGTAAATAGAGTATAAAACCTTATTTGAGAATTTATAAAGGAATTTTAAATGATATTAATTATATATTTAATATCCTAATGCACATGGGACTTTAAAATAGTGAAACTGTGTAATCTTGATCGTGTTATTTCTTTAATGACTTCTGCAAGTACTCTTCCATTAATATAGGATCTAGCTCTTCTAATCCAAGATATTCCTTTCCCAGTGTTTTTCAATTTTCTCTTCATGTGACAAAAACCATTCTTCCTAGAGGAGTCACATATGTGGTGCATCAGTGGATCCAGTTTTCCTTAGAGTATTTCCTACTACTCACGCAACCCACTACTTTTTAGTGCAAGTAGGTTTTGTTGGTTGTCTGTTTTTCGAGATAGGTAAATCGTCATCTCTCTTTTATTTTTGTATCATGTGGGGTGGGTTAACTCATGTCCTCTTGTGAATACAGTTGTACCCAATTCTAATGAAGATAATAATAATTAATAAATGAGGATATGGGAAGATGACAACGATGATAACATTGTATTATATGTTATTCTTGATCCATGTTGTGTTTTATAAGGACTGTATACCTTATGAAAATCCTGGATATAGGTGGCCTCTATTTATGCACTTGTTTGACTTGTGAATATTTATTATTGTTTCCTTGTTTAATGGCTAAAATTATGGAATTTATTAACCATGTACACCTAGATAAATATATCTATGCCCTGGGATCAAAAAAAATTTGTGATCACCCCGGAATAATGAAAGTGGAATTAAACAATGAGGGTTTCTAAATCTGAAAACACCTTGTTGTTTGGTGTGTATTTGTGTTGTGTAAGGTTCTTTTCGGCCTTGTGTTTGTTCTGCTAGTCTTATGGTGTGGTTAAGAGTGTGGTTGTGTGTATGGGGTGGTATGGGTGGTGTGATGGTATCTCGGGTTACGAGATTGATTGATTGTGGAATGGAAGAACTTGTTATGCAGAGGGACTACATCTGGGAAGTGGTTGGGTAGTGGGGCTACAGTTTCTAGTTTTGCTATGTTTATGTTACGGGGTGTGCTATTGTTATATATCGGGGCTGCTAAGTGTGGTTGTGATGAGGTGTGTTGTGGGTTTTCTTATAGAGAGGGAGGACAGGGCGAAATGACATTGAAGATTGATGGTGGAAGTGGTTAGACAAGTGTTCAAGAAAGGGGAGTGTGTAGTGGATTGTTTTACCTTGGCCCTTCTTCCTGGTGTGTTATGGTTGACTGTGTGTCTATTTATTATGTTATTTTTGGTAGTTTCTTAGGTAGGGATGGAATGAACAATTGTTTTGACAAATAAATAATGATAGGTGTTTAAATGTATTGGATGGGGTTATGAATTAATTTTGTGGATGTTTATGTGACTATCCATTTAGAGGTAGTACCAAAGGTAGTTTTTTTGGGCTGGTTGTTTGTTTTGAAAACCCATAGGTTGGGTTGAGTGATTGGTACCTATATATGCACATTTATTTACTTGTGATTTCTATACACACCCCACCTGTATTGAGAACTATGTGTTGAACACCCCCATTGTTATGGGGAGGGTGTCCTTTTACTACATCCCAATGGGAGGATGGATTGATGGTTATTGGATATTCTCTGCTCTCTCTTCTAGAAATTGGTATCCTGAGACTGTTTGAGAAGGTTGTGGTGTGGTTGTGAGGCCCAGGTGTCTATGGGTGATGTGTGCTTCCCAAGTGTCTCTATGATGAGATATGTTGTACTTTAATGGGTGTATTTGGGATGATTTTTTGGTTTTTTGGCCCATCTATGCGCTGGATGTGATGTAGTTATGGCCCAGGTTTTTATGGGTGAAATATGGTATGTGCCCCAGGTGTGTAACGACCTGAAATTTTGAATAAATCTTGTTTCCTAATTTTATGTGTTATTTTATTTTATTTTTATACTCAACAAAAATGTTTCATTTGATAACATTAGTATAATTAAAATGAGACCGTTGGGTTTTGACTGGTATATGACCATTGATCAATATGACCGCTGGAAACTAAACGTTTTGATTATTGTCTCTAAATATAAGTAATCTTGGTTAATTATTATCGAAAGAAGATTCTATGGCCTCACCCAGTAGTCTTGGACCGATTGAAGCCCGTCTAAAAGAACTTGGGAAGGAGGTAGCACCACTAGGCTTTGCTCTGGACCAAACCCAAGCCGAACTTCATCATGTAAAGCTAGAACAGAATCACCTTTGCGAGAAGTTCAAACTGATAGAAATTACTACTTGTGCGATGTTGGCCGAGCCTCCCTCAGATTCTCTCACCTTAGCACACCTTACACTTAGGTCCTATGCTGGTCTGATAAGGGGCTATGTAAGTAGACCGTAACTGCCTTGTGTAATCCTTTGTTTTAAATAAAAATTGGGATTTCTTCTTATGATGAATTTTATGAAATTTCAAATGACCGGATAAATATAGTATGTATATTTTTGATGAATTTTAGAAAAAAGATATGTAAACCTTAAATAATTAAAAATGTGTAATGATTTTCAAAAAATGTTCTTCTACAATTATGTTTAGTACGAAATTTAGAGTCTAATAAGATCAAATTAATTTTTGATGAATAGTAAATTATGAATAGTGATTTTCTGCTTAGGACTAGTAATGTGACCAAATGGATTAGTAATCTCACTCAATGAAAGTATTAATATAATCTATGCATATTGATTAAGTAATGTGATTCAATAAAATGGTTAAATAACGGTTTCATAAATTATTATTCAGGTATTTGTTTTTTCAAGTGAATAGTGTTTTTTAATTAAAAATTAAATTAACAATATTTAGAAAATTATTTTTATAAAATGGATTTCATTTTTGAACTCAGAGAATGGATATTATGTGAAGTTAATTTTTTGGGATTTTTCTGAAAAAAATGAATTTTCGGTGAATAGTGTATTTATATAAAAATAAATTAAAAATATTTAGAAAATTATTTTTATAAAATGGAGTTCATTTTTGAAATCAGAGCATTGATATTTGATTAAGGTGAAATTTTGGGATTTTTCTGAGAATGTTGAATTTTCAATGAATAGTAAAAATATCGTTTTAGGGTTTCAGTATGTTTAATGATATCATAAATGTGTCATGGTGATGTCATGAGATATTTTATGGGTTGGCCGACCAAAGGTGATGAATTTTTGTATGGGGGCCCATGTGGCCTAACTCCATGGGAAATACCGTGGGAGAGCACATGGTTTTGAGAAAACCACTTTTGAGGTGTCCCTTGCCCATTAATGCCTTGTCCCCTCACTTTCCCTATAAATACCAAGCCATCCTCTCATCCATTTCGACTCCCCACTCTCCCCCAACGAATTTCTGTTCTCATTACCTTCAAAGGAGTCCTCCCAAGGTGCCCCCCAAGCCCTCAAGGTCTCATCCTTTGAGTTTTAAGAGTTACGTTTTAAGGTAAGGGATCCGACCTCTCTCTTTCTTTTCAAGAAATCTCTTTTATGTAATTTCTTTTATGCTCCATGTTCTTATGTTTAAATATGTTCTTTTATACTCATCTTAATTCCCTTTTCATTTTCATATAATTAGCGATCCCCTCTTACTCTCATTATTTCGTTTTATGAAGTTTTAAGCGGCGTCGTTAGGCTGCCGAAATTTTTGTAACAGATTCTTTCTCCCTTCTCATTTTCAAGATCTATTTTCATGTAAAGTATTTCAAGTTCCTTTTTATTATGTTGGGGTATGATCTATAAATTTATCATACAGATCTTTTATGATCATATGATGAGAGACCCTATTTTATCTCTTCAATTCAGTATTTTGACGTTTTAAGTGGCGTCGTTAGGCTGACGAATTTTTAAGTGGTTCTTTCACCTTTCTCTTTTTTCAAAGTTCTAATTCCATGTCAAGTCTTGTAAGTTCCTTTTTATTATGTTGGGTTATGATGTATAAATATATCATACTGATCTTTTATGTTCATATGATTAGAGACCCTATTTGATCTCAGCAATTCATTTTTGTTGAAGTTTAAGTGGCGCCGTTAGGCTGCCAAAGTTTTAAGGGATTCTTTCACCCTTCTCATTTTCAAGATCTATTTTCTTGTCAAGTCTTTCATGTTTCTTTTTATTATGTTGGGGTATTATCTCTAAATATATCATACTGATTTTTTATTTTCATATGATGAGAGACCCTATTTGATCTCATCAATTCATTTTTTTTTAAGTTTAAGTGGCGCCGTTAGGCTGCCGAATTTTTAAGTGGTTCTTTCACCCTTCTCGTTTTGAAGTTATACTTTCATGTCAAGTCTTTAAGGTTCATTTTTATTATGTTGGGGTATGATCTCTATATCTATCATACTGATCTTTTTTTACCATATGATTAGAGACCCCATTTCATCTATTCAATTCAGTATTTTGAAGTTTTAAGTGGTGCCGTTAGGCTGCTGAATTTTTAAGAGATTATTTCACCCTTCTCGTTTTCAAGTTCTATTTTCTTGTCAAGTCTTTCATGTTCGTTTTTATTAGGTTGTGGTATGATCTATAAATATATCATACTGATATTTTATTTTCATATGATGAGAGACCCTATTTTATCTCATCAATTCATTTTTGGAAGTTTTAAGTGATGTCGTTAGGCTGCCGAATTTCTAAGGGGTTCTTTCACCCTTCTCGTTTTAAAGATCTATTTTCATGTCAAGTCTTTCATGTTCCTTTTTATCATGTTGTGGTATGATATCTATATCTGTCATACTGATCATTTATTTCCATATGATGAGAGACCCTATTTGATCTCATAAATTCATTTTTGGAAGTTTTAAGTGACGCTGTTAGGCTGCCGAATTCTCATAAGAGAAATCTTATATTCTGTCTTCCTTTCAAGTTCTTCATTTCATATGGTATATCATTCAAATTACATTAACATGTTCTTAAATACTTTATATTTTGTTCCCCTACTATTTTATGAATCATTTTTTATTTGTTGACCCATGTCTCTTCTCTTTTCAATGTTTTCTAAAACCATGTATCATAGATGTAAAGCTGCATAGTTTTCGTCTCAAAATGCCTCCCTCTTTATCTCAAAATTATTTTATGTTATTAAGTGAATAATCAAAGATCCTATTTCTAAAATGGTATTCACATATAAATCAAAATGTTATATTTTAAATTCTGGGATTTACATACATGAAACCCGCTTTCCCTTTTCCGTGGGTTTAAAGTGACATAATGATCATGTCTTTAAAGCAGTTTTTAAAACGTTATGATTATGAAATGAAACCAATTTATTTTATGGTATATGGGTTTTTTATGAAATGATTGGTGATGATATATGTGGATCACATGATAATAAAGACATGTCAAGGGTGCGCCCAGATAGCGCTCCAATGCATTGGGTAAAGACTTAATCTCTAGAGATGACCTTTTAGACTGATACCATGGTGAATAACCTTGGTAATTTTTAATGACACCTTGGGGATGGACCTTGGTGAAATGAAATGATTGTCCATATTAAATGTTGTATCCACATCTTCAATTTATGAATAATGTTATTTTTATTACGATATATCTCATGATTTATTTCTCATGCCTTAATGTTCTTTTCATGACATTGTTGATGTATCCCAAGTTCACATGTTAAATGTTTCCCCTAGTTTCCCTTACTGGGCCTTCTGCTCACCCTTTCTTTTGATATATGTCCCCAGGTTTGAGATGCAATAATGAACCTAAGATGAACATGAGGATAATCCTTTCATGTTTTTAACAATAATGTTTTATGTTTTCATGTTTTAAGTTCCTGTATTCCAAGACACTAAACCTTAAAGATCCTCAATTTTGTAAAATGTAATGAAAGTTTATGTGACAAAAAGGCAGGATGCTATAGTTGTTATTAGAGGATGGATTATTTATTTGTGGAAATTAGGATATGAAAACTTTAGGAAGAATCCTATAGAAAAGTTTAAATATAGTAAATCTTCCTGGTATTTTGGTGAGTATTGAGTAAGGGGATGACAAGAAAATACATCCATGTCTGGATACTAGCAGGTAGAGGTGGCTCTGGCACATATGTACATAGCGGTAAAACCCGAAAACACTGCTTTGAGCAAGACTCGAACGGGAAATGGTACACGACAACGGGCCTTGGTGCACTCTTGGTTACGACACTCCCGAGGGATATGCTCTGGTAAATTCATAAGCTTAGTATGAACCATTGTTAAAGGAACAAAGATAAAATAAAATAAAGATTCACATAAGAATATATGATCATGGATAACCTAGATGGGAACCTAGGGGATCACAAGTTAGGGTATACTTTTCGTCTACAAGTTATCCTTATATGCTTTAAGTTCCTTTTCATGATTATTGGTTAAGTATTCAAGCCCCAAATTGTACTTTGTTTTCATAGTTAATGGCGGGGAATGGAAGAACATGTCTCAACAACCAATGTGATAGGAAATTTGACGATTGCAATATTAATTAGATAGAGATGATTAGGGGATTAAAAGATGATTATTACTTTGGAAGACGTTCACTATTTTGGGGACCCTATATGATCGAGGTAAATAGATTACTACAGTATTTTCATTGAGAAGTAAGGTTGACATATATTTTGAAAAATCGATGAATTTAAGGGGGGCGTATAGTAATTTAGGTTACTTATGGGAATGATTAACCTATCTTGGATAAAATATGTTTAGGTTAGCTACTTTTGTTATAAGATGTTAGGAGTGGTTGATGTTGTTTGGATATTAACAATGAAGTTTATTTTGGAAGACTATGTTATCAAATCCCTCTTGTATTTGGGTTTCAATCTTAGTTTGGTTTATTTTGAGGAATTTTAAGGACCGATATTTATGGAATGGTCTATGATGAACTTTGGGTAGTACCATGGAAATTTGAGGATTTAAAAGTAGTTTCCATTCCTATGGGATTCTTTCTTTTTGAAGATTTGTTTTACCTTACCCTTTCTATTTTTTGGATAATGTTTAATGATAGAAGAAATAGATAGTTAATCTTTTGGGGATTATGTGATTCTCTAGAAGATGATTCTTGTGTTCTGATGAGACCATGTAGTTTTGAATGCTCGTCGTTTGGAGAAAAGATTAGTTTTTGTAGAAACTTATTAAAGGATGAAACTCTACAAAAAGGTAGGTATATTTTCTATGTAGTAAACGAATTCCTCAAAATTATGAAAAAGAACATAAAACAAAAAACGTTGTTGGTTTACGTTTCCTACTAGGTAATAAAAAGCAGTTTACATACATCATAATTTTGGGATTTTCTTATGGTTAACTTTCTTCTAATCATGATTTCTATCACACTCCCTCAGAACGTGACCCTTTGTTTTCTCCTCCATGTCCATGTTTTCCTACATGGAATCCTAGTGTGGGTTAACTCGGGTAACCTTTGTACTTCCCTTTATTTTAAAGTAATAGTTTTACTGATTCCTTTTCCGATGTGGGACTTTCAATAAAATTTAAAAACCCAATTTTAAAAATTGTGAGGACGCAATTTCTTAAGGGGCAAGATTGTAACGACCCGAAATTTTGAATAAATCTTATTTCCTAATTTTATGTGTTATTTTATTTTATTTTTATACTCAACAAAAATGTTTCATTTGATAACATGAGTATAATTAAAATGAGACCGTTGGGTTTTGACTGGTATATGACCATTGGTCAATATGACCGCTGGAAACTAAACCTTTTGATTATTGTCTCTAAACACAAGTAATCTTGGTTAATTATTATAGAAAGAAGATTCGATGGCCTCACCCAGTAGTCTTGGACCGATCGAAGCCCATCTAACAGAACTTGGGAAGGAGGTAGCACCACTGGGCTTTGCACTGGACAAAACCCAATCCAAACTTCATCATGTAAAGCTATAACGGAATCGCCTTTGCGAGAAGTTAAAACTGATAGAAATTACTACTTGTGCGATGTTGGCCGAGCCTCCCTCAGATTCTCTCACCTTAGCACACCTTACACATAGGTCCTATGCTTGTCTGATAAGGGGCTATGTAAGGAGACTGTAACTGCCTTGTGTAATCCTTTGTTTTAAATAAAAATTGGGATTTCTTTTTATGATGAAGTTTATGAAATTTCAAATGACCGGATAAATATAGTATGGATATTTTTTATGAATTTTAGAAAAAGGATATTTTAAAAAATGTTTATGTAAACCTTAAATAATTAAAAATGTGTAATGATTTTCAAAAAATGGACTTCTACAATTATGTTCAGTACGAAATTTAGAGTCTAATAAGATCAACTTAATTTTTGATGAATAGTAAATTATGAATTGTGATTTTATGCTTAGGATTAGTAATGTGACCAAATGGATTAGTAATCTCACTTAATGAAAGTATTAACATAATCTAGGCATCTTGATTAAGTAAAGTGATTCAATAAAATGGTTAAATAATAGTTTCATAAATTATTATTCAAGTATTAGTTTTTTCGGTTGAATAGTGTTTTTTTTATTATAAATTAAATTAAAAATTTTTTTAATATTTTTTTTATAAAATAGATTTCATTTTTGAACTCAGAGCATCGATATTATGTTAAGGTATTTTTTGGGGATTTTTCTGGAAAAAAATGATTTTTCTTTGAATAGTGTTTTTATTTAAAAAATAAATTAGAAATATTTATAAAATTATTTTTATAAAATGGAGTTCATTTTTGAAATCAGAGCATTGATATTTGATTAAGGTGAAATTTTTGGATTTTTCTGAGAAAGTTGAATTTTCATTGAATAGTAAAAATACACTTTTAGGGTTTCGTTATGTTTAATGACATCATAAATGTGTCATGATAATGTCATGAGATATTTTATGGGTTGGCCGACCAAAGGTGATGAATTTTTTTATGGGGGGGGGCATGTGGCCTAACTCCATGGGAAATACCATGGGAGAGCACATGGTTTTGAGAAAACCACTTTTGAGGTGTCCCTTGGCCATTAATACCGTGTCCCCTCACTTTCCCAATAAATACCAAGATATCCTCTCATCCATTTCGACTCCCAACTCTCCCCAAACGAATTTCTCATCTCATTACCTCCCAAGGAGTCCTCCCAAGGTGACCCCAAGCCCTCAAGGTCCCAACCTTTGAGTTTTAAGAGTTACGTTTTAAGGTAAGGGATCTGACCTCTCTCTTTCTTTTCAAGAAATCTTTTTTATGTAATTTCTTTTATTCTCCATGTTCCTATGTTAAAGGATGTTCTTTTATACTCATCTTAAATTCCATTTCATTTTCATATAATGAGAGATCCCCTCTTACTATCATTATTTCATTTTATGAAGTTTTAAGTGGTGCTGTTAGGCTGCCGAAATTTTTGTAACAGATTATTTCTCCCTTCTCATTTTTCAAGATCTATTTTCTTGTAAATTATTTCAAGTTATTTTTTATTATGTTGGGGTATGATCTATAAATTTATCATAATGATCTTTTATGATCATATGATGAGAGACCCCATTTGATCTCTTCAATTCAGTATTTTGAAGTTTTAAGTGGCGTCGTTAGGCTGCCGAATTTTTAAGTGGTTCTTTCACCTTTCTCCTTTTTCAAAGTTCTAATTCCATGTCATGTCTTGAAAGTTCCTTTTTATTATGTTGGTTTATGATCTCTAAATCTATCATACTGATATTTTATGTTCATATTATGAGAGACCCTATTTGATCTCATCAATTCATTTTTGATGAAGTTTAAGTGGCGCCGTTAGGCTGCCGAAGTTTTAAGGGATTCTTTCACCCTTCTCATTTTCAAGATATATTTTCTTGTCAAGTCTTTCATGTTCCTTTTTATTATGTTGGGGTATTATCTCTAGATATATCATACTGATATTTTATGTTCATATGATGAGAGACCCTATTTGATCTCATCAATTCATTTTTGTTGAAGTTTAAGTGGTGCCGTTAGGCTGCCGAATTTTTAAGTGGTTCTTTCACCCTTCTCGTTTTGAAGTTCTAATTTCATGTCAAGTCATTCAAGTTCCTTTTTATTATGTTGGGGTATGATCTCTATATCTATCATACTGATAATTTATGACCATATGATGAGATACCCCATTTTATCTCTTCAATTCAGTATTTTGAAATTTTAAGTGGCGCCGTTAGGCTGCCGAATTTTTAAGGGATTCTTTCACCCTTCTCGTTTTCAAGATCTATTTTCTTGTCAAGTCTTTCATGTTCCTTTTTATTATGTTGGGGTATTATCTCTAAATATATCATACTGATATTTTATGTTCATATGATGAGAGACCCTATTTTATCTCATCAATTCATTTTTGGATGTTTTAAGTGATGCCGTTAGGCTGCCGAATTTCTAAGGGGTTCTTTCACCCTTCTCGTTTTCAAGATCTATTTTCATGTCAAGTCTTTCAAGTTCCTTTTTATAAATTTGTGGTATGATCTCTATATCTATCATACTTATCATTTATTTCCATATGATGAGATACCCTATTTGATCTCATCAATTCATTTTGGGATGTTTTAAGTGACGTTGTTAGGCTGTCGAATTCTCATAAGAGAAATCTTATTTTTTTTCTTCCTTTCAAGTTCTTAATTTCATATGGTATATAATTCAAATTACATTACCATGTTCTTAAATACTTTATATTCTGTTCCCCTACTATTTTATGTATCATTTTTGAGTGGGTGACCCATGTCCCTTCTCTTTTCAATGTTTTCTAAAACCCTGTATCATTGACGTTATGCTGCATAGTTTTCGTCTCAAAATGCCTCCCTCTTTATCTCAAAATTATTTTATGTTATTAAGTGAATATTCAAAGCTCTTATTTATACAAGGGTATTCACATATATATCAAAATTTTCTATTTTAAATTCTGGGATTTACATACATGAAACCCTCTTTCCCTTTTCCGTGGGTTTAAAGTGACATAATGGTCATGTCTATAAAGCAGTTTTTAAATCGTTATGATTATGAAATGAAACCCATTTCTTTTATGCTATATGGGTTTTTTATGAAATTATTGGTGATGATATATTTGTCTCACATGACAATAAATACATGTCAAGGGGGCTCCTAGATAGCACTCCAATGCATTGGGTAAAGACTTAATCTCTAGAGACGACCTTTTAGACTGATACCTTGGTGAATAACCTTGGTAATTTTTAATGACACCTTGGGGATGGACCTTGGTGAAATGAAATGATTGTCAATATTAAATGTTGTAGCCACATCTTCAAGTTATGAAAAATGTTATTTTTATTATGATATATCTCATGATTTTATTCTCATGCCTTAAAGTTCTTTTCATGACATTGTTGATGTATCCCAAGTTCACATGTTAAATGTTTCCCCTTGTTTCTCTTACTGGGCCTTCTGCTCACCCTTTCTTTTGATGTATGTCCCCAGGTTTGAGATGTAGTAATGAACCTAGGATGAACATGAGGAGAATCCTTTCAAGTTTTTAACAAGAATATTTTATGTTTTCATGTTTTAAGTTCCTGGTTTCCAAGACACTAAACCTTAAAGATCCTTAGTTTTGTAAAATGTAATGAAAGTTTATGTGACAAAAAGGCGGGATGCTATAAGGTGTGTGTGGGAATTTTCTTGATAGTGGTTATTTTGGAAGATCATGGTTCCATCAAGATGTTCTCCATTAGGGATGAGCAGTTAACCAATGGGAAGTGGTGTAGGGAACCCTATCATCGATGTGATTACTAATTTACTTTACTTGGGTTATTTAATGAGTGTTTCATGGTGAGGTTCAGGTGGATATTATACCTTGTTTAGTACTTTTGGGATTTTATTGTTTTCTCATGGGGGAATTAGTATGCTTCTCCACTTGTGAATGAGAGACTTTGGCTTTACCTACTGAGTATACTTATATGATCACCCTACATATATAAAAAAATTCAGGATTCCATGGAGATTCCACAGACCGTGTTGGACCTTACTTGCTCGGACATTATGTATAATTGATGTTTCACAACTTAGTTTTTATTTTGGTATTTACATTAGATATTTTCATCATATTTCTAGTAGTTTTACTTTAAACTTGCATGTGGGATGGATTTTGGATTCTTTTATATATTTATGTCTTGGAGTTGTTTTGAAGTTGATACGTATTATCTCCTGATTTTGGTTACAATAAAAAGGGTAATGCCTCCCATATTGTGATATTTGAATACTCTTGGTTTTGGTAGCCACCATGGGGCCCATTGGAGGTGGGACTCAGGGGTCATTATCTCTTCATCAACATAAAGAAGGAAGGTCATGACACTTTTCCATCCCTTCCCTCATTTGGATGAAGGAGGGTTGGGATAAAATGGTATCAATGGTGGGTTGGTTGAGAGATAGAATGGTGTTTGGATTTAGGAATAGTGAGGACTGAATATGATTGTATGGAAGTAGTGTTAGGTGATCTTGGTACATGACATAGGCCATCAACGACTGACTACGACAGGGAATTTTAGGCCCCCCATGATCTTGTGCAAGGACTCTGAACTTATCGAATGGCTAAGTGAGGCTACACTGTTTGCAGGGTAGAGATCAAAGAAAAGGAACATACATCATGATTAATTTGGTTCTTGATTGTTTTGGGTGATTTCATAAAATTTTAAAAAATAAATATTGAATTAAAAATGAATCCTAAGTAAATACCATACAACTCCGGATTAGGAGTTCCTTGTTTACTTTTTTATCTATGGCACTTGGTCATCGTAATTGTTTGGTACAAGAAATGGAGGCTCAGCAGGCTGACCTAGTCAACTGGAGGAGGGTTGACCTTGTGGGGGAGGATTATTAGTGGCAGAAGACACTTCATTCTTTCCATCAGTAGATTCTAGAAAAGTATGAAGCCAATGTTTCAGATATAAAGATGGAGAGTTGTCTTGAGGAGATAGTGGACACTTTTAGATTGATCTGGGATCTGATAGAGTTCTAGGTCTGTTAGTGGTTAGACAGAATGAGGGGAGCTATGTGTTAGTGGTGAAAATTTTACTTGGGGGAGATAAAGGATACCGTTGTTCTGTGGGTTTATTTTGAGAAGGATTTTTGGGCAGAATTCTATTGCCTGGCCATGAAGGATGAGAAGGGATAGAAGGTACTCTCTCTCCAGCATGGGAGTATGTCAGTACAGGAAGTGGGGATCAAGTTCATGGATCTCTTTCACTTTTCTCCAGATCTATTTCGGGATGAGGATTCTCAGGTGAGATGCTTAGAGGAGGCACTTCATCCTCCATCCAGTATGTGGTTACTCTATTCACCTTTCCGACATACCTAGAGGTCCAGAAGAATGGAGAGGTAGTTGAGAGAATGAAATTTTGAGGGGTTCTACCTTGAGGGGGGGGATGAGGGTTTTATGAAGAGAAAGGCTTCTAGGTGTAGGTCTCAGGCACTAGGGAATCAGAGGTTTCATCCCATGAGGAGTCGACCTTAGCAGTTTCAGTTTCAACCTTCTGTTCCACTTGATTTTCCCATGGGCTTGGGACCAGAGTGTTTCACTTGTAGAGGTCGCAGTAACTTTCAATGTCAGTGCCCAGTTTGTGCTCAGTATGGTAGACATGGGAAATTTCAATGCCCACCTCAACTGTAGTTGCCGACAGAGCCATTTCAGCAGTAGGGACAACAGTTCCTACTCCACCGAGGGGACATAGAGCAGGCGGAGGCTGACCTCAAGGTGTTTCTAAAGGACCTCAACCCAGATATGTTCAAGGAGGAGGTCAGCAGTAGAGGGGTAGAGGATCTGGGTGTGGTGAGTTGTACATCACAGAGGCCACAGTTTCATTGGGTCTAGAGATCATTTGAGATATGATCAGTGTGTTCAATACTCTTACTTGTTCTTTTTTTTATTCGGGAGCTTCACACTCCTTCATTGCAACCACTCTATCCCATGTTTTAGGACTTGACATAGATATACATTTCGTTCCCTTGGTGTTTAGAACACTGGTTGGAGGTCAGACAGGCTTGTTTGATTTTTTATGGGGATGTAGACTAATGTTGGGGCCGTATCGGTCTAGTGAGGGTCTATTCTTGCAACCGATGTAGCTATAAGATGACATCCTTGGAATCGACTGGCTATTTTCTATGCATTCTATCATCAAATTATTCTGGTGGAGAGATGTGTTTTCAAACATGGATGGATAATGTGTGGATTTTTTTGGTTAGCATAGTTGTCTATTAGGAAGTCGGTGTATGGGTCCTCATCTTTACTTGTTGGCCAAGCTGTCAGTTGAATCGATGGATACTAAGATAGTGGGGGTTCCCAGATTTTTTGGGGAGTTCATGTATTTTTTCCCAAGTAGGTTGGGACTCAACCCTCTCGACGTGATTTTATGTTCACGATAGACTTTCAACCCGGTTCTTATATAGTTTCGATGTCTCTTTATCAGATAGCACCTTTTAAGTTATGGGAGTTACAGATCTAGATTGATGATCTGATCAAGTAGGGATTTATCTACTCGAGTGTGTCATTTTAGGGTGCACTAGTCTTGTTCAAAAAGAAGGAAGATGGTCGTCTGAGGAAATGTATAGACTACTAGAGGTCGAATCAAGTGACAGTCAAGAACTATTACACTCTCCTTAGGATATATGATCTTTTCGACGAGATGAGGAGAGAAAGTTGGTTTTCTAAGATTGATCTGTTGTCTGGTTATCACCAGTTGAGCATGAAAGAGGGTGACATCCCGAATACTGCTTTTAGGTGAAGGTATGGGAACTTCGAGTTTGTAGTTATGTCATTCTGTGTTACGAACATAGTAGTCATTTTCATGGGACTTATGAACTCAATATTTCATGATTTTTGGGACAGATTTGTCATCGTATTCATCAATGACATTTTAATCTACTCAAAGTTATAGGAGGAGTATATTGAGCATCTCAAGACTACCCTAGAGGTCCTTCGATGCCACCTACTCTATGAAACATTGTCTAAGTGAATGTTTTAGACATGGAGGGGTCTGCTTCCTTGGACATGTGGTGTCTCAACAGTGTGTAAAAATGGACCCATCAAAGGAAAATGTAGTTATTTCATGGGAATCACCCAAGAATGTGGTATAGGTTCACAGTTTTCTTGGTCTGGCAGGGTATTACTGGAGATTTGAACCCAATTTCTCTCGAATAGTCGCTTTGTTGACGACTCTGACCAGAAAAGTCCAATATTTAGTGTGGAGAGAGCAGTGTCTAGAATCTTTCAAATATTTTAAGGGAAGTAGGTTAGTGGTCCAATGATCTGGTTTCTAGATGAGGGTGTGATGTTCGAGGTGTTTTTGTGATGCTTCCCATCTTGGTTTTAGGTGTCTTCCGATACAGCAATAGGGAGTGATCTTTCATGGGTCTAGGCAGTTACGTCCCCACAAATGTAACTATGCTACCCATTATTTGGATCTAGTAGCGGTCATTTTCATGCTGAAGTTGTGGCATCACTACCTCATTGGAGGGGAATTTGTGGTCTTCACAAATCACAAGAGAATGATTTATATCCTTTCACAGTGGGATTTGAACTTGCGATATTGGAGGTGGATGGAGTTTTTACAAGATTACAACATTGAGATATCTTACACCTTAGGAAAGGGGAATGTCGTGGATGATGCTTTGAGCATGAAGTTGTAGAGATAGGTAGTTTGGGAATCTATAGATGCTTGGAAGGTAATGGAGGAGTTGGTCTCCATACACTTAGATATAGGAATGTGTGGCTTTAGAGGCTATCTATTTTATATGACAGTGCAGTCATCTCTGAGGTAGCGGGTGGAGGAGTCTTATTGGGGAGACTCGGAGGTAGAGGTGAAATGTGATTACATTGACCAGGGTGATGCTCTGGAGGGATAGTCGAAGGATGGTAAAAAATATATGTTGTTCCATGATAAGATTTATATTCCAGTAGAAATGTGTGAGGGAGTACTTTGTGAGTTTTATAAATCACCCTTATCATTACACTCATAATTTTCCAAGATGTATTGTGGCTTTAGAGAGCAGTTTTGGTGTCCTGAGATGAAGTGGGTTTTGGCAGAGTTTGTGGTGAGGTATTTGTGTGCTGGGAAGTGAAGGGTAATCATCATGTTCCTGATGACTTGTTGTATCCCTTAGATGTCCCTAAGTTAATGTGGGATGACATCTCAATGTATTTATTCATAGGATTATATAGGGCTCAGGGAAGATGTGATAAAAATCTATATATTAGTGGATTAGATGAAAAAATAAGCTCACTTCTTAGTAATTAAGGAGTCGAGCATAGTGGATGACTTAGTGAGAAGGTATATGGATGAGTTGGTGTGTCAAAACAGTGTTATGAGATCCATTGTCTCAGATCAGGATACACATTTTACCTCACTATTCTGGATGGGATTATAGTAAGCTTTTGGCACTTAGTTAAGCCTCCACAGTGCTTTCCACCCTCAGAAAAATGGGAAGATATAGAGGACCATCCAGATGTTGGAGGACATACTGTGATCATGCGTCTTGGAATTTGGTGGATCTTGGGTGTGAAATTTTCCCCTATTAGAGTTTTCTTACAACAAAAACTATCACTCTACCTTTAGCATGGCTCCGTTTGAGGCATTATATGGAAGGTCGTGTCGTTCACCTTTGTGTTGGACAAAAGTTGGGGAGACAGCTATTCAGGGCCTAGATGTGGTGTATAGTATGAGTGAGAAGGTACATCTTTTCCATGAAAGGATGAAGGAAACACATGACTGGTATAGGTCATATAATGATCCGAGGAGAAGGCCCTTGGAGCTTGAGGATGGAGACCACATGTTCTTGAAGGTTTCCCCTCGACGAGAATAGTAGAGGTTTGGTTGAGGGGACAAGCTTTATCCCAGGTTTGTTGGACCCTTTGAGGTGTTGGGACAAGTTGTCGTGGTAGCATATCAGTTGGAATTTCCACCATAGATGGAGAGGATCCATGATTTCTTTCATGTCTCTCCACTTCATCGGTATCTTCATGATGACTCCCATGTCATTGACTAGGGAGAGTTGGATAATGAGGATAACACAATGTTTGTAGAGATACTAGTTGAGATAAAGGATCATAGGGAGAAGGTGCTACATGTATGGACCATTCCTTTGGTTCATGTTTTATGGAGGATTGGTGGGGTGGAGGATAGTACTTTGGAGTGAGAAGCACGTATCTGTGCCCAATACCTGAAGTTGTTCTGAGTTTTTCTCATGTGCCTTGCTTTGTGATGTAATTCTTGAACCTTGTTTGTTATGAGATGAGTTGTTTCCTTGGTCTGTTATGTGTGATGAAGTCCTAACATATGAAAATGGGGATACCAGATTCCTAATCAAGACACATTAATTAAGATGTGATTAAACCCACGTGGGTGAGTCAGTTCCACCCAGAGAAGATAGTATCTTGACCTGGAAGAAGGAATTCCCTAATTCATGTGTCTGAACAATTGGTTCTTGTGTAGGGTATCTTGTGGTTTATTAGGTTAGAAGACTTGGGAGGATGTGTTCTTGGATGTTTAGGTTTCACTCCATGTTTTGAAAAACACACGATGGTTTATCCTTGAGATGTATCTTACAGAGTGGTTGTTCAGACCTCCCTTTCTTCTAAGTTAGGTTTTGAATTATCAAGTGATAGAATAGTTTGACAGGTATCTAATGTAATGGTTTGGACCTCCCCAGTCCATTACATTGTCAAAATACAACGTTTGGGGTGTTCTGGGAGTCAACAGTAGCTCATTTAAAAAGGTTTCCAAAATTCCAGATTTTCCATTGGTACATTTGGGCTTCGGTAGGTCAGGGCATCGGTGACTTAGGGCATCGGTAGGTCATGTCGTCAATGAATTAGGGTGTTGATAGTTCAGGTAATTGGTAGGTCAGGTGTTAGTAGGTCAGGGAATTGATGACTTAGGGAGTCAGTAGGTCTGGGTGTTGGTAAGTTGTGGCATCAGTAGGTTGGGGCGTCGGTGACCTAGGGCGTTAGTAGGTCGGGGTGTTGGTGACATAGGGAGTTGGAAGGTTAGGGAATCGGTTCGTCCGACATCAGTAGGTCATGCATTGGTCAGTGGTGTCGGTCACTCACATTAGTGACTTTCATCTATGAGTCAAGCATCGGTGACTCACTATCGGTGACTCATGTCGGTGACTCACCTATTAGTGAGTCATTTCCATCTTTTTCCAGTTTTTCTAGTTTTTCCTCTCTTGTGTTTTATTTGACGTAAATAGAGTTTGAAACCTTGTTTGATAATCTCTAAAGGTGTTTTAAAGCTTATTAAATATATCTTTAATATCCTAACACACCTGAGACTTTTAAATAATCAAACTATATAATATTGATCGTGTTCCGACTTAAACGACTTTTGAATTCATTCATCTATTGATATAGGATCTGGATCTTCTAATTTGAGATCCTCCCCTCCTAGTGTTTTTTAATTGTCTTTTCATGTGACTAGATCCTTTCATCCTAGAGGAGTCACACTTGTGGTGAAACCATGGATCTATTTTTCCTTGGAGTCTTTCCTACTACTGTCACACCCCCTATTTTTTACCGCAAGGTGGAGTTGTTAATTGTCTGTTTTTCAAGTTAGGTATCCCTTCATCTATCTTTTAATTGTGTATCCTATGGGGTGGGTGTATCATGTCCCCTTTTTAATACAGTTGGACCCAAATCCAACAATGATAATAAGAAGTAATAAATGAGGGGATGGGAAGATGATGATGATGATTTCTTTTTTATATATGTTATCTTTGATCCATGTTTTGTTTTTAAGGGTTGTATGCCTTTTGAAAATCAAGGCTATTGGTGGCCTCTATTTTCAAACCTGTATGAATTTTGAATATTTTTTGTTGTTCCTTTTTTGAATTGCTAAAATTATGAAATTGATTAACCATGTACACCCAGTTAAATATATGGATTCCCTAGGATCAAATTTTTCCTATGATCACCCCTAAAGAATGAAAGTGCAATTAAAGAATTAGGGTTTCTAAATCTCAATAGACCATTCTATTTGGTGTGGTTGTGTGCTATGTATGGTTTTGTTCAACCTTGTGTTTGTGCTTGTTGTGGGATGTTGTGGTTGGGAGTGTAGTTGTGTGTTTGGGTTGGTACGAGTGGTGTGATGGTATCTCAGTTTGAGAGATTGATTAATTGTGGAATGGATTAATTATTTATGCAGAGGGACTGCATTTGGGAAGTTGTTGGGAAGTGAGGTTGTGGTTTTTAGTTGTGCGATGTTTATGTTGTTGGGTGTGGTGGTTTTATGCAGTGGGTCTGCCGAGATTGGTTGTGATGAGGTGTGATGGAGGTTTTCTTGACAATAGGGAGGACATGGAAGTATTACTTTGATGAATATGGTGATAGTGGTTGGACGAGTGTTCAATAAAGTGGAGTGTGCAGTGGATTGTTTTACCTTGGTCCTTCTTCCTGGTGTGTTATGGATGATGGTGTGGTTGTTGCTTCTGATGTGTTTGGTAGTTTTATAGGTATGGTTTGAATGAATAGATGGTTTCTTAAAAAAATAATGATAGTTATTGAAATTAATTGGTTGGTTTTATGAATTAATATTTTGGCTAGTTGTGTGGTTGTGCATTTAGAGGTAACAACAAAGGTAGTTTTGTATGGGATGGTTGTTTTTTTTGAAAACCCATAGGTTGGGCTGAGTATTTGGTACCTATATATATACTTGTATTTCCTTGTTATTTATATATAAACCTCATATGTATTGAGCACAACGTGTCGAACACCCCCATTGTTATGGGGGAGGGTTTCCTTTCCCAACATCTCGATGGGAAGATGGATGGCTGGTAATTGGAGCTTCTCTGCTCCCTCTTCTAGGTAATGGTATCCAAAGAATCTTCAAGTAGGTTGTGAGGCCCAGGTGTCTACGAGTGAGGTGTACTTCCAAAGTGACTTGGGATTTAGATATGTTGTACTTTCTCAGGTGTATTTGGGATGAGGTTGTGGTTTTGTAGCCCAGGTGTCTGTGAGGAAGATGTGATGTGGTTATAGACTAGGTGTTTGTTGGTGGGATGTAGTTTGTGGCCCAAGTGTGTTTGGGAATGTTGTGATAGTGGGGCTTGTGAAAGATCTTGGTAGCATCATAATGTTCATAGTTAGGGATGAGAAGTTAACTAGTGGGATGTGGTGACGGTACCCTATCATCGATGTGCTTAATAATTTACTTTACTTAACTTGTTTATTTGGTGAGCTTGAATTGGTGAGGTTGGGGTGGATTGTATACCTTGCAAGGTTCTTTAGAGTCTTTGTTTTTTTTCTGATGGGGGAATTAGTATGATTTTCCACTTGTGGATGAGAGACTATGGCCTTACCTACTGAGTACACTTGTATTCTCACCCTACTTCTATAAAACTATTTTCAATTTTCTAGGGATATTAGGTAGAACTTATTGGACTTTACTAGCTTGTACATTGTGCACAATTTTTGTTCCTTTTCTTAGTTTTTATTTTATTACCTTGTAGATTTTCATTGCATTTCTAATAGTTCTACTTGAAACATGCATGTGGGATGGATTTTGGATTATTTAATATATTTATATCTTGGAGTTTTTTTGAGGTTGATACATATTATCTCTTGATCCGAGTAACAATAAAAGGGTAATTCCTCCTCTTTTTGTGAGATTTGAATACCCTTGGTGCTGGTTGCCACCCTAGGGCCAATTGGAGGCGGGACTCGGGTTGTCATTATCTCTTCTTCATCTTGGATAAGGAAGGTCACTAAAATGTTCCATCCCTTACCACATCATGAAGAAGCAGGGTCATGACACGCTGGGTGAGACTGATATAGATTGTATGATGGGTACAACCATATAACGCTCCAATACATTGGGTAATGTTTTTTGTCTTTAGAGGCAAGAGGGAGGGAGTTACGGGAGGGTTTCTCCTATGGAATTAACTAGACTCTGGTTATTTCTGACATGAGTTTAAAAAGGGTTATGAAGATAATGTTCCAAAGGTACCAAAACATTTTTTTATGCTTGATATAGGTTATAAATGTTTTATTTGATCAATATTGATATCATATGGCTCATGATTATTGATTTTGGTGACTCTTTCCTTTGTTGAAGCATTATTTCATGATTTCATGTTTCATTATCTATCTATTTATTGGTACTAATATTATTATGTTATGCTAATGCACTTTGTTTTTTTCATCGTATCATTATGATGTTCTTATACCCACTAATGACATTAAATTGTTAATGCTTATGTTTACCCATACTGAGCATTTGGGATCACCCTTTTTATGTTTCCTTTTTCATTATTTATCAATAATTATATTGAACTAGTTATGTATAGATGGTTTTCTTATGTATGATGATGTTCACTTAATGTGAAATAAGAAAATCTGGTTTAAGTGGTATAAATGCTCATTTAAAGGCATGGGTATTGTTTAAGTAAGATATTTTCCTAATTCTATAAAAATAAAAACCTGAAAGGTCTTTAAGAATGTAAGAGATCCAATATCTCCTTTCGATGTTGTAAGTTTTGGATGGTGAAAGTTGGGTCACATTCATTGGTATCAAATATAGAAATGTAATGTTTATGTTTTTATCACCAGATACGGGAGTGCAGGTATGGAGCTATTATAGTTGGTATTACAGGATGGTTTAGATAAATTTGGATATTATTATGTTTTCATGTATGGTTATCTTAAGAGATATGGATACCATGTTTGTGGTATAAATTTCATTAAAGTTGAAGTTTTGATGGAAAATTTCTAGTTTGAATTCTCAATGTTGGTTTCCAGTTAAAATATCTAGCAGAATATACTACTGGGAATTTCCGATGAATGTTTCTAGTGGTAAATTACATCAAACATTTCTAGTGGAACTTTACAACACATGTTTTCAATGGAAATGTTCTCTATAGTTTAAGTTTCCTTAGTAAATTTCTAGTTTCAATTTTCAATACATGTTTCAAGTGGAAATTTCCAGTGCAAGATGCCTATGGTAATTATTTTCAGTTTAATTTTCTAGTTTTAATTTTTATCCAATGTCTCCACTAGAAATTTCCATTTCATGTTTACAGTGTAAATTTTCCCTATAATGGAAGTTTCCCTATAAAATTTCAAGTGTAAATTTTCAATGCAGGTTTCCATTGGAAATTTTCAGTGCAAGATATAAGTGGGAATTTTCAATGAAATTTCTAATGGAAATTTACATCGTATGTTTCTAGTGGAACTTTACAATGTATGTTTACAATGTAAATTTTCCCTATAGTGTAATTTTCTCTAGAAAATTTCTAGTTATAATTTACAATTTAGGTTTCCAATAGAAATTTCATGTGAAAGATAATCGTGGGAATTTTAATAGTAAGTTTCCTGATGTGGAAACATTAGGAGTCATAATGACAGAAAGAAATTATTCATGGAAGAGTAAAAGGGAAATAAATAATAAGAAGAAGATCATGGAGACATTGATTTACATGGTTTTGGAAATGATCTCTATGTCCATAAAGAGGTAGAAATTTCACTATAGTCAGGATCACAAATTACATAGTGTTTTTTCAGAGTTATCACACACAGAAACCCTAGCCCAAATGGCATAAAAACGAGGATGAAGCACTATTACACCAAATACAAAGAAAGTCTTCTATGCTATAGTGAAAGGCGACTGGAATTCCATATTTCTATAGTACCATGGCCACCCATGTCTAAAGTTATACAATGGATGGTGACTAGAAGTATGCATTGTTACAGTACTGTTGACTCCAAATTCTAACCCACTATAGTGTCATATCGGTGTCAGCCAGTTAGATATGCTATAATGGTCAAAGTTTCAATAGTAAATCAACTTTGGGTTAGGGACCTTTGACCCCCGGACCACGATAGTATGGACATGTTTCCCCTACAACCCCCAATAAACTCACCTCGAAGCCCGAACCACAGAGTTTCGACCTGGTGCACAGTATGACCCACAATCATTCGTTCGAACATCATACAAATAGTATCAGACTACTTTAATCCAAAAATATCCCACTTTGAGCCTGATTTGCTACACTAACCTACTTCAATGCCACCGACTAAGACAACTTCATTAATATAATCTCCTCCTCTTCTTCACTCTCCAGTGGCTTGATTTCCATTTACAACTCCAATTTCAAGATGTTGATTAATAAAATACCATTTATTTCCCTTTTTTCTCATCATGTCCTCCCTTATTCTGTATCTCATTCTCCATTCATTAGTGGAGACCAAAAAAGGAACAACAGTACCTCAACTTCTGTATTACCATCAGCGTTTTCAATATTTCTACTAGATTATTGGTTCCAAAAATCTTCTACAATGTCAGAAACCCATCCTGTATCAAACCTCTAATGAAATGATACTTCAAATAAATGTTCTTCCTATGGACATGAAACACTGGGTTCTTTTCAATATTTATAGCACTCTGACTTTCACAATTAAATACATCATCCTCTCACTTTCTTCCCAACTCATCCAATAATTTCTTTAACAAAACCATATACTTCTCACCTTATGTTATAGAAATATATTCTGTGTCTGTGGTGGATAAAGCCACCACCTTCTGCAATTGTAATATCTAGCTTACTGAAATTCCTCCAAAGGAAAATACATAACCTATGGTACTCCTCTTGCTATGAACCTCACCTCCAAGGTCAACATACACATACCCCTAAATTGAATTTTCTTTACCAAAGCATATAGATAATCCTTTTCTTCCCTTGAAATACCTAAGTATCCACTTCACAACTTCCTAATGCTATTTTCCATGGTTATCCAATTACATGTTCACAACTCCCACTACATGAGAAAATTCATGTCAAGTTCAGACCATGGAATACATCATGATTCAAATAGATGATGTGTATAAAACCTTTTCCATATACTCAACCACTTCTATCATCTTTGGTGATAACTCCTTTATTAATTTGAAATGGTCCACCAATGTAATAGATACTACTTTTTCTTCTAGTATATTGAATCTTCATAAAACCTTCCCAATATAGTTAGTTTGTGATGATATTAAGGTTCCAGCTACATGGTCTCTCTTGATCTTCATCCCCAAAATATTTCTAGCTTCTCCAATATCCTTCATTTCGAACTCCCCATCCATCTTCCATTTCATCTCATCATTCCTCTACATATATGATCCTGTAATAATAATTTAATCCACATATAGAGAATTATAATATATTCATCAACAAAATATTTGATTTAAAAACATTGATCCATGCCACATCCTTTGTATACATTTTTATTCATGAATGCATCAAACTTTTTGTTCTACTTTTTGGGTGCATGCTGCAACCCAGAAAATCTCTTCTAGAGTTTTCACACTAGGTCTTCCTTAACAGACTCAACATATCCATATATCTACTAAAAGTAGATGTACTCCTCTATATATCCATGAAGGAAAGTAGTCTTGACATCAAGATGCTCAAGATGGAAGTCTTCTGATGCCACAATGCTGAGAAACACCCGGATGGTGGTAACCTTCATTACAGCTAAGAACATTTCAATGAAATCCACTCCATCCTTTTGTTGAAAACCTTTCACCACCAGCATTGCATTATACCACCTATTTTCATCACGTTATTCTTTGTCCTGTTATACCGAAATGTTATAAAATGCTTTTTTACACTTTGTAGTGGTGTCAAATCCAAAGTGTTGTTATCATGAAATGAGGAAATATTCTCCTTCATAGCCATCTCTTACTTGATCAACTATTTCAACCGCATTACCTCTTAAAAACATTATAATTCTCCACCATAATCCATAAAAGATAATATAAATACGTTGATATATATACACATACCTTCTCACTTTTTTGATCTCTTCAACTCCACTAGAGTAGTAGGTTCCACTGGTTCCGATGTATCATGCCCAAGCACACCTTCATGATCCACGTGATTTTTGTACTCTGATTCTTTGTTCCCATTTTCATCTTCAGCTCCAAGGTGATTCTTGTATATGAAACCTTCATTGAATATCACATTTTGGATCATGATGAGCATCTTGTTGAGATCCTCCCAAAAGTGATAACCAAACCCATCAGCACCATAGCCAATGAAGAATCATGATTTGAACATTGCATAAATCTTATCCCTTATATTACCATCAATATGAACATATGGAAAACTACTAAAGACTCATAAATGTGAGAGCCTTACCTCATTACCATATTATAGCTACTCAGGTAGACATTCTCCCATTGGTACATATGGAATCTTGTTGAGGAGATATGACGGCATGTTCACTACATCAGCCCAAATTTTTTTGGGTAACCCCAAGTGCAGCCTCATGCTCTTAGCACATTCATTCAGTGTCATATTCATCCATTCAACTACACTATTATTTTGTGGTGTTCCGTGGATAGTCTTCTCCCACTGAATTCCATTGTTGTAATAGTATTATCTAAGATCCTTACTTCCATACTCTCCACCATTGTAAAACCACAAGAATTTCATGTTTGATCCTTACTCATTCTCCACCATGGAATTCCGCTTATTAAACATCTTAAACACATCAGATTTTATTTTTAGAATGTAAAATCATACCTTCCTTTATTAGTCTTCAATTAATGTTGCATAATATTGTGACCCTCCAATAGAAATTACCGATGCAGGATCCCATATATCTATGTGCACCGGGTCTAGCTTCTCAACATTCTGTGTTCTACCTCATTTCAAAAAAGACACCTTCTTATGATTTCTAAAAATGAAGTCTTCACAAATTCAAAAATTTACTAACTTTATATTTGGTAGCAACCCTTTTGTTTCCAGCACCTTCATCCCCTTCTAACTCATATGGCATAGCTTGTAGTTTCACAGTTGTGAATCCTGGATATCATTTATTGATGCAACCATGTCCATGAAAGTCTCTGTCATGTTGTATAGGGTACTAGTCTTTAATTCTATATCTATGACCACATCTCCCTTGGTAATCTTCCAAGAACCACCATAAAAAATGGTACTGAAGCCTGCATAATCAAGCTACCCAATAGAAATAAGATTTCTTCTTAAATTAGGGATATAACTTATGTTTTCCAGAACTAGCCGACTCACACTATTGTTCTTGATCTATGCATCTCCTTTCCCCACAATCTATAAGGGTTCATCATCATAAAGATGTACCTTTCCAAAATTTCCAAAAGAAAAATTGTTCATGAATCACTTCTCTGGCATGGAATAGAATGACACCTCAATGTCTGAAATCCAGGACTCTATAGTTATATCCACACTCATCAGTAGCACATAATCTGTTCCTTTAACCACTTTATTTTCTCCACTAGTTTCAGGTCCCTTCCATTTTTCAATACACTCCTTGACATGTCCTTTCTTCCCATAAATACAACTGGTACGACCAATCCCATTTTCGTTGTCTCTTTTCTATCCTCTTAACTTTGATCATCCCCTATGATTCTCTCAATGTGGATATATTCCTTCTCATTCTATATTAAGATTAGAACCGTAAAATCCTCCTAATTAACTTTTTTGGAAATCCTCTCTAAGGATATGGTCTCGTATATCCTTCAAAACAAGTTTGGTAATACCTAAAGAACTACCAAAATCTATTACAATCACTTCCCATGTGTCAGGTAATGAAAATAGTAAAACCAAGGAACATACCACTTCACTAAGGGAAATTTACACCAATGTCAGCTGACATATGATGGTGTTGAATTTTTTGATGTGATCTGCAACAATTCTCCCTTAAGCAATTTTCAAGTTGAATAATCATCACATAAATTTCACTTTGTTTGCTGTAGAGGGCTTATCATACATATTTGAGACATTTTCCATCATCCCAATCATCATCTTCTCCTCTATGATGTTGAATGCCACATTTTTTTCCAACATAAGGTGAACAACACCCAAAAACTATTGATTCAGTAACTCCCACTCCGACTACTCCATGTCTGTTGGATTTAAACCCAAAATCAGAAAATTCATTTTATTTTGGAAAATATAGTCTTCAATATGAATCCCCCAGTAGTTTATGTCAGTTCCATTGAATATTTCAATATTTACCTTACCTTCTTCCATATCCATCATTCAAAATGAAAAATCTGAACTCAACCTTTGATACCAGTTGATGAGAAAATGTAGGGAGTCACAACGATAGAAAAAAATGATTCAAAGAGGGGTAAAATGGAAAAAATAAAATAAGAAGAAGAAGATTTTGGATATATATATTTACGTGGTTCTAGAAATTATCCATGTGTCCACAGAGAGGCATATATTTCACTATAGTGAGAAGCACAAATAATAGATAGTTTTTTCAGACATCTGACACAAAGAAACTCTCACACAAAATGGGATAATAAAGGGGATGTATCACTATTCCACCATTCACACAGAAAGTTAATTATGCTATAATTAAAGGTAGCTAGAAGTCCACATCTCTATAGTTTCACGACCACCCAGGTCTAAAGTCCTATAGTGGTAGGTGGCTAGAAGTCTGCATTACTACGATACTGTTGACTCTAATGTCTAACCTGCTACAGTGCCCTATCAGTGTCGTTCGGTCAGTTCTTCTATAGTGGTCAATGTTTCTACAGTTCCCCAAAATTTGGGTTGGGGGCCTTTGACCCCAAACCCTCGAAGCAGGCGAACTTTTCCCCTACAACCCCTAATGAGCTCACTGTGGAGCTCGACCTACGGATTTGTGGCCTGGGGCACGGTATGAGCTGCATGCATTCATACCAACATCATCCAAAGAGGATTGGTCTACACCAATCCAATATTTTTAGTCGTAATTTACATCCAACATTTTCATTTGAATTTTCCATTACATGTTTACAGTTGAAATATTCAATATAGTTGTTGTTTTTTTATAATTTTTCTAATGTAAATTTCTAATTCAAGTTTCTAGTGCAAGAGATCATTCATAAATTCCTAGTGGAAGGCATATAAAATTTTCATTAGATGTTTTCAATGCAATAGAATGGTCTCAACAGTGATGTATTTATATTTTTGGATAGGAATTGTAAAGGATAAGATGGATGGGATTGAGCTGTTTCTCCACAGCCTAAGGAATTGAGAATACATAAATTCATTGGATTTGAATACTATAAAATATTTAATTGACTATAGTATGATGAAATATGATAGTGGTAAGATTAAAATATAAAATTAAAACGATAAAATGAAAATTGATAAAAATGATATTCTAGATTCACAATAAAGAACCCCATTCTATAGGCTTATAAATAAACATAGAAATACATAGAAACAAAGAATGATGATGGATTTTAAATCAGATTATAATGCTTATTCATTTTATCTTTATTATTATGAAATTATTGGTTTTAGTATATAAAATCAATATGTTAACAAACATAATAAGGATAGAGTTTTAGTGACATTAAATTTGTATATTTATAGTAAACAAGGATGCATAATATCAAACAAATGAGATGTCAACGTAAAACATCCATGTGTCGAGATAAGGAAACATTATCCGGAATGGATGAGAGTTATTTATATGTCCAATAAATTGTATGAGTGTAGGTAGTTTTCTGAGTCCCCAAACCATCCATTATATTCTTCAGAAACCCTACATATAATGAGGTCACAATGACTCATCAGTGATTCAAAATATGTAGAGTTAGATGTAAATGATAAAGTTGGTCTAAAGTCTATTGATTCTTTTTCACTTATAACAACCATTGAAGGTGGTATTGATAATATTGGATATATACATGTTGAACAATGATATTTTTTATAGACCAAAAGTAAAAGGGAGTTTCTTCTTGATTATATTGATGGAATGTTAAAATACTTAGAGAAAAAATCAAGTGAGAGCACATCCTTTTAGTACTCGGTAATATTTTTAGGGATGATCACAAAATGAAGGTGGATTATAAGAATTTTAGAGAAATTGTTGTGGTTGACACTAATTTCTACATAAATAAGGATTATATACCATTGGAGTATTTTTTGGTGTAAACCGTCATAAAAATATTTTAAATTTTGATGTGGCTTGTTATATGATGAGATAATAGTCTCATTTACTTGGTTGTTCATTATATTTTTTGTTATTTTCATAGTGAAATGATTCCTAAGATGATTTTCATTGATCAAGATATGGCCATGTCTAGATCCATTTCTTTAATGCTACCTAACACAAGATATGGCCTGTGCACATATCACTTAATACAAAATACAACTAAACACATAGAAGCTTTAATGAAATATGGTAAAACATTCATAATAAGATTAAATATGTTCATGTATGGAGTTGATGATATTCCAATATTGGAGGCTCTGTGGAAATAAATATAATCGGAATATGTTAATTCTAATTTGACATGGTTACAAGATTTGTAAAATTCATGGAGAAATTGGGCTAATTATTTTATTAAGAGTGAATTGACATTTGGAATTTGAAGCATATAATTGAGTGAGAGTTTCAATGGTGTGTTATATGACTACATACATCATAAACTAAGTGTTTTATAATTCTATAAGAAATTTGAGCATGTGTGGGAGAATAATTGGTATCATGAAATGAAGGCTCAATTTGACGGTATGGAAAAAAATATCAAGAAATCATTTTCCATATCATCCAATCATGATTCAAGAAAGTAAGATGTACATTAAAAAAATATTTGATCTTTTTTAGCATGAACACCAGCTTTTTGGTTCTTGTTTCCTTAAGTCTTATGACAAAACTATTTCCCCAAAAACATTAATTATTGGAATGAATGTATCCTCAAATGACTTTTATTTTATGGTATAGAAAGATTCAACTTTTAAAATACATTGTAGTTTAAGAAAAATTTTCTATTATGGTATTTTTTCATGCACAAAAAATATTAAAGCTACTATATATACAGTTCTTACTGGTGTTATATATCCTTATGATATGGACAATAAATGATTATGAAATCAATATGATAGACATAAAAATTAATAATGTTGAAGAGGACATTGTAAAAAGAAAACAAAAAATTTAGCAGGAGTTGTCATGAATGTGTAAACATATTTTAATAGTCTTGTGATCTTGAAAAAGGTTTTATAATTGGGTTGTCAAATCTAAAAAATTATGCAAGAAAATGAGTTGATACTAATATAGAACATCAAAAATAATATAAAATAGAATTTAAGAAGAAAGAGACAAAAATGTGGGGATGGGTTCAGAAAAAATTAGAGAGACTAAGAAAACGAATAAAAACAGTTGAAATATAGGAAAACATTGGACTACAAAACCTATATGTAATTTTTTATTTTTTTATGTTTACAAAATGCCACATTTTATCATATTATGCGTACATTGTATAATCATGTTGTCCTAGAGAATTGGTAAATAATTATCAACTGGTGTCTCTCTTGGTGATCATGTTATAAATTTAAATGCAAATGTGTAGTAATTGTTATATAATCCACATGAATGATATCTCTTTAACTTTATTGATTTCCAGGAGAAACCACAAGTGTAATGGAATCACATAGTTATATGGGTAATATATTTTGTTCAAGTGATCATTAAATAGACATCACACTGGTGATTTATTCTGGAATATGTAAGACAAAAATTATTTCTCTCTTAGGTTGTTAATTTTTGAGTTTTGACGGAAAAAATACCACCATATGAATTGGTGAGTGGATAAAGGAAGTAAATTGCAAGTGTTGGTGCTTCCAAATAAGACCTTAATATGGAGGGTGACCACCAAACAAGACTCACAATAATGAGTGATTGTTCGGAGAAGACCTGAATTATGTTTGATTGTTTTATCCTCTACATCTACAGTTATAATTGTGAGTTTCGTTATGTGGGAAATATGTGTGCAAGTGACCATATGTAATATTAGTGGGGAATCTGTGATCTCTATATTCCTATTTGAATAAGAATTTTATACCTTCCCTATGGAAATTTTTCATACAACTGAACAACATAAATTTGTGTGTCCCTATTTATGTTTTTCTTTTCCACTTTTTGTGCGATTCATGAGAGGGTGAGCACTTAAACCCCATAAAAGTGGTATCATAGGTTTGAGGTTCAATTACCTAGTAAGAAATCATTATTTTCTCTACACCTCTTCACCTTATCTATCACTCAGTTAGGCCTATACAACCCATGGGATATTGTTGTTTGAGCCCCCTAGTGATCTCGCTGGCTGCACTCTGTAAATCTGCCGATTTTAGTACTACTATAAATTCTCTATTGTCGGCATATATACAACCCTCTGTATATCCCTCTATTCTTCTGGTTTGATATCTCTTTAGAACTCTATGTTTTTTTTGTTGTTTACATTTGTGGTGGGTAGTAGAAAAACAAGGTAGGGGAAGGTGTTGTGTTGGATTAAGAAAAGAATAAATTAAAAAATTAGAGGTGACCAATTTGGTGGAGAGTGGAAAGAAGTGAAAAAAGGGTTTTTTGTTTGCTTGTTTGTTTTCCTTCTTAATTTATTTTTGGATTTTTTTTATATGGAAGTATAAAATCAAAAGGGTCTTTTTTTCTTATGTTGGGCATGGAAAAAAATGGTGAGGCCACCAGGTATACCCCACTTTAAAAAAGGGGGATTTTTGACTGTTAAAAGAAAATTTTGTGGGCATTTGTTTTTTTTTTTGTGAGAATTTTTTTGAATTCTCATTTGGGATCCTATTTTGAAAATTAAACAGTCAATTTTTTAATTTTTTAATATTCTAAATGCAATTGTAGTGTACATTTTTGGAAATTCTGATAAGTTTTTGTGATGGAGAATCCCAAAACTGAAAGTAGTTCAGTACTGCCCCATGAGTATGTTCCAGCTACACATGCTCGTACTAAAAATACTTCTGAAAATAGAAGTATGGTGTCCAGTACCAAATTCGATATAGAGAAATTTTAAGGGATGAACAACTTCATCATGTGGTAATGTGAAGATTTGGATATTATAACTCAACAAGAGTTGGATATCACCTTGGAAGAAAATTTGTCCAACATCTCCGATGGTCATTGGAAGAGACTCAACTATAAAGCCTAGGGTATGATCCTAATTTGTATGGATAAAGATCAGAAATATAGTGTGATGTGATAAACTTTAGAAAAAATCTTTTGGGATATTTTTGAGAATAAGTATATGACCAAAAGCATTGAAAATCAGATGTACCTGAAAAAGAAATTGTTCAGATTTCAGTACAAGCAAGCTATTCCTATGATTGAGCACCCTGGTTCATTAAACAAAATCGTAGTAGATTTTCAATGTTTTGAAGTAACAATTAGATATGAAGATAAGGCTATGTTGTTGTTGAACTCTCTACAGGAGAGTTTTGATCACCTTACTACAATGTTTTTGTATGGTAAGGATGAGGTAAAATTTATTGATGTTTCAAATTCATTAGTTAACAAGGAGTACAAGAAGAAGGACAAGTATGACCATTGAGATTCAACATCAAAGGAATTTATGAAAATTAGAGGAAGGTCATCTAACAAGAAATCCAAAATATTCATAAGAGATGAATCACAATCAATATCAAAAGGAGAGTCAAGCTTTAAACGTCCAGTGAAAGATTAATGTTCCTATTGTCATGAAAAAGGGCACTAGAAGAAGGATTGTCCCAAAATTTGGAAACAGAAGTCAAATTTTGTAGAGAGAATCGAGGATATTGAAGATAATGTCCTTGTTTCCCTAATGTTTGACCATTTAGAAGGTTGAATTCTTGATTTAGGTTGTTCATTCCATATGTGTAGTAATCAATATTGGTTTTTAAACCTCATTGATTTAGATGAAGGTTTAGTTTTAATGGTAAATAACCACTGTTTCAATACAAGAGGTTCTGGAATTATATGATTGAAGATCCATGATAGTACAACTCGATGCCTTACAGATGTAATACATGTACCGAAATTGGATAAGAACCACATATCATTTGGAGTTCTGGATAATATTTTTTACCAAATAACCATTGAAGATGGATTCTTGAAAGTTATCCATAGTGCACTTCTTGCGATGAAATGTATTCAAAAAGGTGATTTGTATTATTTGAATGTTGAAACTATTGTAGGTGAAGTAATGATATCAGATAAGAGTATCACCACTGGTAGAACACAAAGGGATATACGATGACCTTCTAGTTATGGAAAATCAATTAACTATTCTCATTATGTAGTTTAATATGGTGTTCCATATTGTTATCAAGACGTTTTGGACAGTAAATTATTAAACCAGTGGGAGTCAATTATGAAAGAAGATATGAATTCACTACATCAAAATATGATTTGGGATCTTTTTTCCTTCTCTGAAGTGAAAGAGGGATTCTACATGGATCATGTTCCAAAATTATTTGGAATTGATTAATATTTATCACACTTGAGATGCCTACGGGCATCAGGAAGGAAAAAACAACATAAATATTTATTTCAGTGGAAGAAAGATTTTTTTCAGTTACATGATGATTTTTTTGAGAGGAAAATGGTGATATTTTTTCATCAAGGTGGATATTTTTGAGTTTTTATGGAAAAAATACTACGATCCAATTTGGTGGGTGAAAATGGAAGAAAATGGAAAGAGTTTCGATCACCGAAGAATACCCTACTTTGTTTGGTGACCACCAAAGATGACTCACTACAATGGGTGACTGTTTGGAGAAGCCCTATAGTAGATTTGATTATTTTCTCTTTTGCATTCACTGTTATAAATTTGAGTTTCATTGTGTGGGAAATATGTGTGTAAGTTCCCATATATAATATATGGGGGGAATTTGTGATCTCTCTATACCTTTTTGAATAATAATTTGCGACCTTCCCTGTGAACATATTTCATCTGACCAAACCGCGTAAATTTGTGTGTCCTTATTTCTGTTTTTCTTTTCCTATTTCTGTGTGATTCATGAGAGGGTGATCTCTTCCACCCCAAAATTAATAGACTATTTTTACTATAATTATGATTCATTAGGGAGCCTTATTAATCCAATCAAAGGGGAAAATTTAACAACCAACTCCTTATCAAGTTTTATGAAAATAGATGGTAATTTTTTAGAACTAGATATTGCATTCATGAAAACTATATGCTAGATGAAACAAAAAAACAGTTTATGTAACATTGGAGGGGAAGTTGTTGGTATTCATAACCCTAACAACCAGTTTTTGAAATCGTGTACTGCAAATTATATTATAAGGGAACATTTAGGAACCAAAATCTTGATATAATAATTCTATAATTTTGATAATTGGTTGCTTATATTGTGGCTGTACTCACAATGTCAAGATGATTATAGAAACCAGTTTTTATAAAAAAAATGTTCTTAAAAATATATCAATAATTTTCTTTCATTTTATATGTAATCATTTTTTTCATGTTACACACACAACCAGTTTTTGAAAACATGCATTTCAAATCATATTGGATGTGGGAGTTTGAGAACCAATATTTTGGTTCCAGCATTCTATAATTAAGATAATTTCTTACTTCAGTTGTGTATTTCCTCACAATGATGAAATGTTAATGAAAATTAGTTTTTTTAAATAATTTCACAAAAATATATCAAAAGTTTTATTAGTTTTTAGATGTTCATGTTTTCTACAAGATACCCTGACAAACCCTTTTTGAAAGCATGCATTAAAAATTATATTATGAGGTAAAGTTTGGCAAGCATTGAAAAAACCCAATTGACTAATAGAATGTCAATTTAAATTCATGTTATCTACTGTGAATCCCCATTTAAAATTCTCACTCATTCCAACTGAAAATTACCATTGGAAATGGTGGAATGTTTAGACCTACAAGTAATTCCCACAAGATATTCTCACTGTATACTTTAAAATTCAAATGAAATAAAATCAGAATTCCCTGTGGAAATTTACCCTGGAAATTACCAATTAAAGTTCCACTTGAAAATTCTACTATAAAATCCTAATTGAAATTCAATTTTTTACTTGAAATTCAATTTGAGCTTTTCGTTGAAATTCCCACTGAAAATACCCGCTAAAAATCTTATTTGAGATATATATATTCAAATTCAACAATAAAAGAATTAGTGAATTCATACTATAAATTCTCATTGGTACTTCCCCGCTAGAAATTATCATTGTCATCTTCGAAACCTAAATTGGAAACAATTGTGAAAAAATAATTATATAAATTCCCATTTTTAATCAATTGGGCTACTGCAAATTTACATTGGAAATTACCACTAGAATTCACTCTAGAAAATCCAATTTTCTACTGGTAAACATAATTGGAATCAATTTGGGAAATTTACAAAAATAACTTCCCACTTTGAATCAATTGGCCCACTGTAAATTCTAATGGAAATTTCTAATAGAAATTTGCACTGGAAATTATTACTGGGAATTTCCAATGAAAATTATCACTACCTAGTTAGAAAAAAAATTGAAAAATATTCTGGAAATTTTATAGAAAAAAATCCCACTTTGAATCAACTAGATCACTGGAAATTCCCATTATAATTTTCTCATGAAAATTCCCACTAAAATTTTAAAAAAATTGATAGAGAATATTTTCTTAACAAATTTCAACAAAGAGTCAATATAATTCTAAAATATTACTTCCCATTATAAGATAAAATAGAAATTTCTAATTCATATTCCCACAAGATATTTCCCCTTTCAACTTCTAGTGGAAATTTACCCTCTACATTTCTAGAAATACTAGACAAATCCCAAAAAAAATCATTCTAGTTTCATCCAATAGAAGCATTAAAATTGAAGAAAAAATAGAACCATAAATAAAAATAAATCAAACTATTATTACATCCATTGTGTTCCATTTTCATGGAAATAAATTATTAAAATGCAACCTTTTATGTCTAATAAAAATAACCAAATACAAACAATCTGAGAGACTGTACTATGTCATAATCGTCTCCAAAAATTTATAAATAAATAAACCAAATGGCATCTTCCATCTCTTCCCATAGAAAACCTATAACACACCACTATCCAAAAAATATACACAAATCTTTCATTTTCAGGATCATCTGTCAAATCTATAATGTATTCACTAAATGGGAGTCCCTCGAATGTCGATATTGACATTAATGTCGACATAGATGTTGAAGTTGATTCCTACTCCTTCCTTTGGACAGGAGCATCACTCGAATCACTGATGTCATTGAATGGGTTTCAAAAAGGGTTTCTATAGAGTTGTAACATTTTAATCTCTCCCAATACAATCTGGAAACTTGATTTATGTTTTAGGCCCCACCTCTAATTGGGCATCCAATGTTAATACCTGACACATGGAACTCATCTGACAACCGACTCGATGGTTAGGTTGATTGGTGGACCTAAGATGATATTTTTCACTACTTTAAATGTGTAGAAACCTTACCCCAAGTTCCTAGACATCCTCATACTGAGAAAAACTCCTTCCCTAACTCTTATTCTAATGAAATTAGTTTACCACCATCCTTCTCTGATCTTCTTGCCACACACCTCTAGTCAATGTTCTCTACACCATCCATGCTTAGCCTCATTAACTCCAGGATGATATTTTCACAACCACACTCTCCAAATTCCCCTAATTCATCTACCTTACATACAAATCCACCAACCAGAACCTACAACCTCTAATTTTCTTTACTACACTTTGGGCCGTCAATGTTTCTCACTCAAAACCGCCTGACTCAACTATTGGAGTTGGTTCCCTAGAGCTAACTTCTATACACTTTATGATTATTTATATTCTTGGTTATTGAATATTAATTAAGTTCTTATCACATCATGATTATTCTTATACATGATATTATATATTATAATGTCCTAAGCATACTTATCACACAAAAAGGACATAATAGCTCCCTACTATAATGATAACATAGAAGTGTCATGAAAGTATACTAAAATATATGTTCTATAACTGTGCATTTTTATTTTATAAGAAAAAAATGATACATGATATCAGGGGTGCATACTCATAGGACTTTGAAACACTTTCACATGGTGTATTCCCTTGGAAATATTCAGAGTGGGAGATTACTAGAACTTGATCGACCAGTAAGAAATCCACATTTATATGTGTTACTCGATGTTCCTATCTAAGAATGTGTTTAATGATCCTTAGATTTTAAAATTATTATTTATGCATGTTATGAGTCACATAATTATATATATTTATGAAAACCATGAAGACATATGCTTAATGTTTTGTAAGATACATTAGGTGTGTAATGAGTAATATTTCATTAATGAATAATGCAAGAAATTATTTTTTCCTTATGTTCTTTAATGGATGTTGATATCTCAGACCCTTTGATGGAAATAGAAATGCATTACCAAGTCAATGGCCATGTAATTCTATTGTAATATTCATTTTCATAAAATCATAAAAAGTGACATCGAGAACATAGGTTGATGACACCTACATACAACATTGTTTACTAGAGATATCAAGATAAAGGGATTATATTACACAGTAAGTGTTTCTATGAGATTGTATATCATTGTGACATTAATTTCATTTTTTATGGGCATCTTGACGTGTTTTTAGATGTTAACCTTGTATTATAGGCAATATTTCATAATTACATAGAGAAATGGGCCTAGAGGTTCATATACTATGTGTATCGATAACCACATTTAAATTAAATATGAATTTTCATGTTAGATAAATATTGGTCTCGTGTGTGGTTTAATAATTATTTATATTTGTTTGATCCCATATATTTAATCAGAGGTCATTCAAGAAAATATTTGTGAATTGAACATTCAATAAGTATTTATTTGTTTTTTTAGTGAAGATAATATTGAATTAGTTGTTGATGAATAATGCAGTGATATTTATTTATTAAATAAATAGTCATTATTCAAGGTCCGATAAATATTGAGAATGATTGGTGGACTAATATTAATGGTCTGACGAGAAATTTAATTTTAAATATTATTTTAATAAATATTAATTTATTTATTTAAGAAAGTAATATTTATTTTATTCATGAGTTTATCGCATGTTAATCAAATAATAATAATAATAATATTTAGACATCGGTTTCACTGGGGATTAAAAGAATCATAAGGGTCTATGTGCAAAAAATATTCTCTAACTCAAACTCTATTTAAAATCTATAATGAAAAACCCTAGAATTATTATCATTGTGCGGAATGAATTATAGAGAATTTCAATCCCTATAGAAATCCTCTCCAAGAACACTCGATAATGGAGACCAATCATCTTTCACCACCATCTCGATTCTAAAAGGAACAGGGGGAGTCCTTCCACCTAAAGTGATTCTTGTGACGATCAATAATGAACAATGTAATGATTTGGATATTCTATGCTAGCACTTAAATATTTATAATCACTAAAGATAATCTATCAATGATTCTTGTGATGTAATGATAGTATGACATAAATACAACGTTAGATTTATCAATGAAAAACAAATTACAACACAAGGTAATTCTTGATCTAAATAAATTATTTATAAATTATATTTGATGATCCAGTTCCCTTGGTTTCAGAATAATAGTTAATAAATATTTAATTTAATTCTATTGGTCATGATGCTATTTATCATGTAAATATTAGATTATTCGTTGATTAAAACAAAAAATTTGATTTGGCAATTTCCTAATAGGTGATTTTAACCCTTTATCCACCCCACTGCATTGTCACTATCCTCACCTCACCTATAGGTCTCTGATACTCTCTCACGACCAAACTGCTTAGCATACACACCACCACAAGCATATCTGGGCTGTAAATGTCTCATCTCCCCTTCTTATAACCCAGTTATATTGCAATCAATATGCCACCATTCGAGCTCACGCTGCTCACCATGTACACCACTGATCCCCTATCCACAAAGCTCATTGTTGGTCGAACCACCATCCTCTATTAGACTTGTCGTTTTTTCCCTCCAACCCGAACAAATGGTATCCCAAACTTCTCTATTTTCTCACATGAAATGATCTTCATTGTGTTATATAGAGGTGGAACTGACCTGCATTCCACAACTCATAGGAACTGCATGCAATTGTGTAAAGAACATAGTGACCCGACACTAATGAAAATTATTATTATTATTATAAAATAATAGTTATCATAATAAAAAATTATAATTTATAATAAAATTACATATTAAAAAATATACTCCAAATATTAAACACATGAGAGATAGGAAAGAGGGTTCAAAAGCCTACATCAAGATACCTCCATTTCCTTTCCCTAGTCTTCTATAATCTATCAACTCATTTTGCTTGTAAAAAAATGAGGTTAGAATGATAAAAACTACCAATCTAGAGAAAAATGGTTTTGAAGTCCAATATAAAATAATTTTAGTTTCAAATGAAACATTATGTCCAAAGAAATATTAAAAAACTTTTACTAACTCATAATCCCATTTTGAAACCCTTAAAACACCCTTAACTCTTCTAACATCATTAAAAATGGTTTTAAACCCTTAAAGACATTTCATACCATTCCTTAACCCTTAAAACTATAAAAATAAATTTTCAACCCTTTCATAACCCTTATAAATCCTTCTAAACCCTTCAAACCCAATTTTTAATGGTTTATCAATTTGAGATATCATTTTTAGAATGTTTCCATTAATCTCAAAAAACTAAAAACGGTGCACACAGATTAGTTAATTAATTAATTAAAACATAAAAAATTTAAACTCTTTTGATTCACTCTAAACATACACAAGAAGGTAAGCACCCCATTACAAGATCAACGGAACTATAAATAATCTACTATTTCTTACTATGTTAAATTACCAATTGATTACTTGAGTGGAAAATTACTGAAATGATTTGGTAATTCAAAAACACAAAAAGTAGAATTTTTTAACCTTTATAATAGATTTATATTTTAAACTTTTAATCATAGAAATACCCAAATCATTCTATTAACCCATAAATCCAAAACAAATGAATCCTCTCAAATTATTTCACGTGATCCTTCATCGAAGATACAACTTCAAAAATGCTCAAGACATTAATGAAGAGACGAATATTGATAAAAGATTATACTTAAAAAGGAATGTGATATAATTCAAGATGGAAAAAAATAAATTGTAAACATAAGCCACAATTTCTAATTTGTTAATTTAATCATACATTCTTCCTGGCCCTTAATTTTATTAAGAAAAATAAAAAACAATAATCAGGGTATTTCACCCTCATTTGAGACTTCTTGTTCCTAGGTAATCTTATATTTACCTTTATGCCTTCATCACACTAGATCCAAGGGAGTCACTCATCCTCTACATAACCTATGGATCATGAGCCCACATGCTCTTGTTTCTCCATACTTGAACCTAACCTAGATCTCAAAGCATCCAACAAATATCAATGAAAACTTACCTTCCTCTCCCAAACTCTACTTCAACATAGGGGTAAATCAAACATCGTGAATCAACATGGCCAATAACAGAACTCCATGAAATTTTATTATCTTAAGTGCAGGAAATCTCCCCAAGCTAAAAATCTACAACACAAAACACATGATAATCCATGATTTTATTTATGTAAACAAACCCCTAATTGAAATTCTAAAATTTTGAAACAATGTGTTAGTGTCACCTTCATTTAACATTAAAGTATAACATAAAATCACCATCCTCTCAAAGGAAGGAAATGGATAACCTTGTCATTAAAACAATCAAAAAATCTTGTTAGAAAAGGTAGTTAGTGAAACAAGTAATAACATAAAACCTCTATCCTCTCAATTCCCTATGAAAATGATTAATAAAATAATAATAAAATTTAAATTTTATTATTTCATCGTTCCTCTTTATCTCATCATCTCAGGCTTCTCATTTCATTTCTTGTCACTGAAACTAGTAATATGTGTCCATTTATCCTTTTAACAATCAACCATGTCATCATCAGAACTCATGGAACCAACTTTTAGTATTTGATCGTACCACCAATCATGGGTTTCAAATGATATGAAACCACCCTTAATTACATGATAATAGTCAAAATATAGTTCCAATGAATCATTCCATGCTCCACAACCTTTATGTGAAAATATATTTTGAGCATAACCATAAAATACTATACCAAATCAGACACCTCATAAAATATATCTCTTAGATGGAACTTCATCACTCGATGTAGGGAAAATAGAATTGATCAACATCACATAGTGAATTTACACTTCCCTGATCAACTTTACACAGGCACATAATTGTTAGTAAATGTCATTTACTCCTGAGATTCTAATGAAGAAATCTTTTTTTATGGAGTCTTTTCTTGATGTTTTATCCTCTAAGAAATGAAATATAGTAGTTCCCAATATTGTCTCACATGGGGTTGTGGTCTATGATCATTTTTCACATTATTATTTTTATTTTTAATGTTTTTGAAATAGAATGGGGATTTTTGTAAGGAAATTGATAAAATAATAAATAGTAAAAAATGAATAAACGTGTGAGAATAACAGATGAATGGTGTGTCAGCAAATTTTTCCCATGGACAGTGTCCACCACCTTTTTTTTCAAGGGAGGTGGGCGTGGATGGTGAGTGGTGGGTGGCCAACCCCACCAATTGATCTAGTTGAGAGAGGATGCTAGGGGGATAGGAAACATATATAAAGGGATCTCTCCTATTATTTTTATCATCCCATTAGATTTTCATCCCATCTAGGAGTTCTTCATTTACATTTGGTGTTTTTTGAGGCATTTTCCCCGCTTATTCAAGAGGGAGATATTATGAGATTTTCTTTTGGTAATCGTAAGGGAATGTGTACCCACTTTTACCCATAGTGATCCTTCTATTTTCCTATAGTTTTTTACCCCTTCTATTTTGGGAAGTTTTTCCATGTTACATCTAATGTCTATTTATTTCCACATTTTTTACATTATTTCTAGATTGTAATTATTGCTACATTGTGGCCTATTCATTTTTTGGTTCCAAAAAGTGGTATCATAGGGAGGGTTCTGGACCAGTGTTGTTCACATTTTCCAGTATTAATAATTCTTGTAAATTTGAGTATGCTCTGTGATTGCGACTCTGGTTGATCATTCAAATCAAAAAAAATAGAGATTATTAAATACACCATTGTAAAACAGAGGGGTTTCTGGACTTATAGTGTGTTCAGATATTCTTTAAATTCAAGATCTAAAAATTCAACAAGAATAATTTTTCATTGTGGAAAATGAAGATGCAAGTAGTGATGCAGAAGGATAATTTCATAATGGAAATTAATGAAAATCTAGTTGGGGTGATGGAGGAAAAATGGATTGATATGGAAATGAATGATACTGGCAATATATATTTGGATTTGGAAGATGGGGTCCTATAAATTATTTTTGATAAAAAGACAACAAATGAAATATGGGATACTCTGAGGAAGCTATACGAGGCCCAGTAATTTCATAATAAAATTTTCCTAAAGGGAAAATTGTCTAGTCTTATAATGGCAGAGTCATAATTGGTTACCAACTATATCAACAACCTCGATAACCTATATGCTGAGCTCACAACATTGGTCTATAAAATTTCTGATAATGAACATGCGAAGATTTTACTCCAATGTTTTCTAAATTCGCATGACCAACTCCTCCTCAACCTCACCAAAAATATCCTAACAGACATGTTTTCATTCAATGATGTGGTAGTTTTGGTTCTTGAAGAATAAATCTAGTGTAATATCAAGGAGGACATGCATGCAACCTTGCACTAAGAATAGGCTCTCTCAATGGAGAGAAAAATGATGGTGGAGCATGGTTCCAGTGAGGGCCAAAATCATGACAGGTCCAAATCAAGGAGTAAGAAGAATAATGTCACATGTTTAAATGGTAGAAGGATAGGTTACATCAAGAAGGATTGTCAGATCAAGAAGAGTAGTGAAAATAGCTCTCATGGGAATGCAGTGAGTACTTTTGGAAATGGAGACATTCTTTTCAGTGAAGCGTCGATGATTACATGCAGCAGGTAGTATCTCAATGATGCATGGATTATAGAATTAGGAGAATCATGGAACATGATGTCTAGATAATAATTTTTCTATCAATATGAAACTATCCTATAAGGACTTATGTACATAGGGAACGATCACACCCTAAATATCATTGGAGTTGCTACCATCAAATCAAATATGCAAGAAAATATTGTTTGAAGCATCCAAGGAGTACTCAATGTGAAAAGCCCTTCAGAAGAACATATTTTCTTTGGGACAATTTGATAATATCGGATGCAATAATTGCACCATGAATGGAGTGACTAGAATTTTAAAGGGTGCACTTATGGTAATGAAGGCGAATAATATCTCAACGAACATGTACGTTCTTATGATTGAAACATACAAGGAGGAAGATATAGTTGTCCCATCAACTATCTATAAAGAATCATTGATGATATTATGGCATAAAAATATTGGTCATATTTTAGAATGATACTTGAAGATTCATGCGGATTTGAAGTTGTTTCTAGGTCTTACAAAGTTATCCTTACCATTTTATGATCACTGTGTTTTGATCCAGAAACAGAGGTTAAACATCGGTATGTCAAAAACATGAAGAAAAAATATCATAGAGATGATCCATTTGGATATTTTGAAATAACTGATTATATCCCTAGTAAGAGAAAGGTACATTTTATCCTTCATTTATTATTATTCCAGGAGATGTTGGGTGTACCCAATCAAGAGAAAGGTGGATGTTTTTGAAGTCTTGAAATCATTCAAATCGTGAAAGGAACATGAATCTGGAAAGAAGATCAAGTGTCTAAGGACTAACAATGGTGGAGAATGTACAAGTGAAGAATTTCATTCCTTTTGTCAATATGAAGAAATCAGGAGACACTTCACAGTGGTGTACACTCTTTAGAAGAATGGAGTGGCAAAGCAGATGAACCCAACCTTATTGGATAGAACAAGGGAGATGTTGAAGAATCTAGGAATTGACAAGACATCTTGGGCAGAAGTAGTGAATACTGCATGTTATGTGATCAATTGATCTCCTTCAATAGAGATTGATCCGAAGACACTGATGTAGATGTGGACTGGTAAACTTGCTGACTATTCTTGGTTAAATACTTTTGTAATTCCTTTATATGATATTTTTAATGACCATGAAATATTGAAGTTGTATTCAAGATTTGGGAAATTTATCTTCTTGGGTTATGCTGATGGTGTGAATGGGTATTATTTATGGTGCCCCATGGTCTAAAAACTTATTATCAGTAGGTTTTCCATTTTTTCAAAAAACAAAGGAGAAAATGAGAATTTATTGAGACATGGAGAAATTGAATATATAAACTACAATAGTATATGTATTGGAAAAATACATGGAAGAACTAGTTTCCTCTTTGACATTACCAGAGCATAAAGATCAAGTACCACTAGAGTATGGATCACGACGGTCAACTTGGGAGAAAAGAGAACTAGTATGGAATTCAGACTATGTGACTCAGAGAAATATTACATACTACTTATTGACAGAGGATGGAGATCCATCTTCTTTTATGGAGGTGATTTAGAGTCCATATGTGTCCTCATGGATGGAGGTGATGTAGGAGGAACTTGAACCCCTGCATAAGAACAAGACTTGGGATCTTATTCCATTACCTCATGGAAGGAAGCCTATTGAAAGAAAATGGATCTTTAAGATCGAACAATATGAATAAGTCCCGGTGGAAATATATATTGTAGGACTAGTGGTAAAAGGATTTTCTCATAAGGAAGGTATTGATTTCGGTAAAATATTTTCTCCTGTTGTTAGACTATTAATTGTTCGGATAGTTCCAGGGAAGTGTTCAACATAAAAATTACATATAGAGAAGCTATATGTGAAGACATTCTTTCTCCACGGTGATCTTGATGAAGAGATCTATATGATACAACCGAAATGTTTTTTAGAATAATGAAAAGATAACTTGGTTTATAGGATGAAAAAATATCTACACGGTCTCAAACAGGAACCAAGGTGTTGGTACAAGAGATTTGATTCCTATATCATGAGCCTTGGATACAACAGACTTCATTCAGATCCTTGTGCATATTTTAAGGGTTCGAATGGTAATGATTTCATCATTATTCTATTGTATGGGGATGACATGATGGTTTAGGCCCCAAAAATGATCTGATCTAGGAGATGAAGGCAGAGTTGTCTTGGGAGTTTGATATGAAGGACTTGGGATGTCACGACCCGCCCTCGGGGTCCGTGTCGTGACTACCCCAAGCCTGCCTTCCAAAGGCCAGGGGCTGGCGACTAGCACCAAGGCGTAAATCCCGGTAAAAGGGAAGGCATTGCCTTTGTAATGTAAACAAACACCACAGAGTAAGCAAGTGGAAAGTAAACACTAAGCAAAAGCAGAGTACAAATGAAAGTGCGGAAAAGTAAATGGGCCAGTATACAAACCCAAACTGAAAGTAAAGTACAACTCGAAAGGGAAAACAGCAACTGAAAAGTAAAAGTCGCTACACCGAGCTATCCACTGGAAATCCCACCTGAAGGGTGGGTACAGATAGCTCCACTGCTCCACGGGTCCCGTCATTCGCTCCGAGCACGTCTCGCCCAATGGTCCACCTCCAGGTACCGTCCTGCTCTGCAAGCCTCAGCTAAGATCAACGATGTCCGTCGTCTATAACCAACACAACGTAGTGCGGGCAAAGCCCGTGCAGGGGTGAGTATAAGCTACTCAGTAGGGACCCCGAGACCCCTGAGGTCTCTCAAATCCACAAAGGATAAACCACGAAGAAAGGTACAATCACGAAGTAACAACCGACACTGCTTAGGTATATGCCCATACAAATACCTAAGTCATCAATTTCAAATACGCTCCAACCTCCGAGCCCAAGTACAACTCAGTCCACACAGGAATGTAAACGTATTCCACACAGGAAAGAAAAACGAAATCCACACAAGATAGCACAACACAATCCACACAGGAAAACAACAGGATTCATCTCACACAGGTATACTTCTTTAAAAGACGATAAAGATGATCTCTGATCCATCTAAGTCATCGGACCCACAAAGGATCGATAGGTAACTAACCCCCGCAAAAGACCCACACAGGATCGGGCCCATGTAGGACCTGTAGGCGCTGGTTCACACAGGACCGCTGAGCGCAAAGACCCACACAGGATCGGACCCACACAGGATCGGGCCCACACATGACCTGTAGCACTGATCCACGTAGGATCGCTGTAGTCGTCGTCGTCGAATCCACACAGGATCTCTGTACTGTCGTCGTCGCAGTCATAGTAGCAGTCGCAGTAGTAGCAGTCACAGTAACAGACGTAGCCAGCACTAGGGTTCCCGCACACAGCAAGCTCGTACAGGAGGGTCCGCTCCACGAGCCGAGAGGCTGATACATCAACTGTCACAAAGTCCAGAGTTGATATATCCAAAAGTTCTGTATCGTCAACAGGAACTCAACGCAACAGACGGCGCGTCAATCGGACGCCCGGTCTGCGAGTTATTGGCATTTTCATCCCCGGGGCCCGGTTGGTTTTTAAGGAAAAACCAACCCGACTGTACTCCACCTGCGTCCAAACCTCGGGCGGAGTATGCCAAAAGATCCGTCTCACTAAGAGGAACAGAACAAAGCTGACGGCACGTCAATCGGACGTCCGTAGCTCAAGATATGAGCGTTTCCGCTCCGAAGGCCCGGTTGGTTTCGTGAACGAACCAACCCGGAAGAACTCAAAGTATTCCGAAACTTTGAGGGCGATATACCGAATCGACCGTCTTGATCCAAGGATCGCGTAGCCACAGACGGTTCGTCGATCGGAGGTCTGTGGCTCAAGTTATGGCCAAAAGACCGAAACTGATTCGAAACGGGGGGGTCCGGGTCCGGGCCGACCCGACCCGACCCCCCCCCCCCCCCCCGGGTCGGCCCTAACCGGGTCGACCCGACCCGGGTCCGACCCGGCCCGACCGGCCGGCCGGCGGCGCGGCGGCCTGGCACCGCACGGAGGCAGCGCGCGGGGGGCTAAGCCCCCGCTTCCAGCTAAGGGCGGTGCAGCTTTTAGCAGCGCCATTTGGAACCCCCCCCCCCCTCGTGGGGGGCCTGCTTTGAAGAGGACCGGGGGGCCGCCTGCCCCCACTCAAGGAAACCCCCCCCCCTCAATTAAATGGGGGGGGGGTTTAGAGCTGGCCGGGGGAATTAAATTCCTCCGGCCTTTGACCTTCCGGCAGGCCATCTGCCGGCCGGTTTTTCTTCAACGGGACCGGAATACCGGTCCCCTTTCCGACTTCCGACGCCGGCGGCCCGGCCGCCGGTCTTCTCGTCCCGCCGCGGCCCGGAACCGGCCGCGGTGTTCGTCGTCCGACACGGTGCGACGGCACCGCGCCCCTCCGCCGCACCTTTGATTCCCTTCGACGCGGCGCGATGGCGTCGCGTTCTTGATGATTCTTCCATGGCGCGGCGTGATGGCGCCGCGCAATAAAATCGGGTGAATAACTGCGTGGTGCAACGGCACCACGCCACCTTGTTTCATCCGCAATATAAAACATCATGAATGAAGGAGGGGGTTCGGTCGTGTTCATGCGGTCAGGCCCCCTCACGTTAAACAATAACACATATTAAAAAACCTCACGTTAGTCATGCTAGAACCACGAACAAGGATAAATAAACAAACAAATAATCAATAACAACCCCTACCTTGGGTATAGGTTCGAAAATTTGTCAACGTCCCGCGGAAGACAACGTCGCGGAGGTCGGGCGTCGCGGTAATCGTTTGTCAAATCCAATGACGAAGAGGTACGTCCGAAGAGGTACGTCGTTGGCGAATCTTCGTATGCTGACGAAGGGAGTCCGAGGAGGAAGCGGCATTCCCTTTCGTTGACACGGAAGACGAAGAAGAGAGGAGCGGCGTTCTTCGTCGGAGCTTGAGCGTTCTTCGTCAAAGCATGAGCGTTCTTCGTCAAAGTTTGAAGAAGAAGGAAAAGCTCTCAAAAGCTCTCAAGATGGCTAAACAATACTAACCAAATAAAATAAGATAGAGACTTATTTTATTCACAAACTTAAAAAAATGAATTTCAAAGGTTTGAAATTCAAAAAGGATAACTCCATAATTAAATAACAATTTGTCATGTCATTTAAAGAGGGGTTAAGGGAGTTTGAGAGAAGATGAAAAATTTAGGGTTCGTGTGGGCCCCACCACACTTAATCCTTTCAAGGGAGGTTAAGTGGGTGTGGGTCCCACCCCTAACTTCCTTTGAGAGAAGTTAACCAACAAGTTTAAATAAAAATTTGTAATCCACAATTTTTATTTAACTTATTCTAAACTCCCAAAAACTAACTCTCAACCCGAAATAAACGCAACCTCGGAAAAGGTCTCCTTAAGCGAATATCGGCGCTGCGAGTTCATCGGTGCCCTCGGATTTCAATTCCGAGCACCGGATCAAAAGTTAGAAATTCCCGCTCGTTCGTTCACTGAACTTACCCGAGCCAAACTTTGGAAATTGATTCCGGGCACACCGGGCCTCGGAATCAGGTGCCGTCTGAAACCGCGCTCTTGTAAAATTCCAAAGAAAATTAAGAAAAAATTTCCCTTGAATTTTATGGGTCTTTACATTACTCCCACCTCAGGGCTTTACGTCCCCGTAAAGATACATCAAAAACTAGGGAAACAAATGAGGGTACTGAGCACGCATCTGAGCCTCCCGCTCCCATATGCTCTCCTGGAGATTCCCGTGATGCCATCTGATGCGCACAAGAGGAATCGATCGCCCACGCAGGACCCGCTCCTGTCGATCCTCTATCTCCACCGGGACCTCCGTAAAAGTCGCCTCATCGTCAACGTCAAGCTCCCCATAGTCAATGATGTGCGTCGGGTCGTGCACGTATCTCCTCAGCTGGGATACGTGGAAGGCGTCGTGCACCCGGTGCAACTGAGGTGGCAGAGCTAGGCGATAAGCCACCTTGCCAACCCTGCTGAGGACCTGGAAGGGTCCGATGAAGCATGGAGATAACTTGCCGCCTCAGCCAAATCTCTGAATACCACGTCGAGGTGAGACCCGCAAGAAGACGTGGTCGCCATCCCCGAACTCTAGTGGCCTCCGCCTCCTGTCAGCGTATGACTTCTGCCGGCTCTGTGCTGTCCTCATTCGCTCCTGGATGACCTGGACCTTCTCTGTTGTGGCCTGGACCATCTCTGGTCCCACAAGTGCTGACTCCCCAGGGTCTGTCCAGCACAAAGGAGATCTACAAGGTCGGTCGTACAACGCCTCATAAGGTGTCATCCCGATGGTGGAGTGGTAGCTGTTGTTGTACGCAAACTCCACCAAGGGTAGGTGGTCCTCCCAGCTATGACAAAAGTCGAGGACACATGTGCGGAGCATGTCCTCGAGAGTCTGAATGGTCCTCTGAAAAGAATTTCGTGCTCAGCTCCAAGGGAGAAACCATCAGGTGTATGTTCCGAGGATATCTGTGCACGCCATGTCTCACAGTCAGTGTCCTCACGATGTGCCTCTCTAACCCGCTGCAGTAGAGGGGTGACTGTGAGAGACTGGAGGAAGGTTGTTCCAACTCTATCCACGAAGGATATCTGTAAAGAGGCTAGCTGCTCTATCGCCTCCTCAAGTAGCTGAATTCCCGTCCTCCTGCTGAGGGCATCGGCTACTACGTTCCCCTTCCCAGGAGTATAGACTATCTCAAAGTCATAGTCCTAGAGGAACTCGAGCCATCGCCGCTGTCTCAGGTTCAGGTCCTTCTGTGAGAAGATATACCTGAGACTCTGATGATCGGAAAAGACTGTAAAGCGCTCTCCCATCAGATAGTGTCTCCATGTCTTCAGAGCGAAGACCACTGCTGCTAACTCCAGGTCATGGGTAGCGTAGTTCTGCTCATGCAGCCTCAACTGACGTGATCCATAGGCGATCACTGCCCGCTCCTGCATCAGAACACATCCGAGTCCAGTCCCTGATGCATCGCAGTAGACTACGTACCCTACTCCCTCCTCAGGAAACCTCAAGATCGGTGCGCTAGTCAATCTCTGTCTCAGCTCCTCGAAGCTCTGCTGACATCTGTCTGACCACACGAAGGGTTTCCCCTTCTTCTTCAAAGCTGTGAGTGGTTCTGAAACTCTAGAGAAGTCTGGCACAAATCTCCGATAGTATCCAGCTAATCCCAAGAAACTCCGAACCTCAGTCACGCTCCTGGGTGGCTCCCATGCTAACATAGCCTCAATCTTCGCAGGATCCACTGCAACTCCCGCCTCAGAGATAACGTGTCCCAAGAAGTGGAACTCACGTATCCAGAACTGGAACTTCGAGAGCTTCCCATAAAGCTGGTGCTCTTGGAGTGTGTCTAGTACAACCCGCAAGTGATAGGCGTTCTCCTCCTCAGTCGTAGAGTAAATTAGAATGTCGTCGATGAAGACTACGACAAACCGATCGAGGTATGGCTGAAAGATCCTGTTCATGAGAGCCATGAACACTGTTGGAGCATTGGTTACACCGAAAGTCATAACCAAGAACTCATAGTGGCCATACCGACATCTGAAGGCCGTCTTCTGCACATCCTCATCTCTGACTCTGAGCTGATGATAGCCTGACCTGAGGTCTATCTTCGAGAACCACCGTGCTCCCTTGAGCTGATCAAAGAGGTCATCAATCCTCGGTAGCGGATACTTGTTCCTCACTGTCACCTGGTTCAGGTGACGATAGTCAACACAAAGCCACAGGCTCCCGTCCGCCTTCTTGGCGAACAAAATCGGGGAAGCCCAGGGTGAAACACTGGGTCGGATGAACCCCTTGCCCTGCAAGTCCTCTAACTGTACCCGTAGCTCTCGAAGCTCGGCGGGGGCCATCCGATATGCTGGAGTGGATATCAGGGCTATCCCGGGGTATAAGTCAATATAAAAGTCTACCTCTCTACGAGGTGGTATCCCTGGAACGTCGTCAGGAAAAACGTCCGCAAACTGATCCACCACTGCAGTAAAACCAGGACTCCACACGTCAACTGCTCCAAGGATGAGGCTAGCTAACTGATGAGTAATGGGATTTCCTCTCCTCCGCGGAAGTCCATTTTGTACTGCTAAGGCTCCCTTCTCGCCGGTGAAGGTGAACCTGCTCCCGTCGGTGCGTACACATCGCACCTTGCGCCTAAAACAGGCAATCTGTGCATGGACCGTAGATAGCCAATACATACCCAAGATGACGTCGTAAGGCCTCGACGCTACTACAAGAAGATACCAGCCGAAGCTCTCGCCTCCTAGAGTGAGCTCACACTGTCGGCACCAGTGCGTAATCGTCGAGTCTGCTCCCGTAGGAGTCTCTAGCCGTAAGGATCAAGCCAACGGCTCTGTTGGAATCTCCGAGCTCTGAACAAGGGAAGCGGCTATGAAAGAGTGACTCGCTCCTGTGTCTATAAGTACTGCAACAAGGGTGGAATAGACACAGATAGTACCTCGAATCATCTCGGGTGCGTCGTGGTCGTAGGCCTCTGCTGCCTGGAGCTGTGCCTATCTCTGCCCGCCAGCTCCCTGTGGTCGGGGTGGACCTCCTGGTGGTGGTGGTGGCAGAGCCTCAAAGCGTCGCCCACCACTGGATGCTCGTCCAGCTCCTCTGCCTCGTCCGCCTCCTCCCTACGGACTGTCACGGTCGACCCTCTGCCTCTGCCTCGGTGGTCCCTCAACCGACTGCTGCTCCTCAGCACGGCGGGTCGGGCAGTCACGAGCCATGTGGCCCTGCCCGCCGCACGAGTAGCACTGTCTGCCTCTCGAAAGACTGGCTCCGCGCTGTGTGCCCCACACTGCTGAGCCAGTGCCCTGAGGTCGTCTGCCCGAAGGTCTGGTCGGTCTGGACCCCTGAGTCATCCGTCGACTGCCTGCTGCAGATGACTCTGCCACGTGCCGCCCTGCGGTGGGTCGCTGCGCTGGTGTAGACTCAGCAAGGAAGCTATCGATTAGGAGGGCCCGCTCCAGTACTCCTGTCTGAGTCGGTATGCTGAGGGAGATCAGCGATGCCCTGATCTCGTGTCTCAAACCCTGCTCGAAGGTCCGGGCCCAGAAGAATGGGTCCCGTACCATGTCGGTCGAGTAGCGTGAGAGATTAGTAAATCTCGCCGAGTACTGAGCGACCATCATGCTGCCCTGCCGCAGCTGAAGAAGCTCCTGGATACGCACCGCATGAACGGTGGCTGGGACGAACTCCGAGCGGAAAAGGCTCTCAAAGTCCGTCCAAAGTAGAGATGCCTCATCGTGCACCTGGAGCATCAAGTTCCACCATCGTCCTGCTGCTGCGTGTAGTAGGCTCGCAGCGAGGATCACCATGAGGTCTGCTGGTGTCCTCACTAGCCTAAACACACGTACCACTGCCTCCAGCCAGTCCTCGGCTGCCTGGGGATCCGTCTCCCCGTGAAACCTGGGTGGTCGCTGGCGCTGAAACTCATGCAGTGCGCTAAGGCGACGTGCATCGTCAGCGGCTGGCGCTGGAAGCATCGGGGGCTCGGCGGGTAGTGCTGCCGCCGGTGCCACTGCTGACAAAGGGCCCTGCACCGAGGCCTCGTCGCTCGGTGGGCTGTCATCACGCTCGACTCTTGGAACCCAAGCTGGCTGCCGTCGTGGGGTCATCCTGAAAAGGAAACAGGTGCGCCACGGTCAGAACAGTATACCTGGTGAGCTGATATAAGTAATCACAAAGAAAACATTGAAACACACACGCAATCAATGTTTTCGTGCATTAAGTCGGAAATCAGAAGTCAGGGTCCTGGTGTACGGATACGTCGGCCGCCGCACCAACACTGGACTCCCTGGACTAATAACCACACTCAATACGCTAAACATTATTTCTTCACATAGAAAAGATCAGAGTTCGTGGTAGAACCGAACTCCTCTGATACCAATTTGTCACGACCCGCCCTCGGGGTCCGTGTCGTGACTACCCCAAGCCCGCCTTCCATAGGCCAGGGACTGGCGACTAGCACCAAGGCGTAAATCCCGGTAAAAGGGAAGGCATTGCCTTTGTAAAGTAAACAAACACCACAGAGTAAGCAAGCGGAAAGTAAACACTAAGCAAAAGCAGAGTACAACTAAAAGTGCGGAAAAGTAAATGGGCCAGTATACAAACCCAAACTGAAAGTAAAGTACAACTCGAAAGGGAAAACATCAACTGAAAAGTAAAAGCCGATACACCGAGCTATCCACTGGAAATCCCACCTGAAGGGTGGGTACAGACAGCTCCACTGCTCCACGAGTCCCGCCGTCCGCTCCGAGCACGTCCCGCCCAGTGGTCCACCTCCAGGTACCGTCCTGCTCTGCAAGCCTCAGCTAAGATCAATGCTGTCCGTCGTCTGCAACCAACACAACGTAGTGCGGGAAAAGCCCGTGTAGGGGTGAGTATAAGCTACTCAGTAGGGACCCCGATACCCCTGAGGTCTCTCAAATCCACAAAGGATAAACCACGAAGAATGGTACAATCACGAAGTAACAACTGACACTGCTTAGGTATATGCCCATACATATACCTAAGTCATCAATTTCAAATATGCTCCAACCTCCGAGCCCAAGTACAACTCAGTCCACACAGGAAAGTAAACGTATTCCACACAGGAAAGCAAAACGAAATCCACACAGGATAGCACAACACAATCCACACAGGAAAACAACAGGATTTAGCTCACACAGGTATACTTCTTTAAAAGACGATAAAGATGATCTCTGATCCATCTAAGTCGTTGTACCCACGAAGGATCGATAGGTAACTAACCCCCGCAAAAGACCCACACAGGATCGGGCCCACGTAGGACCTGTAGGCGCTGGTTCACACAGGACCGCTGAGCGCAAAGACCCACACAGGATCGGACCCACACAGGATCGGGCCCACACAGGACCTGTAGCACTGATCCACGTAGGATAGCTGAGTGTTGTAGTCGTCGTCGTCGAATCCACAGAGGATCTCTGTACTGTCGTCGTCGCAGTCATAGTAGCAGTCGCAGTAGTAGCAGTCACAGTAACAGACGCAGCCAGCACTAGGGTTCTCACACACAACAAGCTCGTATAGGAGGGTCCGCTCCACGAGCCGAGAGGCTGATACATCAACTGTCACAAAGTCCAGAGTTGATGTATCCAAAAGTTCTGTATCATCAACAGGAACTCAACGCAACAGACGGCGCGTCAATCGGACGCCCGGTCTGAGAGTTATTGGCATTTTCATCCCCGGGGCCTGGTTGGTTTTTAAGGAAAAACCAACCCGACTGTACTCCACCTGCGTCCAAACCTCGTGCGGAGTATGCCAAAAGATCCGTCTCACTAAGAGGAACACAACAAAGCTGACGGCACGTCAATCGGACGTCCGTAGCTCAAGATATGAGCGTTTCCGCTCCGAAGGCCCGGTTGGTTTCGTGAACGAACCAACCCGGCCGAACAAAAACTTTTCCGAAACTTTGAGTGCGATATACCGAATCGACCGTCTTGATCCAAGGATCGTGTTGCCGTAGACGGTTCGTCGATCGGAGGTCTGTGGCTCAAGTTATGGCCAAAAGACCGAAACTGATTCGAAACGGGGGGGGGTTTAGAGCTGGCCGGGGGAATTAAATTCCCCCAGCCTTTGACCTTCCGGCCGACCATCTGCCGGCCGGTTTTTCTTCAACGGGACCGGAATACCTGTCCCCTTTCCGGCTTCCGACGCCGGTGGCCCGGCCGCCGGTCTTCTCGTCCCGCCGCGGCCCGGAACCGGCCGCGATGTTCGTCGTCCGGCACGGTGCGACGACACCGCGCCCCTTCGCCGCGCCTTTGATTCCCTTCGACGCGGCGCGACGGCGTCGCGTTCTTGATGATTCTTCCATGGCGCAGCGCGACGGCGCCGCGCAATAAAATCGGGCGAATAACCGCGTGGTGCGATGGCACCACGCCACCTTGTTTCATCCGCAATATAAAACATCAAGAACGAAGGAGGGGGTTCGGCCGTGTTCATGCGGTCCGGCCCCCTCACTTTAAACAATAACACATATTAAAAAACCTCACGTTAGTCATGCTAGAACCACGAACAAGGATAAATAAATAAACAAATAATCAACAACAACCCCTACCTTGGGTATAGGTTCGAAGATTTGTCAACGTCCCGCGGAAGACAACGTCGCGGAGGTCGGGCGTCGCGGTAATCATTCGTCAAATCCGATGACGAAGAGGTACGTCCGAAGAGGTACGTCGTTGGCGAATCTTCGTATGCCGATGAAGGGAGTCCGAGGAGGAAGTGGCGTTCCCTTTTGTTGACACGGAAGACGAAGAAGAGAGGAGCGGCGTTCTTCGTCGGAGCTTGAGCATTCTTCGTCAAAGCATGAGCGTTCTTCGTCAAAGTTTGTAGAAGAAGGAAAAGCTCTCAAAAGCTCTCAAGATGGCTAAACAATACTAACCAAATAAAATAAGATAGAGACTTATTTTTTTCACAAACTTAACAAAATGAATTTCAAAGGTTTGAAATTCAAAAATGATAACTCCATAATTAAATAACAATTTGTCATGTCATTTAAAGAGGGGTTAAGGGAGTTTGAGAGAAGATGAAAAATTTAGGGTTCGTGTGGGCCCCACCACACTTAATCCTCTCAAGGGAGGTTAAGTGGGTGTGGGTCCCACCCCTAACTTCCTTTGAGAGAAGTTAACCAACAAGTTAAAATAAAAATTTGTAATCCACAATTTTTATTTAACTTATTCTAAACTCCCAAAAACTAACTCTCAACCCAAAATAAACGCAACCTTGGAAAAGGTCTCCTTAAGAGAATATCGGCGCTGCGAGTTCATCGGTGCCCTCGGATTTCAATTCCGAGCACCAGATCAAAAGTTAGAAATTCCCGCTCGTTCGTTCACTGAACGTACCCGAGCCAAACTTCGGAAATTGATTCCGGGCACACCGGGCCTCGGAATCAGGTGCCGTCTGAAACTGCGCTCTTGTAAAATTTCAAAGAAAATTAAGAAAAAATTTCCCTTGAATTTTACGGGTCTTTACATGGGACCAAAAAACAAGATTCTTGGGATGAAAATATACTGAGATAGAAATTATGGTATGATTTGGCTATCATAAAAGGATTACTTATATAGATTCTTGAAATTATTCAACATGAAATATTTTAATCCAATATTTACCCCTCATCCCATTAATTTCAATTTATCCTCAATGATGAGTCCTAGCAGTGAAGAAGAGAGGATAAAGATGTCTCAAGTACCGTATGCATCAGTAGTGGGTAGTATGTTGTCTGCTATGGTTTGTACTAGAATAGAAATTGCACATGTAGAGACCCTATCTTGATGTACAAAAAAATTACATTTCATTTTCAGAATACTTAAACACATGACACAAATAGACACCCAAATATTTTATTAGTTTAGTGTCTTTGAAAAACTTGGAACACAATCTTCTAACTTGGTGAAAGATCTTCAACATCTCGCATAAAGATATTCCCCTTTTGTTTTCCTACCTAAAACATTTCTTTATATCCTGTGTAAAGGAAAAAATATAAAGGGTGATCTCAAATTCTCAGTATGGGTAAACACATAGAACATAAAACAAACTACAAACATTTGAACATAAAAACATCAACATAATGTTTAAACATCAAAATCAAGAGTTAGGACAAAAATATTGGTAGTATGTAAGACATAGATCATAAAAAAACATTAAACCTAATATAATAGAATTGGAATAAAACATTTAATTGTGGTGAAATGATAATCACAAAATATGATTTCCATAGTAGCCAAGGCATTGCAACCAAGACCATCATAGTGGAAAAATTCCTTTACTGAACCAGGTTTACTTGTCGTTCTGGCCATGTCTTTATTGAACCAAATTTACTTTCTATTCTAGTCATTTATATATAATGATATATAAATCTTTACCCAATGTATTGGAGGGAGATATAGGTCCCACCCAACACATAGTGAAATAATTCTTACATGTCCCACAAAACATAAATCATTCATCATAGCATAACCCAAGAAATAAAATCGGTTTCTTAAATATCATTACATCATAACATAATATATATAAAATATCATCCCATCATTAAAAAAATAAAATCATATTAATAATAGGGATAAAAAAATAACCCTATTTAAGAGCATCATCTTAGATGGAAAATAATTTAGATAAAACACTTGAATTTAGTTCTTGAGGAAAATATTCTTTCTTCTTCAAAAACGCTTTCTTTTCTCAAAATTCCACTCAATTTTAGAAGAAAATAATTTTGGTGAAAATAAACTTGAAATAGTTTAGATTAATATTTATTCAAATAAGATGTCATAAAACGGTAAAAATCCATTCATATTGTATAAGTTAAAAAAACATTCACCTCGTACTTTTTTCAGAAAATTCAAAAAGTACCACATATGCTAAAAAAATAAATTTTCCTTCCATACCATGTATTAAGAGTCAAAAAAGGGAAAAATGACTTTAAACAAGCATATAATAATAATAAAAATTTTATGAAAATATTTTTAGAAAACATGGACATGGATGATAAATATAACCCCATTAAATACTTACGTATAAACAATCTCAGATAAAAATAATATTGAAAAATTATCCCTTACCATAGGTCCAATTTCTTCAATATGTGACCAATATTCTTATATAGTGGGTTTAAAAATATTATTATCTTTTAACATAACCATACGAATATTTATGATAACATATATGTTTTACTTATTACTTTATATTACCCATTCATTTGTCAATTCAATGTTAAAGCAACATTTTGGGTAATAATCGTTTTATTTGTCATACGTCTTTGGACATGTTATTAATGATATTATTACTTTGATCATGATTTAATTACTTAAATAATTTAGAAAATGATTTATATATTACATATATTAAGTATATAAATATATATATAATATACATATAAATGGAATGGAATACACCGTTCATGGAGACGGTAGACCGTACATACGAATGAACGTTGTTTTCATTCCCTTATTGAATTAAATAAAAGTAAGTAAATAAAAAAAGTATATAAATAAATCCAGTAGAATTATTATGTTATATATTTCATTATTATTTATTATATTTAATTTATAGTCATTCTTGAGTGGTTAATGTGGAGAATTAATCTCATCATTTCGTGGAGACGGTAAGTTGTACGTACGAACGAGCGACGATATAGTTCCCATAATTATTGAACGGTATAGAAGTGGATGGTGTATAATATATAAGAATTAGTATCATGTTATAATAATCATAAATAGTTTTTATTTCCACCATTATACCCATCCATGTAAGGTGGTGGGGAAAAAAAGATTACACCACAACGTGAAGACGGTAAGTCATACGTACGCACTCGCGGTGATTTCATTTTTCGTAGGATAGAGAGAAGGTTAAATAGAGTTGTTTCACATTTATAAAAACATATAAGTATATTATTGATACTAATTTTACTAATTTATAATAAAAAACTAAATAAGATTAAGTATATGAAGAAATAAATTTGAATGAATCAGTAGAAGAGATTACCTCTTCTTTAACGTGCCTCCATTAAATTTCCTCTTTGGGTTCGAGAGTTGGTATTTTTAGAATACCAATACCTCTAGAATGTCACTAGGGAAGTTGAGAATAAAATGTTTAGGTTTTGGACTAGAATGAGGGCTCAAAATGGAATGACTAAGGTAGGGGGGAGGTTCCCTTTCATAAGAGAAGAGAGGAAAACATTAAGAAACTCTCAAAATATTAATTTATTATAAATTAATTATAGATTTAACATAGAAAAAAAATTATTTAATTATAATTTAAAGATGATTTTGGTTCTAATAACCATCATCCAATAATTTTTAGACATGTTGAGAAAATTTATTATCCTTATCATTTTGGTTTAACCCTTATTTTACCCTTTTTAATCTTACTATAATATCATGTTATTTACACAGTGTGGGTTAATGTAATTACCATATCATGTAAAAAGACCCACAAAAAGTTATTTATGACATATTTTGACTTATATTAACCATTTTTAAGAATTTAATATCATTTAATAAACTATTTTTTGTTTAATGTTATGAATTATGTCAATTTTGGATACTATTCATACTTGAATTTTTTTAAAATTCATAGAAACCTTATTCCTTAGAACCAAAGGGAATAAATCATCCATAAAATTTCAATATAATCTATAAAATTCATGGATTTCATCAAAATATTCATATTAAATTTATTTTAATATTTATAAATTCATTTATCTGAATCTTTCTTTAATGAGGTAAATATTACATCATAATTTTGTCAAAATTAAATATATTTATCTAAATTATAAAAATTATAAATAAAATACCATGATGTATGAAATATTTGTATATTTATAATGATTATTTATAGTCCTATTGATTAGTTATATAACCCTATATTAAAATCTATTTAGTAAAGGATATATGTTTAGGATATAATTATCTTTAGCGTAAATTAATTATTATAATATGTCATTTTCACATATAAGTGAATCCATGGGGTCCCAAAATAGACCCAAGGATTTATATGGTCAGAAATATCTCATCCAATGGGATTAGGACAAGTGTTATGGTAGTTTAATATTATTATAATATTATTTTTTACCCTTATTTACCAGATTTATCCATTAACCATGGTAAATAAAATAATGACTGAATTACTATTCATAATGTAAAAAAATAAAAGGTACATATTTACACAATTTGAAACTTATGATTCCAAATATGGAATACATTTTTCCAAATTCAAAATACAAAAGTATGAGTAATTAATTCAAAATTAACTCCCATTGTCAAAACCAAAATACGGGATTTTAATAAGTAATAACTTTCCAAAGATTGACATGTGTATGTCCCACTTCTCAATAAGATGTTTATTTAGTCAAATTTAACTTATAAAAATGTCAAAAACTAGATTTAAAATGGGTGTTCCATCAAAAGGCAGTAAAATTGCATTTTTTTAAAATACTTATTTTATCTGAATAATTGATTTTTCCCTCATATAATGTTCTAGAAAATGTGTAAGTTGAATTATAATGTTATATAAAATTCTGAATGCGGTAAATAATATTCACAACGGCTAGTTTATATAATATTTTAATAATATATTGTTGTTTAGTGAAACTCGTTATTGCGTACAACACAAGCTATCAAGGAAGGTTGCTCTTGCATGTAACGCAAGACATGTCAGTGTTGCGTATAACATAATCCAAATTTAGTTCATTTTATACATTGAACAAAATCTATACTCAGTGTTTCATGAAATGAATTCAATCAAAACAACATGAAATTGTTGGTAATACATGCCAAGTATATTGTTGTGTATACTACAAGCTAATACGGTGTTGCGTATAGCACAAGTTAATCATGGTGTAGAGTACAACATAAGAAATCATTGAAATTAAAAGAATATATGTTGTAAATTTTTGGGGTGTTACATTCTACCCCCCTTAAAATGAATTTCCCCCTTGAAATTAATTATGGATATAAATGGTTTACCACATGAAAGTTTCTTTCATAGAAACCCACATCGTAAAAAAGAATACTAAATATTCATTTTGAAAACGAAATTTATAGGCGAAATGGTTTCCCAAAGTAACTCTTCAGTGGGTTTCCACATAGAAGAACATAGGTGAGAAGTGAAGACATAAATATGGAAGAGAAATCAAACCATCAAGTTCTGATGGATGGTGATAGAGAATAAGGTTGTGATAAAGTTAACTACCATAAATCTATAAATATGTGATGATTTAAGGGACCGTATTTTTCATTATAGAAGAGGGTACCAGGATAACATTTTTGTTTTTCAAGATCCTTTACCAAAAGTTGAACAATTTTTCTTGAGAATAAATACTTACTTGACTTTGGTACAATCTCACCATTGTTTGGGCATGTAACAATTTTCACTTCATCTCTTAGTTATCGAAATGAAGATTAATTTTCCATTCAAGAAGTGTTATAAGATTATGTGATAGAAAGATATTTCATTCCATCTGTCTCAACAAAAATGTTAGCACATGTAATAAAATATGCATAAGTCCAACAATAGTGAGATAATAATTTAATCTAACAAACATAAAATAGAAAATAACTTATACTATCTATAAATGGATAATATTACAATCCATACAAAAACTAAAAATATTAACCTTTATAAACAGGTGAACTAAATCGACTTAACATTTGTCTCACATATCTCATTTTGCAGTTCATAGTTTTCACAGTCCAAAAACGTGAATACCTTAATTGTGTATTCTATGAATTAACTTCAAACCTCAATAAAAACATTCATTCTGTCAAAGTTAAGTCTTTCCACACACCAAAAACACCAAATATTCTATATACTCAAACCATGATATCACTTTGTCCTTTTATCAGTCATGTGCTCATTAATACTATCAAACATCTCATTATCTCCATATCCCTTAATTGTGTGCATATAATGTTCTTTCCAAAAATATTCCAATCAGTTTTCATGGTTACTGATACCATATAATTATTGAAAACCATAATAAACCAATACATAGAAATTACAATATTCTATAATACTATAAATAATATTCCACAACACTATTTTGGAATCCCATTACATAAACACTTAATCATTCCACCACTTATTTTTCATACTCAACATCACCAATAGTGATCGTATGTGACTTACCTTTGACTTTTTCCTTAATAAGTTACTGATTTTTATCATCATTAACCCTTGGATTAAGGAATTGGTTATCATAATTCCCCATTTAATTACACTTGTAGCATTGAAGTGTTGGTGTTGCGTTCTCTATAGTCTTTTCTTTATTCACATCATTAACATTATTTTTCCAATTAATTTGTCACTCAACTGCTTGATGGCCTTATTTTCCACTCTTGAAACAATTTCTATTCCCTTCAAGACAATATACACTATGCTTATTTACACACTTTGAGCATAACGAAGGATTCATCTTCTTTTCACCATTGTTTTGAGATTTTTTCGTGAACTCCATCATTCTTTTCTTATTAAAACCATGATCTGGATATGTAACACCAACTACCAAATGTACCTTGATAGCACAATGCACAATCACTCCATAACTACTGAAGTCTCTTATAGATAATTCCCTTAAAATACTTGGTTTTAATCGACTGAAGAATCGATCAACTTTACTTTCATGTTGGATGATAAATCCAGAAGCATACCTTTCAAGCCTTGTAAAATTCCCCTCATATATACCATAAAATTAATCATACTTTTTCTTATGCTCAAGGAACTCATTTTCCATATTTTTTCGAAGAATATGAGGTAGGTACATATTGAAAAATAAGTTCTTGAATTCATCCCATTCAATAGATTCAATTTCATTTTTCCACCTAGTATTCTTAATTAGAGTCCACCACTAGAATGCTTCTCCTTATAAGTGAGAGATTGCCAAAATTACTTTTTCATGTTCTGAATAGAAAAGGATGGAAAATATCTTCTCAATGGTGATGATCCACTATTCAACAACAAGTGGATCAGAAGACCTACTGAAAGAAGGTGGACATTGCCTCAAGAAGGACTTAATAGAATATTGTTCCATTCTATGCTCATTTGGATGTCCATAATGATTCATACCTTTTGTAAGAATAGAAATAGTTTTTTTTACTCCATATCCCATAAAATTTGGTTGCTTAGGAGGACAATCATTTCGTTTCCCAGTTCATTGATCATTAACATGGTTCCTTCGGGTTATGTCTATTGTCTAAACCCAAAAAGAATTGTGTGAGATGCAAAAACCCTACTATGAAAACAACATAATCAAGGGGAAGTAATTTCAATATATAACATATTAGGTTTAATACTAGGTTATTCATAATTATTAACATAATTCTTGGAGTATAATAAATATTTAGACTTACCCTTAGGGACATACCTAGACATACCTTAGAAATATCTCTAGAGATCTTACTAAAGTTTTCAAATCCTAGTTTCCAAAGGTTGACTAAACCTTTGGTCTGATACCAATTGTAGAGACCCCAGCTTGACGTATATGGAAAATACATTTCTTTTGTAGAATACTTAAATTTATGAAATAATGTTTGGTCCACTAGGTCAAATACCCTAAGGGGGGGTGAATCAGGTATAACAGATTAAAACTTTCTCCTATTCGAATCTTGTTTTTTTTGTTAGACAAAACACAATTATCTCTTCCTACCATAGTATCATATGAATAGATATGAAATCATGCACAATAAACAATTATTTTTACTTGGTTTTTCCTCACTTGGATATGTCCAAGGAGAATACAATGGTAATGTGCTGATGTACCAAATTTACTAAGTCTCATTTCCAATAATGAGTACAATGTTTGGGATAGATCTTATATGACCAAGCTTACTACCTTTACAATGTTTAGGGCCTACTCATTGAATTCCCAAGGTTTTATCCCTATACCACTTTCTATGGATCATTGTCAGTGGAAAGGGTCACTATCTTCCTCTTCCTTCACTCACTGCTCTTGGAAAAGAATCCACACACAGTTTATCGACTTGTAGGTCAAACACAGTTTATAGACATGTAGGTCCCTTACCATGCATGAATTCCTACATCCTCAACTATAGTTAGATGCTTTTTTGAAGTTCCTTCTTCACCCATAGATGAATTCCACCTTCCTAGGTACTACGAGGTACCGAGAACTCCTTTCACAAGGTGATTTGAAGGTTTTCAAGCTTCCCAGTGCAAATTGTGATCCATTCTCCTCTCCCCCATATTGAGTACTGGATTTGGAACACGAGACACCTTATTCGTGTACCACTTCCACTACAAAGAACTTCCCTTCATCCTTTGTTATCACGTACCGCCTCTGCGTACCGATTTCGAGAACCTCTTCTGCGAAACATCGTCTTTCTGTGAACTGTACTCTGTTCGCGGACTATCTTTGCTTCCACGTATCAGAGATCCCCATCTGTGTTCCACTTGTGGAATTATCCCTCTTGTGTACCATATATTTCTCCTCCACATACCAAGACAACTCCTTGCACATACCGGACTTCGTTCTTCGCATATCGGACTGCTTTTGCATGTTAAGAATCCCTGCAAACACCTTCAGCGCGAACAAATTTCTGACATTTCTGAGTTCTCTGAGAAAAATGTATTCTCTAATGATGTTCAATATCCACAGTAATCAGTGGTATTTTAGTTTCATATATAGGTAAATATATTTTTAAAATATTCTAATACAATATTTACAAAATCTTCAATCCAACCTCCACTGTATACTGATCCTCATGCCGTCGCGAACCGCAAGACATTATGAGAACTAGTTTTCATTCATTCCGCATACCATTTTTATTCCTACATGCTACTCACTTCCTTTTTCAAATCATCATAAACCCCACAGACCACCATCCTTTTGCGTATCGTACACCCTATACCGCAAACCCTCGCAGCGAACCGTTTCTTGTTCCATGAACCGCTTTGGCATACCATTCCCACTGCTCTGCATACCATTCCCAGAAAATGGTACGTGGTCCATGAATTATAGTACTAGGTTCTCATACTTTTCCTATATTCTTCAACATTCTTCAAACCATTCATTACTATGAATAAATCCTTCCTTTTCCAACACCAAACTCCCAATTTTGAAGCCCTAAAATTTGGAAAACACTAGGAAACTACGCCACCTTAAAAACATGTCTTCAAAAAACACCATCCATACTCAATTTTAGTCATCTGTCTTTTTCAACAAACATAACCACACCCAAAACAAACCAAGAGAACACCTTGAGGTATTTTTTCCCAACACACAAAAAGATTCCCAAAGATCATATTAGATTAGTGTCTTTGGAAACTTGTAATATAATCTTTTAACTTGGTGAAAGATCTTCAACATCACCCATAAAGATCTTCTCCTTTTTTCCAACTTAAAACCTTTTTCATATCTTTGGGAAGAAAACATATAAAGGGTGAGGTAAAATTCTCATTAAGGGTAAATACGGAGAACATAAAACAAACAATAAACTTTTGAATGTAAAAACGTGAACATAAATATTAAACATCAAAATCGCGAGTCATGACATAAATCTTGGCATTACATAAGGAATAGAACATAAAGAAACATTAACCCTAATAGAATATCATTGGAATAAAACATGTAATTGTGGTGAACTGATAAGAACATAATATGATTTCCATAGTTTCCAAGGAATTGTTGTTGAGACCATCATAGTGGATAAAGTCATTTACTGAACTAGGTTTACTTACCGTTCAAGCCATGTCTTTACTAAACCATATTTACTTCTCATTCCAGTAATATCTATCTCATGAGATTTAAATCTTTATCCAATGAATTAGAGGGAGATATAGGTCCCACCCATCTCATAATTAAATCATTCTTATATGTGCCACAAAACATAAATCATTCATCATAACATAACCTAATATTTAAAATGGGTTCCTTAAATATCATTCCCTCATAACATAATCCATGTAGAATATCATTCTATAATTAATGAAATAAAATAAAATTAATAATAGGGATAGAAACATAAACTTATTTAAGAGCTTCATATTAGATGGAAAATAATTTTGATAAAATAGTTGAATTTATTTCTTAAGGAAAATATCCTTACTTCTTCAAAAACGTTTCATTATCTCATAATGCTGTGCAATTTGAAAAGAACAGAATTTTGTTGAAAATAAACTTGAAATAGTGTAGAGTAAGATTCATTGAAATAAGGCTTCATGAAACCATAAAAATCCCTTCATACCGTATAAGTTAAAAAAACATTATCCTCGTACTTTTTTCGGAAAAGTAAAAAAGTACCTTGTACGCTAAACAAAAGAAATATTTCTTCCATACCATGTACTAAGTGTAAAAATGGGTAAAATGACTTAAAATATAAATTTAATAATATTAAAAAATTTATGGAAATTATTTTAGAAAACATGGACATGGATTATAAATATAACCCCAGTAAATACCTATGTATAAACAGCCTCGGATAAAAATTATATTGCAAAATTACCCCTTACCTTAAGTCCGATTTCATCTGTATATGTCTAAAACTCATGTATAGTGGGTTTAAACATATTATTCACTTGAAAAAAAAACATAATAATATTTATGATATCATACATGTTTTACTTATGACTTTATATTACTTGTTCATTTGTCAAATCCATGTTAAAGCAACGTTTTGGGTAATAATCGTTTTATTTATCATACGTGTTTGGACTTGTTATTCTTGATATTATTAATCATATAATGATTTAATTAATTTAAGAATTTAAAAAATGATTTATATATTATATATATTCATTATATAAATATATATATAATAGATAGATAAATGGAATGGAATACACTGTTCATGGAGATGGTACGTCTTACGTACGCATGAACGCTATTTTCATTTACTTATTGCATTGAATGGAAGTATGTGAATAAAACAAGTATATAAATAAATAAAGTATAATTGTTATGTCATATATTTCATGATTATTTATTATATATACTTTATAATCAATCTTGAATGGTTAACAAGATAATGAATGTCATCGCGTCGTGGAGACGGTAAGCCGTACGTACGCACGAGCGACGGTATCATTCCCATAATTGTTGAATGGTATTGAAGTGGATGGTGTATAATATCTCAGAATTAGTATAATGTTATAATAATCATACATAGTTATTATTTTCATCATTATATCCATCCATGTAAGGTGGTCGTGAAAAACGGTTTACACTACGATGTAGAGACGATAAGTCGTACGTACGCACGTGTGGTGATTTCATTTTTCGTACGATGTATAGAAGGTGAAATGGAATTGTTTCATATTTATAATAACATATCAGTATATTAGTGATACTAATGTTATTACATTATAATTATACAACTAATGAATAGTACGTAGAATAAGAAATAAATTTGATAGAATCGGTAGAAGAGATTACCTCTTCCTCAGCGTGTCTCCTTTAAATTTCCTCTTAGGGTACTAAATTTTGTCTTTTGAGAAGACCAGAACCTGTAGAATTTAACTATAGAAGTTGAGAAATAAATTTCCAGGGGTTTTCGGATCTTGAAGTCTCAAAATGGAGTGATGAAGGGAGTGAGGAGGTGCCCTTTTATAAGAGAGGAGAGGGGAACTTTAGGAAACTCTCAAAATATTAATTTATTATAAATTCAATATCGATTTAATATGGTCCAAAAATTATTTAATTCAAGTGTATTCTTAAATTGGTTCAAATACCCATCATCAAATAATTTTTAGACAAGTATTGAATTTTTTTATCCTTATCGTGTTAGTTTAACCCTTATTTTTCCCTTTTAAATCATACTGTGATATCATGTTATTTACACATTGTGGGTCAATGTAAATATCATATCACGTCAAAAGACCCAAAAAAAGTTATTTATGACATATTTTTACTTATATTAATTATTTTCCATAATATTTTATTTTTAGGAATTTAATATCATTTAATAAACTATTTTATGTTTTAAGTTATGAATTATGTCAATTTTGGATATTATTCATACTTGATTGTTTTTAAAAAAATCATAAAAAAACTTATTCCTTCGAACCAAAGGGATTAAATCATCCCTAATATGTCAATATCATCCAAAAAATTTGTGGATGGCATCAAAATATTCATATTAAATTTATTTTAATATCTATAAATTTATTTATTTGAATCTTTCGTTAATGAGGTAATTAAAACATCATAATTGGGTCAAAAATAAATATATTTATCCAATGTATAAAAATTATAAATAGAATACAATGATGTAGGAAATATTTTTATCGTTGTAATGAATATTTATAGTCATATATATCAGTTATATATAACCCTATTTTAAATTCAATTTAGTAAAATATATATGTTTAGGTAATAATTATCTTTACATTAAATTAATTATTATAAAATGTCATTTTCACATACAAGTGAATTCATGTGGTCCAAAAATCGACCCATGGATGAACATGGTAAAATATATCTCATATAAATATATTAGGACACGTGTTAGGGTAGTTTAATATTATTATAATTTTGTTACCCTTATTTACCAGATTTACTCTTTAACCATTGTAAATAAAATAATTACTGACGTAACTAGTCATAGTGTCTAAAAAATAAAAGGTTCCTTTTTAAAAAACTTGAACCTTATGATTATAAATATGGAATCCATTTTTACAAATTCCAAATACAGAAGCTGTAGTATATAAATTATAATTAGTTCCTGTTGTCAAAACCAAAAAGCGGGTTTTTAAGAAGTAATAACTATCAAAATATTGACTTGTTTTTATGTCCAATTTAAAATTGAAATTACATAAAATGACCAAAATTATATTAAATGATAAAAATATAATCCAATTAAGCTTTAAAACAAATTTAAAAGATAATATAACTATATAAATAAATTAGATAAAAATGTAGTTTCGAGTTAAAATGCAGCATTTTTCACTATTCATTAAAATTTTAATTTAATTAGAAAAATGCCAAAAATTATAAACAAGTAAATTTTTTTATCCCACTTCCATGAAAGAAGATTATTTTTTCAAATTTAACTTATAAAAGTGTCAAAAACTAGATTTAAAATGGGTGTGTCATCAAAAGGTGTTAAAACGACATTTTTGGAAAAATACTTCTTTTATCCGAAAAATTCATTTTGATCTCAAATCATGTTCTAGAAAATGTGTAAGATGAATTATAATGTTATTTAGTATTCAAAATGTGGATAATACTATTCATAAATTCTTTTTTATATAATATTTTAATAATATATTGTTGTTTAGTGAAACTCGGTATTGCGTATAATGCAAGCTATCGAGGAAGGTCACTCTTGCATGTAACGCAAGCCATGTCAGTATAGCGTGTAGTAAAAGCTTCCTTTAATTTTGTGTATGACATAATCAAAACATAGTTCATTTATACATTGAACAAATTCAATAACCAGTGTTGTGTGAAATAAATTCTATCAAAAGAACTTGAAATTGTGTGTAATACAAGCCAAGTAGAGTGTTGTGTATACTGCAAGCTAATACGGTGTTGCGTATAGTGTAAGATAATCTTGTTATAGTGCAATATAATCTTGTTGTAGTGTGTGACAGGATAGGGATGCTCGAATCGAGGTCTGTTGTGCTTGGGTTTTGGTGCATGTCGACGTTTCCTTCTATCTCACCCAGTATATGCACGATTTTGAGTCTTTAAATATGAATTTTGAATGTTTTAATGTGGTTTGAGGATGGTTGTTTAGGTTGTGAGGTTACCACTTTTACAAAAGTGGTTTTTCAAAAATTAAAAAAATTGATTTGTCCTAAGAATCTACCTCATAAAATCTCAGGGTGTTACAACACATGCAGTAGGAGCAGTTAGTCGGTACATGGGGAATCTGGGACGGGAGCACTGAATCATAGTGGAGAGGATCTTCAGATACATCAAGGATACCTAAAATTCTGCATTATGTTATAGAGGATAATTTTTCACTATTATAGGATATGTTGATTCATATTTTTTATGTGATTCTAACCAGAGGAAATCCACTACTAGTTATGTGTTTACTCAAACAGGAGGAGTTATGAGCTAGATTTAAAAGTTACAGTTAGTTGTGGCTTTATCCATGAAGGAGGTAGACTACAAGGAAGACACACATGCTTGAAAATAGGCTATTTGGATGATAATGTTGTTGGAGGATCTTGGGCACATATAGGAGAAGATTTCATTGTTTTGTGACAGTCAGAGTGCCTTGCACATTACAAGGAATCCATATTTTCCTTCCAGGATGATGCACATTGGGGTACAATATCACTTTGTCTGAGATATGGTGGAGGAAGGAAGTGTGAATATGGAAAAAAATTCCTACTAAATAAAATATTTCATATTTTCTAACGAAGGCGATTGACTCTGTTAAGTTCAGATAGTGCATATCCTTAAGGTGCCTTGAAGATACGTGAGAATTATGTCTAAAAAATAGAAAGGATGTTTGGAGATATGATTGCTTCTCAATCAAATCTCTAAGTGGGAGATGTGTCGGCAGCTTCTTCCAATAAACGTTGGATACCCCCTTTTTTGTCAAGGGAGGAGGGCATGGCTGGTGTGTGGTGGGTGGCCAACCCCACCAATTGATCGAGCAGAGAGAGGATGACAGGGGGAGAGGCAACCTATATAAAGGGATTTCTCTAATTAGTTTTCTCATTCCATCCGTTTCTCATCCCATCTAGGAGTTACTCATTTATTTGCGTTGTTTGGTGAGGCTTTTTCCCCACTTATTCAAGAGAGATATATTATGAGAGTTTTCTCCTTATAATAGTGAGGGAATGTGTACCCATTTTTACCCATAGTTGTCCTTCTATTTTACTGTCGGTTTTTACACCTTCCATTTTTTGGGGGTTTTCCACATTACATCTGGTGTCCATTTATTTCCACATTTTTCACTTTATTTTTAGCTCATGATTGTTGCTACACCATGGGAAAATCATTTTTCAGTCCCAAATCAGTGGCCATGAACTAGCTTTAACCATTGGTTTTCATCTTCTTCATTAAAAAATGTGTGATTCTTTCATAAGATTATTCAATGTACAATTTATAACAATAAAATATACATCTAAGTCTAATTTAAATGATCAAATTGAAACCCCATTGTGTGTGTGAAATTTTGAAAAAGGAATTGAGATAATTTTCTAACGACTACCAAAAAATTAGAACAACAATGCTCGTCGTGCTCTTAATACTTATACAAGACTGATAAGTTTAAATAGGTATAAAGTATTGGTAATTGGAATAAAAATTCAAAAACATCATCAATAGTCTAATAAAATAATCCTTACCAAAAAATTGAAGAATAGATTTATGAAGCAGAACAAGTGATATATAACATCAAAGAAAAACACAACCACTATTATTTAAAAGAAACAATATAATAAGAAACTAAAAGAAATAATTAAAAAAAATAAAACTCAAGAGATTTCATTGTAGGATCCACCAGTTCATCACAACAATTTGTTGAGTAAGACCTGGCCTAACAGGCTAGAAACTCTATCACCACTACTCACTATTAAAAAAGTCTCCCTTTTAGAAAACATGATGTTGAAGAATATTAGTTAAATGAGGTGGAAAATATTTTTAAAGAATCTAATGAATATTACATCAAAGTCACTATCTCTTGACTTATCAACAGAAATATTCATGTGGAATCCATCACAATTAATTTTCTTATATGCAGTAATTCTATATCATCTCCTTAACCAACTAATGCTTCTGCACATGATACCACATTTGCTCTAACTCTGAGCCCTGGTCTACATCTTATCCATCACCTTCATTTGGACTACACTGATATCACCAGATCCTATTTAACATTTATTTTCCATCCACTGACGTTAACAATCATGGTTGTATAAGTCATACTCTATCTTGAATCTATCATTCCCTTTAACTCAAATCCAAACTCATTCAGTATCCCATGCTCAATATCTCCATCTGTACACTCGACCATTCATTCCAAATGACATCGACTGTATTTATACTCACATCAAAATGTACCCACAAGCTTCCTGACACCTCAATTCAGTGAAAGAAGCTCAAATCCACACCAACCTTCGACAACTTCTTCAAATCCTAGTAAGAGTTCCTCCAATAAATCTCTTCTTCAATAAGAAAGATCACACTCGAGTTTTCTTCAACATTCGAACAACTTTTTCAGTCGAATATAAACGGGCAATACATCAAGAACTTGATCCACATCAAATCCAATAGCGGAATCATAACAATTCACATACTAATAGATATTTCCTATAACGATTGATCATAAAATAAACCAGAAAGTATATACTATTCATCTTGGAATTTCAAACCAAATACATCTGGTTGAAATTTCAAAAGGGTCTTTCCAATGTGGATGTTTCACTTAATTAATGTGTCCATTTAATGTGGCTATTTCCTTTATTTAATGTTTCCATTTAATGTGGATATTTTATTTCTTTAATGTGTCCATTTTATTTGTATCATTCATTTCATTAATGTGTCAGTTTCATTTCTTTGTAAATTCCTATGAATTGTTGGAAATTTTAGTCTAAAAAAATGTGCAATACAATATTGAATGTAAATTTGTGTTCTCTTCCATTTTTTTACTCTTTTTTCCAAGATTTTACAGCCAATAAACATGTACAAGAGGCCTATTTTCCATGTCATCCTCCAATGTCTAAGCCTTTCATTATTTAAAAAATGCCACCACAATCCCATAAGTTCTAAAGATTTTTAAGGACAACTATGAATGGTGTTACATCCAAATTCAGGCATTTTTCAGGTCATAATAATTATATGAGATCATCCCTGATGGGTATATATTACCCACTAAAAAGGAAGAATCATCCTTTAAAAATGAAGAAAATACTACCGTCAAAATTCAATGGAAGGAAGACAATAAGGCATTGTTCCTCCTATATAAAAGGTTGGATGAATCAAACATTGAAATTATTTCTAAAGAAACATCAAACAATAAATCTTGGGATTCCCTTGGAACCATGTTCAAGGGTTTTGATCGGGTGAAGATGGTTTGTCTTCAAACACTTAGAGTAGAGTTCTAAGTGACACATATGAAATAAGGTCAGAGTATCTCTAATTACTTCTCACATTTAATTGTTATTATTAAAAAAAATTTAAAGAAATTGTCAAAAAGTGTAAGGAATTCATATCATTTAAAAATAACTTCAATATCTCACAACCAAGTTTCATCATGTGTTTGTGGAAATTTAAGAATAAAAGGATTTGGAAAAAAATTCCATTGAAGAATTGATGGGGTTGTTCCAAGTGCATGAGAAAAATTGAAAAAGAATGCAGGTTCAACACCCGAGCACACCTTAGAGTATATGTTTACTCTAAAATAACAAAATAATGGCCAAATTCAATGAGGTGGTCATCGTCCAAGATTCATAGGGTGTGTATATCATCCAAGACATCAATAAAAGGAAAAACATTACCTGCTTTTGTGGAAGTGGAAATGGTGGAGGCTGATTCACACGTGGTCATGAAAACTCAAAGAATATTAAATACAACAATTGAAATAAATTAGGCCATTATGCCTATGAGTGTTTGAAAAAAATGGTTCATGATGAAGGAAAAAAACTGTGATAAATAATCGCATCATGAAGAAGAAGTCTCCACACTACTCCTCAGACAAGAAAAGGCCTGTGAATGACCAGATGTGTGGTATCTTGACACGAGTGCAATAAACCATATGAGTGGTGACAAATAATTTTTCTAGGAAATCATATAATATGTTCATGGAGACATGAGTTTTGGAGACCCATTAAAGGTACCCATGATTGTAAAAGGTAAAATAAAAATCTATCAGAAGAATGGTGAGTCAAATTACATCTCTAATGTGTATTATGTTCCAAACATGAAAAATAATATCATCAGTATCAGCCAACTCCTTGAGAAGGGTTATGTCATACAATATGGAAAAATCTTCTTTGTCTATAAGAAATTCTCACATGATACTTGTTGCTCAATTCCAAATGGAGAAGAATCACACGTTTCCAATTCCTATCAACACAAAGTCCAAGAGTGTCTCTTTGTACTCATAAAGAATGACTCATAGAGATGGAAACTGCACTTTGGGAATATCTATTTCAGTGGAATTGAACTTTTATCCTCATCACACATGGTGCATGGCATGCCGAAGATTGAACATCCAAATCATGTGTGTGAGGCTTGTACACTCAATAATCCACAAAGTAATACCTTCCCAAGTAGAGTGTCTAGAAGAGAAATGGAACCACTTAATTTGGTTCACACTAATATTTTTGGACCACTTGAAGCACCCTCACTTGGAGGTAATATGTACTTTATTACCCTCATTGATGATTTCAGAAGAAAACATTGGGTGTATTTCATCAAAGAAATATCTTCTTCTTTTACTATTTTTAAATATTTCAAATCCCGTGTTGAAGTAGAAAGTCGTCAAAAAATCAAAGTACTCAGATCTGACAGAGGTAGAGAATACACTTCAAATGAATCTAAAGATTTTTGTAGGGAACAAGTAATCAAGTATAAATACACTACAACCAACATGGTAGAGAAGAATGGCATTGTAGAATGAATGAACTACACCGTCCTCAACTTTATGAGGACCATACTTAAGGAAAAATGGATACCAAAGAGCATCTGGGTAGAGGATGTTTCATATACTTCCTATCTTATCAATTGGTTTCCTACCAAAAGTGTTAGAAATTTTTCACCACAATAGGCATGGAGTGGTTACAAATTGAGCATGGAACACCTTATAATATTTGGGTGTGCTGCCTATGCTCATGTTCTAGAAGTAAAAAGAAGGAAGCTTGATGATTGTGGCGAGAAGTGTATATTTATTGGCTGCAGTGAAGCATCTAAATCCTATAAGATCTATAATACACTAAACAATAAATTAGTGGTGAGTATATATGTGGTCTTTAGTGAGGAAGAAGCGTGGAAATGGAAGGATGAATAATCAAAAAAAGTTGTTCCAGTCGAAACAGAGGATCTAAAGGAAAGACGTGATCATTGGGATAAAATGCCTGCAACACCTTCCTCGAGTGCATAGTTAGTACACATGTGTCTTGGAGGACATTCCATTACTACTAAAATCACTAAATCAAAAAAATGGCCAGATCATCATCACCAATGGTTCCTATAAAGATAAAAAAAATTAGTGACATCTATGAGCAGATCGAAAAGGTAAATATTTTTTCTTATATGTAGATCATGAGCCTCTGACGTTTTAGGAATATCTAAGGGAAGAAATTTATAGAATGGATGTGGAAAATGAAATTCATTCTATAGTGAAAATGAAATATGGGAGCTATCCACACTTCCTAACATCCAGAAAACCATTGGAGTTAAATGGGTGTACAAGATCAAGTGAAATGTTGATGGCAAGATCGATCAATACAAGGAAAGGCTCATAGAAAAGGGGTATAAATAGAAGTATGGGGTGGAATATGAAGAATTTATCACTCTTATTTCTCACCCTAACACTATGAGGATGATTATCTCCCATGTTTTTTGTCACAGTTGGATGAACTACCAACTGGATGTGAAGTCTGCATTCTGGAATAGAATTCTAGAAGAAATGGTCAATGTTGACTAGACTGAAGACATTGTTATGAAAGGGGAGGAAGAAAAGGTGTATCAGTTGAAGAGATATCTCTATGGGTTGAAGAAAGCTTCACATGCTTGGAATGCACACATCGACAACTATCTTAAAGGGAACAGATTCGCTTAATGTCTATATGAGCATGCTATTTACATCAAGAAGAATTCTCACGGAAATATGCTTATATAATAACTATATGTTGATTATTTGTTGTTTACAGGGAACAGTCGACTGATGTTTGATGAATTAAAAGGGTCCATGTTCAAGGATTTCGATATTAATGATGGAGGACTCTTGTTTTTTTGGGCATATATGTAAAGAAACAACATTTTAGTATCTATATATCTCAGAATAAGTATGAAAATTAATTGCTTGAAAAGTTTAATATAGCCAATTGCAACATTGTAAAAACTCTAATACAAACGAGCTTAAAATTGAAAACATATGGAGAAGGAAGAAGAATTGACTCATCTTTGTTGAATAGTATAATTGGAAGCCTAAGGTACCTCTCAATCACAACTCCATATATCGTATATAGTGTTGAAATTCTTAGAAGGTACATGGAAGCACCAATAGAATCACATTGGCTAGCTACAAAAAAGGATCCGCAGGTATGTCAAAGGAATAGTGGAATATTGTCTTTTTTTTCCATATAATGGTAAAGAAAGGATATATGGATATTCAGACAGTAATTGGTGAGGTGATCAAGATGAAAGAAAAAGAACGATTGGGTATGTATTCTATCTTGGAAATACTGCTTTCACATGGCATTCAAGGAAGAAGAGTGTAGTTTCCCTATCCACATTTGAAGTAGAGTACATAGCAGCATAGTACACTATTTGTAAAGGAATTTTGTTTAGAAATCTGATAAAGGAGTTTAAGCATCCACAAGATAGAACCATATTCATATTTTTATATAATAATTCATCAATAAAACTATCAAAAGATCCTATGCAGCATGGAATAATTAAACACATTGACACCTGATATCATTTTTTGAGAGATCACGTGAAGTAGAAAATGATAAAATTGGAGTATTTATAAACGACGAAACAAGGGGTTGATATTGTCTCAATGGAATTACTAACATATAAATTCAAGCAGCTAAGAACGTTGCTAAGAATGAAGCCTATTTTTGATTGAAGGGGCGTGTTGGAATTGTAAACCAAATACATCTGGTGGAAATTTCAAAGGGTCTTCCCCATGTGGCTATTTCATTTCATTAATTTGTTTTTTTAATGTGGTTGTTTCATTTCATTAATGTTATCATTTAATGTGGCTATTTTATTTCTTTAATGTGTCCGTTTAATTTGGTTGTTTCATTTCATTAATGTTTCGGTTTCATTTATTTTTAAATGCCTATTAATTGTTTGCAATTTTAGTCCAAAAAAATAGAAAATACAAGCTTGAAGTCTCCTTTTTGTTCTCTTAAATTTTTCTTCCTATCTTTTTTATGACTTATATAGCCATCAATTCCATCTTCTTTGAGTTTACATCACTTACCGATGCAATAGGATTTGGGTTACCCATCATTGTTCAACTGGTCTTCTATTATCTTCAGGTCTCATCTTTAGTTTCATGAGCTCAACGGGTCTTCAATCGGTGGTTTTTATCCCTTTGAACCCAGAGCAAGTTCATTGAACTCGATCCCTATAACGACCCATAATTTACATACATTTTTAATACTTCAAAATTTATATACACTTATTACAACATATAACAAAACCATGAAAGGACCGTATAGGTATAGTGTCTTTAGAAACTGGGAAACATAAACAACTGGTTCATAAAGCATCTACATTGTCTCCCATTTATTTCATAATATCTAGAGTCCCTTTTGGAATATCCTACTTAATAACCTTCTTCCTGACCTGGGGAAAGAAAACATATAAAAGGGTGGGCTCAAATGCTCAGTAAGGGTAAACAAAAGAAATATCAATCACATTATATTCATAAGAACATAACATTTTGGAAATCTTAACCTGCAAAAGAGATCATAATTTCATAACAAGGGATAAATCATAGTAGTGAAATGTAATCCCAATATTAATAAATTAATATATGAAACTTTGTGGCATACACACATAATCATATAGAATAATTTCTTATTAGTCAAGACTCATTGCCAAGACTATCTTAGTGGACAAAGTCCATTTCTGAACCGAGTTCACTCCTCATTTCAGTCCTATTTCACTGAACCGTTTTAACGTTCCATTCTAGCCATGTCTATCTCATGAGATATAAATCTATACCCAATGCATTGGAGGGAGATATAGGTCCCACCCATCTCATAATGAAACCATTCTTATGTGTGCCACAAAATCATAAATCACACATCATAGCATAACCAATGTAATAAAAATGGGAATCTTAAACATCATGCCATCATAACATAATCCATATAAGATAAAATGACATCATAAAAAAATTAATTCATAACATAATCAAATAAATGTAAAAATAGGGATAGAAACAGAACCCTATATTATCTTATATAGAAAATAATTTTGAAAAAAAACACTTGAACTCCATTCTTGAGGAGAATATCTTTTCTACTTGAAAAACATTTTTCCTTTCTTAACATGTCATAAAATTTAAAACTAAAAGAAGTTGATTAAAAATAATCTTGAAAACATGTAAAGGAAACTTCGTGGAAATAATGTTATAAAATTCCATTCAGGCTGTAAAAGTTAAAAAAACATTGTTCTCGTACTTTGCCCGAAAAAGTCAAAAAGTACCTCATACTAAAAACAAAAAAAGATTGCTTTCACATCTTTTACTAAAAACTCACCAATGGGTAAAATTGGATTTAAAAAGTTGTAGGTGGATGGAAATAATATAACATATTTAGGAAACATGGATGTGGATGATAAATATTCCCCATTAAATTCTAAAGTATAAACAATCTCAGATAAAAAGGAGATTGTGAGATTTTTCCCTTACCTTAGGTCTGATTTGCTTCGTAAGTGTCTGAAACTCCTGTATAATGATTTAAATAATTTCATTGACTTTTTCCAGAATCATACTCATTGTTATGATATCATATATGGTAATATTTTTAGCTTCTTATTAGTAATATTTCATTACTACTTGTTATTCAGGTGTTTATTACTTTTTGTTCTTATGTGTGTTTTGTCGAATAAATTCTTATTCTTCTTTTTAGGTTATAGATACTTCATTTACAGAATGTTATTAGTGTAATATATATCATGTTAATTCATTAAATTCATTTATATAATCATTATGCAATGAAGATCATGTAGAACGAGTCGCATCACATCGTGGAGACGGTATTCCGTACGTACGCACGAGCGATGACATCATTCCCAAGATCGTGGAATTGTATTGGAGTGTATGTATAATATTCCACAATCAATATCACTTTAAAATAATAATATATAGTTATTCTTTACACCATTATACCCATCCATGTAAGGTGTTCGTGGAAAATAGATTACACCACGTCGTGGAGACGGTATTCCGTACGTACGCACGCGCGGTGATTTTGTTTTCCATAGGATGGATAGATCTTGAAATAGGGTTGTTTCATACTTATAATAATATATCAGTACATTAGTGACACTGATGTTATTACTTCATAATGAAACTACTAAAGAAGAAGAAGTGGAAGAAGAAATAAAGTTGAAAGAATCGGTAACGAACATTACCTCTTCTTTGAAGCGCCTCTTTGAGACCTCCTTTTAGGGCACTAAAATTGGTCTTTGAAGAAGACCAGGACCTCTAGGATGTTTCTAGGGAAGTGGAGAAGATAATTTGGCAGGGGTTGGCCGATCGTGAAGGCTCAAAGTGGTGTGAGGAAGAGAGGGAGGTGGTGCCCTTTTATAAGGGAGGAGAGGGGCACCTTTGGAAAAACTAAAAATATTATTTTATTATAAAGTCATATTTGGTTTTTAATATCTCCAAATTTATTTATTTAGAAGATAAGGTGGGGATGAGTCGAAATAATCTCAACCAATAGAATTTAGACTAGTTTAGGGTTCTATTTTAACCTTATCATTTAGATTTAACTTTAAGTTAAATAATTTTACTTTTACCGTGTCTTCTTGTTTTCATAGACTATAAGGTTAATAAACATACTATAACAAGCCAAACGAACACCAAGTTGTTTATTACTAATATATATAACCTTATCTAAGTCATTTGGCAGAACCATATATTTTTAGGAATAAAATAAAAATTAATAATATAATATTTGTTTTAAAAACTATTTTATGTCAATTTTGACACTATTTGGTAATTGATTTTTGTGAAACCCATAATAGAAATATTAGTTAGAAAAAAGTTAATTAAATCAATACTAACATGTCATATTAACATAGAAAATTATTGGAATTCATAAAAAGTCTCAAATTACATTTATTTGGGTATTTATAACATCAACAATATAATTACTGCATCATCATTGTGTCATAAATAAATTAAATTATTTAAAGTCTAAAATTTAAAAATAAAATACCATTATGTAGGAAATATTTTTAGATTTATAATGAATATTTATATTCGAATTTATCTTATGTATAACCCTATATTAAAAATGTTTTAGTTATAAAACTTTGATTTTAACTATTTTAACCCTTCTTTAAATAAATTAATATTAAATGTCCAAATCTAATCCAAGTGGTCCTAAATGGTCATATTTTATTCCTAAGGTTGTTTTTGGTCGAATTACACTTATCCAATAGAATTAGGACTTGTGTTAGGGTAATAATAATATCATTTTTACCCTTAATTACCCTATTTACTTTTAACCGTGGTAAAAAAAGTAAAAAGTTACTATTCACCAAAAATTATTTTCATCTCAATGAACCACATTTTAGTACTTGATATTAACCGTGTGTCTCGAATTTTCGAAATTCCACTCACAAAAGCGGTAAAATTTGGTTTTATGTAAATTTTCAAATCCTCCTAGGAGGTGGATAAAAGTCGGTGAAAAGTTCAATAAAATTTTTATATATCTAAAATTATTATAAAATGACTCCATTGAATTTCTTTGAACTTATAAAGGTATTATGTATCAATTTTGACCTAAAATAAATTTAAGTAATATAAATAATTATTTAAATAAGAAGTCAGTTTTTAAATAGTTACCCAATGTTTTCACTATTCATCAAAAATTGAAAGATTTCAGAAAAATACCAAATTTTTTTTTCGATATTCCGAATCCAAAAATCAAGTCTGTTTTTAAAAATAAAAATTAAAAAATTTCAAAAAGTGGGTACTACTATTCATAACAGCTAGTTTTAATAATATTTTAATAGAATATCGTTGTTTAGTGAAACTCGGTATTGTGTATGACGCAACCTATCGAGGAAGGTCGTGATTGCGTGTAAAGCAAGCCAATCTAGTGTTGTGTGTAGTGAAAGATTCCTTTGATGATTTATATAACATAAAAACAAAATATTTCTCATAAAATTCTCGGGTGTTACATTCTACCCCCCTTAAAATGAATTTCTCCCTCAAAATTCGTCACTTTGTAACAAACAGATGAGGATACATCTCCCTCATCATATCCTCAAACTCCCATGTAGCTTCTTCTAATTGGTGGTTCCTCCATAAAAAATTCACCAAGCGAGTGGTCTTGTTCCGTAGGACTTTTTAGCTATGATCAAGAATCTCTATCGACTGTTCTTCATAAGAAAGATCTCGTTCCAGTGGTACAACTTCTAAGCTGAGTACATGTGAAGGATCAGGTATGTAATTTCTTAGGAGAGATACATGGAACACATCGTGAACTTGAGAGATATTCAGTGGAAGCTCTAATCGGTAAGCTACCTTCCCAACCAGATCCAGAATTTCATAAGTACCGATATATCTAGGGCTCAACTTTCCCTTCTTTCCAAATCTCATGTCCCTCTTCCAGGGAGATATTCGTAAGAACACTTTATCACCCACTTCAAACTCTGGGTCTTTTCTTCGGTTATCGGCATAAATTTTTTGTTGACTCTGAGCTTCTCTTATGTGTTGTTGAATAGATCTGACCTTTTCTACCATCTCATCAACAAGATTAGGTCCTAATAGCATTATTTCCCCAACTTCATCCTAGCAAGTTGGAGTCCTGCATTTCTTTCCATAGAGAGCTTCATAAGGAGCCATATGAATACTAGAGTGAAAGCTATTATTATAAGAAAATTCTACCAAAGGTAGGTGTTGATACCAACCACCTTTGAAATCAATAGAGAAAGCTCTCAACATATCTTCTAGAGTTTGAATTGTCCTCTTAGACTGACCGTCTGTCTGAGGATGATAAGTAGTTATGAAACTCAACTCTGTATCCAGAGTATGCTGAAGACATCGCTATAACATTGAGGTAAACCTCGGATCCCAATCAGATATAATGGAAAGTGGTACTCCATGCAATCTTACCACTTCCTTTACATATATACTGGCAATATGATCTAGAGAGAAATCCTCTATAATAGTAATCAAGTGTGCAGACTTTGTAAGACGATCAACTATGACCCAGATAGAATTATTTCCTTTTTAGGTTTTAGGAATTCTGGTGACAAAGTCCATAGTTATGTTTTCCCATTTCCATTCGGGTATGGGTAATGGTTGTAACACCCCCTTAGACTTATGTCTCTCAGCTTTAACTTGCTAAAAAACCAAGAATCGAGAGACATATTCAGCAACATCTCTTTCCATGTCATCCCACCAGAAGTACTCTTTCAGGTCCCTATACATCTTCGTACTTCCAGGATGAATAGAAAATGATGAACTATGAGCCTCATCCAACAGCTCCTTCTTTAATTTTTGTATGGGAGGAATACAAACACGGTTCCTGAACCTTATTATCCCATCACCATTAAGGTTGAATTCAGGAACATTTCTCACCTTATTTTGTAACTCTACATCTTCTTTCTGTGCCTCTTTAATCTTCACGTGTATAGATGGTTGAACATTCATTTGAGAAAGATACGATTTTTCCCCTTCCATTATAATTCCAAGATCCATCCTTTGTAAATCCATAAATATTGGATCTTTTGTGATACTCATCATGGATAAACTGGCATGGTCTTGTCAACTTAATACATCTACCACCTTGTTTTCTTTCCCTGGGTGGTAATGAATTGAGCAGTCGTAATCCTTAATCAAATCCAACCATCCTCTTTGGTGCTTATTCAGATCCTTTTTCGTAAAAATATACATTAAACTTTTATGATCAGTATAAATATCAAACCTTTCCCCATAGAGATAATGCCTCCAAATATTTAATGCAATGATTACCGCAGCTAACTCCAAATCATGAGTTGGGTAATTTTTCTCATGGATTTTCAACTGTCGTGAGGCATAAGCTATCAACATATCATTTTGCATACGAACACACCCCATCCCCTTCTTATATGCATCATTTTAGATCACAAACCTTTCTCCACTACAAGGCAGTGTGAGCACAGGTGCACTGGATAAACTTCTTTTCAACTCCTTGAAATTCTCTTCACATTCCTACATCCATATGAACTTAACTCCTTTCAGAGTCAACTTGGTGAGTGGGTTAGATAACCATGAAAAATCATTCACAAAACGTTGGTAATATCCAGCCAAACCAAGAAAACTTCGGATCTCAGTTACTGTTGTTGGTCTCGACCATCTTTCGATAACCTCTGTTTTTGCTGGATCCATAGATATCCTTTCTTTTGAGATTATGTGACCCAAAAATGCAACTTTTTGAAGACAAAATTCACACTTGGTAAATTTGGCATAAATATTCTCCATTCATAGGGTCTTCAATACAATTCTCAAGTGATCTTCATGTTCTTCCTTTCTCTTTGAATAGACAAGAATATCATCTATAAAGACTACCACAAACTGATCAATATAGTCTCTAAAGACTCTATTCATTAGATCCATGAAGATAGCAAGGGAGTTATTAAGACCAAATGGCATCACTATAAATTCATAGTGTCCATACCTTGTACGGAAATTCGTATTTGGTATATCCTCCCTTTTGACCCTTAATTGATGATACCCTGAATGAAGATCAATCTTGGAAAAGTATTGAGCTCTGTGTAGTTGGTCAAATAAGTCATCAATGCGTGGGAGAGTAAATTTGTTCTTGATAGTGATATTGTTATGTTCTCAATAATCAATGTAGAGTCTCATTGATCCATCTTTCTTCTTAACAAACAGAACAGGTGCTACCCAAGGTGATGCACTAGGGAATATGAATCCTTTATCAAGATTCTCTTGGAGTTGCTTCTTCAATTACTAAAACTCAATTGGGAACATTCTATAAGGTTTCTTTGAAATAGGTAAAGCACCTGGTACAAGTTATATTGAAAAATCAACTTCACGATTTGGTGGAAGACCCGAAAATTCCTCTGGAAAGACATCATCAAACTCCCGTACAATGGGCATATTCTTAATAATGAGTTTCTCTACAACCATTTGAGATAAATAACCTTCATTTAGTGGAATCAAGACCCATAAGATGGAATAAATTTCCACTGAAGGTTATTTTCATCCTTGCATCGATAGACGATCATAGATTGATCTGGAATATGAAATGTGACATCCCTTCTTTGGAAATTGATATGAGTTCCATATAGAGAAAGCCAATCCATGCCAAGAATCACATCAAATTCCACTATAGGAAGGATCACAAGATTTGTAGGAAGCACTTTCCCACAAACATCAATCGGATAAGAATTATAAACTTTTGATGCAACCGTTATGACATTAGGAGTTGTCACAACCAACTCAACATCTAATTGTTGAGGTAATATGGTGATACCCTTAGAAAATTCTTCAGAAATAAAAGAGTGGGTGGATCCAGAATCAAATAAAACATTTTCTACTTTAGAGTGTATGGTAAGTGTACCTTTCACCACTTCTTTATTGTACTCCATATCGCTGATAGAAATTGCATGTGAAATTCCTTTGTCTTTAGCCTTAAGAGTTTGTTGAAGTCGATCATCATCAACAACCCTTGGATTAGGGCATTGATTGGCATAATTCCCCATCTCCTTATACATGAAACATTGAAGTGTAGTAGGTTAATTCTGTGTATCCCTTCCTTTGTTTGCATCATTGGACATTTTATTCCCATTATTTTGACATTCAATTTCCCGATGACCTTCTTTTCCACACTTATAACATTTTTTGTCCCCTTAAGATAATTTCCTCCATGTTTCCTTCCACACTTTGAGAATAAGGGAAAACTCATCTTCTTTTTAGTGTTCTCTTTAGATTTTCCATTGAATTACATTTCCCTCTTCTTATCAAACCCATATGACTAATGGGTTACTCTAATATCCATCCCAACTTTGAGATCACATCGAACGAATTCCTCGTAGCTATTGAAGTTCCTTATGGCTAACGCCCTTCGAAAACTTGGTTTTAAGCCACTAAATAATCAATCGATCTTACTCAAAGGTTGGATAATAATACCATAAGAGTACCTTGCAAGTCTTGAAAAATTTGCTTCGTAGGTACCAACAGATTTATCATCCTTTTTCTTTAGTTCAAGAAACTCCTTCTCCATCTTTGTTCAAAGAATACGGGGGAAGTACTTATTGAAAAATAAGTTCTTGAACTCATCCCATTCCATGGACTCAATTTCAACTCTTTGCCTCGTATTCTTGATAAGATTCCACCATTGATCAGCATCTCCTTCCAAACGATACACTGCTAAGATGAATTTATCATGTTCAGAATATTGAATTACTGAAAATATCTTTTCAGTATTACTAATCCATTGTTCACCAACTAGTGGATCAGTAGACCCGTTGAATGAAGGTGGACGCTGCCTCATGAAGGATTCAACATAATGTTGCTCCTTCCTTTGCTCGTTTGGAAGTCATGCATGATTCATATCTTGAGAAATTTGTGTGAGCATGGATACAAGATTTTGTATTTCTGCTCCCATAATGTTTGGTTGCTCAGGGGAACAATCATTGCATTGCCTGTTGCATTCCGCATTAACACGGTTCCTTTGGGTTCCATCCATTGACTAAAACCAAGAGGAATAATGTGAGCAACACTAATTATAATTGGAAAAACACAAAATCAAGAATAAAATTTCACACTTAAGGACTTATCATAGGTTGTTCATGGCAATTTTTAAAACACTAAGATCGTGTTCTATGCTTAGACTTAACCTTAGGGTTCTTACTAAGGCTTTCATATCCTAGATTCCAAAGGTTGACTATACCTTCCCTCTGATACCAACTATAACGACCCATACTTTACATACATTGTTAATACTTCAAAATTTAAGTACACTTATTACAACATATAAAAAAACCATGAAAGGACCGTATAGGTATAGTGTCTTTAGAAACTGGGAAACATAAACAACTGGTTCGTAAAGCATCTACATTGTCTCCCATTTATTTCATCATATCTGGAGTCCCTTTTGGCATATTCTACTCAATAACCTTCTTCCTGACCTGGGGAAAGAAAAAATTCAAAAGGGTGCGCTCAAATGCTCAGTAAGGATAAACAAAAGAATTATCAATCACATCATATTCATAAGAACATAGCATTTTGGAAATCTTAACCTGCAAAAGAGATCATAATTTCATAACTTGGGATAAATCATAGTAGTGAAATGTAATCCCAATAATAATAACTTAAAATATAAAACTTTGTGGCATACACACAAAATCATATAGAATCATTTCTTATTAGTCAAGACTCATTTCAAAGAATATTTTAGGAGAAAAGTCCATTTCTGAACCGAGTTCACTCCTCATTTCAGTCATGTTTCACTGAACCGGTTTAACCTGCCATTCCAGACATGTCTATCTCATGAGATATAAATATTTACCCAATGCATTGGAGGGAGGTATAGGTCCCACCCATCTCATAATGAAACCATTCTTATGTGTGCCACAAAATCATAAATCATACATCATACCTTAACCCATGTAATAAAAATGGGAATCTTAAACATCATGCCATCATAAAATAATCCATATAAGATAAAAGGGCATCATTGAAATAATTCCATCATAACATAATCAAATCAATGTAAAAATATAGATAAAAACAGAACCCTATATTATCTTAGATGGAAAATAATTTTGAAAAAAAAACTTGAACTCCATTCTTGAGGAAAATATCCTTTCTACATCAAAAACATTTTTCCTTTCTTAACATGTTATACAATTTTAAACTAAAAGAAGTTGATTAAAAATAAACTTGAAAACATATAAAGGAATATTCATGGAAATAATGTTATAAATGTCCATTCTGGCTGTATATGTTAAAAAACATTCTTCTCGTACTTTGGCCGGAAAAGTCAAAAAGTACCTCGTACTAAAAATGACAAAATATTCCTTTCATATATTTTACTAAAAACAAACCAATGGGTAAAATTGGATTTTAAAAAAAAATTGTAGGTGGATGGAAATAATATTACATATTGAGGAAACATCGGTGTCGATGATAAATATTCCCCAGTAAATTCTGAAGTATAAACAATCTCAGATAAAAATGAGATTGTGAGATTTTTCCCTTACCTTAGGGCTGATTTGCTTCATAAGTGTCTGGACCTCTTGTATAATTATTTAAATAATGTTATTGACTTTTTCCAGAATCATAACCTTGGTTATTATATCATATATGGTCATATTCTTAGCTTCTTATTAGTAATATTTCATTACTACTTGTTATTCGGGTGTTTATTACTTTTTGTTCTTATGCGTGTTTTGTCGAATAAATTCTTATTCTTCTTTTTAGGTTATATATAACTAATTTACAGAATTGTATTAGTATAATATATATCATATTCATTCATTAAATTCTTTTATATAATCATTATGCAATGAAGATCATGTAGAACGAGTAACATCACATCATGGAGACAGTATTTTGTACGTATGCACGAGCGATGGTATCGTTCCAATGATTGTCGAATTGTATTGGTGGGTATGTATACTATTTCAGAATCAATATAAATTTTCAATAATCATATATAGTTATTCTTTACACCATTATACCCATCCAAGTAAGGTGGTTGTGGAAAATAGATTACACCACAGCGTGGAGACGGTATTTCGTACGTACGCACGCGCGGTGATTTCATTTTCCGTAGGATGGATAGATGGTGAAATAGGGTTGTTTCATAATTATAATAACATATCAGTACATGAGTGATACTGATGTTATTACTTAATAATGAAAAAACTAAAGAAGAAGAAGTGTAAGAACAAATAAAGTTGAATGAATCGGTAACAGACATTACCTCTTTTTTAAAGCGCCTCTTTGGGACCTCCTTTCAGGGCACTAAAATTTGACCTTGAAGAAGACCAGGACCTCTAGGATGTTTCTAGGGAAGTGTAGAAGAGAATTTTTTGGGGTTTGGCCGAGCTTGAAGGCTCAAAGTGGTGTGAGGAAGAGATGGAGGAGGTGCCCTTTTATAAGGGAGGAGAGGGGCACCTTTGGAAAAACTGAAAATATTATATTATTATAAAGTCATATTCGGTTTTTAATAGCTCAAAATTGATTTATTTCAAAGATAATGTGGGGATGGGTCGAAATAATCTCATCCAATAGAATTTAGACAAGTTTAGGGTTCTATTTTAACCTTATCTTTTAGATTTAACTTTAAGTTAAATAATTTTACTTTTACCGTGTCTTCTTGTTTTCTTACATTATAAGGTTAATTAACTTGCTATAACAAGCCAAAAAAGACCAATTTGTTTATTATTAATATATATAACCTTATATAAGTCATTTGTCCTACCCTTAGATTTTTAGGAATAAAATAACAATTAATAATATAATATTTGTTTTAAAAACTATTTTACGTCAATTTCGACACTATTTGGTAATTGATTTTTGTGAAAATCATAACGGAAGATTAGTTCAAAAAAAGGTAATTAAATCAATACTAACATGTCATATTAACATAGAAAATTATTCGAATTTATAAAACGTTTCAACTTACATTTATTTGGGTATTTATAACATCAATAATATAAATATTGCATCATCATTATGTCATAAATAAATTAAATTATTTAAAGTCTAAAAATTACAAATAAAATACCATTATGTAGGAAATATTTTTAGCTTTATAATTAATATTTATATTCGAATTTATCTTATTTATAACCCTATATTAAAAATGTTCTAGTTATAAAACATTGATTTTAACTATTTTAACCCTTCTTTAAATAAATTAATATTAAATGTCCTAATCTAATTCAAGTGGGCCTAAATAGTCATATTTTATTCCTAAGATTGTTTTTGGTCGAATTACACTTATCCAATAGAGTTAGGACATGTGTTAGGGTAATAATAATATCATTTTTACCCTTAATTACCTTATTTACTTTTAACCGTGGTAAAAAAAAGAAAAAAGTTACTATTCACCAAAAAATATTTCCATCTCATTCAACCACATTTTAGTCCTTGATATTAACCGTGTCTCTCGGATTTTCGAAATTTCACTCACAGAAGCGGTAAAATTAAGTTTTATGTAAATTTGCAAATCCTCCTAGGAGGTGGGTAAAAGACGGTGAAAAGTTCAATAAAATTTTTATATATCTAAAATTATTATAAAATGACTACAATGAATTACTTTGAACTTATAAAGGTATTATGTATCAATTTTGGCCTAAAATAATTTTAAATAAAATAAATAATTATTTAAATAAAAAGTCGGTTTTTAAATAGTAACTCAGTGTTTTCACTATTCATCAAAAATTGAATGTTTTCAGAAAAATACCAAAATTTCAGCCTAGGCTAATTTGGATATTCCAAATCCAAAAATGAAGTCTGTTTTGAAAAATAAAAATTTCAAAATTTCAAAAAGTGGGTATTACTATTCATAACGGCTAGTTTTAATAATATTTTAATAGCATATCGTTGTTTAGTGAAACTCGGTATTGTGTACGACGCAAGCTGTCGAGGAAGGTCGCGATTGCGTGTGAAGCAAGCCAATTTAGTATTGTGTGTAGTGAAAGATTCCTTTGATGATTTATATAACATAAAAACAAAATATTTCTCATAAAATTCTCGGGTGTTACAATCCCACTTACCAAACCAATCAATGTCTTCTTTACCATCAAAAATTGGAGTTTTTTTATACATTTGTTTTTGAAAAAATTTATGTTTAAGTAAGATTTTTTTTGAAAATCTATATATATGCTAAATGTGGGTTGTTTCGAGCAAACATGTCTCCCTCTCCTTCAATCTCATCACTATTTCAACTCCTCCCTCTATTACTCCCTCTACATAAAAAATCTCTCACTCACGATTTCCCTCTCCATATCCTAGGGTTACTGCTGAAATTCAATAGGTCCAACCTTGCCTCATATTTTTTATTCATCTTCAACCATATTCCTCTCCTCTGTCTACCACTGCTCTCAGGTTACCCTTAATGATGAATCCTACATCCTCACCTCCAACTATTTCTTCCTCCTCTACAGACTGTTCCTCCTTTTTCTACCACCACTTTTGGGTTACCGATGAAAAACTACTCCGCGTAACTCACCTCTGATTTGTGCTTAATCTTTGACCACCTTCTCCTCCACCATCTACCATCACCTCTATCATATAATCCTACCCGCACCGCTCTTTCTCGTGATTTTCCTCATCTAATCCTAGGCTTCTGGATGGATTTCATCTTCTTGAAGCTATGATTACTACAACACCTCTGATTCTTTCTACATCGTCAGCTCTTCGTAGATTAGGTTTTCCAAGAGAATATTGACTCTTCCTTTTGATTCATACATTCTTCATTACTCGACACCCTTCCCCATACAAACCCTTGATCTTGGACTCATCATTAGTCAGAACCCGAGTTCATAGAAAACTAATGATTGCATGCCTAGTTATGTAGAACTGTAAGGGACTTGGATTTTTAATAATGACTCACCATTTAAATGGAGTCTGAAATCAGTGACTACGGATGAACCGTTAATAGTCGTATAAACCTAGTAAAATTGAATTAGGGCTCTACTTTGAAGAATAGAACCGGATTTACTCTGATGACCTTCATCAATTTCATTCCCATGGTTTGGATTTGATTGACTCTCATCCTATTGCAAATTCATCCTACATAAGTTTATTTTTCATTCATATCTACTTTGTGACATATTTCTACACTTTTAGGTTATTCATTTCACACTATTCATACAAAAATTCCATATTATAATACAATACATCAGCTTTCATGTGGTTCACTTCATTCGGCTGACCACCATTTCATTAAGTATAATGATACTTTATTATAATGACGAATTTGGTTAATATATAATATTTGTATGCAACCATTAAATGATTATTTATTACTCATGCTAGCTTCAAAAAATGATGTAGATACTGTGAAGGAATCATCACTTGAATCATTAACACTATAAGTACAACCCATTCCAGTACACTATGTATTCAGTTTGTGGTCAATATTATTGCTTATCCATTACTCCTTAGTTATTTATGATTCCATTTAGTTTTTGAAGAAATATTATCTGATTTTAATTATTAAAGTGTTATGAAATAAATTCAACATTTTTATACTAACTTGTTTCATGTATGATCCTGAATCAGGGGTTTCAAATAAGGGTACGTTATCAAGGTAATGTAGAAATTCTGAACTCAATAGATGGTTAATTTATTAGGTTTCCATGATGACTTGTGATTTATTCAAAAAAATTAATGTAGCAATCATTGAATATGTGATTAATGATAGTGCTTATTTGTACATTACTCTTCATTCATTTTAACCCATTTTTTCATGTAGTTGAATCATTTCATTCTCAATTTTTTCTTTAAAGGTTCATGAGATCATACATTAATATCACAAAGACATTAAAATCATGATGTTTTGGAGATAATATCACTGAATTTTTAATACTCTTGGTCATGTGTTCTATTCTTTCCATTTTTTACAATTTTCATTTTATAACATACTTTTTATAATTTTTTCTTGTACTTTTGAATCACTGGTGCACACCTCATAATTGGTATTCTTGAAATTGTCTTCCACCATCATCATGAATTGAATAAATCTGTTCTTAAGAGGGGATATATGTTATTGTTGTAGGTTATTTTTTCCCTAACCTATTTTTTTAAATTACATCTATATTATGAAATTAAATTTTTTAAAATCTTCAAATAATGAAGATCATATACAAAAATATCCATCGGTCAAGGTCAACATAAGGTGAATTCAAAATGACTTACTTTTCCTTCTGATCCATCATGTTCTACTTTATATTAGTTTTCATTATGTTGAAATTTTTTATTACTGAAAATTCATATTATTATATTACTCTTAATCCATTTTATTCCATTATTTCATGTAATTGAATCTTTGCATTCTTAATTTTACATTAATGGTTCAGGATATCTTACTTCAATGTCACAAATACATGTAAATCATGATGTTGTTGAAGGTAATATCACTAAATTTTTAATACTTCCTGTCAATTTATTTATTCTTACCATTATATTACAATTTTCATTTTATAACATATAGTTTATCATATTTTCAAGTATTTTTGGATCATTGGTAAACACCTCATAATCTGTATGTTTGATATTTTCTTCTCCTATCATCAAGATTTGAAGGAATATTTTATTAAGAGGGGATTCATGTTATTTTTTCATGTTATTGTGTCCCATGAAATAGTAGAACCAGTTATTGGTGGATATGTGTTTTATACATCTAATTATCAACACTTCCTCAAAATGATTGACTTGGACGTTTATTTTCTATATGTATTCATATAGTTATATTTTATCATACAATTTGTATTTTGATTTCTTTTAGTAGTCCAGATTCCCAATGACTAAAAGTTCTAAAACTATAAACTAATTAAATAAGAGAGATCTCACATATCCTCTTTTTGAAAATGCATATCAAATTTTAATATTTTCAGGCAATAAAATTTATCCTCCCAAAATTCACTTCATTTTTTGTTATTAATATTATTATTTGCAAAAAAAATTATGGTAGTAGTTATTGAGATATAAATCTTTTTTATATTCATTATGGGGTAATCCTTTTCTGAATTTTTAAGGAATTAACTCTATACTACTATAGTAACTAAATCTATGCATTCTCAATTTTTCATTAATGGTGCATGAGATCTTACGTTAATTTCACAAAAAACATTTAAAGAATGAAGTTGTCGATAGTAATATCACTAAATTTTTAATACTTACAGTCAGATTTTTTATTCTTTCCATTATTTTACATTTTTATTTTTATAACATATTGTTTACTATATTTTCAGTTATTTTTTGATCATTGGTGCATGCATCATAATTGTTATGTTTGAGATTTTATTCTAAAGACATAATGAATTACATGAATCTGTTATTTTGAGGGGATTCAAGTTGATGAAATAGGTAATTATGTCCAATGAAAAAGTTAAACAGGTTATTTCTAGCTATGTGTTTTATACATCTAATTATCAATACATCCTCCGAATGAGTGCCTTTTTGGTTAATTTTCTATATGTATTCATATAGTCATATTTTATTATACTATTTATATTTGGATTTCTTTTAGTATACACAATTCCCAATTACAAAAAGCTCTGAAATTTTAAACTAATTAAATAAGAGAGCTCCTAGATCCTTTTATTTAAACTATATATCAAATTTTCATATTTTCATTCAATAAACCTTATCCTCCCTAAATTCACTTCATTATTTATTAAAAAATATCTTTAATTTTAAAAAAACATTGGAGGGTAGAAATTTCTGAGATATAAACCATTTTTTATATTCATTATGGGGTGATAATTTTCTGATTTTTTAAGGAATTAACTTTATACTACTACAGTAAAAATGATTCTAATTGACACCTCTTTCACACAATATAAAAAATTATTTATCAATCAGACTACTTTATTAATTATTTCATTATAGTTTGTGCCTTCTGATTTAACCTCTCAATGAACTGTATTAAGTTCTACAGAAATTTCATTTTCATACCCCATTGAATTTAATAATTTATTTCCTATATGTTTAAATTTTTTATTAAAAACACACTTATATAGATCAGTGGAGATTCGTAGTTGGCTACCTTTTGGGTTGCAGACCCCCCACTTCTGGTAGAGGCAACGTCTCTTCAAGGGGAGGCAGAAGAGCAGACTAAGGGCCAGCAAGGGGAGGGGCTTCTTAACTTTGAGGAAGTGCATCGGGTGGAGGGTGAACTTCCTCCTGGGCAGCAGCATGAGGTGGGATTCCATGCTGACCCACAGTGTCAGATAGCATCGGTGCTACATCACATGGACCTTATTTTACACTTGGATCAAGAAATGGTGGAGCAAGTTCTTGATATCAAAGCACCAAAGGAAGTGATCAAACAAATAACGGGAAGATCACTTCGTGTGGAAACTACAAAGGGTCACAGTAAATGGATTGATAGGAAGAACCATATTTTGAAGAGATGATTCAACATGGGAAAGATAAACATGGATGAATTCATGCCATCCTTGGACATCTTGGCTAAACATTATGAAGACATCCTAAAGGATGATCCAGAGTCCCAGGTAAATTCTATTCACTGGATACTATTCAGGGAGATTGATTCCAATCGGCTCAAGCTTTTCTTCAAAAAAAAGTGTAGTAAATTTCTGTGGTTAAACTGTTTTGATGTCACGGTTCTCACTTTCCCCCTTAAAAGTGTTTTCAAATATAAAAACTTCATTTTGGAGGAGGAGGAGGAGACTCCCTTCACTATTTATTTCTATTTGAAAAAATAATTTCAATGCATTGTAATAATGTTAGTTTATGGTTTTCTTTTAAAAAATATGTGTATATTATTTAAAACCATATGAAGATTACATTTAATTAGTGTATGATATTTTTACCCTCTACATTTTTCAAATGAAAAATTAAGCACAAAACATCAATAATTTACATAAAAAAATAAGAGAGAGCTCTTAGATCATCTTTTAAAATAAGTGTTTCATTGATCATTGTGCTAGATTATGTATAATGAGATGATCATAAATCTAACCCTTGTAAGAAAGGAAATAAATATAAAGCCACACTATTTCCACAAACTTCCTCAGATATGAAGAAAAACATAAAAACAAGGGGTATTGGATAAACTCACCATGTGTCATGATCACCTCACTCAATTAATTTCTTCTTCCCATTTCCTCCCACTCTCCAAACCAGTGACACTAATTCATGAAATGTTTTTAAATTCCTCATCAAGCATTTAACATAAAAATGTGACACATAATTATACTATATATAAATTCATAAGCAGAAATTCAGTGAACTATTCCACTGTGGGGATGCAATGTTTTGATCCTGCATACAAGGTGACAGGGTGGAGTAACACTAGATTTTGGTGGAAGACATGATCAATGACATAATAAGGAGTATTGGATCATTTTATTTTATTTGACTTATTATATAGTTTCACTTTTAATAAATATGAATTTTCATGTATTAGATGAGTGGATCATTTTTTATAGTAGTGGATATTTTAATTTCTATGATAAGTGGATTAGATCATGTATTTTATTTCTGTACATGATCATTTTTTAGAGTGGAACAATTTTTTTTTATTTTAGTAGTGGAATATTCATTTTTTTGGGTAGTGTATCATCTATTTTATTTCATAAGTGGATCATGTGTTTTATTTTTCCAATGAATGATTTTTTAGAGTAAAGGATCATGTATTTTAGAGAAGTGGATCATGTATTTTAGAGTAGAGAATCATGTATTCGAGTAGTGCATAATTATATTACATTAACTAAATATGAATTGACATTTTTTAGAGTAGTGGATTATTTTATTCTATTTTATTTCACTTAGTTTATTTTGGGGAAGTGGATCATGTATTACATGTTGACATTCTATTAGAATAAATGTTCTCACCTATGTTTTTTCCATGATAGATTTTTGTTATGTGGCTTGATTCAGTGACTTAATTGCATAAGCATGCTTATGAAGAAATATTTCCTTGGTACTGCGACATGGTATGGCATTCAAATCACTAAAATAATTTATATCATAAAAAAAATTAATCGAAAAAAATATAGGATATATTTTTTCGAAAACATGCTAAATGAATGTGATTGAGATGAAAAAATCGTGGTAATAAAATATATTGAATATATGGTAATTGGAATAAATTTTCTTTTCTCCTCAACATTGATATCACAAAAACATGTAATGAATAATGTTATTCAAGGTAATATCACTAAATATTTAATAATTTTGGTCAAATATTTTATTCTTCTCATTATTTTACAATTTTCATTTTATAACATATAGTTTACTGAATTTTCAAGTATTTTTGGATCATTGGTGTATGCATCAAAATCAGTATATTTGAGATTTTCTTCTACCGTCATCATGATTTTCATGAATCTGTTATTTATAGGGGATTAAAGTTTTTATTGCGGGTTAATGTGGCACATGAAATCATTGAACCAGTAATTAGTGGCTATGTTGTTTATAAATCTAACTATCAAAACTTCCTCAGAATGAGTTACTTACAGGTTAATTTTATATATGTATTAATATTGTCATGTTTTATTTTAAAATTAATATTTGGATTTATTTTAGTAGACCTGATTCCCAATTACTAAAATCCTTGAAAGTGTAATTAGAAAAAAAAATCTTTTCTCTTCAACATTGATCAAGAATTATGGGATCAAATAGTTTTTGTTGAAAGGGTTTGATAATAGGTTTTTATTGAATTAATTGATTCCAATTAACTATCCTTGGGAGTAAGATCATTGGATTTATTTTTTCACCCATGACTCTTTTCTTGGTCTCATTGCTGTTTCAACAGCATTGGAGTAATCTTTGGGAGGGGACTCATAATGGTTGATCATGACTATGGTTGGATCAACAAAATGCACCATGAGAAAGATGTGTTGTACTCAGGAAATACTACAATGAATCCAAGAAATAAGGTCCCCTCCAAAGGTACCTACTTGGATCTTTGATGAGAATATTTCAATGAAATAACTATGTCAGTGATGAGGGAGATGTGTTGTACTATGAAACTGAGGATAAACTATAGAAATGAATGATTATTATTTCATGTCTGTATTGATGGAGATAATGAGGACTCTGTTGGAGGAAGGGAAGCTGGAAATAATCCCTGGCAGCCAGCCTTTTTGTAAAGATGAAAGAGATTCCAGTTTTGGGTTCTAGCACAACCTATTACAGTTAAGACTACTAATTTTTTCCCTCTTTTTCTATAGGTAATTTAGTGTAAGGTTTGAAATTGATATTTTTGATTATTCTAATTATTCAAATGTCTGATGGCTCTTTCAATAATCTACAATTATGCTACAATGCTTATTTAGGGATTTACTTCCCACTCCCACCAATTCTGTAAATTGTATTCCATTATTATATGCTAATTATTTTTGTTTTAAATATTACCAATATAAATATGAATTATTATGTTTCATAAATGGTAATTGATTATTTAATATAGTAATTTTTTTATTGTTTCGTGCGAATGAATGGGAAGAGTACTAGTTAATGCATATAGGTGGCATATCTGATACCATATTTTGGTTAAGTAGAAAGGTGGAATTGGTGATGCCACAAAAAACTTCTTTTAAATAATTTTTTATATTTAAAAATTTATATGTTTGAATATTTTGATATATATATATATTACGTGTATTTTATTTGTTTTATAATTATATCCATCAATATTTGAGAGTGAAAATGAAATGTTTTTAAACAATAAATTATGTGACACGTAAATGAACATTTAATTATTATATTATTTATTTTTTTTATTTTAAATTATGTTTTATATGTGGAGTCACTTTTTTCAAATTTCATTCAGATTGTATTTATATTTTATAAGTTATTTACTTTCAAATTCACCTACATGAAACATAATAATGTTTGAAGTTGGTGGATTTTAACAGAAATAAATAATAAAATAGAAATACAATCTAAAAGGAATATGAAACACTTACTAAAAATAAAAAATAACAATAATTTCATATAAACAATTAATGAAAAGTAATTTTATCAGCTCAATATATTTTTGTTTTAAACCATTAAAATTGTATTTATAATAGTTTTTTACATTCCATTCATTTTCAATTATATACTATATTTATGAAATTATTTTTATTTTTAAAAACCTTTTAGATGTCTAGACTATGTTTTAATTTTTATTTATATTGTTTTTATAGTTTATATATATGATTTTAAATTTATCTATTTTAAATATAATACTTTTTCCTACGTTTCAAAGAGTCGATTTTGAAGGCTTATAAAATATAAATTGTAACTAAAATATAAATGAAAATTGAAACAATGTCTAAAAATGTAAAAATGGTTAAAAATAAAATTAATTTCATCATTTTAATAGACTAAAAATTATATAAAGGGTAAAATACATTGTTGTTTCAAATCCTTTATGTTAACAAAAAATATATACATGAATGAGTACGATCACTATCTTTAGTGAGGTCTCATCCCACATTCTAATGTTTGAATGAGATGCCTGTATCAAGATTTCCGATCTCAACACTAGGATGGAGTATGATGACTTAGAGAGTGTTGACACTTAGGAATTAAAACCATATGATCTGTGAAGGCTCAGGAATGAAAGTTGAAGGCATGGAAAATGACCCCTCATAGAAGATCAGATAAGATGTGTCCAAATAAAATTGTGGATATCCTGACAACATGAATGGATCTCATGATTCCTAATGCGCAACATCAATTATCTATGTCTGGACTGCCAAAGGGCCAACCTCTACCAGTGGAAAAGGGTGAGGCCTCATGTGCAACATGACGCAGACCAAGTCATTGTCATCATGGATCCTTATCATTAGAAGTTGCTGGAAGAGGTTCCTATGTAGGTGCCTCCATTCTATGAGTGGGAACATCATCTCTATAGGGTGGAATATCGAAGAAACATTCATGAACCACATAATAACCTAATATCATCCCCTATGTTGTAGAATGGATCACTGTCAGGCTTGCAACAACCACCTCCTCTGGATCTGACATGCGGATAGTCCATTATAGCTGAGTATATTGTAAAGATAATCAAAATTAATTAGAAAATAGCACAATAAAAAATAATGTAAATTTATTGAGTTACTAGATCCTAAAGCCCTCTATGGTGTGAGGTAAGATACAGTATAAAATTTTGTCTATATCATGACTCATACTCAAGATTCTCTAATAGATGGAATTGAATCGTACATAAACCCTCGATATGAAACGATGCTCTTCTGTTCCAAAATTTGAGATACTCAGCATGTGGTTACTGTTAGTTGACATCCGGACTCCCTATTATCTCAATAACATGAAGCATTGGTGACTATCTTGGTGGAAACAGAATACATTGAACACAACCAAACTGGCAATTGACTCTATCTGGAAAGTGCCACTCAATAATATGAAAATGAATGAGAGACACTTCAACCGTCGCATCGTGAAGATAATAGTTTAGTATACAGAAAAAAGGTCTAATAAATCCCAGTATGATATACATGAAATCTTAAATGACACATGATATTTTTCAAAAAATATTTTTAATAAAAACAAAAAATGATGATATTATCAAATAGGATAGTCAATGAAAGATTATATATACTTACATTGATGGGAAGTAGACTATCCAATATGAAACAGTATGCACCCAAATTGTGTCTTGGATCACTGATGAAGTGGTGTTCCTGAATACACCTATAAAATAGAACATTTAATGTGATAAATAATAATATATTAAATTTAATAACTCGTGATTTCATAAAAACCAATAAAAATTTGTGATCATACCAGTATCCATGGAGAGTGTCACACAACACATCAATATGATGATCTGGACCAACAACAATAGGGGAGAGGGGAGGGATATGATCCCATGCGCAAATCTAAAGAACGATGATGAATCCCCAAATATCAGTACAATCAGAGCGGCGTGGTGTACATAAGGCTCAGTATTTTTATTCCTAGCATGTTAATCCCCAGTTGTATCTCCCAAAAAGATCATAATCATCCAGTAGGCCCAGATATATCAGGTGTACATGCATAACTAAGTGATCATCTCACAATATCCATCCAATGATCTGTAATATATACGCATGGGCTTGATGCATGACAGTTTTCTCATTAGCGTAATCAGTTAATTGTGAAAAGTGCATCTCAAGTGACCTCATATATATCGACCCGCCATCAGTAGCCACACCATAAATAAAATATTTATTCCTAGGAATATCTGTACAACCTCAGACCAATCTCTAGGGGTGTTTCTATTAACTTTATCCCACTAGATAGAAAGTTAGATAAGGACTACCACATCCACAAGGGTGGTGGTCATCTCTCCCTCAGAAAAGTGGAATGTGTGTGTCTCTGGCCTCCATATCTTGATTAGGGAAACAAATAGTTGTTGATCAATGAATGTAAAATCTTATACCTCAGTTCCATAAAATCTCACATGACATAGGTACAGTATAATGGAGGCTCAAGGTGGAAGGTGATGACAATGGTGTGCTCGAAACACCCTAATCCATCAAACCTTATGGACTATTATCATGTCGCCTGAAATAAACCAATACTTCTTAGTAAGAAGCATAACATCCTCCATCTGTATGTAAAAAATTGAAATAAGTCACAAGTTGAAAATGTAAATATAAGGTCATGATCAAAAAACGTTATGAATAGTAGATTGTAAGTCATCACATGTCCATTTCCATTTTTTATGAAGTTTTTCTTAATAAATGAAAAGGGCATGTCTTTAGGATTCTCAAAGAATATTTCTAAAGTGGTTCTAGATATTGTTTTACCTAGGAAAGGGTGTTTTGTAATATATGGGTTTATATATTTATATATATATAATTTTATCTTCATTATCGAAATATTTATTAGAAATTATGTCACAAAATATTTTGGGAAGTGAATTAAAAAGATGATAACATGTGATGTCCTGACCTGAATTACCGTCAAATTAAGATATAGACTAGTAGGTCACTTGGCATCAAGCGTGTCTCCCCATACCCTAGAGGCTACCGACTAGAAGAGTGGGTATAAAGAGTTTATATTGGGGAGATTATACCTTCTTATCTAATACACACAACGGTATTATTGTATAATAACCAAGATAGGGTAGTGGAATCATTAAATAAGGAAAGGAAAAGTAATAGAAGACAATTAACATTTAATAGAATAAAAGTGGAAAATACTAGTTTATACAAATTATGCTTGTACAATGATGATACTTAAGCTAAGATAGTAGAAATACAACATGATTTTTAATATAGTAAAAATACAGGACTCAAGTAAAGAAGAGAACTAAAAATCGTGAAGCCAAACCCCAGGAGCATTCGGAGCCCTAGGTCAGTGCATTTCTCTTAAATCCCAGGTACAGGCACAAAAAACAAGCAGGGTCCAAGGTCCTATGAATAAGAAGGTCTACTCGGGTACCCCAGTGCAATGGCGACCTGAGTAGGGTGTGAGACATAAATCTCAGTAGGCTAGAACCCATGGTGTCTATCCCAATTTTGAAAATGCAATATAAATTAAACAGTGTACATGTATAAAATGAGTAATAAACAAAACATATTAAATATACAATAACCCTTCCATGTTCCTAGGGGACACTTGACGACTATACCTTCTTCAGATCATAGCTAAAAAATATTCTAATCATGTCATATATATATATATATATATATAATATCACATATATAATATAAATATAAGTTGGTATGGATCGGGATGTAACTCTTAGACATCCAATACCAGGGGAATCTCTCACGGTTTAACCCTTGTCCCAAATCCAAGAGCTCTCACGGTCTCTTTGGATACATGTGCTGGAAGGACCAGAACATAACCCATTGTCTTCCATCGCCAGGGAAGCTCTCATGGTCAACCCCCTAGCTCTATCTGGGAAGCTAAAACATTCTCCCCTCCCAAGTTCTCTCATGGTCCCTTGGATTCACATGCTGGCAGGATCAAGACATATCCTAAAGGTATCAATCAGTAGGGGATCTACAACAGTAAATCTCCTTGCACCAACTAGAATTCACACATAGTCTTTAATAACAAGGGCTCTTATCATCCCTTGGATCTACAACCTATATGGCATAACCATTCTTAATATATATTTTATGAGGCATTAACCTCTCACGCATCTCATTTAACAAACCAATAAAAGGGTGTTATCACATTAATAATGCAAGTCATGAGGCAGTGCCTCCCATGATTTTCATTTTCCTAACCCATTTAAAGCATAATTTTAATTTATAATAAAATGAATAAGGTAAAACCTATTATGAATTTTAATCTCTATGCCTATATTCATAATTTAGTACATAAGGCATAACCTCTTATGTGCCAAGCTAGACAATATCCAATTTCATTTAAAACCTTCCAACTCATATCAATCATTTTATAAACTATAACAAAGGTCATGGTCTTTCCATCCCTTGGGGTTATTATATTTAAAACCATTTCCATTCAATTTAATAAAACATGACAATCAATGTGTACCTAGAAGGTGTTAATGAAGAAGGGAAATTACTTTCTTGGGTAACTCGAATTTATAAAATAGTCCAAATTCCTAACATTCCATTTATCAATCATAGCTTTAATGAATAAAGAAAAATCAATGCAATAAGAAAAGAAATAATAAATTACTAAACATTACTTTTTATCTTTAAGACAATGCACCTTTGTTGGAGAGGTTTTATTACAAAAAAAATGAATTTTCTACCCAAAAATTAATTTCTCACATTTATGAATTTCATTAACTCTATTAAAGGATACATTTTAGAGAAACTACCACACGTGGAAAAAATATTAATTAAGGTGAAAATGGAAATTAATTAATTCATTAAATGAAGGTGAGATGAATATTCAATTAAGTAGTTAATTATTTCTTGAATTAAAAGGGCAATGAAAGGGATCCTGCCTCAAAATTAGCCAAGATGAACTATTTTGGTACTCGATGACTTCGACAATGACAACTCAGATTCACTCCACACTTTCACACACATACATTCCTATATATATATATCCCTAAATCCAATGAACATATTCCCGTATCTTTGAGGGAATATGTACAAGGAATATGTATATATATATATATATACCTATGTATGTGAGTGAAATCCTTCACTAAGTCTTCAAATGATCTTAAAACAATAATTTAAAGATGAAACCACATCAAGGATTACCCAACACATTACAAAAAAATAACATGAACTCAAAACACTCTTTCAAGGACCACCATACCAAAATAAAAACTCCAGGAACTCATAAATTAAAAAACCCACAATTTTAAATGGAGTAACAAAAGAACGGATGAAAACCCTTACCTTAAATTATTGGTGGTGAATCAAATCAAACCAATACACCTATCCTTTTTAATATGATGATATAATACACATGAATGGGTCATAATAGACCATTTTCATAACCTCACATTGAAGGAAAAATATGGGAAATCGGGTTAGCCTCTTACTATAGGTTTGGCCACACCTCAGCAGGAGACTGGGAGACCAAAAATTGGCCAAATAAGATAAGAGAGGGGTAGATAAGGACCTACCTCATGATATCAAGTGATAATTACAAAGGATTAGTGTGAAAAAAAATAATGGAGATAGAGCAAGAAGGTGGTGTGAGCATGTGACCAAGGGGATCCCAAGGGAGGGATGCATCATGATCCATGAGGGAAGAAGAGGGGTTTTAGGGTTATGTTTTCATTTTAATTAAATTTAATTTAATTAATATTTTAAAATAGGGACATTATGCATGGTTTAGGTTATAGAGTTTAGAAAACCATGTTTTAACCACACGCCCTCTTCTGGGATCCTGGGAACCTTCCATATTTTTTCCTGAATAGTTTTCCTAACTGTGTACAAACCATACAATGAATATTATTGAGCTATTGACTCTGACACGAATCATGCAGGCTTGGTGAAAATTTTGTTAAACTGTTCATATCCTGTGTCCACCGCCTTTTCCCATATATTTCAAGCCACATGGTTTATTATTGTGGGCCTCATTGTTTCAGACAAACCATGCACCCTTTACAGACATCCAAAACGTGGAATGGCTAGACCCTATGCTTCTAAAACTCGACGAGACACCCATGTAAATAATCAGACCTTCACCAAATACCAAAATAATTAATTTTAAAGGTTACAACTATCAGATTTATGGTCTGAATCTCAGTTTTAGCAATGGCTCATCCAGTAAGGAAAAAAGTTCAAATTCCTTTGCATTTTTTGTCTTGTTCAAATGAACGGGTCGTTACAACCTTCCCACCTTAGAACTTCTCATCCACAGTTAACCTTTAGGAACAAAATAAATATCACCTAACCTACAAGAGTCAGGAATCTTTGTTCAAATGGACACTTTGTGTTTCTAAACTCCCACCGTACCTTTGAGTATCATTTATGAACATGGCACTTAAGTTGGTAAAACTCGATCAAATGCTCGTTTTCCAACCAAAACTCCCGAGCATAGCATAAATGATCTTGTTTAGCTAGATACACAATACTACCATCATATCATTAGGAATTCAGCCAAAGATACTTACCACCTTAGGATTTAACATTAAATATGGCCAATTATGAGATATGACACTTCCATTTATCAAACTTGCCTACAAAGTAATATTCTAAACATTTTAACAATGCTTCTCACTTGATTTCAAAAACGGTTAAATAGTCGATTCCCCGTCAACATAAAATCACACATTGATATGAATTTTCATGAAAGGCCCTAGCTGACACATAAAAAACTCACTTCTACCTGATGATGTTCCCGGAATAGTTCTTTAATTACCGTTTCATTTAACAAGACAGAAAAATAGTCGATCCACTCTAGCCGATCATTCTAGAAGATGCTCGGCTTGGATGGATGACATTTTATAAATATAACTATGATGACATATCCCAAGTCATCCTGAATTTACCATGAAAACACCCACCAAAGTCCCCACCTAACATCCAGTGACATTCCTGTGTCAAAACATCACCTGGACATTTAAACTGTTATGCCACCACATGAATAAGGGTGTTTCCCTAATCTAGAAAACTTGAGTCATTTCCCCTTTATAAGTAACACTTGTGATCCATATAAAAAGTGTAGGATAACCATGGATTCATGGAAATAGATTCCATAGGACTATTTCAAGGTAGTCCACATTCCATATCTATAGGAGAGATGTTGGAGCAAGGCCACAACATCCACATCAGATCAACGACTATGCATAGAGCGACATCTGCCCAGCGTTCAAGTAAATGAAAGGAATGACTAGTGTCCAATAGTTTTTCCATGGTGTTCCTACTTGGGAACCCAAGTTTTACTTAGATGAACCATTCCTCAAATAAAACCATACATTTATCATGAAACATAGAGAAACACAGCCAAACAAGACCAAAAACTTTAAATCTTTAGCACAACATAAGACCGAAGCTCACTTAGTGAATCTACAAAGAAGTTGGGATAGGGGACATTCCCATTTCTTAGAAAAATACACTAAGAGGTTTTTAAATATTACCAAAAGGAAAATAGTTGAACCACTACTGGATAACACCTTAAAAGAAACTCAGTTTCACCGACTGATGCAACATCACAACCGATCGTAATTTCTTTTTCCACTTGAAAAATTATGTGATTTTTTAGGCTTAAAACTGATGTCATCCAAGACCAATAGTGTTTATAAAGGTTTAATACATAGAAAAACACATCCGTGTTTTTCTACTGAGTATGCACTGACACGATTCAACCCGAAAGCCTCAAGGGCATCAAGGCACGACCGACCATCTTCAAATGGTCATTCTTTGTGTGTTCCATCTACTTGGAAGGACACATAACCACCAGAACATATGTGATGATTCGCAACTTAGGAGTGCACTAGCCAGTGATAGCGAAGATAACCTAGATACTCACAAGTATGATAGACCAAAAACACATTAAATGAACATGTGACACTCCTATGAGCCACAATCATAATGTCAAAACAGTCAAAAAAGCAAAAAACAGACCGAGCAGCATGTCAAAACACCTGAGACTAATTAGAGTCCTCCCATGCATTAGAAAAAAACATCTTTATTTAATGTTGTGGTCACTCTACTATAAAGATGAACTGATATTGTACACAGCAACATAAGGTTCAAAGATTCAACTGAACTCATCCTGTTCATTGTACCATTAAGCACTCAATAGTGTCATTTATATTAACTCATACCACCCAAAGGTTACAAGACAAAATGACACATCTTAAATACTGTCTATAGGATATCCTCCCTATTAAATCAAGTATCAGATGGCTTGTACAAAATATTTATCCCAGCATCATATTGCCTAATATGACCATCAACCTAGATGATTCCATACCGATTAGTCCATTACTAAGGAAAAGAAAGTGTTACATGACCTGATATATAGTTGACCACACCTGATGCATGTCTAACCCTCTGAAACTAAGCATTTCCTAATGATCAATCCCATATCAAGGGTGAAAGATTCCATGAACACCCATATGAACAAGGGTTTTATTGAAAATATAAACATCCTAAAAGTTAAAATGAAACTCTAATGACACCAGAAGTCATAAAACTAGTGGAATTGGTAGGGAATTAAAGTTATAAGGGTTCTACCTACCATGATATATCCCTTTACCTAAACACAAGCGCCAACCCTAACACATGGTCATGCTGAAAAAAAGTCAGTAGGCTATAAAACTGATCATCTAATCCATTACTAAAGAAAATAATTCCTATGTAAAATGATCTCACTTCTATCTCAAGGAACTCACAAAGAAGCTTCACCTACCCTTATATGAGGGCTTCAAATAGAGGACACCACCTAGGGTTCCATTTCCACACCATTCACTTTTTATTCACATTTAATCCTTAATAATTAAAAGATTTAATCAAACATCAGGTACCATTTCTCAAAAAAATCAAGGTACTTAGTTTTAACCAATTTCACATGGGAAAGACAAGAAAATATATAAAACTTCCTTTTAAAACATTTTACACTTAATAAAATTTGGTTATAATTAGGAAATTTGTCAGTTAATTCTGTTTTAACAGATAAGGTGAGCTACAAGGGTCCCGCTAAGCCAACTTGGGTCATCCAAAATGAAACCCATTAGCATTTTCTTAGTTATTAATGTTCTAAACACCCATAAAGGGTTATCAGAAGAAAATCATGCCCCAACTGACCTACATGGGCCCATTTGTGCATTTAGAAGTTACCTAATTCATTTCCAACTAAAATTTAATTGTCTTTACATCTTAAATAATTTCACAACATAACATAGTCACATACCAATGTTCGACTATGTAGGTTTCTGGTCCCGAATTAATGAAGCACCCATACACTCCATGGATTGAAAATTGGCACCGATTAATCAAAAACCATCCCATTTTAGATTTTAACATGTTCAAACATAATGGTTGAGTTATATGGGTTGCCACCTGCCAATCTATAATGTGACCATACACTTTATATTATGGAATTTGGATCCAATTTACTCAAAACCAATATATTTTAAAATTTCCAATTTAAAAGACTTTTACATTTTTAAAATAACCTTTAATGATATATACATATATGTTACTCAAGATGGTTTGAATATACAGGATACCTTTCCTGTTTATAAGTAACCCATACACCTTATAATCAAAAACTAGTTCTTGTTCATTAAAAACCCATATATTTTAGTCCCATGAGTCCATTTATGTATATCAAAACAAAACTAACATTTAATTTCTAAAAGTAGACATAGAGGCATGATAATAACCACAGAAGCATGATACAAGGCAAACATGCTAGTAAACATGAAGCATGGAAATAGAAGAGCATGCTAAATATATCATTGAAACATGCTATATAAACATTCATGCTACTAAATACCCGGCATTACATACATTTAAGGCAGACGATTCAAATTATCTAGAAAAATATATATGCAATTACATGGAATGGAATATGAATGGAATACAAATTACTCTATGCCTAATATGGTGCATGCTATAATTCATCCTTTCCATACCAGGACAAGGGAAATAGAAAAAAACCATAAATCATTTAGTAGTAGAAAATACTCTAATCACTCAAGGTGAAATCATATCAACTATAATAGAAAAAAGCATGAACAACAATCCAAACCCATTACACTTGGCCATTCATGTATGTGTGGTGATCAATCCCAAGAATGAATATTCACCAAGTACTGACACATTACAAGTCTCTTTTATACTATCCCAAAATAGTTAGACAATGAAAAAATTATTTATGATACCACATTTTAACATCCCATCCCGACTTATTATCAAACTGGTATCTGGACCAATAGGTCACATGGCCTCAAGCATGTCTCCCCATATTCCAGAGGCTAACGACTATCATCGAGGGTCTTAGAAGGTGATAGTGGGGATACTGTACCCTTTTATTAGAGATGCACAATTTTATTATCAGTTAATAACCAACAGGAAGCAACATAAATAGTAAATAAGGAAAGAAAAAGTAGTATAATATAATTAATATTCAATTGAATAAAAGTGGAAAACACTGTTTTATACAAAGTATGCATGTACAATGATGAAACTTAAGCTAAAATAGTAAACATATAATATACTTTTCAATATAGTACAAATACATGACTCAAGTAAAGAAAAGAACTAAAAAGTACAAAGACAAACTCCATGAGCATCCTGAGCTCCAACTCAATCCTTTTCTCCTAACTCCAAGGTACAAGCACCCAAAAACAAGCAAGATCCTAGGTCCTGTGAATAAGAAGGTCTACTCAGGTACCCAAGTGTAATGGTGTCCCCGAGTAGGGTGTGAGACATAAATATCAGTAGGACGATGCCCACGAGGTCTAGCCCAATCCAGATAGTGCAATATAAATTAAACAGTGGGTAGGTATAACATGAGTAATAAATAGAACATAATAATTATACTACAACCCATATATGTTCCTAAGGGACACCAGACGACTGTACCTTCTTAATCTCATAGCCAGAAATATAGTATGATCATGTCATCATATATATATATATAATAGAATATATATACAATATAAATATAATTTGGGACGGATCTGGATGTAACTCTTAGACATCCAATACTAGGGGAATCTATCACGGTCTAACCCATGTCTCAACTCTAAGATCTCTCACGGTCTCTTGGATACATGTGATAGTAGAATATGGACATAACCCACTATCATCAATCATCAGGGAAGCTATCATGGTCAATCCGCTATCTATAACTGGGATGCTCAAATAGACTTCAGTCCCAAGGGTTCTCACGGTCCCCTAGCTCCACATTCTAGAAGGATCAGGACATAACGCAAAGGAATCCATCACTAGGGGAGTTCTCGTAGTCAATCCTATGTCTCCAGTTAGAAATGTCACATAGTATTTCTTCCCAAGGGCTCTCACAATCCCTTGGATCCACAACATATATGGCGTAATCATTCATAATATATAATTCATGAGGCATTAACCTCTCATTCATCCTATTTATCAAACCCATTAAAGGGTGTTATCACATTCTTAATATAAGCTATGAGATAGTAACTCTCATTATTTTTATTTACATAACCAATTTACACCATCAATTTATATTTATAATATAATGCGTAAGGAAAAGCCTCTTATGCATTTCAATCCCCATACCTATATTCATAATTTAATACATAAGGCAAAACCTCTTATGTGCCAAGCTAGCGACTTTCCAATTTCATTTAAAACCTTGAAACTCATATCAAACATTTAATAAAGCATAACAAATGGAATGGTATTACTATCCCTTGGGTTATTCCATTTAAAATCATCATCATTCAATTAACTAAAACATGACAATAAATCTATTAAACTCAATGAGAAACTAGGAGGTTCCAATGAAGAAGGGAAATCACATTCTTGGGAAATTCAAATTTATAAAACATGCCAATGTCCTAAAATTCCATTTATCAATAATAGCTTCAAAAGGATAAAGAAACATCAACAAAATAAGAAAATAAAGCATAAATGTGTAAAAATTACTTTTTATCATGAAGATACAACACCTATGTTGTAGGGGTTTTATTAGAAAAACATGACTTTATTATCAAACAAATCATTTATCACATTTCTGAATTTCATTACATTTATTAAAGAAATAATTTTAGAGAAACTACCATAAATGGAAAAAACATTTATTAAGGTGAGAAGAAGATTAATTAATGCATTAAATAAATGTGTGAAGAACATGAAATTAAGTAATTAAGGAGTTATTGAATCAAAATGGCAAGGAAAGGGATCCAACCTCAAAAGTAGACCAAGCCAAACTTTTTTTTCACTCGATGACTTTGATGATGGACACTCAGATTCTCTCCACACTTACATGAACATAAATTCATATATATAACCCTTAATTCAATGCACATATTCCCCTTTCCATGAAGAAATATTTTTACGGAAGACACACACACACACACACACCAATGTATTTGAGTTCAAGCCTTCAAAGAGTCTTTAAATTATATAGAAGAAACAACGGGAATCAAAACCCACCTCAAGGGTATCCCAACACACTACAGACAAATACCAAGAACTCAAGACACCACGACAAGTACCAACACACCCAGTGAAGAACATCGGGAAATCATAAATTACAAAACCCCCAATTTTAAATGGAGAAACAACTCGAACAGATTGAAACCCTTACCTTAAATCATTGGCATCGAACCAAATCAAACTAATCCACCATAAATTTGTTGGATGATTCTAGAATAAACATGAAGGATCCCTAAGAGACCCTTCACATACCCTAACATCAAAGAAAATCGGAAAATTGGGTTAGCCTACAACCCTAGATTGGGCTACATGTCATCAGGCAATAGAGAGACCAAAATCTGCCAAAGAAGGTACGATAGGGGAGGAGAATGACCTAACTCATGATATCAAGTGAGGATTGTGAAGGATCAGTGTGAAAACAATGAACAGAGATGGAGCTAGGAGGTGGGATGAGTGCATAGCCAAGGGGAGCCAAAGGGAGGGCTACATCGTGATCTAGGAGGGGAGAAGAGGGGCCTTTAGGGTTATCTTTTTATTTTAATTAAATTTAATTTAATTTAAATTTTTAAATAGGGACACGAAGCATGGTTTAGGATACACAGTTTTGAAAATAATGAACCAACCATGCACCCTCTAATTGGCACTTAGGCACCCCGCACGATTTATCCAACACGGTTTTCCTAACTGTGCACGACTGTGTGGTAGATAGTGTTTAACTACTACCTCTGCCAATAACCATGTGGGCTAGGTGCATAGTCTGGTAAACTATTCATAGCTAGTGAGAACTACCTCTTCCCACCTATTATAGTTCACTCAATTTTCCATTAAGATCCGCATAATTTTAGAAAAATCGTGTTCCCTCTACAAACATACAAAACTTGGACTGTCCTACCCCGACACTTCTGAAACTCGATGAGACACTCAAGTAACTTATCAGGCCTTCACCCAAGTCCAAAATAATTACTTTTAAAGTTTCCAATTCTCAGAATTAATTTTTGAATCATGATTTTAATAACGACTCATCCAGTAAAATAAAATGTTTAAATTATTTTTCAATTTTTTCTGGTTCAAAAGCATAGTATGTTATAGAAAACATCAAATAAATTCATTTATACATGGTAAAATGACAATTATGATCATATAATGTGAAATGTACAAGAGAAACCCCATTAAATAAAACATTTATTGTTTATAGAAGACAAGAAAGACATTGACATTTTTCAATAGAACATAGTTTGGATGAGATGAGCCTGACTTTAGAAGTGAAGTAAAATAAAACTTATTTTCAAGTGGTTACTTAATAACATATTCCAAAGGAATGTACTTAAATTTTGAATTTCCAAAAGCTTTTATACTTCTAATGACATCTTCTTTATATTGGGAGGCATATCCTTAGAAGGAGAAATATTTTGAAAATTCAAAAGTCAATTACATCACTTTGGAAGATGTTATTAAGCTACCACTTGAAAATAAGATGGATTTCACTTCACTTATGAAGTTAGACTCATCTCATCCAAACTCTATTCTATTGAAAAATATCTAGGTATTTCATGTCTATTTTAAAACATTATCATGTTATTTAATGGGTTTGTTCTTGTCCATTTCAATTTTTATGATCATAATTTTCATTTTATCCTTGATAAATAAATTGATTTTATGTTTTTCCTTCATTTTACCTCACTTTACACAAATATTTGTGACTTATTTTATAATTGACTTTTATATAATGAAGAATTTTTTTATAACCCAACAAAAAATTAGTTTAACTTTTACTAATTAGTTAATCATTTATTAATAATTATTTAATCATCTTTAATAACTCTCTAATCATTAGTTAATCATTCATTAACTATTAGTTAATCATTAGTTTATTAGTAGTTAATCAATATTTAATAATTATTTAATCATTATTTAATCCTTAATTAATAATTAGTTAATCAATATTTAATAATTAGTAATTCATTAGTTAATCATTATTTAATGATTAATTAATTAATATTTAATCATTATTTAATCATTAGTTAATCATTATTTATTCATTATTTAATTATTATTTATTCATTAGTTATTCATTAGTTAATCATTCTTTAATCATTATTTAATCATTCTTTAAACATTTTTTCAACATTATTTAATCATTTGTTTATTGATTTTTAATTATAAGTTAATCATTCTTTAATCACGAGTTAATAATTATATAATCATTAGTTAATAATTCTTTAATAATTAGTTAGTGATTATTTAATCCTTAGTTAAACATTCATTAATCATTTGTTAATTAGTAGTTAATATTTAGATAATCTTTATTTAGTCATTAGTTAATCAATCTCGAATAATGACTTAATAATTAGTTAATAATTAGTTAATAATTATTTACTCGTTGTTTAATCATTAGTTAAACATTATTTAATCCTTAGTTAATAATTATTTAATAATTTATTAATCATAAGTTAATCATTCTTTAATCATGAGTTAACCATTATTTTTTAATTATTTAATAATTATTTATTCAGTATTTATTCATTATTTAAACTTTCTTTAATCATTAGTTAATAATTATTTAATCGTTAGTTAATTATTATTTGGTCATTAGTAAATCAATATTTAATCATTTTTTTAATCATCATTGAATCATTCCTTAATCACTATTCAATTGTTCTTTATTCATTAGCTAATGATTAGTAAAAAAAATTTTAATCCTTAATTAATTATTCCTTAATCATTACCTTATCATATAATATTCATTAGATAATTATTATTAGATAATCATTATTTAATCCTAACTTATTAATTAGTTAATTTATACATAATAATTACTAATAATAACTATTTTTTCTATGCTATATATAACTAACTAAACAAATAAATAACTAACATATTTATAACTTAATAAAAAGAAACCAATTAAATAAATAAATAACTCTAAAATAAATAAGAAAAAATACCTCTAAATAATGCTTTGAAAAATTCAGCAAACCTTTTAGGCCACCAAATCCACAACACATAAAGGAAGAACTACTAGGCTTATTGTAGAGAGAGAGAGTGTATGTTAGAGAGTTGAATAGAATTTGGAGTGGGGATAGAGGGTGACATTTTATAAGGTCTTCAAGGAAAGGTAGTAGAAAACCACCTATAATTCCCTTCACGTTAGGCAAAAGGTGGGGTCCCCCCACCTTTTCCATGTCATCGATCCATATCTATGACAGGAAAAGACAGGGTGGGGGATCCCACCTTTTAATTTATTGTAAATGCAGTAGGGAATTTTCTAACTTTCGGATATATTTTTCAAAAATATTTTAACCCATACTTATTTAATTTTTTTTCAAAAAACATATAAAAAAACTCGTCAAAAATGTATATGTATAAAATAATATTTTTTTTATTTTTATAAAATAGATTTGGATACAAAAATGGTTACCTATAATTATAATTTAGAATATTGTTAATTATATTAGAATATATTTATATGTTAATATAATATTATATATTATATTTAATTAAAATAAAATAACAATATTTTGTTTGAGAAATAAAATTATTCTACCTAGATGTTACTAATAATATTTTCTAAAAAATATTTTTTACTTTATCTAAATACAATTATATATATGTTATATTATTTATCATATTTGAATTTAATTAAATTTAAAATATAATATTTGATATATATATATATATTATTAACATTAATAAAATTAAAAAAAAATATTAAAAAAATATTTTTAAAAATAGTAATTATAAATAAAAATTATTAAGAGTTATTATCTATAAAATGAATGTATTTATATTTGGGAAAATATAATTACGTATAGAAAGTTTATAAAAAAAATTATTTATTAAATTTAAATTAAAATAAGTTGAAAATTTATTATTGGTTATATAAATGTAAATAATATTATTTGTTAACTTCATTAAAAAATTACTATTGATAGTTTTTTTCTAAAAAAATAATTATATATGTCATGACCTGACCTTTCCCGGGCCATGAACCTGGTCATCTGACCTCATGGGTCACCTGTAATACCTTGATTTTCTTCCAAGCACACATCATGCTATTACCCACTAGGGTCACTTAATAGACTAATGATGGTCCCAGCAGATCAACACATGTTCTTTTAGTGTATTTTTTCCTCACACACACACACCCTAAGAAACTTCTCAGGAGGTCACTCATGTTGAAACCACTCCAAGACAAGAACACTTAACTATAGAGTTCTAATCAGGTAGGATCCCAAAAAGAAATTTTCACCTTGTTAACATGGGTAGTAACATTTAGTATTTTTATGTCTTACTTGTCTAGGGATGTTACACTCTCCTCAATATTAGGTCTAATTTCTTTGACTTAGGCCTAGGAACATGTGCACATCCGGATCCATACTTTACTAAAATGTGTTAGAATCCCTATATAAACCTATCTTTGAGTCACTTAACCATGGTTCTCCATTTTATTTATTGATTCCTGGAAATGATTTTAATATTCCTATGACATGAAATTCTTTACTCATGTATTTTACTATAGAAATTTTTATTTATACCTCATTTGATAAAATATTATATTCATTTATTCTTTGATGAAAATGAATTTTTAAAACTCATTTATTTACAATCCATTGAAATATTTCCATGCCATTTGTTATTTGAAATTAAGCATAAATAATTTATTTGATAAGGATTTGATTATGAAATGTTTGGTGAAATCCTACAAGGATTTTTTACTCACACCCTACCTTTTCCTTTAATAAATTGTAGAATTTATTATGATAGGTCTGGAAAAAGGAGAGGCCCCACTTGAAGGCAATTTTTGTTCCTGATAGTGGGACCTTGGGAGTTGGTGGAAACAGATAGAGTGTATGTTCCACCTATTACGAGTAGATCTTGTGGGGGATGTTATCATTGACTCGATATGTTTGGATGATGTTTTTTCTACCTTGCGGAGTTCCACTCTCGATATATGTATTTTCATAAAACTTTTTATGGTTTCCTTCTGATGTTTTCATTTTTATCATTATCATTGTGGAGAAATCATTCCAACGTGATGTTTATCAATGCCCAATCACTAGTTATTAGCACATGAAGATTAAGAAATCACATTGGTCCATTTCAATATTTATTTTAGTGCCATTTATATGGTTTATCTAGGTTAGTTTATGAAAAATTAGCATCAAATGATGTTTGATGCTCTACTATGATGTCAGTATGGAGTTTGGGATAACTTGGTAGATATAAAACTTGGTTTTTGAGAATTAATGGGTATTTTATGAGAGAGTTCCCAAATATCTATCATTTTATTGAGCATTAAGTTACTAGGGGTTTTTGGGGGAAGGGTGCCTAAGAAATTTTATGATACAATTTTTAAACTTTTATCGGGATTTATATGAGTTTCGTATATGCCCGTTTAATTTTTATTGATAGATTGGATGATATCATATATCTTGACTGACATTTACCTGGTTATTTATTGATATTTTCTATTATTATTCCCCCAAGAAGGCATTTGAATAGACCTCAGAATGGAGCTGCTAATGAACTATATTAAGAGAACCCTGTAGTTGATCAGAACATTATTGATGCTGTTATGAATGTGGTCCAAGATTTGGGATAGGTATTTTCAACCACTCCTACTCAGGGTGTAGAGGTTGTACCCTATAGGGATAATAAAAAATATCGTGCCTAGGAATTTCCTCCCCTGAAGAAACCATATTTCCAGGGTACCAAAGATCCTCAAGAGGCTAAGGATTAGATGAAGAAAGTTGATCAACTCTTTGAGTTCTTGGAGACAACTGACTATATTAAGGTGAAGTGTGTCTCATTAAATGTTGAAAGGCCTAATAGCAGGTGGTGGGACATCAAATTTAAGACATAAAAGAATGTGGTCATGGAGTGGAAAGACATCAGGGATCTTTTCATAGAGTATTTCTAATCAGAGATGATATTTTAAGCTAAATTGATGGAGTTCCTTAAACATGAACAAGGTTATCGATCTTTAACTTAGTTTTCCAACTGATTTACCAAGATTATTCACATCTCCCCTAAGGTGGTATCAAATGAGAATTTTAAAGCTAGAAGATTTGAAATGGTTCTTTTAATAAACATTTGACCATATTTTTATACTAAATCTCACATCGTATGTTGATATTCTGGATATAGCTTTGATGTTGGAACTTGACTTGGCCAGGAATTCAGAGTTGATAGGAGTTCCTCCTAATTCTTGTGGAAATTTCAAACGTACCTTTAAGGGAAATAGGAAGCAGGATGGGTTTCATGTAAAAAATCATTGTAGTGGATCTTAGTAGAAGATGTTCATTAAATCATTAGAGTTTCTAGAATAGTCCCTTTTACCTACTTCTAGTGTGGAATGGTTAGAAACATGAATCATACTTGCATAAAGGCACCACATATCAATAACTATTATGGATGGACAGGTCACATGGAGAGGTTTTTCCATATTTTAACCACTCTATGTAGTGGTAAATTCTTGATAATACTATAAGGATCTGTGGAGTAGTTAGATAATTCAAGAATAACTAGATTATAACCAGAGGAATCTGTAATAAAGCTTCTTAATGCAATGGAAAAGCCTCCAATGAAAGATGATGTATTTCCTGTGATGATAATAGGTACAATTATAATTTCTTCATCATTAGAGACTACTTTATTTTATTCTGGTGCCTCTTATTTTTTCATATATTTCCATTTCATGTAACCTTTAAGTCTTCATATGGAGATAATGACTTATGTTATAGAGATTACTACACCTATCTGGATGAATATAGAGCAGGTTCTTTGATGCCCTTCTTGTAATTTCTCTTTATTAGAAGTAAATCTTTCTTAGGAATTTTTGTTTTTGGATATGAATCCTACGGATTTCATTCTTAGGATAGATTGGTTAATCATTCATAAAGATTATATCAACTATTATTTTTGATGGGTTTCCTTTACATGTAATGATGGAGTGATTCATGTCTTCTAGGGAGAATAGGAGCCAAGGTCGAGTTGATCCAGACCACCACTTCTAGAGTTGGGTAAGATGATATTTTTGTTTTCCTTTAAACTGGGGAAAGAACCTATGCTCGGTGAACTTACTCTAGTTTTCATTGAGTTTCCACATGATTTTCCATTAGAATTTTTTATTTTTCCACCAGTGAGAGATGTAGATTTTTCCATTGACATGGTACCATGGTACCTAACCTATTTATATTCCCTCTTATCATATTACACCAATTGAAGTGAAGTATTTGAAAAATCGGTTCAATGATTTTATTCAAAAGGATATATAAGGCCCTATGTGTCAACTTGGGAATATACAATATTTTTTTTAATAAATCCAAAGGGTCCGTCCAATTTTTTGTTGATTATAGAAAGATCAATTAGTTTAGAGTTAATAATAAGTATATGTTTCCTCATATTGATTATTTTTTTGACCAATTGAAAGGTGAGAAGTGGTTCACAAAGATTGATCTTTATTCTAGTTATCAAAAATAATCGATTAAGGAATATAATATTCCCAAGGCTACCTTCTGGTTTAGGTATGGCCATTATGAGTACATTGTTATACCTTTTGGTCTAACTAATGATCATGTGATGTTTATGGAATCTATTAATGTGATCTCCCATGAGTACTTAAATTCTATTATGGTGGGATTTGCGGACGATATATTAATTTATGATAAGATAACTAAGGACCATCTATGTCTTCTAAGATTAGTACTACATATCTTGAGAAATCACAAATTCTATTCCAAACTTTCTAAATGCAATTTATGGATGTGGTAAGTAAAAATCATTGGACACATGGTTTTCTAAGATGGTGTTTCAGTTGATCCTGAGAAAGTGAAATTCATTCTAGAAGAAACCACATAATATCTTTTGAGATTCAAATCTTCCTGGGCATGACATCATATTATCTCTATTTTGTGTAGTATTTACCTATGTTTGCTTCTATGATGACCTCTCTTACACGGAAGGGTGTAAAATTTGTTTGGGATTTGAAATGTCAGGATTCCTTTGATGATATGAAGTGTTGGTTGATTTTATCTCCCATTTGACTCTTCTAGATGTCAGTTAGGGCTATTTGGTCTTTTGAGATACATCATGTTTAGGTTTGGGATGGATTCTTATATAGGATCATTATGTGGTGGAATATGGTTCTAATCAGCTTTGACCATAGAAAAATATTATCTCATGCATGAATTTGAACTTCTAGCTGTGATTCATGTTTTAAATAGTTTTCAATATTAACTTATCAACCAATGGTTTACCTTCTCCATTGGTTATAAAATCTTATGTTATATCTTCTCTAAAATATATTTGATCCTTCAGTTTAGATGGTGGTTGGAGTACCAAAAAACATTTAATTTCAATATTACCTACACTCCTAGTAAGCAAAATTTCATTATTGATGCTTTGGGTTGTAAAATATCATCCCATTCCATGAAATAATCTTCCAAGGAGTGGATGTTGATGGACCTATTTTCACATATGCAATTGAGAGTTTGAAAGGATGAAACATGGATTACTTTTGCAGTCGTTTAGCTGAAATCCTCACTTATCGAGATGATTTTTCTAGAACAACAACTTGATGAAGATTTATAGGGAATTAGAGATTCATTTTATGGTGGGGATACTATCATAGAGTGGTATCTATCATCAGAGTATGTATTATGCTTCCAAAACCATTTTTTCATTCTTATACTTTTATGGAAGGATTTGATGGGGGACTACCATAAATCCTAGTGGATGGTACACCCTGGCACCAAAAATATTTTTTATGATATATATTGACATTTTTTGTCCTAGTATTGAATGAGATATTACAGAATTTTTTCCCACTATTATACTTGTCAGCAGGTTAAGAAAAATAATCATAAGGCTTTGGGTTTGCTTTATCCCATTCTCATACTGGCATAGAAGTATTAAGAGATGTTAATGGAATTTGTTTTCATATTACCATGTATACCTAGATAAAATAATGTTATATGGGTGGTGATTAATCAATTTACAAAATCATTCAACTTTATTCTGATTCATGATATAACCAAATTTAAGGAGTTAGTAAATCTATATGTCTAGAAGATCATTCGATTGCATGTAGTTCCATTTGATATAATTTCATATAGGGATGCATGGTTTACTTATTGTTTTATTGAGTCATCAAATAGGTGATGATATCCAAGGTATATTTGAGAGGGACATACCCTCCAAAAATAGATGGTCGGATGGAATGTTGAATTTATATTCCTATAGATACGCTATGTTCTTGTGTCCTTAACTTTGGAGGAGATTCCGATAGAAATCTAGGATTTGTAAATTTTTCCTATAATAATAATAATTAGTCTTCAATAAATATGGAACCCTTTGAGACTTTGTATGGATGGACATGAAAATATATTCTTTGTTGGTCATAGGTTGGTGAAGCTTCCCTAGTGGAACCTATTTTGGTCCAAGAGATGGTGAAAAAGATGTAGTTGATTCATCAAATAATGGTAATGATAAAGACAAGCTACAAATCTTGTTCTAATTATTAACGACACCCTTTGGTGTTAGGAGTTTGTGAACTATTATTTTTGATAGTTTCACCTTGGTTAGGTCACCAAAAGCTTTAGAAATTGGGAAAGATATCACTGAGATATATGGGACCATTTGAGGTTGTTGAGAATATTGGAAAGGTGGATTATGATTTGGATTTTCCACCACAAATAACATCTATCTATAATATGTTCCATGTTTCATAGATCAGAATGTATCTCACTGATCCATATCATATCTTGATTTGGGAGGGTCTTGATGTAGAACCTAATTTATCGATAACTAAGCATCTAGTTTTTATTTTTTATTTTTTTTAAAGGTTCTTATTGGGAAATCAAGACTCACGGTTTGGGTGTTTTGGAAACATGGTTCTGATTCACATGAGACTTGGGAGAATATGGAACTAATGAGAGATCAGTGGCCTCATCTCTTTGATATTGATTCTTCTTTACATGCTTTTTGGAGACATAAATCATTTATGATGAGGAAAATTATAACATACCAATCTTTTATTTTAGGTGAATTATTTGGTTCATGATGTTCTCTATCAATTTAAAATATATTGGGGACCTTATATGAGCATTATAAACCCTTTGATCTTATTAAATAATATCTTTTAAATGAAAATTTAATTATTTTTAATTTTAGTTTTACCCTTACGCAAGGAATGGGGTCTCTGTAAGGGTGAAGACCACCTGCCTTTATGCTGGTGGATTTTGGGGTGTTGAGTAAAGGTAACCCCTAATTTTAAGGGGTAATGTATGGGAAAACATCTGACTGTGTAAGGTAATTTGTGAAATTTTTTTAACTATGTAAGTGTAGGGTTCCTTTTATATACATTGTGTAAGGGTAGAGTGGCTGCATAAGGGTATTGAGTAAGGGTACCAACCTATGTAAGGGTATTTCATAAGGGTAAACTTGAATTGTATAAAGTTTGCGTAGTTTCATAAATATCCAAATTAAGGGTACCAACCCACATAAGGGTATTGTGTAAGTGTGAACTTTATATATGTAAGTATGACCTTCGATTTTCAAAGGCTGTGTAATGGTAATCTAGAAGCTGGGTAAGGATAGTCTGGGTGAGTGGCCTATGTAAGGGTAAATCCCCTTACCCTTATGTGAAAACTATAGGCTATGTAAGGGTGAACCATTTTACCATTATGCAACACCCTTTTTATTAAAAATACATTTTTAAAACTTGATTTCTCCTTTTATTCTTCTTGAACACCTATAAAATAATTTTAGTTTTTTTAAAAATGGAAATTAATGGTATTAAATTATTTTGACCTATTAATGGTTTTATCTAATATTTTAAATTATTTTAATCGCTCATAACTCAATATTAAATTGACACCAGAAAATTAAATAAGGTTTTAGTTTGGGGATTTTCTTCTACGAACCAAAATGCCTGAAGTGTTTTTAAAAACACCCAGACCTATATTACGTTGATTTTGGTTATCCTCTAGATTAGATTTTAGGGAAACCAAATATTGGATGATCGATATAGGATTGTTTATTTTGTCATCTTTTTATCATGGTGTGTCATCTTCTTTCTGTTTCTTCTTGAAAATTCCACATTAAGTTTTTTCAAGATTATAATTAAGCTATGTAATTTCATAAAGAAATTTATGTCACTTGAAACCTTTGGTGATTGATAATATTATGTTAGTTTACAATTAATTTCTAAATATTTATTTAAAATATTGATATATGGTTCAGAAATGGCCTGGTATATGTGATAAAAGACTCTTGATAGTGGCTGTCAAAAAATTATTATTGATTTTCAAAAAAATAATCCAAAGTTGAAATGAATATTTGTAGTATGATTTTAATGAAATTAAAATGAATGTGGTGTTTAATTATTTGAAATTATTTAATGGATAATTTTTTATAAAAACCTATTGATGATTATTTTTTGTAATAAAAGTCATGAGTTTTTTATAAAAAATAATTTGGTATTGGTTTTTGAAAAGAGAGCCATGACTGAAAACATGAACTTGGGGCCATTTGAAATGATTATTTCAATAATTTGAGATGGATGTAATTTAATGATATCCTAAAAAATATTTTATTTACCTTAAAGTACATGGGATCCTGGGTAGTAAGGTGGGAAGGACACATACTGGGAATGTGTTATCTTTACATGGTAGGTCTTTAGTGACCTTATTCTATTCATCCTTAAGAGTGTTCTTTTTTACCCAGTCTTAAGAATAATTTCCTTCAATTAAGAATAGGAATTTTTGATCACCGAAAGTCATAATATATTAAATTGTGTGAGAATACCTATATTAACCTTTCCCTTGGTCTCTTAATCAAGGTGATATAGTTTATTTGTTGATTGCTGAAAATTATTTGAAAATTACTTTGATATGAAATATTGTACTCATGTCTCTTTCAATGGAAATGAATATTCATGCCTCTTTTAAAAAAATGTTACATTTTTTCCTTCTTTGATAAAAATTCACATTTGAAACCCATTTATTTACTATTCATTGCAATGTTTCCATGTTATGTTTTATTTAAAATTAATCATGAGGGGTTTATTTGATATGGAATTTCTTATGAAATATTTGGTGAAATCCCACTAGGATTTGTTTCTCACACACTACCTTTTCCTTTGAGTATTTTAGACAATATTACGTTAAGTATATGAAAAGGAAAAACACTACCTAAATGTGGGGGGTGTTCTTGATAGAGGGACCTTGGGAGTTGGTGAAGATAGGTAGAGTGTGTGTTCTATCTATTGTAAGGAGATCTTGTGGTGAAGTTGTCATTGACTCAAGAATTTTTGTTTGATTTTTTTTCTACCTTTTGGTGTTTCACTATTGATATCTATATTTCCATACCTACTACTTATGGTTTCCTTCTTCTATTTTAGTTATTTTGGTTATCCATGTGGAGAAATCATTCCCTCGTGATATTTATTAATGCCCAGGAACTAGTTGTTATCTCATGGGGATCAAGAACAACCTTTGGCTCATGTTAAGATTGATTCAGTTACTATTTATAAGGGTTATTTAGGCCAGTTCATGACAATATACATATAATATTTTCAATAATTTTATATAAAATAATATTTTTTTTTTATTTAGGAAAATAAAATTCATTACAAAAATGAATTTATACAATTATAATTTATAATATTAATAATGAAATTAGATTATATTTCAATGTATATATTATATTTTAAATTATATTTAAATTAAAATAAATTTAAAATATATTAGTGGATATATATAACTAAAATTATTCTAACTAAATATTTTTTTAAATTATACTATTGATAATATTTTATAAAAAATAGTATTAGATTTATTTGAATATGATTATATATATATTATAAATGTTTTGATATTTAATTTTAAAATAAGATGTTAATTTAATAATATATATATACCATTAATTTCATAATTTTTTTGTAGTATATGTAAGTATATTTAAAAATATTATTGTCATATATTTACTATGTAAATGCTTGTTGTTAATTGAATAATCTATATACACACACACACAATTAACATATTGACATTATAAATGTTTATCATTAATTGAATTATATATATATATATATATATATATTACGTTAATTGCATATTTTTTAAATAATATATATAATTATATTTAAAAATATTATTATAATATAGTTATTATATGAAGAACATAAGAACTATCATAAAAAATACTTGGTAAGACTATTGGGTGATGACTGATCTTGAGATGATCAACCAATGTGTGATTAAAATTGTATGTCATAATTATTTTGTATTTGGTTATATAAATTGTAATAATTTTATTTTCTTTCTTCATTGATAACTTGTGGGTTATCCCTCTCTCTAAGAATGTAAGTGTCTACATGTCCATGATAAAATATTTTGTATTTAAATCCCCTAGAACCCTGACTTTCATGTGTGTAATATTGCAATAAATAGAGGTTCCATAGGAGGACTTGATGTTTGATTCTATATTTATACATCATTAATGAAAGAATTTTAGCATCTTTTGAAATCTGAGACAATGGAGGCACCAAGAGTCCACCTAGGTTTTGGTAGGTTTATTAATTGAGGATAAACCAAGCCATATAAAAAGTCTCATGATCAAGTCACCATTATTTAGATATATAAATATTTATTATTTATCATATATAATTTTAAGTAAAGTCATACGATGTTATTATAATTGTTAATTAAAAGTTAAAAATTTCTTACTGCTTATTTAAATAATTAATTAGATATTTATATATATATTATAAGGAAAAATGTTTATATTTATATTTATCTTATATAATTACATACATAAATATGTATTGAAATATATAATTATATTTAAAAATATTATTTCTAAATATTTTCTATATGCAGAACATAAGAACTATCCTAAAAAAGAACTTTTTAAGATAATTGTGTGATGACTCATATTGAGATGACCAACCAATGTATGATTGTAATTGAATGTGTAATTATTTTATATATGGTCATATAATTTGAAATATTTTCTTTTTATTTATTTGTTTATGAAATATGAATCATCCATCTATCTAATAATGTAATGGTCTCCATGTCCGTAATAAAATATTACGTATCGAAAACTACCAGAACCCCTAACATTAATTTGAGTATTATTACAATGAAAGGAGGCTCCACATGATGTGTTTATGTTCAATTATGGATTTATAAACCAATAAAAAAAATATTGGAGGTTTCTAACAACTGAGAAAATGGAAACTCTAAGAGTTCTCCCCTAGGTTTTGGTTGGCTTATCGATTAATGATAAACCAATCCGTGGAAAATGTTTCCAGATCTAGTCATCATTTTTTTTAAAAGTTGTCTAATTAAAAAAATTTAAGTATTTCATGATTATATATATATATATATGTATAATGAGTAACTAAATTGTATTTCTAGTTAATAATGTCTCCATCCATATAATTCAATGGTGAAGTAATTTATAATGACCATGGATTTAGCTATAGTTCCCACTTACAAAATTGGTTAACCTTCATGAATGTGTATCATTGGAATAAGTTCGTAGGATGATTAATAGTCACTTAAAATTGGGGGATGATCAAGTAATTACTTTTATCACATATCAACATCTGGGATATTTTGGTCTTATATGGAACACTGAGTATCCTATACTTAGTGATTTGTATTGGGTGGTAGAATCATCTTTGTTCATGAAACAATGAATTAATGGTCTAATTTAATTATGAATGTTATCAGTGTACATCATTTTTTTAAATTTATTTTGAAAATAAATTATTTTACAAAATGTATTACACTAACTATAAATTGTAATGAAAATATCTAATGTAGATATGGTGGACACTCATTTTCTCACCTTCTAGGACAAACATATTTCTTATCTTGTCTTAGAGGGTTGTCATGTTCCTACACTGATCGTACAGAGGTCACACCACTTATATAATGCTACACCCCCTCCTACCATCATCCCATATCTATTAAATGTAGGGTTATATAGTGTACTGATGTGTTATTTCACCTTCATCGGTCACTAGCTCATTAGAGACCCTATAGAGATATGGAGGCTGGATACATATACTTTTAATCTACTTTAGGGAGAGATGATGATCACCCTTGAGGATGTCTCCCTTATGTTGGGCCTCCCCATTGAGGGTGAAGTTGTGACATGCTGATTTGGTGGTGATTGGTTTGATTTTTTTTATAGAAAATTAATAATTGATGTCTAGAATAACTGTAGGTTTTTCATTGGTAGTCTGTTATTCATTCCATGGATAAATGAGAACTTCACCCATTTAGTTGATGATACTATTGAGATCACCATACTAAAATTTTCATTTGAATATATTTTGAGACTTATTAGAGCTATGATCTTTTTTTATCATTATACTATATTTTTTCATCTAATGTATTTACTATTACATGAGGACCTAGACCAGATAGGGTCCTATAATTGGGGCTAGTAGATAAATAACTTTCCAAATTGGGATTTTAACGTCAGTTTTAAAGGAACCAATATGGAAAAGGATTTTAACATTATATTTTATAAAAACTTATGTTAAAATATAATTTAAAACTCTGTTATTAAGAAATAAACCCAAAAAAATATACTCTGGACATCATTTTTTTAAATGATATTAAAATAAATTTTTATCTACTTTTAATGTTGGTTTTCCTAAAAAATGATGTTAAAAGTATATTTATAATGACTTTTAATGTCAATTTTTCTAAAATTTTTCATTTAAAGTCAATTTATTTTTATTTTAAATACAAAGACATTGATTTTCCAATTTTTCAAAATCACATGATTTTGTCTTTTTTCTTCCAGCTTACGAATTAATTTCATGATAGTGAACTTTTCATTCTCTCATATAAATACATAAACCTGATTGTTATTAAGATTTTCCCTACAAATATTTATTTATATCTCTTTATTAATTCTATATCTACTCCAAGTTCATCTTTTGGTCAATTTGAAGTGGTAATCTCTCTGTGTTGTATCTATTTTTTTGGGTTTTTTCGTTATATACATTTTAAAAAAAATAATCTGTTTTTTAAAAAGATGATGCTTTCAATTGTCATTATGCTTCCATATGAGATCAAAAACTATTTCCCAAGATACCACATGAGTTTTTCATCATCAATGAAATGAATATGAATAAATTATATCTAAAGGCGGAGAAAATGAGTGAAAGCACAGCGAAGGAGGAAAAATATTAACTCTTATTTTTTTATTTCACTGCTACAGCGTTTTGATTATAATTTTATTATTCCATCGATGTTATGTTATTTTTATTAATATTTTATTTTCCTTTTTTTTAACTTTTCACATCAGTTATCCCTAAAACTAACATGAAAAGTATGTCTCCATGATAGTTATCAATATAATAAATGAAAAAAAATTACTTTCTACATCGATTATATATATAACTGTTAGGAAAAGTGTTCTTACATTTTGGTTTAATGTTTTTCCAAGACCTTTGCACATTGGTTTTATAAAACTGATGTTGAAAGGTATTTTAATTGTCTATTCCAATAACGTTGGTTAAAAAATGATGTTAAAATGCAAAAAAATTGATGTTAAAATTCCTTTTTCTAATAGTGCATGCCTTTTTATACATATAAAGCACTATGTACGGTATGTTATATTGATGAGATACAGATTATATGATGTGTTATTCTTATCCATATGTGGGTATGGGAATGTATCCCTCACTTCAGTACACAAGTGTGTGCATTGTTTCTTACTGAAATTTAACAGGATTCCCCATGTGCATGATGGTATGTTTTTATATATGTGAAAATAAAATCTGTAAATTTTTATTTGAAACTATGACTAAAAAAAATTTAGGTGGATCCAGGCCCATTAATAGTCATATATCATTAAACATGATGTTCAAACCTACAAACTTATGTTATAAAGTCTTCTACTAGATGAATCTCGTGATTATTTATTTTATACTAAAATTATAGTTGTGTGTTGTATGTTTTTTAAATTATTAATTACATATTCATTTTTATTTGGATATTTTAGGTTTCATGGATTCTATATTTTGGGATTGTCTTCTAGAGTCTCATTCCTTACTATACGATGATGGTTGCTACCAACACATGCATCGTACCTATTATTCATTTTCATATTATTGAGTGGTACACAGTTCATATAGTTATGGGGTAGTTCAGATTCCATTATCCCATTCCCACACCACCTAGTCAATTGCCTTCACTTCATTCACTTAAAATGTTAGGGAAGTGAGACTTCAACTACAGGTTGTATAATACACACTATATTGAGATGTGGGGTAGATGTCATAAGTCCTGATTATGAGGGGAGACATGGTATGAATACATCAATTAGATTAGTTAGATTATGGTCCTTGGTACCATATGACCTCATTGATATATATTACAAAACATGGATGAGGCTATCATCAGTTGGTAACACTTCTTCCTTCCAATTTTTAACATTTTTTATGAACTTTAGTTAAATTCATAATTTATTTTTGAATGATTTTTATATTTCACACTTGATTCACATCTCTAATCTCATAGAGGGAGACACATTTTACGATGCCTATTTTCATGGGGCAGAGATAGAGATGCTTTTTCCTATAGAAGTTATTTATCATGGTATTTTATTTGATGTGTGAGGAGATGATTAGGGTGATGAGTTTGTTATAGATGTGACAGAGGGTCATGATCCTATTATGGATGATCCACATGGTGATGTGACGTGTGAGGAACATGTCTAACCCGATCATCCAGATTCTCCTCCACTTCCTATCACAAATGATCCACATTTATAGGTTATCCCAACAGAGATCCATGACATATCTTCTAGAGACTCTTCTTTGTTGTCCCTTAAATTTTCAGATTATGAAAAAATTCTTACTAGTGACTTGTAACAACTCCGATTTTTTCATGTTTTGTTTTGGAATATTATATGGATTATTTATAGAACTTAGCATTGAGACTACGTGATATCCTGATGGCTAGTATGACTGAAGCTAATTTTTAAAATAAATTAAATAAATTAAATTCATGGGTGCATAGTATTCTTGAAAATTGTAATAACTTCCAAACAGTCTCTTGGATTGGAAATCTAATCATTTCATTGAGTTCAGAGAATTTGTTTTTATCACAGGTGCGATATAAACATGGGACACATCGGGTTTTCGGGTTGGGGAATAGTCATGGGAGAGCATTTAAATAAATTAATCAATTAAATACATTTATTTAATTACTTACCCTAAACTAGATTTTGTATATAAATATACAATTATGAAGAATTTTTAGGTTTATCTGCATAAACCTACAAATTGGAAGGATCCATTGGAGAGTGTTATAGGAGATTTAATTAGTCAACGATGACCATATCGTGGATCATGGATCAGTGTGTGATGGAATCTGAGGATCCTAGCAATGACAATGAAAAAAATGATTCTTCACCATAAATTGATCTGAATTGAGGTATTATAATGTTATATTTGTATTCTTTCCCTGTTGTTGAATTCTACAATGAATGAGAATCAATCGACCAACCTATTGATTCACAGATCGCTCGCATTGTGGGTAGTAGTTATCTATGGATATTATTTTGGAGAATTATTTAATTTTTTTTGGTTCATTGTTCATCGTTCTAGTGAAAATGGAATGAGGCCATCGGAACACGACCAAGATTTGTTCCCCTTTTGTGTATTTCATTGATTTATTCAATCGTTCTTGTGTGCTCATCACCGATATTCATTTTTACTACGGGTTCAATAAAATATTAGTTAATCAATTGTTGCAAAACCGTTTCTTGGCACAACATATTGATATCATGGATTTGGGTTCAGATAGACAATGATATTGAGCTGTGATAATGGAAATGATGAATTGAGGATGGATTTGATACCCCCTATTTGAGAGGGATGTGATATGGGAATGAGAGCCAACAATTATGATTTTCCATGAGTTTGGTTGCCAGATTCTATCAAGTGGAGACAACAAGAATTGACTAAGACTAGATCCATGCTTATTGGTGAGATTGATGGTGGAACGAGAGGTGATAATGAAACATTCATACACAGAGGAAAAACCCATAGATTCTAGAAAATCCAATAGAACACGATATATAATCAGTAATTAAAAGGAATGTCGGTCCCTGGCTATGATGCTTGGGTTACCAAGAGAAGATAAATATTACATAGTGTGTGACCCCTATCACATGGAATCTGACCCTTCATATATGTCTAGGAATGTACCTGATATGGTACATGGTCATTAGCATGGATAACCATACACAAACATGGCTAGCAAGACATGGACTCTTCCAGGACTACATGGGAGTGGACACACCATGTACTCATGCATGGACACAAACATGGTCACGGGTCATGATAAATTATCATGACTCAGTGTTGAAGGGACCCGCCATGTAATACTACTACACGTCATGTACTCCTTCAAAGTTGGATTCCATCCCTTGTCAACATCAGTTTGGAAAATTATTGTAAGGGTTCATTCCCTCGATCCATTCCCTGAGGGTTAGTATGGAATCACATCCTACATGTAGGATGGTAATCCCTTCAGTGAGACTTCTTGGAATGATTTATTGGAATCCATCTGTGATGACCAGAGTGATATTTTAAATCATCATATTTCCTAAGGAGGGGTTCTTGGTATTGTCATGATCAATACTACGTGGGTTATGATCCTATACTTAGTGGATTATTCAAGATTGATTTGTTGGTATACCCCATGGGCTTGGGTGTTATTCTCATCTAGGTATCATTCTCTTCAGATTTCCAGTGTATAATTATTATGGAGATACCCAATGAGAAGTACATCTTAGATGAACACAATTAGTGTTATCTAACTCATAGAACATGTTCTCCTAGATGATTGTTATGCAGAAACATTGGGTGGGATTCCTAAACTAACATTATGATTGTGACTTACCTTGAGGCTTTGTTCCTTTATTGAGTATATTTAGATATTCTTGTTATATATGTTGTAGAAATATGACTATAATGATGTGACTATTATTATTAATGTTATATGATTAGTGATTTTAGGGTGTCCTGCTGGGTATTGTTATATGCACCCCTTCATGGGCTTTGACAACACGTGTCATGTCTTATGCAGATGATCAACCATTTGATGAAGCCCAGGAGGGACTAGGACCAGATAGAGCTTAGTGATCCAGAAAGACAGATGTCTGTTCATATGAATATATTGATAACAATACCCTTTTAAACATTCAAGTTAGAATTATCTTCATATTCATTATGGTGTGATTAAATTTGATCCTTTTTGTTTCCAGTACTTATTTCCATACCCTGATGGTGGTATTTAGATGTATGTATGCTTGGTTTATCAGTTTTTTTATATTTTAGAATTGTACAGGATTATAGATGTGTGTGTGTGTGTGTGTGTGTCTAGGTAACTTTGGTTAATGTCTCACATGTGAGTGATATTCCTACTCGGTGCTAGTCGCCAGCACCTAACCTATTCGTGGCAGGCTTAGTGTAGTCACGATTTGGGGCCCATTGGATTGAGTCATGATAAGACTAGATTTAGTCGACATTTTCCTCTAGTCATGAGATACCCATTACCCAAAAATCATCTTCTTCTTATGTGGGAGATAGTTCTAGCCAACGACGACTTTCCTTCCAGCCAGTACAAGGTACGGGCGATGATATTTTGGATCCACCACCTGTCACAAAATATGGTGTGGAGGTAGCCACAGAAGAGGCTGCATAAGAGGTGTGTACTCCAAATCATACACATGGATTAACACGATGTGGAAGATTTATCTATATAAAATGCTATAGCATGGATGAGCATCTAAGGTAGAGACACAGATCAAAGGGATACATTTTTCGTTGTTCATAAATTTATAATTGAGATCGATATTATATATTTTTAAATTATCAGTTGTTCGTATATTATAACTATTTAAAATAAATAATAAGAAGCACTATTATTATTAATAATAAATAATAAAATTTTACGTGAATGTTATTTAAAAGACCAATAATTAAAATTTATATTAATTGTTAATCACTTATTATATAAAATATATAAATTAATTTCTTATGTAGTAGTAATTATATTATTAAATATATAAATAGTAATTATTTTAAAAACATAACTAGTTATTATTAATATAATATTATATATTATTAATTATTATATTAATTATATAATTAACAATGAAATATTTATAATTATATTAATAATATAATTATTAATTATTAATATAATGATATATATTTTAAATTACATTATTAATTATTTAATTAATAATCCATAGTATAGTTAATAATTAATATTTACATCATCATTTTTTTATAAAGTGGGTGTTGAAGTTGCTTTTTTAGAAAAAGAAAAAACAACTTTCATTCGAGATAAAGGGAAACCCCTTACATGGAATATAGGTCTAGTGGGAAATAAATCTCATTATAACATGGCCTGTAGGCCCTGACCCTTAGGTCCATGGTTGTCCTGTTACTGCATCTTTCCTCATCTAGATCCCACCAACAACTGCACCACAGGAGGCCACCGACAGCTTTTGTTGCCCCTGCCTCCCCAATCGCAACACCACTAACACTGCCCATGCAGTCATCCCTATGAACCTACACCACTAACATCACCTCACCATCATCTTGTGCACTCGGGCACCTATGATGTCACAACACTTACCATAACAACCTTGTGTTTCCCTTGTGCCTCCTGCTCACCGCCCCTAGTGAGGCCCTCCATTTCATCACACTTTACATTAACACACTAGGTTTCTCCACACCCTAATTTAATTGGGGAGCACATATATTTAGGGTTGAACCCCTGCCATTAGTTGTCGTTGATGGTTCCCATTACACTCAAACAGACACCCATTTTTAATTAATATTTACATTATTTGTTAATATTTTATTTTTAAATATATTGATAATTATTAATTCATATCTTACTAATAATTGTTAGTAAATAATTATATATCATTAAATCAATAATAAATAATTCATCTAGTAATTAATAATTATAAAATCTATTAATATATTACTAATAATTATAGTAATAATTTTTAATAACATATTAATTAATATATGTTAATATTTCATATTATATATTTATTAATATATTAATTATATATAAATAATTATAACAAATTTACTAACATTTTTAATTAATAATTAATAATAAATAATTTTTATTATATGTTATAATGAATAATTATTAAATTATATATTTTTAAATACATTTTTAATTACATCTTATAATTATTTTATTATTAATATTGAATAATATTAAATATATTAATTACCTATTAATGCGTTAGTTTTATATAATCATTTAATTTGTTATGAATTAGTTATTATATAATTATTTAATTAATTATGTTATACTTTTAATATTATTCATTAAAATTTTAATTAATTACATTATTAATGAATTATTTTATATATAACAAAGCCAAATTAAATAATTTATGTTAAAATATTAAAAAATTAATAGGGAGGAGTAGACCTCATTAATGCTTCCTCATCTAAGGAATATGCATAAACATTGCTCATAAATGTTACAACCTATTTTAAAAAATATACAAAATAAATATTATTTTTAATATTACCTAATTTCTAAAACATAAATAAAAAACTCAAAATTATCCCTTTTTTGATGTAGAACCCCAAATCATTTCACCACCTGAATACTCCTGTTGGTCAAAGGTCCACTGGCCTTAGGTGTGTCTCCCTATACTCCAAAGGCTACTGACTAGAAGCAAGGGTGTAAAAAGGTGATAGTGGGGTAATTATACAATCCAATAAAGATAATAGTAATGGTCTATAGATAAACATATAAGTAGAAGAAGGACCATAAATGATAGGACCAGAAACACTTCATAGTGTAAGAATTAACAACAAAAACAATAGTAATAATAAATAATGTTAGAATTTCCATTTATACAATAAAATACCATTTGAAGCTTTTAAACAATCATGATGCCATTTTAGAAACATCCATTCAATTCATGTCATAATAAACAATATATAAAGCAAGGTTGATCGGTCGTGGATATCCTCAGCATGTATATATGTAAGCATGTTGATACAGAAAGCAAAACACAAAAGGTAACTCCAGCTAATGTAGGAACCCAATGTCCCTTACCATCCATCTCATTAAAAAGGTCCAACAAAATCATTGAGGTTTAGATCGTGTTCTCAAACCTTAACCTAATCGCAAATCCAGGAATTCTACACACACCCTGAAGTGGTTGTGTAGGGTGTGAGAAAGAATCAAAGTAGGACACCACCAACACGTTCCTCTCTTATATATGTGGTTAAGAAGGTGTACTAAAATATAAAGAAAAAATCACATGTATAACATATAATATAACCTTATTCCCTTGTGCTCAACAACTACAACTAAGAAATCACCTACATCGGCATTTTCTAGTATAAATGTAGTAGGAGGATCCATAGTACATAGCCCAAAGAATCCCCTAATGTAAATAAAGATAAATAGATCTCAATAACCTCCTATAAAAGTATCCCTAAGACCTCAAGCCAACTGACACCACATGTCATAATCAAGTAACCGAAGTCTGAAAGGCATTCCAATGAAAGTACATGGTCCTCAGACATCATATTAGAAGAATCCCCATCGACATGAAGCTTGATGTCTGAGGTACAATGATATCTATACTCCAAATTAATACTATCCCAACAACCTCAGTATATAGATAGCCTCAACCCCCAACTAACAATCTCATAACTATCAATCGATGACTCCTCACTATCCATGTGTATCTCTACAGTAATCACCTCAACCATATTGATGGTTGACACTATCCTAATCCTTATAAAAAAGAGGCCTCTACACACATGAGTTGTCAACACCACCTCATTATATATGTCTTAACTATGTACACATGACTCCAAATGGAACGTCGGATAATCAAAGTGATCATAAATCCCCAAATAAGTACTTAAACAACATCAACCCAACACCTTGTTCCCCTGTGACCATTTCACTCAATCTGATGGCCAACACCATCCAATATTATAAGATCCCTGCACATAACCGGATGACCCCATCACCTCGACTCGATGAAAAAGTCTCCAAAATCATGATAAAAACCACTCATATAATCCAAGCCTTTACCAACTTGACAAAAACAAGTCACCTCATTTAGATTCTCAACACCATCTCAATCCCTAGGCCAATCCCCTCATGAACCCTTAGAACCATAGCCTTTAATATAAATAATATAATTTAATAAATAAACACCCAGACCTAATATTCCCAAGGTCCAAAGCCTCTTACTAGTATTATGCCATTTTTATTTTGTAATGATCATTCCCATAAGCATATCATGGGTTCCATTAATCAATTAAAAGAAAAACATTCAATTTATAGGGTCTTTCTCAGACTACCCAAAAGAGCGCCCAAGAACACACCCCCAAAACACTCAAAAAAAATAGAGAAAGATAAAAACCACATATCTTATATTGTTATAAACATTCTCCTCTAATATCAGACTCTAACTCGAGATATTTTGGATGAAATCTTCATTTTAGATGAACGCCCTAAAAATAGGGTAAATCAGCTTGCACAGATCCGGCGCACTGTATGGAGAGGGAAAAAAGGAAGAGAATAAATAGGAGTTGATACCTCACTGCTATGATTCTAACGAGATATATGGATCTCATATCAAAGCTCATATGGATTATACTGGAATAAACCTATGTTAGATGGGGAGAGTCATGCAAGCTAGGTTCTGCCTCTACTGTGTGTGGAAATAAGGGATAGACCCCTACCACTTTATTAAAAAAATGAAATGGGAATTTAAATTCCATGAAAATGAAGGGTTTTCACTATTATTCACAATAAAACTCATGAAATAAATTTATTACACACCATGTATTTAATTAAACACTATATAATTGGCCTGCAATGGATTTTAGATGCCTGGGTCATCCGATCTTCCTCTAGTGTTTTCCAAAATGCCCCGAACTTCCAGCAAAAAATAGAACACACACAAAACAAGGTCTTGGGTCAAAAAAAATTCTATAATGAGGTTTTTAAGATCAAGAAAAAGGTTTGGACCAACCACTATCTCAAAAAAATCAAATTTACCTAGAAAATGACCCATTCAAAAACTGAGGATGTTATAATTTTCCCACATTAACATAGATCATCCCTGAGCTATAAAGCATTACCCATAGATGGTAAAAAATATACCCATCCTATACAGAATACCCTAGTCTGCCCCAATCAAAATTCAATGTTCAAGTCTCTCATGGAGCTCCCACCTTATGAGTTACCTACCTCAGTTTTTTACCAACCCAAAATGCAGATAAATTGATGGTCCACCAACCATCCCCAGACTGAAAAGTTCTCCCATGATGCATCATCACTACTTCACCTTATCAGGTGATCATATCATACTCATGTCATATCTAAACCCCATTATGTAAAGCATATCATTAGATTCCCACCTCATGCTCATGTCACACATGAAACCTATGAGGTCCCACATATCATCAGATGCCCAAAAATAGTCCCAAATGCCTCACACCTCACATAAATAGCCACATAGTATCGATGCCTATATTCCAAAACAACTCAAGGAAAACCACATTTCATATATTCTCATAGATAATCCCAGTGCCAAGAACTTCATATATATATATATATATATAATATAACACATCCAAGCCTATTCCAACCTACTAAATAGAATTTTTTTAGTCCAAAAGTATTTCTCATGCACCTCATCCAAACAAAACATTAGATTTCTTACAAATGGGGACATGAAAAAATAAAAAATCACCTAGCCACACCCATGGCTTACCTCTAACCATAATAGATTCCCTATCTTGATCTGCTCTTGGCAGCTCAAATGTGTGAACCTACCCTGAAGATCGACTACTTGAGGCCTTGCCTCCCTACAGATCTACACCGAAAAATAGACATTGACCCCACTACTGGGTCCCACGGTCTCTACCATGACCTCCATGTTCAGATGAATCTCGACTACCAACTCTTGATACCACTCCTGTTCTGACCTAAAAACCTCGAGTCTTCCCTACTCCTTAAATGTCAGCTATCTGAGAAGACTTCATGTAGAACCTCTCAAGATGCCCGACCTATCTGTATGCTTGGAACTCCTTTGGTGGATAATCACACTATGTCCAAACATGACCTAGCTTCCCACACTGAAATCACACCATTAATGACTAACTCTGCAGTGGTCTGCTCGAGTCTCTATCTTGAACTCCCTACTAAGACTCCTCTCAACCTCACTACCAATTATCGGAAGCATCGCCTCTATAATCACTTGACACTATCACCAAATTTGTATATGGATAGTCTGTCAAATTTCCCTTGGCTATCATCACCTAGTTTCCCATATATGAGAATAAATACAACCTAAATATGTTTACCATCACTTTAATGGTGTGCCATAGCCCATCCTCAAAACTCATCACTCTCGCAGTATCGTCACCCACTATTCTAGGTGAAAAGAAATACAACTTGTTGAAAGTAGATACATAGTCCATAATGGACACATATACCTATTTTAGGCTTAATAACTCACAATTTATCTTTGCCCTCAACATCTTCAAAAAGAAGTTCTCGAAGAACCTGGCCTCAAAATATTTCCAGGATAGTCCCTCTTGTCTGCCTTCCTGAACCAATACATCCCACCATTGTTTAGTCGGTCCTATGAGCATGTATATCTCCAACTTCAACCTCTAGACTTGGGGTGTCTAAAGATTCTTTAATATCATCTACATTGACTCTATCCAGTTCTTAGCTTCCTGTAATACACCCTCAGCCTAAAATAGTAGTGGGTTCTGCGAATGGAACTCTTGAGTAACGTATTCCATCAAATCCTATGCTCCCTGAGCTCCCCTATCAATACCATAGATAACACATACCAAGATTTCCCTAAGCTTCACATCAAGCCACAAACCAAAATCTGTCAAATATGGCATATATCCAACTTACAATGGAGCTTATATTTGAGCATATACTCGTGGATCATGATCTTACTGACCCTTTGAGGAATTATCCTGACCCTCAGGGGTCTTAACCTATTCTCACCTAAGTGACACCAACTCACATTCCTCTTGACGTTCCAATGGAGCCAATCTAGGTGGAATCCCCCTAAATACAAATATAAAAGTCAGATAGCCATAATAACACACAAACACACACACACACACATATAACATTGATAGAGAAAGCACTAATATGTAGTATAATCTCACTACCCTTACTCTCACCTATCACAACCATGTCCCAAGACATCCGGCATCTTGGCCCCTTACCCATCCATATCAGAATCGGGTATCACATATAAATCTATCCTCATAGCCCCTCGCCTACCCACAAAGAATTTAGGTGTCACATAAAATCCCTTACCACTCTTATTATATATATATATATATATCACATATCACATACAAATTTTATTGGAACATCATGCCTAGGATAGATGAGTAGAATTCCGCCATAGAGAGGCTAGGCAGGAAAAAACTACTTAACTTCCTTTATTGAAACAATAAATAACCCAACCCCTCTTAGCATAAATCATGATCCCAATGATGATCAAAATTAATTTATCATGATATATGAAAACATATTTAAATATTTATATGTTCATATCAAGAAAGTATAATAAAACATCCCTTTTCATACTAGGATAAGGGTCCAAAATCCTCCCCTTCCATACTAGGCCATGGGAAACATGTCATAACAGATAAAAATAACAACCAATTGCACCAATAATGGTGGAAACAATATCTACTATTAAAATAGAAAAGAAGAACAACAATTTTCCACCCCTAGAAACTTGGTTTGTCTCTCGTGCATGGGGTTACAGGAACCCAAACACAAGCTCTAAACCCAAATATGACTACATCATAGTGTATGGTCTATCATATCATTAATATTAGGAACCAAAAATAGGTAAAATAAACACCTATGATACTATTTGTAGCACCCTAACCCCTTGAGCTACCAAAATAGTGCAACGGGCCAGAGGGCCACTAGGCCTTAGACATGCCTCCCCATACGCCAAAGGCTTCTGACTAGTAGTGGGGGTGTAAAGAGGTGATAGTGGGGAGACTATACACTATAGTGAAGAAAACAGTAATGGTCTATAGATAAACATATCAGTTTAAGAAATACTATAAACGACAGGACTAGTAACCCGCCACTGTAGAATCACAAACAACAAAAACAACAGTACTAATAAATAAGCTCATAAAAACCATTTTGGGAATAAAATTCCATTTGAAGATACTAAAAATCATTATAAAATTAATATAATCATTCATAGAAGTCAGTTCATACAAAACAACAAATAAATCAAGGTTGATCTCCTATGGTTGACCTTAGTACGTATCTATGTAATCATGATGATACAGAAAGGAAAACTCAAAAGGTAACTTTATCTGATGAAGGAACCCAAGGTCCCCTGCCATAAATCCCATGAAAGAGGTCCAATGAAATCACTATGGTCTATATCATGTTCTTGAACCTTTACCTGATTTTAATTCCATGAATTCTACACGTGTCTCAAAGGTCCCATGTAGGGTGTGAGAAAGAATCACAGTAGGCCACCACTAACATGTGACTATCTTGCATATATGGTTAAGAAGGTGCACTAATATATAAAAAAATAGAACATGCACAACATATAATATAACCTAATTCCATTATTCTCAACACCCACAAGGAATCAATCACTTACATCAACCATTACAGTATACATGTAGTCGGAGGATCCTTATAACATAACCCAAGGAATCCCCTGATATAAAGAAATATAGAGATCCCACTATAACCTCCAATAAAATTATCCCTTGCACCTCATGTCAACCAAAACCTCATTTTATAGTCATGTAACCAATGTATGGAAGTCACAACCAAGAAAGGACCTAGTACTCGGACCTCGGCTCGAAAGAATCCCCATCGACTCAAAGCCCAACCAAAAAGGCACAACTATATATATCCACCAAATAAATCCTATCCCAAAAACCTTAGTATACATAAGGCCTCATCCCCCAACTAAAGATCTCATCACCATCAATTTATGGCTCATCACCATCCAGGTGGCTTTCTGCGGTAAGTACATCTAGCCATACTGATGGTTGGCGCCATCCTATGACACGTCTAATGGAGGCATCTACCCACAAGAGTGGTCAATACCACCTCATTATCTGAGTCCTATAAATGCGGACATGACTCCAAATTGTGGGTCGGCCAATCATGGTGATCATAAATCACCAATAAACTACCTAATCAACTTCAACCCTCACCTCATGTCTCTACAACCATGTCTCTCCACCTGATGGACAATACCATCCAATATCATATGACACATTACTGTAACCTGATAATCCTATTGCCTCAACTCAATGACCAATTCACCCAACCCATGATCAACATTACTCATAGAATCTAGGCCTCTCCCAACCTAATAATCCAAGTTTCATTATCCAGATGGTAAAAACCATCTCAATCCATTGGCCATGATTATCATGTACACTTGGAAGCATATAATTTAATATAAAAAATTTAATTTAATAAATAACCAACCCAGTCTAATATTCACAAGTTCCAATGCTTATCAGTAGGCTCATTCCATTTGTAGTCTTGAATGAGTATTCCCATTGGCATCACATGGGTTCTATTAATTAATTAAAATATAAACATTCAATTTATCGGGTCTCTCTCAGACAACCCAACAACCTTTCCAAGAATGCACCACCCATATACTCATGAAAACATTCAACAATAAGAACCACCAAACATATACATGGTAGATGAATTGTTTTATCATATTAGTCTTCAAATCGAGTCGATTTGGAAGAAATTATCATTTTAGATGAACACCCTAAAATAAGGAAAGTAAGATCACGCCAATTTAGTGCACTGTATGGAGAGAGAAAAGAGGAAGAGAAGCAGGAGTTTACAAGATCATGCTGATGTTTTACCAATGATATAGACAGAGATCAAATAAGATCTCAAACATAGAAGAATGGAAGAAACATATGGTAGAGGGAGAGAGGCATGCAAGCTAGGCCCTACCTCTACTATGCGTTGAAATTAGGGGGTGGGGGGATCCCCTTTCCCCTTTAAAAACAGCCATGAGAATTTATATATTGTGTAAATTTTGGGTTTTCACCCTTCTACCTCCAAAACTCATGAAATTAATTTATTACATCCTGTGTATTTAATTTAATGTCGTGTAATTGGCTTGTAACAAATTTTAGCATCCTGGGTCATCTGATCTTCCTCAGGTGTTTTCCAAAACCCCCAAGACTTCCCCTAAAACATAGACCACATCCAAAACAAGGTCTTGGGTAAAAAAACTCATAAATGAGGTTTAAAAGATCAAGAAAAATTGTTGGTCTGACCAACAACTCTAAAATTCAAATTTACCCAGAAAATGACCGGTTCAACAACTCGAGTCATTAAATTCAAACCAGTTGATATATAATTTTAATAAATAATTTAATTCCTTTAAAAATTATCAAAAAAAAATTCCACAAAAATTATTTTCAAATAAAGTCATCATCAAATCATTTTGTAATTCTAGTTACTCGTAATCTTCTTTAAAAATTTATATGTAAAATTAATATTCAATGAATCATTAAAATTATTATAAAATAATATTTCAATAAAAAATCACCAAAATATTCATAAATGATGTTCAAAGAATATTTAAAAATTGAAACTCAAAACCTTTAGTCAGTTAAAAATTAAAAATAATATTTTTAACTGACTATTCATTGAATATAATACATCACTCAAATTAAATAATTTTGAATAATTCAATAATAAAATCCCATTTTAGTCTCAAAATTTCTATGAAATGGAATAAAATATTTTTGGAAAACATTTAAATACTATTACAAGTCAAATTCCCCCACACCAAATAATTAATAAGTCAAACAATCTCATCAAAAAATGAAAAGTAATCTCAAAAAAGGATTGAAGAGTGATGAATACAATTTATTAATTATAAAAATTTATTTTCCTCCTCAAAATCAAATAATTTGAAAATATTATCACTCCCTTAAAATGAAAAATATTGGAACAAATCTAGTTTATGGTTTTAAATGGATAATAAAATCTAGCATTGTTGAGTCTCATTAGACCATATTACTTCTAAAATTCAATTATTCATTTAAAATTCCTTTTTTCTACATGGATGATACACACACCACTCAATGATTAACCATAATTATTCAAATAAATAATTAATTAAACAATACCTTAAAATTATGACGGATGATTATGTACGAGAAATAAATGAAAACTAAACATAATTAAAAAAATCATCCATCATCTCTTAATACGCACATAATTTACCCAAGAATTAGGATTATATTTTACATATTACTAGAATATATAATTTAAATGTTTAATCCAAATTAGGAAAAGAATATTCAATTTAAAATGTATAATGTAATCCTAAATTTTAAAAAAGATTATATTTTAAAGATAGTAATATAGAATATATCTTCATATTAATTACTGGGAGAAAAAAAGCATTTAACCACTTCAATGAAAAAAAAATCACCATAATTTTTTAGAAAAATTCTTATGTAGCTGAGCATACAACCCATCACTTTAAAACAATAAATTTTTAAAATATTTGAGGAAAAATTTATGTTCATTTCAATAAATCTCAGCTCAACTTAAATAAAATACCCTTCTACCGTACATAAGATTTTAAGGTGGGAGATTTTATTTGATAGATTAGTTCTCAAAGAATATTAAATTTTAATAGTAAAATTTTTTCAAAAGTGTCATAATAAAGTAAAATATAAATGTGTTTAACACAAAATAAAATCAATCCAACCCAATAGAAACTTAAATATTTTTAATCAGTACAATTACTCAATCAAACTATATAAAAATTTTAAAAAACAAAAATAAAAACAATAAAAAATCTTAATCAAACAAATGATATCCCTTAACCTATACGTATATTTGTGCAATGTTCTCATTATAAAGTAGTTTATTATGTTTAAAGAAAGAATAAATTAAATTGATAGAAAAATATAAGAAGGATGGAAATAACCTGGCATTATTTTTACTTAACAACTTGAAGAAGAATATTCTAGCTTAGAAGCTCTTGAAAACTCTCTATAAAGAGCTTTAAACTATGTCTGTTTATTTTAAATTGAGAATTATTCTATAGATATATTATCTATACAACTCCAAAAGGAAACAAAAGAGTAATAATAAAATACATGGTCTATTTAGATTGAAATCTACCTAGAAAATTCTATATTCTGGAATCAAATAACAACACATTATCACTATCTTTTAAATCCTTATCTAGAATCAACTCACCATGGAAAAATTCAGTTTTCTCCTAGAAATGACTAGAGTTTTCATTGGAACAATTCTTTATTCGTTCCAACTCCTGAAAATAGAACTTTATATATTTCCCAACCTCAAAAATTATATGTTACAACTCATAAAATATTTATAATCCATGTGTTATAAGTCAATTATAAAATAATAGTCCATATTATACATTTTCCTAAAAGGATACATGGATATTAAAGTTTTTCAAGTGATCATATATGTCCAAAGAGCATAATCAAATCATAAAATCCACTCTCTTATTTGGGTGGAAAATTTTCTCAAGATTTTTTTATCTATCTATATGATACTTCATCAATTAAATTTGTTTGAGGATGTTAATCTATTAAAATATTATGAGGAACACTGTACATCCTCGATAGATCCTTTAAATCTCAGTTATAGAAATGGGTTCCTTGATCTGTTATAATAAATCAAGATAGCTCAAACCTATAAAATTTATTGATTTCATAAACTATGAAACAACCTTAAAATTATTCATTCTACTTGGAATGGAACTTACCCACTTATACATGTAGTTCATAGTCTGTAATATTTAATGGTATCTATAATAATTATAAAATAGACCAATAAACCCCATCCTTAAAAGAAAAAAACTCATCACAAAATAAGAGGGGTAGCTATGGAATATCATTTCTATTAGTGGTATTCCCATGAAACTAGTAGGTTTTATATATTCTAAAAAACTGAAAGGCATCTTTGAAAAGTTTAGGAAATAATAAGATAGTGTCAAGTTTTTTTATAGAAGTCCTTTATGGTACAAAGTGGCCACCATAACCTAATGTTTGGTAAAATTTCATCATTGAATAAATTTAAGAATCTAGAATGCGCCACCTAATGATTTTTTCACTTACAAGGCTCTATAAGTAAGGTCCAACCCACATGTACTTCCTAGATTCACTCACTAACTTGGAAACCTATTACTTTGAAAAATAGTGGGGTATTTCATTGGAAACCAAGTATTTAAAGAGGTTAGAAAACCATGACCTAGAATTATCAACATCATTAAACTTATATTATGAATCCTAACAACCTATACTTCTGATAAAACCATTGGTACTTTGATCATCAATTCACCATAAGTTCATACATAGTTCAGTGTAGTAAAACCTGAACCAATAAAGATCCCTCTAACTCAGGGAATTATAATTAGGTATACCTTGTTCCCGAATCACCATACAAAATCATCTTTACACACATATGAAAAACCCACAAACATTTGAGGAAATGAAAAAAAAATAGAAATAAATTAAAGAAATAAATAACACAATAGATCAACATGCTTTAGGAAATGATACCTATATGAATAAGAGAAACACTACTCAACATCCAATATTATCTGAAATTAATTCTTAGATTCAACTATTAATTAAAAACAAGGTATTACACACTTATGTTTTATGTTTTATCTAATAAACAAGTTAAACCTACTCCCATGAAACTATGGGCAATTTAGCATGACTACTTTATCTTCGATACCTACCTAATGAACCATTAGAAAAATCAAAATCATATACTTTCATTACAACAAATCTACACTATCGTAAGGTGAAAACATCCAATGGTCCTTTTACCCCTAGAGAGATCATATAGTCACTTTCTATACACTAATCTACTCTAAATTTCACTGACCAACTTCTTTTAAATGAATTTTTAGTAAAATAAAAAAAACTCACCTCCCAACAATCCCCAACATGATGATTTGTTTTAGGGAACCCTCAACAAATCACTATCACATTTTAAGAATTCGTTTCTCCATTGTATCATGTAGTGTTCCTCTATTCTCCATCAATTCACCCAAGCCCAAATGAGGCATGATTCTACCTCAGACTGTCTTAAACTAGTGTCTTAGTAAACAGGCCTACCATATTTTTTTCATCTAGATATATTCTATAGATTTAACACCATATTATCCTTTATACATGTGATTAAATGATTCTTTGGGTTAATATTTTTTTCATTCACAGAGCACTAAATTCTTAGCCAATTGCATTTCACTTTGACTATTATAAAAAAATAACTCCAACTTCCTAACTTCTTATGATTTCTTTTAGTAGACCCATCAACCAAACTACTTCTTTCCCATTTTATATTATAAATACATAATCTAATTTTGTTGTACTTATAGTAATAATAAACTAAAAATATGATATCCATGTAATCGTTATTCACCCATATATAAAAATAAATCATGTTTCACTCATTTGGGTGTTTGAATCAACTATGAATTTAGTATCAACATAACCATGAAAATGGTAATCTATCAAAAATTACAAGTCCATATATTCCACTCCTTTAAAATACCAAAGGACCCACTTGACAACCTCCCAATGTACAATCCTTAGATTTTTCATGAATCTACTTATGAATCCCATTGCAAATGAAATATATGACTAAGTGAAAAGCATCACATACCTCAAAATTACAACCATATATGCATAAAAATATTTCTCTATATACTAGAACTCATTTTCCATCATGTGAATATGCACCTTGGAAAACATAAAGTGTTTATAAAGGGGAGATGAGACTTGTTTTCATATAATCATCCCAAATCATATGATGATATTCTAGATATATTCCTTTTGAGATAGAACCAAATATACAACCCTCCTATCTCTGTATATCTTCATCCCATATATTTTCTTGTAATTCCCTAGATTCTTTATCTCAAATATTTTGAAAAAATTATTTTTCATCTTTTGAATTTTTTGGATTTGCGAAAACACCAAAAGCATGCCATCTATATAGAACAACAGCACCAAAAATGTTCCATAATTCCACTCTATCTAGTAATTAAAATTAAATTTATTAAATTTTTAAAATCCTTATTAAAATATAAATGAATCAAATTTTTGATTCCATTGGCTTAGATATTTTCTCAGTCCATAAATAATTTTCTCCTTATTGCAAACCAAATTTTGGTGTTCATATTCTATGAAACTAATTTATTGATTAATGTTGATTTCATCCACAAAATCCTTATAAAGAAAGATAAAATTTACATCCATATATTCAAGTTATATATATAATAATGAAAACATGATCATCAACACATGTATTTTTATATTTTTAACTACTAGTGAGAATATTTCTAAGAAATCCAAACCCTCTACTTGTAAAATTACCTTTTCCGCCTTCCATGCCTTGTAACACTTATTTCCTTCATCATACACTTTAAAATAGAAAAACCACAAAATAATGTTGTGGTTTAAAGGATGAATATGTTTTTGACAAAAAAAATAATCAAATAATGAGGTTATAATATGGAATTCCTAAAAGAATTTGAGTTTAATATCCCAATAAGTTTCTTACCTAGTCAGCAAAAGTACATCATCAATAGTTGGTTAGGAAATACCATAAGTATTATAGTCTAGAATGTTATCGTAATTTCATCCCCTAAAACTATTTATGGTCCTGGAATTTATTCACATTAATGCCAGGAATTGGAAAAATCTCGAGGAAAACTCTAAATTTTGTATTTTTGATGGGTATTATGATGATAATTTCGACTACTAGTTATAGTATGATGAAAATAGATAACTCATATGAAGATTAGATGTTTAATTAAAAAAAGTGGTTCTATGGAAGGGCCATAACATGGTGTAGAATAAAGTTGTGAATAAATAAACCATTTAATTCAAAGTAGATGTGATAAAAATAACCAAAAGATTAAATAGTGATATAACTCCAATTAAAGTATCCAAAGTCAATTGGTGAGACCAGTGAAAGATCAAACAGAAAATTTCACCCCCATTCCTAATAAAAAAACTGTAGACTTAGCTTTAAGATTTTACCTTTTGGAATATATGTTTACTAATTACATTTTCCAAGAAATTTTGAGACAATATCATTCCTCAATAGGGATTGGGTAAATGGAAATAGAAAAAAAAATTAGAATTCTATTTCATTTTGAGTTTGGAGAGTTGTATAGGTTCCTTGAAACCAACTTCAAGTGAGATATTTTTTAGAGGAGAAGTATATTATATTTCATAGGAAGGTCATCCGTCATAATTATGTTCATAAAAAGTTAATTCACCAGATGATGGGATAAACATATGTTACAGAAAATGACATCAGGACTACTCCAATAGAGGTGGTTTTCTATGTATTTTGTATTGGTATTTCATGAAAATATTATCCTTTATATTTTTTATAAACCCACTATAACTCCACACTATAATCCACCAGAAGTTCCCTACACCTATGTGTGTTAGATGCAAGTAGACGTTTCACCATACTCACCACTTAAATAAGGAAACAATCCATAATAAATACTATCTTTTGAGGATTTATAATCTCTTCATCCAACTAGTGGGAGTTAATTGGTTCAAAAATATCAACCCCATGTACAATTATTATTATCTTTGGGTACATTATGAGTATATCCCAAAAACAATGTTCATATTTCACTATGGTCGCTATGAGTTTCTATTAATATTTTTATGAGTAATAAACACCCTTCATGTGTTCATGGGACTCGTGAATAAATTTTCCTTCTATTCCTAGAATTTTTTTCATGGTTTTCATTGATTAAATCCTCATATATTCCATAACTAAGGATTATTATCCTTAAACTCTAAGTTTTTTTGAATTTATTTAAGAGAAAAAGTTATATGATAAACTCTCAAAGTGGATGTTCTATATTTGGGATGCCCATTTAATAGGGCATGTTGTTTTAGAGGGTGGATTAGAAATTGACCACATAAATGTTTAGGGTGTAATGTATTTAGAGCTATTTAATACTATGTTTGAGGTTCATAAGATTCATTGGCTATTAGGTTATTATATGAGATTTTTGGTGGAATTATTTGGAATTGTATATCTAATTATTTCCCTTACCCAAAAGGGGGAACCATTCATTTGGTTTGAGCACTGTTATAGATATTTCAAGGAACTAAATCAAAGGTTTACTAGTGCTCCTATATTATAGTGTCCAACGAAATGTGTTTCATATGAGGTGTTCTAAAATTCCTCTAGAGTTGGTCTTGGATATATGATAATGTAGATGGAGTAGGTGATTACTCATGGGATTACATATTTGATACCCCATGAGAAAAAACAAAAACAAAACCCAAGATTTTGATCTTGTAGAAATAGTTTCAAACATGCAGAATTTTAGACACTACCATTTTAGTGAGTGATTCATATTTTACACAAATAAACATAGTCTTAGGTATATATTCTCCAAACAAGATATCAACCTATGGTAGAGGTTATGGATACAATTCTTATAGTTTTAGGACCATGAAATAGTATATACTCTCAGAAAGGGAAATATTATGGTTGATTCCATTAATAGTAAATCCCATTCTCATTTGGTATATGAGGATACTAAGCATCTATCCTTGATGCAATTATAATTTATAGAATATGGATACATTTCTTACCTTTGATCGATGGTGACAACTCACACACTTATTTATCTGGTGAGGTAGGTCCAACTTGTAAACTTAGATTAAGAAGTTATAAATGACTAGATATTATTAGGATATTTAAATGATAGATTCATTTAAGGTGGTTAGAACATAATTACTTTATAAGGGTGGAAATTGGTTTTGGTTACGTTGCATGAGGAGGTGATGTGGTAGTTTCACACCTCCACTTTTGTAGTGAATCGTCTGGTGATGATAATTTACCATAACCTTAAGAATTAGTTTTAGTGGAAAAGCATTAAGAATATAATTATAGAGTTAATGTTGTGGTTCCACACCTGTTAGCTAGTGAAGGTTGATCACCACATCTAAGCTGGTTAGAGAAAACTTCTTGATGTTCCAATGTAGAAGTAGGAAAATATATCGATGGATATCATGACTGTGATTCCATGTTTTGTGAAGGGTTGGGATGCTATCTAGATGAATATTGAGAAACTGTAAAATATATATCACTTCATTCCTATATGGGTGTACTATTTAGATAAGAGTTTGTGGAACCTATATATGAATAAGATATCATTGTTTTATAGAATTCCCTTTTTGATCATTTTCAAAAATGATACTCGATTCATGTCTTGATTATGGAGTGCAGCTCGTAGTTAAATTTCAAGAACCATTTGTGGTTGTTAAAAATTTTTAATTCCTAGAAAAAATTTCATATAGAGAGGACCATTCAGGTCCCCAAGGACTTGTTGTGGGACCATTTTCTTAATCATGGGAAGAAATAGGTTGATGACCTATCATTGGTGGAGTTTTTATATAAAAATATCTACCACTCCACTATCATCATTACATCCTCTAAGTATATCTATAATAGAACCTATAGGTCAAACCTTTAATGGTTATAGATTAGTGAGTAATTTCTCCCGGGGCCCGAGTTGGAGCGATTGACAATAGGGAAGTTGGAGGTGATCCAAGAGTGGATGATGACAAAATAGATCTATCATAAGTTCTACATTAACATAATAGGAATGATTTTGTAATTTGAGTATGGATAATATGTATTCCTAAATTCCATTACATTATGTGTATTGAGGAGTTTTGTACAAGAAAATAAGATATTTCTAAGGTTTATCATTCCATTCCAGATCTTGTATATGGTAGGAGATGTTACTTTTTTCTGAAAATTACCCCCATATATGGAATAAGTGAATAATGGCTTCCACATGTCATGACATAGGATATATGTGCCTAATATATCACACATTATCAACTAGGGTAAGCTATATGTACAAAATGACACCACCTTTTCAGTGTACCCAATGGAAATTGGTGAACAGAAGTAGATTAACCTTTGATAGTGAGTGATTCCATTAGTGCATATCCAGTGGCAACATGAGAAACTTCAAGAGAGATCATAGGAGTGTAATAATGAGATTAAATCTCAGTACCCACAACTCTTGGAATGAGTTATTATTTTAGTAATAAAAATCCATAAAGTGGTATAGGATTTAGTGAGCTATAATATTCATATTAGAACCTTTTATTTTTTTTATAATACTTATTGATGTAGTTGTGTGGTCATTTTATTTTTTAACGCATCATGAATCTTTGAAAACAAATATATAATATTTTCAATATATTATTTTTATCCATCACGCATGAGAAAAATTTAAATAATTAATATATATTAAATAGAGTACTAAATGGAAATTACAACAGAATCGTTGTGTCTAGAACATGGAATTTTATATAAGAGATGTCTTATTTTCTTATTCAGGACTCAGACCCTAAACCTAGCCTTTTAGGATATTTAATTAATTTTTTGGTTGAACTAACATAAGGTTAAAAATAGATTTAGAATCCTTTTTTTAGATGATTAATCATCTTCACTAGAGGAAACCCCAAGATGAGAATTTGCTGGATTATTTTTAAGGGGTAATCAATGAATAATGTGTACTGTGTCTAAATTATTGAAGATGAAATAACTCACCAATGATGTAGAGAATCATTCTTTATTATCTTACCCCACTCTTAATTTCTTTTTTATTCCAATTTCATGTTTTTATGATCCTCATGGAATGGTTAATGAAAATTCACCCTTGAATTATTAATTCTTTATTTTGGGATTATACATCTGTTTTTTCAATCTCATTTATGTGATTATTATTTTTATTGTCATTATTATTGTGAATCATGATTGATGTGAAATAAAAAAAGAATTAGTTTTCACAGAATCACTATGCATCATAATTCTTCCCCTTTCGCTTGGTATTCCCCTTATAATAATAAGTGTTCTTCACTGGCCTTTATAATGGGTGGTGGTTTGGTAGTGGTGACTTGGTATGGTGAATCAATCAAAAATGAGAAAAGGTAGCACAATTTCAGGCATGAAAATGGTAAAGTATTCACTTATGATGTGGTGTGGAGGTGAGCGATGCATGAAACAGGGACCTGGAAATGGTTCAGACATGGATTTGATATAGGATAATGTTAACCACAACATATTGAACCCAGGGCGATAAAAGTAATGGGATGTTGGGTAGATGACTTTAAGAAAAGAGGAATAGGTTTTTAGGCATGAAGACATGACCCAAAGATGATGAAAACAATGGGAAGTGTCATTGATGATTTTTAGAGGCAAGAAAATGGTACTGAGTCATGGAGGGAATAACATAGGGCATGAATGATGATGAGAAAGGAGGAAGTGGTAGAGACAATAGTGAATATACTAGATCTAGATAGTAATACATCACTATATAATGTGTATTAGGAGAGAATGTCATGTGAAATTCTAGTGTGTGACAGGGTATTTCATGGAGGAGTTAAATATTAAATTGTGCATAAGCCCTTAACTAACATCATGTACTGTATTTGGTTGGAAACTAGGATTTTTTCAAACTATTAAACATAAAACATTGTGTAGGTTCAAATCATACCCCGTGTATGTCTAGGTTATATTATTTGGGGTGTAATAGAGTATGCATCCAACCATCTCCCTGACCACACACTCCGTGTAGGCCATAAAGGCATGGCATGTAGTGTTAAATGACATTACACAGTTTTCTTGGGTATACTCCTTGCTAACCCCTGAGTCCCATATTCCATATCACATATATAATAAGGCCATATAGGTTGAATCCACATAGAATAATGAAAACAATACATTTATTACTTCTATATGAGACTTAGACCCCATGTTAAACAGAACAAATGTTTTTTTACTATGTTAATTTTTGTGTTTTTAAAATCATTTCACATTGGTTTTGTAATAAAAAAATAAATGGTCCATTCAAATATTATTTTTATATAGATAATGATAGTACGATCCTCTATCAATAATGACTAATTATAAGGGATCTTGGTTAGTTTGGAGATATTATATCTATATGGATGAAGATAGTGTTTAGTTGATAGCTATATAAGTGTTAGTAATGATTAACCCAGATTTCAATTACAATTACATGAATTATGGGTGAATTGAATTATTAATTTCACCTTCTCTTACTTTTAACTTCCCCCTTCAATTAACTCTTTAAAATATTTCTTTCCATTTTTTGAATATGTAGTAGAAAATAAATAACATAAAGATAAAAAATAATAGGTTTATTGGTTGGGGATTTCAATAAACTCCCCTTTCTCTAATCCACAGACACCCAATACATGTTTTGTGATTTTATTTATATCCTTTTACTGGCATAACACCACATATATTTTTTATTTATATAATTTTAGAGAGAGTATCAATTTTCAATATAGATAAGGGTTTATTCCATGAATTATGACATATATAAGGAATATGAGCATTTTATATCTCAATTATGTGTTTTCAGATGTGAAATGAGGCCCAGATGGGTGTTGGGTGTTCAGGTAGGTGATAGAGCAAGGTAGGGATGACTTTATAGTTGAAATTTCAGCTACAGGCTGCCACCAAGGTGAAATCATGAGGGCCTTTCCCTAATTTTTGGAGGCTAAGGTGTCCATAGAAAAATACCTGGGTATGTTTTGTGGAGGGATCCCAAGGTTGGATTCCTTACAATGGTCTTATAGTCCTTTATTTAAAGGTGGAGTCCCTTGGGGTTGGGCACCCTGCTTAGGGTGGATGTGTCACAACCTAGGGGAAATTCTATTGTGTGGGCTTGTATTAGTTGAGGAGGACCGTGATTTATCTGGGGGATATGTCATGTAGATGAATAGGGGGATTTATGGGTGGACCTACTTCTTGGGTGCTGGAACCACTACAACATAAGAGGCCATCCACAATGCAGCTTGGAGAGTAGTCCTATACAATAACCTCAATGGGTTTCCCCATAGCGGGTAGCCCTTAGGGGCTACCCAATATGGACTTATAAATGTATCTTTACTTTATGTCATTACTAGAGGCCATGATAAATCTCTTTACACTACAACCCCTATGGTTGTGACACAGGGTTTCCCCAGGCAGGGGGCTTGCATCGTGGCCCCTATGGCCATACTAAAGAATTTCCCCCGCCCAAGTTTTAACTAGGAGTAATATTGGTGATTTTATAGTCACCTAACATAATTTATGGTTTACAATAATATAGGGAGATTATATTAAACTATCCATCTCCCCCACCCTTTCTCCCATAATCCCCCATGGATTGGGGTGATTTTTTGTGTGATTCGATAGAGATTCCTAGTATGTTTCTCATCTATTCTCATTTGATTCTTATTACATTTATTTGGATACTAATTTTGATTGAATTCAAGTATTTTTTTAGTGAAAAATAAACTATATTATAGAGAAATTAATTCAATAAAATAAGGATTTTACCGTACATGAATAAATGAGGACTTCGAAGGATGACCATACATCATTGGAAGTGATTTTGGTGAAGTGTTTATGTGTGGTCAGTTTTTAGAAAAACATTACTATTTAATTTAATTAAATTAATCAACTATAAATTTTTACAATTTATTATTTGTGTCACTTAGAATTAGATGGTTTCTCAAGAGTGTGGACGATCTTGGATGAGGCTCAGAGGTGTTTGGTGAGGATTTAACTCTATGCTCGAGTTTGGCATCCCCTATGATGAAAAATAATACGCATGTTTATTTACAACTTTGTATACCTATATAATTTAAGGGGTTTAGGTACAATGTATATACACTAAGGTTACCATGTGTAGATGAGATATGATAGATTTGGGACTTCTATACTTGGAATAAATTCTCTTTAGCACTTTGGTGAATTGAGATTATCTAGAAACTATGTCTCCAAGGGGAGAGGGTGTTTGCTGAGTTTAAAAGAGACTCGATGGAGGTATCAGGGTATAAAAAGTGTTACATGTTATCCTAGGTTGGGTTACTAGGGATAGTGGGCTGGAATGAGGGTCTTGGGGCTAAGTGATGATGAGAAAGATAGTCATATGTATCATGAGTGATGAAGAACTCCCTCTCAGGGTTGGAGGAGAGTCATGGATTACGTTCTAAGTGAGATGAGTCCTCTAGGACTTTATGTTTGTATTAGAGATGGGTTTTACTATAATAAATGATATGAGAGATATTCCTCAGTATATGGGATATATGACCCAAGTGTTGATTAAATAAATGGTTTGGGACTTGAAATTAGGTTTCCAAGGGTATTAAAAGAAAATGGATTGGGACGGTCCCCAGGTAGTGGGGCCAAAACTAATAAGTGGTTTTGAGGATGTTAGACCGAACCTTAAGTAATAGTTCAAGATGATTCTATGAAATATGGGGTCTATGAGTTGTGACATGACTAGGTTGGTATTGATGGTTGAGATGATGGGATAGTTCTCGAGAGACTTTCTCCCGATGATCATCTAGTGTGTTCTGTGATAGGTTTCATGCCTCGTGTGTTACTAAATGTGTGTGATTGTGATTATGATAGGTGATGAACATAAAGGAGTAGAGGATCGCAATGATTATCCCTAATATGAGTGAGATATAATTAGTTGAACTATCATGGGTGGGAGAATGTCCTTATATATATTCTGCAGACCTCTCCTTGTACGGCTTGGGTCATGGAGTTATACCATTCCTTGAATATGCTTGGGTTGTGAGAGTGGACCACCTAGAGTGAAAGGGTTGGTCATGGTGTTTTTTGAGGTATGGAAGATGAACCCTACCTTGAGTGATAAGTTATTGGGTCTATATTTATATGTAAAATTGAACCATGTTCCTTTAGGTAGTGGGTCAAGGTCTTGGATGATGCCTACCTAGATTCTTTGTGTATGGGCTAGGACATGGGTTCAATTTTATGAGGAAATGAAATGAACGGATTCTATAATGACACTAAATTAAGTAAGGTTGAGCACTGTGGTGGCCTATTTAACACATTATTCATTAATGGGTGTGTGTTCCTCATCGTGTGTCATGGTGGCCTGTTTGGAACATGAAAACCTGACGAGCATGTTCATTTTTGAATTTATTTTCTTTATTCATTCCCATATATATATGATTATGTATATTAGGGTTTCATGGTGATACCCTACTATGATGTATTTCTCATATTTTACATTATCACTTTGGTGTGTGTGTAGACCTTATGTAATCTTTCAGGTAGGATCACAAGTTGTGTTATAGATTGGGCTAGGGAATTTCAATAGGTATGTGAAGATAGTGGTATTGAGGTCCAAGGATGGAAGTATGGGTCTCATTTATTTTGTTTTATTTTGGTTATCTTATATATGGGGTCCACCCAATGAGTGAACAATTTATTCTTTATATGACCATGTATTCTTATAATTCATTTCATTTGACATAACATGTTCTATTTATTTATTTATACATACTCTAATGATTTATATGGATATTGTTTAGTTATTTTCAATAGATTTTTGTTTCCGATTTGAGGGAACAGTCTCCCCATTATATGGATTAGTCCTTCACTAATAATCAGTAACCTTTGGTGTATAGTGAGGCGTAACTGTGGGAACATGGAAATCTATCTCAGGTGGAAATTTTATAATGGAATGTTACAATTGGGGATATCACAATTGAGTTAATTCAGCTGATAATTGATATTTATGGGTTATAGGAGCATTCAACCAAACTCTCCAACTCATTTATAAAATTTATTATCAATGATCTAACTCCCACCCTAAAAATAAAAATTCTTCATGTATAATAATATATAAGAGATATAGAATTTTATTACAGTTTCAACACATAGTTTTATAGATTCACAACTAACCAAAATTGAATATTCTTTTGATAGAAATGTATTTATCCAAAATTTAACTTTTAAGGATCCAAAACCTTATCTTGATATTCAAAATAACACACAAAAAGATAATATATATTTATATATTTTTCTTCCATACCTCTAATAACATAGTTAATAGAACTTGAAAATAATATTTTTTAGAATAATTAATAAAAGTCGTAATAGTTGTAAAATGGTTGTTTATATATACTCTTTATACTATTTTAAGGATTGAACTTCAATATATTTTATTTTATTCCTCCTAGATAATATATATAATTTATTAAATTTTAAGTAAGTCAAAATAAAGCTTGATATTCTCCTTGAAAGTATAAGTCTTCATAGATATTAGTGAAACTTCCATTTAAAAATAATATCATGTAAAAAATCTTGGTCAAACACTTCCTAAAATCAAGCATTTTCTAATGACCATTTCAAAGTTAAGAAATATTATCCTATAAAAAAGTGACCAAAAAATGTTCATAAAAATAATTGAAATTTAAATGCATAAGAATAATGTAACTACATATTATTTAATAATAATTAATTACTCAATATAAAATATTTAATAATAACAATTTACTTATATACAAAAGAATAAATAATTATGATTCATAATTATAAGTCTTGAATTCAATATTTTATGTAAGATATTTCTATAGTAGACATCAATACATAATAGTAACTACGAAAATAACTCAATATATAAGAGTATGATTCCCATGTGTAATAACATATATTGATACATAAGATCTCAAACTTTATAAAAATAATAAAATATATGATTAATCTGCAAATTTAACTACATACATAAGAGTAATTTACTCATATGTTATCATAGATTATATTTACTTAATATACCATACTTTGTTAAAGGTAGATACTTAAGAAAAATTTCAAATTATCACTACATACATAAGAGTAATTTTGTAAAAAACCTATCTAGGTCAACCTAACATGTCATCCAATATATTCCACCACACAGCTTGATGTGTGTTCTCAAACATTGTGATCATGCAATAGTTACTTGGCTATCAACACACATAACCATGGGAATTATTTCACCCTGAAAACAAAACATATATCATGTATAATGAGATATGATAAACAACCATAGTAAATCATGGAAGAAGATAAAAACCATGAGGCATAAAAAAAAATCTATAAGTCTAATCCCATATAAAAACCAAAATCCAAGTCCATAACAAAGTCTCTATGTGACCATCTGCCACTAGTATCCCATACCAGCTCATAGTTAAACCAGTTATGAGAATTCATCAAGCTACATTACACAATTAAATTTACTTGTATTCAATAAAAACAAGAATTAATATTCCTAATTACATATATAGGGTTTGAGGAAAATTCCTAGTAGGATACCACCATGAATATATATAATGTCTGTCACTATGCAGCCATTGTTTCTTGATTTAAAACAAAACCAGTTTCATAGAGAAATTCATTTGAAAAAATTTCTTATAAAACTATTTAATCTTATTAATATTGTTTTTTAAATGATCATTAAAACTATAAATCTTTTTTAACATATTTCAAGTGTGTTTTTAGCATTTCTATTAAGCTATAGTGACATGAAGTCAACAAGTTAAAGAAGTGTACAAAGTAGTCTCAATGGACTACTTGCTAGTCCAATTCGTTAGTGGTGCACTATACAAATTGCAGGAGTGAAATGTCTTGTTGGTAGATCAAAAAAATCCCCCATATCATGTATTAATTCATTAACTATCTAATGTAGGATCACCAACAAACTAGTGGAGTTTCTAGAGACTAACTAGTGGTGTTTCTAGAGATCATGTTCCACTTCCTTGCACATCGACAAGCTGGTGGCATTGGGAGGCTAGTCGGAGGAACCATATTAGATTATTTTGAGGCTGATTTATGGTGGTGGAAAATTATATTATTGTATCTTTAAATGTAATATGTAGATATTATAATATATATATTTCTCTTAAAATAAATTTTTTTCTGATATCTTGTGATACACAGAACACCGAGTCTAAATAAACTATAATATTGTATATCATTATAAACTAGCCATTAAATTGGTGGGTAAAAATAAGAATAATTAAATTATGAAAATTTATTGTTTACACATGTATAAAATTAATTCATTGGTTATCAATTAATTGTAAAATAAAATAAAAATCATTTTAAAGTAAAAGATATGTTTTTTGAAAACTATTTTTATACATGCAATGTGTTTTTATCTTAATAAATTAAATTTATCACTATTGTAGAATTATTTTAATGAAATTTAGAAATTATATATTCAATAAAAAAAATTTAACTTTCATTTCATATTTTTTTCTAGGAATTTGGTAAGAATAAATTCAGTTTTATGCTTAAAATATAATTTTCTAAATAGTGGTTTTCATCTCATTTTGTGGAATTATTTTAAATTTTTTTTAACCAATTATATTAATTGATTTTTGAAAAATTGATTCCATATTTTTAAATATATTTATAAATTTTTTTAATTAGTAGCCTTTTATTTTTTGTCAATGTGAATACTAATCATAGTAATTTTTGTGTCACTCTCGTATGGGTAAAATGGGTAAAATAGGGTTAAAATATTTGGTTAATGAATTAAAATTTATATAACAAATGAATTTATCCTGCTATATGAATGTAGTTTTTGAAAATTAAATCCAAGACACTAATATTTTGTTATTTGGTTCCATATTTCTATGAGTATAACCTTTATATTAATTTCAGAAAAGAAAAAAAAACAAAATGACACTCTCTTACTTTTAAATATGTCTTATATGTTCACATTGGGAGAAAATAATGTTACGAATAAATATTAATAGTTTTTTTTATCATAATGAAATAAATTTAATTTAGAAAAGTTATTTCTAATTTTTTAATTATATAATTACATTAAATGTTTAGTTAATGTTGACATTATATTTCTTCAATTAATAAAAAATTAAAATAAATGATTTTAATAATATTAAAAGTAATTTAATTTGAGCGATTTATTATGTTACATGAATTTTTTAGATTATTATAATATATTAGTGATGTTTAAAAGGATAATATTATAATTACATCTTTTTCTTGGTGTTTTTGAAGTGAAATTAAATGAATAGTTCCAAAATTGACATTAATGATATTTTATAATAAATAATATTTTATTAAATGATTTACAATTCATAAAAATATTATATTCCTAAAATTTAATGATATATGGTTTTAAATATTAACCATATTCCATTTATGAGTCGCTTATCAATTTATAGTAACCTTTTTAATCCTTTAATATTGAAATAGTTGTTACCGCAATTAAGGTAAAAATGGTTAACAAGGGGGTTAATAAAAAAGATAAGGTTTAAAATGACACTAAAATATATCTAAATTTAATTGGATAGTATTATTTATACCCTTTACTGTTTTTATATTAATTAATTTCCATTTTGAATAATTTTTCTTGAGAATGAATTGATTATATTTTAATCTTTTAAGAAATTCCAAGTTTGTCCCCTCCCTCCCTTATAAAAGGACACTCCTTATTTCTCTTTATTACATAACTTTTAGCCTTATAGATCAACCAAAACCCTACACATTAATCTTTTAAATTTCCCTATACATTAATTAGATGTTTTTTTCTTCTAAAAATTACATTCCAAGGGTCCTTAAGAAAGGATCTAAAAAGGCTAACTAAAATAAAGGTAATTGTCTAACTAGACCTATTTCAATTTATTTATTCTTATAATTCCTATAATTATATGGTTTTCATCATTAAATAGTAACAAAATATCCTAAATATACTAAAATATTATTATGATTATGGTATCACCATTATCCACCCTCTTTCCCATCAAACGATAAGTGAATGTATCACTCGTGCGTACATACAACTTACTGTCTCCACATAGCGATGAAATTCATTTCCCATCACTATATTCCATTTATGGTTATTATTATGGGTTTAAAATTTATATATGATATTTATGATATATTGATACTTATTAAATTATGATATAACATCTATCTTCTTAACTTAACATTCACTGGAAAGCAATAACATCACTTGTACATATGTGTGGGCTACCACCTCCACGAAGCAATGTAATTTCTTTTTCATTTCAATTTTACTTGGATGGTAATAAGTATTGATTTAATAAATATATATTATTTATATAATATAATAATGATTTAATAAATTTGAATTATTTTCTTTTTCCCTTCATTGAAAAGTGAAAATATTATTCATGCGTATGTACGGCCAACTATATCCATGAACTGCATAATTCATTTTTTTCCTCCAACTATTATGGGTGAATATATCTCAATATATATAATGAATATAAATGATATAGATATTATGATTAAAATTATAGATATAATGGATCCTTGATCAAAGTATAAGGACCGAGACTTCTTAATCGAAACATGCATGACAAAAAGAACTATTCATCAAGAGCATTGATTTTAATAACAAATTGTAAATAAATTAGTGATAATATGTCATAATTATTTCATTAATAGTATAATATAAATGATTCACTTATTTATTTTTACAAAAATTTATCATACTAAAAGTCCATACCAAGTGTAGAAATCAGTTGAAAATCATTTGAAACACAATATGGGTATTACAAAATGGCATAATGTGGAAATAAAACAATTTTAAAACAAACAAACATCTAATGGATTGTAATATGAATGGGAAATATAAAAAAACTATATATTTAAAATGGAAAACTGTTTAAATGAGTCATATTTGATGGAAAATGAACAAACAAGAAAGTAAACACCATTTTCAATTCCTACACAACCAAACCCCCAACATTAGAACCATCCTGAAACCTAAGTTTGAGCCTCATAGATATTAGGGTTCAAGGAAGAAACTAAATCCAAGATGGAAGGATAATGGTGGAAGATAGGATGATTAATGAGGGGAAATATCTTAATAAATATATTTAAAACTCAAAGAGGAGGATATAAATTCAAATTAGAATGACAGGGAGGAGCTCCCCATACTCCCCAAGGTTAATCAAATGAGAGGGAATGGAGAAGAAGTTTTAGGATAGAAAATTTGATAGGGTAAATTGGGTAAATTCAAAATTTAAATTGAATAGATAGATAACACAATTTTTCTGTAAATTTTTTTCAAATGGTGCATTGATCATGTAAAGGACACTTTCTACACTTAGGAACACTGCACAGTTTAGCTATGTAGTTAAGAAAACCATGCTAGAATAATAAAATTTCAGTTTTTAAAAGTAATAGGTGCTCCATCATGGTCATACCATGTTTTTTCATAACCGTATGCAAGTTGTGTACAAATAATATAAGCCCAAAGAGACTTTCATAGTTTACAATTGGTTTTTTTTATGGTTTATACCCAAGCCATGGGATACCCATGAACACTAAACCATGAATGAAAAAATTGCTCTAGAAAAATCATTATGTATGTGTCATGTTAAGTTTCATTACATTGTTTTCCACAAACCGTGCATGTTAACCATGAAAGGAGGGAAAATTTGATTTTAAAATTTTTAAAATGAACTATCAGTGTTTTAAAATACACAAAAATTATATAAAAAACAATGTAACAATGACATGTGCATTCCACAATTCTCCCTAAAATTCCAATTTCAACCCCCAAAAAAATCATTAAAAATGGTAAAATCCTGAAAACTCTAACAACTCCACACCTAAAAATAGGATGTGTGGGTTAGTAAAAAACTAGAAACATCTCATATGATAAGGAAGCACTGATTATTATACAATTCCTCAGAAACCATAGTATGAAACCTCAATTATCAACCAACATCCTCAAGATGAACCCAAAACACAACCATAAAACATAAAGTTCTAAGAAAATAAAGACCTAACATAGGCCTCACACAATTTATAATCAATATAAAATTGTGGATTCATGGATGGAATTGCCCAAGAGAACTAACATCACCAAAATACCCTTGAATCTAATAATAATTAAAGGAACCCATTATCTTCCACAATCCATAAAAAAACACAAAACAACCAGATCTAAACACCATGAGGGATAAATACCTTGAAATGGATGTCCAAAAGGATACAAAACCAGATCACCAACCAAATTCATCCGAAAAAATAGAATAAATACAACTGATCATGAACATGCATCATTATGGAATACCATGGATATAACATTGGTTTAATAGATTATACAAAGGGTAACTTGGACCTAACCCATGGAACACTGACCCATGGTGATTCCAAAAGGAAAATTCCATCCCAATAGCACCCATGGATAATAGGTAACAATCCACTCCCCCATGTTACCCCAGCCTATACCCCAAGGTATTCCCATGTTATACCTCAAACAACCTCATCCTGTTGTCAAAACCATTGAAAAATAAAAATGATTTTCATAAACAAAATGATGCATGATCATCCAAAAATAACCACTACTCACATGAGAGAAATAAAAATAGAACTTAAGGGATACACTAAAGTAATGTTTCCATAAAAACTCTACAAATCCAAGATCTTTGAGCAATAATTTCAAACCTGAATGTCTCCCAAAAAAGGTTCACATCCCAAAATTCATCCCTCACCATCTCTATGTGAAACCACTAATGGAAACCTAAACGAACACCAAAAATTAGTACTAATATATTAGAAACATGGTAATTCAATACACAGAGGCTCCACACTCAAAAAATAAGAGGATTCACCGAAAAATGGTCATCCTAAGAGAAAATATTTGTACCATTCATAGAAAAAATTTGGGGAGTCATACTTAAACAAAATGAAACATGAATACAAACCATTAATCATTCTCAAACACACTTAAACAGTCCCATCCCATCCAATTGGACAAAATCAAAAATCAAAAATCACTTAGAAAAAATACATGCTAAAAAATTTCATTCCTTAAAAAACAACCAAATTCTATAAGGAATTAAAACACTTTTTCCATAAATGAACACACTTTTAAAAGCATAAAACAGTTTTAAAACAATTATCATCAATTAAAATCTCTACTCTTAAACATGTAATTTTAAAAAACATAATCAAGATAAGAAAACCCTCTAGATTCTTTTAAAAACATGAAACCCAATTCAGCTTCACAAAGATCTATTTTATTTAAAAATATTCAAATAAAAAACTATTTTTCATTTCAAAATAATTTGTGATTTCCATTTTAGATTCAACAATCCTTATCAAAACACCCCAATAGGGTTAAAAAAATTTACAAACAACCTTACAAACTGGTTTGAACCCAAAATACTTTTTGGATTTCATTCTGAAATCATCCACTTCCAAAAAAAATCATGAAAACCAATTACATTTACTAAATAATCCCTAAGTACTCCTTTCTATTATGAAAATATTTTTCATGAAATCCTCCTTTTTGTATACAAAAACTAGTTTTAACAATAACCCTATAAAAATGCACCATAAATCAAAAAATTCCAACCCAACAACATCAACCTATCAAAAAACATACATTAAATTAACCCCCATTACTAGGTATCACCAAATGGAAGTAAAATATCAAGGATAAATAATATGTAAAACAATTATTGACTTTACCACATGGTTTTATGTTCCATTTTCAAGTCATGCAACAATTCTTAAGACATTTACATGATCAAGGGTTTGGTCAGTACCCAACCATGCAAGACAACCTCACGCCACTGATTATTTTTTGTTTCAACCAATTATTTCAAGAATATCCCCCAATTAAACTCACGCAATATCGATGGGGATTAAAAACCCATCAATGATAAAAAAGAAACCCCAAATTCCAAAATAAAACCTCAACTACCCATGACAAATCAAGTGTCATCACAAAAGGTGGTGATCAAGAACCTACTTATGACCAACCTATCGACTCCCCAGGAAAATACTAACTCCAATCTACCTTAACACACCCCAAATAATAATATAATGCTTTAATAACCTAGGAACCTTTTGAGAAACATAGGTTTTGATACCATATGCAACAAACTATTCTGGGCCAACCTGACATGTCACCCGACACGATTCACCACTAAACTCGATGGGAATTCAATATCCCAATAGGATGGAAAATTGTTCATATGTATCAAGAACATAACCATGGTAATGATTTCACACTCACATAAAAAAATAACTTGTTGTGAAAAATCCCAAGAATCTCGGATGTATTATCATGATGGTGGACGTCCATGTATATAAAATAAGCTTATGAAAATGAAGAAGTTAGAAAAACTTGGTGTAATAAAATAAGCATCCATTCAAAAAAACTATATTTCCATAACAAAATATAGTGGAAGAAAATATCATTGGAATAAAATATAACAATATACTAGTCTGAACTAGTTGATTCAACATCTCAAAAATAAAATAGAACCGAAATGGATCTAATGGAACCTCCATGTGTCCCATATTCACTCACTGTATCCCAACACATCCAACAATAGTCCTAATGAGAATTCAACGAATGGGATCAAATACTAATAATCTAAGAGAAACCATAATAATTTCAGACACATACCAGTGTATATTCATGTTCTAGGACAAATAATCCTAGTAGGATTTCACTAAAGAATCTATATAGTTCATTTCATATTATATTCCTTAAATTCTAGTTTCAAAATAATTTATAAAATAGGTTTTTCACATGGGAAATCATAAGAAAAAAATTAACATACTTTAACTCTTTATTTACAAAACTAGATTAATACCCTTTAATAAGAATGAGGTCATCCAACCTAAAACTACAGTTTCTACTCTATCAATAAATCAAATATTTCTTTTAAAAAGTCACACTTTAGAAATTATTTATAAATTAGTCTAGAAGTAAATAAAAAAATAACAAAAAACAAGTCATAAACACATTGGTACCAAGATAAAAATGGAATAAAATAAAAAAAACCAATAACCAAGACAAGGTTTCATTAAATCATAATTAACTGATGGGATAAAATCAATGTATATGTATAGAGATCCCCTAAATAATCAAAAAATGATCTACCATCACGGGAAACAAAATAGGATCTAACATGAATGACAATGAACATGGTTTACATGGATCGTACTATCTAGGGACCCTTTAGTGAAACTAGAACATCCCTCTTAACACCCCTAAGGCTCATCGAGTACAAAATAAATCCCTAGAATAGTGTAACTTTCCTAGGTAACTAGGTAGCCTATGTATACTAATTTAGTGTAACACACATCTAGAACTTCTACATAGCTACCTAGTGTTCCCATGACATCAAAAAATGGGATGTGAGAAATAATAAGCATTGAGATCATCAAAACAATCAAAATTTTAAATAAAAGAAAAAAAACATCTCATCTCCAACACCATCACACAAAATAATCCCTTTCGCATCCTTGTAAAAGTTTTAATAATAAAAAACCCCATGGGGTTATAGTCCATAATTATCATAACATAAATGAAGGAAAAACATATTCCAACCATGATAATGGCTCTGTTAAAATTTTAAGGTTCTCTAGTATGGTCATTACATGGTTTCTTCTAGCCATGTACAAGCTGTGTTCCAACACTAAATGCCAAAAGAGGCTCACATGGTTTACACTGAGTTTCACATGATTTGGACCCAAAATTCTGTCCTACCCATACATACTAAACCATTTAAAAACAAAATAATGTTGAGAAGTACCTTCATATATTCCATTATAATTTTCATCCCATGATTTTCCAAAAACCACTCATTCTTACCATGAATGTATTAAAAATTTCTAGATTTTAATAATTTTAAACCAAACTCTAAAAGTTTTAAAATAACCCAAACTAATATAAAAATAAATAATGTATCAGTGACATTTAGGTTCCATAATTCTCCAACCCTGTCACTTTCTACCCATATATAGCTACTATAAAAATTAGAAATAATAATAATATAAAAAACCTGAATATAATATGTGACAGATTAAGGAAAAATAGAAAACACTTCTATAAAAATGAAATGCCACCAATCAGTTAATTCCACAAAAACCAAGGGATCAAACCTCAATAATCAATCAAAAACCTCAAGAAAACCCCAAAATAAAACCGCCAAACACAAAGTTCTAAGAAAATGGTGACCTAACATTTGTGTCCACACCATTTATAATTCAAATAAATGGTGCATCAGTGGATATGCATAACTATGAGAATGAATATCCAAAAACCAACCATGTTTCCAAAAATCATAAATGGAAACCATAAATTTACACTAACCATAATAACTATAAAACAAATAGCTCCAAACACTAAAAAATATCACAACTTAAAAATGGGAATCCAAAGGGATATAATCCCAAGTAACCAACCCAAGGAATCCTAAACAATATAAGAAACACACCCTATAATGAACATGCATCTGTATGTAATACCATGGTTCTAACCTCTGGTCACAAGACAACATAGAGGGTGACTTAGTTCCAACCTGTAAAACACTGACCCATGGTGATTTTGAAATTAAAATTCAATCCCATTAGCACCCATAGTTAATTTGTAACAATCCAATCCTCCTTGTTACCCCAACTCACATCCTAAGGCATTCCCATGTTATCCATCAAATATACTCATCCCATGGTCCACACCATACACAAATGATAAAGAGTTTCATCAAATAATAATGCATGGTTATCCTATAATAACCACTACTCACATAAGAGTAATAAAACCTACACCCTTGGGATACACCAAATAATGGTAACCTCAAAACCTCAGCTGTTCTAAGATCCTTAAGCAAGAATCTGAAAATAAATCATTAACCAAATCCAGACCACATAAAAAAATTCATCGCACACTATATCCAAGTGAAACCACTGACAATGACCTCAAACACCTCCTCAAACAAGCACCAAGATATAAAAAAATAATCAGGGATTGAATTCTTAGACGATCTCCACTTAAACAATAAGAAGATTCACCCCAAAAGGGCCATCCCATGAGACATTATTTCTACCTTTAATCAAAATAGGCATACTTAAACAACATGAAACATCAATCCAACCTATTTATGTTTACTAAACCCACTCATATTGTCCCAACCCATAGATAGGGAAAAATAAAAAGTGAAAATTACCAAGAAAAAACACATTCCAAAAAAATTTATTCCATGAAAATTTTTCTATTCCAAAAGGAATCAAATTGTTTTTTCCCAAAAACACATATTCATTTAAAATAACCCAAACATTTAAAAAAATTATATTAATTTTAAATACTATCTCTTTTATAGGTAATTTCAAAACATTTAACAAGGGTTTGAAAACCCACTAACTAATTTTCAAAACACGAATCCCACTCAAGCTTTAAAAAGTTATATTTTATTTCAAAACCGTAACATAAAAATAAAATTTCAATTTAAAAATACTTTTTTATTTCCTTTTTATAGATGAAAAAACTAGTTAACACACCCCAATAGGGTCAAATAATTTTACTAAAATTCTACCAAACTGGTTCTGAACCCAAAATACTTTTCAAATTTCATTATGAAATTAACCATTTCTATAAAAATTCTTGGACACCAATTACAACTATAAATAATCACAAAGGAATAATTTCAATTATAAATTTTTTTCATTAAATAATCATTTTACTCACAAAAACTAGTTTTCATAACAACCCCATAATTAAAATAGAACAAAAATGAAATAAAGACCAATACAACAACATTAGCCTCTCACAAAACCTCCCTTGAATTCACCACCATTACTGGGTATCAACCAACTAGAGTCTAAATATAAATAAAAATGGGATTTAGGACCATTCATGACTTATCCATAAGGTTTCATAGATCAAGGGAAAATCATTACAGCGACCCAAGACTTGACGTACACGGACATTACATTACTTTTTCGGAATACTTAATACATAACAAAAACAGACACATAAGGACCGTAATAGTTTAGTGTCTTTGGAAACTCGGAACGTAATCTTCTAATCGTGTTTCAAGATCTTCAACATCTCCCATAAAGATCTTCCCCTATTGGTTTTCTTACCTAAAACCTTTCTTTAAATCCTGGGGAAAAGAAAACATATAAAGGGTGAGCTCAAATTCTCTTTAAGGGTAAGCATGGATAAAATAAAACAAATCATATAAATTTGAACTTAAAAAATGAACATAACGTTTAAACATCAAAATCTTGGGCAATGACATAAGACATGGTAGTACAAAAGGCATAGATCATAAAGAAAAATTAATCCTGATAAAATATCATGGGAATAAAACATGTGATTGTGGAAACCATTAAGCACATGATATGATTTCCATAGTAGCCAAGGCATTGCGGCTAAGACCATCTTAGTGGACAATGTCCCTTTCTGAATTGAGTTCACTCCTTGTTCCAGTCCTGTAATACTGAACCGTATTAACTTACCATTCCAGCCATCTCTATCTCATGAGATATAAATCTTTACCCAATGCATTGGATGAAGATATAGGTCCCACCCATCTCATAATGAAATCATTCTTACGTGTTCCACAACATTAACATAAAACATTCATCATAACCCAAAGAATAAAATTGGTTTCATAACCATCATCTCATCATAACATAATCCATAAAAAACAAATGGATATCATTTAATCATAAGATAAGTGAAACCATGTAAATCATAGAGACATTATACTTGAAACACACACATATAAAATAATGTCATCTTAGATGGAAAATGGTTTTGATAAAACACTTGAAATAAATTCTTGAGGAAAATATCCTTTCTTATTCAAAATAATTTTTTTTCACAAAATTCCATGTGATTTTAAAATAAAAGGATTTTTCTGAAAATATTCATCAAATATTGTAGAAAAAGATTCATGAAAATAAGACGTTATGAAACCGTAATAATCTGTTCACGCAGTATAAGTTAAAAATAACATTCTCCACGTACTTTTTTGGAAAGGTCAAAAAGTACCTCGTATGGTAAAAAGACAAAAGATTCCTTACATACCATGTTGTAAAAGTAAAAAATGGTTAAAAAGGACTTTAAACTTACATGAAACCATTTTTAGGAAACATGGACATGGATGATAACAATAACCTAAGTAAATACTTACGAATAAACAATCTCAGATAAGAACGAGATTGGAATAGTTATCCCTTACCCTACGTCTGATATGATTCCTATGTATAAGAACATCCTGTATAATGATTTAAATAATGTCATTGACTTATTACAAAATCATATTCATTGTTATGATATCATATATGGTTTACTTATGACTTTATATTACCCGTTTTTTTGAAAATTCCATGTTAAAGCAGCATTTTGGGTAAAATCGTTTCATTTATCATACGTGTTTTGACTTGTTGTTATTGATATTATTACTTATATCATGATTTACATACTTCCAGAATTTAAATAATGATTTATATATCATATATATTCATTATATATATCAAGAATATACATGTATTTATAATAGTACATAACATATGGAGGTAAGAAATGAAATGCACCGTTAATGGAGACTGTAAGTCGTACGTACGCATGAACGCTAATTTGATTTCTATTTATTATTTTAATGGAATAGGTATATTATAATTCCAGTATAATATCTTATATAATATAATTAACTCCATCCTTTATACATCCCATATAAGGAATTAACAAATCATATCACTTTGAGGGGGCGGTAGTCCGCACTTCCTCAAATGAGATTATCGTATTTACCCACTATGGAAACCATAAAGGCTTGGTATAATTGGGAAGTAAAGAAGAATAATAAAATATATATAATATATAAATACATTTCCATCAAAATGGCCACCATGAGAGGTGGTATGAGAAAATTGAACAATCATAGTTTCGTGAGGCGTTAGTTTTCCATCCACAGAAACATTATGTTCTTCATCCATTAGATGGAGGTGTGTGTAAGTGTAGTTCGAATAATTCTCATAAAAACATACTAGTATAATGAGGATACTGGTTTTGTTACAAAATAAAGGATTAAAAATATTTTAGGGGTTAGAGAAGTAGAATAAAAGAAAACAATTTAAGAGAAATTGTTACCTTTAATTTGGGAAACTTCCTTTGGTTTGAACCAAAAGGACTTCTTGGAGTGCCTTCATGCCTAAGGTAAGGCTTCCAGGGTGAGGATAGGGATGTAGGGAGATTAATTGGGTAGATGTTTGACGAGCCAAATGGCTTGAGAGGTGTGATTAATTGGATATAATTGGTCTTCTTTTATAAGGGGGAGGAGGGGCTCTTTTGGAAAGTGTGAAAATAAGATTTTATTATAAACTTATGTTCAGTTTCAAAAGGTCCAAAAATCATTAAAGATGAATATATGATGACTCATGGTCGAAGTAAAATCATCTAATAGGAATTGGATAGGTTTTGGATAATATTTTAATCATTATAATCTTATTTATTTAAATCATGTATTAATGAGGTAAATACTGCATCATTATTGTGTCATAAATAATTTAATTTATTTGTTGTCTAAAAAATATAAAAAAAATACCATGATGTAGTAAATATTTTTATATTTCCAATTAATATTTATAGTTGAAAATAGGACTTATATAACACTATATAAAAAATAATTACTAAAAGAATTTTGTTAATGTCAATTTTGTCATCTCATTAAATTAATTAATCGAAATTGTCATTATCACTACCAAGTGGCTCAATGGGGTCCCCAAATCGACCCAAGGATTCCCATGGTCAGACACTACTCATCTAATAATGTTAGGATAAGTGTTAAGGTAATTTGGAATTATTATAATATTCTTTTAACCTTGAATTACCCTATTTACCTTTAACTGCGGTAAATAAAAGTCAAAAATTACTATTCACCAAAATTTATTTTCATCTTATTGAACCAAATTTTACTTATTGATAATAAACATGTATGTCGTATTTTTTAAATTCAATTCATATAAGTGGTAAAATTTCATTTAAATGAAAGAGTCGGGTTTTTTTAACCACCACTAAGTGGTTTCACTATTCATCAAAAATTAATGTTTTTCAGAAAAATACCAAAAATTCAGCCTAAGCTATATTTGATATTACAGATATAATGACCCATAATTTACATACATGGTTATTAATTCGAAATTGAAGCATACTTATTACTACATATAACAAAACCATGAAAGGACCGTATAGGTATAGTGTCTTTAGAAACTGGGAAACATAAACAACTAGTTCATAAATCATCTACATTGTCTCCCATTTATTTCATCATATCTAGAGTCTCTTTTTGGCATATACTAATTAATATCATTCTTCCAGACCTGGGGAAAAGAAAAAATACAAAAGGGTGAGCTCAAATGCTCAGTAAGGGTAAACAAAAGAAATATCAAACATATCAAATTCATAAGAACATTAAATTTTAAAAATCTTATCCTGCAAAAGAGATCATAACATGGGATAAATCATAGAAGTGAAATGTAATCCCAATAATAATAACATAAAACATGAAGCATTGTGGAATACACACATAATCATATAAAATCATTTCTTAGTAGTCAAGACTCATTGTCAAAACTATCTTAGCAGACAAAGTCCATTTTTGAACCGAGTTCACTCCTCGTTTCAGTCCTGTTTCACTGAACTGGTTTAACCGGCCGTTCTATCCATGTCAATCTCATGAGATATAAATTTTTACCCAATGAATTTGAGGGAGATATAGGTCCCACCCATCTCATAATGATACCATTCTTATGTGTGCCACAAAATCATAAATAATACAACATATCATAACCCATGTAATAAAAATGGGATTCTTAAACATCGTGCCATCATAACATAATCCATATAAGATAAAAGGACTTCATAAAAATAATTACATCATAACATAATAAAATAAATTTAAAAATAGTGATAGAAACAGAACCCTATATTATCTTAGTTGGAAAATAATTCTGATAAAACTCTTGAACTCCATTCTTGAGGAAAATATCCTTTCTACTTCAAAAACATTTTCCTTTAATAAAATGTCAAATAATATTAAACTAAAATAAGTTGACTAAAAATAATCTAGAAAACTTGTAAAGAAAGCTTCATGGAAATAATTTTCTAAAATTCCATTCAGGCTGTATAAGTTAAAAAACATTCTTCTCGTACATTGGCCGGAAAAGTCAAAAATACCTCGTACTAGATGCGACAAAAGATTCCTTTCATATCTTTTACTAAAAACTACCCAATGGGTAAAATTGGATTTAAAAAATTTTAGGTGGATGGAAATAATATTACATATTGAGGAAATATGGATGTGGATGATAAATATTCCCCAGTAAATTCTGAATTATAAACAATCTCGGATAAAAATGAGATTGTGAGATTTTCCCTTACCTTAGGTCCGATATGCTTCGTATGAATCTGAACCTCCTGTAATATGGTTTAAATAATTTCAATTGACTTATTACAGAATCATATTCATTGTTATGATATCATATATGGTCATATTTGTATCTTCTTAGTAGTAATATTTCATTGCTACTTGTTATTCAGGTGTTTATTGCTTTATGTTCTTATGCGTGTTTTGTCGAATAAATTCTTATTACTCTTTATAGGATATAAATATATCATTTACATAATGATATTAGTGTAATATATATCATATTCATTCAATAAATTCATTTATATAATCTATATTCAATGAAGATCATATAGAACGAGTCGCATCACATCATGGAGACGTTAGGCCGTACGTACGCACGAGCGATGATATCATTCCCATGATCGTGGAATTGTATTGAAGTGTATGTATAATATTTCAGAATCAATACCACTTTAAAATAATCCTATATAGTTATTTATTTTCACCATTATACCCATCCATGTATGGTGGTGGTGGAAAACATATTACACCACAGCGTGGAGACGGTATTCTGTACGTACGCATGCGCGGTGATTTTGTTTACCATAGGATGGATAAGATGTGAAATAGGGTTGTTTCATATTTATAATAACATATCCTTATATGATTAATACTGATGTTATTACTTCATTATGAAACAACTAAAGAATAGGGAGTAGAAGAAGAATGGAACTTGAAGAAAACGGTAGAAGGTATGACCTCTTTCTCGAAGTGCCTCCTTTAAACTTTCTCTTAGGGAACTAGAGTTGGTATTTTGAGAAGACGAGTACATCAAGTAGGTTTTGAATGAATTGGGGAAGTGAAATGGTCAGGTGTTGGATGAGCTTGTAGGCTCAAATTGGTGTGAGGAGGAGAAGGAGGAGGTTCCCTTTTATAAGGGAGAAGAGGGGCACCTTTGAAAATATAAGAAATATTTGTTTATATTAAATCCCATCCCCACATAAAAACTTCCAAAATGACTCATATCCAAAGATTATATGATATGAGGTTTTAATACCATCAACCAATAAAATTTATACATGTAAGTAATTTATTGAAAACATTATCAACTTGATTTATCCTTATTTATCAATTTAATGTTATTTGTTGTAATAATATTCTAAATTTTAAATTATTATAAATAATTACATATGTGTTGTTATTTTTCCATAATTTGACACTTTATGAGATTTTTGACCATATAAATTTTAATTTATAATTTTTAAAATTTTTTGTGATTTTTAACCAATTTTATAATATGTTATTTTTATAAAATAACAATAGTGTCAATTTTGACACTATTAATTTATTTGAATTTAAATAAAATATATACAGAAGATATGTTAGAAATAAAAACATTAATAGATTCATAAAATGTAATATGTATCAATTAAATTAGGGTAGTACATTAAATAGTTCATATAATATTTATTTTAATATTTTTAAAACCATTTATTTGATATTTTAATTAATAAAATAATTTCAACATCACTATTATGTCATAATTAATGATAATTATTTAATCCTTAAAAATTATAAATAAATTCATATAATGTTGATAATTTTATTATATTTCTGGAGACTATTTATATCCGAAGTTTCATGATGTTTATCACTAAATTAAAATTGTTATACTTATAAGATTTAAGAGAGTGACATATTGTCACTTTCCTTGGTTTTAATAATAATTATATTATTTCATGGTCAAAAGTCCATGAAATAATTATAGTCCGGCCCTTAGGTGATATGGGTAGACTTTTACTCATCAAATACTATTTTGGCAGGTGTTAGGGTAATTTTATAATCTTATATTTACCCTTAATTACCCGATTTACCTTTAACTATAGTAAAACAAATTTACCGTAGTTACTATTCATAATGCCCAAAAATAAAAAAGTAGCCTATTAACATAATTTGGACCCACTGATTCCAAATATGGTATCAATTTTTTCAAAATTCAAAACACATAAGTTTAAGTAATTAATTTAAAATTAATCCTATTGTTAAGAAAACGTGTTTTAGAAGTTAAAACATTGCCAAAGATTGAAATGTATTTACCTATGAATTCAATGCGAAATTAATGCCAATGACATACATTATATTAAATAGTAAAAATATATTCTGTTTATTCATTAAAACCATTCAATATTATAATTTAACCATATAAATTATCTCAATGAAAAAAGTTTTTTTAATTAAAAATTTGCGTATTTTTACTATTCATCAAAATATGAAAGTTATCAGAAACGTATGAAAAATTTTTCCAAAGTAAATTTGTATATCCTAATTTCATAGAATAATTTTATTTTGTCAAATTGAACTTATAAACATGTCAAAAACTAGATTTAATGCGGGTGCTTCATCAAAAGACGAAAAAACTGCATTTTTTAAAAAATACTTATTTTACCCGAAAAATTTATTTTGTTCTCTTACCATGTTCTAGAAAATGTGTAAGATGAATAATAATGTTATAAAATTCAAATTTTACTTAATACTATTCATAACGGCTAGTCCATAATAATATATCGTGGTTTAGTGAAACTCGGTGTTGCGTACTACACACGCTATCGAGGAAGGTCATGATTGCGTGTAATGCAAGCCTAGTCAGTATAGTGTGTTGTGAAGGATTCCTTTGGTGTTGCGTATAACCTAATACATAAAAAAAATATTTCTCATAAATTCTCTAGGTGTTACATTCTACCCCCCTTAAAATTAATTTCTCCCTCTAAATTCGTCACTTCATTACAAACAGATGAGGATACCTCTCCCTCATCATATCCTCAAGTTCCCATGTAGTTTCTTATAATTGGTGGTTCATCCATAAAACTTACACCAAGTGAGTGGTTTTGTTCCATAGGAATTTTTTTCTACGATCCAGAATATCTATCGGTTGTTCTTCATAAGAAAGCTCTTGCTCCAGCGGTACAACTTCTGAGGTGAGTACATGTGAATGATCGGGTATGTACTTTCTCCGGAGAGATACATGGAACACATCATGAACATGAGAGAGATTCGGTGGAAGTGTCAATCGGTAAGCTACCTTCCCAACACGATCTAGTATTTTGAAAGGACTGATATATCTAGGGCTCAACTTTCCCTTTTTTCCAAATCTCATTACCCTCTTCCAGGGAGATATTTGTAAGAAAACTTTATCACCCACTTCAAACTCTAGTCCTTTTCTTCGGTTATCGGCATAGCTTTTTTGTCAACTTTGAGCTGCACTTATGTGTTGTTGAATAGATCGGACATTTTCTGCCATCTCATCAACAATATGTGGTCCTAATAGATTTCTTTCCCGGACTTCATGCCAAAAAGTTGGAGTTCTGCATTTCTTTCCATAGAGGGCTTCATAAGGAGCCATATGAATACTAGAGTGAAAGCTATTATTATAAGAAAATTCCACCAAAGATAGGTGTTGATCCCAACCACCTTTGAAATCCATAGAGAAAGCTTTCAATATATCTTCTAGAGTTTGAATGTTCCTCTCAGACTGACCGTCTGTCTGAGGATGGTAAGCAGTGCTGAAACTCAACTCTGTATCTAGAGCATGCTGAAGACTTCGCCAGAATTTCATGGTAATACTCAGATCCCGATCAGATATAATGTAATATGTTACTCCATGAAATCTTACCACATCCTTTACATATATCCTATCAATCCGATCAAGAGAAAAATCTTCTCTAATAGAAATTAAGTGTGATGACTTCGTAAGACGGTCAACTATAACCCAGATAGAATTATTTCCTTTGGATGTTTTAGGAAGTCCGTTGACAAAGTCCATAGTGATGTTTTCCCATTTCCATTCTGGTATGGGTAATGGTTGTAACATTCGGATAGACATTTGTCTCTCAGCTTTAACTTGCTGAAAAACCAAGCATCGAGAGACATATTCAGCAACATCTCTTTTCATGCCATCCCACCATAAGTACTCTTTCAGGTCCCTATACATCTTCATGCTTCCAGGATGAATAGAGAATGAAGAACTATGAGCCACATCCAGTAGCTCCTTCTTTAATTCTGGTATGGGAGGAACACAAACCCGATTCCTGAACCTTATTATCCCATTACAATCAAGGTTGAATTTAGAAACATTTCTCACCTTCTTTTGTAACTCTACATCTTCTTTATGTGCCTCTTTAATCTTCACGTGTATAGATGGTTGAACATTCATTTGAGAAAGATATGATTTTTTTCCTTCCATTATAATTCCAAGATCCATCCTTTGTAAATCCATAAATATTGGATATTTTGTGATCATCATCATGGATAAGATATCATGGTATTGTCGACTTAATGCGTCTGCCACCGTGTTTGCTTTCCCAGGGTGATAATGAATTGAGCAGTCGTAATCCTTAATCAGATCCAACCATCTTCTTTGACGCATATTCAGCTCCTTTTGTGTGAAAATATACATTAAACTTTTATGATCAATACAAATATCACACCTTTCACCATAAAGATAATACCTCTAAATATTTAATGCAAATATTACCGTAGCTAACTCCAAATCATGAGTTGGGTAATTTTGCTCATGGATTTTCAACTATCGTGAGGCATAAGCTATCACCATATCATTTTTCATGAGAACACACCCCAGTACCTTCTTGGATGCATCACTGTAGATCAAAAACCTTTCTCCAGTGTAAGGTAGTGTGAGCACAGGTGCACTGGTTAACCTACTTTTTAGCTTTTGAAATTCTCTTCACATTCCTCCCTCCAAACAAACTTAACTCCTCTCCGAGTAAACTTGGTGAGTGGGTTAGATAACCTTGAAAAATCTTTCACAAAACGTCGGTAATATCCATCCAAACCAAGAAAACATCAGATCTCAATTACTGTTGTTGGTCTCGACCATATTTCGATAACCTCTGTTTTTTCTAGATCCACAGATATCCCCTCTTTTGAGATTATGTGACCCAAAAATGCAACTTTTTGAAGCCAAAATTCACCCTTGGTAAATTTGGCATAAAGCTTCTCCTTTCTTAGGGTCTTTAATACAATTCTCAAGTGATCTTCATGTTCTTAATTTCTCTTTGAATAGAAAAGAATATCATCTATAAAGACTACCACAAACTGATCAAGATAGTCTCTAAAGACTCTATTCATGAGATCCATTAAGATAGTAGGGGAATTAGTAAGACCAAATGGCATCACTAAAAAATCATAGTGTCCATACCTTATACGGAAAGCCGTCTTTGGTATATCCTCCCTTTTGACCCTTAATTGATGATACCCTGATCAAAGAACAATCTTGAAAAAGTATTGAGCTCCGCGTAGTTGGTCAAATAGGTCATCAATGCATGGGAGAGGATATTTGTTCTTGATAGTGATCTTGTTAAGTTCTCGATAATCAATGAAGAGTCACATTGATCCATCTTTCTTCTTAACAAACAGAACAGGTGCTCCCCAAGGTGACGCATTAGGGCATATGAATCCTTTATCAAGATTCTCCTGGAGTTTCTTCGTCAATTCCTGCAACTCAATTGGCGCCATTCTATAAGGTGTCTTTGAAATAGGTAAATCACCCGGTACGAGTTCTATTGAAAACTCAACTTCACGATTTGGTGGAAGACCTAGAAATTCTTCCGGAAATACATCATCAAACTCCCGTACAATGGGCATATTATCAATATTCATTTTCTCTCTAACCATTTGAGATAAATAACCTTCATTTAGTGGAATCAAGACCCATAAGATGGAAGAAATTTACACTTGAAGGTTATGTTCATCCTTGCATCGATAGAAGATCATAGATTGATCTGGAATATGAAATGTGACTTCCCTTCTTTGGAAATTGATATGAGCTCCATATAAAGAAAGCCAATACATGCCAGGAATCACATCTAACTCCACTATAGGAAGGATCACAAGATTTTAAGGAAGCACTTTCCCACAAACTTTAATCGGAGAAGAATTGTAAACTTTTGATGCAACCATTGTTCCATTAGGAATCGTCACAACCAACTCAACATCTAATTGTTGAGGTAATACAGTGATAACCTTAGAAAATTCTTGAGAAATAAAAGAGTGGGTGGATCCAGAATAAAATAAAACAGTTTCTACTTTAGAGTGGATGGTAAGTGTACCTCCCACCACTTCGTTGTCGTACTCCACATCGTCGATAGTAATTGCATGTGAATTTCCTTTGTATTTGGCCTTAAGAGTTTGTTGACATCGATCATCATCATCAAACCTTGGTTTTGGGCATTGATTGGCATAATGGCACATCTCCTTGCACTTGAAATATTGAAGTGTAGTAGGTACATTCTATGTATCCCTTCCGTTGTTTGCATTATTAGACATCTTCTTCCCATTATTTCGACATTTAATTCCCGATGACCTTCTTTTTCACACATATAACATTTCCTTGTCCCCTTAAGACAATTTCCTCCATGATTCTTTCCACACTTTTAGCATACGGGAAAACAAATCTTATTTTTAGTGTGGTATTTAGATTTTCCTTTGAATTCCATTTTCCACTTCTTATCAAACCCAAGCGACTGATGGGTTACACCAATATCCATCTCAACCTTGAGAGCACATCGAACAATTTCGTCGTAGCTATTGAAGTCCCTTATGTCTAACGCCTTTCGGAGACTTGGTTTTCTGCCACTAAAGAATTGATCGATATTACTCTCAGGTTGGATAATAATTACGGAAGTGTACCTTGAAAGTCTTGTAAATTTTGCTTCGTAGGTACCAACAGATTCATCGTCATTTTTATTCTGTTCAAGAAACTCCTTCTCCATCTTTGTTCGATGAATACGAGGGAAATACTTATTGAAAAATAAGTTCTTGAAATCATCCCATTCCATGGATCAATTTCATCACTTTGCCTTGTATTCTTAATAAGATTCCACCATTGGATAGCATAACCTTCCAAATAATATACTACTAAGATGACTTTATCATGTTCAGAACATTGAAGAACTGAAAATATCTTTTCAGTGGTACTGATCCATTGTTCAGCCACTAATGGATCAGAAGACCCGCTGAATGAAGGTGGACGCTGCCTCATGAAGGATTAAACAGAATGTTGCTCCTTCCTTTGCTCGTTTGGAAGTCTTTCATGATTCATAGCTTGAGAAAATTTTGTGAGCATGGCTACAAGATTTTTCATTCCAACTCCCATAATGTTTGGTTTCTCAGGGGGACAATCATTGCATTGCCCGTCGCATTCCGCATTAACACGGTTCCGTTGTGTTCTATCCATTGACTAAAACAAAGAATATTAGAGTGAGGAACACTAATTATAATAGTAAAATCGCATAATCAAGAATAAAATTTCACAGTTAAGGTCTTATCATAGGTTTTTCATGTCCATTTCTAAAACACTGAGATTGTGTTCTATTCTTAGACATTTCCTTAGGTTTCTTACTAAGGCTTTCACATCCTAGTTTCCATAGGTTGACTATACCTTTCCTCTGATACCAACTATAACTACCCATACATTACATACATGGTTATTACTTCAAAATTAAAGCATACTTATTACAACATATAACAAAACCATGAAAATACCATATTGGTATAGTGTCTTTAGAAACTGGGAAACATAAACAATTGGTTCATAAATCATCTACGTTGTCTCCCATTTATTTCATCATATCTAGAGTCCATTTTTGGCATATCCTACTTAATATATTAATTCCTATCCTATGGAAAAGAAAACATACAAAAGGGTGTGCTCAAATGCCCAGTAAGGGTACACAAAAGAAATATCAAACATATCATATTCATAAGAACCTAACATTTTGAAAATCTTATCGTGAAAAAGAGATCATAACATGGGATAAATCATAGAAGTGAAATGTAATCCCAATAATCATCACTTAAAACATGAAGCTTTGTGGAATACACACATAATCATAGGAAATCATTTCTTGGTAATAAAGACACATTGCCAAGACTATCTTAGCGGAAAAAGTCCATTTCGGAACCGAGTTCACTCATCGTTTCAACCCTATTTCACTGAACCGGTTTAACGTGCCTTTCCAGCCATGTCTATCTCATGAGATATAAATATTTACCCAATGCATTAGAGGGAGATATAGGTCCCACCCATCTCATAATTATACCATTCTTATGTGTGCCGCAAAATCATAAATCATACAACATAGAATAACCCATGTAATAAAAATGGGATTCTTAAACATTGTGCAATCATAAAATAATCCATATAAGGTAAAAGGACTTCATAAAAATAATTCCATCATAACATAATCAAATCAATGTAAAAATAGGGATATAAACAGAACCCTATATTATCTTAGATGGAAAACAATTTTGATAAAACGCTTGAACTCCATTCTTGAGTAAAATATCCTTTCTTTTTCAAAAACATTTTCCTTTCTTAAAATGTCAAATAATTTTAAACTAAAAGAAGTTGATTAAAAATAAACTAGAAAACATGTCAAGGAACCTTAATATAAATAAAATTCTAAAATTCTATTCAGTCCGTATAAGTTAAGAAAAACATTCTTCTCGTACATTGGTCGGAAAAGTCAAAAAGTACCTCGTACTAGAAGCGACAAAAGATTCCTTTCATATATTTTACTAAAAACTCACCAATGGGTAAAATTGGATTTAAAAAATTGTAGGTGTATGGAAATAATATTACATATTGAGGAAACATGGATGTGGATGATAAATATTCCCTAGTAAATTTGGAAGTATAAACAATCTCAGATAAAAATGAGATTGTGAGATTTTCCTTTACCTTAGGTCTGATATACTTCATATGAATCCAAACCTCCTGTAATATAGTTTAAATAATGTCAATTGACTTATTACAGTATCATATTCATTGTTATGATATCATATATGGTCATATTTGTATCTTCTTAGTAGTAATATTTCATTGCTACTTGTTATTCGGGTGTTTATTGCTTTATGTTCTTATTCGTGTTTTGTCAAATAAATTCTTATTAATCTTTATAGGATATAAATATATCATTTACAGAATGGTGTTAGTTTAATATATATCAAATTAATTCATTCAATTCATTTATATAATCATTATTCAATGAAGATCATATAGGACGAGTCACATCACATCGTGGAGATAGTAGGTCGTACGTACGCACGAGCGATGATACCGTTCCCATGATCATGGAATTGTATTGAAGTGTATGTATAATATTTCAGAATCAATACCAATTTACAATAATCATATATGGTTATTTATTTTCACCATTATTCCCATCCAAGTAAATTGGTGGTGGAAAACATATTACACCACGGCATGGAGACGGTATTCTGTACGTATGCACGCGCGGTGATTTTGTTTATCGTAGGATGGATAAGAGCTGAAATAGGGTTGTTTAATATTTATAATAACATATCAGTATATGATGGATACTGATTTTATTACTTCATAATGAAACAACTAAAGAAGAGGGAGTAGAAGAAGAATGGAACTTGAAGAAAAAGGTAGAAGGTATTACCTCTTTCTCAAAGTACCTCTGTTAAACTTTCTCTTAGGGCACTAGAGTTGGTATTTTGAGAGGACCAGTACCTCTATTAGGTTTCTAAGGAAGTTGGTAAGTGAAATGGGCAGGGGTTGGTCGAGGTTGTACGCTCAAATCGGTGTGAGGAGGAGAGGGAGGAGGTGCCCTTTTATAAGGGAGGAGAGGGGCACCTTTGCAAATATAAGATATATTAGTTTATATTAAATCTCAACCCCACTTAAAAACTTCCAAACTGACTCATATCCGAAGATTAGATGATATAGCGTTGTAATCTCATTAAACAATAAAATTTAGACATGTTAGTAATTTATTTTAAACATTATCAACTTGATTTATCCTTATTTATCAATTTAATGTTATTTGTGGTAATAATATTCTAAATTTTAAATTATTATAAATAATTACATATGTGTTGTGAATTTTCTATAATTTGATACTTTATGAAATTTTAGACCATATAAATTTTAATTTGTAATTTTTAAATTTTTTTTTTGATTTTTAAACAATTTTATAATATGTTATTTTTATAAAATAACAATAGTGTCATTTTTGACACTATTCATTTATTTGAATTTAAATAAAATATATATAGAAGATATGTTCGAACTAAAAGCTTTAATATATTCATAAAATTTCATATGTATCTATAAAATTAGTGGAGCACATTAAATAGTTCATATATTATTTATTTTAATATTTTTAAAACCATTTATTTGATATTTTAATTAATAAAATAATTTCAACATCACTATTGTGTCATAATTAATGATAATTATTTAATCCTTAAAAATTCTAAATAAATTCATATGACATAGATAATTTTATTATATTTCTGTAGACTATTTATATCAGAAGTTTCAAGATATTTATCAATAAATTAAAATTATTATACTTATAATATTTAAGAGAGTGACATGTTGTCACTTTCCTTGGTTTTAATAATAATTATATTATTTCATGGTCAAAAGTCCATGAAATAAATATAATCCAGGACTTAGGTGATATGGATCGATTTGTATTCATCAAATTAGATTTTGGCAGGTGTTAGGGTAATTTTATAATCTTATATTTATCCTTAATTACCTGATTTACCTTTAACTATGGTAAATAAAATTTACTGTAGTTACTATTTATAACGCCCAAAAATAAAAAAGTAGTCTATTAACATAATTTTCACCCACTGATTCCAAATATGGAATCCATTTTTTCAAAATTCTAAGTACATAAGTTGCAGTAATTAATTTAAAATTAATCCCGTTGTTAAGAAAACGGGTTTTAGAAGTTAAAACGTTGCCAAAGGTTGAAATGTTTTTACCTATGAATTCAATGTGAAATTAATGCTAACGACATACATTATATTAAATTGTAAAAATATATTCTATTTATACTTTAAAACCATTCAATATTATAATTTAACCATATAAATTATATCAATGAAAAAAGTTGTTTTTAATTAAAAATTAGATTATTTTTACTCTTCATCAAAATATAAAAGTTATCAAAAATGTATCAAAAGTTTATCCAAAGTAAAATTATATATCTTGATTCTAAAAAAGAATTTTATTTTGTCAAGTTGAACTTATAAACATGTCAAAAACTAGATTTAATGTGGTTGCGTCATCAAAAGGTGGCAAAACTGCATTTTTTGAAAAATACTTATTTAACCCGAAAAATTTATTTTCTTCTCTTACCATGTTCTAGAAAATGTGTAAGATGAATAATAATGTTATAAAATTAAAAATGTAGTTAATACTATTCATAACGGCTAGTCCATAATAATATATTGTATTTTAGTGAAACTCGGTATTGCGTACTACACATGCTATCGAGGAATGTCGTGATTGCGTGTAATGCAAGCCAAGTCAGTATTGTGTGTTGTGAAAGATTCCTTTGGTGTTACGTATAACATAAGACATAAAAAAATATTTCTCATAAAATCTCAAGGTGTTACACCAAATTCAAAAATGATGTCTATTTTTCCAAATTAAAAAAATATAAGTGGAATTAATTTTTATAAAATTTAATTCTCGTTATCAAATCAAATAGGGTGTTTTTAAGAAACAATAACTATCAAAAGATCGACACTTGTTTATGTCCAATTTAAAATTGAAATTAATTCCATTGACCAACATTGGATTAATTGGTAAAAATATATTCTAATTGCACTTTAAAACCAATTAAAAATATAATCTAACCATATAAATTATTTTGATGAAAAAAATTGTTTTTAATTAAAATATAGCATGTTTTTAATATTCATTAAAATATGAAAGTTATCAGAATAATATGACAATTTTATCCAAAGTAAATTTTTATATCCTGATTCTAAATAATAATTTTATTTTCTCAAATTGAACTTATAAACATGTCAAAACTATATTTAGAGTGGATGTGTCATCAAAAGGCAGCAAAACTACATTTTTTGAAAAATTCTTATTTTACTCTAAAAATTGATTTTGTTATCATACCATGTTCTAGAAAATGTGTAAGATGAATTATAATGTCATAAAATTCAAATTTTATTTACTAATATTCTTAATTTCTAGTTTATAATAATATTATAACCATATATCGTTGTTTAGTGAAACCCGGTATTGCGTACAACACACGCTATCGAGGAAGGTTGTGATTGCGTGTAATGCAAGCCAAGTCAGGGATGCGTGTAGTACAAGACTCCTTTGTTGTTGCGTATAAAAAAATCCAACCATATTTCATTTATAAATTGAATATATATATATATACACTCAATGTTGCATAGAATAACTACTATCAAACACACTTGAAATTGTGTGTAACCCGATCCAAGATTAGTATTGCGTATACTACAAGCTAATACGGTGTTGCGTATAGCACAAGATAATCTTGGTGTATCGTACAACAGATGATATGAAAGAAATTGAAAAGAATATATCTTATAAAATCTCAGGTTGTTACAATCGTATAATAATTCATGATACATTTTCATGATCTATTGTTTTCTCACTGCCCAGTTTATCTAGTTTTTCAAGCTAAAATCATAAAAATTATACTTTTTTTGTTTCAAACCAAAAATTACCATGATTACCACCAAGTAAACTCACGTAATGTCAGTGGGGATTAAAAAAATCTACAAAAATAAAAATTAAATCCCAATTGCAAAAATCAATCCCCAACAAACCCCAATAACTCTAGTTTTGGAATGAAAGGTGGGGACCTAGAACCTACTCATGAAAAAACTTATGTGTCCCCATAACAAATCCAACTCCAATAAACCTTGAAACACCCAAAATCACAAGATATTTATTCAAAAAACCTAGTCCCATTTTGAGAATCATGGGCTCTGATGCCCTTTGTAATGAACTAGCATGTGCTGACCCAGCATGTCACTAGACCTATTTCACCACTAGGCCCAAAGGGAATACCTAACACCCACAGACCGGAAACTAGTTCCAATATATCAATAACATGATCTCAGTAACGATTTCACTCCAATATAAAAAAATATATAAAAAATAGTAAAAACTATTGAGAATTTTACATGACATTTCCATATGGTGGGAACTACTCATATAAGATATTCATATACCAAAAATAAACAATTCAAACAAAGAATAATGAAATAAACATCCATTCAAAATAAAAACATGGATAAATAGAATAAATTTAATGGAACTTGATACAAGGGTAAAAAAATATAAGAATATATTAGGCCAAACTGGTTGATAAAACATCCCAAAAATAAAATGGAACCTGGAAGCTCTGATAGAACCTCCATGTGACCCACAATAACTCACCACTTCCCAAAAAAAATATATAAATAGACCCAATGAGCATAAAATGAGTTGGATTAATTATTTGTAACCTGATAGAAAATATATGATCTCCACACACACACACTGGTGTATATGTAGGGTGTGAGGCAAACATACATAGTAGGATTTCACTAAAGAATCTATGTTGATATTTTAATATTACATTCCATAAAGTTTTGTTTATGCAAATTTTAAAAAAATGACATGGGAAAGAATATGAAAATAAGTAACATGATTCAACTTGTTCTTTCCAAAACCAAGGTAAACTCTTTTAAGAACAAAAAGGATTATCTAACCTTAAACCATAGTTTTAACCCATTCAATAAATAAAAACATTCAATTTAGAAAGTTATACATTATAACTAATTTATAAATTAGTTTTAATGTAAACCAACAACACAAGGAAAAAACAAGTAATAAGCACAATGACACCAATATATCAATGTAATAAAACAAAACAACCAATATCCAAGCTAAGTTGTCATGTAATCAAAATTAGGATAGGGGATAGAATTGAGGAATATGTATAAGGATCCCCAAAATCATCCAAAAGTGTATAATACCATGGAAAATTCACTAGTATTTAACATGAATGATACTAAACCTAGTTCCCTCATATCACACACTCTATGGGGGGTCCTTGTGAAAATGGGACATCCCTCTCAGCACCCCTTAGGGCCACCATGTATAAAATAAACCCCTATTAGGGTGCAACTTTACAAGGAACTAGCTAACCTAGACACACCAAGCTATCATAACATACATCCATACCTTCTACTTAGCTACCTAGGGTTCCCATAACATCAGAAAAGTAGGCAAGCAATTAAAAGTAATGAGATCATTGCATGAATAAACATTTTAAAGTAAAGAAAATTATCCTTAACTCACCTTCAACACCATTTTATAAAATAACCACTTTCGCATCCATGAAAAATCATTAATAATAAATATCACTCATGGGGTCACAATCCATAATAAACATAACATAAATAAATGGGGTTCAATAATGAAGGAAATTGAATTTTCAAAACAAATCTTGTTATAAAAGTTCAAATATTTCCATTGAAGAAATGTTCTGAATACCATTCCATTTTACTTTATTTAAAATCTAACCATTTGTGCATTATTTCAAGATTACTATGGAAATCACACTTTCTTATGAAAATATTTTAAAATGGTACCAAGACCTAACAACCACAAAACCATTATAACAAGGTCCAATTACATCCATTTATAAAATATTCCCTCTAAATCACCAAAATATCCTTGAAAAATTAAATGGTGTCAAATAACCCATTAAAAACTTTCATTGATTTGAAAGATCCTCTTAGAAATATTTAGAAACACTTGGTATGTGACAAGACCATGGAAAGTGTATAAATTATTTGGAAACCATTTAAAACCGGTTTTGTGTTTTAAAAATAAGTATATATTGTAAATAAAGTCATTTTAAAACGCAAAATAATATCATGGAATGTAATATAAAGTAACAAGTACCTCTTTGAAGTACAAACCCATCACAATGTGCCACCTTTGATAGAGAACACACAACTGAGGAAGGAAACATCATATACAACTCCTACACAACAAAACACACAATATTAGAGCCATATATAACCCTAAATTTGATCCCCAAAGATCTTAGGGTTCAATGAATAAATTAAATACAAGAGGGAAGTAGGGAAAGTGGATATAGGAAGAGGAATGAGGGGGAAGACCTTAACAAATATTACTGAAACTCATAGATGAGGCCGTAAATTTAGAGGGTAAGGAGAGGTATGAGCTCCCCATGCACCTAAAAGGTTTTTAGAATGAGATGATGGTAATAGAACAGATTATGAATAAAAAATTGACAGGGGAAATTGGGTAAATTACCAAATTTTAAGTGACTTGGTAGAATGCATGGTTTGGTTGCATGGTTTTACAAACCATGGTTCAAACATGAAGATGAAATTGTCCACACTTAGGTATAAAACAACGTTTTTTTCATGGTTAGGATAACCATGAAATAATCATGTAAATGGATCTGTTAAAAGTTGAAGGTCCTCACACATGATATTCTCAAGTTTTCTCCTAATCATGTATAATTCGTGTACAACACTATAAGAGTAAGGAGACTCACGTGGTTTACACTGTGTTTCATATTGGTTGGACTTAACTCATGTGAAACCTATGAATACTAAACCGTATAAGAACAAAATGAACTAGAAAATTCCATCCAAACATTTCACTATAAGTTTAATTACCTAGTTTTCCCCAAACCGTATGTGTTAATAATATAAGGAGGAATAATTTCTAGAATTTAAAAAAATTATATTGAACTCTAAAATTTTTAAAATACCTCAAAATAATATAAAAATATATAATGTAACAGTGGTATTTGGATTTCACCTTATGTGTGGTTAGCCTGACCACCTAGAGTATACCTCCTTATATAGATCACATATTGAAAAAAAATATCTGAGAGCCAAAATCATGGATGATATCAGTGAGAGGAAAGGGCTCAATTGATAGCTTGAATTGAGAGAGTGAAAACATAAATGGATGATTTTTTATAAATGTTTTACAAAAAATAACAAAAATAGCCCCACTTAAAGTGGGGGGTTGGTACCACCGATGAACTAAAATTGTATTATTACTAGTATTTTGGTGGCCTGATAGTGGTTATAACACCACTACTAGCCCCAATGGAATTTAATGGTACCTCACCAGCCATCCAATGTGGCATGCTACTACCAAAAACTACATTTTGAGTTATCCAATACTTTAGAACTTCCTATGGGTATTTTATTCCAACTATACATCCAAAATAGCCTTATAAATATTCCAAAAAGTTATAAAAATTCTCTCATAACCCCAATTCCCAAAGTAAAATTCCCATTAGCACCAATTACATTAGAATCTGACCCATTTCAAACCTTCACCGGCATGTGGCCACATGGGTTATTAAAAGTATTTTTATCATATAATCTACTCTTCCATTGTATCAAAACACCTAATTATAGAATATAAGAAAAACCACATCATTAAATAATTTGACTCCATCAATACATCAAGTCTAATTCATCACCACATTATTCCAAAATCATTCCCATAAATGTTCAAATCATGAGAAGGATATACAAATCAAATCATTAATTTCCATGTAAAATCACATATGTCATATAAAATATATGATTCCCATCTCTTAACCTATAAATACCCACCAAGGATCCATCATTTCACACTATCTTGAAAAACATAAAAAATCCAAAATGTATTTCAATTCACTAATTGATATGAGTAATTTTATTTATACACATGATTGTGAGTCTAATCAGAATCTCCTAACACATCATGATCGTTATAGAGGCCTCTAAGTCACCCATGTGTGTGCTCATATCAAAAAATTAATTTATTATAAACATTATATTAGGATATTATAATTAAAAAACTCATGGAATAATTATGATATACTCAAGAAAATAATTCCAATATGTACCTACGAAACTTTCCCGTTCTCTTTTGAATTCAATCATGATCTCCAATATTTTAAAACTCTAAAACACCCTATGAATGATCTATGTTTCACTCAATATTTTTATAATCACGATCTATTTTGGAAAAATGAGAAGTTAAAATATTTAATTATTTAAAATGGACACCATATAAAAACATTATAGTTTTATCCATTCACACACACATATATATATGAAATATATTCAAGAGGAAACATTATATCTCAAAGAAAGAAGATTTGGGTTAACAAAATCACTTACGCTGTTGTTATTTTTTTAATCAAAATCATTTGAATGATAAAACCATATATAGATCTTCCAGTCCCTTGAATTCAATGATAAGATTGATATAAATACATACTTTTGTAGTGTGTAGACCACACAAAATAAAATAAGTGGTGAATATGACATATGTCTCGATTAAGGAAAATTGAGATGAGAAAACCTTTATAGATTTTATAATATTTCAATAAAAATTTGTTGAAAACATAAATAACTTGAATAAATATAGGATCATGTTCAAATAGTTATCATATACACCATATAAATAGAAGTATCCCCACAATTTAAAATGTCTCAAATAATGGAGTTTGAGACGAAAAACTATAACCATAGATTATAAATTAATTTAACATTCTATAAACAAATGTATAATAAAGATAAATATATTAATAAGTTATTTCTTAACTTTATTCGTATATATTAAATTTCGAAACTTTAATTAAAATCATTCATTATACATTTATTAGTTAGTTATTATTTCTTTTTATCATCAGATGTTGGAGATTTTGATTATTTTACACACTATTTTTAATGCAGATATATATAATCATTATTTGATACCAAGTTCATTATTTATATATAATTTAAGGTACTTTAATAGATTTTAAATTATAATATATAATGTTATAATTTCATTCCGTGATATTTTTAGTTATGATTTGAGAAAATGAAATCAGTGATATTATTATTTCCGTAAATTTTAACAAACAAAAGGTGATATCTTAATAATGATTCTAATATTAGTACAAGAATACCAAAATAATAAACCTTATTTATATATTAATATAATATTATACAATTAATTATTTTTCTATATCCATCCATGATAATCATTTATAGCATCATTCATGTAGGTTGATAAATCGACCAAAATAATAAAATGTTGTAATCAATGGATGAGTATGATTATGAAGTGACTATAGTATCATAATTACTAAATAAACATATATGTTATCAAACAGATAAATTATCATTGAGAATATTAAATGAATAATATAGTTTAAGAATCTATTCATTGTAAATATGATGTTGTTTTTCCTCATGGTATTCTCATTTTAGGTGGTTAAATTTACAATAATCATTTATTGTTAATATTTTTACAATAATGACTAATTTATCTTTAAATAATAAAAATAATTTCATAAATATAAAATTTATACATAAAATACATTTTTATTACCATATATGTAAGTAAGAGATGAAAAATGAAACATCTCATCCATAGGGGTGGTAGTCTGCATGTACGTACACGCATCGTTTTCATTTTTAAATGGACTAAAATAAAGGATGGTAGATAGTGATTTATTTTTCAAAAATCATAATTATTTCATATATATCATATTTATTTTTTAAATACATTATTATAACAATCCAAGCAATGTGGTGATGAAAAATGAAGTATGTCATTCATGGAGGTGGTAGTCCACACATATGCAAGAGTGACATTTTAATTTTTCAAATGGTTTAAAGGAAGGTAAAAAATGACTATTACATTAAAATAATAAAATTTATGTATACAAATGATAATAATTTAATTATTTTGGCATGTGTGGAATAGATTTTTTGGAGGAATAGATAGAATGAAAAATGTTAATAAGTGGATAATACTCATGCTGAAAACTTGTATACTCTCTTATAGGACATCTAGGAAATAGAGATTTTAGGGATTATTTTTGGATAAGTGGGATGATAAACATGGTATAGGACTCTAGGATTAGTAAAATGGGAATTTATTCAAGGAAATTGTTAATTATATAGTGTTTTTAAGAGGTTGGAAGTGAGATCCTTTTATAGGTGAAAACGATAGAATTTTCCATGGAATTGAATGATAAGTGAGGGGTAAAAATGGAATTTTATGAGGGTTATGTGAATTGGGTGAAGAAATTATGGTGATATGTGTAGTTATTACTTTAAAAAATAACAAATTTCTTCAAAAAAATTTTTTTGGAAAGTTAATTTAGTAAAACGTGTTCCACTTTATGTCACTCATTTTTACCCATATTAACCTTGATAAAAATTTAAAATGGTAATTATTATTTTTAATTAAAATATACGCTAACCCATCCTACATAATTTCAACATTTTGATTATAGTTTTGTACGCAATTTAATATAATTTAGTTTCTAAATATGAAAAAAAAATTAAAATTAAACTATAAGATATTAAAAAACTGTCTTTTTATACATTAAAAGTTTTTATTATTATTTCATATAAATTTATAATTGATTGGTCGGTAATATATTTTTGTATATGTTTAAACTTAATATTATATTAAAAATTTTAATTTTAATAATTTAATTTATTTATATAAACATTACACAACACTTGTAAAAAAATTCTTTGAAGATTTCCATTTTTCTTCTATAATGGTAATTATTCTTCACCTCGTTAACTTAATTTCAGGTATAAAAATTAAATTTATATTATTAAATAATTTTAATATGATTATACCAATTATCAAAATAATTTTATCCAATTTAATTTATAAAATTTTTAAAAATTAATTTTAATATAAGTACGCATAACACATAATTGTTTTTGGAAAAATCTATATTCTAAGAATAAATATTACATTCCTAGTAGTAACTAGTACATGGGTGTTAAGTTATTTTATTGTATATATTATTGATAAATTTAATTAAAGTAATTATTTAACACTAATATAAAAAATTCATGGTGTATAAAAAAGTGATTTTTAGTAAAATATATTCTTTTTCAAAAAATGATTTTTTAAATTATTTAGCTCCACTAAATGAGTATTTTTAACTCATTAGTATTGAAAATGAAATTTATTTTTATTTATTTATATATTTCATAATAAGGTTACCTATATTTATACCTTCCAACTTAACTATTATATTATATCAATTATATATACTAAATACAATTTTATCTTAACAAAATGTTCTGCGGTTTGTTTTAGTTTGGTATTTATATGAAGTAGTCTATTAAACATAAATATTATTTAAATAGAAATTAATTTTAAAATATAAGGGTGTTAAATTATCCACCCATAATTAAATTACGTCCTTAAAATTTTAATTTTCACTCACTAATGAAAATAACTAAGGGTATCAATAAGATGGACATGACTCGAGATACAATTTATACTCATATATAAACCTCACTATGATAGATAAGAATAGAAAATTATCTTTTCACATGGAATATATTGATATTATTAACAATTAATTTTCCAAATATTCCTCCTTTATTTTATTTAATTCTTATTATTTTCTAGATACATACCTTTCCCAACATTATTTTCATGATAATTTTTCTAGTAAAATACTAACATCAAAATGGTTATGATAATATCCAATAAAATCAGATTAAATGATCATATTAATATGAAAACTAAATCATAATATGTATTATCCATTAGAAAATTCATTTAAACCTATGATAGTTCTAGTTAAACTATGATATAATTGGAACAACCTATAACTCCTTCAATTAAACCTTGGTTTTCCTCATTCATATTCCTATTTGGTTCCCTAACCTAACTAGTTATCCTAAAATCCCATTTAAACCTTTTATAATAGTTACCCAAGAGATTTTGAATCAGTAAATAATATCCCCCGAGAGTTTTAAACTAGGTATTTAGTTAGGCCACTTTTTAATTCACAAAGAGAATATCAATTTAATAACCAACTAGATTTTTTAGGGTTTTTATCCCTAGGTGCATCTGTGTTAAATATTGTATCCGATTATTTTTATCTAGACATGTATTTCATTTCTATGAAACCAGAAACTATATACTTTAACTAAATTTTAAGATGTTTTCATGTATTTAGAATTTTATAACATGGATTTTTTCTAATGTTCTCTTTTCCAAATCTAAAAAAATAACTAATATAATCCTAAAAAATAATGAAACCCTACATTGATTCCAACTGAGGGCCTCAACCCATACTCCTAGATATAGTTCTAAAAAAATAATTTATTTCTATATTTGATACCATGTGAGATGACTCAATCCAAACATACATATATTTGCATAATTTAAGCATTACATCTTACAATAATCACAAAATACTATAATTTAAATGTTTATTGTCTTGGGGGGATATATACATAGAAAATTATTCTATAATTTTTTCATCATCTCTCATAAATAGTCTTCACATAGGAAACCCAATATCAAACATAATATTCTTATTTATAACTTGGGAAATTGAAATATGAGAAAGTATGAGATCATATGATTAGAAATTGAATGACTTATCAACATGTCATCATGGGTTAGATCATAAGAAGGAAAAAACATGATAATGATAGAAATATCTTATTAAAAGAAAATGAACTAATAATATTTTCCATGTAATATAATGAAATGAAATCTTAAATGATTAAAACTATACCCTAGAATAAGAGTATGGAATCATGGGACATGAATTAAATGTATTGGAGAATATTATAGACATCTAAAATAGAAATGTGTCATGAGAATAAGTATAAAAAATATTATATTTTGAGAAAACTCAATGATTCCCATTAATTAAGACGTGAAAACAAAAACAAAATGATCATGCCTCAGATTGTGAACAAAGAAAAATTCCCAAAAATCATATTGTGGAAAAATAAAAATTCCAACATCTCATGTTTTGAATAAATAATTATTCCCACAACTCACATCATTATCTCATGAGACATAAAACTTTATCTAATTAATTTGGAGGCTTTAAAGGACCCAACCCATCTCAATGCCTTAACAGACCCAACATGTATTAGGGATTTAACGTACCCAACTTAACTTAGGAATTTAAAAAAACCGGCCTATCATATAATAATAATACATGTAGTTGGGGTTTGGTATAGTGGTAAGCATCCCTTAATTATACATGAAAATGGGGGTTCAAAACCCCTTGGGTGCATGTACTATAGCAGTACTGTAGCGAACTGTAGCGGCGGTGGCACTGTAGCAACAACAGGCACTATAGCGGTGGCAGGTCACTGTAGCAGTGGCAGAGTATTGTAGCAGTAGTGGGTACTGTGCAGTACTGTAGCAGCATGGGTACTGTAGAAGTACTATTCACAAAATGGGATTTGGGCCTACGGGCCATGTAATGGGATAAATTCCCACTGGACCTTCAAGCTATGTAATGGGTCTCCCACTGCCCAATTAAAGAGGTCTTTTCATTGCTTTAATAATAAATGAGGCTTCAGACCCAACCTTTAAAAAAATATTATAATAATACATACATGTGTGGGCCACATGAAATAAATAATTTTTCATATAATAAATAACCTAGGGAATAAAATGGGTCTTATAACATTTTTGAATGGTATGGAATAAAATGGACTCAAGAATTGTATTGGTTGATACTAAACATTCAATCACTCAAAAAGGAATATTTTATAAGAGAATTTAAAGTGTAATTCATAAAACATAATCCATAAGAGATATATCCTATGGTGTTAGAGATAAAAATGGAAGAGAAATAATAAAAAGAGATTTTGGAAAAAGTTTCATAATATTATAAAAAACAGTTGAGGTTGTGATCCACTTTCAAAAAACAATTTCAAGAATATAACATGATAATATTTTAAAAAAACAAATTAAAAATTATTCCAATAATAGATCCCTTAAAAAGTTATAAAGTTTTTAGATGGGAAATGTGGAGAGGAACATAAAATATATGATCATCAAAGTAAAATCATTTTTAAATATTTTAAAAAACCCTTTTTTAAATCCACATAATTAAATTATTAATAATTTTTTTTAGAAATAGGTATTGAGATATAATAATATCACATTGTATAATATAGGTTTGCGTTTTAAAATAATACACCAAAAAAGTTATATAAATAATTAATATAGATATTTATGAAAAATAGTCTTTAAATAGGATGAGAATTATTCTTGACAACATTAAACTTTTATGTGAATTAAATTCATAAAGGAAGAAGATTTTAATTAAAAATGACATTTTACCTAGATATAAATATAATAAATCATATAATAAATTCTTATGGTGTAAAAATCAAGCATCTATGAAATATTCTCAAGTGGAAACATTATAGCTCATAGAAAAGATATTTCAGTTAACAAAATACCTTACAACTTTAGAAAACATTGAATCAAAAGTTCTTGAATGAGAAAAACATAGATGTATTTTAAAATCCATTAAATTGTTTGAAATTTCTGATATATTTAAATACACAAACAGTATATACACCAAAAAAAATAAAATAAGTGATTAATATGACATTTTTCAAAAAGAAAGAAAATTGAGGCGAGAAAAAATCTTACAATTTTTATAACATTTGAATCAAAACCTATTGAAAGATAAAAAATTAAATTAATCCTTAAATAAAATAAATAAATAGATAATCGTGATATAATATTTCAAATAGGAAACATATATACCATATAAATGTAAATAGTATTAGAATTTGAAATGTGTCTAAAAGAAGAGAATTTCAGAAGAAAACCCCTTTACTTTAGACTCTTACTTGATCAGAGGCTCTTTGACCCCCAATATAATAAAAATAAATAATTTCATAACCTTATACACATATATTAACTTTTATACTATTTAATTATAATAATTCTTTATACATTTATTAGTTATTTATTATTTGTTTTCATCATTGGATGTTAGTGATTTAAATTATTTCACGCACTTTTTAATGTAGATGTCAATCATAGTTCTTTGATACCAAGTACATAAATCCTATATTATTTAAGGTACTAGAATAAATGTTACTTCATAATTTATAATGTTTTAATTTCATTCAATAATAGTTTTAGTTATGATATGAGAATATGAAATCAATGATGAGATTGTTTGATAATTTTTAGTAAATAAAAGGTGGTATCTTAATAATGAGTTAAATATTAAAATTACAATTTATAAATAAAAATAAAAATTCTAATTGCATTTTAATATCATATTATACCAGTAATTAAATTTATATAACCATCCATGATAAAGATTTATAGCATCGTTCATGTAGGTTATGATGCCCTGGACTAAATATATTTTTATTTAATATTATTACGAAAAGTTAAATATTACAGCTCAAAAACATCTGACACAGATAATATTACCTTTTTGTTATTTTTATTTTTAGACTAGTTACATAAAAAAGTTATTTTATAAACTTGTAAACATTTATTCATAATTGAACTCTTCTAGACCCACTTTTTGACTTCTCTTAAGTTATACTAATCTTTATAAACTGTGGAATTGAAACATAAGGGGTGGAGATTAAAAAATTAGTAAGGGAATAATTATTTCATTACATCAAGGGATATATCATTATAATAAAATAAAATATTATTTATGTGAAATTTATTATTAAAATGAACATGGAAAATTCGATTTTTCTATAAATGGTGAAAGAAATACACTTAATATCAAAAGAACAAACATGTACCCAAACATAAGAGTGTGAGATAATAATAGAAATATGAAATAAGTAAATTATATCATAATGTCATGGAATCATAAATATAAATAAATAACATTAGAAAATTACATTATAAACATAAGTTTAGGCTCACTTCCAAGACTATCATAGTGGACAGACTCTCATTGATTATTGGGTTCACTCCCCATTCCCATAAACAAAGTGGATAGATTCCCATGGTTTATTGGGTTTATTACCCCTTAAATTTTATATTATACCATTATATGTAAATATTTGGGCAATAAATTGGATGGATATATAATTTTGGGCCCATGTGTCACATAACATAGTGTTCTTAGGCTAACCATCCATGCATCATTCCTGGTATCTCATGAAATGAAAACATTGCCGAATGAATTTTAGTGATATAAAATTAAAATACCACCCATAAAATAATGAAAAAATTATATTTACACAAATATGAGACACAAGAAGAAAATAAACCATACAGAAATCATAATCATGATAAATCCCATTAGAAAAAAGTGGGTTTTATAATCTTGTCTCAAATCATAAATGAATGTTATATCATAAGGATTCCCAAGAAAATAAGGAATTAAATCATTTTGGATGTTCATATTTTATATAAGAAACATATAAATTGAATATTTTTTTCCTATGAGGGAAAATTCATGATAAATATTAATAAGAAGTGAGAATAAAAATAAACTTCAAAGGTGATGATTTTTGAAATGATAAAATGATCTTCTAAGGGAGGAAATATCTTATTATTTCCCTTTATAAAAAAATTGACCTAGGATGGTTTTCTATAAAATAATTTGGTGTTTTATGATCTATTCATTCTTAAGAAACATTTTATAGTGGTGATACTTTTCATGTAATACGAAATAAAAAACATCCCTTAAGTCTCGTTAACATAAAATTTAGAATTTTGAAGGGAACTTAAAACATGTAATATCCATAGAAAAAATGTATATTAAACTAGATTTATGTGTATGGAACATATATATAGAATATGGAATACATAAATGAGAATAAGATAGTAAAAAAGGGAGTCAAAGAAAGAGAAAGTGTAACCCAAAATTAATGAGGGTGGTTTCAGAAGATCATTTTTATGTTTTAAAACATCATTTGTTGAAACCAAGTTCATTAAAAAGGATTATAAAATTTTATTTTGAAATGGTTTAAGGATAAATATAAACATAAAATGAGATAAATCATATTTGGGTTCCTAAATAGGAAATAAGAACATTGGCAGGAAATAAAACCACAGACATAAAGGAAAAATAATTGTTAAAAAGAATATGATTTATTCTTAATAGTGTCTTGCTTTTATGGGGAGTAAAATCATTAAGGAGGAAGATTTTAATCAAAATTTAAAATTTTTCACAGAAAAAAAGAGGAATTTAAATATAAAATATTTTTTTGGAAGAAACCAAGATTATAATTAATATGTTTTAAACAAGAACTTATAATCCAAAGAAAGGGGTTTGAGTTAACAAATCCCTTACAACATCTCAATATTTTGGAATTGAAAATATAGGGGAGGTAGAACATGATATGGATTGGTAAATGACATTGATTTAATGAGATTTATGAAAAAAATAAATCCATCTACAATTCATACACCACAAAAAATAACAAGTGGTGAATACGATTCATATATCAATGAAAGAAAATTTAGATCCAAAACCCCTTTCCTTAGGTATTGATTCATTACGCGCGTACACCTAATGTCCTCTACCATTAGAAGTTATCCCTTGGGTGACTCTTTAAGGCTCATTTTCATGGTTATTTTTGGAAGACTAATTATTCTAGAAATTACAGAGGGGGTTGAGGAAAGACTAGGTAAGAGTTTTGGTTGATCTGTATCTTTTGAATGAGTAAAGAAATAGAGAGAAGGTAGGCACTTTTTATAAGTAAAGAGAGTAGAATTTTTATAAAATCACTTTAATTTTAAATAATTTAATCATATTATTCTAGGATAAAGGCATAAATATGGCCAATAATGGATTGGGTAAGAGATATCGTCAATACTTCCTCTGATAGACATTATCACACATGATTTTAAAATATTTCATCCTTTTTCACTAGCTTACAACCCATTTTACACTAATTTATACTTATTGTGTTAACTCCATTTTTACCCTCAGTAACTAATTTTAATGACCAAAATTGAAATTGAAATTATTTCTTAATTGGAATATTATTATTTCAAATATGAATTTGTTTTGTAAAATAAAATGTCTAAGGGTTATAAAAATTAATTTTAGTATTAGCACACATAACACGTAAAATCCTTTTTTAGTGTATTTTTAAGACTAAAACTTATATGTAGGGTGAAATTATAAATCCGTTTTATTTTTATGATATAAATTATTTTATTATATAAAAAATAAAATTTATTTGTCTTTAAAATCAATCTAAATCCAAATTTTACAAAAATAACATATAATTAAAATAAAATACAAAAAATAGTTTTTATTGAAAAATATTACTTAAGTTCCAAAAATATTAGACATAGGTTTTCTAAATTATGAATGGTATTTAAAAATTGGACATTTTTACACCTTAAACACATATTTTATCAATTAAATGTTTTATAAAATTATATGTCTCACTTATATAATTATATGGTTATCGTTTTGGTAAAAACAGTATTTTCACTATTCAGTGAAAAAAACTAATTTAAAAAAATACTAAAAATAATTACTAATATAATATTGTTAATATGAATCCAAAAATTAAGTTTATTTTTTAAAATTAAAATTCTAAAATTTTTGAATCTATCTTTTACATAAAATCATCAAATGTAATGAAAAACTGTTTTTATAATAAAATAACTTTTCAAAGTATTAAAGATTATTATTATTATTTTATATCAATTAATATTAAAATTATCCTTAATTTATTATTAATATAAAAATTTATATTATTCATATAAAAATATACCTTATCTATAAAATATTTTGTTTCTTAGGATAACACACATAATATTAAAATTTTAGATGAAAATATATTTCTAGCATAAAATAATCTTATTAGTTATTTAGAAAAATTAGTTGTTTTTATCAATAACTTAGTATTAATAATAAAATTTATTTTTATTTCTAAATATACTTCATAATTCAGTTATCTCTGTTTTTAAATGCCAATTCTAAGACTATATTTTATAGGTTATATATTGTTTCATGGGTTTTTTGGGTTTGGTGTTGCATGTGAAACAAGCTATTTAACACGTTAGATTTTAAAGGAAAATATTTAATTTAAAATATTGGGGTGTTACATTCTCCCCAATTAAATAAATTTTATCCTTGAAGTTTTAAATATCACTCACTAATAAGATTAGTTAAGGGTATCTAAAAGATAGACATAAAATGTAGTCAATTTTCTTAATCAAAATTATCCTCATGATTGGGGTTAAATATTATAAAATGTAGTCAATTTTGTTGGAGAGTTTATCATAATACTTTTAGAGATAAGTGATCATTTATTTATTTGAGATATGAAATATAATCTCTTTATTTCATTAATATATAATCTATATAGATATAGCTAACTAATTTCCAAAACCACATAAAATTCATCTAATGTAATGATAATAGGATTTTTAGAAGGCACTTTCTTATAAAATTAAACAAGAGATTCAATAATTATATCACTATAAGTTTTATTAGAAATTAAACATATAATAATATAAGTGATGATTTTATGTTCTTATAAAACATAATAGGAAAAAAAAGGAGTGGGTTGAATAATATGTAAATACAACAAGCATAGTTCTTGAGTGGATGATCGATGTTCCTTACTCCACATCATTTTCAGAACTCACTTTTTTATTTCTATTTACATAAATATCATTTATTCCCTTTTCCATTGAATTTGGGGATATCAATAATTATTGGGTACCCTTGGATTATAAAATTATCTTGGATAATTTCAAAATTCTCCACATTTTAGATATTGAACTTTTAGTGGGACCTCAAGATGAACTCCTTTTCTATTCATCATGTACACTAAAATCTTTATTATTTTGTGGAAATCAATTTCTATATTACCTCATTTATGACAGAGAAAAAATCTTATAATTTATTTTTGACATTACCCTGAGTACCTCTTCCCAAAATTTTTACATGAAGGAAATCAAATCACCTTTCCTTCATCATCTTCATCACCCTAACTTCCACGATACTCTATCTTTCTCTTCTTTTGTGTGTTTGAGAATTCAACTATGTTCAAATTGTTAATCATAATTTGTGATAGATGGTTTGGAATAATCACAATATTTTTCACTCCAACTATTATCTTGTTAGATTTTTCATTAGTAAAATATACTATTTTTCCATAGTACCCATCATTTACTTGATTCATTTTGGATTCAGATATTATTAAAAACAAAATTTATTAATGTGATTAATGATCAAATACTAACATTAGATAATTATCATATACTATCTCATGAAAAACTCACCCTCAAAATGTGTTACTCTTTGAAAACATAACATTGGATTTCATCCCAACCTAAGTAACTCTTAGTTCAATATTGGTTTCTTTAGGTTGGGTTCTCTAATACCCCTTAAACTAAATCCTTAACATAATAAATCCTATATAATGGATTGTAAAGTGAATCTGATTGATCAAAGTATATCCCCCAGAAGTGTAAAAACAGGTTTTTAGTTTGGAATATTTTTTAAGCACTGGATGATGATTGAGATAATACCCAATATGCCCCTTTTAGGGTTAATACCCAAAGATACATTTTTTTCAAAGCCTGCATACAGTTGTAGTATCTAGATAGGGATTTTATTGCTTGGAAAACCACTCAAACTAAACTTTTTCAAAATTTTAGAATGTTATCTTATAGATATAATTATCTATTATACTTATCCCTATGGTTTTCACTAAATTTATATAATCCTAATACCCCAAAATAACTCGAATAATACTAAAAAATAACTAAACACTCCTTTGATACCAACTATGATACACTTGAATAAATATATCTTTATATTACATCATCACAATAAGTTAAACATTACACCTCAAAAAAATATCATACAGAACAAAGAACCTATTGGTTTTGTTTCTTTGAGGACATATTATATAGGAATCATATTTTAAAAACTTGTGAACATTTCTCTATAATAAAACTATTCTAGACCCCCTTCTAGAATTATTATAAGTCATACTTATCTTCATAACCAGAGGGAATGGAAAAATAAGAAAGGGGTGGGATAAAACACATTTTAAAGGAATAATTATCACATTTCATTAAGTGTTATTTCATAATAATGAGATAAAACATGAGTCGGGAGAAATTTCTTGTTAAAAATAACATGGTACACTGAGAGTTTCCATAAATCATGGAGGAAAGACATGTAATCTCAAAAGAAAAAACATGAACCATGACATAAGAGTGTGATATAAGCATAGAAACATAGAATTAGGAAATGTATCATAAGATCATGTAATCAAAAATATGTTTAAACAACATAAAACATGACATTATAAGAATAAGTCAAGGCTTACTACTAAGACTATCATAGTGGAGAGAGTCCCATGGTGAATTAGGTTCACTCCCTATTTCCATAACAAAAGTATAAAGAGTCTCATGGTTGATTGAGTTAACTCCCTATTATATTTCATATTACATCATTATATTTGAATCTTTACCTAATGAATTGGAGTTCTATATAATTTTGAGCCCACCCAGCACATAGCATAGTGTGCTTATGATAACCACTTGTGCACCATACATAGTGTCTCATGTGATGAAAACATTACCCAATACATTGAATGGGTATATAATTTCAGGCCCACCCATTAAATAATAAAAATAATAATATTTACTTTCATACAAGTTCCAAAAAAGGAAAATAATCCAAAAATAAAGCATAAGAATGATAAAACCCATCAGAAATATGTGGGCTTCATAATATTATCTCAAAGCATATCGGAAGGTTATATCATAAGTATTAACAATATAAATAAGAATTAAATAATTTTGTATGTTTATATTTTAATTAATAAATATAGGACTTGAAAATTAAATTCCAATGTAGGTTTATTCATGAGAAGGATCAATGATAAGTGAGAATAAAAATGAACTGCCTAGGTGTTGCTTTTTGAAATGAGCATAAGTCTATTAAGGAAGGAAATATATTAGTATTTCATTTTACAAAGGAAATGAACAAGGATAGTTTTAAATAAAATAATTATGTTTTTAAAAATATATTCATGGTTAAATAACATTTTATGGATGATCCACTTTTCATGAAATAATAAATCATAAAGTTCCCTTAAATCAGGTTTACTTTATAGTAGGAATTTCAAATGGTAAATTAAAACATTCATTATACCAAAAAATAAAGCTTTATTAATAAAAGGTATGTATCTAAGGAACATATATAAAAATATGGAATAAAGAAATTATGAAAACTTAAAGATAAATTATGTAAAAAAGTTAATGAATAACACAAATGTGATTAGGGTGGTTCCAAAAGATCGCTTTTTATGTATTCAAAAACCTTTGTTGAAACCCACATCCTTAAAAAGGATAATAAAAATTTATTTTTAAAATGAGTAAGGATAAATATGATAATCCCATAATCTAAAACATATTTGGGTTCCCAAATAGGAACGGATAACCTTAATGGGAAGGGAAAACATGGACACAGACAAAAAATCATCATTAAATAGAATGTGAATTATTCTTAACAATATCTTACTTTATAGGGAATAAATTCATTATTAATAATGATTTGAATAAAAAAGATTCATTTTATCCAGATAAAAAGGGAAATTTTAATATAAAATCATAGGGTGGAAGAAACCAAGAAAGTAAGAAGATCAAAATGATACTTAATTACCCAATGAAATGGGGTTTGAGTTAAAAAAATCCATAAAATATCATAATATTTAGAATTGAAAACCCATGGAAGGTAGAACATGACATGTATTGATAAATCCATTTGAATTCATGAAATTTATGAAAAAAATTAATCCATTAATAATTCAAAGAAATTAAAAAAATGAACAAGTGTTGAATATGATTCATATCTCAATGAAACAAAATTGAGATCCAAATCCCCTTACATTAGATCATGATTCATTATGAATGTGTTAATAACACCTTATTACTTTATAATTTCCCCCATGGGTGACTCCTTAATAATAATTAACTATTTTTTTGAGAAGATTAAGGTTTCTAGGAATTGTGAAGGGAGTTTAGGAAATACTCGAGTAGATTTTTGGTTGATATACTATAGTGACCCATACTTTTCATTCATAGATATTTCATATTATTAGTTTAATATTCATTAAATGACATAATAATCCATAACAGAATCGTATAGGGCTAGTTTCATTGGAAAATTGGACACATAAGAAATTTATTCAAAATATGTTTATATAATAACCCACTTAGTTCTTCATAAATAGAACCCTTCTTAAACATATCATATCTAAAAACATTCTCTATAACCTAGGGAAAGGAATCATAAGAAAGAGTGAGATAAAATGATCAATAAGGGTAAAAAATGGAGATATCAATGATCACTTAAATATATAATGAGTATAAGGGTATGAAAACATGAGTTTTACATTAGAAAATCATAACCTATATATTAAATATCTTAATCTCAAGTCAAGTCATAAATATTGGATGCTCATAAAATATGAATGACAAAATAATCAAAGAAAATGTGACATGAGAGAATAATATTAGAATAAGACCTATATTTATAGTATACATGAGGCACACCTATCATGGGGTGTGGCATACGAATTTTTTTAAATTGTTTTCTAGTGCAACATAGTGGCTGACCAGGGTCGTCTCACTTGAGGAGCTTCATAATTGCTTGCTTTCTTATTATAATTAACCAAAATATAATTATTTTTTTATTTTAATACTTTATAAAAGTAATGAAATCTATTTTTTTGTTATCTAAAAATAAATAAAATGTGAAAAAAAACTAACATGAAATTCTAAAAATCCATGAAATGAAAAAAATGATATTAAAAATAAAGAATTTCTCATGATAGAGTTTTCTAGGAAGTACCTTCATTGACCCATTTCAAATATACTTAGTGAACACACCCTAACACATGTGTGAACACATTAATCTATCCCAATTATGAATTAGATTTTTACTTATCAACCTCTAAATGACCTCCACTTCCACCTCTTCATCTGAGGGATAATTAATGTAGTCTAAGAATTTAACCCTTATATAACCACAAAGAGGATTAAAACCATTGTAAATCATACTTATATTATCAAAAAGTAGAATTAAAACATGGCCTCAAGTTCAAAAACCAAATAACACTCTTGAGATATTTCTTGGGAAAATTACTCATTACAATGAGTATAATATTTCATGATGGAATAATTCACTACATACAACGAATTCATGTCGTGAATTTAAGGAATAATATAAGAAAAGAAAAATAAAAATAATAAGAATGAAAGAGGGATAAAGGTAGAATAAAAATAAAATAAAATTAAGAAAATTAAATAGATAGAAGAAGAAGAAGAGAATATAAAACACTTTGATATAAAAATAATGAAAATGAAAGTGTTAATTATATTTAAGAATTTAAAATAATACTAAAACAAAAAAATACAGAAGGAGAAAACTAAAGAAAAAATAATGCAATAGCTCTTAAGGTTCTCCAGTGGGGGTCTACCCTTATATGTGGAGACTTCTCATCTATTTATAGAGGAGTGATTTTTTAATGTCCCCCAATTTAGAACTCTCTCACATGGCTGATATAGGATGGTTACAAGACCTAAAGTGTACCTTCCCATACACCAAAGGATACCGACTAGAAGTGGGGTGTGATATGTATAGTGGGGAGACTATATCCTATGTTTATAGATTTAACAAATAGTAAAATAATCCCATAAAAATAATAAATAAATAAATATCATAGTCTGGAAAAATGGAAACAATACGATACATCAAAAACCAATAATAAATCAAACATATTAATTTAATAAATAATAACGGAATAATGTAATGGCATGTTGTAATGTAACTAGATGTTGTGTTAGAAGTAATACAAATAAAATACTAGAAAACTCCAAATACCCTAGTCTGAAACCCCATGTCAGTACCATCAGCAAAATGCATCCCATCTAGTAAGAAACAATAAAAATCAAGGTCCTTTTCCCTTATCCAATCCTGCATCCATGTAATCTACTCGGGTACCAAATGATGACCCAAATAGGGTGTGAGTATAACTCAATAGGTCAACACCACTATATATAAACATAAACAGTCTGATAATAAGTGTATTCAATAATGAAATAAACAAGTCTACTAATTAATTAATAAATTAAATTAATACCACATCAACCTACTTTTACCCCATGATAGAATATCTCTAAGCATGTCACAAAACCTTGCCAACCACAACCATATAACCATGGTAAAAATATAACCTACATCAGTTCCATATCGAAATATCTCTAAGAATATCTCATAACCCTGAAAACCTCAACCATATGACTATGGTAAAATTTAACCTTATAACCAAGGTATAAATCACACAAATATGGGTCAAACCCCACTATATAAGAGTTTTAGAAATCAATCGGGGTCGAGCCTAGTATATAACAATTTCAACTTATATTTTTTTTGAGCCCTGTATATATGAATTCTATAATTTATCAAGGCCATGGTCGGTAAATAATAATTTCCACATTTATCAGGGTGGATCCAAGTATATAATAATTTCATCATGTGTCACTGGGCACAACCAACTATATAAGAATTTTAGCATGTGAACTGGGAAAATGCCCCATATAAGCATTACAAAATTTATCACAACACGTGTCATAACAACAAAGATAGCACAATATCACATCACAAATGGTCAATTATAAAAATTACCATTTATTATTTAATTTCACATCTAATTTAATCTATCGATATTAAACCAATAAATTTTAAATCACATCAATAATCAGTCCAAACCAAGGTTAATCAATATCGAGGAATCACCCAAATACCATGTTATTCTAAACACAATTTAAACCATTTATAAAAACATTTATAATCAATGATTTTCTCACCTTAATGGTAGCCAAAATCTAGGTAAATATCCAATTTTATCCAAAGGGACTCCATGGAATAATGCAATTCATTATTTGATTCATTTAGACACATGTTATGTTGGTGAAATTGAAATATCACACATACTTGACAATTATCAAACCATAGGGATAAGGTTTAGACCACCAACCTTTAACTGACGATCAAACAATTATTCCTATAGAAAATCCCATGAGGAAGAAGATTATGTTGATCGCAGTAAGAATATAATATCAAAACAGATCAAGATAAAACCCAAGAAAGACCAAAATTAAAATATTGCACCGCAACGGACATAGAACAAATGGAGAGAAGAGAGAACCTTGTTAGAGTTGTTTCCCTATAACCAACTATTTTTACTTTGATTATATAAATATTTGATGTATTAATTATTAATGTAAACATCTTATTACTTATTTTACACTATTCTACATGTAATTAATGTAACAATTCCATAAATTATTTTTCTCATTGATAAGGTCATATCAGTTCCCCTCTATGATGATAGCCTTGAAGTGCTATGAAAATATTCTTAATATAGTTCTGCAGTTGGATAACATACTATGATGGGTCACGTAATATATAGACTGTCAAGTGTGAGTACTTGTAAGAAGATGATACTTCTTCTCATGAAGTTTGAACTTGGTAATCTCAAATATGGGGGATTATGATAACATACCTGCTAGTAGGAATTATGCATGTTTTGGTGTCATTAAATATTTCTATCTACCGGCTTCTATAATGATCCTTATAATTTAAAATTTTCATTAATTCATGTCATGACTCACACAATTATATTTTCTGATGAAAACCATCCCGCCATGTGTTGGTGTGAAGTAGGGTATGTTGGGTGCGTTATGAATGACATGTTATTAATGGATAAGTCAAGAAACGATTTTCCACTTCCATATTTATAGAATTGGATATCTCAACCCTTTTATTGAAATAGAACCATTTCCCTAAATTCCATGGTCATGGTATATTAACGAGATTATTTCAGATAGTCAAAGAATGATATATCAAGCATATATGTTGAGGACACCATCATGCAACCTTCTTGATGAGATTATGTGATAAAGGAATTATATTACATAGTGATCATTCGTATGTGGTTTTTGTCATTGAAACATTAATTTCTTTATCTTGGGTGCCTTGACCTGTTTCTAGAAAGTAATCTTGGAATTTAGGAAATCTCTCCTAATTCCAATGAGAAATAATCCTAGAGGGTCACACACAAAGTGTTTCTGGTGGTATCAATTAAATTCTATTTTAATTTAATTAATAGAATAAATATTATTCTCAAAACTAATAAATAATTTTATTTAAGTTATAATGATTGCATAAATTAAATAAATATTTATCCACCGGATTGTGAATAAAATATATTTATTGATTTTATTGAATATTTATTAAATATTTATTTACTAGTTTTTGAATAAAATATTTATTTAAGAGAATAAAATATTTATTTGGGTGTTTAATAAATGAAATAGGTGTTTGAATGGACCAATACCATTTCTGGTGATAAAATAATTATTTACAAGTTGGTAAATATTATTTATCAATTTTTTGCAAGTTGGCACACCAAAAAATTATAATACTATTATTATTATTATGTGGTGTGGGATTTCATTAATGGTTATAATTTTATTTAATGTTTTTTATGCAATTAAATTTTTTTAACTAAATTCCTAGATCAATTAATAGATATAAACGTCTATTGTGCAATTCAATCGAAACCAATTCCAGGTTTGGGAATAGAGAATTGTTGTGCACAATTAATTCTTTATTTACTCCTCCCCTGTCCCTATGAAGAAAAATAAACCCAAAAGTTAATTTCTTCAAGACCAAAGAACTAGTGATCAAGAATGAGCAAAACAAGATATTTGATTCGCCCCACTAGCACCTGGAGAATGAGTGGTATTTCTCAAAGACCATTAAAGCACGTCTGAATCACTGCTAGAGGGATTCTACCCTTGTATCAATGCATGTACAACAAAGGAAATACAGAAGGGCCTTTTTGAAGGATTAACAATCATCAGTGATGAAATTTCCGAAGCCCATGTATTTATTTCTTTAGATATTAAATAAATTAAATAAAAATTTGATGTGAAAGATCCTTAATCTTGAAATTGTAGCATTAAATTTATAATTATTTATTTGATTATTGATCTATACACAATTGTGGTTAGATTTTATTTTATGTTCTTTGTTATTTAATCTGATTTGAATTAACATGTTATCAATATATTAATCATGTTCTTTTAGTGTTTCATTTTCTTAATGGTTTAAGAACAAATGAACAACAAATGAAGATTCTATTGGGATGTTCCAAATCATTTTTCGATAAAAATAGGTTATATGGCGTATAGCTGGAGCACACATTGTATACCCATGTGTAATGTATCTAGATGAACCGAGTAATTAATTACATGTGGTGATTTTATTTGACACCACATGTTGACCGGGGAAACCTGGCACATGTCAATTGGATACATGGTGTGTAATTGGAATGAACACACCATGTAGTCTGGCTGAGTCAACACACTGATGCTCTAGGCGCATGACATGGATATACAACAACTGAGGTACATGGTGTTTAAATACATGTCCACACTGTGTAGCCTCCCATTAATGGAATAAATTAAAATTTCATTAAATTTCAACATGTAGCATTAAAATATTCTTGTATTGATTAGTACACCGTTGTGTGTTTGACAATTTAATTATGGTTTTAAAGAATTTTAAAATGCCTAATTAATTTATTATAATTAATATGGAATTATTGGTTCTGCTGTTTATTTTCCATGATTTCAATTAATTATGGGTATCTTCAAATAATATCTTATTATCATTAAGATGAATGAGAAATAATTAATTAATTAATTATTTATTTATTTATTTACTGTGATCACATTTATCTTAAATAATAAAAGAATTAATAAACGAATGTTAGCTATTTAGTTTTGTGTATTTGTTGCATGTGTGACCATTCATGAGCTTGACAAAGACCTATGTAAGTGTTGTAATTTATTTAATTAAATTTATTGCATGGTTTTTCAATTATTTAATATTAAATTAAAAGATGTCATGCGATTCATCCTTCCCTCTATTATTATTTAGGACCTATGTGTCCAATGATATTTATGTAATTCTCTTTAACCAATCCATTTGTTTCCCTCCCCGATGTGTGAGTAATAAATATTTTTAATTAATGAAGTATCCCACGACATGTGGGTATGGTTCAAGAGGGAATCAACATGACTCCAAATCGATGATACAAATGTGGACATGTGGAATGTTGTAGCTCATTCCATGTTTGGTATAAGGAGTTATTTCCCCTAGGTCATAGTTTGATTTAATGTCCACTCATTGAATCAACCATTAGATAAGCTCATGATCGATTCAATTAATTATTTATTTATTTTCTATCTAAATGAATTAAAATTTTATTTATTGATGCAAGGACATGATCATATAAATGAATGAATTAATATACAAATATGGAATTTAAATAAAATTGATTATTCATAAATGTTTTATCCAAACATGGTTAATTAATTAAGTAAATATCCACTAAAATATTAACAAGACATATAAAAAATAAAAAGAGATATAAATTTATGGATAATAAAATAAAATCCCACAATCTAATATTAATTCAGACTAAGACTTTTGTACTTGATTAGGAACAAAATTCAATAGAACTATGTGTTTGACAAACTCTTGTTGGGACACATACTTTTATAAGGGGAGTTCTTAAGAATGTTTCGGGCTAACTTAACCATTTTACATCAAGAGGAGTAGCCCTTTCTATACTTGGTGTAATTTGGAGGCAAGTGTGGAGAAAATCCAAGTTAGGATTTCTAGATTGGGGAGTCCACTGAATAGATAAAGGAGTTGTAATCAAATAGTTGGAAAAGGCTTTCCTACCTAAATATATTCAAAATGTCTTGAACAACCCTTGATGGGGTTATGGGAAGGAAAATATGGATTCTTGAAATTAGAATTTCCTAGAAATTAGAAATTTCTAGTTCAATGGTGAGGTAAATTGGGAATTGATAAAATAGTAGAAGATTTATTAAAATCAATTAATTATTTCCCACAAAATCTATAGTCAAGAAAAGTTATAATAATATCCTCTTTTAATTGTATAGTAAAATGAAAATCTCACTATCCCTCTTATCAATATTGTATAAATACAATCTCCTCAATGGTAATGACTTCTGAGAGTGGTTTAGACTCCTTTGAGTTATTCTATGTCATGAGCGGAAATCTTACGTTCTTGAATCCTCAATGTATGATCCTCCTACTCAAGAAGTGAGTGATGAAGAGTTCCTAGTCTATGAAAAAAAAATATGAATGACGTGGTCAGATTCAATTTTTGATTCTTTCATATATGTCTACTGAACTCTTAAAGTCTCATAAAAACATGAATGCATATAGAATGCTTGAGCACATCCATGGTCTTTACAATGATATATCTAGATAGGAATAGTTTGAGGTTTCTAAGGTACTCTTTTATAGTATGCTTGAAGAGGGTTCCCAACTGGGTCTCACGTATTCAAGCTCATCATCTACATTGAGTACCTAGAGGTTCTAGGGATTAAACTCCTTGAAGAACTAGGAATCAATCACATTCTGGAATCACTCCCTCAAAGAATCTCGAGTTTTATAGTGAATTTTAATATGAAAAACATTGAGAAGTCTCTTCCAGATCTTCTTATCCTCCTTCACCAAGTAAATAAAGATATGAACCGTGAAAATTCATCTATCCTTATAGTGAACAAATGGAAAGGGAAAACAAAGGGATTTAAGACCAAAGATTCTTCATTCCCTTCCAAGACGAAGAATATAAATGGAGAAGTAAGGGAAAAAGATACTATCTGTTTCACATGTGTAAAGATTGTCCACTGGAAGAAAAACTATACCCAGCTAAAGATACAAAGGGATTATTTAGGTGAGTTTATTATCAAGTGAAATTTATCTATTTATACAAATTTGGTATTAGATACAACTTGTGGTTCTCACATATGTATTAAAATATAGGAAATGAGTAGATTCAGAATAAATTGACTGAGGGGGGTTGATCTACATGCATCCAAGGGAGATAAACATGTGGATGTGACCACTTCCACAAAACTAGGTTTCTATATCTCCACCCTTTATCAACACTTTATTTAGTAGCACTGATAAAGGTGAGTCTTTATCATCGATTTTTTCCCTAGCACTGATAAAGCATATATTTCAAAAAAAATTACACTTCATAAAAAATAATATATTGATATAAAAGTATATTTATATTGATATAAATATAATATATATTTTTAAATATGTTTTAGATCAATTTGATAAGTGGTAGATGCAAAACGGACACCCAAAGCAGAAGTTACGGTCAATTAGAGGGATTAAGGACCTTTTTGAGCCTTAAAGAATATGAGAAGGTGTTATAGTGTTCATTATAGTGTAGGTTTATTTGAAAGCATCGATTTGAAATGTGGTAGAGGCAAAATAGACACTAGGAGCGGAAGTTATGGAAAAACGAACACCCGGAGCAGAACTTATGAGCATTGGGACGAATTATATGACTTTTTGCCTTTAGAGAATGTGATAAGGAGTTATAGTTATCACTAGAGTGTATATATTTTCGAAATATTTGATTTATATGTGGTAGAGTGAAAACGGACATCCAGAACATAAGTTATGATTGTTTGAAATTGAGAAACCCTCTTAGCACCTAAAAACCTAAGAAACCCATAGCTCACTAAAATAGCCATAACTTCTATTCCGTGTGTCTCTTTGGGTGCCGCAACCAATAAAATCGAAGATCGTGAGATGATTTAGGAGCACATATAATAGAAACCATGAGAATATCAAATAAGTGGATGATATATCAGTTATACTACTCTAAAAAAACTCCAACTTGAAACGGACATAACTTTTTTACCGGGTGTCTGTTTGGGCTCTACCACATATCAAATTGAAGGAAGCAAAAAGATAAAATCATAAATCTGACTCAAAAATATTATAATAAAGTCCCATACTCTAAAACCTCAAAAAATCACCAGAAGGCCTCCAAAACTCTATTTTTGTGTCCGTTGTCCTATCAAATTTTTCTTAAAATGGTAATAAATCTCGATCTGTGTGTATGTTTGGACTCCTCAACCTGTTATATCATATTTCATTCCATGATCTTCAGTTTAACTAGGTATGGAGCTGAAATGACACTTGGATCAGAAGTTATGCATGTTTCAGTGACTCTACGGTTTGTTAGGTTTTTCAAGCCCCCATTTCTTTCACTTTTATATTGTCTTCTATTTTTTCATATAGTTATAACTTACGATCTTCCTGTCCATTAGGCCCCCACCACCTATCATATCAAAGCTCATTTTTTATATAATATTTTTAAATATATATAATTTTTTATAATTATACTTACAGATATACATATAATATATGTGTGTGTTTGTGTTGTATATATGTATTTATTTATTTATAAATTAGAAAAATCATATTTTATAAATGTATTTAAAAGTAGTCTTATAAATATATATTAATATGTAAATAAATATATTAATATATAATTAAAGATATATATATTGATTTTAGGATATATATATATTAATATAACTATATATATAAATATATATTAATGTAACTATATATATATATATTAATATAAATATTTATATATATGTTAAAATAAATAAATATTAATATACGAGTAAATATAACTATATATATAAATAAATAGATATATTAATAAATGAAGGGCAAATAAATATAGTGGAGTGGTAAAGGCTTATGTGTGCATGCAAGAGGTCCCAAGTTCGAATCAAGGAGGAGGGTGGTCGCACGCATGGGTGCAATAAGGGATAAAGTTGTTAAAGTGTGGGGCGCTGTTAAATGCTGGGGTGTATAGGCTGGGGCGTACGGGCTGGTGTGGGGATGGCTAGGGCGTGTGGGGTGGGGCACTATTGAGGTGGGGGGGGGGGGGTTCGAGCACTGTTGAAGCCCCACCCTGATTTGCAGATTTTCTTAATGTTTTTTAAAATTTATTAGTTATTTTCAAAAGGTGCTGATAAAAGACCCCTTTATAATTGATTTTTTTAGCACTGATAAAAGGGTCGTTTATCAGTACTTTTCTGAGAGCTGGTAAAAGGGACCCCCCCTATCTTCACTGAGATAAACAATGCATTTTTAGCACTGATAAAGGCTTTTTTAGCACTGATAAAATCCTATTTTGTGGTAGTGAACTATCAAGGACTTCCACCTCACATTTCCGACATGAATGATCTTGGTTTTGAAGGGTTGTTAATATGGTAATTCTGTGACCTAAAAAAATATTTATGTATCCATACTAGATAAAGATGGATTCATTTTCAAATTTGGAAATAAAAGTTACCACTTTTATAAATATAACATCTGTTATGGTAAATCGAATTTACATAACAGACTTTACACATTGGATTACATGAACCAAGTAATGGCAATCGATAATTAAGCTACTTCACATGATTCATACCACACCTAACTTTGGCATCACTGGCTAGGTCATGTAAATGAAAAAGTGGTTAAAAATTTAAATCAGGATTGATATTTATATTCTTTCGAACTAAAACCACTTGGGGTATGTCACACATGTTAATAAGGAAAAATGACCAAACCCTCATTTTGCAGGAAAGGTGAATGGGCTACAGAGCTTCTTAAATTATTCCATAACAATGTGTGTGGATCAATTCCTATTGAGGCATAGAGTGGGTACTCATAATTCATAACTTTTATTAATTATTTTATTAGATATGTATATATTTACTTGATAAGATATAATTCATATTATTTTGAAAAATTCAAGGAATACAATAATGAAGTTGAGAACCACCTTGGTAGGAATATTAAGAAACTCTGCTTATAATGAGGTGGATAATATCTTAATCAAGACTTCATTGATTACTTACGGGAGTTTGGGATCCTATCCCAACTCACTTATCCTTACACAGCTCAGTAGAATGGTGTATACAAAAATGAGGAATCGCACCTTGTTGGACATGGTGAGATCAATGATGAGTCATGTAAGTCCTTTATTTTCCTTTTTGAGATATGTCTTATAAATAGAAGCACACATACTAAACCAAGTACCAACTAAATTGATAAATGGTATTCCATATGAATTTTGGAGTAGAAGAAAAACCATGTTATCGAATTTACAAGTGTAGGGAATCAATGATTTTGTTAAGGCCTCTTCCGGTAACAAACTTGCACCCTAAGTCACAAAGTGTGCATGTATAGGAAACCCCAAGTAAAAATGGGATATTAACTATACAAACCCTTAGAAAAAATGATCATAGTGTAAAGACACGCCATATTACCTGAGAGGGAGAATTTCCTCAAATGAGATAGTGGGAGTGAGATAAAATTCGATGAAGTCAAGGCTCAAGGCACACAAAAGTTGGTACATGATCAGATTCCACAAAGCCCTATAGAATAAGTAACTATTCGAGAGACACAAGAACTACATAAGAGTACAAGAGATGTTAGTGGACTATAATTATATGTTTTTCTAGTTACTGAGGAATATGACTCATTATTAGTTGATAATAATGATCCTCTAACCAAAATGAAGTAGTTAGTGGAACAAATGTTTCCAAGTGGAAAGAATCCATGAATTCAGAAATACATTCCATGTACCAAAACCAATTTTAGATTTTTGTAGATACTATAATGGATGTAAATTCGGTTGGTTGCAAATGCGTCTTCAAGAAGAAACTAGACATGGAAGGACAAGTTAGTACATGTAATGCTTGACTGGTTGAAAAGGTTTTAAACAACATCAAGGTATTTACTGGGATGAAACATTTTCACCATTTGAAATGATGAAATCCATCATAATTGTACTTTCTATTGTATCTTACCATGACAATGAGATTTGGAAAATTTATGTTAAAACAACCTTCCTTAATGAAAACCTTTAGGAAGATGTCTACATGACACAACATGAAGGGTTTGTGACTCTAAAGTATGAAAATAAGATATTAAATCTTTTAAAATCTATTTATGGATTAAATCAAGAATATGGGTCATGGAACATTAATTTTGATGAATCTGTAATGGAATATGGTTTTATAAAGAATGAATATGAGCCTTGTGTCTACAAAAAGTTTATTGGGAGTGAAATCATTTTCTTAATAGTGTTTTTTGATGACATATTACTTATTATAATTGAAATACCAGTCTTAAAGTCTGTTAAGGCATGGTTGAATAAATGATTTTCCATGAAATACTTGGGTGAGGAAACATATATTATTCGGATCAAGATCCAATGTGATAGATCCAAGAGGTTTTTTGGCCTATGTCAAAGTACATACATTGAAAAGATACTGAAGAGATTCAGTATGGAACAATCCAAGAGGGGATTATTTCCAATGTCACATGGAATTCATAATTCCAAGAAAATGTGTCATCAAACCCATGACGAAAGAATTAGAGTGGTAAGGGTTCCATACACATCAGTGATTGGTTCAATCATATATGTTATGCTATGTACAAGGATAGATTTCATATACGCATTAAGTGAAGTATGAAGATATCAAGCCAATCTAGGTGACCACCATTGGATGGTACTCAAGACTATCCTAAAGTATCTAAGGTGTACTATAAATTTTTTTGATGTTTATAGAGGATATGAGGAACTAGTCATCAGAGGATATGTAAATACCAGTTTTCAGACTAATCAAGATGACCTAAAGTCATAAACAGGATATATCTTCACTTTGAATGGAGGTGATGTGAGCTATAAGTATAACAGACCATACTTTACATATAGATATTAATTCAACATTGAAGAATATTTATTACATAACATAACAAAACCATTCTAGGACCGTATAGGTTTAGTGTCTTTAGAAACTGGGAAACATAAACAACTGGTTCATAAAACATCCACATTGCCTCCCGCTTATTTCTCCGTAAAAATACTCCCTTGTGACATATCTTACTTAATATCATTCCTCATGACCTGGTGAAAACATATTAAAGGGTGAGCTCAAATTATCAGTAAGGGTAAATAAGGGAAATATCAATCATATCATAATCATAAGAACAAAACATTTGAAAATCTTATTCTTCATATAAAAGATCATAATATCATGTGATGGGATAAATCCATAAAGGGAAATGTAATCCCAATAGTCATAACAGAATATATGAAATTTCATGGTATACACACATAATCATAGAAAATCATTTCATATTAGTCAAGACTCATTGTTGAGACCATCATAGCAGACAAAGTCCATTACTGAACCGAGTTCACTCCTCATTCCTGCCCTATATTACTGAACCATATTTACTTGTCATTCCATTCCTATCTATATCATGAGATGTAAATCTATACCCAATTAATTGGATGGAGATATAGTTCCCACCCATCTTATAATGAAACCATTATTATGTGTTACACAAATAAAAACATTCACCATAACATAACACATTAAATAAAATGGGTTTCTTAAACATCATTCCATCATAATTGATATAAAAAAATGGATAACATTCCATCGTAAACACAACAAAATCATAGTAATAATATGGATAGATATATATCCCTATTTAAATAGTGAAATCTTAGATGAAAAATAATTTTGATAAAACACTTGAAATTAATTCCTGAGGAAAATATCCTTTCTTCTTCAAAAATGTTTTCCTTCCTCAAAATACCAAACAACAATAGAAGAAATAATTTTATATAAAAATAACCTATTAATCTTGTAGGGTAATCTTTAAGGAAATAAGGTATTGTGGAATTTTATAAATCAATTCATGCCCTACAAGTTAAAAAAACATTCTTCTCATACTTTTTCTAGAAAAGTCAAAAAGTACCTATTACCAAAAATGAAAAAATATTCCATTAATACCATTTAAAAAATTTACCAATGGGTAGAATTGAATTTTAAAAATTATATAAGGATATAAAGAATATTTTGAAATAAATATTTAGGAAACATGGATGTGGATGATAAATATACCCTAGTAAATACTTATTAATAAACAATCTCAGATAAAAATGAGATTTGAAAAGTTATCCATTACTTTAGGTCTGATATGCTTCGTATCTATCTGAACCTCCTGTATAATGATTTAAATAATGTTAATGATTTATTTCAGAATCATAATAATTTTTATTGTAACATTTATGATCATATTTTCATCTGTTTTTTAGTAACATTTCATTGTTACTCCTTATTTGGGTATTAACTACTTTATGTTCTTTTGCATGTTTTGTTGGATAAGTTCTCATTCCTATTTTTAGATTATAGTTTTATCATTTAAATAATGGTATTATTATAATATATATCATATTTATTCATTTAATTCATTTATATAATCATGCTTTAATGAAGATTAAAAAAACGAATCACATCACACCGTGGAGATCGTAAGCAGTATATATGCACGAGCGACGATATCGTTCCCATAATTATTGAATGATATTCAATTTGATGGTGTATAATATTTTAGACTCAGTATAAAGATATAATAATCACATATAGTTATTATTTCCATCATTATACTCATCCAATTAAGGTGGTGGTGAAAAATAGATTACACCACGGCGTGGAGATGGTAATCCGTACGTACGCACGTGTGGTGATTTCATTTTTCATAGGATGTGTAGAAAATGGAACATGGTTGTTACATATTTATAGTAACATATAAGTATATGAATGATACATAGGTTTTTACTTTATAATGAAACAACTAATGAATAGGAAGTATAATAAGAAATAAGTTTGAATGAATCGGTAAATAATATTACCTATTCTTCGATGTGCCTCCTCTAAATATCCTCTTAGAGCACTAGAGATGGTATTTTAAGATGAACAAAACCTCTAGAATGAAAATAGTGATGTTGATAAGTAAAAAGGGTAGGTTATGGATGATCTTTAAGGATCAAAATAAATTTAAGAGGTGATGGAGGAGGTTCCCTTTTATAATTGAGGTGAGGGGAACTTTTGGAAACTCCATATATACTAATTTATAATAAAATAAAATGTCACGACACGCCTTCACCAAAAGGAGGGAAGGGTTAGCAGATTTCCAAGCCCTTCCTTATTTAAGTTGAAGGAGAGATAATGTCTCCTGAAACCTACCTTCAATAGGTCCCGGAGTGGTGACCAGCGCCAAGGGTATAGAATCTCACCCAAAATGGAAGTCATTACCCTTTTTATTTTTATAGGATCGGGAAATAAGACAGAAACCCCAACAATACCAAAGCTGAATGTAAAGGTAAATCCAAAGGTAAACCATTACCATATTCATGTTCAAAAGTATAAGATACAAGCCACAAAACTCCAAAGGTAAGGTACCAATAAAAAAAGGAAAATGACAACAGCAACTGCCCCAAAGTCTGCGCTAGTACGGTCCTGCGTGATCCCTGAAGTCCTCCTTGAAACCTAAAAACAGTTTTATATATGTAGGCTGAGCATACAAGTACACTCAGTAGGGAAAACCAAATACTCTCATGCACATGTGAGGATACATTCTAATGCCCTGTGGAAAAAGATACAACTAAACACCTAACAAGGTAAACTATCCACCCAAGCCTCACCAACGCACACTCCCCAAATAACGCAAGTCAAGTAAAGTATAGTAATAGAACATTGACGTTTGGGTACCCCGCACCACTTTCCCACCGGTTATTGAATACATCCTATGCATCGATCCAATCCCTCCATTATCACTGTAGTCCCACTGCCACACCCACCCGCACACACCTGGGCCACAACCACACATCCTGCCCGCAAACACCTGGGCCACAACCGCCATCCCACCCGCAGACACCTGGGCCACAACAACCTAACGTATCCATGCCTGCAAACACCTAGGCCAGAACAACCACTGCCACGCCCGAAGACACCTAGGCCAGAAAGCTACCGTTACGCCCAAAGACACCCGGGCCTCATCCCAAAGATACTTGGGAAACAACCTGCCCATAAACACCTGGGCCAACCACCACAAATTCCCCGCCTAAATATTCTTGGGATAATAATGGACCTCAGGCCATCACAGCCTTCCCGAAGAGTCTTGGGCTATCCAGGAAAGAAAGCAGAAAAGAAGCTAATAACCATCCACTCATAGGAGTGTTGGGGAAAACACCATCCCCATAAATGGGGTGTTCGGCATGAAGTGCTCAACTTGGGTGGGGCGCGAATAAGAAACATAAAAGCTACAGTTATATGTATAGGTAACAAACACTCATCCCAACCTTGGGGTCCCAAAACCTAAGCAACAAAACCCTTGTTACTATTCATTCACAAAAGAAGTCACGACACTCATGACCGAGTCACAAATCATTCCCAATCTAATTCCCCACTCAAACATTCTTGTTTTCATGTTCAAGTGATCCCATTAGGGTGAATTCTCCACTAATGGGAAACTAATAGGCCTAACCACAAGCCAAAAGAAAAGAAACATCCAAATAGTAATTTCAGCATTCACACCCGGTTCTCTTGAAAAGTCAAGAAAAAAAGGGATAAGTGAGATCCCTAGAAGTACTGGAACCAAAGAAAACCCTGAGATACACCCCCATGTTCCCAAAATCTAGGAGCCAACTATTTCTCAACAACAGAGGATTCCACCCCAATTCAAGAGATAAGCAGAGTAACCACACAGCCTCAAATTCACAACCAGCAAAAGTACAACAACAGGGGATCCAATCCCCACCCGTATCACCCCAGAAATCGGCCCATGATGAAACAACAAAATTTCTACCACCAACACAAGGCAGGCTCATGCAGGTATTTTCAGATTTAAAATATTTAACACACTCCATGATTTCAATTCCACTGTTCTTTAACCGGGGTTATCACAGAAAAGGGATGATCCTGGTGCTTTCAATTTATTTAACTGAGTATACGGAATTAACCAATTCCATGTTACATTTATTTAAACATTCAGGAGCACCGAGGTCCAATAGTGCACAGAGAAAGACCACGAACGGTCATGAATTTCACTGATCATAGGCCCGTACAATTCACAACACATAACAACATAAAGAGTAAACCAGAACATCGATCACCCCCCTTTCATTCTTTAATGGTCCATTCATTATCTTTGTTAAGTTTGGTTTCATCAATTTCCATAGAGGAAAAAGCATTCCCACCCCGCATGTTACCCAAAAGGATAGGAGAAGGAGAAAATCCCTACTTGGTTGATCAAAGATCGATGTTTTTCTCCACGTGCCAAAACAGGGGAAGTGCGACTCAAAGGGCTCCTGCATAGGTGCACCACCTTCCTCGGGAAAGAAAGGACTTCGAATGCACAAGGAAAAGGAGGAGACTATCCAAGAGGAAGGGGAAGAAAATCCAGCATGATAAAAAGATGAGATCCCAATGTTATGAGATAAGAAATTTGAACGCCTTGGAAGTCGGATCGTGGTTTTACCACACAATTGGGTGGTTACACATGATTGAATTAATTGTTATATAATATGGAGGTTTCTTAGGATTTTTAGATATTAATTATGGGTTAAAAATGGCCTTGAAATGCCTTAAAAGGTCAAAAAGGCCCTAAAATAGGCGTTATGGGAAAAACTGTAGAAGGAAAACCCGACAAGGCTGGATAACACCAATCGGTTGCACCGATCGGTCAGTCCCACCGATCGGTCACACCGATCGGTCTCACTGATGGGGTGTGACCCCTTATGATCCTAGAATTTGGAAAAGGGGTGGATCATGAGGGTTTGGGGCATTACATTAGATACCTCTCAAACTATTCTCACCCTCGAGAATCCAGAACCAGACCCGAAGGAAAGGGGGGTCCGAACAACCACCCCAGAAGATACCTCTCGGGAGTGAGACTCTCTAACATAGTAAAACCTTATATTTTGAAAAATAAAGGACATCATACCGCTCCTTTCCCGTGCAACCATAAAAAACATAAGACTAAACCATCCGGTCATGTGGGAGAGGGGTTTACCTTCCTCCATGTAAAGATACTATCCTCTTTGGGCGGCACTGACTTGCCCTCACAGGTTTAGGTGCATCCACTTTAATGCGTATTAACTAGGAATCAGGTCCTCTCCTCCCCATCCTTTAGGACATTTCATGTACATTCATAGAAAAAGGAAACTACACATCCCATAGTCAACAAGGTAAAGCATTACACAGCAAACAAGTACTGACAAAATAGGATAAAACTCAAAACAACTCTGGGTACTGGGCACACATCTGTGCTTCCCTCTCCCAGGTACTCTTCCCAAGCCCACCATGCCTCCATAACACGCGAACCAACGGGATGGTTCATCCATGAAGCACCTTCTCCTCATGACCCTCGATCATCACTGGTCATTCCACGAAGGTTGCATCATCTTTGATATCTATCTCTCCCCAATCGAGGACGTGGAAATCTTCGTGAAGATACCGAAAAAGTTGGGACACACGGAAGACATCGTGCACCCTTTGTAGCTGTCGTGGCAACGCCAGCTGATAAGCCACCTCACCGACCCGGTGCAACACCTCGAAGGGTTCGACGAACCTGGAAGAGAGCTTACTTCCCCTGCCAAACCTCCGCTGCCCACGCTGAGGGGAGACCATCAAGAACACGTGGTACCTGACCTTGAACTCTAAGGTCCTTCTCCTATCATCCGCATATGACTTTTTCCAGGCCTGATCCGCCTTCAACCTCTCTCGTATAAGCTGAAGCTTCTCCGTTGGGCTCTGTACCACCTTCGGGCCAAGAACACGTGCCTCCCCGACTTTTGTCCAGCACATGGGTGAGCGACACGGACTCCCGTACAAAGCTTCGAACGGAGCCATGCCAATGGTGGAGTGGTAGCTATTGTTGTAGGAGAACTCTACCAGAGGCAAGCGTGGCACCCATGATCCTCCGAAGTCCAGGATGTATGCTCGCAGCACATCCTCCAAGGTCTGGATGGTGTGCTCTCTCTGACCATTTGTCTGGGGGTGAAAAACAGTGCTAAGGCGTAGCTAGGTGCCAAAAGAATGCTGCAAACCCCTCCATACTTGTGAGATAAATTGTGCATCCCTATTCGATACTATGGACATCGTAACTCCATGCAATCGCACTACCTCGTCCACATACCACCGTGTTAGAGCGTCCACCGCACTTGACTCCCTAATCGCCAGAAAGTGAGCCGACTTTGTCAACCGCTCTACTACTACCCAAATGGTGTCGTAGCCTCCTTGATCCTTGGGTAGCCACATGATGAAATCCATCGATATTTCATCCCACTTCCACTTAGGGACATCTAGGGGTTGCAACAAACCACCTGGAACACGGTGCACAGCCTTCACTTGCTGACACGCTAGGCACTTGGTCACAAACTCTGCCACCGCCCGCTTTACCCTGGGCCACCAAAACTATCCCCTCATACCATGGTACATCTTGGAAACTCTTGGATGAACCGTCAGGGGTGATTTGTGGAACTCCCCAAGGACCCTCTCGTGCATCACCTCCAGAACGAACATTCGCCCCTGGAAAACCATCTGGTTCTGACAATCCTCTGTCCAGCCTTCCAGAGCATCGCCTTGGCTAACCCGGTTACGCATCACTTCACTCTATGGGTCTCCCCACTGAGACTCCTCCACCTAACATAACAGAGAAGACTCTATTGTCATCTGATATAGGCAACCCCTTCCACTATCTATCCTCACATCCAAGTGTAGGGCAGCCAACTCCTCCATCGCCCTCCAAGCGTCTGCCGACTCTTGGACCGCATCCCTCTTTGACCTCCTGCTCAAGGCATCAGCCACCGCGTTTCCTTTCCCTGAGGTGTAGGAAATCTTGAAATTGTAATCCTGGAGGAACTCAATCCACCTTCACTGTCATAGGTTCAGGTCTCACTCGGAGAAGATATAATTTAAGCTTTTTTGGTCCGTGAAGACCACAAAGTGCTCTGCGATGAGATAATTACAACACAACTTTAGTGCAAAAAAGACCACTGCGAGCTCCAGATCGTGGGTGGAATAATTACGCTCGTGGGGGGCATAGCTGCCTAGACCCATAAGATACCACTCCTTGTTGTTGCATCAGCACACACCCGAGGCCTTGTCCTGAAGCATCACAGTACACCTCATATTCCGCCCTTTCTTCTGGAAACCTCAACACTGGGGAACTAACTAACTTCTCCTTCAGATAGCTGAAGGAATCCTCACACTAATCATCCCATAAAAAATCCCGATCCTTCTTTATCAAGGCTGTCAAAGGTGATACAACTCAGGAAAAGTTGGGTACGAACCTCCGGTAGTAACCTTCCCGCCCAAGGAAGCTACAGACCTCTTCCACGTGTTTGGGTGCTTCCTAAAAAACAACTGCCTCAACCTTTGACGGGTCCACTGCTATCCCCCGCTCGGACACCACGTGTCCAAGGAAGTGCACTTCTCGCGTCCAGAACTTGCACTTGGACAACTTCCCATAGAGATGGTGTTGTCAGAGGACCTCCAAAACCGTCCTCAGGTGCTCTGCGTGATCCTCCTCTGATCTTGAGTAGATCAGGATGTCGTCGATGAACACGACTACGAACTGATCTGGGTACTCCCAAAACACAGAGTTTATAAGCCCCATGAACACAGCTGGAGTGTTCGTAACACCGAACGGCATGACCACAAACTCTAAGTACCCATATCTGCACCTGAAGGCCATCTTCGAGATGTCTCCCTCCTTCACCCTCAACTGGTGATATCCAGATCATAGGTCGATCTTCGATAACCATACCCCCCCTTTCAACTGGTCAAAGAGATTGTCTATCCTTTGAAGAGGGTAGTGATTCTTGACTGTTACCCGATTTAGTCTCCTGTAGTCTATGCACAGCCTTAGACCACCATCCACCTTCTTCGAAAACAACACAAGATCACCCCATGGTGATGCACTCGGTCGAACAAAACCCTTCTTCATCAGATCTTCAATCTGAATCTGCAACTCCCGTAGCTCCGAAGGTGCCATCTGGTAGGGATCCATCGAAATCAGACGAGAACCAGGCTGCAAGTCTATCACAAACTCAACATCACGTCGAGGGAGTAGAGTCGTCTCCTCCTCAGGGAAGACGCCCATAAACTCACTGATGATTCCTGGTACCTCCACCATCTATGCATCCGCTGACTCCACTGATAGCTTAGCTAACAAGGAGAGGATGGGTTCCTTTCACATGATGCCCTTCTGGCCACCCCGCTCACCGGTGAAAGTAACACGTCAGCCGCCTAAGTTTGAAAACATGAACCTTCCTCGGATGCAGTCAATGACGGCATATAGAGAGAAAAAATTTTCAATTCCTAGGATGACATCGTATGGATGTATCTGTAATAGAAGGAGGTCTCTGACTGACTGATGTGGCCCTATCATCAGTCTGCATCCTCGACAAACATATATCAAGTCGGTCTGACTGCTGACTGGTGTGCTCAGCACCGAGGGAACTGGAATTCTCTCAGCATCTAGACCCAAATCATGAGCTAGACTTGGTGTAACAAAGGAGTGTGAAGCTCCTGTATCGAACAAGAAGTAAGAAAGGGTACTGAACTAACTAATCGTACCTCAAACGACCTCTGGTCCTGCTGGAACTGCTGCCTCTGCGCCGTGCAACTGCCTGTGCCCAGCTCCTCTGCCCCTCGGTTGTCGGCCACCTCCCTGACCATGCCCTGGTCGAGGTCCCTGAGGATCGCCCTGAGTTCGGCCTCCCCCTACAACATCTGCCCTCGGAGGAGCGGGAGCTCGCTGACCTAGATGCATCTACTGGAAAGGCCTCGCTAGATACTGTTACTGCTGAGGCAGGTGCTGAGCCTGCCCGCCACCGTCGTACAACACTCTATCCGGGCACTGATTCCAGAGGTGCCCATGGATCCCACAGACGTAGAATCTCGGCACTGAGCCCGAAGAGAAAGGGTGAGGGCCGGGAGATCAGAATTGGAACTGTTGGGGCCTACTCCCTGCCGGTCGAAACCTAGAGGGCCCTGATGCTGGAGGCCTGGTGCTGATGGCCTTCCCCTTTGATGATCCTAGCTGGATCCCCTCTCGTGACACACCTCCCAGCATGTGCATCCCCTCCACCACCTCTTCCTTCTTCTGGACCTCTAAGTATGTCGACAAGGTGAAGGGGGTTACAACGTACTAGAGGGAAGGTCGGACCGCCTCCTCTAAACGTCTCGCCCGAGACTCATCATCCAAAAAGAGGTCTGGAGCTAAGCGGAGGAGATCCTTGAACTTGATCCCCAACTCCCTTACTGACATACTCCCATGTAGGAGGGAGAGTAGCTCCTACCTCTTCTCAGCTTTCATCGTAGAAGAGAGGAATTCCTCTCGGAACTCCTTCGCAAAATCATCCCATTCCATCTCAGCCTCTCTCCTTTCCCCCAGGTACAACATCCACTACTGACGCGCTTCTCCCCGCATCTGGCTCATGGCCAGAGGAACCCAGTACTCTGTTGGAGCGCAGATCAAGCTGAAAGCTATCACCATCTCCTCTAGACAACTCTCTGTCTTCATGTTGGAGGTGTTTCCTTCATACTTTTTGAGGGTCTGTCGCTGGAAGGCTTGAAGCATCTTCTGCCACTGGTCGTCCTCCTCCTCTCGATCATCCCTCTACCGATCGGCCACGTCAACCTCCGGGGCCTCGATCGCCCACACCACTCATGGTCTTCTCCCAGGTGCCATAGCTGCAAGGTAAACAAGGAATACCTAAGCCCAAGTAGTCCAGAATATGGTTCTTAAATTTCCTTAAACTTCTTATTTATTTCAATCCCCAAACACCCCAGAAACATGAGAACACAAGTCATTATGATGCACGTACCTTTCCTAGGGTCTCTCCCCTGCAATCAGTGTAGCCTTACTTGGTCGTTAGGTAGGTCCAGATTCCTTGCATCGGATCACTGGGGGCCCTAAAATCCCATGTCCTATCCAATCTTTCCTGGCCTAGTTCATGCACCTAGGTCACCCAACACTGTTTCCCTACCATCCCATGAAATCCTCACTGTTCCTAACTCCAGACTCCATCCTATCTCTCATCCAACTTTTCTCTGATACCATTCTTTCATGAACCACCTTCTCCAAAAGGAGGGAATGGTCAACAGATTTCCAATCCCTTCCTTCTTTAAGTTGAAGGAGAGATAATGACCCATGAAACCCGTCTTCAATAGGTCTCGAAGTGGCGACCAGCGCCAAGGGTATAGAATCTCACACAAAATGGAAGGCATTAACCTTTTTATTTTTATAGGATCGAGAGATAAGACAGAAACCCCAACAATACCGAAGATGAAAGTAAAGGTAAAGCCAAAGGTAAACCATTCCCATATGCATGTTCAAAAGTATAAGATACAAGCCACAAAACTCCAAAGGTAAGGAACCAAGAAAAAAAAGGGAAACTACAATAGCAACTACCCCAAAGTCTGCGTTAGTACGGTCCCACGCGATCCCTGAAGTGCTCTTGGAAACCTGAAAACAGTTTTATATATGTAGGGTGAGCATACAAGTACACTCAGTAGGGAAAACCAAATACTCTCATGCACAAGTGAGGAGACATTCTATTTCCCCATGTAAAAAAGTGATAACCAAACCCCTAACAAGGTAAACTATCCACCCAAGCCTCACCAAGGCACACTCCCCAAATAACACAAGTCAAGTAAATTATATTAATAGAACATCGATGTTTGGGTACCCCGCATCAATTTCCCACTAGTTATTGAAGACATCCTACACATCGAACCAATCCCGCCATTCTCACCGCAGTACCAATGCCACTCCCGCCCGCACACACCTGGGCCATAACCACACATCCCGCCAAAAAACACCTAGGCCACAACCGCAATCTTGCCCACAGACACCTAGGCCACAACAACCTCACATAATCATCCCTGCAAACACCTAGGCCAGAACAACCACCGCCACGCCCGAAGACACCTGGGCCAGATAGCTACCGTCATTCCCGAAGACACCTGGGCCTCATTCCGAAGATACTTGGGAAACAATCTGCCCGTAAACACCTGGTCCAACCACCACAACTACCCTGCCTGAAGATTCTTGGGCAAATAATGCACCCCAGGCCATAACAGCCTTCCCGATGATTCTTGGGATATCCGGGAAAGGGAGCAGAAAAGGAGCAAATAACCAGCCACTCATAGGAGTGTTGATAAAAACACCCTCCCAATAAAATGGGGTGTTCAGAACGAAGTGCTCAACTTAGGTGGGGTGAAAATAAGAAACACAAAAGCTACAATGATATATATAGGTAACAAACACTCATCTGAACCTAGGGGTTCCAAAACCTATGCACAAACACCCTTGTGACTATTCATTCACAAAAGAAGTCACAACACTCGTGGTCGAGTCACAACTCATTCCCAAACTAATTCCCCACTCAACCATTCTTGGTTTCATGTTCAAGTGATCCCATTAGGGTGAATTCGTCACTACCAGGAAACTAACAGGCATAACCACAAGCCAAATGGAAAGAAACAGCCAAACGGAAATTTAAGCATTCACACGCGGTTCTCTTGCAAAGTCACAACAACAAAGGGATAAGTGATATCCCTCGAAGTACTGTGACCAAAGAAAACCCCGAGATACAACCCCATGTTCCCAAAATCCAAGAGCCAACGATTTCTCAACAATAGAGGATTCCAACCCAGTTCGTGATATAAGCAGAGTGACCACACAGCCTCAAATTCACAACCAGCAAAAGTACAAAAATAGGGGATCACATCCCCACCTGTATCACCCTAGAAATCGCCCCGTGAAGAAACAACCAAACCGCTACCACCAACACAAGGCAGGCCCATGTAGGTATTTTCAGATTTAAAATATTTAACACACTCCAGGGTTTCAATTCCACTGTTCATTAACCTGGGTTATCACAGAAAAGGGTTGATCGTGGTGCTTTCAATTTATTTAACCGAGTATACATAATTAACCAATTCCATGTTCTGGTTATTTAAAAATCTAGAAGCACTGAGGTCCAATAGTGCCCAGAGATAGACCACCAATGGCCATGATTTTCAGTGAGCATAGTCCCGTACAATCCACAACACATAACAACATAAAGAGTACAGAAGAACATCGATCACACCCCCCCTTTCATTCTTTAAAGGTCCATTCATTATCTTCGTTAACTTCAGTTTCATCAATTTCCACATAGGAAAAAGCATTCCCACCCTACATGATACACATAAAGGAGAGACAAAGGACAAAATCCCTAATTGGTTGATCAAAGATCAATGTTTTTCTCCACGTGCCAAAACAGGGGAAGCGCGACTCGCAGGGCTCCCGCACATGTGCACCACTTGCCTCGGGAAAGAAAGGACTTCGAACGCAAAAGGAAAAGGAGGAGACTATCCAAGAGGAATGAGAAGAAAATCCAGCGTGATAAAAATATGAGATCCCAATGTTACGGGATAAGAAATTTGAAAACCTTGGAAGTCGAATCGTGCTTCTACCACATGGTTGGGTGGTTACATAGGACTGAATTAAGTGATATTTAATAGGGAGGTTTCTTGGGATTTTTAAATATTAATTATGGGTTAAAAACATCCTTTAAACGGCTTAAAAGGTCAAAAAGGACCTAAAAGAGGCGTTACGGGAAAAACTGTAGAAGGAAAACCCGACAAGGCTGGATAACACCGATCGGTCGCGTTGATCAGTCTCACCGACGGGGTGCGACCCCTTAGGATCCTAGAATTTGGAAAAGGGGTGGATCATGAGGGTCTAGGCCATTACATAAAACCCGACCCAAAAACCTCCAAAATCTCCCAATTTCAAATATGAGAAGATATAGGGTTTTAATATCATCAAAAAATAAATTCTTGAGAAGTTATTTTTTCAATTTAAACCATATCTTTTTAATTGACACATAGTTATTCTATTTAATTTTAATTGTGGTAAAAATATTATAAATATTTAATGGTTATAAATATTTACTTATAAAATGTTAATTGACCATAAATGGATATTTTATAACATTTGATATCTTATAATTATCACTTTTTAATTGTTAATTTTTTTTATGATTTTTAAATAATTTAATAAAATGTTATGTTCATAAAATATAAATAGTGTCTATTTTGACCCTATTCATTTATTTGAGTTTTAGAAAAATACTCACATGAGATAAATTCGAAAAACAATATTAAATACACTATTAAAATGTCATAGTAGACTAAAATTCGTAGAGAACATTAATTAGTTCATATGATATTTTCTTTTTATTTTTAAAACCATTTATTTGATAATTCTATTAATAAAATAATTTTTATGTCACTACTGTGTCATCATTATTTTAAATTATTTTATATATAAAAATTATAAATAAATTCCTATTATGTAGTTAATTATTTTATATTTCCATATACTATCTATAGTAGATATTATCTCCTATATATCCATATATTAAAATTGAAATACTTATATAAAATGAGATTGTGACATTTTGTCACATTCATTAGTTTTTATTACATTCATGCCATATTTATATGTAAGTGGACATAAAGTAATTATATTTAGAAAAATATATGATAATGGTATAATTAAGTCATCTAATAGTTTTTTTACTGGTGTTAATGTAATTTTAAAATATTATTTTTACCCTTAATTACTCGACATACCTTTGACGATGGTATTAAAAATAATTACCAAAGTTACTATTCATAATGCCCAAAAATAAAAGTATCTGATTAACATAATTTGGAATTACTGATTCTAAATATGCAATACATTTTTAAAAATTCAAAACAAAAAAGTTAAAGTAATTAATTAAAAATTAATCCTTTTTTGAAATGAGATAATAGGTTTTTAAAAGTTAAAACATTGCAAAAGATTAAAATGTTTTTACCTATGAATTCAATGTAAAATTAATGATAATGAAATAAATTTTATTTAATGATAAAATTATATTCAATTTATACTTTAAAACCATTCAATATTAAAATTTAACCACATAAATATCTTGATGAAAAAAAATTAATTAAAATTTAGAGTATTTTTACTATTCATCAAAACATGAAAGTTATCATAAAAATATAAGAAATTTATCCGAAGTAAATTTTTATATGCATCTTGAAAATAACACGTTTAAAAATTATTAATGTGTCAAAATCATAATTTAAAATGGGTTCTCTATTCAAATATGTAAAATTAACATTTAAAAAATAGGTTTTTATACATCCAATCGGGTTTTATTCATACCCTATGACTAAAATATCCATTGGATAAATATAAAAATATTTTATTGAGAAAATAACACATATATATCTCATTAATTTAATTACCAAAAGTAATTCAATCAAAAAAAATATCTAATTGATTTTTATTTTTCATAAGTAATTGATAGCCAATGAATTCATAATGAATTTTTATAAGTTTGTTATAATTATTCCCGCTAACCTAAAAGCTAGGCTCTAACGATAATTTTATAAAAAGATAATATCATGGTTTGTTGAAACTCACGATTTCATGTAAATAAAGTTACTGAATAATTAAAATTATTTAAAGAAAATATTTCATAAAAACATTTAGGTGTTACATTCCACCCCCCTTAAACTGAATTTCACCCTCAAAATTCGTCACTTGGAAACAAACAGATTAGGATACCTCTCCTCATCATATCCTCAAGTTCCCATGTATCTTCTTCAAATCAGTGGTTCATCCATAAAACGTTAACCAAATGAGTGGTATTATTTCATATAAATTTTCCTCTACGATCTAGAATATCTATTGATTGTTCTTCATAAGAAAGATCTTGCTCCAGCAGTATGACTTTTGAGCTTAGTACATGTGAAGGATTGGGTATGTACTTTATCTAGAGGGATACATAGAATACATCATTAACTTGAGAGAGATTTGGTGGAAGCACCAATCAGTAAGCTACCTTCCCAACACGATCCAGAATTTCAAAAGGACCGATATACCTTGGGCTTGGCTTTCCCTTCTTTCCAATTCTCATCACTCTATTCCACGGAAATGTTCATAAGAACGCCTTATCACCCACTTAAAACTCTAGTTTTTTTCATCGGTTGTCAGCATAAATTTTTTTTGGACTTTGAACTGCTCTTATGTGTTGTTGAATAGATCTGAACTTTTCTTCCATTTCATTAATAAGATCATGTCCTAATAGATTTCTTTACCCAACTTCATCCCAGCGAGTTGGAGTTATACAATTATTTCCATATAGGGCTTCATAAGGATCTATCTGAATGCTAGAGTGAAAGCTATTATTATAATAAAATTCCACCAATGGTAGGTTTTGATCCCAAACACCATTTAAATCCATAGAGCAAGCTCTAAACATGTCCTCCAGAGTTTGAATTTTCCTCTCAGACTGACCGTATGCCTGAGGATGATAAGAAGTGCTAAACATAACTCTATATCTAGAGCATGCTGAAGACTTATCTGGAACATCGAGGTAAACCTTGTATCCTAATAAGATATAATGGAAAGTGTTACTCCTTGAAATATCCCCACTTCCATTACATATATCCAGGCAAGATGATCAAGAGACAATTCCTCTCTAATAACAATGGAGTGTGCCAACTTTGTAAGGTAATAAACTATAACCCAGATAGCATTATTGCCTTTGGATGTTTTGGGAAGATAGATAACAAAGTCCATAGTGATGTTTTCCCATTTCCATTATGGTATGTCTGATGGTTGTGACATCCCCTTAGACTTTTGTCTCTAAACCTTAACTTGATGACAAACCAAACATCGAGAGACATATTCAGTGACATCCCTTTTCATGACATCCCTCTAGAAGTACTCTTTCAGGTCCGTGGGCATCTTTGTTATTCTAGGGTGAATAGATAATGAATAATTATGATCCTCATCCAATAGATCCTTATTTAATTCTAGTATGTGAGGAATACAAACCTGGTTCCTGAACCTTATTATTTCATCATAATCAAGGTTGAATTCAGGAACATTTCTTACCTTCTTTTGTAACTCTACATCTTCATTCTATGCCTATTTAATCTTCACTTGTATATAGGGATGAAAATTAATTTGAGAAAGTGAAATTTTCCCCCCTTCCATTAAAATTTAAAGATTCATCCTTTGAAAATCCATAAATATTGGATATTTGTGATCCTTATCATGGATAATCTAGAATGTACTTTTCACCTCAAATCATTTGTTACTTTTTTCACTTTCCCAGGGTAGTAATATATTGAGTAGTCATAATATTTAGTCAACTCCAACAATCTTATTAGGTGCATATTAATCTCCTTTGGTGTGACAAATATACTTTAAAATTTTATGATTAGAATAAATATTACACATTTCACCATAAAAATAATGCCTTCATATCTTTAATGCAAAAATTACCACAACTAACTCCAAATCATGAGTTAGGTAATTTTTCTCATGAATTTTCAACTGTCGTGAGGCATAAGCTATCACTGTATCCTTTTTAATGATAAAAACATCACGACCACTTCATAGATGCATCACTATAGATCACAAACCATTCTTCACAATAAGGAATTTTGCTCACAGGTGCATTGTCTATCCATTTTTTAGATCTTTGAGATTCTTTTCACATTCCTCCTACCAAACAAATGTATCTCCTATACGAGTCAACTTGGTGAGTGGATTATCTAATCATGGAAAATATTTCATAAAATGCCGATAATATCCAGCTAAACCAAGAAAACATTGGATCTTAGTTACCATTGTTGGTCTCGACCATCTTTTAATTACCTCTATTTTGTTGGATCCAAAGATATCCCCTCTCTTGAGATTATGTGACCCAAAAATGAAACTTTATAAATCCGAAATTCACACTTGGTAAATTTGGTGTAAATATTATATTTTCTTATGGTCTTTAGTACAATTCACAAGTGATCTTCATGTTCTTCCTTTCCCTTTGAATAGAAAAGAATATCATCCATAAAGACTACAAAAAACTGATCAAGATAGTCTCTAAAGACTATCTTCATTAGATATTTGAATATAGCTAATACATTAGTAAGACCAAAAGGCATAAATATAAATTCATAGAGTCCATACCTTGTATGGAATGATGTATTTGGTATATCCTCCTTTTTTAACCATAATTAATGATATCCTGAATGAAGATCAATATTAGAAATGTATTTAGGTCCACGTATTTTTTCAAATAAGTCATCAATGTGGGAAATAGGATACTTTTTCTTGATAGTTATCTTGTTGAGTTCTCAATAATCAATGTGGAGCCTCATTGATCCATCTTTCTTCATAACAAAAATAATAAGTTCTCCCCAAGGTGATGCACTAGGGAATATGAATCCCATATCAAGATTATCTTGGAGTTTCTTCTTCAATTACTACAAGTCAATTAGGTCAATTCTATAAGGTGCCTTTGAAATTGGCATATCACCTGGTATCAGTTCTATTAAAAACTCAACATCATGATTTGCTGGAAGACCTAACAATTCCTCCCAAAATACATCATAAAACTCTCATACAATGGGTGTATTCTTAATTGTGAGTTTCTCCCCAACCATTTGAGATAAATAACATTCAATTATTGGAATCAAGACCCATAAGATAGAAGAAAGTTTTACTTGAAGGTTATATTCATCCTTGCATCAATAGATGATCATAGATTGATCTAGAATATGAAATGTGACTTCCCTTACTTGGAAATTGATATGAGATTCACATAAAGAAAGACAATATATGCCATGAATCACATAAAATTCAACTATAGGAAGGATCACAAGATTTGCAGGAAGCACTTTCCCACAAACTTTAACTGGAGAAGAATTATAAAATTTTGATGCAACTGTTATGTTATTAAGAGTTGTTAGAGCTAACTCAACATTTCTGTTTTATGGTAATACGGTGATACCCTTATAAAGTTCTTCAAAAATAAAAGCGTGGGTTGATCCAGAATCAAATAAAACATTTTCTACTCTAGAATGGATGATAATTGTACCTTTCACCACTTCATTATCATACTCCACGTCACCAATAGTGATTTCATGTGACATTCCTTTATCTTTGGACAAATGATTTTTTTGACGTCAATCATCATTAATAACCCTTGGATTATGGAATCAATTTAAATAATTCCCCATTTCCTTGCACTTGTAACATTGAAGTGTAGGAGGTACATTCTATGTAGCCTTTTCATTGTTCGCATCATTAGGCATCTTTTTTCCATCACATTGAGCTTCAACTACCCGATGAACTTCTTTTCCAAACATAAAACATTTACTAGTACCTTTAATAAAATTCCCCCCATGTTTCTTTAGACACTTTGAGCATAAGGGAAAACTCATATTTTTTAGTGAGGTCTTTATATTTTCCTTTGAATACATTTTTATTTTCTTATCAAACCCATATGGCTGATGGGTTACTCCAATATCCATCTTAACCATGAGAGCACATCGAACAATTTCCTCGTAGATGTTGAAGTTCCTTATGGATAATTCCCTTTTGAGACATGGTTTTATGCCACTAAAGAATCGATCAATTTTACTCTCATGTTAGATAATAATTCCATAATCATACCTTTCATGTCTTGTAAAATTTTCTTTGTAGGTACCAACGAATTCAACATCGTTTTTATTAATTTCAAGGGACCCTTTCTCCATCTTTATTCGAAGAATACTAAGAAATTACTTTTTGAGAAATAAGTTCTTGAACTCATCCCATTCCATGGACTCAATTTCTTCTCTTTGACTCATATTCTTGATAAGATTCCACCATTGACCAGCTTCACCTTCAAAATAATAGACTATTAAGATGACTTTATCGTGTTCATAACATTATTGAACTGAAAATTTCTTTTCAGTGGTACTAATCCATTTTTTAGCCACTAATGGATCAGATGACCCACAGAATGAAGGTGGAAATTGTATCATGAAGGAATCAATTGAATTATGCTCCCTATTTTTCTTGTTTGGAAGTCTGGCATGATTCATAGCTTGAGAAAGTTTTGTAACCATGGAAAAAAGATTTTTCATTCCATCTCCCAAAATATTTGGTTTCTCAGGGGGACAATCATTGCTTTTCAAGTCGTATTCAGTATTAACACAGTTCCTTCAGGTTCCAGCCATTAACTAAAACCAAGAAGCATAGTGTGAGAAACACTAATCATAATAGGATAACCACATAATTAAGAATAAAATTTCAATTTAGTAAACTTTATGTTTTATCATAAGTTATTAGTGAACATCTCTAAAACAATAGGATATGATTTTAACATATAAATATACATATCCTTAGGGTTATTACTAAAGTTCTCTAATCCTATTTTCCAAAGGTTAACTATAACATTTCTCTGATACGAACTATAACGGTCCATACTTTACATATAGATATTACTTCAACATTGAAAAATATTTATTACATAACATAACAGAACCACGCCAGGACCGTATAGGTTCACTGTTTTTAGAAACTGGGAAACATAAACAACTAGTTCATAAAACATGCACATTGTATCCCGCTTATTTCTTCATAAATAGACTCCCTTTTGAAAAATCTTACTTAATACCCTTTTTCATGACCTGGGGAAAAGAAACATATGAAAGTTTGAGCTCAAATTATCAGTAAAGGTTAATAAGGTAAATTTCAATCATATCATAATCATACGTACATAACATTTGAAAATTTTATCCTACATATAAAAGATCATAATATCTTGTCATGGGATAAATCAAAAAAGTGAAATGTAACTACAATATTCATAAAATAATACATGAAATTTCGTGGCATAAATAAATAATTATATAAAATCATTTCATATTAGTCAAGTCTCATTGTTGAGACCATCATAGCGTATAAAGTCTATTACTGAACCGAGTTCACTCATCGTTCCAGGCCTATATTACTGAAGAAGATTTACTTTTCATTATAATCATGTCTATCTTATGAGATATAAATATTTACCCAATGAATTTTAGGGAGATATAGGTCCCACCCATCTTATAATGAAACCATTCTTATGTGTTCCACAAAAACATAAAAATTCACCAGAGCATAACCCATGAAATGAAATGGGTTTCTTAAACATCATTCTATCATAATTGATATGAAAAATGGATAACATTCCATAATAAAAACAATAAAATAATATTAATAATAGGCATATAAATATAACACTATTTAAATAGTGACATCTTATATGGAAAATAATTTTAAGAAAACACTTGAAATCAATTCCTGAGGAAAATATCCTTTCTTCTTCAAAAACGTTTTCATTTCTCAAAATACCACACAATTTTAGATTAAATATTTTTTTGGGAAAATAACCTTGTAATATGGTATCATAATCTTCAAGGAAATATGTTGTTGTGAAAGTGTAAAAATCTGTTCATGTCGTACAAGTTAAAAAACATTTTTCTCGTACTTTTGTTGGAAAATTCAAAAAGTACCTCGTAATGAAAATGATAAAAGATTCCATTCATAGCATTTAAAAAACTTACCAATTTGTATAATCGACTTTTAAAAATTATATATGGATATAAAGAATATTTTGAAATACATATTTAGGAAACATGGACGTGGATGACAAATATACCCTAACAAATACTTACGAATAAACAATCTCGGATAAAAATGAAATTTGAAATGTTATCCCTGACCTTAGGTATAATATGATTTGTATGTATCTGAAACTCCTGTATAATGATTTAAATAATGTTACTGATTTATTATATAATCATAATTATTTTTATGATTAGCTTTATCATCCTTTTTTCATTAGTTTTTTAGTAACATATCATTGTTAGTTGTTATTCAAGTATTAACTACTTCATGTTCTTATGCATGTTTTGTCAGATAAGTTATTATTAATATTTTTAGGTTATAGTTATATCATTTATAGTATGGTATTATTATAATATATATCATATTTATTCATTCAATTAATTTATATAATCATTCTTTAATAAATATTGTGTATAATGAATCACATCACACCTTCGAGATGGTAAACCGTACATACGCACGAGCAACGATATCGTTCCCATAATTGTTGAATGGTATTGAAGTGGATGGTGTATAGTATTTCAGAATCAGTATCATGTTATAATAATTATATATAGTTATTATTTACATCATTATACCCATCCAAATAAGTTTGTGGTGTAAAACTTATTACACCACATCATGGAGATGGTAAGGTAGACGTATGAACACGTGGTGATTTGATTTTTCATAGGATGGGTAGAACGTGGAATATGGTTATTTCATATTTACAATAGAATATAAGTATATTAATTATACTTATGTTATTAATTTATAATGAAATAATTAATTAATAGTAAGTAGAATAAGAAATAAGTTTTAAAGAATCAGTAAATGATATTATCATTTCTTCGATGTGCCACCTCTAAATCTCCTCCTAGAGCACTAGATTCGGTCTTTGAAGATGAAAAAAAACTAGAATGAAAATAGGTAATTTGAGAATGAAAAATGGAAGGGTGTGGTCGATATTTAAGGCTCAAAATTAAGTGAATAGGTGAGGTAGGAGGTGCCTTTTTATAATTTAGGTGAGGGGCACTTTTGGAAAGTCCATAAATAATAATTTATAATAAAATAAAAACCAACCCAAAAACCTCCAAAATGTCCTAATTTCTAAGATGAGATGATATAGGGGTGTAATATCTTGAAAAAATAAATTTTTTACAAGTTATGTTTTCAATTTAAACAATATTATTTTAATTGACACTTAGTTATTCTATTTAATTTTAATTGTGGCGGTAACATTCTAAATATTTAATGGTTATAACTATTTACTTATATGGTGTTAATTATCCATAAATGGATATTTGATGACATTTTATATCTTATAATTATCACTTTTTAATTTTTAAATATTTTTATGATTTTTTAATAATTTAATAATATGTTATTTTAATAAAATATCAAGTGTCAATTTTGACACTATTCATTTATTTGAATTTAGAAAACTCCACACAATAGATAAAATCGAAAAAATATTCATTACACTCCTAACATGTCATATTCACCTATAAAATTATTTTATAACGTTAATTAGTTCATATGATATTTATTTTAATATTTTAAAACCATTTATTTTATATTTCTATTAATAAAATAATTTTTACTTCACTGTTGTGTCATCATTAATGGAAATTATTTAATCTATAGAAATTATAAATAAATTCCCATGATGTAGGTAATTCTCTTAAATTTTTATAGACTATATACAGTCAATATTATATCCTAGTTATCCATATATTAAAATTAATATACTTATATAAAATGAGATCGTGACATTTTGTCACATACATTAGTTTTTATTACATTCATGTCATATTCATAGTTAAGTGATCATAAAGTCATTATAATTATAAAAATAGATGATAAGGGTATAATTTAGTCATAAAATACTATTTTATAGGTGTTAAGTTAATTTTATAATATTATTTTTACCCTCAATTATCTAATTTACCTTTAACCATGGTAATAGAAATAATTACTGAAGTTACTATTCATAATGTGCAAAGAGAAAAGTATCCTATTAAAATAATTTGGACCTACTGATTCCAAATATGGAATCCATTTTTTAAAATTCAAATCACATAAGTTTCAGTAATTAATTTAAAATAATCCCATTTTTAAATGAGAAAATGAGTTTTCAAATGTAAAAACATTATAAAAGATTAAAATATTTTTACCTATGAATTTAATGTAATATTAATGATAATGACATATATTATATTTAATGATAAAAATATATTCTATTTATACTTTGAAACCATTCAATATTATATTTTAACCATATAAATTATCTCAATGAAAAAGTGGTTTTCAAGTAAAATTTAGCGTATTTTTACTATTCATCAAAACATAAAAGTTATCAAAAAAATATTATAAATTTATCCGAAGTAAATCTTCATATCCCACTTCAAAATAACATGTTTAAAAATTATTAATGTTTAAAAATCTTAAATTATAATTTTTTCCCCATTCAATGTTTTAAAATTATCCTTTTAAAAAATAGGTTTTTATACATCAAATTGGGTTTTAGTCATACCCTATGACTAAAATATCAATTGGATGAATATCAAAAATATTTTATTAAGTATATAATACATATATATATCTCATTAATTTCATTACCAAAAGTAATTCACTCAAAAATACAAATATCTTATTGATTTATATTTTTCATAAATAATTGATAGCCAATGAATTCATAATTCATTTTCATAAGTTGGTTATAATTATTCCTGCTAACCAAACGGCTAGGATAAAATGGTAATTTTATAATAAGGTAATATCATGGTTCGTTTAAACTCATGATTGTGTTCAAATAAATATACTAAATAATTATTATTATTTAAAGAAAATATTTCATAAAAACAACCAGGTGTTACAAGAAGAGATCAATGCAGGCTATGGTTGTAGATTCTACAATAGAGTATGAGTATATTGCATATTTTGAGGAAGCTAAATAAGAATTTTGGATGTGAGATTTCATCCAATAGATTGGTGTGGTACCCAATAGTAATTATCCCATCACTCTCTATTCTGATAATATTGCAGCGGTGACCCTCACAAAAGATATAAGGTCATATTAGCAGAAAAAACACATAATTCAGAAGTACCATCTCTTGAGGTATTTTCTTAGAGAGGTGAAGTTGCAGTGAGAAGTATTTCCATGGAAGAAAATGTGGTGGACCCCTTTACTAAATCCTTGAATCGGTAGAAACATGATTATTATGTGACTTCTAGCAAACTGAAAGTCGTAGGTTGTTGGATCTAGTCCAAGCAGGAGTTTGTTAGAGTTGGTGTCCTAGAACCAACTGTTTTTATATTGATTACATAATTATTTGATGTATTAAATATTAAATTAAACATCTTATTACATATTGTTCATTATTTTTCATCACCATAATGTAATAATGTACTAGAGTATTTTCCACATTGATAACGACATTGTAGTTCCCCGTTATGATGAGAACCTTGTAATGCTATGAAAATATTCTTAATACAGGTTTGTGGTTGGATAACATACTATGATGAGACACATAGTATATAGACCATCAGGTGTGATTACTCATAAGAAGATGAGACTTCTTCTCATGAAGTTTTCACTTGGTAATCTCTATGATGGTAGGTTATGATAAAAGTCCCGCTAGTAGAAATTACACATGTTTTGGTGTTATCCGTTATTCATATCTACGAGCATGTGTAATGGTCCTTAGAATTTAATATTATCATTAATTCATGTCAAAACTCGCGCACTTAGATTTTCGGATGAAATCCATCACACTATATGTTGTTGGGATGTAGGGCACGTTGGGTGCCTCATGAATGAAATTTTATTAATGTATAAATCAAGAAAGGATTTTTCCATTACATATTTATATAATTTGATATCTCATACCTTTTATTGAAATAGAACATTCACCCTAAATTCCATGGCTATGGTTTAATGATGGGCTTATTTAAAATTGTCAAAGAATGATGTATCAAGAATATAGGTTGATGAATCCAGCATGCAACCTACTATATGAGATTATGTGACAAAGGAGTCACATTACATAGTTAGAATTCATATTTGGTTGTCATCATTGTGACTTTAAGTTCTTTCTCTTGAGTACATTGACCCGTTGTTAGACAGCAATCTTGGACCTTAAACAGGCCCACCTATCACCAATGAGAAATAATTGTATATGGTCATACACTAAGTGTTTGTAGTGGTCTTGATTAAATTAAATTTGAATTTAATTAATTGAATAAATATTATTCTCAAGATTGAAGAATTATTTTTTTTAAGTCATAATGATCTCAGAAATTAAATAAATATTTATTCACCAGATTTTGAATAAAATATATTTATTTATATTATTGATTATTTAATAAATATTTATTTACTAGTTTGTGAATAAAATATTTGTTTAAGAGATTAAAATATTTATTAGAGTGTTCAATAAATGAGAGATGAGTTCAAATGGACCAAGACTCTGTCTGGTGACAATATAATTATTTATAAATAGGTAAATATTATTTAACCATTTTTTCAAATTCGGCGCATCAAAAAAATAATGAAACTTTCATTATTAATATGTGGTATGAGATTTCATTAATGGTTATAATTATATTTAATGGAAGCTATGTAATTATATTTTCTAATTGAAATCCCTGCTCTATAAATAGATGGATACTTCTACTGTGTAATTTATTCGAATCCAATCCATGTTTGGGAATAGAGAATTGTTTCACACAACGAATTCTCTCTCAAATCCTCCTCCACTCTCCCTCTAAAGAATGAGAAACCTAATAGATAATTTCATCAAGACCTAAGAAATATAGATCTAGAACTAACACCGCAAGATATTAAATTCATCGTGCTAGCACCTGAAGAATTTATGGTGTTTCTTAGAGACCATTGAATTACGTATGGATCACCTCTAGATGGATTCTACACTTGGATCCTTGCAAGAGCAGTGAAGAAAATCAAGAATGGCCTTTTTGAATGATCAAAAATCATTAGTGAATAATGTTCTTAAGCCTAGGTATTTATTTCTTTAGATATCAAATAAATTAACTATAAATTTCACGTGTAAGATCCTCACTCTTGCTTTTGGGAAATGATTATTAAAATAAATTTTAATATATCACCCACCAATGCACACTTTTGTTGTGCCTGAAACCAAAACCACATACCAGGGATCAGATGCATAAAATGGAAATCCATAATAGAGGGAAGGGGCCCAAAATATCATATATGATCACCCTATATCATGAGGAGTTAATTTTCATGTTGGTCAAAATAAAAAACATCTGCATGAAACTTTTAAAAACCTGGCCAGGAAATTCCATGGCATGTAATTTAGTTAAATGTCGTGTATTTGTTTTTAGAAGGATGCCAAAAAAATCCCATCACCTCATCTTAATTAGACCAAAAATTACATTATGTGTTTTTCTTACACGATGTGTAACCAGTTCCCACCCAGTATTTGTTTCACGACACATGTCTAAAAGTGTTTACACAACATGTAATACCTTTACGTGGCATGTACTTATCCTGCAGACAACTTTCAAACCCCTTTTTTCTATATAAGGATTCAAACATCTCCAAATCCATCCAATCCTAGAAAATTCTCATAAATCCATTTAGCATATTTACCCAGACTCCATTAATTCAAATAGAATCCTTGAACTTCTCCCCATATGGATTCTCTCTAGTATTCTCAAGTTTACTCACAACCCAAGTCTGTATTTATTTTAAAAAATAGACATCCAAGAACTTTAAATAATTTTCCCCAAAAAATTCTCTCCATCTCCAAAAAATACCAGGCCACCAAGTCTAAAAAAAACTCAATGAGCGATGTACCTAGAAAAATATAGGATCTTACAACCTCCCCATATAACAACTCATCCTACATAAGCTCCAAGTGTCACTATGGGGTATTATTGGACAAGTCTAACCACTATTCTTACATATCAGACTCCATCTCTCAAGTATCATCCTAAACTCTCCCATGATTCCACTACACTCAAACCAAAGGAATTTCCTTGTTCTTGGGATACTTCTCACTATGATCCACAATTAGTATCAGATGCTTCTAAAAGGATGAATCAACACTAAGCTCAATGTCTACTATGTCTATCACATGAAAAAGGTTTTGAATAATATCTCTAAAGTTGTGACATGTGAAACACATTGTGCATGTCACTGTATCTCTATAGAAGTGATAAACAATACACCACTTTACCGACCCTATCCACTAACTCAAATAGCTCGACAAACATGGGTTCTAGCTTCCCCTATTTCATGATATTATGTTTCCCCAACCTAGGTGACACCCAAAGAAAAACATGATGACTAAACTCAAACTCCATAGGTCATATCTGATGGTTAGAAAATGATTTATGAATGCTCTTCATGGTCACCAACCACTATCTTATCAACTAAACATGCTCAGACATCTCTTGCACAAGACTAGTCCCAACAAGTGCTGACTCGCCTGCCTCCATCCAATAAAGAGGAAAGTGGTACAAACATCCATAAAAATCATCAAAAGGTTCTATTTGGATCAATTATTGTAAGATTTTATTATATGAAAACTCCAAGTGTGATATATGATGCTCCCAAAAGCCACCAAAATCCAAAACATATTCTCATAACATATCATCCAGAACCAGAATAATCCACTCGGATTGGCCATCAGTGTGAGGATGATAGGCCTTACTCAGAAAAATTGTGACCTGAGAGCCTTCTGAAGACCCTGAAAGAAACGTGATGTGAAACTAGGATATTTATCTGAAACGATACACCTCATAACACCATGTATTCAAACTACCATACACACATAAATATTTACCATATCATTAACTTTGAATGTCTCCCTGATAGGTAAAAAGAGGGTTAACTTCATCAGTTGATCCATAGTCACCCTTAAAACATCATTCTAATGGGTTGTCCTTGGTAATTCTATCACAAAATCCATAGTGACTTCATCACATTTCCTCTCAAGAATGGGAAGAGGCTACAAAATCCCATCCAGCCTCTGATGCTTGGTTTTCACCTACTGAAAAGTGAAACATCTTTCCATAAAGCATGTTACCTCCTTATTCATTCATGACCACAAATATTTTATTTATATATCACGATACATATTTTCAAAATGAGTATTTCCACCCATATTGAAGCATGAAACAATCTCATCAGCTCCTTGCATATGCCTACAAGAATTCATACTTGTCCATGAAAAATAAGAGAATTTATACTTCCAAGAGACCATCCTAATGAAATATTGCCACCATATAAGTTTTCTCTCAGAACTAAGCCCTTCATATAAGTTAAATTCTTGATCTTAATCGGGTTCAAAATCATAGATATTACTAATGTTGAAGTTAGAGATACTCATCCCTAAGACTCTTGAACATCTAGATGAATGTTTTTGAAGAGGTTCATCATCCTCCACTCATAGCAAGACTCCTACAATGCCTCTACCTATATCTTATGGCCTAATGCATCAGAAAAATGGTTCCCTATCTTAGTGTATCATAAAAATAGAATTTGAAAGATTGTAGATACTTGATCCACCTCCTCTACCAAAGGTTCAGGTCCCTCTGAGAAATGATGTACCTAAGGATATTGTGGTATTTGTATACCACAAACTTATCACCCATGAGATAATGCCTCCAACATCTTAGGGAATGTACCACTACAATTAGCTCCAGATCGTGTGTTGGATAATACCTCACATGTGGTCTTAATTATCTGTATCCATAAGAAACCACTTGATCCTCTTGTATCAGAACATCTCCCAGTCCAACATTGGATGTGTCATAGTACATGGTATATGATTTACCCATCATAGGTAAAATAAGGGTAGGTGATGAGGTAAGACTTCCTTTCAAATCCAAAAAATCTCCCTCATAAGAATCATACCAAACAAACTCCACCCCTTTCTTGGTCACCCAGACATCAGTGCTACCAGACAGGATAAATTATGGATAAAATACTGATAATAACCTACTAAACCTGTCACGACCCGTCCTTGGGGCCCATGCCGTGACTACCCCAAGCCCGCCTTCCATAGGACAGGGGCTGGCGACTAGCACCAAAGGAGTAAATCTCGATAACTGGGAAGGCATTGCCTTTATAAAAGTAAACAAAACACCACAGAGTACAAGCAAAAGCAAAACACTAAGTACAAAAGAAAGTGCTGAAAGGTAAATGGTCCATAATACAAACCCAACTGAAAGTGCAGCTAAAACTGAATGAAAGTACAACAGAAAAAGGAAAACAGCTGGAAGAAGGAAGAAGCTCCTGGGTCGTCCCCCTCGGATCCTACCTGAAAGGTAGGTACAGATAGCGCAGCTCTTGGATTGTCCACCACGGATCCTACCTGAAGGGTAGGTACAGATAGCCTCCACAACGCTCTCGCCCGTCAACCTCCTCCGTGATTCGTCACGATGTGTAGTCCACCTCCGGGTACTGACTCGTCGTGTAGTCCACCTCCGGGTACCGTCCAGTCCTCGAACACTCGGCCTTCGTCAGCCCTGCCCATCGTCTACAACGAACACAACGAGGTGTGGGCATAGCCCGTGCAGGGGTGAGTATAACGATACTCAGTAGGGACCCCGAGACCCTCAAGGTCTCACTAAACCAACAAGGATAACCATAAAGAAGATCTCAACAGATAACCTCTACATAGGTATATGCCCATACATATACCTAATTTATCAAGTAACCCATCTCAATCATGAGGAAACACAAGGTTTGTGAAATCAATGGATAAACACTACCCAGGTATATGCCCATACATATACCTAAGTTAGCAAGTGACCTATCTCAATCATGAGGTAAACACAAAGGTCAAAAGTCTCAGCTCAAACCAGGATTTTCATTATCGAAACCATAGCAGCTGGAGAGCTCCATATCTGGAGTGTACAGTGGTCATGTCACGACTCCGAGGTACTGCTCACTAACCTAAGACTGCTGAGGTACTCTTCATGTCGAGTACTGCGGGCCTGCCACCTCACACAGTAGTGCTTCCCGCCGGGGTCTACCACCCAAACACAGTAGTGCTCCCCCCTCATAGCCTACATAGGTACTCCTCCTGTCGAGTACCACGGGTCTGCCACCTCGAATAGTAGTGCTCCTCCGCTATGGGTCTGCCAGCTCACAATGTAGTGCTCCCCACTGGGCTACGTAAGTCACTCCGAATCGAATCGGACAAGTAGTCTTCAGGTCTCCGCCGGCTACACGGTCTCGGTACTCCGTATGCTCGTCTATAGGAGGGTCTGCTCCACGAGCTACAAGTCGATACTCCAAGTATCTCAAAGTCCCACGAAAAAGTATCTCAAAGGACCGCCTCGTCATAGGGGTCTCAACGCAACAGACGGCGCGTCAATCGGACGCCCGGTCTGTGAGTTATTAGCATTTTCGTCCTAGGGGCCCGGTTGGTTTCGTAAGCGAACCAACCCAGCCGTATCTCAACTGTACCCCGAACTCTCATAGGGTATACTCATAGGGATCGTTTCTCGACGAGATCAACAACGCTGCTAACGGCTCGTCAAACGGACGTCATGTCTGAAAGATATCATCTTTTTCTGTTCCAGGGGCCCGGTTGGATTTTGGGTACAATCCAACCCGGCTATAACCCAACTGCATCCAAAACTCGGGCGGAGGATGCCAAAAGTTCTGTATCGTCAACGGGAACGCAACACAACAGATGGCGCGTCAATCGGACGCTCGGTCTGGAAGTTATTGGCTTTTTCGTTCTAGGGGCCCGGTTGGTTTCGTGAGAGAACCAACCCGTCCGCACTCCGACAACATCCAAACCTCGATCGGAGTAAGCCAAAAGATCCGTCTCACTTATAGGAATCCATTAAAGTTGACAGCACATCAATCGGACGTCCGGATCTTAAGATATAAGTGTTTCCGCTCTGAGGGCCCGGTTGGTTTTGTATACGAACCAACCCGGCCGAACCCAAAGTAATCTGAAACCTTGATTGCGATATACCTAAACGACTGTCTCGATCCAAGGATCGTGTTGCCGCTGACGGCGAGTCGTTCGGAGGCCCGTAGCCCGATCTATGGACAATTGAATCCAAACTGCTCGGTAACGGGGGTTTTGGGCCCGGGCCGTCCTCGCCCGAGACCCCCCGGTTGGCCCGAACCGGGTCGACCCGCCCCGGACAGGGTCGACCCGGCCCGGCTCGGCGTGGCGCGGCCCAACCCGGCCTGGCCGGGCGGACCGGCCATAAGCCGGTCTGGCGGAGCGCGCTGGGCGCGCTGCCAGCTCGGCCGAAGGCCGAGCTGTTGGAAAAACAGGGGGCGCTTGCCCCCCCTTGTGATGCCGCCCCCCCCCCTCATTATGGGGGGACGTTTTTCTGGCCGGGGGAATTAAATTCCCCCTGTTCTTCTCCCTTCCGGCCGGCCCGACCTGGCCGACCGGTTCTTCCTCAACGGGACCGGCAAAGGTCGGTCGCCTTCCAGCTTCCGACACCGGCAGCTCGGCTGGCCGCCGGTCATCTTGCTCCGCCGTGGCCCAGAACCGGTCGCGGCCTTCTTCGTCCGACGCGGTGCGACGGCACCGCGCCCCTCCGCCGCGGCCCCGCTCCGTCCGCGGCGCCTTCGATTTCTTTTTACGCGGCGCAACAGCATCGCGTTCTTGAATTTCATTCCACGGCGCGGCGCGACGGCACCGCACAATAATTGCCGTTCGATTCCCACGTGGTGTGATGGCACCACGCCATCCCGTTACATCCGCAAGGAATCAAATATGAACATAGGAGGGGGGTTCGGCCGTGTTTGTGCGGTCCGGCCCCCCTCTCGTTAAACGATAACATTTATTTGTTTATCCTCGAAGTTTGACATTCTAGAATCAAGATTGGAAATAATTAAATAAAACAACAACAATACCCTACTTGATAAAAGATGTCGCACGTCGGGCGTCGCGGAAACGGCGTCGTTCTGACAATGTTGGTGGAAGAAGCGCTCGGTGAAGTCGAGTCGAGTCGAGTCGACACTCTCAGAATACATTGTGGGTGGCGGTGTTTCCCTTCCATGCTCCGGTTGAAGAAGGTAGAAGGTGTTGCTTCATGTTCTTCAGAGACGTGGAACGATCTTCTTCGAGAGGTTGAAGGTCTTCCAAAAGTTATTCTCCTCTGCTTAGTTCTCCCCACAAAGTTTATGCCAACCCAAAGAGAAGAATAGAATCTCTCATTTTAATGTTGGAAAAATGATTTCAAAAGAAATCAAACACTCAAAATAATTAATTAAGTTGGTTTAATTAATTAAATGCAAAGTGTTGGCAAGAATTTCAAAAGATTGAAATTCAATTAAACCACACTTAACTCACCTCATTAATTAAACAAGTTGTCAACATTAATGTGGGAGTTGTGGGGGGGGGGGTTAGAGGATATGAAGGGGTGGGGTTTGTGTGGGCCCCACCACCCTCATAACCTTCCAAGGGAGGTTGGGTGGTTACCCAACTTCCATCAAGAGTTTACACTTAGAGTAAAATAATTAAAATTGTAGTGTCATTATATAATAAACTTCCACAATTTTTATTATCAACACTTGTGTAAACGCAACTCCAGAACAGGAGTTCTTAAGAAATTACCGGTGCTGCGAGTTCATTGGTGCCCTCGGAATTTGATTCCGGGCACCGGTTCAAAAGTTAGAAAAACCCGCTCGTTCGTTCACTGAACATACCCGATCCAAACTTTGGAAATTGATTCCGGGCACATTGGGCCTCGGAATCAGGTGCCGTCAGAAACCGCGTTCTTGTAAAATTCCAAAGAAAATTAAGAAAAAATTTCCCTTGAATTTTACGGGTCTTTACATTACTCCCACCTCATGGCTTTACGTCCCCGTAAAGCTTCAACACAAACTAGGGTCACAAAAGTGGTACAGAGCACGCATATGAGCCTTCCGCTCCCATGTGCTTACCTGGAGGTTCCGTACTGCCAAGGAAAGTGCACCCGAGGAATCGATCGTCCTACTACTAGTCTGGTCCTCATGGACCTCTGCATCATCTGTCTACTGCCCACAGATGACTCGGCTACTGATCGAAAAACACGAGGCAAAGGCAGAAGCTCCTATACACGCTCGGGGTGTAGAGATACTGGCACAAACTCCACCCTGAATAAGGTCTCGATGTCTTCCCATGCGAAGGTCATCCCGTCGCAAAATTGAAACAAGTGGCTCCACCACCTGCCTGCTGCTGCCTGAAGGAGGCTGGCAGCAAAGATCACCATGAAGTCTTCCGGTGTCCCCACTAGCCTGAAGACTCTCACCACAGCCTCCAACCAATCCTCAGCCGCCTGCGGGTCCGTCCCTCCCTGGAACCTGGGTGGCCTCTGGCACTGGAACTCGGGAAGTGCGCTCAAGCGACGTGAACCCTCTGCAGCTGGGGCTGGTGGCATCGGTGGCCCATCGGTTAGTAGTACCGCTGGTTCCTCCGCTGGTGCCTCAACTGGAAAAGAGCCTTGTACTGAGGCCATGTCGCTCGGCGGGCTGTCAGTACGAACCACTCTCGGGGCTCTAGCTGGTCGTCCGATAAAAGGCATCCTGAAAGAAACAACGTAACACGGTCAAACGATTATTCCTAGTGAGCTGACCTGGTTTGAGCTGTTTTAAGGGAAAACCTTTGAAAACACACACGCAATCCGTGTTTTCGCGCACAAAGTTGGAAATCAGTTGTTAGGGTCCTGGTGTATGGATACGTCGGCCACCCGCACCAACACTAGACTCCCTGAACTGAAGACCACACTCGGTACCCTTAACACTATTTCTTCACAGAAAGAAAATATCAGAGTTATAAGTTCTGCGGTAGAACCGACTCCTTTGATACCAATTTTTCACGACCCGTCCTCGGGGCCTGTGTCGTGACTACCCCAAGCCCGCCTTCCATAGGCCAGGGGCTGGCGACTAGCACCAAAGGCGTAAATCCCGATAACTGGGAAGGCATTGACTTTATAAAAGTAAACAAAACACCACAGAGTACAAGCGGAAGCAAAACACTAAGTACAAAAGAAAGTGATGAAAGGTAAATGGGCCAGAATACAAACCCAACTGAATGTGCAGCTACAACTGAACAAAAGTACAACAGAAAAAGGCAAACAGCTGGAAGAAGGAAGCATCTCTTGGGTCATCCTCCTCGGATCCTACCTGAAGGGTAGGTACAGATAGCGCCGCTCCTGGATCGTCCACCACGGATCCTACCTGAAGGGTAGTTACGGATAGCCTCCACAACGCTCTCGCCCGTCAACCTCCTCCGTGAGTCATCACGACGTGTAGTCCACCTCTGGGTACTGACTCGTCGTGTAGTCCACCTCCGAGCACCGTCCAGTCCTCAAACACTCGGCCTCCGTCAGCACTGCCCCTCGTCTGCAACCAACACAATGAGGTGCGGGCATAGCCCGTGCAGGGGTGAGTATAACGATACTCAGTAGGGACCCGGAGACCCTCAATGTCTCACTAAACCAACAAGGATAACCACAAAGAAGATCTCAACAGATAACCTCTACATTGGTATATGCCCATACATATACCTAAGTTATCAAGTAACCCAACTTAATCATGAGGAAACACAAGGATTTTGAAATCAACGGATAACCACTACCCAGGTATATGCCCATACATATACCTAAGTTAGCAAGTGACCCATCTCAATCATGAGGTAAACACAAAGGTCAAAAGTCTCAGCTCAAACCAGGATTTTCATTATCAAAACCGTAGCTGCTGCAGAGCTCCGTCTCTCGAGTGTACAGTGGTCCTGTCATGACTCTGAGGTACTTCTCACTAACCTAAGACTGCTAAGGTACTCCTCCTGTCGAGTACCGCGGGCCTGCTACCTCACATCGTAGTGCTTCCCGCTGGGGTCTGCCACCCAAACACAGTAGTTCTCCCCCCTCATAGCCTACAGAGGTACTCCTCATGTCGAGTACCGCGGGTCTGCCACCTCACATAGTAGTTCTCCTCCGTTGTGGGTCTTCCACCTCACAAAGTAGTGCTCCCCATTGGGCTACGTAAGTCACTCCGAATCGAATCGGACAAGCAGTCTTCAGGTCTCTGCCGGCTACACGGTCTCCGTACTCCGTACACTCATCTCTGGGAGGGTCCGCTCCACGAGCTAAAAGTCGATACTCCAAGTATCTCAAAGTCCAACGAAGAAGTATCTCAAAGGAACGCCTCGTCATAGGGGTCTCAACGCAACAGACGGCGCATCAATCGGACGCCCAGTCTGTGAGTTATTAGCCTTTTCGTCCCAGGGGCCCGGTTGGTTTCGTAAGCGAACCAACCCGGCCATATCTCAACTATACCCTGAACTCTCATAGGGTATACTCATAGGGATCGTTTCTCGAGGAGATCAACAACGCCGCTGACGGGTCGTCAAATGGACGTCCTGTCTGAAAGATATCATCTTTTTCCGTTCCAGGGGCCCGGTTGGATTTCAGGTACAATCAAACCCGGATATAACCCAAATGCATCCAAAACTCGGGCGGAAGATGCCAAAAGTTCCGTATCGTCAACAGGAACGCAACGCAACAGACGGCGCGTCAATCGGACGCCCGGTCTGGAAGTTATTGGCTTTTTCGTTCCGGGGGCCCGGTTGGTTTCGTGAGCGAACCAACCCGTCTGCACTCCGACGTCATCCAAACCTCGAGCGGAGTAAGCCAAAAGATCCGTCTCACTTAGAGGAATCCATTAAAGTCGACGGCACGTCAATCGGACGTCCAGAGCTTAAGATATAAGCGTTTCCGCTCCAAGGTCCCGGTTGGTTTCATATCCGAACCAACCCGGCCGAACCCAAAGTAATCCGAAACCTTGAGTGCGATATACCGACACGACCGTCTCGATCCAAGGATCGTGTTTCCGCTGACGGAGAGTCGTTCGGAGGCCCGTAGCCCGACATATGGGAAATTGAATCCAAACCGCTCGGTAACGGGGGTTTTGGGCCCGGCCCGAGACCCCCCGGTTGGCCCGAACCGGGTCGACCCGACCCGGCCCGGCGCAGCGCGCTGGGCGGGCTGCCAGCTCGGCCGAAGGCCGAGCTGTTGGAAAAATGGGGGGCGCTTGCCCTCCCCCCCTCATTATGAAGGGCCGTTTTGCTGGCCGGGGGAATTAAATTCCCCCGGTTCTTCTCCCTTCCGGCCGGTTCTTCCTCAACGGGACCGACAAAAATCGGTCCCCTTCCGGCTTCCGACACCGGCGGCCCGGCTGGCCGCCGGTCATCTTGTTCCGCCACGGCCCGGAACCGGCAGCGGCCTTCGTCGTCCGGCGCGGTGCGACGGCACCGCGCCCCTCCGCTGCGGCCCCGCTCCGGCCGCGGCTTCTTCGATTTCTTTTGACGCAGCGCGGCGGCGTCGCGTTCTTGAATTTCATTCCACGGCGCGGCACGACGGCGCCGCGCAATAATTGCCGTGCGATTCCCGCGTGGTGTGATGGCACCACGCCATCCCGTTCCATCCGCAAGGAATCAAATATGAACATAGGAGGGGGGTTTGGTCGTGTTTGTGCGGTCCGGCCCCCCTCTCGTTAAACGATAACATTTATTCATTTATCCTCGAAGTTCGACATTCTAGAATCAAGATTGGAAATAATTAAATAAAACAACAATAATCCCCTACTTGATAAAAGATGTCACACGTCGGGCGTCGCGGAAACGGCGTCGTTCCGACAACGTTGGTGGAAGAAGCGCTCAGTGAAGTCGAGTCGAGTCGAGTCAACACTCTCAGAATACTTTGTGGGTGGCGGTGCTTCCCTTCCTTGCTCCAGTTGAAGAAGGTAGAAGGTGTTTCTTCACGTTCTTCAGAGACATGGAACGTTCTTCTTCGAGAGGTTGAAGGTCTTCCAATAGTTCTTCTCCTCTCCTTAGTTCTCCCCACAAAGTTTATGCCAATCCAAAGAGAAGAATAGAATATCTCATTTTAATGTTGGAAAAATGATTTCAAAAGAAATCAAACACTCAAAATAATTAATTAAGTTGGTTTAATTAATTAAATGCAAAGTGTTGGCAAGAATTTCAAAAGATTGAAATTCAATTAAACCACACTTAACTCACCTCATTAATTAAACAAGTTGTCAACATTAAAGTTGGAGTTGTGGGGGGGGGTTAGAGGATATGAATGGGTGGGGTTCGTGTGGGCCCCACCACCCTCATAACCTCCCAAGGGAGGTTGTGTGGTTACCCAACTTCCATCAAGAGTTTATACTTAGAGTAAAATAATTAAAATTGTAGTGTCATTATATAATAAACTTCCACAATTTTTATTATCAACACTCGTGTAAACGCAACTCTGGAACAGGAGTTTCTAAGCAATTACCGGCGTTGCGAGTTCATCGGTGCCCTCAGAATTCGATTCCGGGCACCGGTTCAAAAGTTAGAAAAACCCGCTCGTTCGTTCACTGAACGTACCCGATCCAAACTTCGTAAATTGATTCTGGGCACACCGGGCCTCGGAATTAGGTGCCGTCAGAAACTGCGTTCTTGTAAAATTCCAAATAAAATTAAGAAAAAATTTCCATTGAATTTTACGGGTCTTTACAAAACCCAGAAATATCTAAATATCAAAGACATTACTGGGATAATTCAAAGATACAATGCCTGTAACTTTATTTAGGTCCACTTATACTCCTTCCTATGAGATTAGATAGAAAAAAAGTTCACTTTATCAATCTAGACTACATTTAGTTATCTTGGAATAAATATGTTGCTCTCTCTATGTACTCAAGAAAATGTCAAGATGTTTGGTATGATCATCTTATGACTAGGATTACAAAAAAAACTCATCAATAAAAACCACCACAAACCAATCTAAAAAATGATGAAAGTTCCTATTCATCAAGGCCATTAATTCTGCTAGAATATTTGTCAAACAAAACAACATCACTACAAACTCATATAATCAATACCTGCTCATAAAAGAAGTCCAAGGAAAGTATGATGGTCTCCCCCTCAACTGATGGTATCCATATCTCATGTCAATCTTAGATAAGATCTTAACACTTCTCAGCTGATCAAAGGGATCACCAATGCATGAAAAAGGATATCAGTTCTTGACCATCATCTGGTTCAATCTCCAATAATCAATACATAATCACAATTTCCCATCAACCTCCATGGCTAATACAACTAGAGACCCCTAAGAATATATAATAGGACATATAAAAACTTTAGATACCAGATCTTTCAACTGAACTTTCATCCCCTGAAGCCTTTCTGGTTCTATTCTATAAGGCACGATAGAAACTGGCCAAGCTCCCAACACCAACTCGATCATAAACGCAATCTCATACTCAAGAATTAAGTCCTATAAATCATCAATAAATACATCCTAAAAGTCATCTATCATTGGAAGAAAACAATATTGTTGCATTCCACCATCATCTAGAGAAAGACAATCTATTTGAGCCATAAGAAAATCCAATTTTCACTACATTGGTCCTATATGACCAGCCTGAAGATCCTACTCACTCGGGTGAGAATAGTTGCCTCATTATAGAGATAAAAAGGAAAATAACCTCTAGAAACAGTTGATATGATCCTGTTATAGAGGAAAAAAATCCATACCAATAATAAAATCGAAACTTTTCATTTCTAGAATGAACGTTTCCCACAAGAAATAGTAACCACCAGTATCTAGATAACACACTTTGCAACGTTTGATATTCTCTAACCGCACTCCCAACGGTGTGCTGATGGTCAAAATAGAATCCAATATTTCCACATCCAATCCCAAACCATTTAAAAAAGAGAGGATAAAAAGGAATGTGATGATCCTCTATCAAAAAAACACAAGAAATGGTAGATGAAACAAGAATTATACCTCTAATAGTAGACATTCATGTATCTACAATATTCAGAGTAGTTTTCATAACGTTCAGCTTATTAGCCCCTCTTCCATGGGCTCCATCCTAAATCCTCTAAGTTATACCCTCTCCTTAGTATTATTATTCTTACATGGGGGTACCACATACCCTACCTCATACATAATATCTTGTGGAACTCCAACTACCTTTCTAATGAGGTGTAACTAATTTTTTTCCATACATTGGTTCCTATTTAGTTCCACTTCCACCAATCTTATACATAATTCCCATATAAAACCTCTATATATAGCCCAAAAGTCTATAGGAATGGCACTACAAAATGGAGTATAAACACTAAGGCCATTTGAGGACCATCTTACCACACTAATAGAACTGTGACGAAACACAATCTTGAGATGGATTCTTACTATACTGATTTCTCAAACTATTATTCCTATGGTGAAAACTATCATATAAATGATTCTTTCCGCTATAAGAAGATTTCACTGTTTTCCTACTGAAAAATCTTGGTTGTTGCTCAATCCCTCTCTCATATTTCCTCTTATGATGAGTTCTTGATTCATCACATCAAAAAAACTACTCAAATAGAACACATTCACATGTGACCTGATCTCATAGAGAAGACCATCCTAAAAACATCTCACCCTGGAGATCTCATCAGATTCCAAATATGGTGAAAATCACTGTAGTTCGGTGAAATGATCAACATTTTCTAACACTAACATGCCCTCCTGTGTTAGGTTCATGAAATCATAAGCCTTCTCATCCCTCAACAACTCAAGATAGAAATTTCATAGGAACTACATCTCAAATTCCTTACAAGATAACTCCTCCTTCTTTACTTCTTGATACAAAATGTCCCACCACTGCTTAGATGGTCCATGAATCATATACGTAGAAAGATTCACCCTCTTATTTTGGGTGTCTCAAGATTATTAAAGACTATCTGGAGTGTCTTGATCTAGAACTCGGCTACCTAGGGTCCTCCCTCTTTAGTGAACATAGGCAGATGCTCATCCTGTAAATCTCTCTCCATCTCATACATTGAAGGAACAGTGTGAACCATATCTCTTTATATGGATTTTATGATCCTTAGTAAGATGTAATGAAGATAAACATAAGATCCTCAAGAACTATAAGAAGATATTTTTAATCTACATTATGAGTATGCTAATTTCCACTCTCCTGATGCTCAAATAAAAGATGGTGATGAGTCATTTTCTCTACAAGACAAACACAATCCTTAGAACACAGATTATAACAAATTCAACCTCAACATGTGACAAAAATAGAGAACAAATAACTCTTAGTCTCTCTAAACAGGGATTAAAACTGTTTTAGAATTACATAAAAGTTCATTTATTTCATTTCTCAGATATAATAGATATCTCATATCATAGTTCAATAGGAAAGTATATATCACATTCAAAAAATATTTCCCTAACATGAACAATGAATGCTAATATATATATCCATATGTGCCTATTATGATGCATGTATACTTATCCTATTCTATATCAAGCCATTAGTATAAATCTCAAGAACCAATATTATCATAAAATAATAACCTAACAAAACCTGTGAATCAATCTGGGTGAAATAACATCAATTATAAAAAGAAATAAATTTAATAAAAAATTCACCCCTAGGTACTTGGCTTTTCCCCCATACATGAGTTGGATACTCCCATGCACAATATCATTACCAAGTCCCAACATATCTTAGTATCATTTAAACCTTCCCAAAATTGGAAAGAAATAGAAAATAAATCTAGTGTGATCTAATACCACTTTGTAACATCCCATAATTTGACACTCTCTAATGTGGTTGAGATGGGTTGGTTATAAGACTTCAAGTGCACCCCCCCCCCCCATACGCCAGAGGATGCCAACTAGCAGTGGGGTTGTGATATGTATAGTGGAGAGACTATACCCCCCGGTTACAAAGTAACAACAAAATAGAATAATCCTATAACAATAATAAATAAATAAATATCAATGTGAAAAAATAATGGAAACAATACGATTCTGCAAAAACCAATAATAAATCCAACTGAATAATCCAATAATTAATAAAGTAATAATGTAATGACATAATGGAATGTAAGAAATGTCATGATATAAGTAATAAAAAATACAAGACTAACAGACGCCAAATACCCTGGTCCTAAACTCCATATTTTTCCTATATCCAAACTCTAACCCATCCAATAGGCAACAATCAACAACACATGCCTTTTACCTTATCCAATCTTCCATACACGTAATTTGATTAGGTACTAAATGGGGAACTAAATAGGGTGTGAGTATAACTCATTAAGTCAACACCACCATGTATAAACATAACCAGTCTGATAATAATTGTATACAATAATGTAATAAAAAGTCTATTAATTAATTAAGTAATTAAATTAATACCACATCAACCTGCTTCAACACCACGCAAGAATATCTCTAATCATGTATCACAACCATGTCAACCAAAACCGTATAACCATGGTAAAAATATAACCTACCTCAGAACTATTCCCAAATATTTATAATCATGTCTCACACCCATTCCAACCTCAACCATATCACTATGGTAAAACAAAACCTTATAACCAAGTTATAAATCACTAAAATCTGGGTAAACACCCATTATATAATAATTTTAGTAATCAATCTGGGATGAGCCCGATATATAATTATTTCAAAATTTATTAGGTATGAGCCAGATATATAATAATTGAAGAATTTATAAAGACTAAGCCTAATATGTAATCATTTCAACATTTATTCGGGCCAATCCCAATATATAATCATTTCAACACGTGTCATTGGGAATATCCCGCTATATAATCATTTTAACTTGTAAACTGGGATACTGAGCCATATAAGAATTTTAATATTTATCACAACACATTTCTTAAAAAAAGATTATCACAATATCACATCATCAATGGTTAATTATGAAAATTAACATTTATCATTCAATTTCGCATTTAATTTAATCCTTTGGTCTTAAACCAACAATATGTCAGCCTCTTCAATAATCAGGCCAAGACAAGGCGAATCTATATCATGAAATCACCCAAATACCATTTCATTCTAAACACACTTTATTTAATTTATCAAAACATTTATAATCAAGGGTTCACTCACCCGAACAGTACTCAAAATCCAGTTCAATATACAATTGGACCCAAAGGGACACAAAAGAATTATTTGATTCATCATTTGATTCATTTAGCTGCATTTTATGTTGGAACATTTTAAATATTTCACATACTTGACAATTATCAAACCATAGGGTTAAGGATTAGACCCCTACCTTTAATTTATGATCAAATAATGCTTCCTACACAAAATTCCCATGAGGAAGAACATGCATATGATTACAAGAAGGATCATATTTTAAAACCAGTCAAGATCAAAACTAACAAGGACCACAATCAAAATATTACACCACAATGGAAAGAGAACAAATAGGGAGAAGGGAGAACTAAACCAAAACAACTTAATAGGGATCAAATGCATAAAGGGGACATCTAGAATAAAGGGAAGGGGCCCAAAATTGTTTGGATGATTGTGCTAGGTCGAAAGGAGGAAATATGCACATGGGTAAAAATAAAAATCATCCACATGAATCTTTTAAAAACCAACATTGTTAATTACATGATGTGTAATTATGTTACATTCCATGTATTTAATTTTAGAGGGATACACCAAAAAAACCTTCTCCTCTTCTTAATATTTAATTATCTTTAACATTACATGACATGTATTACTTAAATACCGTGTAACCAATTCACACCCTATATTTGTTTCATGACATGTGTTTGGAAGAGTTTACACATCGTGTAATACCTTTACATGACATGTGATTCTCCTACAGACAACTTTCAACCCCATTTTCTCTATATATGGATCCAAATACCTCCAAATACATCCAAACCTAGAAAAACATTATAATACCATATACCACATTTACCTAGACTCTTTTAATTCAATAGAAACAATGAACCAAACCCAGTGTGGATCCTCTCTAGTATTCTCAAGTTTTATTGTAACCCAAGTCTAAATTTATTCAAGAAAAAAACATCCATTAACATTAAATCATTTTCCCTAAAAAAGGCTCTTTGTCTCCAAACGAGACACGCCCACTAAGGATCAAATGAAAAACTCAAAGAGGGATATGCCTGAAAAAATACAGGATCTTATATCCTTAGTCTCCTAGGAATTCAAATCACTCTTGTTCATATTTATAGATCAAAGATAATCTTCAAATATTCGGATCATAATTTTAAAACTAGATACTCCATTGAATGGGATAATAAAATATATCCAATTCCTAAACTTTAAAATTATCAAACTATCACAGTTTTGTATCATGGACCAGCTGCGGTGGGGCCACACCTACCTTATTCCTTTCAAGGGATGTGATTGGGAGTTTCATGGATTGTTCTATGCATGGAGACACATTGTAGTGGTGAGGAAGTGAGTTCATAGTGAGGGAAGCCCCTATTATTCCCAATGGATTTGACATTATTTGGAGGGATATCATCTTCAATACAGTTCTTTATGGTGGTTAGAACAAGGTACAGAGATGATCTATGACAATCAGTGTTGGAGGCAGAGGAGGTTGAGTTCTGGGCTAAGCTCTATGGTGGAGTCCAAGGAGTTTTGCAGCCATCTACAGTGGTGGATAGTTGACGTCTAATGTGGATAATGATGGAGGATGGTGAAAGGATGTGTCCGGGGTGAGGGAATGCAAGGCTATGTGGAATGATGTTTCTTCATTAAGTTATTAACATCACCCTCATAGATTTTTTCCTATATCAAAATATAGAATATAGGGGACAATGTTTTATCCATCAAGGCATGTGGGATGTGGATCAAACGTCTACATCAAGGTGGGAACCCTAATACACATGCACACACATGGGACACCACAACCCACACAGGCCATCGACCAACCTATACCACCCATGGGATTTTTCCATGTGTCAAATGTTTTATGAGCATGATTCTCCCATGAAACTCCCTCCTAGATATCTCGAGCTGGCTCTACTAATGATGGTTTTGAGGCTAGGCCCTTGTGGGCTGGTAATGTGGCTGGCTACCACAGGTTGAGGACTAAACAACCTTGGACCTTCTTTTTACCTGAAATAAATTATAAAATAACTATGTAAATCCTCAAAGTGCTTTGAATTAAAAAAAAATTAAAAATAATAATTTAACTATATTTTAATTCTTTAATACCAAATTCCCACATTTTCATAGAACATTTCATTTCATTGGAATTTCAATTGAAAAAGAATTTAAAATCATTGATTTTTTTTATAAAAAAGTATGAAAATATTAGTGTGTCAAATCCCCCCACACTTAAACCATGATTTTACTCAATCGTAAAATCTCAACATATAATTTCAGAGGTCACCAATGTTACCATTATTCAAATTTCAATGAAATTAAGTTAAATAATTATAAATGAATAACCAAATGTTTAAATTCTACATAAAATAATAATTCAATTCCACACATTTCAAAGAAATAATTAGTCCATGTATTTTAATTTCCCCTTTAAAATTATGGAACTTCTTCTTTCATAAATTAAATATCTTTAATTCGTTATTATTAAAAATGAAAAATAGTGATTTACCTCACTTTTTAATCTTTTCTATCATCACTCGTGATAAAAATTAAAGTATATTTATACTAATATCATGACAACACCCTCCATATCTATAGTATTTTAAATGAACTAATTTATTCACTTTTTAAAACTAAAAGACACGTAAATCATGAGGATATGTAATAAATGTTCAAATGACTCTAAGACATTTGGTTGGTAGAAATTTTTATTTTAAAAATTAAGGCTCAAGGAGGAGTCTTATTTTTTTAAAGTAAACTTCATGATATTAAAATTAATATTTTAATGACATTATCTCCTTCAAAGTACCAAATCCCACTTTCCCAGAATACTGGGTAAAGGTTATGATCAAAGTAATCATAATGAAATATTTGTTCACCCTATTGAATTTTATCTATTTTTTAATTATTATTTTTTCAAACTACCTTTTTTCATATTTTTTATAATTTTTTTAAATTTATTCTTGGAATAAACCTCACATCCATTACCTAACCTCATATAATCAAAATCATTGGTCCCATCATGGTGATTTTTTATTCTCCTAATTCAAAACCCGTTTTTTCATTTTTTATTAAAGTGGGGAAAACAATAAAAGTTCATTGTATGAATCAAAAACCTTTCTCAATATGCATAATTAGTAACCCCACATGGTTTCCTTACAATTTAGTTCATCACTTTTACCATAACTTCCTCTACCCCCACACTTAAAATTTAAAATATCATAAAAATAATAAGATGAGGGTTGGAATGGATAAAAGTGGCTGGAAATATAGCTCATTGTTAACAAGGTCATTCATAGTATATATGGGATAAAAAAGGTTTTATATAAATATGTTCTTCAAGAATAAGGTATTTTCAAAAGGTGCGTCAACAATTTTAAATTTGTTTTTTCACAATCACTAGTTTTGATAATTTTTAATGTAAGAACTAGTACGCGGCATGCCCCAAGATCACTCAATAAATATTTTCAAGATAAAATAGGAAATATATGATCTGAAAAATCTCTCAAGAATGGGAAATATTATTTGGAAGAATCAAATATGTAATGAATAATAATAATAAATCAATTTTCATGAATTTTAGATATTTAAAGTGTGAAAAAAATGTTATGGAAATTTCATTTTCATGAATCAATTAATCCCATCAAATCATGATTTTTCATTTTAATATCCACGGTTTACTCTAATAAATAAATTATCCACCTTAATCATTCAATTTCATTATATTTTAAATCTAAAAAATAGAATTATATGGTTCTTAAGAAACTAATTTCACCTAGATAAGTTAAGTAAATCATAAATTCAAATGCGGGCATGAAATTTCTAGTTGAAAACTCAAATTAGGTTTTTAGATAGAAATGTAAGGAGTTTAAGAGATAAACACTAAAATTGAACTCCCTTTTAAAATTAATCATCAGTTTTAATTATGAAATTTCTCCTTAATTGACAACATGAATCCATTTCATGATGTGGATTTTCATTTCATGTCCTAATTCTAAATCACTTTCAGGAAATGTATTATTTTCATGAAATCAATTAAATTCATTATGTGTATTCTTTCCAATTTTTCATGTTTCTTCCTAATACCATTTGGTGCCATATTGATGGACGTAAAAAATAAAACCACTTTTGTAAGTATAATGACCATGTCATTAAATCTCAAAATGATAGAGGGATCAAAGTTGTATACTAAACTAATTATAAGAATAAAATTGAAATCAAAATTCAAAAAAAAAATAGAAATATAAGGCATGGTTTAATCCCCTGAGTGGGACCAGAGTTTTTGACTACCTCTAGAATAGAAGCACCAACTGTTCTCCCTAGTTTGATGGTTGGTGGATCTTCTTGGATTTGAACAACCACATATGGATTTTCCAAGATATCACTTCTTCAAACATTGAGATGAATAATCCATGGATAGAATCTACCTTATACACCCCTTAAAAATTAGTTATAGCTTTCATGGAAGGGGTAGGATAAAGTATGGATTATCCTAATTGGTTTATAGTTATGAAAAATCCTCTTTATCTTCAATTTTAACTTAATATAGGCTGTATAAATTGAATGATCAAAGAGAATTTAAGTAAGAAATTTTACATGAAAAAGAATTAAATATGAATTATCAAAATTAAAATTCTTCCTTTAAATTTGAGTATCATGTGTATTGGTTTACTCGGCCTAAAAAAGAGGGACTTACTCATGGCCTTCCTCTAATGTGTGTCTATCAAAATTAGGGAGCACCATGTGTTCCTTGACAGGTTCATCCACTTCTTCTTCACTTTCCTCTATGGAAAGAAAGGATTTAAAAAAATGTTAAAATTAAAAGTATTTAGGAGTTATAATATATTCATATTGAATAACATTAGAAAATAAAGTGTTCAAAATAATATATTCTCTCAGAGTGGGTTCTCGTTCAATCAATTCTTTAGTGGTAAGTGCCTTTTGAAGTTGGATCTTAGTGGATGGAGGCGGGTAGTTGGGATCCTCCATTATATCTTGGATTTATTTACTAAAATTATTAAATTCTAATGGTGCTTCCCCCTTAGTCTCTGATTGAGCTAAAAGTTTCTCCAGATACTCACGAGTTATTTTCTCCATTTGGATTCTCACTAAATTCATCTTTTCTTAAATCCTTTCAAACCGGTCATTTACATCTATGTTAATAACTTTTTATTCTTACTACACCCATGAGTAATTATTCTATGATTTAAAGAAGTGATTTTTTGAAAACATCATGTAAAATGAAATTTTTATGGGGATTTTTTAAAGAGAAAAATTAAATGATATCTTCAACGTAAAATTAAAAAATACATGAAAACTAATGATTAGCTCCTCGTCAATGAAGCTAGTTTTTATGCATACCTATCACGAGGCATGGAAATGGAAAATTTTTAAATTGTTTCCTAGTGATGCACAGGGATAACTAGGGTTATCTCAATTGAGGAGCTCCATAATTTTTTACTCAATTAAATCTATTTTTCTTTGTTATTTTAGTTATTTATGAATGAAATGAAATTTTATAGTTGTGTTTTGGAAATAAATAAAATGTAAAAATAAAACTATCATGAAATTCTAAATTACCATGCAATGAAAAAATGATATTAGAAAAGTAAGGATGTTATCCTGATAGAGTTCTCCAAGGAGCACCTTCACTAACCCATTGAAAATCTACTTAGTGAAAACAATCCACCATATGTGTGCACACCATAACCTACCCCAATTATGAATTAATAGTGTACTTAGAATCTACCAAGCACACTCTACTATCACCTCCTAAACCAATGGATAATGGTTATAAACTAAGAAGATAACCCTTAAATAACTACAGTGATGATTAAACCTACTATAATTCATCCTTATATTAACCTAAATAATAATTAAATTATGGCCTCATATTTAAGAACAAAATTACTCCCCCAAGATATTTCTTAGGTTAGTTACTCATTACCATGAGTAAAACAGTTCATCGTGGAATAATTCACGATGTTTAATGAATTCACATAATGAATTTATAGAATAAAATAATAAAATAAAAATAAAAAGAATAAAAATGATATAGGGAGAATGGAATAATGAAAAAAAATAAAATAATGGAAAATTAAATTAAGAAAATTAAACGGATAGAAGAAGAAGAAAAAGAAGAATATAATAGAAAAAAATTTCATAGAAGAATAATTAAGATGAATGAGTAACTTATATTTAATAATTTAAATTAAAAATAAAACAAAATAAAAATAAATGAGGAGAAAACTAAAGAAAATAAACAGATAAATAATGTAGCAGCTTCGGCGACTTCTCCACTGGGGGTATTCTCTCGGAAGGGGAAACCCCACCTCAATTTATAGAGGCATGGTGCCTTGATATCATTATAATTAAAATATATTTTATTCATATTCCATATTCAAAGATAATATTTTAATCTTATGATCCTAATTTAATAACTAGATACTTCATTCAATGAGATATTCAAATATATCCAATTTTGAACCTCTGAAACTCTCAGGCAATCCTGATTTTATATTGTAGACTAGCTCCTGTAGGAAAATGCCTAATTTATTCCTTGAAAAGGATTTTATTGGGAATTTAATGGATTTTTTAATTCATGGAGACATGTGTAAATGGTGAGGAAGTGTGGTTTTGGTGAGGGAAGCCTCTATCAGTCCCTCTGACCTTAACAGTGGAAAGAGGGAGATCCCTCCAATGTAGGGATTTAGGGCTGTTGAAATATAGTCCAGAGATGATCCATGATGATCAGTGGTGTAAGAAAAGGAGTTTGAGTTTTGGGATGATCTATTTGGTGGTAAATATATATTTTTCCATTCATCTATAGTAGTAGTCTGTCAATAATGAAAGCAATGAGCAACAATGGTTGGTGGTGGGATGTGTTTGAGGGTAAGTGCATGCGAGGATGAGTGGAATGACATCCCATCATTAAGCTATGAATAACACCCCTATAGATCATGTCACACATTGAAATGAATATTGTAGGCCATTATGGATTATCAATTAAGGCATGTGGGATGGAGATCAAATGAATAAAACTAGGTGGGAACCCTAATACACACACACACACACACGGGCCACCAAGGACCAGACAAGCCTTTGGGACACCTATACCACCAATGGGATCTTATCCTAGTCCACAAGAGGCATGATCTTGATGCCCTCATGAACCTCCATCCTAGTCGGCTTGAGATGGCTCTCCTAATAGTGGCTTGGCCAGGCTGGCTCCTTGTGGGTTGGCAATGTGGATGGCTATCATTGATTGAGGAATGGCCAACCTTAGAAATTATTTTTACCTAAAATAAATTTTAAAATAAATAATTATATCCTAAAAATGTTCCTAATTTAAATAAAACATTAAAACCTTTATTTATCTACATTTTAATTCATTACTTCCAAATTCACATATTTTCATAAAATTTTTCTTTCCATGGGCATTTTGATTGAAAACCCATTTAAAATAATTGAAATTATTTATATATATGCATGAAAATATGATTGTGTTAATAAAATAAATCAAATAAAATCATTTTATTTGTAGTTAAGGCTCACTTTCAAGACTATCATAGTTGATTGGGTTCACTACCCATTCAATAGTCAAGGGTTACACCCAAGACTATCATATTGGACTAATTTCACTCCCCATTTTGTAGTCAAGATTCACACCCAAGACTATAATATTGGATTGGGTTAACTCCCCATTATATAGTTAAGTTTCACTCAAAATACTATCATAGTTTATAAAGTCCCTTACTAAACTGGATTCACTCCCTATTCATTTCCTGTTAATCTCATGATATATTCATCTTACTAAATGCGTTTGAGGGCTATATAATTTGGGGACAACCGATCACATAGTGAAATTCAAACATATTTATGCCAAAATATCATAAAACATTCATTATATCATAACCCATGAAAAAGAAGTACGTTTAATAAAAAATTCATAATAGCATAACCTGTGGAAAATAAATTGGTTTCATAAAAATTTTATTAATCCACCATAGCATAACCCATGGAAAAGGAACAAGTTTTATAAAAATATTTTAATCATAATCAAAAAACATCTTTATAAATAATTTTGTTGTACCATTTCATCATATCTTGAGTAAATCACCAGTAACATCAAAGGATTCCCTCTTATATTAAAATTACCTTCAAAGACATCCTGGAATATTTCTTCAAGAAAATACACATTTCAAGTTGAAATCACTTCCATAAAATCTAGAAACTTCCAAAATATTATGGAAAATATTTTCTTTGAAAATAATATTAGAAAAATTTAAATAAATCTTAAAATTTTTTAGTGGTCATATGGGATGGAAATTCCATTCATTCCATATAAGTTAAAATAAATCTTTCCTTTTAATCCTTTTAAAAATTCAAAAAGTACCTTATTTAGAAAACAACAAGAATAATCATTTTAAACATTTTTCTGAAAATTAAATCAGGGGTAAAAATGACTAAAAATAATAGGATAATATTAAAAACCATATTGAGTTAGTTTTTAGAAAACATGGATATAGAATAAAAATTATTTTCTACCAAAGAAAGAAATAAAGTCAGATTTCCTTAAAAAAATTCTTTCAAACTATTGAGTTTATAAAGATAGTAAAATTAAATGAAAACATGTGATATCTATAATAACTAATGTAGAACAAAAATAATGATATTATTGACAGTTAAATCATAATATTTCATCCTCATAACTTAAACATAAATAATCCTAATAAACAATGATATTGTAACATAAAACCCTTGGCTTAGGTCTAAATTCCTTCATACATGTTTGGAAATAATTTTTAATAAGTAAATATTTATTAAAAATATATTAAATAAAAAATCATATATATAATACCATATATGATTTACTAATAACCTTTTATCACTAATTTATTAACAATTCCTTGTTAAAATGACTGTTCTGGGTGAAAACTGATACATTTTTCATGTATGATTTGGTTTTGCGGTTTTGATACCTAAACTTTTATCATCATTAAATAATATAAATAATTTTAATAATGACATAAATATCATATATATTAATTATATACATATTTATAATCATATATAATAAATAGACATAGAAAAATGAATTACACTATTCCCGGAGATGGTTGACTGTATATAAACATAAATGTTGTTTTAACATTATAACAGATGGTATACAAGAATGGAAAATAATAATTAACCATTTTATAATAATTATTATGTAATATGAATCATATATATTCATACAATTCATCCTTGTTTCATCTAATTAAAATATAAATGAAAAACTATCACATTACTTCGTGGAGGTGGTAGTCTACATATACGCATGAGCGATGTTATCATTTTCCAACAGATTGGAATGTAAGAAGTAAGATATTATATTATTATTAAATAAGTATAATTATTTCATAAATATAATATCTAAACATTAAACACATCATAATACTCAACCATAAAATATTTTTATTAAAAATGAATTGTATCGCTACATGGAGACGGTAAGTCATACATACACACGGGCAACACTTTCACTTCCCCTTTGATGGAAAGAGGGTGATAATGCTTATTTAATAACTATAAAATAATTTAATTATATTAATTATACTTAATTAACTATTCTATGACAAATAACATAGATTTCGAGAAGGTATAAGAAGATGTAAAAAGGAATTGATCGGTTAATATGATTACATATTCTTTGAAAGAACTCCTTTATATCTCCTCTTAAAGACCTCAGTATTGGTATTTTGAGAACACCATAACATCTAAAATGTATATAATATGGTATATACAATAATTATGAATATTGTATTTGATATATATAGTTCAAAGTGGTGAAAAGAAGAAAAAGGAGAGGTTCCCCTTTATAAGATAGGGGAGGGGCACTCTTGGAATTTCTTAAAAGAATAACATATAATAAAGTAATTATCTGGAAAACAATGCTTGAAAATGAAAATATATTAAAATATAAGGTATTATGTGTTTTAAATACCATCTAAAAATAAATTTTTTATAGTTTAATATGGTGTTTTAAACCTTATCTTTTGGTTTAACCGCTAGTTAACCTATTTTAACCTTAAAAGCAGTAACACCTTTTTCACTTTTAAATGATTATAATTTTACTTATAAAGAAAAAATTGGTTCATAAATGGATAAGGGATTATAATTTAGACCACTAATTTTACCCCTTGTTTTAGTTCAATATTTTTATGACTTTTAACTAATTTAATAAAATAACATTTTCATAAAATATCATTAATGTCATTTTTGACACTATTCATTTAATTTGACTTTAAAGACATCAATAAAAAGATTAAATTAAAATATAATCCTATGAAACATCACTGATATGTTATTTTCATCTATAAAATTCTAGAAACATTATAACTCACTCAAATTATATTAAATTTAATATTTTTAAAATAATTTATTTTATTTTTTCAATAATTGATGAGATATTGTATCAGTGTTGTGTAAGAATTTAATGTAATTATATAATCAATAAAATTTATAAATAAATTAAAATAATTAAAATAATTTCATTATTTAAAAATTAACCATTAATATTCATTCCAACTTTCATTTTTTCCCTACATAAACACATGAGATATATTTAAAAGTGAGTGACATTTTGTATTTTTTTTTTTTTGCTTTAAATATTATATAGGTAATTTTGATAGACAAGTGACCCTTAAACTATTAAATTTACTATATAATTTTATAAATTTAAAATTAATTTAATCCAATAATAATTAAGGTGAAAAATAGTTACCCTAACACTTAGTTTTATCCTAGGGTAACCGGGTTTACCCTTTACCGAGTTGATGAATTTTACTACGGTTACTATTCAAAAAAGATTAAAAATAAAAGAGATATGTTTAAAAAAATTGACCTCATAATTAAAAATATTGAATCCATTTTTTATAATCTAATTTTGATTGGTGGTATAAATTCGTTTTAAAACAAGTTCACAGAACAGGAGGAAAACCGTTTCTTAGAAAAATACATTTTTAATCCTAATACTAGATTTATTGCTATCCTATACCTAGGAAAATTATTAGATGAATGTTAAAACATTTTATTGAATATATAATAAATAAATTTAATTAAAAATATACAAAAATAGTGATTAATTAAAATTATTTAGATAAAAACAAATTGCACGTATAAAAAAAATTTCAGAAAAACATATCTTTTACTTTCAAATGAATGTGATTTTTATTTACAATTAGTTGATAATAAGTTATTTAATTTTACTCATGTGTAAAAAATAAATTTCTATAATTTAGTAATTCCTATTTATACCCACCAATCCAATAGTTAAGCGAGAACTGTCACATTAAATACTAATTTGTGAATAGTATAACACGGTTCATTTAAACTTGGTGTTTCACGTAAAGAAAGATATCAAAGAAATAAAATTTATTTAAAGAGAACTATATCATAAAATGTCACGGTTATACAACTATATATTCAAAATGAGGGTGTAAATAGGGAGATAGTGACCTCTATTTATAAGTAAGGAGAGTGATATTTTTGGAGAATATATTTACTTTTCAATACTATCATTACATTATTCAAGGAAAAAAGGCTTCAAGAGAGGTAAATAATTGATTAGGGATGAGATAAGGTCAATAATCTCTTTACCATACATTATCACACATTTTTTAAACATGTTTTAGTCTTTTTTAGTTGGTTAAACCCCCTTTTATCCATATTTACTCTTACAGTGGTAGCTCAATTTTTACTAAAGGTAACTAATTTTAATAACCAAAATTAAAATAAAAATTATTTCATAATTTTAAAATGATTATTTCAAATATAAAAATAATTATACAAAATAAAAACTCTAATTTTTATAGATATTAATTTTATTATTAGCATAAATAACAAGTAAAAATCTTTTTTTAAGTGTATTTTTAATCTTAAAACATATCCGTAGGGTGAACATATCAATGTATTTTATTTTCATGCTATAAATTATTATATTATAAACCAAATAAAATTTTATGTATTTAAATTAAATAAAGATACATATTTTATAAAAATAATATTTAATTAAAATAAATAACCAAAAACAATTTTATTGAAAAATAGTACATATGTTTTTTAGATGTAAAAACTAGGTTTTATAAATTAATAATGGTAATTATGAAAAGTATTTTTTTATCATAAAACACATAATTTATCAATTAAAATGTTTATAGACTTATAGTACTCAGTTATATAATTATAAATTGGAACATTCAGTAGAAATGAAATTTCCACTACTCAACCAAAAATTGAATATTTCAAAAAAAAATCGCAAAAATTAATATTAATATCATATTGTTATACTGAATATAATAATGTAGTTTAATTATTAAAATTTAAATTATAAAATTTGAAAATTTAACTTTTAAATAAAATAATATAATATAATAAAAACTATTTTTATAGCAAAATAACTTTTCAAAGTGTTAACCATTCTTATAATTATTTTCAATAAATTAATAATAAAATTATTTCTAATCTATTATTCATTTAAAAATATATAATATTCATATAAAAATTATACCATATCTTTTATATATATTTTTAAGATAAAATTCATAAAAACCAATTTTAGAATAAAATATATTTCTAGCATAAAATGATCTTATTAGTTATTTATCCACATTAATTGAATTTTTATGAATGCCTTATTATTAATAATGAAATTTATTTTTAATTTTATATATATTTTATAATTCACTTAGCTCTATTTTTAATTGTAAATTATAAAACTACATTTTAATTTTTATATAATGTTTCACAGTTCATCTTGGTTTGTTATTGCGTGTGAAGAAAGCTGTAGAACACATTAGGTTTTAAAGATAAATATATTATTTAATATTCCAGTGTGTTACATAGGTGGTTAAACTGACCCAAATTGGAAAATTCCACAATAAATTGATGAGTATGATTATGAACTGATTATAATATCATCATTATAAAATAAATTGATAATATTTAGATGAAGAATATAATTTAAGAAGCCATTAGTTATAAATAAGATACTCGTTTTAGGCTATTAAATTTACAATGATCATTTATTGTTTATATTATTAATCGAATTACTAATATATCTTTATAGAATATTAATCATTCCATAAATATCATATTAATCCAAAAAATTCATTTTTAGAAACATCCATGAAAGGCGATGATGGAAAGAAAACATGTAATCCATGGAGGCAGTAGTCTACATGTATGCATGAGCTGAATTTTTATTTTTCAATAGACGGAATGAATAGAAAGAAGATAATGATTTATCATTATGGGCTAATAATTATTTCATATATATCATATTTATTTATTAAATACATTATTATAACCATGAATGTAATATGGTGATAAAAATAAAGTATGTTGTTCATGGAGGTGGTAATCCGCACGTAAGAACGATCAGTGTTTTACTTTTTCGAATGGTTAGAAAAAGATAAGAAATGATTATTCCATTAACATAATAACACATAATTATAAATATTATACTTATTTAATTATTCTATTATGGGTATAATATATTTGGTGGATGAATATCGAGAAATAAGAAGGTTAAAATGTGGATAGTACTCATGTTGAAAACTTTAACCTTCTCTTAAAGGACCTCTTGGAAATAAAGGATTTACGGATTCTTTTAGAAAAAGGGGATTGAAAATATGGAAGAGTAATTTAGGTGAAATAAAATGGTAAGGGGTTTAAGGAAATTTCAAAGTATATAGTTCTTTTAAGATGGTGGAAGTGAGCTCCTCTTATCAATTAAAAAGAGGCACTTTTCCTTGAAATTGAATGGTAGGTGAGGGGTTAGAATGTAATAGAATGTGTTAGATTAGTTAGGTGAAGAAATTTGGGAGAGAAATGTTGTTATTAATTTCAAACCTAATAAATTTCTTCTATAACGTGTTTGTTTCAAGTTAATTTAGTAAAACATGAGCCACTTTATGTCACTAATTTCTCCCTTATTAACATTAATTAAAAATTAACCATTATAATTGATTTTTACTTAAAACACAAGATTAACTCTCCTTCCTAATTTTTACATGATGAATCCAAAATTATGCTTAATTTAATTTAATTCAATTTCTAAATGTTAAAAAATTACCTTTTAAATTAAAAACAATATATAGAAAAAACCATCTTTGCATAAAAATGTTTATTTATACATTAAATGTTTTTATTATTATTATTACATGTCAATGACTAATTAATTGATTCATAATATATTATTTATATATTTAAACATCATACTAGTGTCATCATTTAAAATAGATCAATTTAATTTATTTATATAAAAATTACACAACCCTTATAAAATCAATTCTTTGAAAATTGCCATTTTTTATTTACCCTGATAATTATCTTTTACCTTAGTAGCTTAATTTTATTCCTGAAAATGATATTTACCATATTAAATAATTTGAATATGATGAATACAAATATGAAAATATTTTTATTCGATTTAATTTATAAAATTGATAAATTTTAATTTTAATTTCATAATGAAAATAATAATTTTTGTAAACATTTACCTACTATGAATAAAAGGAATTTATTGTAACACCAAAAGATTTTAAAAGAACAATAAGTTTGATGGTATATATAACATGCAACATCGAACAAAAACGAAGCATGAAATATTATTATTTACATATGAAAATTATAACTTAAGAATTAAATAGGAAGGTATGAATAGTATTAACTAAATTATGAAATATATATGAAGGACCTAGTTAATAAAAATACATTTGTTAATTATTAGTTAATAATCACTCATTTTTAGCAAAGTCATTTTGTTCTTTAAAAATATGTTATCTTCAAAAATGGTTTTTATTATTTTGTGATCAAATATTATCATTATTTTTTGGAATTTTATAAAATCTATTTGAAAAAATGAACTTATTTTTTGAAATTATCATTTCAATATTTTCTTAGGGTTGATTTTTGATAACTTTCTGAAAAGTTTCATTTTTCAATGAATAGTGTCAAATACATATGTTTATTGAATTTGGAATTTTATTTTAAAATATTTATAAAGTAAAATTATAATTTGCATTAGATTTAAAATTTAATTTCTTATTATTGATTTAAAATAATCCAATTATGTTTTTTAGATGAATTTTATAATTGAACTTAGTATAAAAACAATTTATACTTCAAAAATGCATTTTTCTAAAAAACTATTTTTAATCACATTTTGTCGATTTAATTTTAAATTAAACTCTTAAAATTATGTTTTTTGAATATTTTAAAATGGATTAAATATTTTGAATAAGTGGGTGAAAATTTGGTAAATTGTTCCCTTTTGTTTTTGAAAATAAATCATAATAACCTTGGTAATTTTTGTTACCGTGTTAAAGGGTATATAAGGCAATTAAGGTTAAAAATAAAATGATAAGGAAAAAAATATAACCCTTAAAATTGTATTAATTTTATTTTATGATTATATTTCATCAATAATCATGCAAAATTCTAATATATTGTAATGGCCCGGACCTCTCCGGCCCATTCCTTTGCCAAAAATAAGGTCAAGAAGTGTTCTGGAGGGTAAAATGGACTTCTCCCACACTTTCCAGAATTTTGAAACTACACAACGTGTAGTTTGAGTACATGTTGTGTACCCCCTTTCCAGGTATACCCCGTGTTGCAGGTCGTGTCCTCGCTGTGTGAAATGATGGGTGCACGCCGTGTGTCCAATTCTACACGTCGTGTAGTCCTTCCCTACGTACATGTTACCAGTCAACGGTTGTGTACCGTGTTGGAGCCTTTTCCTTACCATGTGCAATAAATGAGTACAAGACATGTGTCTAAACTACACGTCATGTAGTCCTTCCCCGCGTATGCGTTACCCTCAAACCGTGTGTTGACCAGTCAACCGCTGCGGAGCCGTGTTGGAAGCCGCGTGGAGACCGTGTAAAATAACCGAGTACACGCTGTGTACCATAATGTACATGTCATGTACTTGTCCTTTTATCACCTATAAAAGGAGTGGTCCCCTCATCCTTTTCAATTCACTCCTCCCCTCCCCATTCCTCTGAGTAGAGCTCTCCCAAGAGACTCGAAGGCTCCTTTTCTTCCATAACTTCTTTTTCCAAGCTCTGATTTACGATCCATCAGCGGCCACGGGATCGTAACGACGAGGCGGAACTTCCGAGCCTTGGTCCGTTGTCTTTCCTTCAGCCTTTCCTTTCCAACTTCCCCCCAAGGAGGTTTTTCCGGGACCTGATAGAAGTGACGAATGCCAACGGACGTCTTCTAAGGTTGATCTGGGGGAGCACTGTGATCAGAACCTGTTGAGGTAAGGATCTTACCTTCGCCTATCTAATTTGTGCATCATGCGGGGTGGGTATCCTCTTGTTTTCATGAGAAACAGTCGAACCATTAAATAAAGATAATAACTGGTTAAAGAATGGGGTTGGGAAGTTTGTGATTGATGTTACTTTATATCCTGTGATATTATGTTGTGAATTAAATGAGCTTCTGCCTACTAAAAATCACGGTCGTTGGGGGCCTTTGCTTGCGCAATTAAATGTTGCCCTATCTTTCTAGACCTTTTTTGTGAATGTAACTTTGTTGAGTGTGGAAATTGGTTAATCACGTAATGCTGGCTGTTTAAAATCTAGAACCCTTTTGTGATCACCCCGATTAAATAAAAATAGAATAATGAACATGTGGGTGTTGTCTTGGATACGTGGCATGTGATGGGGGTGTTTTGTGGGTTGTTGTGGATCGGGTGAGCAGCGGGGATGCGGTTGGCTTGGTTGTGGGTTGGTGTGAATGTTATGTTGGTGACGGGCAACGGGGCTGTGATAAGTGGTATTAAAGGGATAATGATGTACGGGTTTCGGTGCAGTTGTGGTTATGGTGGTTGGAAGCGGGGTTGCGGGGTTGGGTTGAATGTGAACGGACTTTGGGTTGTGAATAATAAAAATGGAAGAGTTAATAATCAATGGGGCTATTTGGTTAATAAGAAGTACTTGGTTGTGTTGCTTGTGTTTTCCTAACTTGATTTGTGGATGGCAGAGATATGTTCTACGAATGATCAATGTGGTTGGTTGTGGATAGTTTCCCAGTAGTTAAGGAACTAAATAAACTAATTCTGCTGAAACGTGAAAACCTAAATGGGGTTGGGGTTGTTTGTTTTAAGCATGCTTCGTAGTAGCAATGATGAGGCACGTGCTCAGTTTCTCTGTTTGGAAGCCATATATTGGTCTGTGTGTCTGGTATGCATATATATATATATCTGTATCTTTTGTGTTTTATCGCACCCCACCCATGTTGATCACTTAGTGCCGAACACTCCCATTTCATGGGAGAGGGTGTTTTTCCCTTAGTTACTAGCTCCTTCCTTCTCCTTCCCCCCTAGGTTGTGATGGCTTTAGGCGACCTTACACCTAAGACTCTTCGGGTAGGTTTCGATTGGGGTGGCTTTAGCCCAATACTCTTCGGGTATGTTCTACTGTTTCCCAAGAATCTTTGGGATGAGGCCCAGGTGTGTGCGGGAAGGATAAATGGTTGTGAGGCCCAGGTGTGTGCGGGTGGGATACGTGGTTGTGAGTCCCATGTGTGTGCGGGCAGGATACGTGGTTGTGAGGAGCATGTGTGTGCAGGTGGGGAGTGTTTGGAAGCGTCAGGACGTTCTCCATTAGGGAGAGTAGCTAACTAAAGTGAAATGGTGTGGGGTACCCAATACTCTTGTTCTTATATACTATAACCTGTTGTGATTGTGTTTTTTGTTGAGTGTAGCTGGTGTGGTTGGGTGGATAGAATTACTTGCTAGGTTTCTTCTGTTGTTCTCACGGGACATTAGGATGTCTCCCCACTTGTGCATGAGAGCTTTAGGTTTCCCTACTGAGTATACATGTATGCTCACCCTACGTTTACTTTCAAGTTTCTAGGAGGACTACTAGGTTCGTGTGAGACCCTACTAGTCGGACAGTTGGAGTTTTTGCAGTTGTTGTTCTCTTGTTTTCTTTTGGTATTGTACTTTGATCTTTCTTGTACTTTCACCTTGTTATAAAATTATTTAAACATGCATGTGGGCTTGGTTTGGGTTTATTTATATACACTTGTTCTTTTCCTTTTTGGTGGTTGAATTTTCCTATTTCCCAATCCTAAATAAATAAAAAAAGGGTAATGCCTCCCATATTTGTGAAAATTCATACCCTTGGTGCTAGTCGCCACCCCGGGGCCTACTGGAGACGGGACTCGAGGGTCATTATCTCCCTTTCACCATTGCCTGCTCAGGACGGGCATCTTTGGTGGGAGGGGTCATGATAGAATGGTATCAGAGGTGATGATTGAGAGATAGGATGGAGTCTGGAGTTAGGCACAGTGAGGATTGCATGGGATGGTAGGGTAACAATGTTATTCAATCTTGGTGCATGACATAGGCCAGGGAAGAACGGCTAGGACACGGGATTTTAGGGCCCCCCGTGATCCGATGCAAGGACTCTAAGCCTACCGAACGACCAAGTGAGACTACATTGATTGCAGGGTAGAGACCCTAGTGAAGGTATATGCATCATCATGATTGTGTTTTACTTTATTTGGGTGTTCTGGGAAAGAAATTGAAATAAAATGATAAAATAAAACCTTGAGGAATTTCCGTACTACTTGGGCTTAGGCGATCTTCGTTTACCGTACAACTATGGAACTTGGACGTTGTCCCCGGGTGGCTCAGAGGGCCGAGACCCAGCAGATTCAGGTGTTCGATTAGCAGAGGATTGACCGAGAGGAGGAAGATAGCCAGTGGCAGAAGACTCTCCGTTATTTCCACTGGCAGACCCTCAAGAAGTACGAGGGTAGAACATCGGATACGGAGACGGAGGGGTGGCTTGAGGAGCTAGGGGTCGCTTTTACCTTGATCCATGCTCCGAGGGAGTACTGGGTTCCCCTAGCAGTCAGTCAGCTGAGAGGTGTGGCGTGACAGTGTTGGACACTCTACCTCGGAGAGAGGATAGAGGCAGAGGCTCCATGGGATGACTTTGAGAAGGAATTCTGAGAGGAATTCCTTTCTTCCATGATCAAGGCAGAGAATTGGTAGGAGTTACTCTCCCTTCACCAGGGGATTATGTCAGTACGAGAGCTGGGGATCAAGTTCAAGGATCTCCTTCGCTTTGCTATGGATCTCTTTCCGGATGAGGAGTCTCGGGCGAGACATTTGGAGGAGGCGCTTCATCCTTCGCTCCAGTATGCTGTCACCCCCTTCACCCTTCCGATGTACTTGGTGGTACAGAAGAAGGCAGAGGTTGTAGAGAGGATGCACTCACTGGGAGATGTACCCCGAGAGGGGATCCAGCCAGGCTCGACGTAGGGTAAAGCAGTCACCAGTAGGTCTCCTGCGATGGGACCTTCCTGGTTCAGGCCAGTGGGGAGCAGGCCCCAGCAGTTCTAGTTCAGATCTTCGGGTCCTCGTCCCTTTTTCACGAGCCCAGGACCGAGGTGTTTTTCTTGTGGAGGTTTCGGGCACGTTCAAAGTCAGTGCCCGACCTGAGCTCAGTACGGTGGAGGTGGGCAGGTTCAGCGCCCACCTCAGCAGCACCAGTTGCCGGTGAGGCCCTTCCAGCAGCAGCAGGACCATGCTCCTCCGAGGGCAGAATTTGCGGGAGGAAGTCGACCTCAGGGTGCTCCTCAGGGACCTCGACTAGGGCATGGTCGGGGAGGTGGAAGACATCAGAGAGGCAGAGGATATGGGTGTGGATAGTTTCCCGTAGTATATTTGATAGCTCCGGTGGGACCAGAGGTGGTGCGAGGTACGATTTGTTTGTTCAGCACTTGTGTTTCTGCTTTGTTCGGTTCAGGAGCCTCGCACTCCTTTTTTTACCTGGTCTGGCCCATGCTTTGGGATAGACGTAGAGAGAATTTCCGTACCACTGGTGCTGAGTACACCAATTGTAGGCCATACCAGTTTATCTTGTGTTTTTCGGGGATGTGGGATGACGTTGAGACCACATCGATCTAGTGGGGACCTTCTTCTGTTACAGATGCAGCCATACAATGTCATCTTATGCATCAACTAGTTTTTTTTTGTTAGTGTCGTTATTTACTGCTTCCGGAGAAGAGTCGTGTTCTCCGACGTAGTTGGGAAGCGCATATCTTTTGTTGGCGAGAGGAGCTATCAGGTGGGAAGCCGGCATGTGAAGCATCTCCTTTCCTTGTTAGGCGGGTTATCAATGGTTCCAGCTGATACAGAGATGATGGATGTCCCGGAGGTTTTTGGGGAGTTCCTCGATGTTTTTCCTGAGGAGGTTGTTACTCTACCCCCCCCCCCCCCCCCCCCGACGCGACTTTGAGTTCAGGATAGACTTACAGCCTGGTGCACGTCCGATTTTGATGGCCCCTTATTGGATGGCACCTTCAGAGTTGCGGGAGTTGCTAATCCAGATTGATGATCTGATGGAGAAAGGTTTTGTTCGACCCAGCATATCGCTATGGGGTGCTCCAGTTTTGTTCGTGAAGAAGGCAGATGGTGGTATCAGGCTATGCATAGACTACCGAAGGTTGAACTAGGTAACGTTCAAGAACTGTTACCCCCTTCCAAGGATAGATGATCTCTTCGCCCAACTGAGGGGAGCAGGATGGTTTTCCAAGATTGATCTACGATCTGGATATCATCAGATGAGGGTAAACGACACTGACATTTCAAAGATGGATTTTAGGTGCAGGTATGGACACTTCGAGTTTGTAGTGATTCCGTTTGGAGTTACGAATGCACCAGTTGTGTTCATGGGACTTATGAACTTTGTCTTCTGAGAGTTTCAGGACCGGTTTTTCATTGTGTTTATCGATGAAATCCTGATCTACTCAAGGTCAGAGGAGGATCACATTGAGCATCTCAGGGAATTCTTGGAATTCCTTCAACACCACCATATTTATGGGAAATTGTCGAAGTGTAAGTTCTCGATGCAAGAAGTACACTTCCTTGGGCACGTAGTGTCTCAGCATGGAGTGTCTGTAGACCCGTCGAAGGTGGAAGCAGTTGTTTCTTGGGTAGCACCCAAGAGCGTGGCAGAAGTTCGTAGTTTCCTTGGGTTAGCAGGTTACTATCGGAGGTTCGTTTCAGACTTCTCTCAAGTTGCTACTCCATTTATAGATTTTATGAGGAAGAACCAGGTCTTCTTATGGAGCGTGCAGTGCCAAAAATCTTTTGACTACATGAAGGAGAAGTTGGTCAATTCTCCCGTACTCAGGTTACCAGTGGGAGGGTTGTTGTCTGAGGTGTTTTGTGATGCTTTTGGCCTTGGTCTAGGGTGCCTGCTGATTCAGAATAAGGGATTGATTTGTTATGGGTCTAGAATTTACGCCCTCACGAGCGTAACTATGCCACCCATGACCTAGAGCTTTCAGCAGTAGTGTTCGCACTAATGTTGTGGTGACATTACCTCTTTGGGGAGCGCTTTGTGCTCTTCTCAGATCACAAGATCTTGCGTTATATATTCTCCCAGCATGACCTAAACTTACGGCAGTGGAGATGGGTTGAGTTTCTCCAAGACTATGACTTTGAGATCTCTTACACTGAATGTAAGGGCAACGTTGTGGCTAATGCCCTCAGCAGGAAGTCACATAAGGAAGTGGATTGGGAGTCCACTGATGCTTGGAAAGCGATGGGAGAGTTGGCTACCTTGCACTTGGATGCCAGGGTAGAAGGTGTTAGAGGCTGTTTGTTTCAGATGACGGTGTAGTCCTCCTTGTTGCAGCAGGTGGAAGAGTCTCAGTGGGGGGAGTCCGAGGCAGAAGTGATGCGGGGTCGTTTCGATCAGGGGAATGCTCCAGAAGGATGGTCAGAGGACATCCTACATCAGATGCTTTTCTATGGAATTTTGTTTGTCCTAGAGACAATGTGTGAGGGAGTTCTCTGTGAGTTCCATAGATCAACCTTCGCGGTACATCTAGGAGTTTCAAAAATCTACCAAGGCCTGAGGGAACAGTTTTGGTGGCCCGGGGTGAAACGGGCACTGGCAGATTTTGTGGCTAAATGCCTAGTGTGTCAGCAAGTGAAGGCTGAAGACCGTGTTCCCAGTGGTTAGTTTCACCCTTTAGATGTCCCTGAGTGGAAGTGGGATGACATCTCAATGGACTTCGTCACAGGACTACCCAGAGCTCAGGGTGGTTATGATGATATCTGGGTGGTAGTGGATCGACTGACGAAATCAGCTCACTTATTAGCAATTAAGGAGTCAGGCCCGGTGAGTACCTTAGTACAGAGGTACGTAGATGAGGTTTTGCAGTTTCATGCAGTCCCAAAGACTATCATATCAGATCGGGATACTCAGTTTACCTCACGTGTCTGGAGGGGGTTACAGCATGCTTTTGGCACCCAGCTACGCCTTAGCACTGTTTTCCACCCTTAGACCGATGGGCAAATGGAGCGGACTATCCAGACGTTGGAGGACATGCTGTGAGCATGCGTTCTAGATTTCGAAGGATCATGGTTACGACACTTGCCTTTAGTAGAGTTTTCCTAAAACAACAGCTTCCACTATACTATTGGCATGGAACCGTTTGAGGCTTTGTATTGGAGACCATGTCGTTCACCCATTTGCTGGGCAGAGGATGGTGAGACAAGTGCTCTTGGGCCAGAGGTAGTGCAGAGCACCACAGAGAAAGTCCAGCTTGTACGTGAGAGGATGAAAGCGGCTCAAGACCGATAGAAGTCTTATGCTAATCGTCAGAGTAGGCCCTTGGAGTTCAAGGTGGGAGATCATGTGTTCTTGAAGGTTTCCCCTCGACGGGGGCAGCGGAGGTTTGGTAAAGGAAGCAAGCTCTCACCTAGGTTCATCAGACCTTTTGAGGTGCTGAGGTGAGTCGGCGAGGTGGCGTATCAGCTGGCCCTGCCACCTCAGTTGGAGAAGGTTCATGACGTCTTCCACATCTCCCAGCTTCATCGGTACTTACACAACGACTCCCACGTTATCGACTGGGGAGAGGTAGATATGGGAGATGATGTGACCTTCTAGGAATGACCAGTCAGGATAGAGGATCGTAAAGAGAAGGTGCTTCGTGGATGAACCATTCCATTGGTTCGTGTGTTGTGGAGGCATGGTGGCCTCGAGGAGAGAACTTGGGAGCAGGAGTCCCAGATGCATGCTCAGTACCTGGAGTTGTTTTGACTTGTGTTTTCCCTTGTTCTTCGGAGCTTTGTGTTGATGTTGTACTTTGTACCTTTGATATATGAAATTATTGGCATGTCGGTTGTGATACCTTTTGTTTCCTTTTTCCCTGGTAATGTGTAACATGTCCGGATGTGTAGGGAAAGGGAAAAACCTGACCCTTAATCGAGACACATTAATTCGAATGTGATTGAACTCGTGTGGGTGAGTCAATGCCGCCTAAAGTGGATAATATCTCGACATAGGAGAAGGAATTTCCCAAAACCACGTGTTCGGGTAGTGGGTTGGTTGTGTGGTGTTGGGGGGTAGTACGAGTTGAAAACAAATCCTAATGTATGAAAGTGGGAAGACCCAATTCTTAATCGAGACACATTAATGAGGATGCGATTGAACCCATGCAGGCGATTCAGTGCCGCCTAAAGTGGATAATATCATAACATAAGAGAAGTAATTCCTAACACATATGATTAGGGTTGTTGGTTGGGTTCCTGTTATAACGAGAACCCTAACACGTATCTTGTTGGGTTTCCTCTAGGTTGGTTTTTGAATTCTTGGGGATGAGAATGTTTTAAGAGGTATCTGATGTAATGGCTCGGACCACTCCGGCCCATTCCTTTGTCAAAAACAAGGTCAAGAAGTGTTCTGGAGGGTAAAATGGACTTTTCCCATACTTTCCAGAATTTTGAAACTACACGCCGTATAGTTTGAGTACACGCCGTGTACCCCCTTTCCGGGTATACCATGTGTTGCAGGCCATGTCCTTGCTGTGTGAAATTATGGGTGCACGTCGTGTATCCAGTTCTACACGTTGTGTAGTCCTTCCGTGCGTACGCGTTACCAATCAATGACTGTGTACCTTGTTGGAGCTGGGTCCTTGTCGTGTGCAATAAATGAGTACACACCGTGTGTCTAAACTACACATCGTGTTGTCCTTCCCCGTGTATGTGTTACCCTCAAACCGTGTGTTGACCAGTTAACGGCCGTAGAGCCGTGTTGGAAGCCGTGTGGAGACCGTGTAAAATAACTGAGTACACGCCTTGTACCATAAATTACATGCCGTGTACTTTTCCTTTTCTCGCCTATAAAAGGAGGGGTCCCCTCCTCCTTTTCAATTCACTCCTCTCCTCCCCATTCCTCTGAGCAGAGCTCTCCCAAGAGACTCGAAGGCTCCTTTTCTTCCATAACTTCTTCGTCCGAGCTCTGATTTACGATCCGTCAGCGGCCACGGGATCGTAACGGTGAGGTGGAACTTCCGATCTTGGGTCTGTTGTCTTTCCTTTGGCCTTTCCTTTCCAACATCCACCCGAGCAGGTTTTGCTGGGACCTGACAGAAGTGACGGACGCCAATGGACGTCTTCTAAGGTTGATCTGGGGGATCGTTGTGATCAGAACCTATTGAGGTAGGGATCTTACCTTTGCCTCTCTAATTTGTGCATCATGCGGGGTGGTTATCCTCTTGTTTATATGAGAAACATTTGAACCATTAAATGAAGATAATAACTGGTTAAAGAACAGGGTTGGGAAGTTTTTTATTGCGGTTACTTTATATCCTGTGATATTATGTTGTGAATTGAATGAGTTTCTGCCTACTGAAAATCACTGTCATTGGGGGCCTTTTCTTGTGCAATTAAATGTTGCCCTATCTTTCTAGACCATTTTTGTGGATGGAACATTGTGGAATGTGGAAATTGGTTAATCACATAAAGTTGGCTGTTTAAAATCTGGAACCCTTGTGTGATCACCCCAGTTAAACAAAAACGGAATAATGAACATGTGGGTGTTGTCTTGGATTTGTGGCATGTAATGGGGGTGTTTTATCGGTTGTTGTGGATCGGGTGAGCTGCGGGGCTGTGGTTGGCTTGGTTGTGGGTTGTGTGAATTCTATATTGGTAACGGGCAGCGGGGCTGTGATATGTGGTATTAAAGGGATAATGATGTACGGGTTTTGGTGTGGTTGTGGTTATGGTGGTTGGCAGCGGGGCTGCGGGGATGGATTAAATGTGAACGGACTTTGGGTTATGAATAATAAAAGCGGAAGAGTTAATAATTAATGGGGCAGTTTGGTTAATAATAAGGACTTGGTTTTGTTGCTTGTGTTTTCCTAACTTTATTTGTGGATGGCAGGGATATGTTTTATGAACGATCGATGTGGTTGGTTGTGGATAGTTTTCCAGTAGTTAAGGAACTAAATAAACTAATTCTGCTGAAATGTGAAAACCTAAATGGGGTTGGGGTTGTTTGTTGTATGCATGCTTCGTAGTAGCAGTACTGAGGAACGTTCTCAGTTTCTCTGTTTAGAAGCCATAGATTGGTCTATGTTTTTAGTATGAATATATATATATATATATATATATCTATATCTTTTTTGTTTTATCGCACCCCACCCATGTTGAGCACTTAGTGCCGAACACTCCCATTTCATGGGAGGGGATGTTTTTCCCTTAGTTACTAGCTCCTTCCTTCTCCTTCTCCCCTAGGATGTGATGACTTGAGGTGAACTTACACCTATGACTCTTCGGGTAGGTTTCAATTGGGGTGGCTTTAGCCCAAGACTCTTCAGGCAGGTTATACTATTTCCCAAGAATCTTCAGGATGAGGCCCAGGTGTGTGCCGGCGGGATACGTGGTTGTGAGGCCCAGGTGTGTGTGGGCGGGGAGAGTGTGGCAGCGTCAGGACATTCACCGTTAGGAAGAGCAGTTAACTAAAGGGAAATGGTGAGGGGTACCCAATACTCTTGTTCTTATATACTACTACGTGTTGTGATTGTGTTTTTTGGTGAGTGTGGCTGGTGAGGTTGGGTGGATAGAATTACTTTCTAGGTTTCTTGTGTTGTTCTAATTGGACATTAGGATGTCTCCCCACTTGTGCACGAGAGCTTTAGCTTTCCCTACTGAGTATAGTTGTATGCTCGCCCTACGTTTACTTTCAGGTTTCTAGGAGGACTACCAGGGTCGTGCGGGACCCTACTAGTCGGACAGTTGGAGTTTTTGCAGTTGTTGTTCTCTTGTTTTCTTTTGGTATTGTACTTTGAGCTTTCTGGTACTTGCACCTTGTTATAAAATTATTTAAAAATGCATGTGGGCTTGGTTTGGGTTTATTTATATACACTTGTTATTTTCCTTTTTGGTGGTTTACTTGTCCTATTTCCTGATCCTAAATAAATAAAAAAAGGGTAATGCCTCCCATATTTGTGAAAATTCATACCCTTGGTGCTAGTCGCCACCCCGGGGCCTACAGGAGCCGGGACTCGGGGGTCATTATCTCCCTTTCAACATTGCCAACTCTGGAGGGGCATCTTTGGTGGGAGGGGGTCATGACATATATGCCTCCCCTGATTTTCTTTCTTGATTTTAAACTTTATATAATTTTATATAAAGAAAAGTGAAAATTTTCATTCTATTTATTTTATTATCTATAAATTTTTTACAAAGGGATAAACAGAGGATATTTTTAGTTAAAAATATTAATTGGAAAGATAAATTATTTTTTATCATGGGGATTTATTTCGATTTTTTAGTAATGAAATAATCACCTTAAATGCTTATGCAACACTAACGCAATGCATGTGCAAGAAGTATAAAAATCAATAAAATTATTCCAAAAACTCTAAAATAATATTATTTGACTGATTTATAGTTACCCATGAATGTTTTAGATATTTATAACATATTTGAGTCGTGTTAAAGGTTTATTTTTTTTACATCTTTTTCTTGATATTTTTTATGTCAAATTAAATGAATAATGTTCAAAATGACATTAATGGTATTTTATAACAAATAATATTTCATTAAGTTTTTTAAGATTCATAAAAATATTGTATTTAGTAAAAATTAATTTTAAATGGTTTTAAAAATCAACCATGGTCTATTTGTATTTATTTTTTAATTTTATGGTAACATAATTAACCCTTAATGTAGGAAACTTTAATATTATGACAATGGTCAGAAAGGTCAATGGGGGTTAAAACTAAAATATAAGGGTGAAAAAAACCCAAAAAAGTAAAAAATTTATTGGATTAGATTATTTCAACTTATAACCATCTTATATTATAATTAAATAAATTTGGAGATATTTTGACATGAAAAATAATTTATTTTAATTTAATACTTTAAGAAATTATAGAAATTCCCCTCACATTAATTATAAATTGTCACATATAATTTCTATTATTTACAACACTTTTAGCGATATATCTCAAAAAACACTATATTTTCCCGTGATAAACATCCTTATACAAGTTATATAGGTTCTGGAGCTTCCAAAAGACCAAACCTAGGTCCATTAAGAAGATATATAAAGGAAGTCCATCGAAGAAGAGGTAATCATCTTTACTGACTCTTTCAAGTTTATTTTTTATTTTTATTAATCTCAATGTGTTTTACCCATAATAAAATAATTAATCCAGTATCATAAATATACTAATATGTTATTATGATTATGGAACAACCATATTCCATCTCTTTTACATCTATAGAAAGTGAAAACATCACTTGTGGGTATTATGATTTATCGTCTTCACATAGCGGTGTAATTTTTCTTCTTCACCAATTTACTTAGATGGTTATAAAGATGGAAATAATGAGTATATATGATATTATTGACATAAATATGATTCATTAATATTAATATCATATATACATTATTACCTTCCAATCTGTTGGAATGTGATAACGTCGCTCGTGCGTATATGTGGACTACCACCTCCACGAAGCGATGTGATCCAGTTATAATTTATGATTTATGGGGATAGTAATAAAGATATATTTAATGACTATATATGATATATTTTATAATAAGTATTCCTTAAATATTAATTATTATTTACATTTCTTTCATTCTATCCATTAAAAAGTGAAGACAACATCATTTGTACATACGTCATAATATCTCCGCAGATGGATAAATTAATTTTTCTATCTATATCAATTATGGATGACTTTAAATATTTATATATTTAATATATATGATATTTATACAATTAATAACATTCTGGATATTATGGATCCATAATAAAAGTAAAATTACCAGAACTACCAAATCAAAACATACCTGAAAAATGAAGCAGTTAACACCCGAAATAATGATAATAATAAAATATTATTAATGAACAGGTGATAAAAGGTTATGAATAGATCATATATGATATTATAAATATTTTTGTGATTATTTTATGTAATATAATAAATATAAATTTATTATATAGGTAGTTAAATCATGTTTAACTAAATAAAAATGTAAGTTAAGGGATTTCATCTGAATTTTCTCTCCACTGAGACATATTTGGTATTATGAACTTTTTTAAATTATGTGGTGGATACAATACCCATTTTAAGTATTAAATATGAATATATATTTAGTTATTATGATTAATTATTCAATTAATGTTACCCTTTCAATATGAATTTTTAAAATAGTTTTTAAAAAATCCTTTAAAAATATTTTTTGTTAATAAAATGATTTATTTAAGACATTTTAAATTATATTTAAATTTTTAAAATGGTTTGAAAGGAAGATTTTTAAGTTTTTCCTCAAATAGTCATTTTCATCCTTTTTATAAAAATTTAAAAGGAATTTTTCTATTAATATATACAGCGATAATGGACCTTCCTACCACCTTAATGATCTTACACACTTCTGTTTCTTCTATAGGTTTTAAATGGTTTAAAAAGAATACTCTTTAATGAAAAAATATTTTGAATGTTTCACATACATTTTCATTTTTTCATTAAAATAATTTATTTTACTATAAAATTTACTTTTTTATAGTCATATCTCATCTCTTGATTAATCTAATGGATATTAAGTTTATCATGAAATATTTAGTTTCTTATAATAATTGAACATTAAATTTACCTTAAATATACATTAAGGATATTATTAATTATTAAATCATATACCAGTTATATATATATTTTTCTACTTTTAAAGTTATTTGATTGAATAGGGAAATATTTATATTCTATATTTTTTACTCAATATGGATATTTTCTAATAAGTAATGTTGTTCTGGAATTAAATATATCATTCTATATATGGAAAATGCATTGGACATTTAGTGAAGTGTCTAGATGGAAATTATATAGCCGCAAAATACATCATAAGGTCTCATGATAAAAATCAGTAAGCTATAATTAAATAGGTTTCTGGTGTATACCAACATATTGACTAAACTATATTGCATTAAGGGTTTTGTGGCATATATATCATGATTTTTAAAATCATGACGTCCAATATTAAGCATTTCCTTAATTTAATATTTAGTTATTATAATCCATGATATTACCACTTTTTTCCTATCCATGGAAGCATTTTGTTATTTGTTTTTTATTAAATGGAATTTTTTTCCAATTATTTATCATTCCATGTTAATTATTCCTTATTTTCTCGTGATAGTATCTATTATAAATAACTCTTACTGAGCATCTGATCTCACCATTTTATTTGTTTTCATTTTCCCCAAGTCATGAAGAAATATATTATAAATAATATTGAGGATACAATAATTATTTTCTGGTTTGTATTTTACATTTACATTGTAATATGGGAATCATGTATATATCTATTTCATCAAGAATAGAAAACTATTCAATTTTTTTTAGATGCAATTACTTGTATGTAGTGATAATTTAATAAAGAAGACACCAAATCTAGATTACTGGAGTTGGGGTTTTATCCTTTATTACATGCCTAGAAATAAATATTGAATGGATGTTAAGTTATTTGTTGTATATTTTATTAATAAATTTTATTAATTTAATTATTGAACTAAAATATAATAAAATGCATGATGCATAAAAAAATTAGTAAATTATATTTTGTGAATTAAATGATTTTAGTAATTATTTAGCTACACTAATTGAATTTTATCAATTTATTAGTGTTGACAATTATATTTATTTTTATTTATACATATATATTATAATGCAGTTACCTCTATTTAAACCTACTAACATAATGACCACATTGTAACAGTTTTATATACTACTTATAATTTAATCTTAATAACAGGTATCTTGGTTTGTTTTAGTTCATTATTTTCTATGAAGAAATATTTTAAACATAGTATTTACATAAAGAGAAATTAAGGCTAAAATATTAGGATGTTACATTTATAACATGTAACTTTATTGGTATTGGTATGAATACAGGGGGATAAACTTTGGAAAAAGAATAACAAGCTCTTTAAATAGGAGAGACAACCTTAGGTTATAGAAATTCATGACTGAAAAATATACAACACTATTTACACATTTTTTTTGATTTTATAGAATAAATATATGGAAGATGTGAACAACATGGTATTTATTCCAAATATTATAGGAAATTACATCCCAAAAAAACTCTACAGGTTTCTAGAGATAATAAGTATCAAATAAGTGAAAGAATTCTTAACCACTTTGGTAAAAAAATTCGATCGAAAAGGAAATAAATAGAAAGAATAATAAATTGAATGTGTTAATGGAAAACATGAAGATTCATATGAAGAATCCAAATTCCATGAAATGTTATAAAAAATTTATAATTTAGGAACTTATGAGACACTAGGTGAGATGTTCAAGAAAAATCGACACAACTCAAAGGATTGTTTGAATATCCTACCAACAAAAGGATAACTACTAAAGAAGATAAATATAGAATTATGTGATTCATGTGATTTGAAGGATCCTGTAAAAAATAGATCCCACACAATGATATATCTAGGAAGACCAATTTTACTATGATAACCATAGATTCAACCATAAAATAATTCAAAAACCAAAGTATTAAGAGTCCTCCCAATGTTGGAGAAAGAAAGAAAGGAGGATCTTGGTAGAGATGAAACTCTCAACCTTATTTCTATAAGTAATAAGAAAAAGAGTTCCACATTATTCCACATTATTAATTTATTTTTATTTAAATATATGGAATTAAAGGTAATGTATATAGGTGGATATTAATTCTATTATACCTATAAATCATGGTGAATAGTCCATCATGGAGTGGATGATGATTTCTTACAACACTTCAAAAATATTTCATGTGTTATCAGAAGTTTCTTAGATCTTATTATAGGGATGACCGACCATGAAAATGAGTGACAAAGTGAATACCTTAAGGGGGAGCAGACAAGATGAGTAAGCTATTAGAAAGTAATATTTTCATTGAAAGTATATTTTTTCCTAGTATTGAAGACCACAGTATGATTATCACACTTTCCCATTCTTATTTTGGAATAAGTCATTTCTAATTTTAAAGGGAGGTAAATGTGTTGAATTGGAAGGGGGGATACATTATTTGACATTAATGTTTTTAATTTGTTTATATAATATTATTGAAGGAATTTATATTTAAAAATTATTATAATACCCCTAATAAGAGATATTTGATATTGGTATCACGTATTGAACAATTTATGGATATCATTGACTTTTGAGTTAATCAATATTGATTTATATATTGATCATTTCATTTATAGATATAGAGTTAGTTGATGTCCGAGTTAATCACTCATTGTGAAGTGGGATGCGATTTTATTCCTATTTCAATTATTTAACAAGCTTGTAACTATTTATGGGAGAATGAGGGATTTCATATTAATTTTTTAGAAATATTTGAGGAAATAATGAAGGGAAGATAACTTCCCATTACCTCATTACCTTTTAATTAATTTTCGATAAGGTGGAGAAAAATATTGAAATTAAATATTAAAATGTGTATTGAAAATCAATAAAAAGGGGGATAATGAAGATCCCAATTGGATCATGATTAAAAGATTCATTAGTAGTATTTGTTCTCAATATATCAAAGGAGATTAAATTCAATATATGTTGAAGTTGGGTGATGTTGATGAGTCCAATAAAGATCTTAGTGGATTCCATTATGAGTGAATGGTAAAGGAGTTTGATATTATGTTTTTGTTGTCTTGGAATACATAGATGCAGAGATTATAGAAAACATCACTTACATATGGAGATTATAGATCAGGTTTGTAAAATATTCATGACACACAAAGTTAAATCTAGAATCACTGTCTATAATTGCTTCAAGAAGTTTTATGAAGTTTAATATTTTATGAAAATATAGAGAGATATATTTAAATAATTTAAAGATATTTTAAATTTTGAGAATCCATCCAAATATTTTTGAGCATGAATTAGGATATATATATTAACGAATATCACTTATATGAAGGTTATAAAAGTATTAAATGAAGTTGGAATTGAAGTGGAAGTGAAGGTTCATTTAATTATACAAAATGAGTAATTATATGCTACAAAATAGAATAAAATTGTGTTGATTTGTTTTAAATGTATTGATAATTTCCAAAGTTATTTAAATTCTTTTAAAATGCTTTAGATTTATTTAGGATGTCCTCAGATGAATTTAAGAGGTTTTGAGTAAGTTTTGTGATAATCTATAAATTATAAATTTTGGTCGTAATTATGGATAATGAATTTAATATATAATATATTTTTATGATTCATAATAGAAGAAATGAAAAATTACTTACAGTTTACAATGTACATATTTTTTTATACATAAGATATGGAAATATAGAAAATTCCAGAACATACATTTCATATGTAATATATTTCTTTCAGTATCATATTGAAATTCAAAAAATAATTCTATGTGTATGTTATTTTAGTGTTGTATAATATCTTAGCCATGGTTTTATTATCAATAATATGAAAAGGATTAAAATACTTAACATTTTTTCACATTTATCGGTTTTTTAAGAAGTATAAGTACATTTTATCTGAAGATCATCCTAAATTCACTATGATCCATAAACAAATTTATGTGATATGTAATATTTTCGAAATATATGTAAGTTATTTTAATAATGTTTAATATATTATAAAAATTTCATAAATTTTTTGGAAAGGGGAATTATAATAGGCAATACATAAGATGCTTTGATGAATAGATACGTTTTTCATAATGTTTACGTTTTATCAGTTGGTGAAATTTGAATTTGAATTTTTCCAGAAGATAAATTAAAACATAAGTTAGATGATGTCGATTTTTTTCTTTAAAGAAATAAACATCACATTATTTAAAAAATATTGACATTCAATATGGATATTAAAGAATTAATATTTTCATCATGGAGATGAAGACCACATCACAATGTTGTGAGATAATGAAAATAATGTTGAGGTTGGTTTTGTATTTTTAAATCCAATTACACTATAAAGATAATTCCATGATGTGGTGTATAATGAAGAGTTGTGTCATGGGAGATATTTACACTAAAACTGACATATTTTATGTTCTCTTTCATTCTATAATAGGTAAATAAATGTGGGTGTGTATTTTTTGGAGAAAAATAATCATGATAATTCTAACAATCATGTGGAACTTAAATTTTGAGTCTTATAAAGTGGTTTAAATGAGAGATAAATTTGAAATGAAGATATTCTAATAAATGGAAATTTCATAAATTTAAACGATGTGTATTATAGTGATATAATATCATGTTTAAATGAGTTTTGATGCTTGATATTTATGAAGAATAAAGAATGAGGAAATGATCTGGAGAGAAGTTAAATATATTACAATGAGAAGAAGGAAAAGAAGATGTTGATGATCTTATACCACATTATACTATTGATTTTTTGTTTCAAGGAGATAGAGCCTGATGAAATTTAGGAGAGAATACATGTGTGCATCAAAGAAGAAGAATAGTATGAAGTAGTTCTATGATATCCTTATATCATAGAAGATTATTGAGAATAATGAGAAAATTGACAAGCACCTACTATGTCAAGGAAAGAACAATAGAATAATAAATTCATGTTATAAAAAGTAAGAAGATGAAATCTGTGCACATTATCTCATGCATATATTGATAATTATGAAATTTTAGAAAAAATTTATATTTATACTACACAATTGAGAATATTCTAGTATTTGAAGACCTAATATTGAGGGGGAAGATCTTACTTTGATGGTAATTCATCCAAGAGTGAAAGGAATATATTGTTCACACATGAAAGGAGAAGGAAGGTAGGTGGGAGCTAATATAAATAAAATGTTAGGATACGGTATTTTGGATATTGAAAAATAGTAAAGAAATAGTCTAGTATTTTCAAGATATAGCATGCACTGTATTCACACATGTTTTTTATTTTTGAGAGATGGTCTATATTATATGAACACATGTTGTATAGTGAAAATATACTTCTAATACTTTACCTTAACACAAAAAGGATTAGGAACCACCATTAGTATTAAAAATTATAAAAACCCACGTGTTCTTTTTAATTCTTTCATTTGTTTGCATATAGTTAAGGGTGATATATTAAGAAAGAGTGGATCATGTTTTTAATTAGTCATATAGTTTAATTTATAAGAAGAAATTTTTAAAATAAGTATTAGTGATTTAACCCCCCCTATGATTCAACAAAAATACCTTATCATTTAATATTCATTGAATATCATATATCAGTAAAATTAAACCATTAGTAATAATTCATAAATAAAATCCTATTTTAGCCTAAGATTATTGTAAAATGACATAAAATATACATTTCAAACACTAGAATATTATTCTATATTATATAAATACACCTGAAATTATATCCATAGGTAACACCAATATGAAAAATCATTTAAATCCAATGTAACTTGAATCCCAATATACCATCCTTATAAATCCACCATTAATTTTGACACCATTCATTCTTATATCGCGACTACACTTAAAATTTTATTTTTAGATTCAATTTAATTACATTCCTAATAGACAAATAACATCACAATAATTGTTTTCATTCCTTAATATATTATAAGTCTCAAAATATTAATGGTCCAATCATCATCACTGCTACCATAGAAGTGGAAATAGAGAAAATCACTAAAATAAACAAAGAGAATATTCATCAATGCATATAAGTTCCTAATAACTTTTAAAAAATCAAATTATAGACCCATGATTCCAAAATTTATAGAAAAATGATCATGGTTAGCCTATATACCTCAAAAAAATTTCTTAATCCATGGGATGGAAATTAACCAAGCAAGTGACTCTAACTGAAACTGAAAGAAAATCAATACTGAATTCAATTCCATATAATATGAATAATTTTAAATAACTCCATAAAGATAAATAATACACCCATATACACCAATGGTAATATATTACACATTTCTATCTTATTCACCACTCCTAACAATATCACAATAGTTTGAATCCATAATGATCAAACTCTAAGAAAATCACCTTTCATACATGTTAAGATCAAATTTTCAGTTTAACTACCCAAGGGGTACGATTTTATTCACCAAATTTTTTCAACCATATATCTCGATATAGTATTCAAATTAAAATATTTATTCATATTCCACTAATTTTCATTATGATCATTTTTGTGTTATAAAAATGTGAATCCATTTCTACTAAAATTTTCTTTTTCCATATGATATATCATAATTTTTAGAGTTAATTTAGAATTAATATCATCTCATGATATCATCTAGACACTTATACTCACACCGATGAATCCAAAAAATATCTTCACTTATCACCCCCAAAAAATTAAACAACCTCACATCAAAATATATTCTCTACACCCATCAATGAATAAATCATAAATCATATAGTGAAAGAAAGTTATTTTTAGTTAAATCAAGGACGAACTATGATAAAAACAAAAATAATCATATACTAATAGGTCCATTTTATAATAACCTGATAAAATATAACCATATCCTCCTTCCTCCCCCTACCATGAATTAGATTATAAAAAAATTAAGTACCATGGACACAAATATCCTTAATGGGAAAAAATCAATTCCAATATCATTCATTCCATTTTTTATTTTGGAATCTGGCTAAACATTGAGAGTAGCATCAAGAAAAGAATCTCATATAATACCTCATAAAAATAAGTTATATTATCCTCCATTGTGTACTACATAATGAGATAAACCCTTGATATGGTTATGGGTGCAGAACCCTCTTACTTGGGTCCTTAGATGAATCCCTCATCATCCTTTTGATCAATCATGGTTATCACTCATATTGGTGAAAATTTGATCATCCATATCTTGAGGATTTTCAGGGAAGCAGCCTACATGACATGATAAAAAATTAAAAACATCCAACACATCTTAATAGTTTTATAGAAAAATAAGAGATATTTTTTAATGTATCTTCATAATTTCCTACTTTTTTATCATAAAACTGTTCACCTATACCAATCAATAATTTACAAATATCATGTCCTAGATACTATATTATTAATATTCCATCCTAAACTATACCCTAAAATATATTCTCTATGTATCATGTTAATCAGAAGATAATTATATCCCTTATATAGAAACATATTTACCATCTCAAACTATGTTGTATTTTCTATCCTCTTAGACTAAACTCTGATAGCTGTGACACAATTACACTAGTTTTCCTAAACCAACCAAATCCTTACATGTTAAAAACTCTAAAATCCAACCTATATTTGAACCAAATGATTTCATATCACTCTATCATATCCAAATGATTTCATACCATCCGCCAATAGGCCATAAGTTGGAGAATAACATCGAGGGTATGAATCTCACAAATGAGAGACATTAACCTCGAAAGAACACATTTAATAAATATAAATAAAAATTAAAACCACTAAACTGTGCTTAATAATGTATCTATAACCTACCATTATCATAAATAATATAAATTATATAAAAGTTAAACAATGTAACCAAAATTATAGATAACTATAACTACAACAAAACAACACCACAGACCTAAGAATATAGATAGAAACCCAATAACCTATATACATTAGTGTTATATGAAATAATCCTCCAAATACTAATCTCCAAATTTCCACATCACTCAACGAGTTATCACCACTCAAAAACTCCTTTAACACAATCCTATAAACTTGTATATAAAATTATGTATGAGTGTATTTATATACTTAGTTATATACTAAGGATGAATAACCAAATAAATATAATGTATGCATAAAATATATAGTTTAAAGGATTAATTAGGGTCTAATAACAACAATTAGAATAAGTAGAAGTGATTAAATCCATTACCCAAGGAACTCCATGAGAGAAATATGAAATCTACAAAAAAAATGGAAATGAAGAACGTTGAAAATGGTATACCATACAGTGAATAACGTTATTGAATGGCCTAGATCTTTTTTCAATGCACTTGATGAAAATGCATAATGTAAAACCCAAAGGACTTCGCACTATTTTATATATCTACAAGTCATGAAGAATCTCACATAGTATGAGAGGGGTTATTTTTTCATCTATGATATACTAGCACCTCAGTGTGTGAATATATACAAAGAGGAGAGCTTCTATTTTTAAGGACATTTTTTCAATTATCATTCTGTACATATATAATGTGGTAATTATTTATATATCCATGATGGAGCACCTTGATACTATTGTATTTATTCATGAATTAAAATGCATGAATAAATGTAATGAATGACTTCATGAATATAATGCATGAATAAAGATCCTTCTATATGTTTCATCTTACGAAATGTCTTCATTAAAGATATCCAATGTGGGAGAATCACTAAATCATAAATGATTATAATTTTGGTGAAATTACTGTAAGGGTTATTGTCCTCAGAACCAACTATTTTGCACTTTGATTACATGAATGTTCACTTATTATATATTGTTCATTGTTCTGCATGACTATAATATAATAATGTCCTGGAATATTTGTTGCATTAATAAGGTCATAGAAGATCCCCGCTATGTTGAGAACCTTGAAATTCTATAACAATATTCTTAAATAAAGTTCTGCGATTGGATGACATACTATGATAGGACACATAGTATACAGACCGTCGTGTGCCAGTACTTGTAAGTAGACGAGACTCTCTCTCATGGAGTTCACAGATGGTAATCTCCATGATGGGAGATTATGAGAACAAACTCGCCCGTAGTAATTCCACATGTCTTGGGGTCATCGTATATTTCTATCTACGAGCGTGTGTAATGGTCCTCATACTGGAAGATTATCATTAACTCATGTCATGACTTGTGCACTTAGATTTACTCACGAAAACCATCACGCAGACAGTTGGTGGAAAGTAGGGTATGTTGGGTGCGTCACGAGTGACATGTTGTTAATGGATAAGTCGATGAAGTATTTTTCCCTCCATTTATGGAAGTTGATATCTCATCCCTTTGATTGAAATAGAACTGTCGCATTAAATTCCATGGCCATGGTGTAAACGATGAGTTTATTTCAGGTAGTAAAAGAACGATGGATCAAGCGTATAGGTTTATGACGCTTCCATGAAACCTATTTGATGAGACATTGAGGCAAAGGGATTAAATTACATAGTAATCATTCATATGATGCGATACGTCAATGCGGCATCAACTTCTTTCTCTTGGGTTCCTTGACCCGTTGCTAGACAGTAATCTTGGACTTTAGGCAAGCCCGCCTAATGCCAACGAGAAAGAGGCCTAGAGGGTCACACACAAAGTGTATCCAAGTATCTCAAGTTGAATAAAGATTATTCCCATATGTGGTTTAATGATTATTCAAGGAATCCTAAGTTGTTTTAAATGATGGAGGAAAAATAAAATAAAACAAGTACATGTTGTGTATTATTAAATGTACACGCCGTGTAGTTTTCATTTTGGAAAGGAAATGAATAAATGAAAACAAGATATACATGCCGTGTACATTTAATGTCCACGCCATGTAGTTTTCAATGAAAAACAAGTACACACCATGTATTTATTATTACACACTGTGTAGTTTTTCCAGTCGGTATTTTGAGGATATAATATCATTTTATTAAATGATATTTATTATAATCAGTGTGAGCGCATTTCAAGGAACTAATTATTCGAAATGGGGGTTTTCAATAAGAGTTAATGAAATAAATGAAACGCGTAACGCGTTTATTTATTGTCATAAATCTACAACCTAAAACTAGATTATAAATATCCTCACAACACCAACTCTTTTCCTACGCAAGAGATATGTTGTGTGCAACATCTCTGGAGAATTCTTTCAAGGCCGAAAGAACCTCTTCCTCTAAGAACGCTCTCAAGACCAAGAGAGATCCTCTTCCATCGGATCAGGATGATCTAAGGCGGACAATGCAAGCAAAGGCTTCTCCACGCTAGCACCCGGAGAATACTTTGGCGACGTCCAGAGATACGAGGTACACATGTGGATCACCGCTAGAGGGAGTATACACTTGGCTTCTGCGATGCAACGACGGATCACATCAACAACTTGATCAAGAAGATCAATGAAGAAAGAACACCCAAAAGGTATTTCTTTATAATTAATTAAATTAATTATAATCAACCTGTAACGATCCTTGTTTGTGGTTCTGGGACAAACCATCTTCTTTGTCTTTTTCTGTGATTCGATCTGTGGAGATTGGCATTTATCATCGTATTGATCCAGGATTGATCATTTTAATGACAAAAATCCAAGTGGGAACATCCACCCACACACTTACGCTATTCCTGGAACCTTCAATTGGTATCAGAGGGAGGTTACAATGTTGATTATAGTTATTTAATTTTTGTTGATAATTTACGCATTTATATTTGATTCAATTCAAAATATATCATTCTATTAATCTGAATAAACAATATCTATTGTTCCTCCTTCATTTCTCGATTCATATCACAGAAATGACTTTTTAATTTTAATTTTGATTAAAATAAAAATGAGGAATTCATCTGAAGGAGTCGCTCTTTCTGTCTATACAACACAGGATTACATGACGTGTAATTAAAACTACACGCCGTGTACTTAGGTTCAATGAACCGGCACTGGTCTTCCAAACCACGTCATGTGAATTGATTATGCCTAAGTATTAATCACGCTGTGTTGACTAGAATTGAATGATGCATGGGAACCGGAATACATGGAGTGTATGTTGGAACAACACACCGTGTAGTCTAATCCGGCCTAGGTGAAACCGTGTACAAGGAGAAGCCGTGTTCCGTGTACATGGGATTTCCATGTTGGTTACCACGTAACAAGGAATTACATGCCGTGTATGATTCATCTACACGCCGTGTACTCCAAAATTTCCAAATTAGAGAAAACACGCCAAAGCCCCAGTATGTACTTTGGAAACAAGGTGAAAAGAAATACACTCCGTGTAAATATAAACTACACGCCATGTACTTTCCAGAAATGGAATTTCACCAGGTTTCCTCCAATGTACAAAGACCTGTACAAGGAATATGGATGAGAATAATCTCAAGGAAATTCAGAAAGGAATTAATATAAAGAATTGATTAATTGTAAGATCACAATTAATTGAATTCGAGTGCAACTTATCTTAAATGATAGAGAGATTAAAAGAATTTGAATTCTAAATATGTTTAAATACCATTGCATGCTGTGGATGATCATGAGATAGACCAAAGACCCTTTGTGTGTGTATTGTTTCATTTAAATTTATTTAATTTAAATTTGTTGGCCTGCGAGCCTTCTTCCCATAAAATGTACGGCCTGTGTGCCCATGGTTTCTTTAATGTAAACCCATGTAATGGAGGATCTCCCAAGCCAGAGGCAACGGTTCAAATCCCGAAGATGAGGCGAAACTGACACAAGAAGATACAAAGGTGGACAGGTGGGAGCTGAAAAACATGAACCAACAGGTTCAAGGTGTTTTCCCTAGGTCAGGGTTAGCTTATCAAAACCTCTAGATAAGCTAACCAATAGAATCTCATGATCATGACATATTATTTTATTTCTGTCTGATTGCATGGTTTATTTATTATGTATGTGTTGTCATGATCACATAATTAATAAAATGAACAAGCATGCAAAGATGGAATAAAAAAACCAGACTATGCGTAAACATTATCAGAACATGGTTAATCACTTAAGAAAGAATCACTTAATATTAACAAGCATGTGATAATGAGAAACTACGCATAAAGGAATAAAATCCCTCAATACCATATTAAGTCATACCAAGACTTTCGTTACCTGATTAAGGGTAAGACTCAATAAAACTATGCGTTTGACCAACCCTTGTTGGGAAACTTACTTTTATAAAGGAATCCCTTATGAAAGGTTTCAGGTTGACTTAACCATATTACAACAAGAGAAATAGACCTTTCTAGACTTGGTGTAATATTGGAGGCAAGAGTTGAGGAAATCCATGTCAGGATTTTAGGATTGGAGAGTCCACTCAACAGATCAAGGAACTATAAGCTCACAGTTGGCAAATACCTTCCTACCTAAATACCTTCAAAAAGCTCGACCAACCCATTTTGGGGTTATGCGAAGTGAAATATGGATCCTTGCCACTAGAATGTCAAAGAAACTGGACATTCTGAGTTCAATGGTGAGGGCCATTGGGACTTTATAAAATAGTGGGAGAATTAATTAATTTATTATTTCTCATAAAAATGTAATCAAGAAAGTACTGATAAATATTCTCTTTTAATTTGTATAATCGAAAAGAAAAACTCATCAACCACATTTTCTCTACGATCAATAATAGATAAAGACAATATCCTCACCAGCAGCAACTTTCAAAAATGGTTTAGGCACTTTCGGGTTATCCTACACCATGAACGAAAGTTTTACGTGCTGGAGTCCTCACTTCCTAATTCTCCTACCCCAGGGGCAAGTGATGAAGATTTCCTGGTCTATGATCAACATTTTAACGACACTCTTGACGTTCAATGTTTGATGCTATCATCGATGTCTATTGAGCTCATGAAGTCTTATGGAGGCATAGATGCCTATATCATGCTCAAGCACCTCCATGGTCTATACCAAGAGAGAGCAAGATAGGAAAGGTTTGAGATCTCCAAGGCTCTATTTCAGAGCAAGCTTGGAGAGGGTTCCCTAGCCGGGCCTCATGTAGTCAAGCTCATTGGCTACATTGAGTGCTTAGAGGTTCTAGGGCTTAAACTCCCCGAAGAACTCAGTACCGATCTCATTCTTGCACCACTCCCCCAAAGCTTCTCAAAACATTGTTGTGAACTTCAATATGAACAACATTGAGAAATCTCTGTCTGATCTTCTCATCCTCATTCGCCAAGTGGACACTGACATGAAGTGTGAAAAGCCTTCTGTCCTCATGGTGAATAAAAGGAAAGGGAAGGAGAATATCTTTAAGCTCTAAGATTCTTCAAGGCCTTCCAAGAAAAGTAGGATCAAAGGGGAGGCAAAGGAATAGGATACTGTTTTTTTTCATGTGGCAAGAAGGGCCACTGGAAGAAAAAATGCTCCCGGTCAAGGAAGCAAGGGGCAGCTTCAGGTGCGTTTGTTATCGAATGCAATCTATCTGTTTCTACTAATTGGGTATTAGATACTGCTTGTGGTGCTCACATATGTATCCAAATACATGAAACCAAGTAGATTCATGAAGATTGATTGAGGGGAGGTAGATCTACGAGCAGCCAACGGAGCCAGACTTACTGTTGTAGCTTTTGGGGACTACCACCTCACGTTGCCTATGGGTATGGTCTTGGTTTTGAAAGGATGTTATTATGTACCCTCTGTAACCAAAAACAATATTTCGGTATCCAGATTAGATACTAATGGATTCATCTTCAAGTTTGGAAGTGGATGTTGCTATTTTTATAAAGATAGCATTTGTTTTGATAGGGCAACTTTATATAACGGCCTTTCTATGTTAGACTACACAAACCAAGTAATGGAAATCAATAACAAAGTTAATTCACATGACTCATACCACACCCAACTTTGGCATCACCGGCTAGGTCATGTCAATGAGAAACGTTTGAAAAAATTTGCATCAAGATGGGTCTTTAGATTCTTTCGAACTAAAACCACTTGGTGTATGTCATGCGTGTGTACAAGGCAAAATGACCAAATCCCAATTTAGTGGGAAAGGTGAAAGAGCTAAAGAGCTTCTAGAATTAGTTCACACAGATGTTTGTAGACCATTTCCAGTTGAAGCAAGGGGTGGGTTCTCGTACTTCATAACTTTTAGTGGGAAAGGTGAAAGAGCTAAAGAGCTTCTATAAACATACACTTTGTGCCTCGGGGCGCGAGTTTATTACAAGAATGAAGTTGAGAACCAGCTTGGTAATAAGATTAAGAAACTCCACTCAAAAAGAGGAGGAGAATATCTTAATAAGGACTTCATTGATTTCTTATGGGAGTTTGGGATTCTATCTCAACTCACTCCTCCTTACACATCATAGTGGAATGGTGTAATTGAAAGGAGGAACCGCACCCTGTTGGACATGGTGAGATCAATGATGAGTCATGCGAGTCTTCCATTATCCTTTTGGGGATATGCATTACAAATAGAAGGGAAAATAATAAACCAAGTACCAACTAAATCGATAAATGGTATTCCATACGAGTTATGGTGTGGACGCAAAGCCATGTTATTGAATTTACATGTGTGGGGTAGCGAAGTATTTGTTAAGGCCTCTTCAGGTAACAAACTTGCACCCCGAGGCACAAAGTGTATCTTTATAGGATATCCAAAGGAAAAAAGGGGATATTACCTATACAACCCCTCAGACAAAAAGGTTACAGTGGCAAGACATGCCATATTCCTCGAGAGGGATCACATCTCCAAAATAGATAGTGGGAGCGAGATAGACATCGATGAAGTTGAGGCTCAAGATACACATGAGTCGGTAGAAGAACAGATTCCAAAAAGCCCCATGGAAGAACAATCTATTCCAGAGACACAAGAACTATGTAGGAACATGAGAGAGGTTAGAGAACCAGAACGATATGGTTTTCTTGTCACTGAGGATGGTGACTCATTATTGGTTGACAATAATGATCCTCTTACCTATAAAGAAGTAGTTGAAGGCACAGACGTTGCAAAGTGGAATGCAGCCATGAATTCTGAAATGGATTCCATGTACCAAATCCAATTCTGGATTTTGGTATATCCTCCCGTTGATGTAAAGCCTATTGGTAATAAATGGGTATTCAAGAAGAAACTGGACATGGAGGGGCAAGTCATCACCTATAAGGTACGACTGGTTGCAAAAGGTTTTAGACAACATCAAGGAATTGACTATGATGAAAAATTTTCACTGGTTGCAATGCTAAAATCCATCAGAACCCTATTGGCCATTGCTTCTTACCATGGATATGAAATTTGGAAAATGGATGTCAAAACAGATTTCCTTAACGGGAACCTCTAGGAAGATGACTACATGACACAACTTGAAGGTTTTGTGACTCCAAAGGATGCCAACAAGGTATGCAAGTTGCCGAAATCCATTTATGAATTAAAGAAAGAATCAAGGTCATGGAAAATTCGTTTTGATGAAGCTGTTATGGAATTTGGCTTTGTTAAGAACGAATTTGAGCCTTGTTTCTACAAAAGGTTTAGTGGAAGTGCAGTAGTTTTCCTAATAGTATATGATGATGACATATTGCTAATTGGAAACGAAGTACCTGTCTTATAGTCAGTTAAGGCATGGTTGCATAAATGCTTCTCCATGAAAGACTTGGGCGAGGTGGAATATATTCTTGGGATCAAGATCCATCATGATAGATCCAAGAGAATGCTGGGCCTGAGTCAAAGTACATACATTGGCAAGATACTGAAGAGATTCAGTATGGAACAGTCCAAGAGGGGATTGTTTCCAGTGTCACATGACATTCATCTTTCCAATAAAATGTGTCCTCAGACACATGAGGAAAGAAATAGGATGGCAAGGATCCCTTACGCATCCGCGATTGGTTCAGTCATGTATGATATGCTATGTACGAGGCTAGATGTTGCTTACACATTAAGTGTGGTAGGCAGATATCAAGCTGATCCAGGAGACCGCCATTGTATGGCAGTCAGGAATATCCTTAAGTATCTGAGGCGTACTAAGGATATGTTCCTGGTTTATGGAGGAGATTAGGAACTAGTCATCAGAGGATATGTAGATTCTAGTTTCCATACTGATCAAGATGACATGAAGTCGCAGACTGGATACATCTTCAGTTTGAATGGAGGTGGCATGAGATGGAAGAGCTCAAAACAATGTGTGGTGGCAGATTCTACAGAGGAGTCCCAGTATATCGTAGCTTCTGAGGCATCTAAAGAAGAATTATGGATGCGAAGCTTCATACAAGAGCTGGATGTTGTACCGGGCAGTAAAGATCCTGTCACACTCTATTGTGATAATACTGCAGCGGTGGCACTTGAAAAAGAGCCAAGGTCACATCAGCGGACAAAGCACATACTTCGGAAGTATCATCTCTTGATGGATTTTTCTCAGAGAGGTGAAGTTGTAGTGAGCAGTATTTCTACGGAAGACAACATGGAAGACCCATTGACTAAAGCCTTGACTCAGCAGAAACATGATCATCATGTGAGGTCTAGCGGACTAAAAGTCGTAGGCAGTTGGATCTAGTCCAAGTGGGAGTTTGTAAGGGTTGGTGTCCTCAGAACCAACTATTTTGTACTTTGATTACATGAATGTTCACTTATTATGTATTTCTCATTTTTTTGCATGACTATAATATTATAATATCCTGGAATATTTGTTGCATTAATAAGGTCATAGCAGATTCCCGCTATGATGAGAACCTTGAAATGCTATAATAATATTCTTTAATAAAGTTCTATGGTTGGATGAAATACTATGATAGGACACATAGTATACAGACCCTCATGTGCAAGTACTCTTAAGAAGACGAGTCTCTCCCTCATGGAGTTTTCACTTGGTAATCTCCAAGATGGGAGATTATGAGAACAAAATCACCATTAGTAATTCTGCATGTCTTGGTATCATCGGATATTTCTATCTGTGAGCGTGTGTAATGGTCCTTAAACTGGAAGATTATCATTAACTCATGTCATGACTCACGCACTTAGATTTACTAATGAAACCAGTCACACAGACAGTATGTGGAAAGTAGGGTACGTTGGGTGTGTCACGAGTGACATGTTGTTAATGGATAAGTCGATGAAGGATTTGTACCTTCCATTTATGGAAGTTGATATCTCAGCCCTTTGATTGAAATAGAAATGTCGCATTAAATTCCATGGCCATGGTGTAAATGAAGAGTTTATTTCAGGTATTCAAAGAATGACGGATCAAGCATATAGGTTTATGACACTTCCATGAAACCTGTTTGATGTGATATTGAGACAAAGGGATTAAATTACATAGTAAGTGTTTGTATGAGGTGATACATCAATGCGGCGTCAAATTCATTCTCTTGGGTGCCTTGACCCGTTGCTAGATAGTAATCTTGGACTTTAGGCAAGCCTACCTAATGCCAACAAGAAAGAGGCCTAGAAGGTCACACAATAAGTGTATCCAAGTATCTCAAGTTGAATAAATATTATTCTCGTACGTGGTTTAATAATTATTCAAGGAAGCCTAAGTTGTTTTAAATGATGGAGGAAAAATAAAATAAAACAAGTACACGCCGTGTATTATTAAATTTACACACTTTGTAGTTTTCATTTTGGAATGGAAATGAATAAATGAAAACAAGATGTACATGCCATGTACATTTAATGTACACGCCATGTAGTTTTCAATGAAAAACAAGTACACGCCGTGTATTTATTATTACACGCCATATAGTTTTTCCAATCGGGATTTTGAGGATATAATATCATTTTATTAAATGATATTTATTATAATCAGTGTGAGCGCATGTCAAGGAATTAATTATTCGACATGGGGGTTTTCAATAAGAGTTAACGAAATAAATGAAATGCGTAACACATTTATTTATTGTCATAACTCTATAACCTCAAACTCGATTATAAAAATCCTCAAAACCCCAACTCTTTTCCTACACAATAGAATCGTTGTGCACAACATCTCTCGAGAATTCTTTCAAGGCCGAAAGAACCTCTTCCTCCAAAAACGCTCTCAAGACTGAGAGAGATCCTCTTCTATCGGATCAAGAAGATCTAAGGCAGACAATGCAAGCAGATGCTTCTCCACGCTCGCACCCGGAGAATCCTTTGGCGACGTCCAGAGATATGAGGTACACGTGTGGGTCACCGCTAGAGGGAGTCTACACATGGCTTATGCGACGCAATGACGGATCACATCGACAACGTGATCAAGAACATCAACGAAGAAAGAACACCCAAAAGGTATTTCATTATAATTAATTAAATTAATTATAATCAACCTATAATGATCCTTGTTTGTGGTTTCAGGACAAACTATCTTCTTTGTCTTTTTCTGTGATTCGATCCGTGGAGACTGGCATTTATCGTCGTATTGATCTCAAATTGACCATTTCTAATGACAAAAATCCAAGTGGGAACATCCAACCACGCGCTTCCACTGCACCCGGAACCTTAAATTACATGTTTCATGGAATGATATATTCTATGTGCATGAAAATTATAATTTTCATGCAATACGATATACCTCATATCTATATATATATATATAATATACATATAAGGCTTTAGGGAATATATCTTACAATCTACAACTTACAATAAAGCCTTATAGACTTTGTATCATTTCACCTTATACTATATCATATAATATAACTCATGAAATCATATCCAAAATTACTTTTGGATATCTTTTAAAAAACTTTTGTAAAGATATCATTAACTTCACTGTGTATCACATCATATGTAATACCTTATGAATACTCATCCAAAACACTTTTGGATTAAATCTAAAAGACATTTAGATCAGGTATATGATTCAAACTCAATACCCATTTAGTCAAACACAATGTGTGACCCCATAGGCATTTGTACCATTGAGAACAAATATGAATTGGTATATACATAATTGTAAGGAAAGAGTCACCTCTAGAAAATAATTTGTTCTACTCAAGCTATATATGGATCTGAAATGATCTCTATCAAGGACATGTATCTATATACTTGTTTCCACCGGTATGAATCAAATGAATACAAACATTCTTATATTTTCCCTTTATCCAAGACATTTAGTGACCATGTGTCATAGACCATGTCAATCCCATATAGATAACCCATGTTTTCAAGGTCAATAGGTTTAAAATTGTTGTTTCATTGGTGAAGAATATGGTGAATAGGAATTGGAATTGATTATGGTGTTGTATTTTATTATCAACACATAAATTAGTAAGTTGTGATAGGAATAGAAAACATAAATTCCATGAGATAAAGGCTTTCTAATGTGAGTAATAATATGCCTTTATGAGTAATGGTGATCAACCACATGGAGGACATTGCTTCTATTAGTCAAGATTCTATTTGATGCACTTCTATTAGAAGAATCATTTAACTTCCATGATTTTATATTATTTTATGATAATTATCACAGATATTATGTGAGTATTAGTGCATCTCTGCTAATTGAATAGATATTATTTAGGAAGAAATAAATTTACCTGAGAATTTATGAGTTTAGTCCATCCATAAGAGAAGATCGTTCATGGGTTATAGTTCTTCCATGAGAATCATACAGAATCTTCTATGAGTACAGATCATCCATGATTCAATAAAAAACATTATTTGAATGAAGGAGAGTTTGTGATCTAAATGGTTGGAGGAGCTATCATGAGTGTAACATAGAAGGTGGCTTGAAGATTGAGCAAAAAATTAGAGAATTAAATTTGTATATTAAAAGTGAGGTAATCCTATAAAATTTAAATATTATGATTCTGAATATCATGATTCTTTCGAAGGAGTTACTGGATGAAGACATGTGGTAGAAAAAGTAAGGGAGATCCTGTGAAACAATTCAAGTGCACTAAAGAAAAGATATGGTGAAAAATGTTTTTTGTATATCTGTTTGCACAAGAATAGGAAGAAAGATTGGTCAAGTTGGCCAGGAAGTTCACCTTCAAGAAGAAGTTTTTTATACTATTTTAAGGTAAAATGGAAGAATGTGTCATGAAAATACTTATTATGTGAATTAATAATGATACATTAGATTGAATGCATACATTTAGATGGTTTACTAAAAATGGTGAATTGTGAAATTGTCACGGAAAGAATAAGGTACATTTTTTATGGTATTTATGAAAAAGAATTCCATGATTTAATTTTTCATGATCCTATTAGTGTACAATTTCTATATTGATACATATGTGAGGATTTAATATTAAAGAGATGTAGGTTTAAAGTGTAATGAAGATTTTATGATATATATGTTTATTTATATGTAGTTGTAATCAGTTATGGAAATGGTTTTTATAGAAGTTATTTTGAGGACCAAATACAAGGATTTTGGTAATTTGAGTTTGAAAATATTTACATGGTGTGATAAATATTTGAATAAATAATAAAGATAATAAGTAACTAATATTTCATGATATATAATTTACATTTGTTGTAGATTGTGATATGGAGTGTGCATGGTGTGGAAGAATAGAAATAAAAGAAGAATATGAAGTTGTTTTTACTCACTGATATTTAATAAATTAAATAAGAAGAATATTTTACATTCATATGGGAAAGTGTGAATAATTCAATTAGTAAAATGATGAAGTATTGAATCTTGTTGGTGAAGGTTCATTTCATTATTTCAAAATCTATTTCATCATATTATCTATGTGAGGAACACATGCACCATCGAAGGAATATAGTGAAACACGCGTGATGGTTATAACCTGATTATTTTAAACAAAAATTATTATTTTCTAATGGATGTGTGATCTAATACTATTTTCATATCATTCCAAGGAATATATACTATTATTATTTAGTAAAATCTATAAATTACTATGTTTCTATGGGTATTCTTATGTGTTGTGTTTTATAATAGTCTTTTCTATCTCACTAGAGGTGAAAGTTATTTTAAAATAATAAAACATAAATTATAAGACCACTAATTCATCTCCATCCCAGTGGTCACACAGATCTTGACTAGTCCTTTCAATCGGTATCAGTGGGACATTACTTTATTGGAACTAGTCTATTTTAAGGTTGAATAAGAATAATTATATCATGTATTTTTCTAAATTATTTAATAGTAAGGTGATTTATATATTTTATGAGAATAAATATAATATATTAAAATATATAATGATACAATATCTATTTACAATTGGATATTACATTCAGGAAACCATTGTAGATGGTTTTACTCCTCTTTCCGACGGTACTCCCTTAATAGAAACAGACATAAGGAATATAGAGAAATATGGATTGAACAAAAATTATGTATCTTCATCTATCTCAAAAATATAATTTATACGGGTTAAAGAATTCGAACTCCTAAATATATTTTGGATAAATTGAATAATATTTATGAGGTGAACATGAAAGTGATGAAAGAAAAGTTAAAAATTTGTAGATTTAAATATAATGATTTGAAAATTGGAGATGATGATTTTTTTGGTGATTTCTTCATATGGTATAATAATATTATAAGAAATTTTATAATCCTTGGAGAAAAAATATAATATTCAACAATTTTTGAAAAGATATTTAGAATTATTCCTAAAATATTTGATTCCAATGTTTCATATTTGGAAAATAGAGAGCATAAAACAATCTCTATGGTTGATTTTAATAGTATTATCATTACATATTATATAATAAAAAGGAATTATATAAAGATAAATGGAAAGTATGATCATGAAATATCCTTCAAATCCACTAATAAAAAAATTCAAAGAAAGTTTTTATTAAAAAAATGTTAGTTATTCTGATTCAGAAGATGAAGTGAGTAAAAATTTTGATGATTTCATGCATTTATTTTCTAGAAATGTGAAAATAAGCATAGATAAGTATCATTTAATGTTACCATTAAAGTTCTTTAACTATGGATCCACTGAACATTTTTCAGTAAATTTTCTAAGACTAATGGAAGGAAAAAATAAGTGATAAAAAAGATAGAAGGAAAATAAGACCATTGAATAAAAAGGTATAAAAAATTATTATTCAATATACAGGAATAAAATGTTCACTAAAAATAAAATTTTAATTGTTTTTTCAAATTTGTGGAATGTGATGAAAGTGAAGAAGAATTTGAAGATAAAAATTCTTGTGATGAAGGTACTGAAAATTTACTTATTGAAAAGTTAAATGATGAGAGTTTTATTAGTTATGAAAGAAGAAAATATAATTAAAAATAATAGAAAATTCATATGGATTTCATGCTAGAAATATAATTGAAAAAATGTCTCTTAAAAGTTTTAAAATTAGAGAAAGTGATCAATAAGTTAAATAATGATGGTTAGCCTATTAACAACCAAGAATTAGTTCATGAAGAAGAAAAAAATGGATTTTTAAATGTGATTGAAAAAATAAATAGTTATGTGATGAAGAGAAAAATATTAACATCAATATTGAATAAAATATGAGTGAGATGTTGAAAAAATTTGACCTTATTCAATAGAAACTGGTTGAAGCTGAACAAGGAATATATAACTTCTAAAATTCAAATATAGAAGTTGGTGAAAGGTCTAAGAAGTGTAAATTTTAGAAATACTATAAAATATTATCCTAAAAGGTTAATAAAAATGATGAATATATTATAAAATGGTTTCAAATGAGAAATAATGTCAAGAAGACCATATATATAGCTAAAACAAGTGAATTCAAAAAAATTAGAATTTATGAGACATCAAAATTTTAGTAAAATTTGATACAACTAGAGAATTTGTTAACGATTATAAGAAGTATAATATAAAGAAGAATATTTCCAAAGTCTAACAAAATTTTGGTTTTCAAAAAGGATCCAATATTTATGGTGAGAAAAATTTTGGAACAAAAATATAAAGTTTTAGAAAATATGTGGGTTACAAAGAAAAACATGATTTTTATGGATATTTATAGTTCTATAGAGGATTTGAGAATAAAAAATATAATTTATGGTTAAATAATTAATATTACAATAGATCCAAGATGTATTTGATCCATATTCTGAGGGGAATTCATCCAAATCAAAAAATAAAGGCTCAAAATCATTTTGAAAAATAAACTTGGAATATTGAGAATATATTCCAACATCTTGAAACTCTCTGTGATAGGTGTGATCAACCTATAAACCTTATAAACGGTTTTATTGTGATGTTACTAGAATAAAATATGTTTTATGATAAAATCAAAAATAATCATGAGATTAAATAAATGGTAGAAGAGAAGGATCTTGTGGTTCAAACTGCACTCAAGGATACAAAAGGAAAAAAACATTTGATTTTTAGATAGTGGGTGTTCTTCACACATGACCATATATGTTAAAATGTTGAATAATGTGAAATAATACAAAGAAGAAATAATGACTTTTATAAATAACGAGTCTCTAAGAATCAAAGGAATTGGATTTGATATTATTGTAAAAGAAAAGTTAAAATAAATAATTTTCTTAAGTGTTGATGGAATAAACTAAAATATGTTGAGTTTTTAAAAGCGTTGTGATGAAGGAAGTGAAGTCGTATTCAGAAGATACAGTTTTATTATTAAAAGTATTGAATATGGAGAAGTTGTTACAAGAAGAAAACTAACTAAGAGAAACTTATTCTAGGTTGGATATGCACGTAATTAATGTTATCTAAGCACTAAGGAATAAAATAAATTATGTCATAGAAGTATTAGACATATGTTATAGAGAAATATGAACAATTTAACAGACATTAGAAGTGACTGTGATGTCCTTAAATTGATAAGAATGTTTTATTCGTGTTGTTCTATATTCCAAAAATAGAAATTTTCAAATTATTTACACAATATGGTTGAGATACATATATCTCATCCATTGGAACTTATTCATTCCAACATATGTGGACCTATGAAGAAGAAATCAACAAATAATGATAATAATTTTATTTAATTTTTTTTATTTCACTCATATTATATTTATTTTTGTTTTAAACCATAATTTAGAATCTATAAAGATGTTCAAATTTTTTTGGATAAGTGATAAAAAGTAATGTGGGTAATTTATAAAGAAGATCCAAACTAATTATGTTATTGAATAAAAAATTGAAGTTTTAAATATTTTCTTGAGAATAATGGTATTTTTCATGATCTTAATTCAGCATATACCCCATAATAAAATGTTTATTATGAAATAAATAATATAATCTTGGTTGATATGGATTGAACCATATTAATTGAACATGATACTTCATAATTCATTTAAAGACTAGATATTGGTGAAATAGTCCATATTCAAAATAAATTATTTTATATACAAAATGTATACATGTCCCTATATGATATGTTTCACATAAAATACCAAAGTTTTAAGTACTTAAGGGTATTTGGAATCCCTTGCATTATCAAAATCAAAGGTGATAATCTTGGTAATTCTGACCAAAGAGGTATTCATGGTATTTTAATTGGGTACTCTAAAAATAGTTTAGGAAACAAATTTTATAACAATGAATCTTAAATAATTATTTATTCTACTGATTTAAAATATATAGAACATTCTAATGGAAAGTCTTCATTATTAGCTACTGATATAAGAGGAAGTGGAGATAAAGTTTTTTCTGTTAAACAACAAGATAATGTTTCTAAAAAAGTGATGATATATAAGTTATTCGGAATGAATATAATGATTTATAAAATTGATTTGATGAGTTGAAATCATTATTATATCATCCAAGGTTAAGGAAGGAAGTAGAGATCCAAAATATCATTAGGGATCAAGAATAATATGATTAAACTAGATGAACATTGAATAGAATTTCACAAGTCTCTTTGTTTTCGAAGGATGATCCAAGAGATATTGAAGAAGCATTAGAGTATCAAGAGTGGATTGATTCAATAAATGAGGAACAATATGAGATTGAGACAATTGATATATAATATATATTACCCAAACCTAAAGATAAAAATTTGATTGTAATGAAGTGGGTTTTTCAAAACAAAATTAATGAAAGACATGAAGTGTTAAGAAACAAGAAAAGATTGGTTTGTAAGGCCTACTAACATAGTGAAGGAATTTATTACTATGAGACCTTTCCCCCAGTTTCATGACTTGAAATTATCAGAATCATTCTTTATATTTCTACATAAAAGAATTATAAGATAGTCCAAATGGGAATCAAGTCTATTTTTCTAAATAGAGAGTTGGAAGAAGATGTTTATATTGAGAATCCAAGTTTTTTCTTACTAGAAAAACAATATAACTATGTGTATAAATAAATAATGGATTTATATGTGTTGAATAAATCCCTAATATATTTTTATGACAAGTTGGATTCATGTTTAAATAAGCTTAACTTTAAGAAGGGAAGAATATACAGTAACCTCTATATAAAATAAAATCAAAAGGGTTCCCTCATTGTGATTGCTTATGATAATGATATCATATTTTCTGGGAATAATGAAGAAGACTATGATTTGTTTTCAAAGAGATTAATAAGTTGTTTGAACAATATATGCTGGGATAAATGAGTTACTTTTTTAGAATACAAATCTCTCAAGAGAGGGATCATATTTTCCTTTCATAAGAAAAATATTATTGATAATTACTTAAAAAATCATTAAATATTAAAAACCTATTTCCACAACTATCTTAGTGTGAAAAATGAAATTTAAGGATTAAATAGTAAAATATATTGCTCTTAAATATTTTAGGGATTTAACTGGAAGCCTACTATATTTGAAAGACTCTGGAATGGACCTAGTTTATGTTGTTTCCCTCTATTCCAAATATCGTAGTGCACAAAAATGTAACAATTTTTTTATAGAAAAATAATTATTAGATATATTAAGGTCACTATAGATTATAGATAAAATATGATACTATTGGAATGCTGATTCTATTTGGCTATACAGATGTATACTCGACAGGTTGTATTGATGATAGGAGATCCATGTCTGGTGGTGTCTTCCTTATGGGAGAATTTTTTGTGACTTTGAATACAAAGACACAATGTTTATTAACTGTTAACACTTATGAAGTTAAGTGTGTCTCCACCACTCAAGCTATAATACAATTTATGTGGATGGAGACATAGTTGGATGATTTTTTGGTTGATGTAAAATTTCCCCTTCTCTTAGGTTGTGATAATAAAGGTTCTATTATTCTCATAATAAATCTAGTGAACATTCAATATCAAAGAAGATTGATATTAAATATCACTTTATCAAAGAGATTATGTAAATAAATGAATTGAAGTTTGAGTTTTTACCTATTAAGGAGAATGTAGATGATATTTTCCCCCAACCACATACGAATGAAAAATTTATGAAGTTGAGGTTGATAATGAGTGTTCATCCTAAACCAATTAAATTATAAGGTAAGTTATTTTCAACCCCTATATCATATTTTATTTGGTTATTATTTTTAAAGGGAGGGAAATATGATAACATAATTCCAACCATTGATATGTTCTTTACAAATTTAGTGAGAGAAAATATTTAGTGGGTTCTTTTTAAAAGGGGTAAGTTGTGATGCCAGCAAGTGTGAATTTTTTTAATAGTTTGTATAAGTAGGTACATTAACTATCTATTATAGGTTAAAGTAAGTTTTATTTTTGAATATGTTATTATTAAGGAAATTTGGAATTATTTTTTATCACTTCTTTATAGAAAACATGATTTAATTGTTCAATAACTCTTATTTCCAACACTGAGATTTCTCACATAGGATTAGAATTGTTGGATAGTGATACATTGTGTGTGGTTCAGATATTAAATTATATGTTCCTTAGTTGTCTATAAAATCCAAAGAAGGTGATTTTTGATCCCAAGAGGTTTCAAATTGTTGTTTTATTAGAAAATAAGCTGGTGAACATGAATTGAAAATGATTATGGTATTGTATTTTGTTGTCAAAATGTAAATAAATAAGTTATGAAAAGATGATATCACTAACTTTCCATCAGATAAATTCATTATACCATGATTAATAATTATATTTCATAAGTAAATGAGATTTACCACTTGAATAACTATGCTTCCCTGACTCAATTTTCCATGTGATGTACTTATGTGAGAAGATTAATCGTCCATGCATGAGTTCCTATACTTCTATGAGAGAAATCATAGATTATCCATGAGTATTAGTGATTATATTTGATTATCATGGATATTCCATTGGAATAAATAAATATACCTGATCTTTTTTTTTATTTGAATGACTATGTGAGAATATATTTCCTATGAGTTTCAGTGCTTTTATAAGTATCATTACCGATATTCCATGAGTATGAATCCATAATGAGTCAAGAACGGACCGTCCATGATTGAAGAATGAATACACATGAGATTTATAGTATGAGGAGATACCATGAATGTTTTATAGAAGGTGGTTCAAATATCGGTTGAATAAACGTAGAAGTAAATCTGGTGATGCATACTAAGGTGATCCTATAATGTTTAAAGATCATAATAGTGACTACAATGATTCAAGAAATGGATATCTTGGATGAAAATAGATGGTACAATAAGGAAAATAAATTAATTTTAACAATTCAATTTCACTAAAGAAATTATGAAGATAAAGATATTATGTTCATATCTATTTGTATAGTAAGAAGATGAATGATTGGTTGAGTTGATCATGAATTTCACCTTCAAGAAGAGGTTTTAGATACTAGTTGAATGGAAATCAGAATAAGGTATCATGAAATTCATTGTAACATGAATGAAGGATTTCACATCATATTTCATGCATGAATTTATTTATGTTTATTATAAGTGGTGAATTGTGAAATTTTGGTGAAAATAAGGAGTTTTGGTTTGGATGGTATTTGTGAGTAAGAATTCCAAGATTGAAGTTGGTATTACCTCATCACTATAAAATTTATATATTGATATATACATGAGGATTTGATATGGAATCGGTATATATTTGAAGGATAATGAAGAGGTTATGATATTTATGCATGTTTTCATATCGTTAAAATCATTTATTCAAGGGGTTTCTTATGGAATTTAATGTGAATAATAGATCCTAGAATTATGGTAATTTGAAATTCAAATTAATTACATAGTGTTGTAAATATTTTAATAAATATGAAAGAGAATAAATAACTGACACTACATGAATTAAAATTTATTATTGTTACCAATCTTGATTTTCAGTTTGTGTGGTGTGAAAGAATAAAGAGAGAAAATGAATAGAAATATGTTCTTTCTTGTTGATATAAAAAAATTTAAGAATAATAAGATATGTCTTGTGGAAGGTAATGGGTGAATAATTGAATATGCATTGTGATAATGCATTGAATCATGTTTGTGAAGGTCAATTATATTATAGAAAATTTTGATTTAACATACTATCTGGGTGAGGAGAAGATGAACTTTCAAAGTAATATAGTAAAATACAAGTAATGGATATACCCTACTTGTTGTAAAGAATAATGATTGTTTTTACTAGATGTTTGATTTCAGATTGTTTCTAGATCATGCCAAGGACTATCTACTCATACTGAGTAATAAAACTTCTAAATTCTTATTTTCTTTTGGGTATTCTTGTGTGTTATGTTTCAATAGAGTAATTTATCTCTAACAATTGGTAAAAAAATTTAAAATTAGAAAACATAAAATATTAGACCACTAATTCACCCCCTCTTTATGGTCCCATAGATCTGAACTGATCCTTTCACATATATTCTCAATTCATAGATTATATATTGAACGAGTTAGTGAATACATCACATGCCATTCACCTACATGGATGGTCACATAATATGTCACTCATAAGAATAGAAAATAACATTTTATGTAACTTAAAGGTATGACTGCATACTCTACATTCTATCTCAATTGAAGAAAAATTGGTCATATTCATCATACAAGAGGAAAAATCCCATTTTGGTTGAGCTCCAATTGATGAAATGATCAACAAAATACCCAACCACCTCTGTATTAGCTAAGTTATTTTCATAAAATCATAAGTATGGTATCAAATTATGCAAGTTCACATGCTAGGTATCTCTCCAACCATAGGTAGTGGGGACTAAAATATGATCTATGAACCCATAGTAAACTAAAAACATGTGTATGAAACTCCATGTGGTATACTTCATGGGTTATATAGTACACAAAAATAATATGATTATTGGTTTTTTTTCCCATGAGCATATTTTTTTATCACTACACATGAATCCTACTGAAGCTAACCTTATCATTTTATGATAACTAATAATACTCCATGATAAAAATCAGTTAAGTATAACTCAAATTTATACTTTGAGAGTTCAATTATCATTATATATCATGAAATGGGTATATATATACACATACACACATATTTGTATAGAAAATGTGAAAAAATGATAAAATGGATATTTCCTTTAATATGAATCATTTAAATAATATTAAACCTTTTAAGAATACTTAACGAACCCACAATAAGCTTATGTCTACCATATGATACACTTCTATATCAGCCTTATGTATGCTGCACTTTTAGGGGTTTTCTTAAATAATTACATAATATATAATTTTTATCACATATCTAAGTGACCATTTGATAAAACCCTCCCACTGAACTCCTTTAGTGAGTAACATCTATAGAGTATGAAAATTTAAATAATGGTGTGATTTAAAAAACATATTCCCAATGTTCAATTACTTGAACATATTTAAACACCTTAACCTCACAGCATCAAATGTTATGATGTTAACTTTTGTTTTATAATTATAAATTTTGTAAGTACATCATCATTATCCTTGAAAACCAATTTCATAAAATTTCTTCCTTGAAATAATTCAACTATTTATATTAGTTTTTACTAATACATCTAAAACCATTTTTGAATAAAGTGATATTCATTTTGTTACAGTAACTAATATAACTTTTTACATTTCTCTTTTAACACAATATCCTAAAATATTTTAGGATATCAAGTGATATATATTTTGTAATATTACTAGTATAATCCTTTAAGAAATGTTTATATTCACCGATAATGGTAACTAAATGTAAATATTTACATTTTTATTTACCAAAATACACCATAAACTCTTTTAGGATAAACAAATTTAATATTAGTCTGATATTTTATTTTATTTATTGAATTTAAACTTCTCTAAATCCATAAATAATACCACTAGCCTCTTAGTAACTATATTATTTTCAGAATATATTTTTAAGATACACAAATTACATTTTATTTAGGAAATAATATTCACTTACCTTTTAGTAGGAATACTTAAGAAATGATATTCTATTTATGTAAATATTTTTTTATTTTTTATAATAAACCTTTATTAAAATATTACACAAATGGGAGGCATGAACACATTCCCTAATATTTTAACAAACATTTGGATAAACACTCTATCTTGTATGAAACATTTATATCCATATATTTTCCATAAAACAAGTTATAGAATCCTGATGAATCATATACCATGTGTATAAAATTAACCATCTCATGTTGTTCATTAAAAATCCTTGTTAACTAATAACTTATCTTATCATATTAGATAAAGGAGATTAATACTCACAACCTTTACATAGATTCATATTATATTGATAAAATCCTTCTCAATAAAATATTTATTATAGAAACTATTTACTTTAATATTTAAATGTAAACTATAAGATCTTCTGATTCTTCCTTTGTTTTGAATTCATGTATTTTTATAATAATTATAATATATATATATATGGCATCACATATCCTTCAAAATTGATGAATTAATTTCCATAACATCCATACATGACATGGACATTCCAAAGAGTTTCCTAAACTACTTCAAGTATATTGGATAATCCTATCATATGGAATCATTCTTCCTCCTTCCTAATAAAAATAAGGTTCAATGACCTTGAATAGATTCTTGAAGAAACACTTTTTAACTTTTCAAATAACCACTATTATTTTATTTTGAACTTTTACCTGTTAAAACTATTGATTCGATACTAAAACTTAGACATCACGTGCCTAGTTCATCTATCCTCAACACTTTGAGAATATCGAGTAACATTTTCAAGAATTCAATTATATTGTCTGAAAATTTCCATAAATGACAACTAGATGAATTTCTTAACAAAAAAAATCCATTTCAGACTCTATTAAATCATGTAATAGAATTGAAAAAATCATAACTATGTGTTTCATATTCACCATCTCATTTCATTTAAATAACCATTATTTGAATTTTTTACTCTACAAAAAGAGAGAAAAATAAACATCTTATGATATATTCAACTAATATAGAATTATCCAAGTCTTCAATGTAGTAACTCATTTTCTCCATTACTTAGGAAAACTAAAATATTTACTCTTGAATCCTTCATCATATTCCGACGTCTTATATATTTAAAACTTATGTAAAAAACATAGTTGATATCATATATTTATTAGAATAATGGGATTGGATTATATAATATTTATACCTGATGTGTACACTATATATATATTTTTATAGACATTTAGATAATATATAAAATTTTTCTCCAATGGATAGTTTTTTCACAATGGAATCACTGTCCCTCTATCTTCTAATTTGGATTAATTAGTAGTATAGACTCCCTATGACCTCTTTTCTTCCCCTTTGGAAAAAACCTTTACTTTTCTCCTCTTGTACCATCAACATGGTACTTGAACCTAGAATTACCATATCCTTCTCAGTAATCCTTAACATATTTAGGAGACCCGATAAAGGTTTATATATTTCATTCATTTTATAATTCACAAAAAGTTGTTGGAATCATACTAAAAATGATTTTAGCATAAAATCAATGGATAATTCAAGATTAATAGGTGACCCTTTCCTCTCTAAGTAATTTATGTACCCAATCATATTGATTACTTGAATGGATACTGAGGTTCTATTTTTCATATTGTAGTGAAAAATTTCTTTAGACACTTCATACCATTCATGACTAGACTGCTCCTGATATAGACTTTTAAGGGTATCTATCATTTGATATGCACCTTGGGTATCATGTTGTTTTTGAAACATTGATGCCATGTAAACAAGATTGATTTTTGAGACTACCTATGTATCTTTTAGATGATTATAATTATCAACCAAATCATTTTATTAAATAGATTCAACAGTTTGTTTCTTATTAAGGGGTTGTTCTAACACATAAAATTTTCCTTTTTGTTTGAGAAATATTTTCAAATTATGGTAATATTCATGAATGTTTGTAAAATTTAGATTATCATTGTTAAGGATTGATATCAAGGTTAATATTGATGATTATTATTCCCTTTATTGACAATAGAATCTTTTATCACATGATTATCATGTTATTCCACTTAATAAATACTTTTACTAAATGGATTGCCAGTAAAATGATAACCCATTTTGAAAAATACGCCATATCTATTATTTTCCCAAGATCCATATTTCATAAAGAAAATGGCCCTAGTTTGGTGTGAAACTCACCACATAGTTATTTTAGTAAGGAATCTTCTTAATCAAATTGTATATTTTTATTGGATAGTTGAGAAAAAAACTCTTCGTCCAATCCATCATATGGATAAAACCAATTCTATTCATATGGTATCTGAAACCTTAGGGTTCCTTAGAACAATCTAACCCAAATAAAATTTAAAAAACAATCTAACATAAGATAATACAATGGGAACCCCACTTTCTCAGGAAACTACCCAATTGGATAATCCAAGGTCACTCATTACATTCTTTCCATATATAAGATAATCTAGGGGAACTCTGTTTTGGCATGAAACTACATGGTTAGATGATTGATGTCTTGAAAAGTGCCACTTTGGAAGGAATCTATCAATTATAATTTGAATGGTATTTAATCCCACCATCCTATCTCATATTTTCCCTTTATATATGAATTCTTATGGTGATTTATTTTAGATTCATATTCCATCCACCTAATCAATAGGTTCAAACCATATTGATGTGTAACTCTTTACATAACCCAAAAGTTCGTCTTACTCAGCCAAAATTTAAAGACAAGTATATTCATACATATTCTAATTCATAATATGAATATGTAATATGAAAAATTCATTTAAAGGCACAAATTAATGTGATAATGATAATGTAGGCAATATTAAGTTAGGAGTAAAAGATTTCCAACCCCATCAACCTTTCTATACAAGCCATAATTCTCTACGTTGGTTGGTAGTCCAACCCCAAGTCTCTGTACGAAGACATACATCACTCGGGAGATAATTCAATTCCTCATAACTCTTAATCCTAATATGAATAAACTATATATAACAACTAAATTCAATATCATAACATCAATTAGACATGGAGGACAAGGTAGATGAAAATCTAAATTCATTTCCATACCTAGCATGTAATACAAGGATCTATTTCCAAGAAGTAGTTTAACATTTAAAATAAATAATTCATAAGTCACAATATAAAAAAATTTATATAAATGGATAAATAATGGAATAACCTTTGAATAAATGAATAATAAAAATATTTAAATACAAGATAACCATTTATTAACAATTCAAAAATAAAATCTGACTATAGAAATTTTACAATTTTAGCTTCATATTATGGTAATTCCAAAATTTTGAATATTAAAAATTTATATTCACTTTAAATATAAATTATTTCATATTCTTCAACATATATAATTTTAAATATATGATATTATCGTGACTTGCAAACAATTTTATAATCCAATTTCTATTATGTAAATATTTTACATGATTTAATATCACATAGTTAATAATTATTTAAACCTTGATCATATCAATCATCAAAACTCCATTTTAAGTGGTTTAAATAATATCCCAAATAATGAAATTTAATTTTAACAATTAAAATTAAGTAATTATGAAAAAATCATAAATAAAATATAAACCCTTTATATTTTGACCTTATTTTGTAATTTAAAAATGCTTTAAAAATGAAAGTTAAAACTTATAAATAAATTATTTATTTCCATATCATAAGGTATGTCATATAACATGATAAAATGTATTTTAAATATTAAAATTTAATATTTGGAAAATTTTAAAAATAAATGTTTCAAAAAAATTTATATATAATAAATTATAAATAAAGTATAATTAGTTAATTTAAAAAAATATAATTTAATATATTCCAAAAATTCCCTTCATCATTATCTATAAAAAATTTATAAAAAATTAAATTAAATTCATAATTTAAAATTAGAAAAAATAAATTCTTTCATTTACCCTTATGCAACAGGGGTGACCGACATAGAGGTAAAATCATTTACATTTATGTAGGATAGTTATGTAAAGGTAAAACACCACTTACCTTTAAATAGCCCAAATATGTAAAGATAAATGTTTCTATTACCTTTACATATCTCATATACCTAAATGAAACACATTTATTACCTTTATTCTTCCTATATTTGTAAAGATAATGCCTCGATTACTTTTACCTAGCCCATCTATGTAAAGGTAAATTGTTTTGTATAGTGTTTCCAAAAAACTAAAACTTGATGATTTTTTTTCACTGTTTTATTTATTTTATATAATATTTCACAAATAAAAAACTTTGAATTTCTCTAATAATTCTAAATGGATTTATTAGGGTGTAACAACAATTATTAGAACAAGTGGAATCAATTAAATCCCTTTCTTAAGGAACTCAATAAAAGAAATATTAAACCTACAAAAATAGGAAATTAAGAACACTATAAACAGAGTACCTTACTAAAAATAAGGTATTATAATAGACTTGATATTTGTTCAATATTATTGATGAATATCAAAAAATTGGTAGTTAAAGGACATCCCACCTATGGTGGTATACACAGGTCGAGAAGAATCTCTCGTTGTATGATAGGGATTATTCTTTACACATTATGTGCTAGAACCTTAGTGTGTAAAGGTAGAAAATAGTATAGATTAAGGTTTAAAAGGGGTTTATCCAATAGTTATTCCCTAATTACATCACATGGAAGTGATTTATATACCCATGAGGATTATCCTCGGTGAAATTGTATTTACTCATGCATTATAACTCATGAATAAACTATATAGACAAATTCTTGCATATAATGAATGGATGAAAATACTATTGTGTGTTTGAACTTATGAAACATATTATTTAATGATATCCTATATAGGAGAATCACTAAATGATAAAATTTGATGATTTTTCTATAATCGAAAGTATCATGGATTCATATACCACATATATATGAAAAATTAATTTTTATAAAATATGATTTAGATCATATATATATATATCATATACATACAATGATTTAGGGAATATATACTTAAATATCCACATCATCACACACCAAAAACACCTGGGAAAATCCATGTTAAACATATATTGGTAAACTACCTCACTCTCAAGGCCTCATAAGATACTGCACACATGTCAATTAAATTCCTATAATCCACACATCATATTTTATATGTGTAACTCATTAAATAATTTTATTCCAAAACTCACCATAAGAAGAAATCACCAAATTAAAAATATGAATAATAATCTTACTCCTGCCATTAAAATATATAAGGGTCTTAATAAACTAACTCTCCATATTTGTTCCATTCTCCTTAACAACTAACACTATAAAACCAACTCAAACCTTTTCATATCTATGAATTGGGTTGAGGTAAGGAAAATGATATATTTGGTATTAATAAATCATATAAGGACCCATTCAAACCAACCCTCACTAGTTAATGACAAGATCCCTATTGAATAAATCTTTGACACTGTCCCAAACCTTTATATATCTAAGAAGTGGGGGTAAGGGAAGTAAAAAAAACTAAACTAGATATTAGTTGACATATGAGAAAATCATTCCAAGTAGTTATCTATTTAGTGAATGGTACTCCAGTCACTATAGAAACCTCAAAATACAATTAGAAATATCTCAGAAAACCACCAAACCATAATCAATCTACTAACATATGTCATTATCATAATGTCTAAATCTTCATTTTTTATTAACTCATAATGATCACAAGGTCAAAATACTGATTATAGTAATCAATACACTACACTTTAGCTAGGAATAAACCTCTAGGGAGAAACATACATGTGTAATTGCCACAAGTAGTCTATATAATCATCACAAAGAGTGTCTTAGAGAATGATATTCTCTGAACCACTCCTCTATATTCAAACAAGTTGGTCAATGATATATTAAAATAATGTGAATAACAAGTTAATCATCATATTATGGTTGCATATCATACTATTAAATAAATTTTCACCTATAATGGAACCACTCTAAAAGTAAACTTATTTCATGTAGTAGATAATGAGAAAGAAGTTATCTTATCATATCATCCATTGTTGCATCATAGTATAATACTTATTTATAGATTCTATGTTAAACCATATCATATCAAAATTTCATACAACAAACATGTCAATTCTAATCCATCCCCATGTTATACCAATGTAATTATCACAAAATTTTACATCATAAGAAGTATATATGTATCACATCTCAAAATTCCATGTCAATTCACATCAATTATCTCAAAATATACAATTTCTATTTCTTTACCTAAAAATAATCCCCAAGGGTTTATTGTTTCTTATATTCATGAAAAACATCATTAAATCCTCATTTCTTACTGACTCATTGATTGATACATGTCATAACTATTATAAACTTGATTTCAGTTCCAACCAAAATCACCTCAAGAATATCATTGTAGAAGTCACTCGGCCACCAAAGATAATTCCCACACCCCAAACATAATTTATAAATTTCATCATATTAAAATATTTGAGTTGATAAAAAAGGGAATCAGTTAGATATACTCACTAAAACATGTCAAATACATAGGTTCAAATTTTTGATGGGTATAATCATTGTCAATCAAGGTTTCCAATATTATAAAATTCAAAAAACACCTTTCAAATGGTGTTCAATATCATTGATATTATCACCATTACAATCTATATGGATCAATAATCGAGATATCCTATTCAATTTTCCAAAATAGAAAAACATATTATTATAATACCTACACACACATGAATATATATATATATATATAATACTAACATTATTATGATCATTATTATCATTATGGTGTGTATTAACACCCATATTAATGAAACATGTTATTATTAATATGGTTTTTCAATATTTTACCAATCCATGTCATTTTTATTAGTTTACAACCATACACATACACATATGTAAAAATATATAAAAAATCATATTTATATATATAAAAATTAAGTAATTATTTTAATAATAATACATTTTAATAAGAAGGGTCATGGGGGAAAAGATCCTGGTTTGGATATGTGACATCCTTCCCCCACCAAGCCCAACTCCTCTCCCATTAAACCTAGCCACCACCAACTTCCCATATTATTCCCCAATTAAATTCTCATTAGAGTAATAGATGATTTAGTTTTTATAATTAATTATATTTATTTAATTTCTAATTATTCTTAATTTTTATTAATTAATAACTATTACTTATGAATTATTTTTAAAAAAATAATTTCAAAATAATTATAGTAATTATAAAAAAAATTATTTTATTCATATGTATTTGATTTTTTTTATAAATAAATGGGTTAATTAAAAATTTATAGTATGAGGGAAAGTATATAATTTCGATATTCTATGGAATTTAATTTTTTTGAAATATATTTATGATATTTAATTATGTAAATATTGTTTGTATAATAATTTAAACATTATCAATAAGATAAATCACTCAATGTAATATAAAATACTTTTAGTTAATAGAAAACATATAATTAAATGATTAAAGTTATTTTTCATCAATGTCTATGATGTGGTCCTATACAATAGTATGGATTGTGAATAGGACACCCATATTGAGATTTACAAGCTCTGTGATGGGGTGGAGTTTAATGAGATGGAGGGGGATCTTTGTCAGGAATAGGAACATCAACTTTATATTGCTCTATATCTAAATAATCGGGAAGAGGTTCCATCAGGATTTTGATTTGTACACTTGATCCTTCTCCCAATGCATAATTATAAGGACTTTCCATCTATTGAGGGAGACATGTGTGTAATAAAGGCTCGGTCATAAAAGATGAAGGAATGAGAAATGAATCTTGATATAGGCTTGAATCTACTATACCCATTGAAAAATGTGAATATGATGATAATAGAAATAGATATCATGGTTTTTCGTAAACATACAGAATAAGATGAGGATCCTCCAATGGATGCACTACCCCTTCTTATGGAACAGGTAAGGCCAAATGTGCATTCTGACATTGTCTTCATCGTCATCAAAATGTCTTGTCAACATCAGTAGCTTCTAGAGGAGGTTACTAAGGAGGAACCTCCTCTCCCTATGTAGGAACATCCTCTCTATAAGGTAGATGATTGAATAGACTATCATGTATAAAACAATATTATGGAATCATGTCATGCGTTGTAGTATAGAATGCTACCTAGATAAACACCTCACCCTCATCGGGTTCAGACTTTTTGATAATATTCCCTAGTTGAGTATGTTGTGAAGATATTAAAACTAGAAAAAATCCCAAAAAACAAACTAACATAAATTTATTGACTTACTAGATACTGGATCCCTCTTCCATGTGGTGAAATATATAGTATGTACTTCAGTCTATACATTGTCTTATAATTCATTTGTCGTGACAAATGATATCACACCATTGGAATTCCATCGATACAAAACTATGCACACATATCCCAAATGTCAACATACTATACATTTGTTTCATCACCATTCAACATATTTCCACCCTATCAGCTTCAAGGAATAAAGTGTTGTTGGATTTCTGGGTTCCAATGGAATATTTTGAACCAATCCAAACTAACTCATGAATCTATAATTTTGGTTCCACTAAAAAATATGAAATTTTATAAGAGGAACTACAAACATAGAATCATCAAACCGTATAGTGCAGTATAAAAGAAGCTGCTATAATATAACTCAGTATGGTATCCATGAAATATGAAATGGTAGGTAACATTTATTAAAATATTTAATTACTAATTTACAAAAATGATAATATTTTAAAACTTACTAGTCAATAGAAAAAGGTATATACTTACATTGGTATATAGTATATTGTCCAACATGGGCCAAATAGAACCAAATTATTTCTCGTTTTCCAAATGAAGTAATATACCTATCTCCACCTATAATGTACAATATAAGAGGTGATAAATAATAAGAAATTAATTATAATAACTCATATTAGCAGCAGAAAACAATAAATATAAGTGGTCATAACAGCATATATACAGATCATCATACAAATTATCCATATTGAGCTCTTGAAAAAAAATCAAGGGATAGGGGAGGGATGTGCTCCCATTCCCACATCTTAATGTGGATGATAGACCCCATGAGATCACTATGATCTGATTGGTATGCAGTGTATAAATATTTTTACATATATTCCAGTCACACAGATGCCTAATTGTATCTCCCAAACCTATCAGAGTCCTCCAGTAGCTCTGAATACATTATATTGACATACATAATAGAGTGTTTAGTTTACACTATCCCTCCAACTAAACACAATATATATGACTGGGCATGATTCATTACATTATGCTCATTAGCGTAGATGGGTAAAAGTGTGAAGTTCATGTCAATACAACTCATTTACATAGAACTTGAATTTGTAGAAATATCACCCCCAATGTATATGCCGATCAATCAATGAATAAGATCAAGAATGCCTCTACAGGTGAGTCCTATAACTAAAAAATATTTCATAGGAGGACTATGCACAACTGCCACATCCTATTAGGTGATAGTTATCATTCTCTCAAGTAAGTGGAATTCTTTAGTCTCAGGCATCCTTCTATGGATAAGGGAAGTAAGGAGGTGATGATCAATAAATGTATAATATGATATAGTGACACTATAAAACCCAACATGTCATAAGTATGTTATAATAATATCTAGAGGTGGAATGTGATGATGGTGTTGTTCCCTATGCACCATAACTCTTTTAACCTCATGGCCCACTAGCACCTCATAAGAAACATGTCATTAATACTCAGTGGGAAAAGTAATATCCTCCATATCTATGCATAAAATTGAAATAACTATTAAGTAAGAGTAAAATGTAAATATAATTTTATATTTTGTATAATTTTTTTGGTAGAATGTGGGATATAGAATTTATGTTAACACCCATTACTCCTTCTTAAGTTAATAACATGAATTGATATTTTTTTATCACAGAGTGTAATGTATACAATTACATCTTTATTTTTCTTGAAAACTATGTTTCATCTATTTCCATTTATCTTTATCATGATTCCTCTTAAACACTTTACATATTTATTAGATCATCATTTTTATTAGAATTATAATATAATGAAAAATCACCAAAATTGTTGGAAGAAACATGTTTAGTATAATTGAATAATCACTAGAGTTGATTGAGTATTTTCAGAAGTTTGATATTCAAATTCATATGTAATACATTTTTAGAAGGTTGATTTTCAATTACTAATTTTTTTATAAAACTAGCCAAAAGTCCAACCTGAGTTCTAACCCTAATCCAATTTTTAAAGAATCAGTACATCACATTATTTTTCGACGAATAAATTATCATGGTTTAGAATGAGAACTAATTCCAAAAATGTTAGGGAATCACTTACTATTATGGAATTACTTATAAAATATATTGAATTTTAGATGATGAATTTATTCTTGAGTCCACTCTATCTCATTCTAAATCCCACTAGACTGTGGTCTGCCTCATGGTCACAACTTCTTGATGTATGGTATCAATGTGGGATGATCTTTGGGCATTAGAAAAATTTCTAAACCTTCCAATAATCATCCATCATTCACTATAGTAGTTATAAATGGTGTTGATCCAATATGTTTGAACAAAAAATGGTTCCCATGATATGTTTATAGATGTACATTCCACAATGTAATGTGTTCAAAAAACCACAAGTCTTGAAAGTTTCTACAATCACAATACATCACATCCAATAATACCACAAACACTCAACTGCTTCTACCTTTTAAAGGGTCTTCAAACTCTATCACATCAAATCTAATTTATTCATAGTTGGAAGTTTTCACTTGAAAATTAAAATCTTCATCAATATTTCTATAAATCTCTCAATAAAAGTGTTGTCTATACAATATCTCCTAATAAATCCCATCATCAGTCTGTCTTCCCATTACTACGAAGTATTTACACAAATATAAAATGTATCCCAAACTAGGATGGTTATAGGTAACCTGTGAATCCCCTTTAAGACACCATTTATTCACTCCAAAAAAAATTGGTTATTTTTTCATACTTATTCCCCCATGGTATGTCAATGTACATTTCTCTTTTATAATCTTCACCATACAGTTATACACTCCCTAATTATCCCAACGAATTTATTCCAATCTCTAGTCTAAACATCACTAATTTGGATCAAATTATATATGAAATTGATTATATTATATATAAATTAATTTCATCATTACCATTACGAAGTAAAAACGTAAGAAACAAATTATATACATATCTTTTTGATAGCCTTATTCATAGCTTCATCCTAAAAAGTATTTTTCACATTGTTGGAAATATGTTTAATGAAGTATCGATGATGTGAATTTGGGGATCTTCATGTAATAGGGTCTACATTTATTTTTTCATTGATCAATATAAAAGGAAAAAATATTAAACATACACCTAAAATACTGGTTAAATGGTTTCTAATACATTCCAAAAAACAACTTCAAGATTCATAATTTTCCTTCTCCACTATGTAAAACACAAGTGGCAGAGGTGTATGATTCCCATCTTGGGTTTCCACAATAAAAAATTCACTAGTGTACTTTCTATATGGAAATGTTACACAAATCTATTTAAACTATTTGTTGAAATGAAATATAGTAATACATAGAATGAATTCCCAGAACAACAGATGAAATTTTACATGAGAAGGATTAAGTCAGTTATCTTGAGACACATGTTTTTTCATATGGAGGTTGTAAGTGATTTTGTTATTTTTCCTCAGTATTGATAATAATTGTGGTAATACTTGATAAGATATATCCCAATAATTGTAAACCTTGAAAATTGCCTCCAATTTCTCAATCCATTCCTTTCCATAGGAAATCTTGTAACCAAAATTTTATTGTACCATCTCCTGCACAAGGGCTATAAGAACATATTGGTAGTTTATGATCATATCAACAATAATAGATGACACATATTCGTTATTTAGTGAAGAATTGTCTTGTTTCAGGTTATGATTCAAGAAAGTATGAGATGCATCAATTTTAAAAAACATCCGCCCTCCAAGAACAATGTTAGGAATCATCCTAAAATGAAATCTACAATCATAAAAATATTTCTCACATCATATGATGTGTTTTTTCTAGTTTTACTTTTGAACTAATTATATATTTTGTATATCAATATAAATTATTTTCAATACAATTTTCAGGTCATCTTTGACTATAAAATATCTTTTATCGTATAATTTATTTTCCATTGAACCAAATATATCCTCTAAAACTCTAGGAAACATAGTTTTATGTGTAATAATATTATAATCCAATTCATGAAAATGTTCCATAACTTTCAACCAATATGTGAAGAGTGGTGGATGATTTATCATTCATTAATGATGATGTAAAAATATTATATTTTCATCCACTTCTACCCCAACTTATCTATATTCCTCCTCATCATCACTGCTTTATCCTTCTATTCCCTCATTAGACACTTCCTCATTATCAAAATGATCTTGTATCATATCAAAGTTATCAATTTGGTTGTCTTATTCTGCACGATATGGAAGAGTCTCATATTGTTGATATGGAACTTATTCGATGACTCTTGTATGCCTCTATCATTGTACAGTAGCATTCTACTTAAGGATAATAAAAACCTATGCATATAAATCCATTAAATAATTATCATATCATTGGTAAAATAATTTTTTTTCTTCTAACTAATAATCATCATCAACCAATGGATAATATTGATGTTATGGCCTATCCTAGAATTGAATATTTCTATAATTAATACACTGGATATCCTAATTAGGTATTAGGTTTAACTAAATATGAATTATTTCCTGAATTTATAATAAGGTGGAAAAATCAATTATGATAATAATTTATGTTAGTTTTTTACTATATGATTCTCCTTTATTGGTTTGAATAACTTCCCTATAGATGTGAAAATAGACAAATATGGTTTTCTATGTGAAAAAATGGGTTATGATCATGATTTAGATAGTGTAAAAAATATTCATTATGAGGAATAATCATGTACAGTTGACCATGGAATAATTTCATAAATTTATTTCATGGTAAAAGGATATAATTATAAGTTCAGTAGTTTATAAAGATAATTTGAATCATACAAAGAAGAAACCCATGAAGTTTCAAACTAGGTGTGCAGTTAGACCTCTTTATTGTCCACTGAGTGGTGATTGAGTTCATACCCAATATGCCCCTTTTTAGGTTATTAACCATGGGTGCATCTACGTGAGAGACCGTATGGACTTGTACTATCTGGATAGGGATTTCATTGCTCAGAACACAATAAATTATTTACATTATCAAAATTTTATAATGTTTTAATATGTTTGGACTTATCCCTAATGTTTTAACTAATTTTTCATAGTCTAAATGTTAATATTACTAAATTTATCTATATATATTAATTAGTGAGACTTTGGTGGAGTAAAGAGAAAAATATCATCCAAATCAGATCCCCCATGAGTGCCAGACCAGGTGTACAGTTAGGCCTCTATTCCATGCACTAAATGATGATTGATTTAATACCTAATATTCCCCTTTTAGGGTTATTACCCCTAGGTACATCTTTTTCAGAGCCTTTAACCACTTGTAATATTCAGATAGGGATGTCATTCCTCTATGACCACACAATATTTACTTTACCGAAAATTTAGAATGTTTTCTTATGTTTATACATGTCCTAATATTCTCAATAATGTTTCATAGTCCAAATATTATTATTAATAAATTTATCTAAATATATTAATTGTGTGAATTCAATGGAGTAAAAAGAATGTGAATTATCCTATGAATATCCCTCGAGAGTGTCAAACCAGGTGTACAATTAGGCCTCTTTGTCATGCACTGAGTAAAAATTGAGTTAATACCCAATATACCCCTTTTAGGGTAATTATCCCCAGGTGCATATGTGATAGATATTTCATCCACTTTTAGTACCCAGAAAGAGATTTCATTACTCAGATAACCACACAATATTTACTTTATTAATTTATTGATGGATAATATTCACTACGGAGAATAATTGTGCAGGGTTGAAAGTGGAAGAAGTGTGAAGTTCATTCATGGTAATGAAGTTAGTAGATAATTTATCCTAATTTGTAGTAACTAAGTTAGTAATAGTTAAATAACTGGTATTAATTAAGTTAATAAGTAATTAATTAATAGTTAGTGAATTGTTAATGGTTAGTTAATCATTAGTTAATAGTTAGTTTGTCAATAGTTAATCATTAGAAAATAATTATTTAATCATTAGTTTATGACTATTACATAATCAGTTAATGATTAATTAATCTTTATTTAATTATTATTTAACCATTAGTTAATTATTATTTAATCATTAGTTAATGACTGTGTATTTAGTAGTTAATCATTAGTTAATGAAGATTTAATTAATATTTAGTCATTACATAATTAATAGTTACTTAATAGTTAATTGTTTGTTAATTATTAGTTAAGATTCAGTTAATCAAAATTTAATCATTAGTTGCTCATTTATTAATCATCATTTAATGATTATTTAATCACTAGTTAATTATTCGTTATTCATTTATTAATCATTTATTAATCATTAGTTAATCAATAGTAAAATAATAGCTAATAAGTAGTTAATTAATAGTTAATTATTAGATACTCATTATTTAATTATTAGTTAATGATGAGTTAATGATTAATTAATTATTACTTAATCATTACTTAATCATTAGTTAATAATTAGTTAATGAATATTTAATTAATATTTAATCACTAGATAATTAATAGTCACTTAATAGTTAATTATTAGCTAATTATTTCTTAACTGTTAGTTAATCCAAAGTTAATCATTAGTAATTCACTAGTTAATAATTATTTAGTCATTATTTAATCATTCGTTAATTATTTTTTAATGAATAGTTAATTAATATTTAATTAGAAGTGAAATAATAGTTAATTATTAGTTAGTTATTAGTTTATAAATAGTTAATTGATATTTAATTATTACATAATTTTTAGTTAATTATTAGTTAACTATTATTTTATTATAATTTAATCATTACTTAATCATTACTTAATCATTACATAATCATTAATTAATCATTAGTTAATTATTAGTTAATCATTAGATAATTAATATTTAATCCTCATCTAATGAATATTAATTAATAGTTATGAATTAATTAATTATTAGATAATTATTAATTAGTTATTAGTTAATTATTAGTTATTCACTGGTTCATTATTAGTTTATTAATATTTAATCATTAGTTAATGAAGATTAGTTTTTAGTTATTTAATAGTTAATAAGAAGTTAATTTTTTGTATATTATAAGTTATTTATTGTTTAATTATTAGTGAATTATTAATAACTTGATTTTTTTTATTTAATTATTTATTTGTTAATAATTTTAGTTACTTAATTAGCCATTATTAAATAATTATTGTTCACTAGTTATTATAAACCAATAAAGGATATTAAATAATAATCAATTAATAATTATTATTATATTACTAACCACAAAAAATTATAAATTAATTTTTAAATAATCAACATTAAATAATAATAAATTTCTCACTAATATTAACAATTATTCAAAAATTACATATAATTAAATAAACAACTAATTTAATTTAAATAAACTAAACAACTAAATAAAAAACATTAAAATAAATTATAAAAAATACATTTAAATGAAGGTTCAAAAATTTCATACTCTTTTAAGGCTACTAAAAGAGTCATGGGGAAGAGAATAAAAAAATAGAAATAATTTTAAATAGAGAGAGTGGGGGTCAAAGTGGGAAGATGTTTAGAGATATGAGTGATTTCGATGACAAGGAAATATAGGGGTTGTTATAGGGGAGAGGGTAGAAGGTGTTGATGCACATGACACTTTTCGATTTTTATTAGATGAAATACATTGGGGGAGGAAACGCCTTTCACCTAACAAAAAGACAAATGTGTTGAGGGAATCAATGCCTTTAGTATATCATTAATATGAGATAAATGTGTTGATGTTATTAATGCCATTCAGATTTATTTGAAAGTCATTAAGGCATACAAGGCCTTTGTGAGAGTTTTATATATAATTTTTTTGAAAAAAATTAATAAAATAATCCTAGGTTATTTTTTTCTAAAAAATAATACAAAAGGCATTAAATTTTCATGCCTTTGGCCTTTTTCTACATGGGCCAATGGCGGGAAGGTGTTTTATCTCATAGAATTTGGGGAAAGGAATTAAGGTCCATAAGGCCATTTCAAAAATAAAAAAAATATTAAATTAAAAATATATATGTTTGTAAAATTAAAATATATAATTTTGTTTTTTTTCCTTTATACACAGATATATACAAGGAACTTGTTAATAATACAATTATTATTAATAATTAATTTTTCTGTATTAGAAATTTAACTAAGATTTATTTTAAAAATATATTATTAACTAATTTATTAGTTATATTAATAATTATATTATTTACATCATTATTAATATTAACTATTTTAATTATTATTAATATTTAATAATAATGTAATTACTAACATTTAATTATAATACCATAATTTATAATACTTTATAATAATGTAATAAATAATTTAACACTTAATAATAATTATACCCGTTAATATTTTGAAGTGTAAATGTTATGTTTTTATAAAATAATGTTTTTAAAAATTAAATTAGCTTTTGTTTATTTTATTTATGAATTTTTTATTTTTAATTATTTATTTTATGTTGATTCAGTTTGTCAAAATTCATTTAGATTTCATTAATTCTTTATAATTTATACACTTTTAAAGTATATAAATAATAAAGTATAAATAGAATCTAAATTAAATTTTATATACTTACTGAACATATACAATATAATTTAAAATAACAATCATTTAATAAAAATAATTAATTAAAAGTAATTTTAATTTCACAAAATATTTTTTTTAAACCTTACATTTGTATTTGTTATATTTTATAAAATTCATTTTATTTGTAGTTATTTTTTATAAGTTTAGTCCATGTTCTAAATTTCGTTCAATATACATACAATAATATAGATGATAAAATAAATTGTTATTTCAAATCCTTTCAGTCAATAGAAAATATATAAATGAATGAGTACAATGACTATCTATAAAGTGTTTCAGTCCGGAATTATAGTGTGTGAACGGGACAACCATTTTGAGATCACAGAACATTGTGTTGGGTGGAGTATGATGAGTTGGAGAGAGGTGTTCCTTAGATCGTGGAATCTCTAATATATGATGCTCTTCGTGTGAATCATTGGGAGGAGTTTTCATTTGGATGTCCTGATGTGCACCCGATCCTTCTCCCACTGTGTAAGTGGAAGGACCCTCCATCATCTTCTCGGGGAACAATAAAGCTTTTGAAGGCTCATTCATGAATGGTGGAGGCCTGAGAAATGCCCCTGATACAAGCTCAAATCAAATATACCTAGAAAAAAATGTGGATATCCTGACTACACAAATGGATCTCATGCCTCCTGTTACACATATACAATCAACTGAGGTAGGACTACTAGAGTCATGCCTTCGTTATATGTAAAAGGTAAGGCCTCATGTACAGTATGATCTGGTCTATGTCATCATCATCGTGGATCCTCAACAGCAACATCTTCTAGAGGAGGATCGGATGTAGTAACCTCCTCTCCCTTATCAGTAACATCATCCCCCTAAGGTGGACAATTAAAGATACAATCTTGTAGAAGGTGATACACTAACTTCAACTCCTCCACTGCAACATGGTATGCTACCTAGATAAAAAACTCACCCTCTTATGGATCACACATGAAAATAATATAATTTAGTCGAGTATTTTGTAAAGATATTAAAAATGAATTGAAAAAAACAAAAAAAAACAAATTAATGTAGATTTATTGACATACTAGATCCTAAATCCCTCTTTCATATGGAGTAAGATGTAGTATAAACTTTAGTCTATACCATGAATCATACTTGGTCCCATTTAAAAGATGGAATCACATCTGACGTATCCCCTCTATACAAAACAACGCACATCTATCCTAGAGGTCATGATACTCTACATATCGTTGGCACTAGTCAATATCATGCCTCCCTATAAACTTTATGGAATGAAGCACTACTGACTATCTGGGTGGAACTGGAGTACACTGAATAAATACAAACTTGTGTGTGGCTCTATCAGGCTAGTACCTTTCAACAATATGAAAATGAATGAGAGGTACTACACCTATGGTATCATAAATCCCATTAGTGTAGTGTGTGTGAAGTTGGTCTAATAGAGCCCATTATGCTAGCCATGAAAATCTAAAATGACATATCAAATTTGATAAAATATTTTGTTTAAAGTTTAAAAAAATGAGAATATTAGGAAATTGATTTGTCAACAAAATAATGTATATACATACATCAGTGGGTATTAGAATATTCAACATGAGACGGTGTGCTCCCAAATTGTGACTTAGTGTCCTGGTGAAGTGGTGTACCTGATTCCACCTGTAATGTACAATGTTGATAGTGATAAATAATAATTAATAGAGTATAATAACTCATATTATCATCAAAAAATAATAAATATAAGTGATCATATGAACATCCATGCAGAACATCACACAACACATCCATATGAAGCTCTGAACTAGAAATAATGGGGGCTAGGGGAGGGATATGTGTCTATTCTCACATATGAATGAGGATGAAACACCCCCTAGATCACTGTGATATGATTTTTATATCATGCATAATTCCCTTTACGTATATACTATGCATGAATAACCCCATCTATATCTCCCAGCCTAATTAAAGTCTTTTAATAGACCCAAATACATCTTGTGGACATGAATACTAGAGTTACTAGTGCATAATTTCCCTCTAATGATCCATAAGATATATGAAAGAGAATTGATCATGATAGTTTTCTCATCAGCATCAACAAGTATATGTGTGAAGTGTATATCCATCCAACTCATAGATATATAACCTCTATCCAAAGAAGTATCATTCCCCATAATGTCAAGACTAACCAATCTCTATAAAATCTCATACTAGTCTTCACGTATGAGTCCTATAACTGTAACACCCTGGATATGAATACTAAGAATAACTGCCACATCCTCAAGGTTAATGGCCATCTGTCCCTTGGGAAAGTGGAATGTGTGATTCTAAGGTCTCTATATCTCGGTGATGGTTGTAAGAAGGTGATGACAAATTAATTTATAATTAGATACAATAATTACATAGAATCCAGCACAATGTAGGTATGTTATAATAGCATATGGAGGTGTAATTTGATGATAATGGTGTCCTCTACACTCACTAATCTATCGAACCTCATGGATATCTTGCATCTCATGTGAAACATGCCTATACTTATCAGGGAGTTGAGTAGTATCCTCTTTATCTACATATAAAAATAAAGTATATCTTAATTAAGTGTAAAATAAAAACATAATGTCATGGTCTGTATAATATTATGACTCGTAGAATGTAGGATATAACATGCCTATTTCCATTATTTTTAAAAATTATTATAGATTCAAAAATGTATTTCTTCATAATTATAAAATCATATTTGTAATGATTTTAAAAAATAATTTTTCATATATTCCAACATCCTTTGATGATTTTCATCTTTCAATGGGGACAAACTCGAATGATATGATCCAACTTCTTTTACTTGATTGATTATAATTATGTTTTAATGAAATTTTCATGTAACCCATTTCTTTTCTTATGGGGTAATTAATCTATAAAGGAATGATGGATTATCTTATGTTCTTGTGGAATACATAAGTATGGTTTATCATTATACGATGGGTGGGATCTTATATAACCATCCAATTAATTGGTTAATGTTTTATATCTCCTAGGTATGCTTTAATTTAAGCTTGTTTTTTCTTTTAGGATGTTTTAGAGGTTTCTGAGGATCTACCTTCATTCTTGAACAATCAATCAAGGTATGAATAATTTTTTGGTGTGGTTTCCTCTTCTTTTCTTAGATCCTCAATAGATCTCTTCTCCTATTATCTTGTTTAAACCAAATTTGGTAGTAGATTCCATATATAAGGGTCTTGACAGGGGATTAATGTTGTTTATTTTAGATCTATGATCATGAGGACCCAATCTACACTTTCATGATATATTTTTTCAAATATGATTAGTGTGTCATGTTATTAAAGGGGTTTTACTTTAAAAATAGATTTGTGCATACATAGGATATATCAGTTGGAAATACCTTATGGATTGGGGATTTATTTCAGGTCTATAATGTATGCATATAGGTTAGAGACCAAATAGTTTGATTTTTTATCACACACTACCCTTGAGTTCAATATATCTCATTTTGTATCCTGCTATACTTTGATCTCTCCCACTATCACAACCAAATGATGGAAGGTATCAATGTCTCCTTGTCGTAGGGTATTGGGAAATGTCAAAAATCCCAAATAGGAATCCATGTAACACCATTGTAGTTAGTAATGGGGTTGATCTGGTATACTAGATCAACATAGGTTTCTCATGATATGTTCACATAGAAACATATAGCAATGGATTGTGCACATAGAAACCACAATTCTTAGAAGTTTCCACCCTTACATTGCCTCAAGTCAGGTATTACCACCAAAACATGACTGATACTACCTGTGATGGGGTCCAAACACTCTAACACTTAAAATAGAATTTCTTTTAGGATGAAAATCCATACTTGATAAGCATCAACTTATTCAATGTTCCTTTCAATATCTCATTAAAAGTTTCATCTTTACCAGAAACCCTACTAAATCCCATAAATAGTTTTCATTCCACTTTCTAAAAATTAATCTACATAATAATTAAAGTTCTCCTAAACTAAGAAATTTGTAGGTTATTTTTTAATCCCCTTGTATACTCCATTGATGTACTCCACAATTTTTATGTTCATGTTTTTATACCACTTACCATAATCATATGACAATGTCTATTTATCTTTTGGGATCCACATCATGTAGTCATGAACTCATTGATTATCCCTATGGATTCCTTCCAATAAATGCATAACAATTCATTGATCTGGAACATATGATACGTGAAAGTGATCATATTTCACATAAATTAATTTTATCATGACAAGGACATAGTAAGAAATAAGAAATTGATTGCATACTAAGCTTCATGATATCCTTTTTCATAGGTTCATCGTGGAAATTATTTTATGCATTGTGAGAAATGTTTCATATGCGGTATCAATGATGTGAATTTGGGGATTTCAATGTAACATGAACTACATGGATTGAATCATTTATTACATGATGATGACTTTATGTCAGACATAAACCCTGAATGTGGGTTAAATGGTTTCTAATATATGCTAAAAACAAACTCCACTATTCATAAATTTCATTATCCACAATGGAAAATGAAAGTGTAATAGGTGAACAGTTTTCATCTTGGGTTGCTTCAATTACCAATAAACCCATATACATTCCATATAAAAATGTTCCATTAATTTCTATGAAAAGTTTGCAAAAACGAAGCGTGACAATACAAGGAATGAATTTCCTGAACAACCAATGAAATTTGACAGGAGATAGATCAAATCAATTATATTCAGACATGTTTTCATTCATATCGAGGTAGAATACAAGCTATTTGTTTTGTATTATTATAGAAAACAATTTTGAAAGAATCTGATACAAGTCAACCTAATCACTGTACTTCTTGAAAATTAACTTATGTTTCACCATCCATTCCTTTCCATATTAAATCTTGTAAAAAAAACTTTTATTGTATCTTCTCCCGTGTAAGGTCTATATTCATATCGTTGTAGTTCTTGATCACCTGGATAATAATGGATGAAAAAAATTCAGCATCCAATGATGTGTGATCTTGTGTCATGTTTGGGTATACACAACTATGAGATGCCTCAATCTTTGAAATTCTATAAACTCCAATAACAATGTCAGGAATCACCATCAAGTGAAATCTACAATCATCACCATATTTATCACATTGTATTATTTATTTATTTTATCTTGACACTTAGACTATGTATCTACAATGCCTCTCAATATGAAATATATATATTATATTTTTCAAGGAATCATTTCTTGGAAAATATCTTCCAACATATAATGTTTTTTCCAGTTCTCTAAATCTATCTTTTATAACCCCATAAAATCCATTTGATGGTGTGATAGCATTATAATTAAACTTAGGAAAAAATTTCATTACTTTTGATCAAGATGTGAAGAGGGGTAAATGATTTATTGTTCATCGCGGAAAATGTTCAATTACTGCATTTATACCAACTTTCTTCCAACTTCTATAGTTTCATCCTCCTCATCATTGTTGTATCCCTATATTCCATCATTAGAAACATCCTCGTCATCAAAATTATATTATTTTATATCAGGGTTATCAAATTGGTTATCTTATTTCACATGATATGGAATTACCACATAATTTTTGAAGAGACCTTCTTTGAAAACTCTTGTATGCCTATGTCATCTTACATTTTCAAATTGATACTTGGCAATAGAAACCTATACATATAAATCCATAATTTCATTATCATACCATTGGTTAAATAAAGTTATTTCTTGGAACCATTCTTCATCATTATCCAATGAACAAGCTATATGGAATAGTTGTGACTAGAATTGAAAATATCTATAACTAATAGACTAGATCTCCAAAGAAGGTCTCATATTTACATAATCCTGAATTCTATCAAGAAGTTATCTTTGGGTAAAAAAATCATATTTCCTAACCATTACTACTAGTTTTTTCAATAAAAATATTCTACCTCAGTTTGAATAACATCCCTATAACAGTAGAAACAGGAAAACATTAATTTCTGCATGAAAAAATATTTCTATTCAAGGTTTAGATAGAGTAAATAATATTGACATTGAGGAATAATCATGTAGCATTTACCACATAGTCTTTACATTTTCAAAATTTCATAATGTATTCTTATATCCTCAAAGATGAAACTAATGTTTCATAGTACAAATTTTAATCTTCCTAAAGGTATGTTCAATATTTAAAATATATAATGTGAATTATATAAATCATATCCCCTGAGAGAGTCAAACCAGGTGTGTAGAAATTTCCATCTTCTTGCATGAGGTTACTCTCGAGTCAAAGACCAATATTCTCTTTTGGGGTTTTGTTACCCATAGGTACATCTATGCCAAATCCACATCCACTTGTAGTATCCATATAAGGATTTTATTTCTTAGATAACCACACAATATTTACCCTATTGAAATTTTAAAATGTCTTCTTATATCCTCAATAATGACACTGATATTTCATAGTTCACATTTTTATCTTCCAAAGTGTAAGTTCTAGAGTTATTAAAGAGAATGTGAATCATCTAAAGAATATCCTTAAAGAGTGTCAAACTTGGTGTACAAAAAGGCCCATTTTCATGCACCAGGTTATGCTCGAGTTAAATCCTAATACACTCTTTTTGTGGTTGTTACCCCTCAGTATATCTATGATAGATCCACATCTACTTGTAGTATCTAGAAAAGGTTCTAATTACTCAGATAACTACACAGTCTTCACTTTACCAAAATTTTAGAATGTTTTCATATATCCTCAATAATGATACTAATGTTTCATAGTAAAAAAAATAATTTTCCTAAAGGTATGAATTATCTAATTCATGTCCCATGGGAGTGAAAAAATCTGGTGTGCAATTAGGCCTATTTTTTTGTACAGTTATGCCTATTTGATCCTAAGTTAATCTAATGTTAATATGAAGATAATCAGTAGATAAGCAATATGTAATTCTATGTTAATCCTTATTTCATCATTAATTAATCATTACTAAGTCATTAGTTATGAAATAGTTAGTCCTAAGTTAATCATTCCTTAATAATTATATAATAACTCATTGATAATAAATTATTCATTTGCTAATCATTACTTAGTTAATGTTATTAATTAGTTACATTATAGGTAATTATTATTTAATTAATATTTAATCATTATTTATTCCTTAATTACTCATTAATTAATTCTTAGTTAAGAATTACTTAATACTATGTTAATAATTCCTTAAAAAATTCATTAATTAATCATTAATCACTCATTAATCATTCGTTAAAAATTCCTTAATTAATAATTCTTTAGCAGTTAGTTTATGGTTAATTAAAAGTTAATCTTTAATTAATTAGGGGTTAGTTATTAGATCATCATTAGTTAATACTGATTGAATCATTCATTAAATGTTGATTAATCATTCTTTAATCACTCATTAATCATTAGTCACTCATTTTTTAATAATTAATTAATTAATAGTTATTAAGTAGTTAGTTTGTTGTTATTTAACAGTTATTCGTTAAGTAATTGTTTTTTAATCATGTGTTAATCATTAGTTAATAATTTTTTAATCATTATTTATTCGTTATATAATCATTAGTTAATTATAAGTTAATCATTAGTTAATTATTAGTTAATCCTAAGTTAATTAGGCCTCTATTATTCATTAATCACTTGTTAACCATTACATAATAAATAGTTATTAAGTACTAACTTTATAGCTAGATATTAGTTAATTAATAGGTAATCATTACTTAATTTTTATCTAATCATCATTTAATCATTTTTAAATTATTAGTTAATCATTATTTTATCAAAATTTAGTCTTAAGAAAGTCTTATATTAATCACTATCTAATAATCATTTATTCCTAAGTTATTCCTTATTTAATCATTAGATAATCAATACTTAATCATTACTTTACCATTAGTTAATCAATGGTTAATAACTAATCATTATTTCACTAATATTTATTCGTCATCTAATTAATATTAATTACTAATTATGAAATAATTACATTCTAGTTATTTATTTTTCAATTTTATGTCCATAATTATTACTCAATTAGTTATCAATTACTTGATAATTATGTCACTGATATTTTAAAACTTCTAAGTCATACTGAATTACAATATTCTTATAACAATATTTCTATTACTAAGACTCTTTCTATATTAATAACTATATATACATAATTAAACAATAATAATTTACTTACAAATATTAGCTATTATTGATAAATATTATCTAACTAACTAAAAACTAGGTTAACAAAACATATAAAATTAACTAAAAAAACAAAATAAATAATTAACTTTAAAATAAATTATAAAAAACTAAATTTAAATTATGTTTCATAAATTCTACAGTCCATTAAGGCAACAAAAAGGCTACTCACAATAAAGAAAAAAACTAGATAGAACTTAGAGAGTTAGGGGTAATTTTTAGAGAGATAGAGGCTAAAAATGTGGAAAGAGAATGCAGTAGCTTTTATAGGGGTCTATGTTGAATACATTAAAGAAAAAAACATTTCCCCTTATTTTAGGTGAAATTAATTATGGTGAAAAAATAATTTCACCTAAAATAAGTTGAAAGGTATTTTATGCCTTAACACCTTTCTCCCACCTACCATGTAATTGATCCAGGTCGATTAGGGGAAAATTCATTAAGGAGTATGATACATATGCATCTTATTTTTTAAAATATTTATAACCTAGGTTTAGGTTATTAATTATTTTAATAAAACATATAAATAAATCCATTTGGAGCTTATATTTCAAAATATTTTAAACCAAGGTTTATTTTTTTATCTTTTACAAAAACATAAAAAACCTCACATTAGTCATTTCTGTATTGAAAACATGAAATCCAGTACTAAAATTTAATACTCCTACTTACCTTGATTCATCAACTCGCAATTCAAGTGTAGGGTGACCCACTAGAACCATTGACCTCCAATCTAATCAGCCACCTCATGATGCCACCCCCATTGCACTGTCGTTGTCCTTCATTACTTACAAGTCATCAGCTTACCAGTGTGGAACACACACCCCATTACCAGCCTATTCATGGCTTCTGGTTCCTTATATCCCTCATTTTTTACCCAAACATACCGCACTTAGTAGGATATTTTCCTGGCTTAAACTGTTTACCACATCATCACCAACCACTGGTTGAAGCATTGACAACCATGTTATCTTCTATATCACCTCCTCTTACTATCTAAATATTCTTTTCCCTTTCATAGTTAAACCTTTTCTGAACCATATCCACCCTCTCTCACTTACACCCCTCATAACACCAAAACCCCTCTATATCTACACATGAGAATTGTTTCCTATATATTAAAATGATGTGGCATCTACCTAGTCACAAACCATAGGAACCACATGTAGCAGCGAGTAGAACACAGTTACTGGAATCTGGACTATAGATATAAAATTATATCATTATTATAAAACAATCAAAATCAAAATCATAATAATATAATTTATAATACATAATAAAAATATATATTTAAATTTTATAAACAAATAATAAATGTTTAATGTGACCTAATATGGGGTTCAAAATCATACCATAGAGGTCCACCGTCTCCTACATCTGATCCTCTAGTGTCTATTGTCTCTTTTCATATGTCAAAAATGTGGTTTAAATGATCAAAACCACCTTTTTTTACAAAAAATAGACCCATCCTTGAAATTATGTCAGCATTAAAGAAAATACCATGTCTCGAGAAATATACTATTCCAAATATTTCTCAATATGAGTTATGATTTTTAATATTTCCCCTTTTATTTCTAAAAAACTAAAAAATATTAGGTTCAACATTCATTACTACATAATCCCCCTTTTTATCGCTCAAAAAGGGATTTTTCTTAGTCGAATGTTTTACATTTTACACACTCTATCCTTAGTTTTTAAAATCACAATACACTCTTAAAAATGATGTTTTACTAACTATATATTTCTTATTTTTTTATAATGTTTTTATAGAAAAAAATTTATTCTACATGATGTTGAAATATATCTAAACTGATAATTATAAACAATCTATAAAAATTTTAATCCGTCAGAATTAGAAAAGTCAAGTACATCAAAGATAATAAGTCTTGTATATAATAATGACAAATAATTTTCCATGATACTGACTATGTATATTCCCTTGGGCTGACTAAGTCTATTCCACTGGACTGACTAATTCTATTCTACCAGAATGAAAATGTTTTTCCCATCAGACTAACCAAATCAGATCAATCAAACTAATATATTTTAATTAGTTGGACAAAAACAAATTTTATTCCATGAGAATAAAGTTTATAATTGTGAGATTATAATTATTTCCATAGGTCTGGATACATTTATTATCATTGTAATAGTTCAATAGAAATGACATAGGATTAAAATATTCAGATCATACTGAGCTATCAAAGTTTATATCATCTAAGGCCCTTGAAACCAACTCTGAGAATCATGTAAATATGACTGTTGAAGGGGTGACTATTAATATAAGTGCATTCGAGGAGATAGGAGATGATTATTTTAATAACTCAATCCATTTAAATATTTCTATGTTGTAACTTCTCATCATATTTTTTTTTATCATTTTTTATAGTTTTTGTTCTAAGGATTCTGCGTGAGGATTGTAAAATTCTTAGAACATTTTTGAAATTTTATTCTATGACCAATTGAGGTCAGATTGAGGGATTCAAGGGATATGGAGACAATTGATTCTGATTATACTAATCAAGGGATTTAAGGGATAGGAATATAGAGCTAATTCTCATCTTAGTGATCGAGGGATATCTTCTTGAAGAAATATAGACCTTACAGTTAGGTTAAAAATATGGATACATTAATTCAAGTTTATTGAATTTATTTACACTCAAGGTTAATTAGTAATTATTTATTTTATAATGTTTCTATTAATTTTACTAATTAACTTTATAAATTTTTAATTTACTTGTTTAGACAGGTTTTTTTTAATTATGTTGTGCATTTATAAAGATATTTTGTTTTAGTAAAATTTTCTAAAATCTGAATTTAATAGACACATTATAACTTTTATATAAATACACTAATCATCATATGAATACTGAGTCTGATAAACATAATAAATAGGTGTGTGTGTGTGTTGATTAGTTTAAAAAAATTAAGTAAAATTTACCCTCTCTGATGTATCCAATATAACTCTTATAATCCAATAATTGGTATCAGAGTGGGTTTTACTACTTGACTTGTTGGTTTTTAATTTTTTATTTAACGAAAGTTTCTAAATTTTTTATGAAATTTTGTTTACCAAATATTATTACACTAACATGTATATTATATAAGGAGTTGTTTTTGTTTCTATTATATGTAAGGTTTAAAAATTATAAATTCTATCAAACTTCCAACATTTGATGGTGATGACTATAACTACTAGAAAGATAAAATGAATAAATTTATTATAAATAATTGTGTTGAAACTTCATAATGTTCAATGGAAATTACAAGATTCTTAAGAAGGGGGCTTTTAATTTTAAAAATAGAGGGAAAATGGAATATCAATTGAATTATCGAGTAACTAATAATTTATTATTTTTTATGACTAGGAACATGTATAGTCGTATTTATTCTTAGGAAGAAGCTCACAATATTTGAATGAAATTGGAAGTTACATACTTTGGAACTTCTAACTTTATTAATACTATAAGAGAAATTCATAGAGTAGACAATAGAGATTTTGATTTTGTACCTAGAGAATATATTGTGAAGAAATAATAGATGTTAATGACAATCCTGAATAATATTCAATTTTTTGGTGAAAAGAATCTTACTAATGAAATATTAGTAGACATAATTATTGAGATTATTCCTAGAGTGTGGGAATAAATAAATAGAAACTTTAGATGTTATGAAAAGGATTATAAAACTAAATTTGGATGATTTTATTGACACTCTCATGTGGTATAAGGGAATATTAAAAAAGGGATGCTGAGAAGATAAAGAAAAATAATGGAGGATTTTATTCTACAACATAGAATATTTGTAATAAATTTCATTTAGCTGAGAAGACTTTAAAATCATTGAAGAAAAATAATTTTACAATTGAAATAGAAATTAGTTTATCATAACAATCAGGGAATTAATTATAAAATATTTCTAAAAGTATGAACAAGATTGTTGGGGAAAAATATTTCCAGTATAAGTATAAGAAGAATCACAAGGATTGAAGTGATAATAAAGATTATTCATAATTTATCTATTATGAATGTAATAAATCTGGTTATATAACACCTGACTATCCGAAGTTGAAATGGAAAGATAATAAGAATATTAATTCAGAAAGGAATTTTAAGAAACACTACAAGCACAATAATAAAAAAAGTATGAAAGCTTTATTCACACGGAGTTAAAGTGGTGGATATGGTTCATTTGAAAAAAAATTAATAGTAAATGTGAGGATAATAAGAATATTTATTTTTATGTCGAGATTCTAAGGAACAATAGTTTCTTCATGGAAAAGGTAACTGATGAATCTCTAACTAATATTAATTTATATGAAAATTATCTGGATAGTGATAATGATAAAAATTATATATATTCAAATGAATAATCATTGTTATCAGAATAAAATAACACTACCTAGTTTTGAATATGTATCTATATTTTCAAAAATTTTGAAAATGATAATTTCTAAATTTTTTAAAAATGTGATATTTCTCAAGAAAAACTTGCTAAATAAAACTCATGAATTTTTAATCTTACTAATGAGATTTAAAATCTTATAAAAGAATTATAAAATAATAATTTTAAGAAAAATTATCTTTCAAAATAAGTAGAAAAATCTAATTTTGAAAAATATAGTTTTTCATAAGATATAGAAAAACATAATTCATGTACAAATTCTATTAAGGATAAGAATTTAGTTGTGAAAATAAATTATAATATATCTAGTTTGAAAATTCTATTATCAAAGTTTAATTCTAGAAAGAAAAAACTTTAAAGTATTTATAAAGAGATAATAGCTCATAGTTTTGTATCTGGAATAGGTTTTACAAATAAGAAACCAATTTTTCAAAATAAACACTTTATTTAAAAAAATTGTTCTATTTTATATTAATGGTTAGAGAGGTGGACATTGGAAAAAAAATCCTTAAATAAATTTCAATGAATAGGTTTTTATAAAGATTATTTCACAAAAATAAATAACATTTTCTCAACATAAAAAAGTTTAAAAAATATGGATTATAAAAATATTACCTTCTAATAAAATCGGACCAAATCGCATTTGGGTTATGAAATGATAATCTTTTTGTTTTCAGAAAAATTAAAAATTTACCAACAACAATATATAGTATATAGGTAGTGGTTTTTCAAGACATATTATTGGAAATAAATACTTCTTCGATAATATTATCAAAATTAAATGTGGAAAAGTTACCTTTGGTGACAATGCTCAAAGAGAAATTATCGGAATAGGTAACATTATTATTCTTAGAAAGGCCATAGTTTTAAATGTTTTATTTTTTGTAGGTAATAAGAACAACCCTATTATCATAGGTAAATTATGTGATGGGGGGATATATTGTGATCTTCATGAATGAAAAATGTATTGTTTATAGTTCAATATAAGAATTTATTCATTCAAAAAATGATTTTAAACCAATGTTGGATTGTTCATCTCATGAGAGAACAACTGAAGAATATGTTTCTGGATTTCTTCCAAAATAAAAATTTCAAAATGTTATTAAAGAATATAGTTTTTAAATATTAAGAAATTATTTTATAGTTAGGAATAATCCTAGTGATAATATCATTAGTGATGTAGTTCAACCAGTCATAACTAGAAGTTCATTAAGAAATGAAGCTGAACATTTTTTATTTTTGAACTATTCAAACCTAAAACTTCTAATGAAGCATTAAGTGATGAATATTAGAAAATATATATGCAAGACGATCTCATCAAATTTTAAAGGAATCGAGTTTGGTCTTTAGTTGAATGACCTAAAGATACTTTTTAAATTGGTGTAAAATGGGTTTTCCAGAATAAATGTAATGAAAATAGAACTATAGTAAGAAATAAAGATAGAATAGTTTTTAAGGATATAATCAAAATGAGGCCATATATTATGAAGAAACTTATTATTTGTTAGTAATACATGAAGTTATTTATAATCTTCTAGCATATGGATCACTTTTTAATTTCAAACTTTTTCAAATGGATGTGAAGTGAGCATTTTTTAACAGATATGTATATGAGGAAGTTTATGCTAAAACATTTCATGGTTTGGAAAATAAAAAAATTCCAAAATATGTATTTAAACATACTAAGGAACATTACATGATTAAATAATCCACTAGAGTCTGGTATAGTCGATTTACTAGATATTTGTAACAAAAAATTTGTTAAGGTTGTTGCAGATCCAAAAATTTTATTAAATAATTTTCTAAAAGTATCTTCATTGTTAAAATTTATATTGATGAAATTATATTTGGTTAAACTCAAAAATAATTCATAGATTCCTTCTCAGATCTTATGAAATATGAGTTTTAAATGAGCATGATGGGAGAACTTACTTATTTTCAAGGATTTTAAATTTCACAAAAACCAGAAGAAACTTTTATATATCGAAATAATTATATACAATATACTCTTAATAAGTTTGGATACAACAGTAATAAAATTATTAGTACTCCTATAAAAACCTATAATAATTTAGATACTGATGAATTTGGGAAACTAGTTGTTCAAAATATTTTTAGAGGAATTATTGGAAGTTTATGATACTTGAGAACAATTCATATAGATTTAATGTTTTCTGTTTGATTCTATGAAAGATATCAAGAAAATATAAAATATTTCCATATTAAATCGATAAAATTAATTTTTCCTTAGCTTAAGGGAACTATCTATTTATGATTATTTTATTTTTATATAAATGATTTTAAACTATAAAGTTTTTCAAATGATGACTTTGATGAATATAAAATGGATAGAAAATTTACTTTCATAACATCTAATTTCATAAGAAAATATTTAGTGTATTGGAATTATATTAAATGAAACTCAATAACACTTTTCATTACTAAAACTGAATATGTGGTAGTTGGAAGTTATTGTTCTCAAGTGTTGTAGGTGAAACACACACTCACCAACTTTGGAATTTGTTTTAGTAAAACTCAAATTTTTTGTGATGAAATAAGTGAAATTTATTTTCTTAAATCCCAAACACTTCACTCATAGAATAAATACATAGATATTAGAAACCATTTTCTTTGGGATCACACAACAATATTGACCTTATTTTTCAATTCATTGAAACAAAAGAACAACTTGATGATATTTTTACTAAATCACATAGTTATGATAGATTTGAATATATTAAATAGAATCTAGGAATGATCAATACTAAGTGATCATTAATATCTACTTATTTCTTTCTGATTACCTTATATTAATGAAATACTTTTGGAAGGGGGAGTACATTTGTTGTTATTTTACTAAAAACTTTAGTTTTTTTAATTTTCTATAAACTATAGTATTTTGGATTTACTAAAAGATTTTGTTTTTTGGATTTAATAAAAACAATAGTTATTCATATTTACTAAATGTTTTGTTTTTCTAAATTTTTTGAGATTTTATAAAAACATTGGTTTTTCAAATTTAATAAAAACTTATATTTTTCTAAATTTTTAGTTTCACTAAACATTTATTTTAATAAATTTTTTTGTTTTTATAAAAACTAAGAAGAACAATTACCAGATTGGATTTATAACATAAATATATATCTTTACTTCGAAATTTTGTTTCTATAATTTCATATTTTCTATATTTTGATGTATTTTTTCTATTGTTGTCTAAATTTTTTTATGGTTCTTAATTTTTCTTACAAAACATTAAATTTTAATTTATGGACAATACCTTCATCTCATAAAAATTACTTCTTAAAACCCATTATGAGTTCAAAAGATTTATTTAATTTTTATGAGGAAAATTATTGATTATGAGGTCATTTATGAGATTGAATCTAAGCTATAATATACTTTTAAGTAAAATCATCACCTAGATCCTATAAATACATGAGTGGGTCACCACATCCCACATCATTTTCTCATAGAGTTGACGACTCTCATATATCAAATTATTGGTCAGTCCGATTGTTTTCCATTTATCTAATCCAATTTTGTTACATCTAATAAAGTCTCCTTAGTCACTTTAGTTTTTACAACATGACTTCAATCGAAGATATTGAAAACAAATAAATTCTGAAAGAAAGGATGATTGAGAAAAAATTGTATGATAAAACTGATTCATTCTTGAAAGAGATTATCAAATTTTTCATTATTCAATTGAGTTTATTATTGAAGATCATATAGAAGTTATAAATTTTAATCTTTTTTATGAGACTTCAAGTTAAATATTCAACATGTTTCAGACCATTTTGAAGTTATTTTGGGTAGAGATTCATTTCTTACAACCCATAAGATTCTAGAGAATATAGGTAGTTTTGAAAAATATAAGGCAAAAAAAATATTTCTTTTCTTCATTTGATAATGTAGGAAATTTTATCATCTGAAACTAGATAATAGTGTTGTTGCACTGTCATTGGAGGGTTTCCACATTCCAGGAAAGGAGAACAAGACACATTAAAGGTTTTGTACAACTTTTTTCTGGATTTTCTTATGAATATGAGGAAAATAAATCTTGTTAGGTATATTTTTTTATTGAATAAATAAATTAATAATAGTTTAATGAATTTGAGAATTATCTAGTTTCCATGTTTTATCAAAAAGATGTTAATAAAATTTATGCTTTTAATGAAGATAAAGAATCAAGTAGCAGAAATGAGATAAAATGTATCATTTACTAGTGAGAAACAATTTCAAGAATAAAATTATTTTTCATGTCAAAGCTAAAAATGTTTTTTGATAAATCAGACAAAGTATCTTCTGATTCCAAAGTTAAATAGTTAAAAGAAAAAGTTTAGAAAAAGAGTAAATTAGTTTCTTCTGCCCAAAAATAGAATAATAAAGTAAAAGTCATGTCTGATGTAACTTATAAAGAAATGATAAAACTTAAAGTAGAGAAGAAACATACATATTTGAAGTCTGGTTTAGATAAGGCATAGTCCTTAGATCTTAAACAATAGACTAAATAAGTTAAAAAATAATAATAAAAGAAGATAAAACATAAGAAGATATTCGATGAGGCCAAAATAGTTTAAATTTTAATGAAAAGAGTTGAAAGATCACATAGATATATTCAATAAGCTACTAGGGATGAAGGACAAGCAGAACTTTGGATTTCTCCACTATCTATGGTCCAACCAATTTCTCAGTCCCTTACTAAATTTTTTCCCGGCGTTCCAAAACCTTAATTTATCAAAACCATTATTTTTATTGATTTTTTTGATAAAGGAAAAGGAAAATTTATTGAATCTAAAAAAAATTATTCCTAAAAAAATTTTCAAAGTTAAAAAAATCTCTGAAAAATCATGGAAAATATAATTTAAGAAATGATGGAAAATTGGCCAGACATTTATAAATATGATTAAAAGAAGATTTTAAAAAAAATTCTTTAGTGGAATAAAAATAAGAAGATAAAGATGAAAACATTTCTTCAAAAACATCTTCCTTTACTACTCATTTAGAGAAAGATGATGATCTTATTTTTTATGAGAAGGAAGAAAGTTTTGAAAAAGAAGTTGAAAACTAGAAGTCCCATACAAGAGTATTGAATAAATCTAAATCTGATAAAACATTGATGTTATATAATTTTATAATGATGAAAAAGAGAAATATATAGAAAAATAGAATGTAGTTTTTGGACCCTCATAGAGCTGTGTTTCTGATGTTCCATCAGTTTCAATGGATTCTCAAGCCACTTAATATGATCAAATAATGTAATCATTATTTACTTACACCAAGGAATATTTGAAAAATCATGTCGATGATATTCCATTTAACACCCCAGATTTTATAAGAATTATTCTTTTTAATTTTTTTATGTCTTTTGTTGTACGCTTCACCAAGATTAGCTTGCTCTATATGCAAAACCGTATTAGCTTGTAGTATACGCAACACTATTCTTGGCTTGTGATGCACACAATTTCAAGTTATTTTGAATAAAATTCATTTTACACAACACCAAGTATATATTTTGATCAATTTATAACTGAACTATATTTTGAGTATGTTATACACAATACCAAAGGAAGCTTTCCCTACACGCAACCTTGACTTGGCATGCATTACACGCAAGAGCGACCTTCCTCGATAGCTTGCATTGTACGCAATACCGAGTTTCACTAAACAATGATATATTATTATAATATTATGAACTAGCCATTATGAATATTATTAAATTAATTTTGAATTTTATAAAATTAAAATTCATCTTACACATTTTCTATAATGAGATATGAAAACAAAATCAATTTTTCAATAAAAGAAGTATTTTTTTCAAAAAATGCAGTTTTATCGCCTTTTGATGGTGCACCCACTTTAAATATAATTTTTGAAAATTTAATAAGTTTAATTTTACAAAATAAACTTCTTCTTTTGAATCATGATATAAAAATTTACATTGGATAAAGTTTTGATATTTTTCTGACAACGTTCTTATTTTGATTAATAGTAAAAACACACTAAATTTTAATTAAAAACAACTTTTTTCATCAAGATAATTTATATGGTTAAATTATAATATTTAATGGTTTAAAAGTATAAATAGAATATATTTTTACCATTTAATATAATTCAAGTCATTTAAATTAATTTTACATTTAATTCGTAGGTAAAAACATTTCAATCTTTGACAATGTTTTAACTTTTAAAACTCGTTTTCTTAACATCAGGATTAATTTTAAATTAATTACTGCAACTTCTATGTTTTGAATATTGAACAATGGATTCCATATTTGGATTCATTGGGTCCAAATTATGTTAATAGGTTACTTTTATTTTTTTGATCTTACAAATAGTAACTATGGTAATTTTTGTTTTCTACAGTTAAAGGTAAATCGGGTAATTAAGTGTAACAATAAGATTATAAAATTACCCTAAGACCTTCATAAATTCTATTGGATGAATAAAAGTCTACCCATATCACCTAAGGTCTGAATAGATTAATTTCATGGACTTTTGACCATGAAAATTATATAATTATTATTAAAACCAAAGAAAGTGACAACATGTCAGTATCTTATATCTTATAAGTGTAATAATATTAATTTAGTGATAAGATTCATAAAACATCAAACATGAATAGTCTCTAGAAATATAATAAAATTATCTACATCATGGGAATTTATTTAGAATTTTTATGGGTTAAATAATTATTATTAATTATGACACAATAGTGATGTTGAAATTATTTTATTGATTGAAATATCAAATAAATGGTTTTAAAAATATTAAAATAAATATTATATCAACTAATTAATGTTATCCAAGAATTTTATAGATAAATATGACATGTTATGAATCTATTAAAACTTTTATTTTGAACATATCTTCTTTTTGGATTTTATTTAAATTCAAATAAATGAATTGTGTCAAAATTGACCCTATTGTTATTTTATAAAAATAACATATTATAAAATTGTTTAAAAATCACAAAAATATTTAAAAATTATAAATTGAAATTTATATGGTCAAGATTTTCATAAATTATACAATTATGGACAATTCACAACACATAAGTAAATATTTATAACAATTTGAAATTTAGAATATTATTACCACAAATAAAAATAAATAGATTAAATAAGGATAAATCAAGTTGATAAGGTTTAAAATAATTTCGAAAAATGTATAAATTTGATTGGTTGATGATATTACAACCCTATATTACCTCATATCTATATTTGAGTCACTTTTTAAGTTTTTAAGAGGGGTTTTATTTTATTATTAATTAATATGTTTTCAGGTTTCCAAAGGTGCCCCTCTCCTCCCTTATAAAAGGTCACCTCCTCCCTCTCCACTTCACACCATTTTTGAGCATTAAAATTCTTCCAAACCCTGCCCATTTCACTTCTAAACTTACATAGAGACCTACTAGATGTTTTGGTCGTTTTCAAAGACCAACTTTAGTGCCCTAAGAGGACGTTAAGAGGAGGCGTGTCGAAGAGGAGGTAATATCCTTTAACGCTTCTTTCATAATTATTTATTCTCCTACTTCCTCTATATGAGTTGTTTCATTATTAAGTAATAACTCCAGTATAAATTGTATAATGATATGTTATTATATGATAAAACCATATTCTATTTTCTGTCCATCCTATGAAAAAATGAAATCACCATTCGTGCGTACGTACGGCTTACCATCTTCACGCCGTTGTGTAATCTTTTATTTCATCACTAACATACTTTGATGGGTATAAGGATGGAAGAAATAAATATATATTATTATTGTAAAGTTATTATTAAATATTATACACCATACACTTCAATACAATTCCACAATCAAGGGAATGATATCAGCACTCGTGCGTACGTATGGCCTATCGTCTCCACGATGTGATGCAACTCGTTCTACATGATATTCATTGAATAATGATTATATAAATGAATTATATGAATAAATATGATATATATAACACTAATACCATTCTATAAATGATTTATCTATAACCTAAAAAAAGTAATAAGAATTTATTCGACAAAACATGCATAAGAACATAAGGCAATGAACACCCGAATAACAAGTAGCAATGAAATATTACTAATAAGAAGATAACAATATGACCATATATGATATAATAACAATGAATATGATTCTGGAATAAGTAAATTACATTATTTAAATCATTATATAGTAGGTTTAGATACGTACAAAGCTTATCAGACCTAAGGTAAGGGATTATTTCGTCTCACTTTTATTTCTGTGAGACATATACATAAATCACAATCTATTTCTTTTTTATGGTGCTTATTCTTACCATGAATGTTTTATGATTTTTATTATCAACGATATGATATTTAAATATGAATATAATTTTCTTTATTTTATGAAACGTATGATTCCACCGATCATAAAAGGTAAGGGATAATTTTTAAATCTCATTTTTATCCGAGATTCCTTATACGTAAGTATTTACTGGAGTTATATTTTTCATCCATGTCCATAAAAATGTTTTTAATAAAGTGTTTAATATTCTTCCATGTATGTTTAAAGTCATGTTTACCCCTATTTGACTTTTACTTTGTGTTATGGAAGGTATCTTTCTTTTGTTTACCATACGTGGTACTTTTTGACTTTTTTGTTAAAAGTACGAGGAGAATGTTTTTTTAACTTATACGGCATGAATGGATTTTTACGGTTTCATAATGCCTTATTTTCATGAATCTTACTCTACAAGATTTAATGAATATTTTCAACAAAATCCTTTTCTTTTAAAATTGCATGGAATTTTGTGAAAATAAAATGATTTTGAAAAAGAAAAGATATTTTCCTCAAGAATTCATTTCAAGTGTTTTATCAAAACCATTTTCCATCTAAGATGACATTATTTAATATGTGTATGTTTCAATTATAATGTCTCTATAATTTACATGGATTCAATTTTTTTATGATGAAATGATATCCATTTTTTTATATGGATTATGTTATGATGGGTTGATGTTTATTAAACCCATTTTATTCTTTGGGTTATGATGAATGATTTATGTTTATGTTGTGGCACATGTAAGAATGATTTCATTATGAGATGGGTGGGACCTATATCTCCCTCAAATGCATTGGTTAAATATTAATATCTCATGAGATAGATATGACTGGAATGGAAAGTGAATCTGGTTCAGTAATATAGGGCTGGAACGGTAAGTAAACCCGGTTCAGTAATGGACTTTGTCCACTATGATGGTCTTGGCAGCAATGCCTTGGCTACTATGGAAATCATAACATGTGCTTAATGGTTTTTCACAATTACATGTTTTATTCTCATGCTATTTTATCATGATTAATGTTCCTTAATGATCTATTCCATATGTACTTCTAATATTTATGTCATTTCTCACGATTTTGATGTTTTATGTTCATGTTTTTACGTTCAAATGTTTATGGATTATTTTTATGTTCTCCATGTTTACCCTTTCTAATCATTTGAGCTCACCCTTTTTAGGTTTTCTTGTCCCCATGATACAAATAAAGGTTTTAGCTAAGAAAACAAAGGGGTAAGATATTTATGGGAGATATTGAAGATCTTTCACCATGATTATAAGATTATGTTCGAAGTTTCCAAAGACACTAAACTAATAACATCTTTTGGCATATGTTTTTTTTATGTATTAATTGTTCCGAAAAAGTAATGTAATGTATATGTACATAATGTTTGGGTCTCTACAGTTGGTATCAGAGTGAAGGTTTAGTTAACCTTTGGAAACTAGGGTGCGAAAACTTCAGTGAGATCCTTAGAGATATTTCTAAGGTATGTCTAGGGATGTCCCTAAGGTTTATTATAACTATAGGTTATAGTCCTAGAATTGTGTTAATGATCATGAATAACCTAGGGTGAACCTAAGGTGTCATTAATTATAGAATGTGTGATAAGTTAGACATTTTATGATTATGTGGTTCCTCGTTATTTTAACTATTTCTTACACCATGGTTTTTGGTTTTAGTTAATATAGGGAACCAGAAGGAATTGGTTCAAAATTGAATCCAATGGAAAAATTGGTGACTATGAGAAATGAAATTTTGTAATGCCTAGAAAAAAAGATATTGTGATTATGCGAAATCGGTCATCGCGATATATGATAAACAAGGTGAACTTTAATGATATTACTAATTCATCAAATAAGAGAAAGATGGACTTTTATGCATGTTCGCATGGTGAGGAGCATATAGAAAGGAAGATTGAGATTTATAAAGATGGGAAGAAGAAACTTGATGAATACATCCAATGGAGGGGAAGATGTTATCTATGTGGGGAGAAGGGTCATAGAGTGACAGATTGTTATGGAGATCAATGTCTTATCTGTGGAGAACATGGGAATTACCCAACACAATACCCGGACCTAAGAGGTTACTTCTAAATCAAGGAAGCACTTATTTCATGACAATAATTGAAGAGGATGGATTAAAGTGTTTATGTATTGGTATTCAAGAATAATGTTGTTGAGGTACTTATATGGTATATTGAAATATCTATGTATTGGACCACTATGTTTTTCAATAAGAATATGGTACTGGTAACCATGAAAAGTGATTGAAATATTTTTGGAAAGTAGATGATGTGTGCATAATGAAGGGATAAAGAGAAAATGAAATGTTTGATAGTATTAATGAAATAATTACTGATATAAGTACAAAGTTATATCATGGTTTGAGTATATAGAAATTTTGGGATTTTGGTATGTGGAAAGAGTTAAATTTTGAGAGCATTCAGGATTTAACTAAGGTTCTATGGTAATTCATGTTTCAAGAGGATACATGATTAAGGTATTCACATGTTTGGAATGTGATCAATAAGATAAATATTATGATATATGGGGGATAAATGATGGTATTCACTTGCTTGGTAGATGACCTCTCTAGTAATCATTTTCTTTACACTATGAGATTAGACAAAAGTATTTTGGATATGCCTAAAGATTGGAATGAATTATGTTAGACCTCATATAGTATTGTTTAAGGCTATAACCTTTTGATATTAATTCTTAAATGTTATAATAGTATAGTTTTAGAAAAATTACAACTTGTAGGATGGACAATAACCCATCACGTCAGACAAGGCTATGGGAATCGAACCCACAACTGAATTGTGACAGGCCTTTATCACCTACCACTAGCATACATGAAGTCTTTGGTTAGTAGAAACTAGTTTTTTTTATTAAGAGGTTTGATAGATGATGTATAAGTCCATTTTTGGAACCATATACTATTAATCTCACCATAATATGGACTTATATATATAAATTTTGCTAACCGTATGTTTGAGACAGATGGAATGACCTATCATTCTATCGCATGATTTGCTAACACTTCACAGAAGATAAATTCAACTTCATTTCTTTAAGAGATGAAGTGGAAATTGTTCGAGTAACAAACAACAGTGATATTATACCAAAATTAAGTAAGTATTTCTTTTAATTCAAAAATTCTTCAACATTAGGGAAATGATCTTGAAAACCAAAAATATAGTCCTGGTTCCCTCATATCTGATTAATCAGATGGTACCTAAGATCATCACAAATTTATGGCTTTTTGATTGTTGTCTTTTTCATAACCATATTCTCTACCACTCTTCATCCAAACACGATGGTTATATTTCTCTACCATATCCATATTTTCACTTATATTCTACTATGTGGAAACCCGGTGATGAGTTACTTTGGATATCCATTATGTTTTTAACTTTCCTTTTTAAAATGAAGATTTAGTATTCCTTTTTACGATGTGGGTTTCTATGAAAGAAACTTTCAAGTAGAAAACCATTTATAACCCTGATGAATTTCGAGGGCGAAATTCATTTTAAGGGCGGTAGAATGTAACACCCCGAGATTTTAAGAGAATTATTCTTTTAAATTCAGTTGATGTCTTTTGTTTTATGTTTCACTAAGATTATCTTGTGCTATACACAACACCGTATTAGATTGTAGTATACGCAACACTATTCTTGGCTTTTGATGCACACAATTTCAAGTTCTTTCGAATAAAATTCATATTACACAACACCAAATATAGATTTTGATCAATGTATAGCTGAACTATATTTTGAGTATGTTATAAACAACACTAGAGGAATCTTTTCCTACACACAACCCGTACTTGTCTTGTATTACACGCAAGAGCAACCTTCCTCGATAGCTTGCGTTGTACACAATATCGAGTTTCACTAAATAAGGATATATTATTATATTATTATGAACTAGCCGGTATGAATAGTATCAAATGAATTTTTACTTTTATAACATTATAATTCATCTTACACATTTTCTAGAATGAGATATGAAAAAAAATCAATTTTTCGATAAAAGAAGTATTTTTTTCAAAAAATGCAGTTTTACCACCTTTTGATGACGCACCCACTTTAAATCTAATATTTGAAAAGTTTATAAGTTCAATTTTACAAAATAAACTTCTTATTTTGAATAAAGATATAAAAATTTGCATTGTATAATGTTTTGATATTTTTCTGACAACGTTCTTATTTTGATGAATAGTAAAAACAAGTTAAATTTTAATAAAAAATTACTTTTTTATCAAGATAATTTATATGATTAAATTATAATATTTAATGGTTTAAAAGTATAAATATAATATATTTTTACCATTTAATATAATTCAAGTCATTTCCATTAATTTTACATTGAATTCATAGGTAAAAACATTTCAATATTTGACAATGTTTTAACTTTTAAAACCTGTTTTCTTAACATCGGGATTAATTTTAAATTATTTACTGCAACTTATGTATTTTTAATTTTGAAAAATGGATTCCATATTTTGATTAATTGAGTCCAGATTATGTTAATAGGTTAATTTTCTTTTTTTGATATTATGAATAGTAACTACGGTAATTTTTATTTACTACGGTTAAAGGTAAATCAGGTAATTAAGGGTAACAATAAGATTATAAAATTACCCTAAGACCTGAAAAAATTCTATTGGATGAATAAAAGTCGACCCATATCACCTAAGGGTTGTAATAGATTCAGTTCATGGACTTTTTACACTAAAAATTATATAATTATTATTAAAACCAAGGAAAGTGACAACATTTCACTCTCTTATATCTTATAAGTGTAATAATTTTAATTTAGTGATAAACCTCATAAAACATAGAACATGAATATTATTTGGAAATATAATAAAATTATCTACATAATGTGAATTTATATAGAATTTTAATGGGTTAAATAATTATCATTAATTATGACACAATAGTGATGTTGAAATTATTTTATTGATTGTAATATCAAATAAATGGTTTTGAAAATATTAAAATAAATATTATATGAACTAATTAATGTTATCCACGAATTTTATTAATAAATATGACATGTAATGAATCTATTAAATCTTTTATTTTGAACATATATTTTGTGTGGATTTTAATTAAATTCAAATAAATGAATAGTGTCAAAATTGACACTATTGTTATTTTATAAAAATAACATATTATAAAATTGTTTAAAAATCAAAAAAAAACTTATAAATTATAAATTGAAATTTATATGGTTTAAAATTTCGTAAAATATAAAATTATGGACAATTCATGACACATAAGTAATTATTTATAACAATTTGAAATTTAGAATATTATTACCACAAATAAAATTTAATAGATTAAATAAGGATAAATCAAGTTGATAAGGTTTAAAATAATTTCGAAACATGTCTAAATTTGATTGGTTGATGATATTACAACCCTATCTTACCTCATATCCTAATTCGAGTGACTTTTGAAGTTTTTATGTGGGGTTTTATTTTATTATTAATTAATATTTTTTTTTAGTTTCCAGAGGTGCCCCTCTCCTCCCTTATAAAAGGGCACCTCCTCCCTCTCCACTTCACACATTTTTTGAGCTTTCAATTTTTTCGAAACCCTTCCCATTTCACTTCTACCCTTCCATAGAAACCTATTAGAGGACCTTGTCTTCTTCAAAGAAAAACTTTAGTGCCCTAAGAGGAGGTTAGGAGGAGGTGCGTCGAAGAAAAGGTAATATCCTTTACCGATTCTTTAAAACTTATTTCTACTCATACTTACTCTATATGAGTTGTTTCATTATTAAGTAATAACTCTAGTATCACTTGTATAATGATATGTTATTATATGAAACAATCATATTCTATCTTCTATCCATCCTATGAAAAAATGAAATCACCACGCGTGCGTATGTACGGCTTACCGTCTCCACGCCGTGGTGTAATCTTTTATTTCATCACTAACATACTTGTATGGGTATAAGTATGGAAGAAATAACTATATATTATTATTGTAAAGTGATTCTGAAATATTATACACCATAAAATTCCATACAATTCCACAATCAATGGAATTATATCATCGCTCATTCGTACATACGGCCTACCGTATCCACGATGTGATGCAACTCGTTCTACATGATCTTCATTGAATAATGATTATATAAATGAATTAAATGAATAAATATGATATATATTACACTAATACCATTCTTTAAATGATTTATCTATAACCAAAATAGAGGAATAAGAATTTATTCGACAAAACACGCATAAGAACATAAGGCAATGAATACCCGAATAACAAGTAGCAATGAAAGATAACTAATAAGAAGATGAGAATATGACCATATATGATATCATAAAAATTAATATGATTCTGGAATAAGTCAATTAAATTATTTAAATAATTATACATGAGTTTCGGATGTGTACAAATCTTATCGGACCTAAGGTAAGGGATCATTTCATCTAACTTTTATTTCTGTGAGACATATGCCTTAATCACCATCTATTTCTTTTGTATAATGATTATGCATTCCATGAATGTTTTATGTTTTTTATTATGAAGGATATGATATTTACATATAAGTGTAATTTTCTTTATTTTATTAAACATATTATTCCATCGATCATAAAATGTAAGGGATAATTTTACAATCACATTTTTATCCGACATTGCTTATACGTAAGTATTTACTCGGGTTATATTTTTCATCCATGTCCATAAAATTATTTTTCATAAAGATTTTAATATTCTTAAATGTATTTTTAAAGTCTTGTTTACCCATATTTGAATTTTACTTTGTGTTATGGAAGGAATCATTTTTTTACCATATGTGGTACTTTTTGACTTTTCCGTTAAAAGTACGAGGAGAATGTTTTTTTAACTTATACGGTATGAACGGATTTTTACCGTTTCATAACGCCTTATTTTCATGAAGCTTACTCTAAAATATTTCATGAATATTTTCAACCAAATCTTTTTCTTTTGAAATTGCATGGAATTTTGTGAAAAGAAAATGATTTTGAAGAAGAAAGGATATTTTCCTCAAGAATTCATTTCAAGTATTTTATCAAAACCATTTTCCATATAAGATGACATTATTTAATATGTGTATGTTTCAAGTATAATGTCTCTAGGATTTACACGGTTTCTCTTTTATTATGAGGAAATTATATCCATTTGTTTTATATGGATTATTTTATGATGGCATGATGTTTATGAGACCCATTTTATTCTTTGGGTTTTGATGAATGATTTATGTTTATGTTGTGGCACACGTAAGAATGATTTCATTACGAGATGGGTGGGACCTATATCTCCCTCAAATTAATTTGGTAAAGATTTATATCTCATGAGATAGACATGACTGGAAGGGAAAGTGAATCCAGTTCAGTAATACAGGGCTGGAATGGCATGTAAACCCAGTTCAGTAATGGACTTTGTCCACTATGATGGTCTTGGAAGCAATGCATTGGCTACTATGGAAATCATAACATGTGATTAATGGTTTTCCACAATTACATGTTTTATTCCCATGCTATTTTATCATGATTAATGTTCTTTTATGATCTATGACTTATGTATTTCTAAGATTTATGTCTTGAGATTTTGATGTTTTATGTTTATGTTTTTATGTTCAAATATTTATGGATTGTTTTTATGTTCTCCATGTTTACCCTTAATGAGAAATTGAGCTCACCCTTTTTATGTTTTCTTATCCCCAGGATATAAATAAAGGTTTTAGGTAAGAAAACCGAAGGGGAAGATATTTATGGGAGATTTTGAAGATCTTTCACCATGATTAGGAGATTATGTTCTGAGTTTCCAAAGACACTAAACTAATACGATCTTTGGGTGTTTGTTTTTGTTATGTATTAAGTATTCTGAAAAAGTAATGTAATGTCTATGTAAGTCAAGTTTGGGTCTCTAAATTCCATATCATCCAACTAATGAATCCCAATGTAAGCATATTCATAAGAGGTTAAATGTTCTAGAACAATCAGATACTCTAAATCAGTTAGTTAAAACTTTAGTGTGGATAGAGGGTAATTTAAAGGATTTTAAAGATGAATCCAAAATAGAAACGAGAATGATTAAGAAGATAGTAATATGACTGAAAGACCCTGAAATAGATTTGTAGATTCAGGATGAATAGATTTAGGTTATAAAGAAAACTTCATTAGAGTTTGTAGATTCTTTTCTAAATTTTTCTTGTGAATTTGATGAGAAATTAGAATTATTTGAGAAGGTCAAATGTTTATTAGAATCTCAAGATGAAGAAATTTCATAATTGAAGTACCAGAACATAATTTATAAAGAAGAAGTTAAAAATTAAAATATGATAATATTAAGAACCAGTATCTTAATGAAGAAGTTGGAAGACTAAAGAAAGAAGTATGAGGGTTTGATGTTTTTGAAGGAAGGATTTAAAAGTTGGAGGCAACAGAATGAGAAACTGAGAATAACCAGGAAGAGTTCAAGAAGAGGAAATTAATTTTTAAAAAGTTACAAAATAAATATTTTTTAAAATTTTCTGAACTCTTGATGTTTAAACTTGACTTTGAATGAATGAAAGTTTGAATGAATTTTATCCCCATATTATGTTTGAATGTATGTACAATTTTATTTAATTCAAAATTCTTTCTATTTTCATGTATGAAGGTTTATTCGAACTAATTTTTTTGTAGAATTGTTATACTAACAATTAAGGATCTTTAAACCACTGATATTCTAATTTGAAAATCAAAAATCAAGTGTTATTTATTGGGGGAGAAATTATTAATTGAAGGAGAATTTATTAAAGAAGTTATTTCAGGGAGAAGTTTTTTTAGGAAGATCTTATTGAGGGAAAGATGTTATTTAGAAGTTATCTGATCTTACTCTTTCATACAATGTTTTTTAATAAAAGGGAATAATAAAGGGGGAATAAGAAATATTTGGGTATTTGTGTTCCTAAACAATTAATGAGATCATATGTTTTTCAAAGTTATAAGTTTTTATCTTTATGTTTTGTGTTTGGGGTTTTCAAAAAGGGGAGATTTTTTAGTCAAAAATTTTAATTTCAATAATTTATATCCTTAGTTTGGAAATTCAAAACACACTCATAAAAAAAAATTTATGAACCATTTATTTACCATGTTTTTAGAATGTTTTTTCAAAAAATAATTTATTTTATTAGATGTAGAAATATTTCTAAATTGATAATTATAAAAATTCCAACCAAAGTTTAGTCCATCATAATTACTAAATTTGAGTCTATTAGACTGACTGAGTCTTGTCTATTAGACTAACTAAGTCTTGTCCTTTGGATTGACTAATTCTATTCCACTGGACTAATTAGGTCTAGTCCATCGGACAAACAATTTTTTGTCCATCGGACTGACCAAGTCAGATCTATCAGACTAACATATTTTAATTCATTGGACTGAAACAGATTATGTTCCATTAGAATAATGTTTATAATTGGATGATTACAATTATTTCTATTAGACCAAATATTTTTAAAATTATTTTAATTGGGCTATCTAAATGAAACATGATGGAAATATACAAATCATGTTGTGTTTTCAAAGTGAATATCATTCAATGAAATTTAAACCAAATCTAATAATCATAGAAATATGAACATTTAAGGAGTGACTATAAGTAGAAGTATATTTGAGGAGCGGTAAGATGATTCTTTTTAAAATTCAATCAATCTGAAGATTTTTCTACTGTAACTTATCATTACATTTTCTTTATAATATTTTATAGTGTTCTCATCCTATATATTCCATGTGAGGATTGTAAAATCCTTAGAACATTTTTCCAATTATATTCTATATCTGATCAAGGTCAGATCGAGGGCATTCAGGGATATGAAGATATGGCTGATTTCAATCTTAGTGGTTGAGGGCTTTCTTCTAGAAGAAAGACAGACCTTATAGTTGGTTTAAAACTATGGATAACATAAGTGAAGGATATTGAATTATTTTATGCTGAAGGTTAAATTTTAATAATTTATTTTATAATGTTTATATTATTTTTTCTAAATAACTTTATAATGTTTCAATTTACTTGTTTCTACATATTTGTTTAATTCCACTGTACATTTATAAGGATAGTTTTTTAAGTAAAATTTTATAAACTCTAAATTTACCAGACACATTTTGAGTCCAATATAAATATTCCGATCATCAGATGAATACTGAGTTTTACAAATTCAATAAATAGGTTTGGGTTTTAATTAGTTTATGAGTTTTTAAACTACAATTCATCCCCCTATTGTATCCATTAAATCTCTTATGATCCAACATTTTTCAACAAAAAAAAATAGTTTATGTTCTATACACCTTTAAAATATGATCACTTTTATTAGTGCTAAAAATTTGATAAATGGTATATTTATTGGTGCTAAAAACACTAATAAAATAAGAAAAATATACTTCTCAAATTATTTAGATACATGTGATTCCTGCCATTACCACTCCTTTATCAGCGCTTCCAACCCTCTGTGTCAGTGCTTTCCAACCAACGCCCCATCCCTACGCATGCCTAAATTCGAACCTAAGACATCTACGTACAAAGTGAACACCCTTACCTCTGTTCTATCATGTTTTATTTTATATATTACAATATATATATATACACATATTTTTTATTCATTTATTTATTAAAATATTTATATATATTAATATTATAATTTTAAAAATTATATAAAATATATGTTTGTGTGTGTGTTTATATATATATGTGTGTGTGTGTGTGTGTTTTGGTATATACATATATAATATATATACATATAAAATTTATTTAAATATATTATATATTAATATTCATTTACATATATTAAAATGTATACATAAATATATATCGCTTTATTTATACACACACAACTATATTTATATATCAAAATTATATATATATATATAGGTATATATATATTCAAAAAATTTTATAAGGTAAATTTAAAGGTTATATATTTATTTTAATAAAATGGATAATAATTATTTCCATAATATTTGTAAATTTAAAAATATATTATATATGTAGATATCTTTAAATATTTAGCTATATAATTAAATTTTTATATCTATATATATGAATATATTTAATTATTAATAACACTAAAATATTAAAAATGGTAAAATTTGACCACTATAATGTCTATATGAAATTAATCCCTAGGAATAAATTTATTCTCCACCAAAAAAAGAAAAGTTACGAGTAGGAAAAAATACCTTTAGCAACCGCCAAAAGCCATCACTAAAGGCCTATAGTGTCCACCCAATGACCTCCAAACAACGGATGCTTTTGGCTCATCATTATTTCCTATAGTGAACACTAATTGGTGGTCACTATAGGTCAGAATTGGGAACCCGATTATAATCTCCATTTGGAGCCCTCTCTAGAGTAACACTATAGAGACCACCATATGATGACTGCTAACATTTTTTTAAAAATTTTGTTTAAAAATTTAAGGAAAAATATTAAAAACTAAAAAAACTACGACAATTCAAAAATTCAATAAATATCTCCATGTTATGTAAAATAAGAGGCTCATAAATATCTTTGTCTTATAAACTTTCAAGATATGCACCCAACATCAAATAAAATTGAATATGAAAGAAAATTTTAAATAATAATTAGTGTGGTTAAAAGAATAAAAAAAACTTATAATTGAAATGCAGTATTATATTTCAATTAAAAGTTAGTACAATAGTCTGAAGTCATTCTATTTTGAATATTTTAATAGTTTATAATTATTTTTTAAATTTTAAAACTAAATATTCAGTTGTTCTAGATAGATCACAAACTCAATTGACATTTCATCTACTCATATACATAAAAAATAATACAAAAATGGTTTTCCTATGATTTCATGTCATTATGAGACTATGCTATATGGTTATTGATGTTAAACGCATGTTTTCATTTTTTTTTAATATAATAAAAGCATGTTTCTAGTCATCCCTAGCATATGGAACCTCATACAAAAATTACATCTACTCTAAAAAATAAAAAATAAAATTGTATGGTTGTTTATTATGATTTCATGACATTCATAGGTCATTCAAATGGTTTTGAAACCCTGATGCATGTTTTTAAAGGCGTCAAACCTTTAAAAACTACTTATTATACTATTTCGAACATACCACACATCTGATTGATGTGTATTCTACTTGTAAACATATAAAATAATGCTAATGCAGTTTCATATGATTTCACATCATTTTAAATCCATTTTCTATGGATATAATGGTTAAACGCATGTTTTGGTGTTTTAAATCCATAAAAGATCTTTTCAATCATCGTGGGAAAAAGATATCTCATATTGACATTACATATACTCCACCATTTCAAAAATCACTATATTGTTTTTTTATTTTGATTTCATATCATTTTGAGGTTGTTTGGTTAGTTTTGACCCCCAAACACATGTTTTTCATGGGATTCAAACCTTTACAAACCGCTTATTTAGTCGTTTCTGGTAGACCACATATCTGATTGACATGATGGCTACTCCTACATCTCAAAAATATTAATAAACATATTTTACTACAATTTCACATCATTTTTAGTCCACTATCCATGGATCTGGACATTAAACACATATTTTCCTATTTTAAAACAACAAAAGTGAATTTCTAGACACAATGAGAAAACAACACCCTAAATTCTCATTCTGTCTACTTGAACATTTCAAAAATCTATGTATAGTTTTTTTCTAGGATTTAATGACACTTAGAGTTCATTATTTTGGTTTTAATCCCCTAACACGGTTTTTAAAGTGATTCAAACCTTTAAAACTACTTATTTGGTCATTCTGATCATACTACAATTTCAATTGATATAAATTCTACTCATAAAAAAAATAAAATAATACTAAGATGATTTTCATATTATTTTTAATCATTCTATAGTTGTTTTCTATGGTTCTTATCGTTAAATGCATGTTTTGGTGTTTTAAAATAACAAGAATTAATTTTCTATCATCCCATACAAATGGTACCTTAGATTGATGTTAAATCTACCCCACCATTTAAAAAATCATTGTAAAGTTTTTTTGTCTGATTTTACAGTATTAAAAGTTCATTCGATTGGTTTTAACCCCCTAACAGACATTTTTAATGTGAGTCAAACCATTAAAAAGTACATAATCAGTCATTTTGAGGACACTACAAGCCCGATTGACGTTTCATTTTCTCATAAATATTAAAAATAAAACTCAAACATTTTCCCAATGATTTCACACCATTTTGAGATAATTTTCTATGGATCTTTCTTTTGAATACACATTTTGATGTTTTAAAATAATAAAAGTTTATTTCTGATCATCCTGAGAAAACTATACCTCATATTGACATTTATTCTACACAAACATTTTAAAAATCAATGTATGGTTGTTTTCCTGTGATTTGGTAGTATTCAGAGGTTTTACTATTGATTTTAACCCTATAATGCATGTTTTTTAAGGGAACAAACCATTAAAAACTGCGTATTCAATCGATCTGCACATACCGAAAATTTGATTTATGTTCCTTTTTCTATTATACATTAATAATAATACTAATACATTTTTCCTATTATTTCACATCATTTAGAGGTTTTTTTCTATGGATATGACTGTTAAGTGAACGTTTTCGTGTTTTAAAACAAAAAAAAAGTGCATTTTCAATCAACTCGGGAAAATGACACCTCATATTCACATTATATCTTCTTGAACATTTAAAAAATTCCTATATGATTTTTTATATGATTTTATGAAATTCAGAGTCCATTTAGTTAGTTTTGACCCCCAACCCATGACTTTAAAGGGCATTAAACCTTTAAAACCTACAAATTTGGTTGTTCGGAGCATACCACATGTCCAATTGGCATGTCATCTACTTGTACACATCATAAAAACACTAATATGACTTTCCTATCATTTTACACTACTATAAGGTTGTTTTCCCTATATTTAACCATTAAACGCATGTTTTGTTTTTTTCTTAACAAAAAAAGTTCCTTTTCAATTATCCTAGGAAAATGTTACCTCAGATTGTAATTATGTTAGCTTTTCTATATCAAAAATAATTATACGATTGTTATTGTTTGATTTAATGACATTTATATTTCGTTTGGTTGGTTATGACCCCTGATGTACATTTTTAATGGGTGTCAAACCATTAAAAATTGCTAAATTTGTTTTTCCACAAATACCATATGTCTGATTGATGTTTCATCTGCACTTACACATTATAAATAATATTAATTCAGTTAAACTATGATTTCACATCATTATAAGTTCATTTTCTATGGATCTAACCATTAAACACATGTTTTGGTGTTTTAAAATAAGGAAAGTGCATTTTCAGTCATCCTAGGAAAACAACACCTCAAATTCACATTCTGTCTGCTCAAACATTTCAAAAATCTCTATACAGATTAATTCATATGATTTCATAGCATTCATAGTTTGTTCAGTTGGTTTTGACCCCATGACACATTTTTTAAAGGGCATCAAGCCTATAAAAACTGCTAATTTGTTCATTCTAAGCATACCACATGTCAGATTGACATGAAATATTCTCTTACATGAAAAAATAATACTAATATGGGTTTTCTATGATTTTACCTCATTCTGATGTCATTTTCTATAGATATGATTGTTAAACACATGTTTTTGTATTTTAAAACAATAAAAGTTTCTTTTCAGTCATCTCAGTCAAACAGTAGATAAGATTGATGTTTTTTCTTCTCCACCATTTCAAAAATCATTATATGGTAATTTTTGTCAGATTTCATGGAAGTCAGAGGTCATTCGGTGGATTTTGACCCCCCTAAATCATGTGTTTAAAGAGCTTCAAACCTTTAAAAACTATATATTTAGTCATTTCAAGCACACCAATAATCTTATTGATATAACGTTTACTCATACATTTCAAAAATAATACTAATTCATTTTTCATATGATTTCACATCATTCTAAGGTTTTTTTCTATGGATGTGACCAATAAACATACATTTGGGGTTTTAAAAACGAAAAAGTGTGTTTTCAAACATCTTGAGAAAATAGTACCTTTGATTGATGTTATGTATACTCCACCATCTCAAAAATCACTATATAGTTGTTTAATATGATTTCATGCCATTCAGAGGTTGTTAAATTATTTTTTATGCCGCGATGCACGTTTGTTAAGGGAATCAAACCGTCAAAAACAACATATTCATTCATTTTGGATAGAATACACATCCAATTAATTTTTATTCTACTCACATATATATATAATACTAATATGGTTTTCTCTGATTGAGGGCTTTTTCTATAGATCGGACTGTCAAACATGTGTTTTCGTGTTTTAAAATAATAAAAGTTTGTTTCAGGTCATCCTAAGAAAATGATAATATGGATTGACATTTCTCCTACTCCACCATTTAAAAAAACATTGTATAATTATTTTTTATATTTTATGGTATTTTGAGGTTGTTCAATTGGTTTTTATCCATTAATGCACATTTTTAAAGGTCACCAGACCTTAAAAACTACTTATTCAGTCATTCTAAGCATACTACATGTCTGATTGATGTTCCATCAGATCATACATGTCAAAAATAATACTAATATGGTTTTAAAATTATTTCACCCCATTTTATGGTCTTTTTTATATATATTACCATTAAACACACATTCTGGTGTTTTAAAAAATAAAGTTCAATTTTGATCATCTCGGGAAAATAGTACCTTCGATTGAAATTCTATCTACTCCACCATTTAAAAAACCCCAGCATGGTTGTTTTTTTCTAATTTCATGTCATTTATATGTCATTCAACTGGTTTTGATCCCCTATCAAATGTTTTTAAAGGGATTCAAACCTTAAAAAAATTTCTTATTTGTTTTTTCTGAAAATAAAACACATCTGATTGATATTTATTCTACTTTTAGACAGAACAAATAATACAAATATAGTTTTCCTATGATTTCACACCATTCGAAGGACATTTTATTTGGATCCAACCATTAGAAACATGTTATCATTTTTTTCAAACAATAAAAGTACATTTCTTATCATCTCAAGAAAATGGAACCTCATATTCATGTTTTATCTTCTCAAAAATTTCAAAGATCATTATAAAGTTGTTTTCCTGTGATTTCACAACATTTAGGGGTCGTTTAGTTGGTTTTGATCCCCCTGATGCATATTTTAAAGGAAGTCAAACCTTTAAAAACTTCTTATTATGTTGTTTTGAGAATATTGTATATCTGACTGACATTCCATCTACTTGTACATGTCAAGAATAATACCAATATGGTTATCCAATTATTTCATCTCATTTTAAGGCTTTTTTCTATTGATCTAACCATTAAATGCATGTTTTGGTTTTTAAAAATAATAAAATAGAATTTTTAGTCATACCAAACAAAAAACCTCATATTGATGTTTCAACTACTCTAACATTTCAAATATCATTTTATAGTTGTTTTTTCTGATTTCATAGAATTCAGAGGTCATTTGATTATTTTTAAACCCTTGATGCATGTTTCTAAAGTCCATCAAACCTTTAAAAACTACTTATTCTATCATTCCAGAAACAACACACATCATATTAATTTTTCATCTACTCGTAAACATCAAAAATAATAATAATATGATTTTCCTATTATTTCACTGAATTTTGAGATCCTTTTCTATGGATTTGACAATTAAACTCATGTTTTAGTGTTTTGAAACTATAAAAGTGTTTATTGGGTCTATTAGTCAAAGTGGAAAACATAAGAGGGGGTGAATTGAGTTTCTAATTAAAATTATTAATTTAAAAACAATTAAATATAAAATCCCTAGATTTTAAAAACATCCCATCTAATTAATACAATAGGTATATCTTATTCAATTACATAAATAACCCCTCAAAAGCTTGATCAAAACTCATCAAGTACAATATTAGGATTATTTCAAGATTTTTAGATTACTATAATTACAATAAACATAAGAAATATCACTTGTAAAAACTAACTATCAAAGTACAGTTTTGAAAGGAAATATCATGGGCGCTTTCAAATGATATGTGATTGTTGGGTACTTAGGTGCAGCAGAGTGGCAGACCAAGGTTGTCTCTCAAAGGAATGAAATAAATTTAACAACATATTAAAGGTATTTTGAAAATAAAATAAAAGTAAATAATAACACTAATTAAAAGTATGGGGGGTTTTATTGTTTATAAATATAGAATAAGTTTTCTGGAAGAAGATTGTATTTTTTTGTTTTCATTTTTGAAATGAAGTTCGATTAAAATGACACAACAAGAAGATGTTCTTTAGACAATATTTAAAATGCGTAATCGATTTAAATCTACCTCTTCACTAAATTATTTGTCATTCACATTTAAATTAACATCCACTTAATTATAATCCCCTAATTTTTTAACACTCAAACCCTATGAGAGTTAACTTAACCCCAAAGATGAAATTACTTAAACCCTGTGCTAGCTTTGGAACATGAAATCATAGTACCCTGCTTTTATTGATGTTATAAATATATCTTATGGTTAGTGGTTAATTAGAGCCCATATCCACTCTACAAATGATGATTAATTGAGTTTATGGATTATATCTAAACTCTAAAAATTTATCCCTTATAGTCTGGTATTATCGATTATGATCACACTCTCACAATTTACACAAATTTCGACCTCGTGTGTTTATGTTTCAATTGATCAATTGCTTTATTAGTTTCATTTAAATTGAAAAATAAATTAATATATCATATTAAATGAATTAAATTAGCTCATTGATTCAAAATAAATTAATGAATATGGTAAGAGGTAGATCGATTACTAAAAATAACTACTATTCCATGGGTGGTGTAGTCATCGTAGAAACATTTTTCATGTGCAAAGGTTTAGAGAGGGTAGAACCCAATACTGTTTCTACTCTTTATTCCATCCAAATTTTGAAGATTAATAGGAGAATAAATTTTAAGAAAATAAAATAAAATAAAAGAATTGAAAGAAGAAAAAATAAATTTATTATGAAAATGCAAACATTTCAACATGAAGAAGAAAAGGAAGGATTTGATGAGGGTATCCTTGCTTCAAGAGATACCCCTCTTACAATGGTTGGAGAATTTTAGTGAAACCAATTATCCTCTACCTTTAATCTCCTAATTCACTTTTTTACCCCTCCAAATGAGAAAAACACCAATTAATAGAGTGGTGGGGAGGCTAGGTTCAAAGTTGTTTCAAGTGTGAATGGGGAATCTCAGACAAATATTTTAAGACAACTTACACCACCAATTTGACCACAAAAAAATCATGTATCATCTATCCTTCAAGAAGGATGATTTTTGAAAAAATTATTTCTAGAGATCATATCAAAATTTGGGCCTAATCCAAGTAGTTATGAATATGTTATGGTCCAAATACATAACCAATGTCTAATATGGAGATTCGAGCCCAACTTTGACTTCATGGCCCATTTGCACTAACCAAAGGCATGATTTAGATCAAATTTCATGAAGAGAATTTGTATCACATTAAGTCAGAAACACATTTACAAAATTTTAAGTTCAAATAATAAATATAAAAATATTTATCTCTAAAATACTATAATGAACAATAAAGGATAAAACTAGAATTTCAATCAAATTTTCAAATGAATGATCTAATCCCAAATATTTTATAAATAAACCTATTTAACACAATTTGAGGAAATTTTATCGTTTATTATCAATAAAATATTAAATAAAAATTTGTTTAATAAACTCCCCCACACTTACCCTTTTGCACTCCTGGGAAAAACCTCATATCATGTATTCGAAAAAATTGTGACAATATATGCATATTCAAATTTCTCAATCCATAGTGAAAATATAGGCAAAGTAATAATCCCTTAAAGAGTTAATATCAATAAATTTTTAAGTCATTATCTCATAAATAATTTCAAAACAAAATCCAGTAGGATTCATAACACTAATCATAGAAAAACAAGTCATGGATCTACCATGCCATTAATTCTCCATGTGTGTATGTGCCAACCCTTCCAAGATCATAAATACACCCTTTATTCAATATATTCAGGTAAAGTAAAACAATTCTTCTTACCTGGTTTAATTCACTAAACTTGTTCTACATTCCTTTGCAATCAAATTTCAAGACTCACTCACTTAAGCATTTCCAAAAGTAAAAACTTAATCTCCCGACCTAGATATCCCCATATGTTGTACATTTCTCCACTCCCAGCTTATATTATTGTTATTATTTTTATGTTTCCATTAGAAAAAATCTCACACTCAAATCTCAACCCATTTTTATTATCCTCAATAAACTAATTGTAATAGTTATAATAATATCAAAGGTTAATGAAGAGTGGTTTTTGACCTGTCCAAGACACAACCCATATTTATTTTGAGGGTGTACAATAGTCAGATAATAGGTACACACGCATTGGTCAATTTGGTATAGTAATGAAACTGATCGGAAGGGAAACGAATGTATGGATCAACTAATTAATTTTTTTACCTAACTTGACTATACCCTCAATTGGGTAGGAAAAATTTCTCAAGTCATGGTTGAGTGAAAATTTGTGTGGAGAAATCAATGACAAGATTTACTGTGAACAAATATCACAAATAATGAAGTCAAAATATAAAAGTTTTTATAATGACACAGCCATTTATATCCTCAATGAATTCAATTTTTATAAAAATCAACACCCAATGATGAAATCTTACTCATTATTATAATTATCACAAATGAATTTTGAAAAAAAAATAATTTTCCATATGTTTCACATGAGAATGTTACATGATAATTTTTTTTATTGATTTTTTTTGTTTTTATATGAAAATTTTAACCAAAAACATAATAGAAAATACCCAAAAACACACAAATGAAAATCCAAAATATCTACCCAAAAATGTTGCCCCTCCCCCACACTTAATATATTGAATTTTCCTCCATGTGAACCTAATAGATGATATATGAACATAAAATGAATAATTTTAAATAGAACAAATAATATAAAAGTGAAAGGGTTAGGAATAGCCTGATATTCTCAAGTGATGATTGGGTCATGCATTGTGATGAAATCCACTACATCAATTAGAAGTCCCTCAATGTATTTCTTTAAAAGTTTCCCATTGACAGTAAACCTCCTTCCAGTGTCCTCATGGGTGATCTCCAATACACCATAAAGAAAAAAAATAGATACAATATAAGGACATGACCATCTGTAACACAACTTACTAGGCATCAACTTCAGACATGAACTATAGAGAAGGAATTTATCTCAAACATGACATTCCCTTTTCTGGGTCATTTTGTCATGAGATTCTTTGGATCTTTCCTTGTATATCCTTGAGTTCTCATATGAAGATAATTGAATCTTGTCAAGCTCTTGAATTTTCAGCTTCTGTTGAATTCCAACTCTGTCCAAATCCATGTTGCATTTCTTTATAGCCCAATATTCCTGATGCTCAACTTCCATGGGGAGATGACACGCTTTACAAAAAACCATCCTAAATGGGGACATACCTATGGGTGTGTTGTATGATATCCTATAATCCCATAGCGCATCATCCAAGCACCTGCTCCAATCCTTCCTATTTGGCTGCACAGTTTTCTCCAAAATTTGTTTCAACTCACGATTTGAAACCTCATCCTGGCCATTTGTTTGAGGTGGTATGGTGTTGATGTTTTGTGTTTCACCCCATGCATCAAAAGGAGGGAAGAAAAAATCCAATTTCAAAAGTGTGTCCCTTGGTCACAGATAATGGCCTTTGGTACTCTAAAACTGCAAAAAATTTCTGCCTTGACAAATTCCACTACAACATGAGAATCATCAGTGTTGGTGGCCTTAGCCTGCACCCATTTTCTAACATAATCAATAGCAACCAAAATATACAAAACCCCAAATAAACTAGGAAAAGGCTCCATAATTCAATGCCAAATACATCAAAAATAGCACAGAATAATATGGGTGGTTGGGGAATCTCGTGTCTACTAGAAATATTACTAGTGTGTTGGAAACAAGAGCACGACTTTCAAAACACATGAGCATCATGGAATAAACTAAGCCAATACAATCCAGAGTCCAAAACTTTCCTAGTTTTTCATTGGGATCCAAAGTGTCCACCAAAAGCAAGTGAATGAAAAAAAATGTAAAACAGACCCAAAATCATGATCAGGAACACAGCTCCTAATAACTTGGTCACTACACATTCTCCATAGGTATGGATCATCCCAAACATAAAATCTTGACTCACTATTTAACTTTTGGAAATGATGTTCTTTTAAATTTACATGGATTTCAGAGGAAAAAAGGTTGTTAACTAAATAAACATACCACGGGTGCGTACCTGAGATGGAATAAAGATGCTCATTGGGGAAAGTGTCTAAAAGTGGTATCTCGTCCAAGGTGTCATCCTCTAGTGTGACAGTAAGCCTACTCACGTGGTCTGTCACCATGTTTTCTGACCCCTTATTTTCCTTTATCTCAATATCAAATTCTTGAAGAAGGAGCATCCATCGAATTAGCCTAGACTTTGCATCCAACTTCTTCAAGAGTTACCTCAGAGCTACATGGTCAGAAGAAACAACTACTTTAGAGCCCAATAAATACGAACAAAATTTATCTAAATCAAAGATAACAGCAATAAAAATTTTTTCTATGGTTGCGTGGCTTGATTGGGATGAATCCAATGTCCTCAATGCATATGAAATCACGTGTGAATTTCCCTCCACCCTTTGAGATAAGACATCTCCAACTGTGAAGTTGGAGGCGTTGCACATAAGATCAAAAGGAAGCTCCTGTCGTGGGGATTTATGATTGGTGTAGTGGTTAGACACTTATTTATCTCATCAAAATAAGTCCTAAAAGAATCATCAAACACAAAATCAGAATCCTTTTAAATTAATCGTGACATAGGAAGAGAAATATTACTAAAATATTTGATGAAGCACTGATAAAATATGGCATTCCCAAGGAAATATCTAACATCATGAACACGTGAAGGATAAGGTAAGGATAAAATAATATCTACCTTATATCTATCAAACTCTATCCCATGTTTTGACACTACATGCCCTAAGACAATGCCATGCTCTACCATAAAATGACACTTTTCAAAGTTCAAGACCAGATTCTTTTCAATACAATGATTTAAAACCTTTCCAAAACTATAGATACAATCATAAAATGAATATCCATACACTATAAAATCATCCATAAATACCTCCATGTAGTAATCAAGGAAATATGAAAAAAAATACTCACCGTTCATCTCTGAAAGGTACCCGGGGCATTTGCAAAGTCCAAATGGCATCCTTCGGTAGGAAAACATACCGAATAGACAGGTGAATTTTGTCTTCTCCGGATACTCTAGAGTAGTAAGAACATAAAATATCCATAAAATCCATCCAAGAAACAATAGTGTGTTTTCCTAGCTAGTCTCTCAAGCATCTGATCAATAAATGGGAGTGGGAAATTGTCCTTGCAAGTGGACTAATTTAGTTTCCTATAATCAATACACATGGAAAAGTACCCTATACCCACAGTTTCAAACCATGGGTATAGCACATTAAACCATGGGTATACACTATACCAATGGTTTGATGAACTGTGGGCTCTCGAGGCATCGATATTTTCCTATACCCACGGTTTTACAGAAACTGTGGGTATATCCCACTAAAATTTCAAATTCCCCACGGTTCTGGTAAACCGTGGGTATACAACTATGACCATGGTTTACAGAACTGTAGGTACACATTTTACAGTAGAAATTAGATACCCACGGTTAAGTTAATCAAGGATATAGAGGGTTCTGTAGCAGCATATTTACCCATGGTTCTCAAATCGTGGGTATAGAGGGTTTTCTAAGAATTTGTAGTTTCCCCCCTACACCCCCAGTACCACCTACTCCCAGATCCAACCTACATCCAACCCCATTATCCCCTACTCCCAGGCCCCCCTACACCCAGCCCCACTACCCCTACACCCCCCCCCCCCCCTTGGACACCCCCTGGACTCCCCCTACCTGCACCCCAACTAACCCCCCTACACCCCCAGTACCACCTGCACCCAGAACCCCCTCCCCCCCAGCACCCAGCCCCACTTACCCCTGCACCCAGCCCCACTACCCCTTGCACCCCTCCCCCCACTGGACACCCCCACCCTGGACCCCCCCCCCCCACCTGCACCCCCATTCCCCCCCCCCCTCCTGGACACCCTGCAGCACCCAGAACCCCCACCCCCCTGCACCCCCCCACTGGACCCCCCCCCCTCCAACCTGCACCCCCACTGCCCCCACCCCCTAGGACACCCCCTGCACCCCCAGTACCACCTGCACCGAGAACCCCCTGCACCCAGCCCCACTACCCCTACACCCAGGGCCCCCCAGCCCTCCCCCCCACCTGCACCCCACTAGACCCCCCTGGACACCCCCCTGGACCCCCCCCCCCCCCCCACATGCACCCCCCGTACATCCCCCAGTACCACCTGCACCAAGAACCCCCCTCCCCCAGCACCTAGGCCCCACTACCCCCTAAACCCATCCCCCCCCCCCCCCCCCGCTACCCCCTGCACCCATCCCCACTACCCTTTTCCTATACCCACGGTTTTACAGAAACTGTGGGTATATCCCACTAAAATTTCAAATTCCCCACGGTTCTGGTAAACCGTGGGTATACAACTATGACCATGGTTTACAGAACTGTAGGTACACATTTTACAGTAGAAATTAGATACCCACGGTTAAGTTAATCAAGGATATAGAGGGTTCTGTAGCAGCATATTTACCCATGGTTCTCAAATCGTGGGTATAGAGGGTTTTCTAAGAATTTGTAGTTTCCCCCCAACACCCCCAGTACCACCTACTCCCAGATCCACCCTACATCCAACCCCACTATCCCCTACTCCCAGGCCCCCCTACACCCAGCCCCACTACCCCTACACCCCCCCCCCCCTTGGACACCCCCTGGACTCCCCCTACCTGCACCCCAACTAACCCCCCTACACCCCCAGTACCACCTGCACCCAGAACCCCCTCCCCCCCCAGCACCCAGCCCCACTTACCCCTGCACCCAGCCCCACTACCCCTTGCACCCCTCCCCCCACTGGACACCCCCACCCTGGACCCCCCCTTCCCCACCTGCACCCCCATCCCCCCCCCCTCCTGGACACCCTGCAGCACCCAGAACCCCCACCCCCCTGCACCCCCCCCCCCACTGGACCCCCCCCCCCCTCCAACCTGCACCCCCACTGCCCCCCACCCCCTAGGACACCCCCTGCACCCCCAGTACCACCTGCACCGAGAACCCCCTGCACCCAGCCCCACTACCCCTACACCCAGGGCCCCCCAGCCCTCCCCCCCACCTGCACCCCACTAGACCCCCCTGGACACCCCCCTGGACCCCCCCCCCCCCCCACATGCACCCCCCGTACATCCCCCAGTACCACCTGCACCAAGAACCCCCCTCCCCCAGCACCTAGGACCCACTACCCCCTAAACCCACCCCCCCCCCCCCCCCCGCTACCCCCTGCACCCATCCCCACTACCCTTTACACCCCCCCCCCCATGTGAAACCACTATGAAACAATGCAAACCAGAATGAAAAAACAATGGAACCACAATGCATTATTTTCACCAGTTAAAACATAAGCAGAGCTGGCCAAAGTGTTCAAATAATAAAAAAGTTTGTATCAGAAAAGTCCTAAATAAATTTTTAATGAAAAACCATCACAATCATTTATCATTACTATGCTTGGATGCCTCTCCGAGTTGTTCACTGGAGATAACCCTTGATAGATCATCTTTAAAAGAAATTACCCCATAGGCTGGATGAGACACATATACTATATCATCCCATAAGATAGTATTTTTACCTTCTCTTGAATGGGAGGAATAGGGCCACTAACCTCTCTACCAGAGGAAACAAATTCAAAAATCGGATCATCCAAAGGGGGGATTATAGCAAAAAAATATTTATTGGTTTGATTTGTGGAAAATATATGAGGTATAAATGAGTTATGTTTGATTAAAGAGGCATGGTATTTGTTAAGAATAATGGCATGAAGATCTCTTGCATGAAGATGTGTTGAAAATTTATATATGAATAGTGAATTCGATATGTTAACATAAAGAAGAAGTCTTGGAAGATGACTGAGGGTGAAGGTATGCATGAGATAATTTCATAATGAAATGACATTCATGATTTCGAGATATTGATATGTGTTTTTTGTCTTGAACAAGGGATTAATCCCCCTACTTCTAGGTGTGATATTTTTGAAAGTTGAAAGTCTTACAAGGGGCATTAAGTATTTTCCTGCAGAGATTGACAAGTCAATCCAGAGAACCCAATTATCACAAGGCATTTACCAGTCCTTTTCTAGATTAGTGGAATTCCTTGGAAAAACAAAACTGTGTGGGGTGGCTCGAAGAATGAACGAAATCTTCATAGAAGAACCGGGGGGAATATTCACCTTGTTCCTGAAATTGTATCAGATAATGAAGGTAGATTCATACAATCTTAGGTATTTATTTTGGGGATATTGTTGTATTTAGGGTTGTGTGGCACTCCAATCAAGGTGTGTGATAAGGGAATAATTGTCTTGCCCCCAGTTTCAATATGCTAACAAATCTTGAGCCCTTCCATGAGGTCAATGAAGGTTTTACTGGGAATTTCAAACCAAACTATCTAGTGTATGATAGAGTATTTTTAGAACCAATGTATTTCTATAGTTGCATTAGGATAGAGTCTAATCATCAACTCCAATAATGTACAGTAGCTCATGATATGATATTACATTATCAAATTGGTTATGAGTGTCAATTTTCATTTATTAATCCCAACGCATTATCATTTCACCACCTTTTATACCCATATCATTTTCAGAATCAATATATATTGCATAGTCTCCCATATTTTCTCATTAAAAATTCTAATGTCCTCATTCCTTATTCATGGGAATTCACAATTCATTTCTAGACATTCTCAATCCCTCCCTAATAATCCTTGTTTCCTAGGCCTTCCCATAGTTCAGACATAGACTTTGATATAGGAATACTAGGATGAACTAAGGTGGATGACCTACACCCACGGGCAAGAACAAGTGTCCGGGAATCAAGGAATCACCACGTGGGAACGATTTCCCCCACAAACAATTAATTAAAACAGCAGTAGAAAATAAATAAAATTTCAGCATTACCCATCTGTATGTCATACATCCATGCCAAAGGAAAAGAAAATAAGCAGAAGCAACACAGTAAAATCAGGAGAAAATGAAACACACTATCAATCCCTCAACTACCCCGATCTCCCTCCCCTGCAAAGAAGATTGTGTAGCTACCTCCAGTTCCCTTTTGGCCCCCTTCACAGAATATAAGTACCCTCCGTCCGAAGAAAGAGGTAAAAGGACTATGTGGCCAATGCGATAAAGAAAATAAAATAACAACTCAACTAAAACATACTTATCTCCTATGATTAAACAATTCATCACCCAACATATAACAACCACAACACCACTTGGGTCCAATCATGTTCCTGCAAGCAAGGGTGAAACAGATCCAAGCTTCAAAATGATATTTTCAAATAGTAGAGTCCTATTAATTAAGAATCACTCTTCCTATTAATGGTATATAATTAGTTTGGCTCGATTTTCGACGCCTCATGGGTCCTTCACCCCTAGACAGACCCCCCCCCCCAAGAACACCCCCTCCCCCCTTGCACACCCCCTGCCCCATGCCCTCTTCCCCAACACCAACCCCCAATGAATACTTGTAACCCCCCACCCCCACCCAGCACACCCCCCTTCTCCCTAGACAGACCCCCCGTCACATCCCCTCCCCCATTGTGCACCCCCACTCTCCCCTCTAGACAGAACCCCCTTACACCCCCCCCCCCTGACACCCCCTCCTGGGCAGCCCCCCCGGCACCCTACCCCCACCCTGCACTCTCCTGAACTACCCCCCTCCCTACCCCATGCACACTCCTGGACATCCCCCTCCCCCTGCACCCCCACCCCTCCCCCCCCACCCCCACCCCCTGCACACACCTCGGCCCTCTTCCCTAGCACCCCCATACCATCTTCCCTAGCACCAGACCCCCCCCCCCCCCCCGAATACTTGTAAACCCCCCCCCCCCCCTCACCCAGCACACCCCCTCCCCCCTCACCCCTTTCCCACAGCACACACCCCTACACACTTCCCCAGCACCACCCCCCCCCCCCCCCCCCACACACACACACACCCTCCCCAGCACACCCCCCTGTCCTCTTCCCCAGTACTAGTGAGTGTGTTGCTCGTGTCATTGCAGATAGAGTTTCAACAGGATTCTTCCCATGTTTCCTAGAATTTTCACCCTTGTATTACCTAGACATATGCATTATGAAACGGTGTTTGTACAGGTAATTTTGCTACGAACAGTTCCAGTGTAAGCACTGCTAGTCTAAGAACTAATACTGTATGCATTTCTACTATAATGATGTTAGTATAAACATTTCTAGTTTGAATAATACTCTTGTAAGAAATGCTAGTGTAATGTTGCTACTAATTAAGCCAAATGTGTAAATATGTAAAATTTTCTAGTGAAAAAAATTGTTGTTAGTATGGGCTGTTAGTGTATGAACTCCTAATATAAAGGTTACAGTAGAATCCATGCTAATGTAAGAAATTCTACTTAACCACTGCTAGCCTTATTCTAGTGATAATAATGTAAATATGTATTCGAACCTATTTTTGATGGTGTCAAATATTAGAATATTGGAATATTTGGATTGATCATCAATTTCCTTACGTTTAATGCTGCTACTAAGAATAACAGAACTTGTATAATATGATTGGGAAAATTATTAGATGTTTTATGTTATAGAAATTCAACTATTAAATAATATAGGAGTAATAATTGCCTAATATTTTAGCTCTCACAAGTTGTAATACCAAAAAAATGGTCATCTTTGCCTTTTTAAGTAAATCTTGCATGACATAGTCATGTATGTTGATATCAGCACACCCTTGTTTTCTTATTGCCCTGTACATGTACATAATAGAATTAATATGATTCAAATACAAATTTAAAGGTGTTTAAACTATATTCATAATTCATTTCCATAGTTTAAACTGGTTTTATAGTTCATAATGCATACACATTCATTTGAATACAAATAGAAAGGTGTTTATTTTATTGTGTTATGAGCAATTTGAATGTAATATTCATTGTATTTTAAACAATATACACACATATATTACTAAATACAATCATAGATAGAAAACAACCATGATAATTATTTGAAGACACGCGTAGAAAACACACCTTAGTGAAACATACCTTCCAGTAAGATAGGATCCATGGAATCCCATACCTATAACCCAACTGCAAATAACGTCATGAAACCAAACACATTCAAAGATCTAGTCATACATGAGCTTATAACATTTCCATGAACAATGAGTTGTGTAGCCAAAAAACACCAAAATGAAAAAAAAACCATGGATATATAAAAATAATTACCTTTCATACTTTTCCCCCTAAAGCTTAGTTTTCCATCACGAACATCATGCTTCAGGGAAACAACAATATCAAATGAAATGTCACAATATTTCAGACATCCTGAAAAATCATTTCATTTTTTTCTTAAATCATAAAAAAAAAGACGCACATGATTATAATTGTATACATGATCTCATAACATGTTCCATGTTTTACACAAAGTGTGGGATTACATCTGATTTGGAATTATTTTAAACAATATCATGTGAAACTTCATAAACCAATAAAAACCCAATGGAGAGTAAAAAAAATGCAAGATTACATGCAAGAATGCAGCGAGCCAGCCTAACATTATTATTATTGATCATAGGATTGTATTGGAAATGTGGAGAAAATAAAATAATCTTTTAAAGATAATAATTGAATCATATAACATGTTCTACATTTTACTTTATGATAAAATTTATATAATGATTGGGTAAGTCCAATCCTTTCTATAATGAAACTACCATACAATTGAGCATTCAATTCAATTTCTTTACATGTCATTTCATTACATAAGGTTCCATTAATGATCATTATATCCCATTTAATGAAAACTTACAAACATGTCCTAAAAATTAGTATCAACATTAAAATAGAACACAAATGCAGGGAGTGGGGGGATAAGAGGGGCATACAGACAAAAAATTAATGAATGCTCAAGTAGCTCAGAAATTCATAATTAAGAAAAAAAATCCATCTGTATAAAAATTGATTGAAAAATATACATATGGATTACCTGATTTTCACAGGAAATATTGTGATCTCCTTGCTCATTGAATATCCTAGTAGTGGGAAACCCACTACCCCCTCCCCACACACCCAGCCCCACCCCCCTGCACTACCCCCCCCCCCCCCCACCTGCACCCCCACTACCCCCTACCCCCTCCCCCCTACACCCAACCCCACACCCCAGCACCTAGTGACCCCCCTGTACCCAGCCCCACCCCCTGCACCTAGCCCCACCCCCTGAACCCACCCCCCTTCACCCAGCCCCCCCCCCCCCTCCCCCTGCACCCATCCCCACCCCCTTCCACCCAGCACCACCCCCTACACCCAGCCCCCCCTCCCCCCCCTGCACCCTTCTTACAAAGATACCTATAACCCAAATAAAACTCTATCATGTATCATATCATTCAAGGACTTAGGATCTCAAAACCCAACCAGTTCAATCAATAGAACAACTTTAGATTTCACAAAATGAAAATTTTAGAAATAACAACTGAGGAATATATATTCCTTTTTTACCTACATTAATTTAGACTTGTCAATTCAATAATTTATAAAAAATAAAGAGATAATAAATTCAATCCAATGTCACTATATAGGATATCATTTAGAGATAAGTATTCTATGGTACTAAGGGCATCACTTACCCATATGCATGGCTAAGGATTCTAATGTTAGATTTATGTAAATTCATGTGAAAAATTATGCAGAAATTTTCAAATGAAATAAAATTAACCATTCTCATCCATACAAAAAATTAATTCAAGTTCTTAAAGTACATACATAAGTCTCCCTACTAAGTCAAAAATGGAGAGGATTAATATCTCCTCTATCACCAACATCCCCATCCCCATGTCCATGACCATCATCATCAACGTCGTTATCATCATCAGCAATATCGTCAGTAGCCTCATCACTAACTGTAGTATCAGCAACATCCTCATCACCAATAGTAGCATCAGCAACATCCTCACCAACAACAGCTCTATCACCGCCACCTTCATTTCCACTATGACCCTCATTGGCATCACTCGACTCATCATTTAAAGATCTCTTTGATTCCATATATGATTCAAAAGTAGCAACAGCCTCTAATGCAAGTGACTGACTCAAAACTATCATAGCTTTCATGGAATGTTCGGTCATCAACTTACTTCTTTCACACTCCTCAAAAACTATTTTCTTTGCCTTAGCTGCATCAGCATGAGAGATTTCTAGCTGAGAGGTCTGGGAGGCTTGAGAGGATCCCGATGATTACCAATACTGAGAGGGGGTTATGTTTTTCCCTGGTCGACATCGTACTCTCCCCGGGTGCTCCTCACCTAATACCTGACTTAAATGATCATGTGGCCCGAAGTTGTCATCTTCTCGATTGTGTATTCTTCATACAAATAGAACATGATTTTTTTCCCTTCATGCTCCACCCAGAAATCATTGCATAAGCATGGAAATCATTTATAGTCCATAGAAGGGAAACCCACATCTGAAATATATTCCTTGAAGAAACATCAAATGTCTGCACACCCAAATACCAAAGTTGTTTCAACTCTCTTATTAAATGCTAAAAGTAGACATCAATATCATTACTAAGATCAAAAGGTCTAGATATCAGTATACTCAAGAAATTGAATGGTTTTTTGCATACACATCATGGAGAAAGATTGTAAACATGAATAAAAACTGGCCACATGCTGTGAGAAGTAAGCATATGACCAAACAGATTGAAACCATCACAGGATAGACCCAACCTGACATTACACACCATAGCTACAAAATCAGGATGTTGTGCATCAAATGTATTACATGCTAATCAATCTGCATGATGAACCAACTCATCATTACCTTTAATTATATCAGCATCATTCCATCACATATTTGTTGAGATTTCTACAGACATGAATAGATTTTGAAGTTTGGGAATCAATGGAAAGTGTCACGTGACTTTTTGTGCCACACGAGATGGTGTTCCATCTTCATGTGTATTCCATCGAGATGTACCACATTCTTTACAGTCATTACAGTCAGTTTTTTCCTCCCAAAATAAACTACAATCTTTCAGACAAGCATGATCTTTATTAGTATCAAATCCAATCTGCTTAATTAACATCCACGCCTTATAATGATTTGAGGGAATATCTACACCATCAGGAAGAAAGTACTTCATAAATGAAATAATGAAATCAATAGTTGTATTAGAAATTACATACACTGTTTTCCCATGATATAACCACATTAAAATTTTCAAATTGGTCATTTTAGTACATTCCTGATATACTAGAGTTCTGGCATCATCCAATAAATTTTTCACTCTCTCATCATCATTAGTATTTTCCTCATGTGTAATGATATCATTGTCTTCTTGCACTGGCTTACTATCTCTCTCAGGATGATAGAAAAATGGAAACCGATCAAATATCAAATTCTCCATGCCACTTCTTTCATTTTGTTCATGAGCAGTTGAACATTGACTCGTCTCTCCATGGTGATACCAAATATAATAGTTTGTTTGAAATAAAAATTTAGTTATACGGTAGATAACTTCTTCCTAGCTTAACCATGGTCTTCCAAAACATTTATATCATGGACACTGTATACAACCTCCATCTGAAGCATTGTGAAATGAAAAATCTAAAAAATTCTCTAAATTATTTTAAAATGTGGTTGAAATCCTATTGGTATGATACATCCATCTTCTATCCATTATATAACAAGAAAAATAAAGTTAGATTCTAATCAACAATATAAACCATAATTAAAAAAAAGGATATGTACTATAGAAAATAAAACTATTAGAACATAAAAACATAATACTTAATTCACATTTGTATTGAAAGTGCCTTTTTATAACCAATTTCAACCCTTTTTGTATCAGCGATAAAATTATTACCTATATCCTATAAAGGAATGATCAACAAGTTAAACCATAATGGGACAAGAAAGGTTTCATGTCTATTATAGAGTGGTATCTGCCATTATAGTTAAACTAAGGGAGAGATAAAAAAAAATTTCCTCCCATAGTGTAACATAAAACAAATCAACTTTTAACATTAAAACACACCCTTAAACATGGGTTATTTAATTTAAAAAGAAAGGGAGAGATAAAAACATTCATCCATCATCAAAAATATTTTAAATGACCCCAATATTTAGGTAATTTAATATTTTCCATGGGTAAAATTTTAATTCAAAGAGGGAAAAACATTTAAATAAAACCACTTCATCTCTAAGAGTTAATGAAAATCATTTAGATAATTTATATAAAACAATAATGGGTATCAAGTATTGGTATAAAAATACTAGAAGAAGAATTTAATAAAATAAATCACTTCATGAATTTTTTTAATAAAATAATTACCTAGAAACAGCTACTGCGTACAAAGTGGAACAAGTCACAACAAGACTCTTAAAAAGGAAAAGGTCATTTTGGTAAAATGAATGAATTTAAAATCAATTGAAAAATAAAATACGCGTTATTAGATTAATATCAAACACTAAATTTTACACACACCATAATTAGGGTTCTCAGAAGAAATGAAAATGAGCTAAATTGAAGTGAAATGACTAGGGGAACTCCCTTGGGATTTAGGTAATGTCTTCTGTTTCAAATTTCATCGATTACTATATTGGATTCCTATGGATTACCCTCATTTAATTTTTAATTATGAGTTAACTGGATTAGACTTGATCTATTTGGTTGGAATACCTCTATCGTATGCTATGTGTTATAATACTGCCATTCTTCTAAATGTCAAGGATGGTTATTTGAGTTTAGATTAGATTAATGGATTAGGAAGAATGAAAAGGCTCACCTATGAGTTTTATTGAGAGATAATGCTATATTTTACCTTCACGTAACCTGTTTCAAGTAACTCAAATAATTAACAAGTCATAATTCAAAATCATATATCCTTTGTAATCATTTTAATTTAATTAATATTTACCCATTCATTATAGTCAAATATTAACATGGTAAATCAACTAAAATAATTTAATAAATAATTAAATTCTTAAATAAAATAATAATAGTTTATAAACTTCTTTGAAATCTCAAATACTCATTTTTATAATAATTTCATAAAACAAAACATTACTAATCAAAAAAGTTCTTAATTATATAATATTTATTTTTATTATATTATTCCCCTTCATTAAACCATAAATTAAATATTTTCTTATTTTTAGGAAGACCACATTTATGGGTATTTCTGTTAACCCACATAAAAAGATAAATCCAGACAAGAAATTAAATTTTATAGGGAATCATTAGACCTGCCTAAAAAATTAAAATAGTGGAGTCTTGCACCCTATATAATCAATATCTAATATAACTTACCCTATTTTCTGGATCATCTTTAATGAGGTACTCAAAGAAATATACCATCTTTTCCTAGGTCTTGATAAAATATTCCATATTAATATTCCCTTCATTGAATACTCATGGGGAAAAATTGATATTGTTTCTTGATCCACTATTTTTATTCATCATATGTATCAAATTATATCATTTGATATTATATTCAATCAATATCTTCTGGTGAAGGATTGATGGTCAATTTCTCTATCTATTCCTTAGATTATATAATAAGATCCAAATTATATTTTGGATCAGTTCCATATTTTCATCAGTGGTACAACTAAAAACCATTAAATGTGTTTACTGTAGTAGAATTCTCTCCCTTAGATAAGATTTCAGGTTTAAGTTCTTTGTATGTTTCTTTCTTTGACAATTGGAGTTAGTTAAACTTATATATTATCATACCTACATATTATCCCTTCATTCTCAGTTTGGATTTGATCTTCTAAGGCCACTAAATATTCCTTAGGAACGTCACATAGAATAGGGTGTCTAGGCTCAAGGGATTATTTCTCCATACCCTTAATTCTAGTAAATGTTCCGATTGATATTATTACTATAGGTTTTGGAAAATATAATAATCCTTACACCTCTATAACTTATTCATTTATTTATACATTTTTTATCATTTGATGGTTTTTTATTGAAATTACATTTCTTCTTCAGACAAGGTTAATAAAAAATATATATATTAAGGATATCACACCCCATAAAGGTGGGGGGAATACCAACCCTATCTGATCTATAGGTAGAGGATCTTATTCCCCAAACCCATGGGGTAAATTTCTAACCCTTCCTAGGAATGGTGAGATGAAATTATTCCCTGATGTAAATTTATCATCATGGAGGGAATCTATTTACCAATAATTATTAATAAATAAACATGTTTACTATAATGCTAATACGATCGATCTTTCTAGATTCAGCACATGCCACATATCTATCTTCCGAAGTAGCTCCACCATCATGTCCAATGTGTAAGGTCACTTTTAAGGTACAGGTTATATGTAAAAATATAATCCTGAATGAAGATTTCCGTTCACCGTATAGTCTTGGTATAGGTATATGATGTGTTCCCCAGGTAAACATCATATATCCCTTAGGAAACTGATAGCCCATGTACAAAACCCAAAAATGGGAAGTAGAAATATGGATATAATATGTGTGGAGAGGTTAGCATGGTTTGTAGGATCCATAGGGATAGTTGTAATGTTCTCCATCTTCATAGGTCATGTTCTATCAAGGAAAAATGGAATGTGGTATTAAACCTCGTGGTTTGTGAGGCTACTCGGGCTTCCTAGGTGAATATTCCCTATACATAAAAAAATATCTAGATAAGGGTAACATATTGTAAGATTTAACCACAAAATTTGTGGTATTTAACATATCCTAGAATCCCTAGACATTATACCTACCAAAGTATATGATGTGTGTTCTTTCGAACTATATGCCATGTAGTTCGGTTCTAAGATCTAAACATTACTCTATTCCTCAATTCATTTCTACTTCCTCTTATTTTTCTTCATATATCACTTGAATTGCTTTTGTCCATGCTAAACATGATAATGTCACCTATGTAAAGTGGTTTCTATCCTTTGGTACCTGGATTGATGATTCGTATCACAATCTTGTCGATGTGCATATTGTTATTCATGAAGAAACCCCAAATCCAGACCCCTATTCCATTTTATCTTATCCTATAATCCATCCTCATTCTATAATCCTACATGGAGAACACACAATGTAAATATGTGGAATCTATTTTAATTGTGCAATAAAATAAATCTGTGATATTGGGTGAATCGATAGCTAAAATATAAAGTTAGTGATGAACATGTAAAGAATGGGGGGAGAAATAAAAGAAACCACAAGAATGGAAATGATGACCCTGTATAATCAGGAATCATCTATGTTCTCATACAATAAATAAACAAATAAATAATTTCTAGTCCCAATATCAGTTATCCTAATATCATAATTTCAACCAAATATCATAAGTTAAAAAGGCCATCTGCTACCTGAATATTGATTCAATTTAAAGAAAATTATTCCATGTTCAAATCAAGAAAAAAATGGGGATAAATCCATATATATAAACTCCCTACCATGATGGTGAAATGATATTGATTTGATTCTACATCACAACCAAGGTACTTTTTATCAACATCACTAAAAAACTGATATTTCTTCCCTAATTTGTCATCACCACCAAGCCCTCACTCCATCTTCTTCTTCCTCAACCTCTAAGGTTCATGTGGTCATAGAACAACTAAACCTAGGGAGATTTCATAATATGGATTAAATAAATAAATTCATGGGTTTCTCAGTATAATAATCAATTAATTAAATAATTAAATTATTTAATTAATCATCTCATGATAGAAAACACCCAAGAGTCCCAATTAAAATGAATCTTAATCCATGAATATGGTAAAATTCACATTTTAGATTCAATCTCTATCTTGGGTTCTCAATATGAGACTCTATTTAATATATATAAGAAACATTAAAAAACATACAATGCATGGACTAAAAATAATATAGTATATTTTTATATTATTTATGAAGATCCTTGACACTCTATTTTATATGAAAAAGAAGACTTGTGGTAAACATCACAATATGGAACCAAAGAAACCTTCAAAAAAAATTTGAAGTTGCATACTATAGTAAAATTTCCTTTTTACCCCTAATAATGACTTAATAATTTTTTTAAACATAAAATTCATCTAAGTATCATCCGATGAAAACGTAGGTCAATAAAACTCCCTACTGGTTTCCACTACTTGCATAACTATATCCTATCTTAGAGTTTGTTAGAATGGATTCCTATAAAGAGATGGTTCACTCTATAATAGTAATTACAGAAATCCGTGAACAAATTCCTTCCCTATTTTGTGAATTACAAGTAGAGCCCCCCCTCCCACTAAAAAGAGTGGTATCATTAATAATTGACAAAACTTATTACAAAGGAGGCTAGTGAGATTCTCTCTCTCCTCACCCCACCCCATGAGGGATAACTACTACCAAAAGTTCCTTCCCCCTAAGTGAGTAAAAATATAACCTTGGATTTCCTAAAGGATCCTCCATTACTCCATGCCATCATGGGATTCAAAAAAAATATCGAATTTCCTTTCTATATTAACTCCTACAATATATATGAAGGAGGTTTAATAGATCCCCCATACCAAATGAGAATCTTAGAATCACTACACCATAATTAGTAGGTGAATTCACTACAACACTAGTAAAATGATTCGAGGGGGCTCCTTTCCACCCCTTTCTCTGCTTCCAAATCCACCACCCAGCTTGCAAAGCTATGGAAGAGCCTCTATACTTTGCTCCGAAACAACAACTGATAATTCTAATTGAAGAAACGAATTAGTAATAAACTCTATAGGACCATCAACATTCATCGACAAATGTAAAGGAAGTATATATCAAACCTCTATATGAATTTTGAGACATCAATCCATGTGATTCTCCAAAAGTTCAAAGTGATGAAAATACATAGTATTACCTTTGTAAACAATCTAAGGGATAAGACTAGTACCATAATCAAAACTAAACTAAATGAAATCTAGGAGATTTTGATATAGTCTTGATTAAATACATAATCTAGCATGAATGGGTTGCATCCTTTTCATTTCCATCTAATCAGCCTATATGAACACCCTGAATGCATCCCCAAAATTCTTAAGAACTCTAAAATTCTTGGAATAGAGCTGAATTCTATGGATAAAAATAAATAAAATTCAAAAGGAATATATTTCAATGCATGAATCACCAGATTGCAACACATCAAAAAATAATATAGAGGCTGAAAATCATGAAATATATGAGACCAAACAACCCAAAATTTATCTTCATCCACTCATCTAATATAAAAAGAGTGGGGCCAAATTCTCCCTAACATCACCTTTTTACTCCAAACCTCACTCTAGGTTCACTTGTTGATCAAACACATATTTTGAAGTCTGTCATAATCTTTATATTGAAATCATGATAAGTTGGAGAGATGATATCTCAAAAAACCAACTTAATGTAAGAGATATCAACCACTAGAAAAACAAGGAGAAGATATTTCATACCTAAATTCCAAAGCTGGGGGTAGGGATGTGGAGGCCAGGACAGGTTGTTGTCGGAGCTGGGGGATATTGAGGTGAAGGCCAAGGCTGGGAGGAGAAGGAGCTGGGGGGCATCACTAGAGCTGGGGGTTGGGAGGCATAGGATTGGATGTTGAGGCTGAGGCGAAGGCTGGGAGGGAGGTCGGGAGCGGAGGCGGAGGCTGGGGATGGGAGGAGATGGTCGGGACTTGTTGGTCAGATGAACAAGACGCAGAGGTTGGTGAGGGAAGGAGAGGGTTGAGTGGCGAAGGTTGGATGGCTGGGAGGCGGTGGTCGGTGAGGGGAGGAGAGGGCCGGGAGTCAGGGAAGCGAGGAAGAAGAAGAGGGCAATGGAAGCGAGGGTAAGGAGAATCACGATGGAAGAGTGGTGGAGTTCGATGGAAGGGGGAGGAGAAGCACGATGTTATTCAGGTAATTGGGTATAAGTTTCCCACAGTTTTATTAAAACCATTGGAATAGATAATAAAAAAAGACATATCCCCATGGTTTTTCTAAACCTTGGGGATAGATTCATGGGGAAGGATCCCCTTTCAGTATTGACGCTAACTGTTTTGTACCCTCATTGGAACTAACTCATCTTTCTCATTTTTATCAATAGTAACACCATTTTTCTTAGGTACAACCTGGATAGGACTCACCCACTGGGAATCTGAAATGGGATAAATTATTCCTGCCTTGATCAATTTTTCAACTTCTTTTTTAACAACTTCTAGAAGAGTTTTATTATGACTCTGTTGTGGCTGCCTAACCAGTTTATCCCCATCCTCCAAAAGAATAATATGCATGAAAATGGAGGGTATAATTCCTTATATGTCCTACAAGGTCCACCAAATTTCCCCAATGTTCTCCCTCAAAATATTAAAAAAATTATTCATGTTCAAAAGTGAGATTGTTAGCAATGATAATAGGTAATTTCTCACCAATCAACAATTATGATTATTTGAGATTTTATGGAAATGGCTTGAGTTCCAGTGTAAGGGGTTGTGTATAGATAGAGACATTGAAGGAACTGAAATATGGGCACAATGAACACCATTATCAAAATTTAAATCATCAAAATTAGAGAATAATGCATCAAAACCATCATTATATTCAATAGCCATGTCATAATCAGAGTTCACATGATCAAAATAAAAATATGAATCCATTTCAAAATCAAATCTAAGAGAGTTTTTTGTATTATAAATAGGTGTGGAAGTGACCTTAGACCTAAAACTAGAAACAATACTCATAATCTCCCTAAGCATAGGAAAATCAAAATCCATGGGGTTTTTACTTGGTGGTTCAAGATGGGAGATAACAAAAGCAGAATGGTCTTCTGAGGGGTACTTCATGGAATCCATAACATTAAGTATGACAACTTAATCTCCAAACTACATGGAAAGTGTACCCTCATAGACATTTATGATATTTTTTTAGTTTTGAGGGAGGGACTACCTATGTTAATGGGATCGTGTGAACTTACATGATCATCCTCCATTATAAGAAAATGGAAATCTAATGGAAAGATCATGTCTCTTACCCATACAATTACATCCTCAAGGACTCCCACTAGATATTTCATAGCTCTATTCACCAACTGCACCACTAGTCTCATCATTTTCAACTCACCTACCTATAAATAAGAGAATGCATAGTGATGCATCACATTTATGGAAGCTCCTAAATCAAAAAGAGAATCAGAAAAGTGCAACTCTCTTATGGTGCATGGGACGGTGAATTTCCTGGGATCCTTGAACTTTTTTGGAATAGCTAGAATTAGTTTAATGAGTACTGACACATTCCTTCCAAGATTTATCCTCTCATTTCCCTTGATCCCTCTTTTATTGGTACAATGTTCTTTTAAGAATTTGGAATACCTTGGTATTTTTTTAATGGCTTAAAGTAAAGGGATATTGATCTCCACATGCTTTAATGAATCCAAAAATACTTTTTACATCATCTCTTCATCCATCTTCTTGGTATGTACAACACTATGTGGAAAGGCTAGTGGTTTAGGAGGAACATCATGAATCTTTTTCTTACCTTTGTCTTTCTCCTTTTATTTCCCTTCAGTTGGTATAGAATGGGGCTTCTTCGGAGTAGAGGTAAATATCGGTGGAATGATAGGTTTAGATGTATCAGTGGTTTTATTCTCACTTCTCAATGTGATGGCACTACATTCCCCTTA